>OX411830.1:1677301-2954158 GCA_948253155.1 Leucoma salicis | reverse complement strand
GTCTAGTATGGAAAGTAGTGCAAAGCGTAAAATATAGAAAGTAAATATTGATAAAATAATTCAGAACGTTTAATAAAAAGAAAACCACAATTTGAGGAACATTTAAGTTTATTTTAACATTACTGAAATTCTTTCATGACTTTACATAACATAAAAAAATTAAAAAATTATTCTAAAAAACATAACGCAAAAGTATTCGTCTACCCTTGTCACTCACGCAAAATAGTTCGTCTACCACTTAGTTGTGTCGCCTTTGCTTTTTTTTTCTTTTAATGACAGCTTTAATGCGAAGAGGCATGGTTCTAACCAACGCTGCACACTCCTCGGGCGTTGACTCCCAGACAGCCAAAAGTATAGCCTTTAAGTCGCTCTTCGATCTTGATGGATTTTTACGGAGAACTTTTTTCATTTTCCACCATAGGGTTTCGATCGGCGACGAGCCCGGGCTGTTAGATGGCCATTCGATTGTAGGGATGCTTTTCGCCAGTAGCCACGTTGTCTTTGTTGTCCTTGCAGTATGGCAGGAAGCACCATCCTGTTGAAAAATGAAGGAATCTTGATGCTTAAGTGACAGAATAGAGGGCAGTAAATTCTCTTCTAAAAGGTTTTGATAACTTGCAGCATTGATAGAACCATCCACAAACTGCATACCATCAACACCTTGTGCAGACATGCAGCCTCATATCATAAGAGACGCCGGAAACTTACGAACAGTATGAAATGCCTCATTTTAGTTCCGAATCACTTTTTTCCTTTCATCGCCGACTGTCATTTCAAATTTGGTCTCGTCACTCCAAATGATACCCATTCTTTTTAGGACTCTTTTGCAAGTATCAACTGAGACGTCTTTGTGAATCATGTCCTTCCATTGCACCGTGAGTTCTCCAGCTCGAGCACGACGATTATTTTTGATAATTTTCTTCAGTATTCTGTTTTCTACTGCACTTGTGATGCGTGGTCGACCAGTTTTCTTCAAACAAGAAGTCGTTCTATTCTTTTTATAGTGCTGAAATGGTGCTGAATGATAGATTGGACTGTAGACCTGGGAAATATCAAGTCTTTAGATATTTGGTAACTTGATTTGCCAGCATCGACCCCACAAACTATTCGCTTTCGAAGCTTTTCACACACGGGTTTGCCACGACCCATTGTTATTTGAAAACTATTGAAAAAAACTGAAATTTTCAGAATTTATACTGTCTCACTTGACAAATGATACAGCATTACTTTTACAAATTTAAATTATGCAACATAATTGTACAAAGAAGGAATAATCTTATTTAACTCACCGATAGACGAACTCTTTTGCATCGATTAACAATTAGACGAACTATTTTGCTTATAACTTCTTCGAATTTAAAACAGGATATGTATAAATTTAAAAAGCTTAAATAGTTTATTGGTTCATAATTCAAAAATGCCATAAGTAACGCGATATGTGATAGTAGAACAGCCTAATATTTTATTTAGATATACAAAATTAATGAAGTTAGAAAAAATCTCACAGAGAAAATTTCACACTAGACGAACTATTTTGCATCGGGGCTCGTATAATGTTGAGGTTGAATACCTTAATTTCCCGACGTTTCGACCGTATTGCATCGTCATGTCTTTGATGAAAATTAACTCTCTAAAAATAGTCACTACCGTAATTGTACTTCGTATGAATAAAAGGGGAACCTATGGAAGCCCATCAGGGGTAATGTATTTTACGTGGGCGAGAAGAATGAAGATGAAAATAATGCTTGACGGGTGAAGTGTTCAAAAATATAATATTGAAAAGTATTGTAAAAAGTGGCTGTTCGTCGAACGCGTGTGCGTGCTACTTTAAATTATAGACGATAATGAAATGATAGATCTTTATGCATGCAACATAAACACGGCAATTAATTAGCGTAGAGCACTTAGAAATTTAATTTAGGAGTTCCGCACGCGCGTTTTATTAGGTTTTAATCGCACGATACGTTAAAAAATAATATTTTTTTAGAAATACGGCAACTATTGACGTGACATATTTATGGCGAAACTACGTTTACATATTTGTTTTTTGTTTTAATGAAATTCCCAGAACAATATTAATAACTCTTATTTAAAGTAACATAAAGGAGTTTTTTTAAGGTAAAATTTTAGCTACCTCTAGCCTGACGTTTCAACTACGTTGCAGCAGTCGTGGTCACAGTACAACCCAAAAAGACCCGTTTATGTTACTTAAGTCCTCCTTACCTCCTTAGACTCCCATCCACGATTCGGGTGACAATTCCTTCGATGACCGTGTGGCTTAACATCGCAGGTATGCGCGATGCGAATCAATGCGCAAGTTCTTGCGATGCGTCGTGGGAGCTCGTAGATTTTTACGATGCGACGTCGCCATCGCAGTTTTGTGTACAAGCCTTTAAATATGTGTACAATCGCGAATCTTTAAAAGTTCAACATTAACCCTCCTCCTGAGACTCAACTCCCTCTGAGAAGTCTGCAAAATAAACAAAATTTTAAGTTAAAATTGAAAATGTTCATATTTGAGCACCAAAAAAAACAAGAACATCTGAGGCACGATACTAGTGCAATTTAGGATGACATACTTGTGTATTAAGTGTGTACCTTTATGTGTATGTGTATATAAATATATATTTAAATATTATTAATGTTATTGTGTTCCATAATATAATATATACCTAAATATGTAATGGAATTACATTCATTCTTTATTATCTTCTTCATATTACTCGAAATATTTGTGAATAGTTGACTTACCTTAAGGTCTTGCTCCTTCAGCAAAAACGGGTGTGATATTTCATGCGTCCAGCATGGTAACCATTCAGTGTGATGGTCTTTAATTATTTAACTATTCATAATTTAGTTCACTGAGAAATTATTTACATTGATGGTTGATGGTTAGTTTGAACCTTCATAATCTAAATTATGTATGCAGGGGTACAAAGTAAAACACTCTCGTTCTCTGCTTCTTTGACTCTCGATAGAGAGTAATAGGTATTATAATAGATGCTCGGTGCCAACAAAAACAATGTTTTCTTAAGCTTTGTCGCTTTGTGCACATTTTATGGTTCTTTTAAATCTTATAATCTCGGCTTATAACCTAAAGATCGTATGACGTGTCATTGCGCACGTCATCTCACACAGTCCATAAATCCATAGTACTTCGACACGTGTTCTCCACAGACAAATAATCAATATAATACTTGGACAAGGTATGATAATTATAGACTCGCTACTATTTTGACACTAAGGATGAAGAAAAGTATGCACATATTAGGTTTTAGCAAGAGTGAGAGAGACACATGTATAAGTAATTTATCATTTTCGCGTATGCGTTCTTTTTATTTGGACCCAATTATTGTAGTGCTTAGTTTAGTTGTAATTATTGTTATTGTGTATTTACCATATAATTGTTAATTATCGTCATCTGTGACGACATCGTAAACCTACGCACCAACGGAAGATCAGCGCAGGTTTATTTAATCTGCATCATGCTGAGTTGGTGGCGTTTTGTGACGAAACTATTTTATAATTTATTTAGTTTATAAAAACCTTATTTTGTTTCTTTTTTTCTGTGCTGTTTTGTCGCAATAAACGTTTTTCTTTCTTTCTTAATATAGCAAAAAAATATATAATGCTTGTGTAAGCCCTTGGAATGGCAACTAAATGAGCCGACATGCCCGACATTTTTACGTTAAATGTCTTTAGTTGTCATGCTCACAAATACCGCAAGCTTTCAGTAATCTCTAGGTTAATTTGTTTATTTATTTGAGACTAGCAGCAGTCTGTAAGTGAAGCCGGTTGACGACAACAGGGTTGCCCACTAATGCCTTTAATATACGCGAATGTACTTGCGTTATATTTCTTCTTTTACATTAAAGGCATGTCCCTTGCCATATACCTCGTCAAGTTTAATTGCCTTAAACATTCACATATCCTTACTAATAGTATAAATGCTTAAATTCATTTGGTACTAATATTAGAGCCTTGCTTATCCCAGCATGCATGGGACGAAACCCCCTCTATCCTCTCTTCATTTTCCTCCCTACCCTTTCTTTGTTATCACTTTCATCCTCTCCTTAATATCCTACCTATTCTCTCCTTATTATTCTTCCTATCCTTTTCCTATCCCTTTCCTTGGAGATGACGATGTGCGAGCCTGACCTTTGGTGTTGCTAGAGTTCTATGGTAACCGCTTACCATTAAGTGGGCCGTATGCTTGTTTGCCACCCACGTATACTACGTGAAAAATAACTTTAAACCATAACTATAACACTGATCATCATCGTGGCGTAGTCAGTAGTGTAACCGACTTCTTTCACTTTCATTTTTCGGTTAATTTATTATATATATAATTCTGGTGTCACGTTGTTGTGGTAGTTTTTTGACTCGCCTCGTGGTGTAACCGACTTCCGTGCAAGAGGTCGTGGGTTCGATTCGCACTTAGGACAATTACTTGTGTGATGAACACAGATATTTGTACTGCGTCTGGATGTTTTCTATCTATTATATGTATGTATTTACATAACAAAAGTAATATGTGTATTATATCCGTAATCTGGTGGTACATATAGCACAACCGTTAAGCTTAGTTTGGGACCAGAGGACGGTGTGAAATGTTCGTGAATATTTATTAATTATTATTTATGTAGGAAAAAAAAAATGTTATAACTAATTTAATTCTATAGATTTCTAAACGATGTTGTAGTTTATGAACGTTTTAATGAAAGGTAAGGTATGAATGAGAGAAAGAATGAGGAGGGATATCCGGTGTAACATAATAAGATAGAACCAGGAGTCTATACCTTTTTAGAACGAGCTAGCCTAGATGTAAGATGTGTCACGTTGTCTATCACTGCTGTATGTGTGAAAATTAAACGAAGTTCCCCTACATTTATTTATAGGGTCCAGTACCCGAAAAAGGACATGGTTACTTTTTAATCCGTAAAACTGGATGTTTGCTATGGGATAGCAGTTTTTGCATAGATACTCACTAGCCGCCGTGTGGGGCCAGCTTTAGAATTGTCCCACACCTCTCCACGCATGGGAGTCGTAAGAGCCGACTGAGGGAATACCGGGGGAGTGGGCAGCGGCACTCCCTCGAGTAGTAACAAAATCCACGATCGCCAACGCCTGCCAAGCGTGGCGATTACGGCACTATCCCCCATATGAGCGAAACACATGTTGAGGCTTTCTCTTGGGGAGGCCTATGTCCAGCAGTGGACGTCGAAAAGCTGATGGATGGATGGATGGACTCACTAATATGTGTCGTAGAATGGCGCATTTATTTTCAGAATCTAGTTTTAATTAGTTGCCAAATATTGTGCGCACTTTTAAACTAGTTCAGTTCAGGAGTCTCATTAGTATACAAGTCTCCGGCTTAAAGATCTCTCAACATGCCATCGGTATCTCCAAGCAAATTTGTATCAACCCACAATATAAAATGTATTTTAGTTTTGAAGGAATATTTTCTTGTAAGAAATACTTCACTACTGTAAGTATATTCAAGTCTTAATAAGGTTGCGAAAATATTCTGTTCTATGAAATACATTTTTATTGTTTATCTCGTCGTACTTTTTAGTACCTACTGCTTACATTGATTTATAAATTATGGAAACACAATTGTGTTTAGAAATCGAGGCAACAGTCGTATTTATATATAATCTTAAAAAGGTTTAGTATTAATTTCGCATTAAATTTATAAAATAGTGACAACTTTTTTAACTGCGAGCGTGAGTCTATGACACTATTCAGAAAGAACGAGAGAAGAAGAGACAGAGTATGAATTTCTTAAAAGAGTTTCTAGTATTATTAGGCATGTTGATGCGTTGCGTTGCTATGACACTATTCAGAAAGAACGAGAGAAGAAGAGACAGAGTATGAATTTCTTAAAAGAGTTTCTAGTATTATTAGGCATGTTGATGCGTTGCGTTGCTATGACACTATTCAGAAAGAACGAGAGAAGAAGAGACAGAGTATGAATTTCTTAAAAGAGTTTCTAGTATTATTAGGCATGTTGATGCGTTGCGTTGCTATGACACTATTCAGAAAGAACGAGAGAAGAAGAGACAGAGTATGAATTTCTTAAAAGAGTTTCTAGTATTATTAGGCATGTTGATGCGTTGCGGCTGCTCGCGCGTCCAAACAACACTAAACGAAATCAGTGCAGGAAAGCGTAATTTGCACTCATTTATAGTGGACACTTTTAATGCCTTATTGTGGATACATCAATGACTGCACACCAGTATTTTATATATGGAATTGGCGTTATATGGGTGTGAAACGTGAACACTCACAGAGATAGAGAGTCGTTGGAGGCGTTTGAAAGTTGGTGTTGGAGGAGAATGGAAAAGATCAGCTGGACAGATATTTGATAACGAATGGAGTCATAACGGCAATAGTAAAGGAAAAAGGCCATCTCATACGACATAACACCTTTATAAAAACATCTTATAGGGAAAGAAAAGGAAAGCGGGGAACAGGAAGGCCAAGGATAAGCTATATGGCCCAAATAAAAGAAAGGTTGGTGTCATGTCGTATAAGGAGGTGTAAGCGGCGGCTTTAGATCGAGACAGGTAGAAAGAGCTTCACAAGCTGCACCAACAAGGGTATAATCAAAAGAAGTTATTATAAAGGATAGTAAACAACACATTATTAATATAAAATAAGTGCGAAATTAATGTAAAATTCGAAGTTTTAAGATAATTTCAAGATGGAAGATAACGTTTATTTATCTTCACAGTGCTGTCAGTATGAGATTCTATTTCGGTCGTAAGTCTCAATTATCCACCAGTTCACTGCCCAATGAATCGCAAAGTGCAATCAAAATATCTCTCAACAGATCTTATATCGGGATATTGCTATAATAAACGTGGTTGCCGAAAATTATTTAACATTATTTTTATAAAATGAACATTACTTTCCAATGTTTACGAGAACACTAGACATTTTGAAATAAAACAACTTTTACGGAATCAATGCCGTTTTGATCGATTAAACACGATAGATTCCGTAAAATTAATTTTCTTGCATGATGCATACGAAGTTATATAAGTTGGATATATTATTTTCTTTTAAAAACTATTTTATCAAATACTTGACTTGACTTTTATGGTAAAGTTAGATAAACTAGCTTAGCTAGAGATAACTCTGAATCCCAATATAGTAACAAGATACAATTAGTACCTACTACTGGGTTATAACTGCCTCTGTGGTGCAGCTGTAGTGTAAGCAACTGCTGATTATGAGATCTCGGGTTCGATCTCCGGGTCGGGCAGTGTTATTGAGCTTTTTCGTAAACAGAATAACTCTCAGTAGCAGTCCGGTGTTTGGAAATGTGCCCGGTAGACTACAAAAGACTCGTCCCCTATTACGTAGGACTCAAACATAGCTGGCGAAACGTGGATGTGTAATACACCTCTGCCTACCCCTTTGGGGAATACAGGCGTGATTCTATGTTTTAATACTAGGTTATACTTAGTCTAATTAAAAACTATTGAACAAAAAATTTTGTCAAGTTGTTCATTAGTTTTGCGTGATGCGCAGTAAAACAAACGAAAAATTCTCTCTTTCTCACTAATTTTGAAATAATTATTCTACTAAGTTAGGGATATTAGAAAGTAAGTGTAATAAAAATACTCAGTTCAGTGACAGTTTTATATACTAACATAGATTTTAAGTGAAATTGCCTCCTTCAATATGGAAATGGCTGAAAATTTTATTGGTTAAGTCGGCAGATTGATCAGTCCCTGATCGTTAGTAGTAATTAGCGATCATTGTCTCTGGAATACTGGTACTCATTATATTACCTACAGGTTATCAATCATCATCAAAATAACCCGACTCCAACCTCTGTTTCTACGATCAAAACACATTGAAATGCCTCGTGGCTATTTAAAACAAAAGCGGTGATACATATTTTTTTTATTGCATGTATTGGCAGACGAGCCACAGTCCATCTGATGGTAATTGGTAACCGTCGCTTATGGACTAGACTATACCGAGAGTATTGTCAAGCCGCTGCTCACTATTTCATTTCACAGATACGAAATGAAAGAATAAACGGCTATCTCCTGCTCCTGCTAAGCCAAAACGCAACAATGTGCTTCATGGCCGGTCACACGGGAGATGGTGGTACCAACCCGCTCGGGCCCGATACCAAGTGAGAGTACTCCCACTTGGTACGCAGTCCTACTACCACTAATGCAATGGGTGATAATTGCTTACTTCCCTTAGTCGCCTCATACGACACCCGTGGGAAAGAATGGGGTGGTGACACTTGTATTCTTAGTCCGTCACCACACGGACAAACAGTTGATAAATACCATTCGGTACACACAGTTCACGGGCCTCACTTTCTGTTCCCAATTTTTTTATTCACTTAAGGTCTTCTGTAGTGGAGATGCAGGTTCGAATCCTGCTCGTAACTGTTATTTTCGATTTCACATTTTTCACTTTGTGTTTAATGTATGTTGCTAAGCATGTCAAATGCTAAAAATATATATAAAAATACCTAAATATTTATAGGGTTTGCGTCATTATTAGGTAAAATCTTAATTGTTATCACATATCACTTTCAATGCAAACTCTTTTTACCTCATAAAACTAAAATATCGTTTTCAAAACTCAACCATTTTATTTGTTCGATGAAAATTTTATGACTTATAAAGTGAACTGGCATAAAAATAATGTCACCGAAACATTTAAAACATGAATTTTGCGAAACGTAAAATAGGATTTTGAATGTATTTCTTACTTGTGTAAATAAACATTATAAAATCGCATATAAACGGCCGGTAATGATTCATTAAAGGTATGCGCGTTAAAATTGATGAATTAAGATGTGTTAAGCCACGACTGTCTACTAAGAATCTGGCACGAATCAGACAGTATTAGAAATTTGTGAGCAGTCATATTTTCTGTTATCGGTCCAGCTCATGGTAATTCATAAATGCTGTTTGTACATTCAACCGAACCCCCAAGATTCTGATCGCAGAAAATCTTTCTAAGACGAAAAATTCAATGGACGGACTAAGAATAGTGTCATGCTTATTCTTTCACGCAGGTGTTTATCGATCCCACCACCGAAGAAATGTAACATAGTTCCAGTGGCCCGCCAATAAAGGCGGAGAGACGGCACACGGCGGGTTTCTTTAGTGGTGAAGGCCCCACATTACCCTGTTCGTTGCCCCGAACGACGGGGTGTGCGGCTAGGAACATTTTTTCCGCTTTAACAAAAAAAAAAGGTCTTTATCGATCCCGAGGGACGAGTCCGTACCACTGTTTCCTGAGTTGACCATTAAGCACCAGGTGTTTATATTGTAGCGAGTAATACCCGTCAATTAATTTCACATCCGCGGAATGAAATTCACTAAAAGAAGTATGATATTTAATATTGTTGTGTCCGTGAGCGGCGATTACCACTTATCAACAACTATTCCAAATTGCACTCACAACATTGCACAGATCTTAGACCTAGTGACTAAAGTTATTCTTTAAATTTAAGTTTGGTGTACATTTTGTGGTACGGACTAAGAATACAATTGTCACCACCCCATTCTTTAACACGGGTGTCGTACGAGGCGGCTAAGGGAAGTATAAGCAATTATCACCCATTACTGGTGGTAGGGCTGGGTACCAAGTAGGAGTACTCACTTGTTATCGAACCGTGACCGGCCATGAACACATCGGTGTGTTTTGGTTGTAGCAGGAGATAGCCGTTTATTCTTTCATTTCATATCTGTATAATGAAATGGTCAGCAGCGGCTTGACAATATTCCCGGTCTAGTTGACTGACTTGTTGACTGTGCGACTGTTACCATTTACCGTCAAAATGTTTAAAAACTACAGTAGATACTATTGATATTCATTAACTCATTATATTACTATGTATATTATATCTGATAAGATTTAATGTTCTGATTGGTACTCAAACCGGCTATCATTTTTTGTATTGCATATCTTCTCTAAACTATTAAAACCACTCAACTCGTGTATTGCAATATTAACCTCAATTTCTATCAAGGTATCCACAGTAATTGCCATAATAATTCACGAATTCCTCGACCTAATTCGGGGACCTCGGTGGAACGATATCGAACTATCATGGATGCATAAGACGGTAATGTATATAGTGAACTAAATGCAAGGTTTGATAGTGAGGCATAAAAGCTTTTATGAGATGCATTCTCGTGAACATTTTTTATGGAGTCTTCGATCGGAATGACCGCCGAGGCGCTGGAGACGGACACCTGAAACGCGAGATTCTGACAATTCTGGCGCTTTAGGTTTTTTATTTAGTGCTACCACTGAAGTAATGTGACATAGTTCCAGTAGCCGGCTAATAGAGGCGGAGAGATGGCACATGGCGGGTTTATTTAGTGGGTGAGGGCCCCACACTACCTTGTTCGTTGCCTCGAACGGCGGGGTGTGATTAGATACATTTTTTCCCGCCTTAACAAAAAAAAAATGTTTTATTCAGTGTTAGATTTTGCTTGCGATTTCGTCTGCGTGGATTTAAGACTTTAAGTCATAATAGAAATGCGTCACTCTCCTCATTAAATATCTTTACGCATAAAATATCTATCACATAGGAACTGTTTTATTTTTACACGATCAAAAGTGGTAGTCTTTTTCTGGGCTCGAAATTATGGTGTATGCTCGTATTATAATGTGTTATGTTGCATTTGAAAATGTAACAATCGTGAACATATTATTTTATAATATTATCTAAGGATAAGCTGAGAATTTATTATGGCATTAAATACTCTTTATATAACATGCTCGGATTCAGTAGGTAAGTAAGGAACGGCACTTGGCACAAGGTTATGGAAATGTATTAAGTTCTTCGCACCATGTCCTAAATTTCAAATAATAGATTTATTGATACTTGATAAACTTTATTAATAATGATTATGGTGATGAACAGTAAAACGTGTGTTAGTGTTTTATAGATAAATTTCAAGGTTTCATTAATTCCTTGCATAATACATTTCTGTATTACACAATCAATAAAACCATTATTGACGGGAGATTTCTAGTCCTTCAATACATGACCGATATGGTCTAGGTTGGTGTGAGTTTCTGTCTCGCTCTTTACCTACATCTTTCCACTTTCGCATTGGATATCTTCAGATATATCTTTAACCTATTTGCTCTTACTATATTATTTCCATGTCACGGATGATATCCAGCGGTTGCCAGCCAGGTATTCGTTGCGTATATATTATACGTAACATCATTTATCATTGTACGTTCGAATATTACACGCAATGTAATGTTTTCTTTGGACTACCGGTTAAAATACATTGGCAGAGTGATATGTTGTTCTAGAATCCAGGTTAATAGAATATTGCAATAGATTATTCAAACAATTTTGTTGTGGGCATATTTGTTTCCATTATTTTTTATAAGTGATTTACTGATTATAATTCTATATAAATATTCGTTTCGTTACTAATATAGTCAGACACACTTTTGTTTGTGTTGTAACTGTTTAGTGCTAAAGTACAGCGGCTCACGGATCTCATAAGTACTAGTAACAATTGTTCATAGTCGATGATTATTTTTATACTACGCGGGTGGCAAACAAGCATACGGCCCACCTGATGGTAAGCGGTTACCGTAGCCTTTAGACGCTAGCAACACCAGAGGCATCACTCGCGCGTCGCCATCTCCAAGGATACCAGGTGGATAGATAGGATATTAAGGAGAGAATAGGAAGGATAGTAAGGAGAGGATACGGAGAGGGCTTGGGCCTCCGGCGCTCTCGCTCACCATACGAAACGCAATGGTATGAGTAGCTACCGTTGTTTCGCTGATCTTTTGTAAGGGTGGTACTTCCCCAATCGAGCCGGCCCATTCATGTTGGGATAAGCAAGGGTCTACCACTAGAACAACAAATATCAGAGATTATACTTTAATTACATATTTTTTATTGTTTGATCTCGTAATATACATTAAAACAACTTATTTATTTTACCATGAAAGAGCTCATAATTATAATTTTCCTCTTAATAACATAATAATATTAATGTTGAACAAAACTCTACACCATAACGTTAATAATTTATTAATACCTAAAGCAATTTAGCAAAAACAACTTTTGTTCCAACCAAACTTTCTATTGTCATGACAGTGAATTTTATGGAGCAAAACATTAGAGTTTACCAAATAAATAAAACAAAGAAATAATTTCTTCAGAGAGAGGTGAAAATAATAGGAAAGACTGTATATTATGTATTCTGTCTCTGTCTCTCACTGGCTAGACCATGTAGGCTTTTTTGTTTGGCTATTTTTATTGTCGCTATTTCGTTTCATCGAATTTCAAATCGCAAATTAAAGATTCCTTTATTTCAATAGCTGTATAAGCCCACAAAGTTGTTGTTATTGTGTCACTAGCGGCGACAGAATGGTGAATCATACAAAAATGCATGATTTACTACGAAATAAAACTTTCCATGTTTTTCCTAGTGTTAGCCTTACTTATTACCAGCTTGAATGGGCCAGCTGGATCGGGGAAGTACCACCCTCTCACATAAAATCAACTTGTAACAACAGTTGTTACTCCATTTTTTTTGTTTAGGCGGGATAAAATGTACCTAACCGCACACCCCGTCGTTCGGGGCAACGAACAGGGTAGTTTGGGGCCCGCACTCACTAAAGAAACCCGCCGTGTGCCGTCTCTCCGCCTGAGTTGACGGACCACTGGTACTGTGTTGGATTACTTCAGTGGCCAGCCGGCGGCTTACCCTTTCGGGTACCCTCTACTGAGCGACGCATCCGCATACGGAGCGCACCTTCGCGGGAGGCCTTGCGGGTGGCGGACGTTCCCCGGTCCATCCACCCGCAGCCTCAGCTAGGGCGGCATGAGGCGCAAGTAAACAGTTGTTACTCCTGCCCTTAGATTATTGATAGTTCCTACACCTATCAATAATCTAAGCTCCTGCCGTTGTAACCTATGGTGAGTGAGAGCGCCGGAGGCCCAAACCATCTCCCTTATTCGCCACCCTTTTAGTATAAAATATATATATATATATATATATATATATTCCGTAAAAGTAGTTTTATTTCGTAGTGTCTAAAATTCGCGTAAATATTCATCAACACCTCATCAACATACACAGTTTGTGCATTAATCAAAGAACATAATAGAGATCCGCCTCCCCCGCAGCTAACTATTAAACTAATAAGTTTAGTGTTCAATCGTTGTCGTTAAACGAACAGATGTTATTTCTCCATCACGAGCCACTGTACACTTGACATTTAGAATCTTAAGATTTTAACACTGTCTTTTAAATTTATGTTCATATGAATCTTTCGTCTACATTTTCATATTTTTTAGACAGCTGCTTAGTTATGACATTAAAACAGAATAGAATCCAAATATAGAATTTTTCATGAGTCACAACGCTGACTTGGTGTTGGCAGAACTTACAATACGTCGGGAAATCTCTCAGGCATGCGATACCCTCACGATGTTTTTCTCAATCAAAATTGATAATATGTGTACAAGTGCATAGGTACATTAAAAAGAAATAGAATTATTTAGAAAAGTCCAATGTGTGTTCTTGCGAGTTTTGACCTCAGTCAGACTGGAGGTTGAACTCTATACCACTGTGTTTAAAGTCTACGTACAGCTAGACTACCATTTCTAACTGTCGTAATTTAGATAAATAGCGTATATATGTACCTTTGCTGTTATAAAAAAACCCCGGTATTTCTTCCCCTCGTATTGTCTTGGATTATGTGTCAAATGTATATTGTAAGGAGTGTCGAGATTTATGGCCGCCATTTTTATGCTTTCCTTGTTACATTTTTCTTTTTTTATTCCTTTAGTGTGCATTATACTCTTTCCTAAAAGCAGCTGTTTATCTTTTTTTATAAACGTATGGCGTTAATTTTATTATATTAATGACAGCGTGACCTTGAATGTTGTAAAGTATTCGAAACGTGATAGATTCCGTAAACGTAATATAATAGTTGATTTCATAATTCGCCATGTTCGCTATATTATCATGAATATTACATTGTAATTATAGGTTAGATTTATACTCTTAGTTCATTGTTACTCAATCACTTAATAATAGCTAACAGATTTGGATGAAATTTTGCAAACCTAAAGCCAGAAAAGGCCGTATATGCTACATTTTGTCTCTGAAAAATTGACAGTTCCTGTGGGATAGGTGAAATACCACCAACTTCCCAACTCCCAACTGCTTATAATATACTCACTCTAAAATAATTTGTCGTTCATGTTATTTACTAGTTAGTACAACGTCATATCGATTATACAATTTGGGCGATGGCCGTTTGAATTATTTAGTTGATAGATTGTACAATAATTTACTTTTTACTGCTGGTTTACGATGTTGACTCACGAAATTCGGTGTTAGTCACCGGATATTAGAAAATTTAATGTTATAGCAGTACCTAAATTGAATTACAAATAGTGTTAAATTAATATGTTTAATATTGTTTCAGGTAAGGCGTTTCAACTTAAACGTTCAAGTATGGCCGATATGAAAATGTGATTTGCACATTACATTAGTACAAGGCGGAATGAATGCCTTAGGCATTCTTTCATCACATGGTACGCAGTTACCCTAGCCAGCAACACCAGAGGCGTTATTCGCGCCTAGCTTTACTCTAAAGAAAGGAATCGGCAGAGGAAGGATAATAAGGAGAGGGGAGGTTTGGGCCTTCCGACCTGGGGCACAGCAGAGATTTAAAATGGCAGGTACATTGTAAATAAATATCAATATATACGTAACACGATATACCTACATAAAAAATCTACATATTATATTATGTAATTAAACATTCTATTAAAGAATTATCTTTAGACATAGGAAATTGTCGCATTTAATCAATTCTTTATTACCTAAAGTTTACGTTACACTTTACTGTTGGTAGTACGTAACACTCAGTTCGAGAGCGAGTCGGTAACATCGTCTGCCATGTGACCGACCGTAAAGCCCCTCTTGGAGCCCACTCCAAGGTAGCCATTCATTTCTCATCCGCTAAATTAAATAGTGAGCATTGGCTTGGAAGTATATGAGCGCACAGGACCGTTCGTTGTGGCGTTCTCTTGGGGGCCTCCCCAATGTTCAGCAGTGGACGTCGAAAGGCTGATGGATGGATGATGATGGCTTGGAAGTATTCTTAGTTAGGTATAATAAGTCCAGGAGCGGCGGTTACCACCTACCATCACACGGACTGTCTCGTCTGATAAACAATAAAAAAAAGAATTCATATTCACGGAAGGACAATTCTGCTTGGTCACGGGTTTATGATTAAACGCAATAGTTTGCGTAAATTAGTTTTATTTCTCGTATACGCGTTAATAATAGAGAGAATATATTTTATCAGATGTTATGTTTGCATCAGATGGCAATGGTTCCATTATCTTAAAAAACTGTATAATATAAGCTGACAATCTATAAATATCGTAAATTCTGAAGCCGCAAAAGTTTAATCAGAATATTGGCAGTAATGCCAAAATTATAATTGATGTCCCGTCTCTAGTAAAATGATTGATGGAAACTCTTTGAACGCTCTCTGTTAACGGCAAATACAATTTCTGGTCGACTAATACTATCACTGTATATAATCATAACGTATGTGATGGAATACTTTGTGGTATTTTTTTTTTATTAATATAATGTATAATATTTTAGGAGGAAGACCCACATCTGTCTTAACACACATACAATATTTAGATTTTTTTTATATATATTTTTAACATTTGACATGCTTAGCCATATACACGCGTCACTCAGGACGTTAAGTATGAATGTGTTATCGAAATTAGCAGTTGAGAGCAGTTGTCACGATGGCTGAATTGGCAAAACATCTGGACGGTATCCAGGTGATGCAGGTTCAAATCCTGCTCGTGACTGTTATTTTCGATTTCACATTTTCCACTTTGTGTTTTTAACATACAATAGCCAAAGATTACCAATTCGCACTTCTCACAGATAGAGGGGAATGTGATAATAGGAAGGTAGCATGCACAACAATGAAAAACTCACCAAATGCGACGGCACCAATGTGATATTGCATGAACCCCAAAACTATAACTTGCAATATTCAGCAAAATTTCAAACAAATTCAACACGTGTTTCGCCTCTCCACGAGATATCCTTAGGCCCCTTCGGCTACGATATTTTTTGCAGTCACAGCCTTATGTCGGAAGAGGCAAGCAGAGACGTAATGAAAATAAAGTTTTCATCGTTGACTGTAGAGTTAAGTACAGTTGTACCTACAGTTTTAAGGTCAAAAATATCATTACTATACAAATTTAATCCAATTTTATTAGGGTGGGAAAAATGTATCTAACCGCACACCCCGTTATTCAGGATAACGAACAGAGTTGTGTAAACTAAATAAACCTGCCGTGCGCTGTCTCTTCCTGTACCACCTTTCCCGTTTCTGTATTGGCGAACCATTATGGAAGACTGGAAAAAGCAATCGGTTGCATTTAGCATAGGATCGCACGTTGTAGTGTTTCTTTACGGAGGCCCAATATATATCGTTCGTTGTTCTCTTCCAAAAAAAAGGCTGATGAAACAAATCGAAATCCCAAAAAGAAGTCTTACCAAATTCTTCCAGGAATTGCTGCAAACCTATAACCATGTCTAACTATATCTATCTCTAAATGCACAAGAAACATGCAGGTGCACAGCTTCTATTTTTTTTTTAAGGCGTTAAAAAAGTGGCGTGTAGACCACTAAGTAAACCCGCCGTGTGCCGTCTCTCTAGCGGGCCACTGGAACCATATGACATTCCTTCAGTGCAAGTGCACACCCTGCAAACAAGACGTAGTAACTAATAGGCGACAAACATTTGGTTCAGCGCTTTGTGTCACGAGTACTAGAAAGGAAATTGGCTTTAGAAATATATTTACAATTGCGACGTCGCGTTCAATGTTATTTTACCGCTGAAATTAATTGGAACATAGGTAGCGTACTATTAATGTCGCTTACATATTAAACTTTCGCATTTATAATATTAGGTGGAATTCTAACATTCTTAAGATAAAATCAAGAATTCTCTATGAAGTATTAATTATTTTGCGTGATATGCATGTAGCGTTTATCTATCAACAGTACCTATGTTGTTTAATAAAGATAAATATTTGTTTTTGTTATTTAACATTATGTTGCAATGAAAATACCATAATCATCAATCTGCAATTCTCGAAAAAAATGTACCTACATGAACAACGAAAATTTTCTATGCGAACTGCAAAAGCGAAATTTCCAAAAACATTCTCACTGTAATAAAAATATATTGCCAAGAGCTACAGTCCAATCTAAAATTGACGTAATCACTGAAAATAATTCTCCATAAAAACACAAACTAATAAACGATTGTGATTCAGTATATGAACTCGTCGCTGGAGCTCGTATCGAAGATGAAAGGGACGCGCTGTTTTCAGTAATACCCTCAATAAGTCACCACAGACGGTTTGCTATTAGTTGTTCTGTTATGGCGCAAGTAGATTGGCGGGTATGAATATTTATGTATGACATGTGATACTGATTTTGTAGTCACAGGTAAAGGAAGGGATGTAGTTAGGAATGCGGGAGAGACTAACTCGAATAGGGAATTTATATGATTGCTTATTATTTATTTATTTTTTGTTAAGGCGGGAAAAAATGTTCCTAACCGCACACCCCGTAGTTCGGGGCAACGCACAGGGCAGTGTCTTCACCCACTGAAGAAACCCGCCGTGTGCCGTCTCTCCGCCCCCACTGGCGGGCCACCGGAACCATTTCACATTCCTTCGGTGGTACGATGCCTTTTCAGTATGATGTGTTGAAGTCTACTATTCTCCGACTGAACACAAAAACATTGCGCAGTTCGTATTATTGTGCAATATAATTAATTGAATTAAAAGCGTTTTCAATCTTATTGTACAATAGAATGTATTGTACAATGTTCTTGTAGGTCTAAGGGCCGCCTAAGGCAAGGATTCAAAAGAAAAGAACGGTAGATATTCTTGAGATTGAGACTGCCTATCTCTTCCAGGTAAATGGCGCGATGATTAGTAGTAGTAGTAGTAGTAGTAGAGTTTAATTTTGAACATGTTTGTGCTCTAAGTAAATATTTAATTTCCCATGGAACCAGTAAATGAATTTCGTTATATTCCTGGCATAACTGCCTCTGTGGTGCAGCGGTAGTGTAAGCGACTGCTGATCATGAGGTCTCGGGTTCGATCCCCGGGTCGGACATAATTATTGAGATTTTTCGTAAAAAAAAATAGTCAAAATTCTCAGTAGCATCCCGGAGTTTGGAAATGTGCCCGGTAGACGTCAATAGGCTCGCCCCCTATTACGTGGGACTTAAACATAGCTGGCGAGTCGTGGGTGTGTAATACACCTCTGCCTACCCCTTCGGGGAATACAGGCGTGATGCTTTGTTTTTTTTTATATATATGCATTTCTTAGATCAGATATCCTATAATCTGTTTGCTAAAATATTGTTCAAATATGGCTGAAACAACTATATTACCTATGAGTACATTTATTCAATACGCCTAGAACAAATATTAAAAGAAATAATGGATGTCTATTTGATTAAACAATATCTCTTTAAATAGAGAATCATGTGGAGATTGATTATATACTGAAGTAAATAGTAGTCTTATTTATTTTGGCGATGTGTCAGCTTGTCGTTAAACTTGCCTCCCCTCTGTGGGGGTGATGACAGCTCCATTAACTATGTTATGTCCCAATTATAGGTATCGCTGAAATATTTTTCTTTTAACTGGTAATTTTAATGGAATTGTTCTGTCGTGCGATGACGAATTGATTGATATGTGGGAACATAATTTTGTTATTTTATACAAATTAGAAGCACACGAACAGAATTTGAACAGATGTCACAGGCGTCACCCAAGACGAACAACAATGTGTTTTGGAAATTGATAGTCCCGAATAAATGTCGCGGTAGATGGCAAAGCATTCGGAATGATTATCTAAAAGATGCAGCTTCAAATCCGGCTATAATTTTCGATTTCACATTTCCGCACTTTTGACATGGTTTTTTTTCATACTACGTGAGTGGCGAACAAGCATACGTCCCACCTGATGGTTACCGTAGCCTATAGAAGTTAGCAACACCAGAGGCATCACTCGTGCGTCGCCATCTCCAAGGAAAGGGATAGGAGGTGATTAAGGAGAGGATTGGTAGGATACTAAGAAGAGGATAGGAAGGATAAAAAGGAGAGTATAGAGAGGGGGTTTAGGCCTCCGGCGCTCGCACTCACCATACGAAACAACGGTAAGATTAACTACCGTTGTTACATGCTGGTCTTTTGTGAGAAGTTGGTACTTACTTCCTCGATCGAACCGGCCCATTCGTGCTGAGATAAGCAAGGCTCTATATCTACCTATATCAAACCTCGTGTATAAAAGTGATAGTGTCACCTAATTCTTATTCTTTGAAAGTGAAGACACGTCCCAATTGTATTCTATTGAACAAAGACTCAGGTTTGCGACATAGGTGAGTATTCTAAATACTTTAATTTAATGGCGGTATGTTTCTTTATATAGATGCATGTTTCACCAAAGTATTTCTGACTTCGAAGTCACGTTTGTATGTAGAAATAAAAACTTATTATACATACTTATTTTTAGGAAATCTTTAATTTATCTATCTTTACAATATTGTTTGCCGTCGTAATGTCTACGTCTTCGAATATAAAGTCAGTGTCATCTTCAATCTATCTTTCGTCCTCTCACTCACTCGCCTATATCCGTCCTTTTCACTCCTATATTTAAATGTCACCTCATTCTCCATACGTTCCGTTCCCTATTATGCATCTTATGTTCATCATTCACTCAATCTTACATGTAATCGCACCTGCGTCCACCGGCTTAGAGCACTTCCCCGGATTGGAAGGGACGCAGGTTCGATTCCCGCTCGCACTAAAGTTCTCTTTTTCGTCATTCACAAATAATTTGTACTCTAAAGTAGCTGAGCATGTCAAGTGCTAAAATATAGATCAAAAAGAATCCATGTATTTGTAAAAAAAAGTGTTTTATGTTCCGTGACGTCCAAATAGATAGCCTATATTCAGGCGTCTCGGCACACAACATTTTTTTGTTTGCCCATCACGCAAACACTACTACTAGATAGATTTACTAGATAGATTTTGATAAAACTTTTTTGTTTGATAGTTCTTGATAAGACTTAAACTGGTATATATCCTGATACCATATCAGGAACCCGTGATATAATCTATTAACTAGTTTTTACCTGCGATATGCTACTTACTGCATAACTTTGACACATAAAGCTGTGTGACTCCTTCCTAAAGCATTTTAGATCTATTTCTTTTAGCAATTGACATGCTCCGCTACTTTTTAAAGTACAAATTATTTGTGAATAAAGAAAAAGAGATTTTTAGTAGGAGCGGGAAAAAAATAAAAAATCTCTTTCTTTATTCACAAATAATTTGTCCTTCCTAAATCTTTAGGAGACAATTGGGTGTATCGTGAGTATTTACTAAGTTAATTGACCAAGTAAGAATGTGTTAGTCTTCCAGGTCTGCTAGCTCTCGCCCGCGATTTTGAATCATTTGTCGAATTGTAATTCATTTAGTTAGTACCTATGCTTTTAGCACCGATGCCGATGCATTTAACACCATCAACATCCTTTATATTTGTAAATGCGGAAAAATAGAAGTGTAGTGCCGACGACTGCCCGACGGCCATTCCCAATCTCCACATCGCATTTGTCTTTTAAGACTAGTTTACTACTTACTTACTTAGCGTTCTAGAGCATTTCCCCGGTTTGGAAGGGACGCAGGTTCGAATTCCGCTCGCACTAAACTTCTCTTTTTCCACATTCACAAATAATTTGTTCTTTAATGTAGCTGAGCATGTCAAGTGCTAAAATACAGATCAAAATGATCATCAACATTCATTCATTTACACATCACTGACCTATTATAATATATTCAAAATACATCTAATCTATGCCGTATTACATAAAAAAGTAATTTTTAAACTGATTGATTGTATTGATAAGATATTTATAAGCGGACTATCTATTTACAGAAACAGATACAGCTTCTATCCGTGCATCTGCCATCTTATCTTGATTATCATTTTGGAATAATCTTGCGGATTAATACTATGGGTATCTCTTATCATGCTTGTGAGCCGTAGTGCCTTGCTTGTACTATCACGAATGGGTTGGTATGATCGGGGAAGTACCACCCTCACAGAATATCAGCGTGAGATAACGGTAGGTTCTTGTGTTCTGTATGAGTGAGAGCGCCAGAGGCCGGAACTCCCTTCCCATCCTCTCCATTTTATTCTTCCTCTCCATATCCCATACCTTTCCATTCTTTTTGGAGTAAGCGACACGCGAGTGATGCCTCTGGCTTTGCTAGCATCTATAGGCTACAGTAACCGCCTACCATCAGGTGGGCCGTATGCTTACTTACCACCCTCGGAGTTTAAAAAAAAATGCCAAATTAAAATCTATCATACTAAAATATGCAAAATCTGTAATTTACCACTCTTCGACCAATACGCTACTTTATGCAATAGTCTTGTCAAATTCGTTACGCCGTTACTGAGGAAAAGATGGTCAAATTTACATTTAAATGTTGAATAATACTTTAAAGATTTTTAACTTCTTGCAAGCTACTGGGGGGTTAGGCAGAATGTCATATTTCACGTGGCGACCGTATCGAGATCACTGTGATTGGTTGAGAAACCGACGCGTGATGTCACAATAATCCGTTGGCCAATCACGGTGATCGTACAAGCGAGACGATACGATCGACATGTGAGATATGAAATTCTGCCTAACCCCCCTGGACCGATTTCGTTATTCTTTTTTTTCGGTTTTATCTGTTTTCTTTAGCCCGTAGTTTAAACTGCATGCTGTTTATGTATTCTTTGTGTTCGTATATGATTCTGATGGTCAACTCTAGCATTCACAACATCCTGGCCCTCAGTATTAGTACTAAACTGTTACTACTCTTGAAATATTGATAGCGTTGCACTTGATATGAAATGTTAGTGGGTGAGGAGAATCGATTATTTGGCATGCGCTTCTGGCCTTGTAGTATAAATTTCTATAAAATATAGTATATAGGTGTGCAAGTGTAAACAATAATAATTTTATATCTAATGTTTAAAGCAAATAAATTACATAAACAGAAATTTACCAAACAAGACTCTGCCCGCTTCTTTACCTGTTACTTTGGATGGTCCTTTTTGGTTCCGGATTATATTTATGATATATATATATATGCGCAGACAGTAGTAGTAGTTTTAGGCGGTATCTCTGTTTGCCGATATAATAGTTGGATAAAACGTAAACCAGATATTAATTGTAATCAAGAGCTAACATACCAAAAAAATACATAAAAATCCGTTTAGTAGTTTTTGTGTGGTGTGTGAACAAACAACCAAACAAATTGATATATAGCCAGAAATAAAATAAAATATTGTTTCTCAAATATCTTAAATGTAGACAGCTATGTTACAGCTTTATCCTAACTATCATAAAACTTACTTTAAGATATTTGAGAAAAAATAATTTACCTACTTGGCTAATACGTCTGAACGCAAAACATTTTTTTTAGATATACCTATTGTCTGTTAGTTTGTTGGCGCATCACGCAAAAACTACTAAATGGATTTTGATGCAATTATTTTTTTATTTGATATCTCTTTCCATCCATCCATCCATCAGCCTTTCAACGTCCACTGCCGGACATAGGCCTCCCCAAGATAACGCCACAATGAGCGGTCCTGTGCTGACCGCATCCAACGGCTCCCCGCGGCTTTGACCAGATCGTCGGTCCACCTGGTGGGGAGCCGTCCTATATCTCTTTATCAGACTTAAAAACTGGTATACATTTTATCCCACTACTTTATCAGGAACCTGAGATGTAAACTAAAAACCAGCTTATGGCTGCGGCGGAATCGCGGGTAAAGGCTAGTAATAGTTGGTATATAGACACTTCTATCCGATATCTTCTCTGATTATTCATATTCATGTTTAAAGTCATACCTACTCAAATATTTATGATCTACATTAGGATTTAGTCGAATTGATGGTGTAACTTATCATCTAGATTTCTAGAAGCTATTTATCGAGCTGAAAATGCAGTACGTTATTTAAATTACAATGTAATCACTATTGACTCATATGTTTGAAGACATCTTTTACCACGTTACCAAGTAAAAATGATTTACTCGACCGCAGCTAACAACTGGAAATAACATCAGGCCTGTAAATTTATTCAGTTAGTTCAAACTCTCTTTATATTTGAATAATGGATATATTTTTAATACACCACTTTTTAAAACGCACCAGTGGAAGGGAGTAATTTGAACTAGCTTTTGCCAGCGTTTTCGTCTCGAGTGGATATCCGATTTGAGTCCAGAGACAAACTAATGTGTTATTACAGAGTAGAGATAGTAACAAATAAAAAAGTTTTATCAAAATCAGTTCAATAGTTTTGCGTCATATGTGAATAAATAAAATGGAACAAGAGTTCAGTCACCAAAACAGTCATAATAATCTCAAATATACGGATATGGAATATAGCAGCACATGCACACACCATACACACACATGTATTGAATATACAGTTATAGTAATCGATGGAAAATCAAGCCAGAAGTCTGATCTATTTTTAAATCTAGACTACAAGATTTAAATGAAGTGATGATTGCCTAGCATCGTTTCGGCATACCAACAGGTAAAAATACAACTGCTGTCAAGTATACTTTCTGTGTTTTATAATTATTGTGGCTTACGCTTCGTTTTCGTCAAAATACCTCATCAATTATTGTATGACTTCGTATTTGACCTGACCTACTGGTGATTCTGTCGGTAATTAATCAGCGAGTTGACAGTTACGGGCACTTCTCATAATTAGTGACGTGACTTCCACTTGTCAATTTTCTGACAAATGTCCAGTAGGGCTGTTTGGCATTTGGGTTTGCAAACCTAGATATTGTAGCAGAAAATAATTATGGTTCTCTATCATTTCTTTAGATTGAGATAAGTATTATTTTTATATGATACTGCTTATAATCCTGACTAAACGCAGTCGCTGTTACCTGACATCTACCCTCTCTGTAATAAATATGGTAGACATCGATTGTGTAAAAATAATAATAATATTATGTGCTAATAGTATAGCTGAGATAGTCACTAGAAGGATTTGAACCTGCATCTCTAGGGAAATGGCGCGAGCACCACTTAAGATATTAAGAAGGAATGTGTTGTGAAATTGATAGTTCTGAGAAGATGTCACGATGGCTTAATGGTAAAGCGTCTAGAACGGTTATCCAGTAGATGCAGGTTTCAATTCTGATCGTAACTATCATTTTCGATTTCACATTTTTGTACCTTGTACTCTGGTATACATAATGCTGTTAATCAGACCTCCACTGGAGATAGGGATTAGTAGGGGGTGGAACAGCCGCGAAGCATCAGCCATAGTTGTAGGGAAGAATAATTCATCCACTCTCCATTATATAGCATATGAAATCCATCCAATTCGCATCCATTGATAAGCAAACCAGACCAAGGTCGAGTCTTGGTCCAAAATTAGCACTGAAAATGCATCATGCATTTCGGTGCTAATTTTGGTCTTATACTTGCTAATGTGCCATCTTGGTCTCAGAATTATGCAAGAATAATTAAGCTCATTACTATTCCCATCATTATCATTAAGTTACCAGTTTAAAGAAGTGAAGAAGAAAGTTCGCGTCTTAAAGTTTGTATTCTGATTGGTGTGCCTACACATATAGAAGAAAATATTCATCTTTAACGAAAACTGTAACTTTGCAAGTATTTGGGCCAAATTTATAACATTGTGTTTATCTTTTGGAGGCGCCTAAGGCATTCGGTACTTCATATCTTATACACTTTATGAGGGTAACGCAATATATATCTCAGCGCTACCCCTTTTATCATTTTTTATATCTTTTTTTTTACTTTTTTTATAATCATCCGTTAGTGTTTACCTATGGAAAGGGTTATTGACCACACTTCTATTGCCGGTTCGAAGGACCCATGAGAAATGGATGAATTAAAGCTGTTAATATCTGATGGAGGTGGAGAGGAATAATAATAAGGAGAGGATAAGGGGGGGGATTGAGGAGATAAGGATAATTGATAGGAAATATTATTAGTAGGAAATGAGGAAGGGGTTTGGACAGATTAAAAATAATAAATTTATATGCGTTTGAAGCTATGTGGGTACTAATATTAATATAATATATAGGTACAATAAAATACACCCTTCCAAATTATACGCGCGCATTATAAAACCTATTTACATTGCCGCCGGATCATGTATACTCAGTAATCTTGGTCAGTAGCGGTTGTTTTGACTGTAAACACTTTGGGGTATAAAGTAAACAAATTTTTGGCAGATATTTTGGCTTTACGCCTTTCCGAGTATTAAGGGAGCTCAATATTCTGTTCAAATCGCTTATAGCCACCGGGTTGACTGCTGTTGCTGTATTAGAATTTTCTGTTTTGCATATAAATATTAAAAGAAAAATGCTTCTAAGATTACTTATAATATACATCATTATATATCTTTAATGTTGATGGTGGTAGACGAGCCACGGCCTGTGTGTATGTAAGTGGAAATTGCTGCTCGTGGACTCGACTTTATCAAGAATACCGTCTCGCCGCTGTTCACCATTTCATCTTGCAGGTGTGAAATGAAAGAATGAACCGTTATCTCTTGCTACAACCAAAACGTATTGAGGTGCTCCATGGTCGTACACATTGGAGACGGTCGTACCTACGAGGTCCTGTTGGTAAATGAGTATTCTCACACGGTACCCAACCCTACCACCATTAATGCAATGGGTAATAAATTGCTTAATTAACATTGTCACCACTGACCTTGGGAAATAAAATAGTATGACACTTAAACTGTCACCACACGGATACAACTGATGATATTTTATGGCCATCGGCTCAGCAAGAGAGCACCATATTGAGCGATCCTCTGCTGACTGCATCCAACGGCTTTGACCAGATCGTCCGGTCTAATCGGTCCATTTGGTGGGAGGCGAGGACACTGCGCCGTCCAATATGTGGCCACTTAAGAACCTTTTCCCCCACTTGTTCTTGGTTCGTCGATTATATTGTATTATTATAACTAGCTTTTATCGCGACTTCGTCTGTGTGACCTTCAAGTTCATCAAGTCGTTTATGCCTATGCCATAGGAGCTTGCTAGCAGCTTAAAAAACATATTCAAAATTTTTATCCAAGCTATAATACATCAGTGTGCTAAATTTAGTTTAAAATGATTTTAGTCATTAGGTCTATGTACCAAAATAAGTTATACTACGAGAATATCTTAATCTAAGGTCTCATTTATTACACGCTTTTTATTAGCTTCACTTGTATGTCAGTATGTCAGTATGTCAGTATGTCAGTATGTCAGTATGTCAGTATGTCAGTATGTCAGTATGTCAGTATGTAACTCTCCGTGGGTTGAATTTTACATTCATGCACCCTCTGTTGGAAATTAATAATACTATTAAGTAGAACTGGAAAAAAAAATCTATAGACAATAAATCAAACTAAAAAGTTAAAAATAAATATAGTTTAAAAAAACTAAAAAAACACGCTTTTTATAGAAAACTAAACTAAAAAATAGAAAATAAATTTTAATAAATTTGAATTAATAATAGTGTAAAAATTTTTAATAAATATAAATTAATAATAGTGAAAATAAGGAAAAAATGTATTTTATTTTAAAAAAAGCGTGGGGTGCTTTTTAAGATATTGTCGAAATAATAATCCTTCTATACTTATAGATATAAGTATTCTATGGACAGATGTCAACTAAATATTTATAACGATTGACACCATGCACCCCACGCTTTTTTTAAAATAAAATACATTTTTTCCTTATTTTCACTATTATTAATTTATATTTATTAAAAATTTTTACACTATTATTAATTCAAATTTATTAAAATTTATTTTCTATTTTTTAGTTTAGTTTTCTATAAAAAGCGTGTTTTTTTAGTTTTTTTAAACTATATTTATATACCTATAACTATCCATTTTCAACCAAATCAGTTGAATCCTTTATGCGTCATCGACAGAGAATTACGAAACATCTTCACAAACTCGCGTATTTAGTATCATCAGGATTATATATCTTACCTATCCTACTAGCAAAACATGGCACACGTTGCTATTTCGCGCTCAGTTACCAGAATTACCGTCCCATTTGTCTTATTCGAACAAACATTATAATATATATTGTTTGTTTGTTAGTTATAAAAATAACGGACTGTAGATCTAGTGTTAATTTATAACAATAACATCTTTGACAAATCATGCCAGATGTATAAATTTTCATTTAGATAGGACAAATAGTGTCGGCGTATATACCAATATATGTCACTTCATGTCACTGACGAACTTTGAAGAAAGGTCTTCGTGTGGTGCTCACGCTGCGGGTAAACCAGAGGGGAACGTCCTGCCACTAGAACACAACAGCCATAGAAAGCCGTTGGATGCAGATGACTAGGGCCTGTTTTTGTGGCGTTTATTTAGGCTTACGTCCAGTGGTGAATAAAATAAAGACTTATGGATGGACAGATCATGTTTATTGAAGTATAAACTTTAAGATATAAATAAATAATCATTTACTATACATTTTTGAAATTAATAATAATTCGATGCATTGTTTCATATCGGGTTTCACATGTCATGATTTGAACGCTGGCTTTTAATGTAGATATTTGCTGTAAGAAATTTTGACAGCTATTGTGTTACATTGTCATATCAGGTTTAATAGGTCACGCAAATATTCCGTACAGAAATATTGCTTTTTAATTTTAACCAGTGACAAACAAGTAACTCGAGTTTATTTAAATGATGAAATATTCAATTTTCTAGATTGCCTATCAATTAGGCCTGTTGATTCCCACTTCTAATTAAGATTGCACTTCTTATGGGTATCTCCGAATTTATGCCACACACTCGATCCTGTGGCTTCCGAGTCCAACTTCGCCTTTTTTAGATTAACTATCCATCGGAACGGGCTCGATCTTCCTTATGTTTTTCTATTAGAGGTATCCACTGAAGGATTTCTCCAAGGCATAAGCGTCAGCGACTGTTTGTTGGCCCTCCGATAAAAAATGTCAATATGTGTACAGTAATAAAGAAAGACTCATAAATAAACATTGAAAATTTGGTCTACTGATGCATTCAATTCCACTAAAACCGTTATTAAACTTAATCGCATAGAATTACTAAATAAGTCGCGTCAACTAAGTCTTAACGGTATTAATTAATAAGGGAGCTTTGGCTGGCTTTTATAGTACATTCACAGTAACGACACCGATTCATACTAATTTACTAAAATAGAGGCGGTCATCTGATATAGTATTTTCTTGCACGAAAACGGTTTTAACGGTCATCGCTTTCATTCGAGATCTTCTATTCGATTGTAAGAAATAATTAAAACTGATAAGAACTACACAACAGTGATACTAAATATGATAAGTTCTTATCACGTTGTTCGAGTTGTTCATGGAAAAGCGAGTTGTTTGTTCAATGATAGCGGGCGTATGTTGTTGTAACTATGCATTTTCTATTTAAAATAAATTGCTAATTGTTTTTCTGTTCAATAGTAGCAATAAAATTTTTCACCACAGATTTTTGTGATAGTGTATTATTTTTTTCGTAAACACAAAAAAAATCAGTAGCATTGTTTGGAAATGTGCCCGGTAGACGGCAATAGGCTCGCCCCCTATTACGTGCAAATTAAACATAGCTGGCGAACTGTGGGTGTGTAATAAACCTCTGCCTATCCCTTCGGGGAATACAAGCGTGATGTATGTAAGTATACAACTTTCGCTGAGCTGGCAGTCAGATGGCTGACCAAAAAGTGACACCAAATTATGAAAACCTGACCTCTGTGCTTCAGAAGGCACGTTAAGCAGTGGGTACCGCCTGTTAACATCGTGGCTGTCGTTGCAAGGTTGTCATAATGATAAGAATTATGATGATAGTCTATGATCTAGAAATTAAGGATACCCATTTGTGTTTAGAAATCGAGGCAAATTTTCTATATATAATCTTATATAATCTTACTTAAATGTATAGCATTAATTTAGAATCAATTTTATAAAATAGTAACCATTTTTAACTGCGTGCGTAAATAATGCCTAATGACACTATTCAGAATTAAAAACGAGAGAAAAAGAG
Source organism: Leucoma salicis (assembly GCA_948253155.1). Taxonomy (NCBI): domain Eukaryota; kingdom Metazoa; phylum Arthropoda; class Insecta; order Lepidoptera; family Erebidae; genus Leucoma; species Leucoma salicis. The sequence goes on along the minus strand of OX411830.1, from coordinate 2,924,922 downwards.
ATATTCACTAAGTTCACAAAAAAGATTTTAGTATTATTTTATTAGGCATGTTGACACGTTGCGGGCGTTGCGGTCGCGTGTCGAAACAACACTAAACGAAATGAGTGCAGAAAAGCGTAATCTGCACTCATGTATAGTGAACACTATTAGTGCCTAATTGTGGATCTTCTATTTTTTATACATCAATGTGAAAGAGGTAATCATGGGTAAGGCGCAGGTTTCAATGATGTTCTTAAGCATCTCTTTTTCAACTTTTACAATAATTTTGATCCAGTATAGTAATGTTCTATTATCCGCGTAAACATTACTTTGTTAAACACAATTATCAGAAATTCATTAGATATTTTAATTAAAGTTCTAAACATACTAATTGGATAGAATCAATTTACATTTCCCTATACCTACCGTTGAAGTTCCATCCCTCGGGATGTTTTATTGATTAACAGTTAATTGGTTCGTGTCTGGTTGTTTTGTGTTAATTTATGTAATTGTAGACTCCACAAAGCCAGTGATAGCCTTTGTGAGCATTACAAAATTTTATAGTGGTAGACCGTTGCATATCGCAGCATAAATGGGCCGGCTCGATCGGGGAAGTACCACCCTCTCACAAAAGATCAGCTTGTAACAATGGTAGTTAATCTTACCATTGTGTTTCGTATGGTGAGTGAGAGCGCCGGAGGCCCAAACCCCTTCCCTATCCTCTCCTTATTATCTACCCTATCCACCTCCTTCGTCTGTCTTTGGAGTTGGCGACGCACGAGTGTTGGTGTTGCTAGCGTCTATAGGGTACGGTAACCGTTTACCCTTAGGCGGGCTGTATGCTTGTTTGCCATCTCATAATAAAAGTTACCATCCTATTTTGAAATAAAACTTCGTTTACGGAATCTATCGCGTTTACTTAATTTTACTACTATCCCGACGTTTCGAATACTTTACAGCATTCATGATCACGGGTGGACTTAGATTATAGACGTCCAAGGCTGATATGTTATTTCAACGGTGTCACAGTATCTACCCACAGTAGTAGGCAACAACTGTTATGGATTATTAAATTTTGTACGGAATTACAGAGATCTAATAAGGTTTAAATTTTAAAATTTTTTACAAAAGGCAAAGACTAATCACTACTGTGGGTTTTATCTACACAATAAGCTCTAACTGTGTCTTGCAATCTTGTGGTGTGCCTTCTTGTATTCTGTTTGGTGAGGCCTATCACAGGATTCCAGCTTGATGGTAAGACCCAGCCGTCTTCTCTATTGAAATTGGGATGTTTCTTAATTTCAATAGCCTCACGTATCATTCTAGGGCGATATCGATGTTCTTTTGCGAGGATTTGAGGTTTGTCAAACCTAATGTAATGGCGGGTGTGGTCCTGTGTGTGCTCACACCACACCACACACCTTTTCAATAGAGAAGACGGCTGGGTCTTACCATCAAGCTGAAACCCTGTGATAGGCCTCACCAAACAGAATACAGGAAGGCACACCACAAGAATGCAAGACACAGTTAGCGCTTATTGTGTAGACAAACCCACAGTAGTGATTAGTTTTAGTTATTGCTTTTATAAAAAAATTTAAACTTAATTAGCTTTCAGTAATTCCGTACAAAAATTTAATAATCCATAACAGTTGTTGCCTACTGAGTTTAAAATTAAGTAAACGCGATAGATTCCGTAAACGAAGTTTTATTTCAAAATGTGTAACATTCGCGTAAATACCAGAAAGTATTAGTTACCACCCCATTACGAGATTGTTGCAATAATTTGATTGATGTAGTCATAATATGTTTTTTTATTCACACCGTTCTTTAGGTAATAATCTCTGTTGCTGGGAATGTTACAAACATACAATTTACACGGAATCGCACCCACAGCATTGGGCACGGGAGCTGAGCATCTAAACCACTACCCATCTGCATATTTTACTTTTACCCATAGATCATTATTGGCGGTCAGGTCACCAATAAAAATAATACTGCATTAAAGAAAAAATATTTTTTTTAATTACACACATGCCACGGCCCACCTAGTGGCTAACCACCGCTTGGTACCCAACCCTACCATCAGTAATGGTATGATATACCAGCAATGGGTGATAATTACATACTTTATTATTTTATACACTGGCAGACAACAGTGGGGTAGTGATTTTTTAGTCCGTCTAAATATTATATCGGTTTATCAGTTAAATGCTCTTCCTAAACAATTTTACTTATTTCTCTGTGGCAAGTTTATAAGGAATGTAATAACAGACTTCTAAGAACCATCAGAACAAAGGGATGCCCTTAGGGCGGCCGAGATTGACTCCGTAATAATGAAGTATTGTTCGTTCGTTTGTGTAGTTTATACCAGTGAATTTTGGGTATTTTATTGTTATAAGATTTTGTGGCACCTAATTGTTTGGTTGTAGCTCTGGTATTGTTAAGTCTAAATAGTTACATTTATTAGTGGACTAGATCCAAGCCGCGACTTGTGACTTTAGGTCACATTAGTTATTTTTATGCGAAAACAGCTATCCCAGAGGAACGATACATTTTGTTCTTATCTCGGCTACGAAAGGTTAAGTCGTTACGGCAAACATAAAAACGTAGTTATACTAACGCATTTTCGCATTTATAATATTAGTAAATCCTTACTTAACTTTTAAATGATATGCTTTGCAACTTGACCTCGCAAAGTTAAATACTTTATAAGTTGCAAGTCAATGGCATTAGATTAGACCATAGAGAAAATTATTATTTACTTACTAGCAGACGCGGCCACGCGCACACTCAATTCGTTCGTAAATTTTACAATAAAAGAGGATATGATTCGGATAAAATAATTATATTATATTTTTAAGTTAAAACAAATCGCACATTTTGAAAAATGAAGCGTTATAATGGGATTTGTAGTTTCGGGGGTCATCGCGGCCAAATAACCTACCTACAAGGATTTTTTATTATATATTAGGATTTTGATATTTTTATATAGGTTTTTAGCTTACATGCTTAGCCATATAAATTAACCCAAAGTGTGAAAATGCGAAATCGAAAATAATATTCACGAGCAGGATTTGAACCTGCATCTCCTGGAATACCGTCCTAGATGCTTTGCCAATTCAGCAATCGTGACAATTGCTGGAAACTGCGAATTTCGATCACACATTCATTCTTAACATCTTCGTGGCTGAATTAGCAAAGCATCTGGGATGGTATTCCAGAAGATGCAGTTTCAAATCCTGCTCGTGACTGTTATTTTCGGTTTCGCATTTTCACACTTTGTGTTAACTTACATTAGAATTTGTTTAGAACCAATCAATTCGTACCTTATATTTCTAAAAACTTAATAATAACAAGTTAATTTAGGGACAAAACATGTAAGGACCCCAATCTCGATGTACCGCGAACGGATTATGTGGGTTCACATCTCATATGAGGCAAGTTTTAATGAGGTCTATCTGGGCATCCCAAAACGGGGTCAAGACGCTCTAGCTTAATATGTCATTTGTGGAATGCTGGGGTATTTTTAATTAGTGAAGCTTGGGCTGGCTAAAGGGATTCAGAATAGGAGATTGGGCTCTAGCATAGAGATCGTTAACTAGAAACTAGAAATGGTATCAATATGTAACTTAGTCACCAAATATGTCTGGGTAATTATTTTGGTCTGTATTAGCACTTGACATGCTCAGCTACTTTAAAGGAACAAATTATTGTGAAAGTGGAAAAAGAGAGCTAAAGCTCTCTGCGAGTGGTATTCGAACCTGTGTCCCTTCCAATCCAGGGAAATTCTCTAGACCGCTAAGCCATCGCAGTAGCCGACGGCTACACCAAATCTCCACTTCACAAATGCTTTTTAGATGTCTTTACAACACTAGATCATTATTGTCAAACTCGAACAAGCAGTAAATGTAAAATGAATGTTAGGTGAATCAAGTTGTGTATCCAGTTCAATAAGTAGTCCTAACATAATATTATCAATCACTATCGGAGAAGATTTTGATCCTTCGAGCCTGATTTGAACCGCTGACCTATGATGAATAACTTAGCTGAATTATAATATACTAGGTTTGATTTAGTATATTGTGTTGTATCTAATATTTATATGAGAGAATGCGACAACGGGTCCTGCTAGAAATGTGCATGCTATCATTTCCAATATCTTGATTACGATTTCTTTAGGCTGTGGTAATTATCCCACTCTCCGCTTAACGTAACATAAATAATTATCCTCCATATCCTTTAGACCGAGTTTGCGGCTACGCTATTAACGTAACTAGGGCAATGGACTAGTGAAAAGGTACGTCATTGATGCCACGCAACTAAATAATTTGGGAGTGGACAATATTTAGGTAATTACCTAATCATTTATTAATATGTATTGTGTATAAAAAGTTATGTAGGTGCTCCTTTGACTAGCTGACCTCATGATGGTAAAGAATTTGTTTTTTCTAAACCTCTTTGATACTGCTGTTATACTTTATTCGCCCTGTTGATGAGCATGGGATATAATATAATAAGATGATCGAAGAAATCCGGAAGTCGATTCCTAGGCTATAATAACCTCTTTAGTTAATAAACTTCTCTGAAAAATAAGCATCTTTCATAAAGCACTAACGACAGAGACTTGAGTCCACAACTTCATCGCTCTCGAAATAAAGAGACAAGAAAATTTATTGAAAGAAAATTATTAATCGGACTCGTTTTAATAGTTCATTCATCATTTGAACTTGGCAAAAGGCTTTAACTAACTTATGAAAGACTGTAACTTTGAGAAACATGGCACAACAAACAGATTTAAAAGAAAATTTTATTAAAAAGTTATAATTTTTTTATATACTACAAGGGTAAAAAATGCTTAAGGGGGCCCGCCTTAAGATACGTAAGCCTTAGACTATAAAAAATGTGACGTTCGCAATTACAGTTTTTTAATCCCAATGAATTTAGCTCTAGAGTTTAGGGAATGGGGTCAGATTGTGTGACGTAGTATTCACATACATGACGATAGGCGCAAAAAGCTGATTTTAGTGTCTTCATTTATGTACGGCACCAAGGGAAAATTAAAGTAGTTAGATGGGACAGTAAAGGGGAAGGTAGTAACGACTTAAGACTTTCGGTCACAGGAATAACTACCCGTTACTCTAGGCCGTTATCAGTCCCAAGCGGAGTGGTACCACCGTCTACCGTGTCACCGACTGTGAAGCACCTTGTGCATTATTTTGTCCGTGTGATGACGGGCTAAGAATACACGTCACCACCCCATTCTTTCGCACGGATGTCGTACGAGGTGGGTAGGGAAGTAAGCAATTATCACCCCTTACATTACTGGTGGTAGGTACCAAGTGGGAGTACTCACTTGCTATCGGGCTCGAACGGGTTGGTACCACCATCTCCCATGTGACCGCCCATGAAGCTCATCAGTGTGTTTTGATTGTAGCAGGAGAAAGCCGTTCATTCTTTAATTTTATATCTGTGAAATGAAATGGTGAGTCGCGGCTTGACAATACTCCCGGTATAGTTGAGTCCATAAGCGACGGTTACCATTTACCATCAGGTGGGCAGTGGCTCGTCTGCTACCATACGCAATAAAAAAAAGGATTATTAGTGAGAGATAGCTGTAAATTAGCTCGTTTCCCATTCGCGAAATGAAGTGGTGAGCAGCGGGCTTGGCAGTTATTTTAGTGTAGCTCAGTCCATGAGTGGTCGCTATCACTTACCATCAAGTGGGCCTTAGCTTGTCTGCCAACATAAGCAATAAAACATAACGCTTGGATGGCCATGAGTAAAATAATAGAAAATAAGAAAATAGTTTAGTCCACAGTCTCGACGCACATTTAAAATTTCAGTCGATGGCTTTCAGTCTTTTGGCAGTTGAATGTCGTGACTGTGTCAACGAGGTCTCGACTCAGCTTGAAGCTGCTGTGACGCCATGGTACACAATACAGCGCTGATTTTCAGTGGGAATCTCACGGGTGAAGCACGAACCTGCTCACATATTTTGTATTAAGTAATAATGTTCATTAGAAAGAACTAATGTGATTTGTTGAAAATATGTGTGAGTATTTATAAGTCTAAAAGACCCATAAAGCGATAAACTAACAATGTGAAATATTATATTGACGGTGACGCGCTGACGGGTAAATTATGGAAACCATGCGTAATTTGTAATTTATATGTATGTACATAACTAATAATTAATATCACAATGTATGGACTCTGTTCGAAACAAAAATTTTGATTTATTATAAATGCTATAACGGTACTTACGCGTATCTATTTACTGGTAAAATATCTTCGACATCAGTCGACCCGTGCCCAAGGCTGGTGAAACCCAAATAAAAATATATTTTACCAGTAACTAGATACCTACGCGTTAAGTCCCGGATAGCATTTAAAATAAATAGTAATGAACCGCGATAGTTTAAAATATTATATTAAGAATTATTATTATTTAAGGACAAATATTTTAATGTTCTCGAAAAAATTAATAATTCTGAACTTCGAACTACCCTTCAACAAAAACACTGCAGTAGTCTCCAGTCATTCATTCAATCAAACAAAAAGCTTATCATACAGAAATATGGCGTCCTGCACATGAAACAAACGAACTTGAATCAGATAAAGTCACTCAAACAGATTGATTTCCCGTCAACACTTCGCTTTGGGATTTAATAGAAAAGCTTTCGTAATATCCAAGGTTTTATCTCCTTGCTATATTGCCTCAGAAGCTTTTTATCCGCCGTTGAGTAGAGTTATACTTACACACATTAATACCTTTTATTTTTGCGATTAAATAAAATCTTTTAAAAATAGTTTTCAATTATGAATAATTGCACATATTCTTTAACGGCTTTCCCAAGGTAATAGCGTATTTTATAAAGCCTATAGACTTTCTTAATAAATAGGATATATAATGTGAATAGTTTTTTTTTTCAATCATCCTATTGCTTCCAGAGATGCTCGAAAACAAACGGAAAGCTGTACATAATTTATCAAAAATAGATGTAAACACTGCTAATAATAATTATTATTTCGGGAACCTGCAATGTAACCTAAATACTAGCTTTTGGCTGCAACAGAGCCGCGGGCTACTAGTGATCTATAATTACATTTTAATATTATACAATAAACATATATCACAATATAAAAAATACTGTAAAAAAATATTTATAATACAAATAATACATAATATTAAAAAAAAAAAAACTCATTTCAGCATACACCGAAACGGTATTGCTACAGTCGTTATAAAATATATTTTGGTATCTCTTACTCATAAAATATCAGGTTCTTAATAACCCTTAATATGTCCAATCCCATCCAATCTTAGCACTTACTCCAAAGCACCGAAGCAGTTTACTAAAGTACACCCAACAGTAACACTTAATCATCACAATCCGTAGTTACCCCTACATAAAACCGACGAAACTTGTTATCGCTTCAGTACACCCGCGATGTGGGTAGTTTCGCTTCTTTTGCTCTTATTGTTGAGATATTCGCGCAGTGTTAAGAAGATTAACCGCAGGTTAAGAAATATCTTGTTCATAGATTTTAGTTAATAAAAAAAACTTAGTATGTCGGGCCACGGGGGTTAGAATGTGGTTCACTGAAGTAATCCAACACGGCACACGGCGGGTTTCTTTAGCGGGTGAGGGCCCCATACTACCCTATTCGTTGCCCCGAAAGATGGAGTGAGCGGTTTGTCCGTGTGGTGACGGACTAAGAATACAAGTGTCACCACCCCATTCTTTCCCACGGGTGTCGTATAAGGCGACTAAGGGAAGTAAGCAATTATCATCCATTGCATGACTGGTGGTACGGCTGGGTGCCAAGTGGGAGTACTCACTTGGTATCGGGCCCGAGCGGGTTGGTACCACCATCTCCCGTGTGACCGGCCTTGAAGCACATCGTTGCGTTTTGGCTGTAGCAGGAGATAGCCGTTTATATTTCATTTCGTATCTGTGAAATGAATTGGTGAGCAGCGGCTTGACAATACTCTCGGTATAGTCGAGTCCATGGGCGACGGTTACTATTTACCATCAGATGGACCGTGGCTCGTCAGCCACTACAAACAATAAAAAAAAAAAAAATGGTACATTTTTCCTGCCTAAATAAAAAAGGGGGGTTAGAATGTATCTCACTAAATCGGATCGACATCTCATCGTGTCATTGTGATTGACTGAGAGATCACCGTGCTTGGCCGAGGGATTATTGCGACATCACCCGTCGGTATTTCTACCAATCACCAGCGACACGATGTCAATACGAATTTGTGAATCACATTCTAAGGGGGCTGATCTTAGAATTGACTTCAGGATGTGGCCGATCATTTCATGAAATGGTTGTAGTTTCAGGCGTATTCTAAAATGATGTGCTTGTATAAAGAATGTAATGATAAGGTTTGAGACAAATTAGGTAAGCAAGGATTGTGGTATATAGAAATGTGTTATCTGCCTACTCCTGTGAATTTCCGCTAATATTTTTAGCTAAAATGCACTGGCTTTCAAGGTACCATCATCGCGCACAATACTAATATTAATTTTATTTTGTATTTACATATGGTAACATTAGCTGTGTTCTTCAATACATGTAAAATTAAATACAGATATGAAATGAAAGAATAAACAGCTATCTTCTGCTACAGCCAAAACACACTGACGTGTTTCATGACTGGTCACAAGGAGACAGGAGACGGTGGTACCGACCCGTTCGGCCCCGATAGCAAGTGAGTACCCCCCACTTGGTTCCAGATCCAATGGATCAATTATCACTGATTACTTCCCTTAATCGCCTTGTACGACACCCGCGGTAAAGGATGGAGTGGTGACACTTGTATTCTAAGTCCGTACTACACGGACAACGCGCGAACGGAGTTGCGGGTACAATCTAGTTGAATATAAATAGCAATTCTTGCGGTCGTCTCGAGATAAACTAATGACAAATGCTTGACACATTTTTCTCGCATCTGTTAATACTAACGATTATTTTATTGTCTGTTTCCTCCTAAACTTTTTTAATTAATATAATTAGTATTTTATGTTTTTAAAGCATTTTTATTAATAACTAGATGACCCCGTGAACTTTGTATATCCCAATAAAATTAGTCGGCATCGTCTAAGATTTGCATTTTGATAGGTTAAACTTGGTTGTAATGCAAATTAATTAAAAAAAATTACTGCAGCTTTTATTTGTCGTCTGTTAACCAAATACCCGTACAAAGTTCCCAATATTTTTGAAATTTTCTTTTAGATATTTTCTTTTAGCGAACAAACAAAAATAAAATTATTTAAATCGGCCTGTTTTGAGTTTTAGCGAGACTAACGAACAGCAATATAGGGTATCAATCGCTGATATGTACGGTGTGGTGGTAATAAGGTTTCCAACATAGTAGTGAGATAAAATGTACACCAGTTAATTCTAATCAAAGGCTATCAAACCAAACAATTTCATCAACATTGGTTCAGTCGTTTTTGCGTTATGCTCGGACAAAAACATACTTAAAATCTAAAAAAAAAAAACTAGACGTCGCGGGACGTCTGCCAGATGTGAAAACGTCGAAATTATTTTGTAGAAATAAAATTATCATAAATTGACAAAGTGATTCTCAAGAGGAATCCAAGGAGTATAAACTCGATAGGGTTACGTCGTTTCATTACAGAGTTACTGTGACCACCTTCCAGCTCCATCATCAGACCATGGATACCATCTAAAGACAAAGTACTCGTCAAGACGAATCAAATGATTCCAAACTCGATGGGGTTGCGTCGTTTCATTACAGAGTAACTGTGGCCACCTTCCAGCTCCATCATCAGACCCTGGATACCATCTAGAGGCAACGTACTCGTCAAGACGAACCATACGAGCCCAAACTCAATAGGGTTGCGCCGTTTCATTATAGAGTTCCTGAGTCCACTTTCCAGCTCCATCATCAGGTCACCTCCATGTCATCATAATATTGTATTGTCGCGATATACACATGTACGTGTGTAAAATTTCAGCTCAACCGGAAACGGGGAAGTGTGTCAAATCTAACTTGCAAGATTTCAACGGGACATGTAAACCCCTCTCCATCCATGGGAGTCGTAAGAGCCGACTGAGGGAATACCGCAGGAGTGGGCAGCAGCACTCCTTCGAGTATTAACAATATCCACTGCGATCGCCAACCCGCCTGCCAAGCGTGGCGATTACGGCACTATCCCCCATTCTTGGGGAGGCCTATGTCCAGCAGTGGACGCTAAGAGGCTGATGGATGGAAGTAAAATTAAAGCGTCGCTACGTCAACAGCCGATTTTACCCTCCCTCCGCATTAGATGTTTCACATCAAAAAGTAGCCAGGACAACTTATTTTTGGAAGTGGAAAAAATAGATTTATTTAAGTACTTATTGTTTTTTCTGTAGCGAAATGGCTATAAATATTATGACATGCTCGTCATAATAAAAATACAAATAACATAGCCTAATAACACTTTTCAAATCCTTACTAAATATTGTTTTTTTTTATACAAAGATAACACAAAGGAACCTGCACTAAGGAATAATCCTTGTATTGCGGGGGATTCTACAAACATACAATTTCACGGGCACAAAGCACACCCAGACTCAGAACAACGATTTCAGTATCACACAAAGAGTTATGTTGTCCTGTGTGGGAATCGAACCTACAATACTCGGGCGGTAGGCCGGTATCTAAACCACTCCGCCATCTATCTCTCTAGATCTAGTCTGTTAGTTAGTTTGTAGCGCTTTCACGCCGTAACTATTGAACTAATCATCGTGACATTTGCATACATATAGTCTGTTGTGTTCATTTGCTCAGATAAGTATTTATGCTACTTTTTATCCCAGAAAAAAAAAATATTCCCGGGGATTGGTATTTTTGTATAGAGATAATTACTGTGCCGTAACGTGGATATTTATATTCTGAAGTCCACGCGAACGGAGTCGGGGGCTGGATCTAGTCTTTAATAAACTGGCATCTGCTACAATTTTATTTTAGCACTAGCCTTTGCCAGCGGCTCCGTCGCAACCAAAAGCTAGTTTTTTGGTTATATCTCAGGTTCCTTATATAGTAGCGGTATAAAATGTATAACAGTTGTTAAGTCTAATCAAGAGCTATCAAACAAAAAAAGTTGCATCAAAATCCGTTCAGTAGTTTTTGCGTAATGCGCGAATAAACAAACAGACAAAAAATGAAAAAATAAAAATAGTTTTGTGTTTAGACACGCCTTTATAGCCTAATTCAGTATTTTTTTCTCAAATATCTTAAATGTAAAGACACAGCTCTGTTAGTTTTATAATAGTATAGATAGATACAAGTTGACTAAACAAAAGCAATGAAAACTATGTTAATTTTTTATATATATACCGCGCATTACGAGCGTCCGTTCGGCGTTCACGAGCTCATCGCGGTAATGGTTATTTATTAGCTCTTAAGCGCAAATAATTGACATTTATTTTTATTACATAGCGTCGTTATTATCTTGAAAGAGATTACTTCATCCGCTAGAGTTTTTCGCATTCCAGTAGACAATATCTACAAAGGACAGGAATATAATCATTCTGCGCCTCTAAAATAGATCGAAATACAGATGCTGTCGACGTCGGTATGTTTCTCCGTGTTATTTTTTCAACGGGTTTTTCCCTCCCACTATTAGGAACGGGCCTCACTATTGGGCAAGGGATTAGGCCATAAGTCCACCACGCTGACCCAATGCGGGTTGACAGATATCACAAGCCGTTGAAATCTCTCAGGTTTGCAGGTTCCCTCCCGCGAAGGTGCGACGCTCCGTGTGCGAATGCGTCGCTCAGTAGAGGGTACCTGAAAGGGTAAGCCGCCGGCGGACCATCTAAGGAATGTAACATAGTTCCAGTGGCCTGCCAAATATTGAGCGCTGAATATTGAGCATAGATAATGCACTATTTATAAAGACAATTCAGTTCGCGTTTGACAACTAGTCATAGTGTTGTCAGTAAAAATAGTTAGTCGCCAAGTTACTCCAACATTAGGGAAAATGTATTTAAAACCTTACATATATTTTGTAAATATTAGTATAGATCTATCTACGCTACAACATATTTTATTCGGATAATGTGTTTTATAAATATCCATCCATCCATCCATCCATCAGCCTTTTAACGTCCACTGCTGGACATAGGCCTCCCCAAGAGAACGCCATAACGAGCGGTCCTGTGCTGACCGCATCCAACGGCTCCCCGCAGCTTTAACCAGATCATCGGTCCATCTGGTGGGGGGCCGTCCTACGCTGCGCCGTCCGATACTTGGTCGCCACTCGAGAACCTTTCGTCCCCAACGGTTATCGGTTCGTCGAGCGATGTGGCCTGCCCATTGCCACTTCAGCATGGCAACCCGGCGGGCTATGTCGGTCACTCTCGTTCTCCTACGGATCTCCGTGTTACGGATTCGATCACGTAGGGAAATACCAAGCATAGCCCGCTCCATGGCCCGCTGAGTGACTTTGAGCCTTGATATGAGGCCAACATTCAGAGACCACGTCTCTGTTCCGTATGTCATCACTGGTAACACACACTGGTCGTAGACCTTCGTTTTCAGACACTGCGGAATATTGGACGAGAAGATCTGCCTTAGCTTCCCGAACGCTGCCCAGCCGAGTTGGATTCGTCGATTGACCTCTTTCTCGAAGTTGTGCCTACCTAACTGGACTGTTTGTCCCAGGTAGACATAATGGTCAACAACTTCGAGAAGCGCACTCCCGACTAGGACTGGTGCTGAAATGACATGGACATTAGACATGACTTTCGTCTTGTCCATGTTCATTTTGAGACCCACTACTCGGGAAACCCTGCTGAGATCATTGAGCATGGTGCCAAGGTCCTCCAGAGATTCTGCCATGACTACGATGTCGTCGGCATGTCGAAGGTGAGTGATGTATTCGCCATTGATGTTGATGCCGAATCCGGTCCAGTCCAAGAGCTTGAAGACATCTTCCAATGCAGCGGTGAAGAGTTTCGGGGACATAACGTCTCCCTGTCTAACACCTCTCTGCAGTTGGATCGGTCCCGTACTCTTGTCCTGAACACGGACTGACATGGTGGCGTTTCTATACAAGCACTTCAGCACTTCGATGTACCGATTGTCAATTTGGCACCGCTGAAGGGACTGCAGCACCGCCCAAGTTTCGATCGAATCGAAGGCTTTCTCATAGTCCACAAACGCCAGACACAGAGGCCGATTGTATTCTTCGGTTTTCTGTATAATCTGGCGTAGCGTGTGAATGTGGTCTATGGTACTATAACCTTTTCGGAAACCGGCTTGTTCGGGAGGCTGGAAGTCGTCAAGTCTGCGCGTGAGTCGATTTGTAATGACCCTCGAAAACAACTTATAGACGTGGCTCAAGAGCGAGATGGGTCTATAGTTCTTCAAGAGGGTTCTGTCACCTTTCTTGAAGAACAGCACTACCACGCTTCTGGTCCACGACTCTGGAACTTCGCCCCCGAGAGCGACGGAATTGAACAGCCTCTGAAGAGCTTTTAAGACCGGCTTTCCGCCTGCTTTCAGAAGCTCTGTGGTGATTCCGTCGTCTCCCGGTGCCTTTCCGTTCTTTAGTTGTTTGAGAGCCATTCTGATCTCGTACAGGCTGACGTCCGGGATATCTTCGGTAAAGTGCCGAGTTAGCTTGGATCTGGGGTCTTGGACCAAGCCAACAGCAGGGCTCTGGGATCTGTACAACTGTCCATAGAACTGCTGGACCTCTCCCAATATCTCATCTCGAGAAGAAATGATAGTGCCGTTGTTGGTCCTCAGTTTAGTCAACTGACTTTGGCCAACAGACAGATCTCTTGCGAACACTTTCGAGCCTTGGTTCCGCTCTATCGCCTCTTTAATACGGGTAGTATTAAATTGGCGAATATCGTGCCGCACAGCCTTGGAGATCTGTCTGTTTAACCGCCTTAGGCAGGACCAATCGGCTGAGGACTGGACTATCATTTCTTTTCTCCTCTCCATGAGTTTGAGAGTATGGTCCGAGAGTTTACGGTTCCTACTGACGCGACGGGCCTTGAAGTAAGTCGACCCGACCGCGTGGACAGTTTGCACGAACCTGCTGTTCATATCGCTCGCTGATTCACACTCATCTAGACATTGGAAGCGATTTTGTAGTTCGAGCTGAAAGCTCTCGGGGTTCTGGTATTGGGCAGGTGTTGGTCGGAGCGTAGACTTCATCAAACGCGACCTCTCGACTTTTGATCTATTATTCAAGATGCCCCTGACTAGTCGGTGATCACTCCCAGTTTTAATCCTGCTGATCACTGAGACATCATTGAATATGTGTCGTTTGTCCGACAGGATGAAGTCAATCTCGTTTTTCACTGAACCATCAGGGCTAATCCAGGTCCATTTTCGCTGGGGCTGCTTCCCGAAGAAGGAATTCATCATGAAGAGGCCTTCCTTCTCCAGAAAATCAGCCAGCATCTGGCCCCTGTGGTTCCTCTGCCCAAATCCATAGTGCCCCACCTTCAGCTCATCGTCTGTCCTTTTGCCTAGTTTCGCGTTAAAGTCTCCCATAACCACCGTGAAATAGGTTTTAGACAAGTGGATGGCCTTCGAGATGTCCTCATATAGGGCCTCCACCTCGTCATCGGAGTGTGTCGAGGTCGGTGCGTAAACCTGTATGACCTTCAACGAATACCGTTTGGTTATTCTGAGTATAAGGTACGCTACCCTACTCGACACACTTTCAATCCTCTCCACGTTGCCTACGAGAGACCTGCGAACGATAAACCCGACACCCCCTTGGGACTGGTGGTCGCCCTCCCGGTGGAAGAGCAAGTTCCCGGACTGGAGGATTGTCGTGCCCTCACCCTCTCTTCGGACTTCTGACAACCCTATAATGTCCCAGTGGATCTTGCGCAATTCCTCTTCCAGCTCGGTGATTCTCTCGTCGGTCCGAAGTGTCCGAACGTGGTGCGTTACCAGGGCCAGAGGTCGTTGTTTATGGTAGCCTATCCGCGACCGGAGATTCTTCGCACCCCCTGCTCCGCCGTAACCGGGCCCGCTACCGTTAGGCCATGGAATAGCGGAGCTGCCGTGACTGAGGGCCGTTTTTTGTTGGGTGCTCATTTTTTGGGGGGATATTGCCGTAATCGCAACGCTTGGCAGGCGGGTTGGCGATCGCAGTAGATGTTATTAATACTCGAGGAAGTGCTGCTGCCCACTCCCCCGGTATTCCCTCAGTCGGCTCTTACGACTTCCATGGGTGGAGAGGGGGTGGGACAATTCTAAAGCCGGCCCCACACGGCTATAAATATCAATATAATAATAATGTTAGTCGTGCGTCATAATCCTTTCTATAAACCTTCGAGTCAGGTCCATAGTAAAAAAAATAACGCACTGTTCATATATAATATATACTAGTACTATATATTATAGCTTCTGCCCGTTAAAAAAAAAGATGAGAACCTTTCATGTAATACAATAACTATTATTTGGGTATTATATTTATAGCGCATTTAAGAAAAAATACATGGTAAAAAATCGCTTGCTTAGTAACCCTGTTTCAAATTCAATAAACAGGTATCAATAAATATAAGTGCATGTAACGCTTCGCCATGTGTAAAGAGTGAATGGATGCATGGATTTATCGAGTGAATGAGATTAGAAGTTTCCGAGGACACGCATTTGAATACATATAGTTACCGGACGATTGATTATTACGGAACTTGTAATTATTTTGTTGCCTTGAGTGAGATCATCGTGTTTTGATTTTTAACACGAGCACTATTGCATTTAATTTATCCTAACCTGTACTCATGCGTATCGCGGTTTATCTATTTATCTATACTATTTTAAAGTTATAACAGAGCTGTCTGTACATTTAAGATATTTGAGAAAAAAAGACTGTATTAGGCTATATACTCGTAGATGTGTCTGAACACAAAACAATTTTTTTTTAGATTTTTTGCCTGTTTGTTCGCGCATCACGCAAGAACTACTGAATGGATTTTGATGCAACTTTTTTTATTTGATTGATCTCGTTTAGACTTAAAAACTGGTATACATTATATGCCGCTACTATATCGGGAACCTGAGATACAACCTAAAAACTAGCTTTTGGTTGCGGCGGAACCGCAAGCAAAGGCTAGTACTATTATAAAGCTGTAACAAAGCTGTGTCTGTACATTTGAGAAAAAAATACTGTACGTGGCGTGTCTAAACACAAAACAGTTTTTTATAGATTTCTTGAGACAAACAGATTGTCTGATTGTTCGTTCGCGCATCACGCAAAAACCACTGAACAGATTTTGATGCATCTTTTAACTTGATAGCTCTTGATGATACATAGAAACCTGTTTTTCATGATACATTCAGTAACTTCAAAAGAAGCCTGCATGTCTCGTGTAACGAACTAATGTTTTAAATTAATATCTTTATTTTATTACTTACATTTTCATTACATTCATAGGTTTTTAAAATACGATCTTGTTTTGAAAATTTTTTTTTTGCCAATGCTATGTACACCGTAAGTATCATACATATCAGATAATGAAACCTTTAGTGTATTATAAGAAATAATGTATTTATATGTATGATGTGGTTGTATTTATAAAATAAATATATATTTTATCCCGCTACTGTGTCGCGGACCTGAGATATAACCTAAAACCTAGCGTTTGGCTGCGGCGGAGCGTCGGGTATTTAATAAAATAGTTTTCCACGGTAGCCCAGGGCGGATCGGCGGACCTTATAACCCGATATCTCTACAACACTAAAAGGTGAAGTAGAAAGCAATAGCCGTGAACAGGGTTTGAACTTGTGACTCCGGGATTAGTCTGCTTGGGAATATTAATTTCTATACACACAAATGTGTTATAGCAATTAATAGTCAGTCACGATGGCTCTGTTTGGAGCGTCTGAAACATAATAAATATTGAAAACTTCGTGACTCGAAAACCACATAACCGATTTGCTAATATCGGTATAGGTAGGTTCTCGTAGTATCTACCAAAAGCGGACATTCAATTCGACGCCGACGCCAATAAAACAATCCGGACACATGTGACTTTTTTTTTTGTTAAGGCGGGAAAATATGTTCCTAACCGCACACCCCGTCGTTCGGGGGCAACGAACAGGGTAGTGTGGGGCTCTCACCTACTAAAGAAACCCGCCGTGTGCCGTCTCTCCGCCTTTATTGGCGGGTCACCGGAACCATATTACATTCCTTCAGTGGTGGACACATGCGACCTAACAGTAGAAACTTTTATCTATTTATACATATACTATAAATTGAACAGCAGTTCGACATCAAATCATTTGAAAGCATAATTGGGCACGTTCCAAAGATTTTAGTTCTAATTAAAGATTGTAATTTTCACTATCTTCAATGGAAATGGATATTTTACGATTTGCATAACATAGGTACTGTTTTTGGCTGCGACTGTCAATAGTATGCGTTCATTTTGTCAAGATCGCAAAAGCGAATTCTTTGTTTAATAATAAGTTTTATAAGTCTCCTTAAATATATTTTTGTACAATACTTTCTGATATTTAACGCGCATATTACACATCATCTATGCTATTATAAAGCTGTAACAGAGCTATGTCTGTACATTTAAGATAATTGAGAAAAAAATCTCTTTATTGGACTTAAAAACTGGTATACATTTAATCCCGCTACTATATCGGGAACCTGAGATATAACCTAAAATTAGCTTTTGGCTGCGGCAGAGCCGCGGGCAAAGGCTACTTGTCCAATAAAACCAACTATTTCTTTATGTAAATATCAAAAAGTATTATTTCACAAATAAACTTACGTTTACAGAATCTTTCGCGTTTATTTTCAAGTACTAGTTCTTCGTTTCGAATGGTTTACAATTAGAGCATGGGTGGAATAGCAGAAAATCACGTAAACGCTATAGATTCCTTAAAATTAGTTTCTTCTTGAATATTACATACGTATACATATAATTACTTAAATATAAAAATGCACATAAAACTATAGTTCTTATTTTGTTGAAGACTAAAACATTATGAATTAATGGCGAGTATATTAATATTCTAACTATCGCCTTGCCAATTCAAAGCATTGTCGCGAGACATGCAGTACAATTTGTATAAATATGTTATTGTTTTACCAACCTTAGTAACCTTATAAACTGAAGTTGCATGTTTCATTGTTCATGTGAAATTCTAATTTAAAAGCATATTGAAAGTCAAGTTCAATGTTCAAACCTATATTCCAACTAAACCAATTTAAATTACCAAAATCTCTTCCAGCGAGTTTTCTAAGACCATATTTCAAATAGTTAATGACAAATCCGTTCATCAACACCATTTTTTAGATAGAACGTCATGACGGGGTCGTAATAGATTTTATAAATTCTATTAATAGATGTCCATCGAAAATCCTGAAATGTATTGTTACTTAAAAATTGTGAGCTACTGCTGATCATGAGGTCTCGGGTTCGATCCCCGGATCGGGCGGTGCTATTGAGCTTTTTCGTAATATCAGTAGCAGCCCGGAGTTTGGAAATGTGCCTGGTAGACGGCAATAGGCTCGCTTACTATTACGTGGGACTTAAACATAGCTGACGAACCGTGGGTGTGTAATATACCTCTGCCAACCCCTTCGGGGAATACAGGCGCGATGCTATGTGTTTCCTTAAAAATAGTTCAAATCAAATCAATTAGATCTATGCCGTCCGTGAATCATACTCAGAAATTGAGTGTCGCAATA
This sequence comes from Leucoma salicis, assembly GCA_948253155.1. Lineage (NCBI taxonomy): Eukaryota > Metazoa > Arthropoda > Insecta > Lepidoptera > Erebidae > Leucoma > Leucoma salicis. The sequence goes on along the minus strand of OX411830.1, from coordinate 2,906,236 downwards.
TGCGTAGAAATTTAAATTTAACGGCTAGTGAAATTTCTATGAAAACAATTTAATGTTTGTGTATTTTAGTCTCCCAAGAATTATTTCACAAGATTTTTAACAATGAAGTCATTCGTGGTTTTACTATTATTGTTTTACAACTTCCCGCGATTTACTACTCTCTAGAGGAGATACAATTAATGCTTCGTATTCCGAGCATATAACTTCAATGAAAATAACATTTTTCTTTTTTTGTTACAGGTAAGAGAGCCTAAAAGTTACACCAATCATGAAGAAAATGAAATGACGTCACTTGTTTTAGTAAGGACACGTTATGCGGACGGACCAATGGCACGTAGCCAAAGCGCTATGAAATTTGGATGATGATGGAAATTCTGGAAAGAAAAGGTGGATAGATTGTGTGAAGAATGATATTAAGAATTATTTTTTAATGTTCCCATAGCTCTTTAATAGCAAATAAACTTAATAAAAAGGTTATCAAATAGCAGAAAAAGCCACAGAATTTTGGCCTTTACCTTATTATTATAAAGAATCTAATTAAAAAAAATCTTATTTAAAATATAGCATCACGTCTGTATTCCCCGAAGGGGTAGGCAGAGGTGTATTACACACCCACGGTTCGCCAGCTATGTTTAAAGTCCCACGTAATAGGGGGCCAACCTATTGCCGTCTACCGGGCACAATTCCAAACTCCTCCGGGCTGCTACAGATTTTTTTTTTTACAAAAAAGCTCAATAACACCCCCCGACCCGGGGATTGAACCCGAGACCTCATGATCAGCAGTCGCTCACACTACCGAGGCAGTTGGCTGAAATCATAGATTTGTTAAAAAATACAGCCCAAACTCCTGGGGCTAACGCCGTGTAAATTTACATATGGGTTTCTATGATACTGTATGTGAGCTCTAAAAAAAGTTTTTACGCAAATGCTATCCAAAATACTAAGACGCGTGGTGACGGACTAAGAATACAAGTGTCACCACCCCATCCTTTCCCGCGGGTGTCTTACAAGGCAACTAAGGGAAGTTAGCAATTATCACCCATTGCATTACTGGTGGTAGGGCTGGGTACCAAGTGAGAGCACTCACTTGCTATCGCGCTCGAACGGGTCAGTACCACCGTCTTCTGTGTGACCGGTCACGAAGCACCAGTTTTGGCTGTAGCAGAAGATAGCCGTTTATTCTTTCATTTCATATATGAAAAATGAAATGGTGCGTAGCGGTTTGACAATACTCTCAGTATAGTTGACTCCATCAGCGACGGTTACCACTTACCATCAAGCGGGCCGTGACCCGTCTGCTATCATTAGCAACAAAAAAAAAAACACGAGCGAAGTAACGGGTGATGTGCTAGTAACTTTATAAATAAACCAAAAGTGTCGTATCAGTAATAACACAATATTCTAATATACTTACAACGCACATACTCGTATTTCTTCAACAGTAATTCGAAATATATGTCTTGGAGGTCTTATAATATAATATGATGTATTAGGCTTTTTCTCATATATTCCACAACTCGGTTTCCATTAGACATCATTATTGATTTGGGTCCTTCGTCCTATGATCTATGATGAGGGATCAGATATAATACTCTTGTTGAATTATATCATAGCTATAAGATCATTATATTATCATATCTGAGATGGATTAGTTTTTGTCACATTATTCGTTTGGGTTAACTTCACTGCTGATCATATAAATGAAATGGTCAAATGTTTTAAAAATATAAAGCTTCACTCTGATATTAATACGTTTTTATTGCGTATGATATATCTAGCAACACTAAGGCGATTAACACACTGCCACGCACCACGCTGCATGTTGCATGTCGACGCATCTACGCGCGCGTACTTGCGGGAGTGCAGATCTGCATCATCGTGCGGGTTTTTTACACACTCACGCCCGTTATACAGTTTTGTGGATTCACGGCGGCTCTGACTCATTTCATTCAATGCTGTTGGCTGTGGTTATAGTGCAGTGCACTGCGGCGGGCGGGACTCGGTGTACTCATACCTTGCGTCTCGCCCCGCACCCACGCGCGGGGTTGCATGTTTTTCCGCTTGTAAGCGCCTGATCTGCATGAACGCGCGTGGATGCATTTTCTGTGTGTTGAACTGTGCGTGTTTTCTATACAAACGGAGATACTTACAAACAACGTTAGAACACGCATTCACGCGCTACGCTGCGTGGTGCGTGGAAGTGTGGTAATCGCCTAAAGGCGAAGCCGAATAGCCGCCTGAAGATCTTACAACAGTTAAGAGAGAGTATTGCTAATGGGATCGGCTTTCTTCGGCACTAGTAACAAATTGAGTTGAAAGCGGAAAAGTACTGCCTGTACTGATCCGGCAAGAATCATCTTTAACTTAATTATAACACATTTAACGGGTCTATACGCGCATTAAACTTCTCAAAATACAATTTTTTTTTTGCTAACCTCGACGTTTCGGCTGAGTTGCACCAGCCTTGGTCACGAGTAAACTTAGAAGGAATCTATTCGTGACCACGGCTACCAGAAGTTTAATGCGCATACAGACCTGTTCAAGTATTATATGAATATAAAATGCGAAAGTTTAAAAAGTACCATTTTAACTAAGTTTTAGCAAACTAGTATATCTAGTTCCTGTGATGTTATATGCTTACTTCTCTTAAATCATCTTATATATTATTTCTCTAGTCTGTTCTTCTGTTAGTCCGCGAGATCTTCCTCATTCCTTTATCAAATTCTAGGATTTACCTCTCATTTTAAAGCTTATCGTGCTGGCTTAGGTCGAAAAATAAGATTTAAAATGATCTAAGAAGAGGTCCTGTAATGGATGGGAACGGAATTCTGCACGGGTATAGATTTGTAGGAACAATAATTATACTAATGACGGCGATGCGGTTCGCAACCCGTCACATCTCACTCCCTCGACTATGATAATTAGGCAGACGAAGACTGTTTTATGAGAAGTAACAATCCGTTATCTCTGGTTATCCCTCTTGGAATCAGCCGTAAATCTTTATTGAATAATAATGCTACATTGTTCTTCTCGTGTTTGTGTTTAGGTGGCTTATCGTGTTTGTGATTATTACCACAAGTAAAAGCTTAATGATAGCTTTTGTTAGGGTGATGGTTCTGCTGAAGCCTTAAATCAATTTAAAAAAAAATAACAAGTATCAGAAACATGAATCTTAATATTATACACCCGTATAACTCGTTTAATATTGCCAATCTTGCACTTAGCAAACTGCTTTGCGTCCATAAAGTGTTTAAATAAAATTATAATGTGAAAAAACTCTCCCAAAGAGCGTTCAATGACGAGAGTTCGTTGGCCAATCGTAAACAACGTTAAAAAAAACGTCAAATTGCGAATCAGAGGGCACGACACACTGAAGATTTATATAAAACAGTAATAAAAATGTCTGTTTGTGTGGGCGAGTATTAAGTCGTTTTGGTTAAAGCATTTGGTTGAGGTCGTATGCAGTATAAAGTCGTGTACGGACAGGGCGACAAATGCAGTTTTGTTGTTGTAGTTGGACACATTGAGCTCTATCCCAGCTATTTTTGTCGGAATTCTGGATATTTACTTCCCCCCTTACTAATAAACATTGTATATGCTCCGAATAGTTTTTCAGTGTTTTGTTCCGTTCTTTCAACGTCAAACTGTCATATTAGTGACAAAGACAAAACACTGAATAATTATACAGAGGTTATATAACGTTTATCAGTAAAGCACTTTAGGTTTAAACCCTAGTATTGTTGGTAGTTCAAAAACTATGACCATTGATTATTGCATGCAGAGTTACATTAGAAAATTTTATAATTATACCTATTTGTGGGCAAACAATTTTGGTAGACCATGAACATACCATAATATAATATAACATAGCTAAATTTTTTACTCAAGTAGCACACTCACCTTGTGGCTTTTTAAATGAAGTCACGAGACGTTTGCGTCAAAATTCCATCAAATTGACAGACATAAAATCGCACAGTGTGCTCCACATCTAAGAGTGAAAAATGTCTGCTGGCGTCGGTCCAACGCGTTGATATTGTGCATATGTTTAGTACTGTTGATTCATAACGAGGATTATTCTGTGTTTTTGAACGTTTCAGTGCTTATACAAACACGTGAGTAAGTAAGGTGTTTGTGGTGAAAATTGAAAATACGAGTATGTGGATTAAAGGCGGTGTTTACACTGTATCAAGAAGGTAGAAATTTAAACTTTTTACCTATACTCAGCGGGCAGGTAACTATTGATAGACCAATAAAATAATGAGTTGATTCTTAGTAAACACCAGTTCCTTTTAACAAAAAAAAAAAAAACAATTATCTTTGTACTTATGTACGCATGTAAGAAGTTTCACTTATGTATTGATACCTACTATTATAAAGCTCAAGATGTAACGGAGCTAAGATATTTGTGATAAAATGTCTGTATTAGACTACATACGCGTCTCTAAATACAAAACAATTTTTTTAGAAGTTTGTTTGTTCACACTTCACGCAAAAACTTAGTACGTATTTTGATGATACTTGTTTTTGTTTGTTTGCAAATAATTAGACTTGAAAAACTGGTATACGTTATATACCGCTATTGTATCAGGGACCTGAGCTCATCATAAACTGGCTTTTGTTTGCGGCGGAGCCGCGACAAATACGACACCCCGGTTGATTATGATTGCATGTGTGTATAGAAACTATTACTAAATCTCACGCCTAGTTTTTTCAATTTGTATAACGCATTAATGATACTAATATAATATAATAAATATACTTTAATAATTCTCTATGAATTGTAAATCTCAAGAAAATCTATACATTCCTCATTCCTGTTAAATGCCTACTAAGAAATATTATGCTAGAGTAGTCGACCCGTGCGGAATTCCGCATCCATTATTAAATGATGATTTTAAATCTCATACATTTTTATACCGTAAGTCCATTTTTGTCATTAGCCGGCACGATAAGCTTTAAAATGAGGGGTTAATCATGGAATTTGATGAAGGAATAAGGAAGACCTTGCTGGAGAAATAATATATAATAGCCTAAGAGGCGACACAGGCCAATTCGCCTGTGTCGCCTCAGCTTTAGTTAACCTTGAAGTTCTGTGTATCGTTGCAATTTTCACATGTGTGGGTAATGTGGAATCTATTTACTGCACTATGTATGTAATATACCTACTTTGTATGACACACTCTTGACTTCGTGTTTTTAAATAAGTATGTGTGTATTATAACCTTTTGTTGCCACGTGTATTCGAGTCTCTTTTTTTATCATGAACGAGCAGACAAGCAGCCGTCTATCGAACCATGAAAAACCACCGCTACTTCAGTGCAGTTAGAGTTGCTTTTATTTTCTCAACTCTTCATCTTTCGCGTATCTATCTATTAGTCTTATCAACATTCACTATTGGGCTTAGGCCTCACGATTTCGTGTGGTGACAGAATACAAGTGTCATCCCATTGTTTCCCACGGGTGTCGTACGAGCGCGACTAAGGAAAGTTAACATGGCAGCAGCAGAGTGGGTTGGTATTACCATCTACCGTGTGACCGGCCATGAAGCACATCGGTGTGTTTTGGTTGTGGCAGGAGATAGCCATTTTTTCTTTCATTTCATATATATGAAATAAAATGGTTGACAATACTCTCGGTATAGTGGAGTCCATAAGCGACTTTTACCGACTTTTAAGCGACTTCTACTTTACCATCAGGTGGACCGTGGCTCGTCTGCCACTATACGGAATAATAAAACCAACGTCCAGTGCTGTCTATATGCAACGACTCACTGAGTCTTTGATCAGATCATCGGGCCACCTGGCTGTCCTACGCTGCTTCGCCTAATACGCCACCCGAGAACCTTTCTTCCCCAGCAGTTGTCGGTTCGCTGAGCGTTGTCGCCAGAAGTAGCCAGCATGCCAATCCGGTGAACCATGTTGGTGGAGTTTTCCGTATTGCGGATTCGATCACGCAGAGATATACCGGGCCTGAGTGTAGTATTCGGTTTTTTCCGTACCAGTACGTACCAGGTTAAATGTGGCTTGTTTCGCCACCGTTATGCATAATAAAACTAGAGGCAAGCTTGATGATTGATCTGTTTTACGAGTGTCGAACTATGCAGTCTCAAATCGAACGCTTTGATCCCATGATTTTTGAAGACTGTTTTAAAATGCTATTGTTGAATAACGATTTGTTTGTTAGGTCACGCGGTTGAATGGACGAATGATGTGGATCTGTTCGAACACCGTCTGGTTTATACAAAAGCAAAAGATGGTTGCGTAATTTGGTGTTTATCGTTATGAATAAAGCGCTTGATAAATAACATCGGAACTTTATAATAAGTAAATTTTGTTTGTTGAAGTTAAGTTTGGTTCTTCGAGAATATTCTAGAATACATAACATTTAAGAAACTTATAATAACATTAAATTAACTATATATTAATATATAATGTTGATTTGTTATTACGACGACGCCATCTAGGCTTCTAGAACTCAAACTAGGAATCGAACTAAACACCTCTGTGTTTGCAATCCTTGGACTGTTACTGGCCAGTATCTTATAAGGACTGATCCAACAAAAAAAAAAGAGATAACCTTCCCTGGGAACTATTGAATTTCAGGATATAAAGTGTTCTATATGTCATAGCATCAATCAAGTTATGTTACATCTATTTATCTGCCAAATTTCATTCAAGTGGTTTAAGTATGATTGAGCGTCACTTATCCAAATATAAATAATAAATGAATATTCACGGACACCATAAACAAAGGATATTCAGATATGTACTCATTATATTTAGGTTAACACAACACAAACATAGCATCACGCCTGTATTCCCCGAAGGGGTAGGCAGAGGTGTATTACGCACCCACGATTCGCCAGATATGTTTAAGTCCCACGTAATAGGGGGCGAGCCTATTGACGTCTACCGGGCACATTTCCAAACTCAGGGCCGAAGGAATGTAACATGGTTCCAGTGGCCCGCCAATAAAGGCGGAGAGACGGCACACGGCGGGTTTCTTTAGTGGGTGAGGGCCCCCACACTACCCTGTTCGTTGCCCCGAACGACGGGGTGTGCGGTTAGGAACATTTTTTCCCGCCTTAACAAAAAAAGGGGCTGCTACTGACAAATTTTTCTTTTTTTGTTTACGAAAAATCTCAATTACACTGCCCGACCCGGGGATCGAACCCGAGACCTCATAATCAGCAGTCGCTTACACTACGCTGCACCACAGAGGCAGTCACATTTAGGTTAACCGAGCATGGAAACGCACTGGCGCCTTAACATGCAAACTTCCTTACTCTTTATTCAAACAGGCCTCTTCAATATGCATCTATATAACTAACAAGCACGCTGTACAATCGAGATATTATGCAGACATCGACAAATCTTACTACGATGTTTATTAGCGCTTCAATAAGCGCATGTTTCAATATTCGTCTGTTCAATAAAGCTAACTCGGCGCCTACGCACCGCGCGCCATGATAGATACGTTATATGTGCCGTTTATATTATCAAGATAATCACGCGCTCGATATGTTTCAAGTCTGTTTTAGTAAGGAATAATTTTGGACGAGCTTCTGAACGTGACTTCCGCCTGATTGGTTATTAGAATTGGGTTAAGTTCTACGTAGAAAGAAATCAATAACGTGTGAAAAAATCACGCGTCATTTAGTTTGGACTGTAATGGAGCAAAATAGTTACTAAATACAATGATATGGTCCAATTTGTAATAGTCGGCTAGTTCATAGCTTTAATCGATATAAAATTATTCTGTGTTAAACCAGATTATCAACTGTATATCATATTTCGTCCCACTCCAATCATTCAAACAAAAAAAAAACTTATTTTAATATTACTAGGGGACCAAGGACGCGTTATCGTGCTCGAATATTAGCTAGTCTACTATTGACAGGTTCATCAAACTTACTATTTTTTATAGTTTTATATAAGAAACTTCAGACACATGCAAAGCGCATATTGGGCCCAATTATGCAACTAACCCATCCAGGTACCCACCAAAACAAACGAATAATTTCAACAAATAAGTCCATCATTTTAGGAGCTGTTGTTATCTCTGAAGTGTCTCTATGTCACACAGTCCCAGTAGTCAGCCAATACAGGCGGACGGGACGGCACACGGCGGGTTTATTTAGTAGGTAAGTGACAAAATTCCACGCTGATGAAGGCGCGGGTAGCCGCTAGTCTTTAGTCTTTAGTCTAGACATAACTTGAAATTTTCTTTATGAGACAGCCCTACTACGTACCAAAACACTGAAAAAGACCAAAGCAGTAGGATCATATTAATTCCGCAAAAACAAATATATACAAGCGTGCAACATCTAATTACCTTCCAGACGATGCTTTTAAAGAATTTGCGTGGGTTGTATATCTAATACTATTTTTAATACATACTCCTTACAAAATTCTACTGAGGATTATGTTATCAGAACGGATGTTAGACATAGACATATGTAAAAATAAGCAAAGATTTAAACAATAAACATAGCGTCGGACAAAACACAGAATCTTCCATACAATTGGCAAAATTTAATAGCAATTTATTTGATACTTGTAGATCCAGCCAACTTACTACTTGTGTATTTTACAAATCGGACCAAGAATTCTGTGCAAATTCAACTTTAGCGATTATCTTACAGATGATGTCTATATCTTAGGCAAAATCTATACGGTATGTTCTGATTCTCTTTTGGTCCATATTATTTGAAAAGTAGATAGATGTTGTTTTAAATAACTTATTCAAGAATGCGTTAGACCAGCCATTCTCAAAGTGTGCTCCACGGAATCCTAGGACTCGGTGTAGCTTCTGTAGGGGCAAAGAGAGTAGTTCAATATCACACCTAATAAATAAAAATGGTAACGTCATGTGTTATGATGAATATAATCCGCCGCGCGTGGCAAGAACAGTTTTTTCTTTAAGTGCAAGAGCACTTATTAACTTATGGCTCCACCAAATATTTCGTTTTCCAGAAAGGTTCCGTCGCCTTCAAGATATAAAGTTATTAAAATTCACTGATTGCAATCCATTGAATGTTTTCTTCGAGATTTCTACCATATATATGCTTATAACTTAACTGCCTCGGCGGTGTAGCGGTAGTGTATGCGACTGCTAATCATGAGTTCTCGGGTTCGATCCCCGGGTCGGGCAATGCTATTGAGCTTTTTCCTAAAAAGATAAATTCTCAGTAGCAGCCCGGAGTTTGGAAATGTGCCCGGTAGACGTCAATAGGCTCGCCCCCTATTACGTGGGACTTAAACATAGCTGGCGAATCGTGGGTGTGTAATACACCTCTGCTTACCCCTTCGGGGAATACAGGCGTCATGCTATGCTATGTTTATATGCTTATTATTAAACGTATTAATATATCAGTGGCTGGGCGGTGACTAAGAACTTCCAAGGTTGACAAAAACTAAGTCCCATTATTATTTTTGATCTATATTTTTTAGCATTTGACATGCTCCGCCACTTTTTAAAGCACAAATTATTTGCGAATAAGGAAAAAGATATTTAATGCATGTAAATGCTTCCGATAGATGGCGTTGGTCGTAAAGACAAATGTGATAAGGAGATTGGGATGGTCGAAAGACCTGTACTATAGCTCAGTGGGTTAGAGCACTTCCCCGGATTGGAAAAGACGCGGGTTCGATTCTCGCTAGTACAAAAAATCTCTTTTTCCTTATTCGCAAATAATTTGTGCTTTAATAAGTCCCATTATTTACGCACCCAACATTACAACAATTACGTTTTTTGGCAGAAGCAATCAGGCATTCCTTTAATCACTATTTATTATACATGTGATTAAAAATTTTCAAATACTTTATCAACAACACAAATAACATTCGCTACGTTTAGAGTTCATGTATATTATCACGACTGATGTTCAAACTTAGGGTTGTCAGCTATTATACAATGTCGGATTATCTGGAAGATAAAACAAAATGGCTTTGAACTGCTCCTCATTTTAAAATATTGTTTTTTTCCACAATATTGTGTGTTCTGTTGAGCACCTACTTTAGTTAAGTATTAATTTAAATATTGTAAGAAATTTAAGATTTAAAAAAGGGGCTCATGAGTTTCTTGCCGGTTTCTTCTCATGAAAAGCCTTACTACGGAATCCGGCCACTTGTCGCGATTGCAATCGCGACATTGCGGATGCACTTGCTTTAAGCGCTCGTTTTAGTTATTAGTAACTTTGACGATTTTGAGCGATAATAATAGGCCTATGAAATAAAGTTATTTTTTAAATTTGAATTGGGGTGTGCGTTTTCCCGCCTAAACAAATAATTCGATCCTAAGTCCAAGATTCAGACCTCGTATGGAGACCTCTGTCTCATTTTTCGAAGTTATGTGTATGTTTACAATTTATCACTGTTCGATGAAGAAAAACATCGTAAGGAAACCTGCATGCCTGAGAGATTTGATCGACGGCTTGTGACATCTGCAAAGCCGCATTTGGGCCAGCGTGGAGGACTATGGCTTAATACACCTCAGCATGAGAGGAGCCTTCAAAGAAGATAGAGAGGAGAAGAAGAGGAGATTCATTCAGCGAATTCGAAACATTTTTAATTAAGTTCTATACTACAAATTGCCCATATAGCCTTATACACTTTTTCTCAAATACATAGCTGAAATACCGAGCATTTCGACTGAAACAAATAGCTGACAACCTTGATGGGAACACATGTTTCTACTTTCCACAATTGCGTGTGACGCGGTGGTGGATTATCCGCTTAGTTCGGTTGTGAACGCGATTTTATTTGTAATCCAACATAACAGCCCGGTGACGCTCGTACTCAATCAGTACAATTTCGTGCGCGCTGCAAATATTTAGGAATACACGCTCGCTATTTTTGACACATATTATTTAACCCAGTACACCAGATATAAGGTAACAGTTATGGCGGAGTGCTTTAGATACCAGTCACCCACCCGACTGTTGTGGGTTCGATTCCCACACAGGACAACTCTTTGTGTGATCCACAAATGGTTTTTCTGAGTCTGGGTGTACTTTGTGTCCTTGAAATTGTATGTTTATAAAACTGCAGGGTGTTGTGTGGTGTGTCTTTAAAAAAAATATTTGTTTTTAGGCAGACCGCAGAATGGGCAAAATTTTAAGTAAACAATTATAGCCACGTGCAGGTGTTCAACTTGCATCTCCCGGATTACCATTCCAGACGCTCTGCCAACTGAGCTATCGTGGCGGTTGCTCGATAAGGACCTCACCCAAGACTGTAAGAAACAATGTGGTATAGAAATCGTGAACGGCATTTTAATGGTTTAAAATACCTATTATAAATATGTACACATGTTTTTACCACTTTTGTGTGACCAGAAAATAGCCCAACACATTTTAGACAAATCTAGGCTATTTCGTTAGAAACTAGTGGTCATACTGAAGTTGTAGATGGCCTCAACTGGCGTGCTCTTTCTTACCTCTGAGTCAACAAACAATTGCTCATAACACTCTGATGGAGCCATGCTCGTATATTAAAAACATAATAGTTTGTAAGGTAATATTACTGCATTACTACACTGAACAGAATGATTCAGAATATCGGCGAATTAAGTAATGTCACACGGTACCAGTGGTCTGTTAGTCCAGTACTAGAAGAGAGATGCCGCAGCGAACGACTTATAACGTAAATAGAATGATAATTGTAATTAGAACGTAAGCCGGGAAGTCTATCACAAACAACGTTTACACTACGGCTTGGAATAACCTATTTTCTAGATTCAGTTCTGACTGTACAGTACAATAATATATCTGCTATCATTCGATGAATATTTTTAGACAATCATTTTTAATTCTTCCAGTCGTACACGTCCCACTGCAGACTTACTTCTAGTATTAGTGACATATTGGCGTAAGTTTATATTTTAGCATATGGTTTTGTTTCGCTTGCTTCTTCTTCAAAGAAGAAATAAAAAGCACACAAATTACCTCATTCCGCGCGAATCTTAAAGTTCGAATAAGGAAGTCTAACCTTCTCAGAGTGGATAACGTTCTTCCTCTTTATTTTTGTCCCACATTTCTTTCTCATCCTTCTTCTCCTCTTATTCCTTCCCTCTGAGATAATGTCTTTCAGTTCCAGTGGCATGCCAGTATAGGTGAAGATACGGCACACGGTGGGTTTATTTTAGCGGGTGAGGACCCTACACTACTATTTTCAGTGTCCAGAACGATGGGGTGTGCAGCTAGGTACATTTTTCCCAATTCAAAATGAAAAGATTTGGCTATGAGCCAGTAATGGTGGTTTGTTGTAGTATTTTCTTGACGATTTTAAGTGCTATATAATAGGCCTATAAAATAAACATATTTTTGAATTTGTTAACTACATATACTAAAAATAACGGCAACTGCTTACCATGAGGCGTGCCGTATATAAAAAACTACGATAGTCAACTCTTAACATAACTTTTTGGAAGAAATGGGGAGAGTGACACTATATTATATAATCTTAATTACGAGTATACCAAAATGTAGCACATTTGACTTATACCTAAAATAGATTTTGACAAAATTATATTGAAAATTTAGGTTTTCTATACATAGTCCGTGCATGTGGGTTGGTTCATCCACATATTTTAATGTGAAAAGATCTTTTTCTGATTTTACTATATGGTAATATACCACATCATTATTAAATTGCTATCTTAATAACCCATTTTTGGTCAATTTGTGGGTTGGTACATTTTGGCATAACTGAATTCATTATTTTTTTAGTCATTTCTTTTTTAGTTATTATTTATGGGTCATTATTCGATCAGCCTTGAGAAAATTCAGTGTACTATCATTAACAATAATCAAGCAACAACAATTTCATACAATACACAGATTAAAGACAAACTAAACAACTCGCTACTCGTAAATCACCAACGCGTCTCTCTATTACATGTACTACTAATTTTTCTATCAGAATATTTACGAGCAAACCAATTTATCTTTAATAAAATAACAAAACATGAATCATATTATTAAAAAAAAACTTTACAAAACACTTCATCAATGAGTGTGTTTACATTTGCTACAACGCATAGCGCAGGCCTTGGCAAGCGCATGTGAAGGTCATTCACAAAGATCTGTTTTATCGTCATTGTGCATTAACATGATAAAACTGTTATGCCGAGTTGCGTGACAAATGGCAGTCAAAACATAATGTTGCCGGTTAAATTATTGCAATGAATTTAGAAAGCTACGGAAAAAAATCTTAGTTTTAAAGTGGATTTAAACTCTGCAGCAGCGAAATATTGAGGTAATGCTTTGAATGGCTAGATTATGTTTTTGATTAGAGAGATTTGTTTGAGACTTGCTTAGTTGTGGTGTTGTCTGGGCAGGTGCGATGTTTGGTTCCAATTCCATTTTGTTATTAGCTCGTTACCCAACCAAGTAAAGAGTCAGGATGGCTTTGTGTCAGTTACGTATATATGTGAAATCTTCCGCGTCAGGAATAGCTATATTGCAGGGCGTTGACTTTAAAACAACAACGTGTTTTCTTTAAATGTAATATACCTGTAGAATTGGCATAAAACTGCAAAAATAATATTTGGCTGGAACTTCCACAGATTTAAACCGTGAGTTCATCGAAGCAAAAATAAAACTCTTCAGACTTAGGTTTATGGGTTAATTCTTAAGACCAACTTTTGTTGTAGCAACAAAATTCTTGCGTGGATACCGCGAATCGTCTCCGGCTCGATGGACCAATGACTTAGACCAATTGCCAATGAAAATGGCGGTTAGTGTAAGACATCCATCCATCCATCAGCCTTTTAAAGTCCACTGCTGGACATAGGCCTCCCCAAGAATGGGGGATAGTGCCGTAAACGCCACGCTTGGTAGGCGGGTTGGTGATCGCAGTGGATGTTGTTAATACTCGAAGGAGTGCTGCTGCCTACTCCCCGGGTATTCCTCAGTCGGCTCTTACGACTCCCATGGGTGGAGAGGGGTGGGACAATTCTAAAGCTGGCCCCACACGGCATGTAAGTAGTTGTAGGTAACTGTATGCAAAAGTTCTAGGGCCAGTTGTTATGGCACAATAAAATGCATACTTTTTGACTAATGGTTTCGATAGGATATTGCTAAAAACCAGCGTTGCTATAATCACATGCAACATTAGCTGAGCAATTCGTCCTCGTTCTACATTAGTTATTTAGTTTAATACGTCAATTGTGTTTAGTCCTCACAGCTTTATTTATGAATGTAGATAAATTCTTTCTTTCTTTCTTTATTCTACTAATATGTTATATCAAACATGTTTACAATGTTTTAACGAGCTATAATAAAACAATAAAACAGAGGGCTATATTAGCCCTGTGTTTTAGAAACACATCTATCTTCATTCGCAACTAAAGACAGCATTCAGCCACATATCAATGTGTCGGGCTTAAAATAAAGTAGTTCCACTATTGAGACCACACAGAATTTTAGTGCTGTTTGAAATAGAACCTTTCAGTTACAACCTGTCTAGACTTGAGCTAAGTTGAGCTTGAGAAAAGTGGCCAAAGTTAGATATTTCCAGATGGGGTCAATCTCTGGGGCAAAATAGATAAAAAGTTCCTGATCATATCGTTCAAATATTTGTAGAGACAGAATGTTGTTGTGTATCGTTGTAGGTAATTATTTTTATTTCAGCACTTGACTGTTCCAATTTCCATCTGATATTAAAAGGTGACGCGATCTTACGTGATTACTGGAATGCTGAAACACGATGTTCTTTAATTGACAGAATGTCTTTTTTGATCCAAGACTGAAGCCATCCACCACTGAAGTAATGTAACACAGCCCCAGTCGTCCGCCAATACAGGTGGAGAGACGGCATACGACGGGTTTATTTAGTGTATGAGGGCCCCACACTATCCTGTTCGCTGCCCCGAACGACGGGGTGTGCAGCTAAGTACATATTTAAAACATAATGGATGAAATCATGCGCAGAGCGTACACCTCGCCTCTGGCTAAAGGTAGTCTGAAATAATTCCGCGCCTTGAAATAATTTCGCGCCTTAACTAAAAAAAGGCTGAAGTCACCCAGGTACTGACGATATATGCATACTTTAAGTCGAGTAGTCGTTTGCATAATATGTTCTGTATAACTAAAGCCGGATACGATACATGACCAGCCTTCAGTCGTCCACTGCTGAAGATAGACGTCCCCAAGATAGCGCCACTATGTTTAGTAGTAGTAGTATTGAATGATGTCAAGCAAGCTATACGTTATGCCGTATAACGATGCGTGGTTAGTTTCTACGGGAAGCAAGAACTGTTGCACTTAATGGCGTATCAGATTGTTTCGTGTATTTATGCAATTGATGTTTATAAACCATTACTGCCGTTGAGAAGTACTCAGTCGTACAGGAATTCTCACCAAGTTATCCTTCACCGGCCTGAGTTAAGAGACAGAAGAAACATATGTTTTGTATTTCCTCTTTAAATCGACCATTGAACTCTAAAAATATTTAGTATCAGTGCGTTACAAATACCGCATCGTTACTCAAAGGCAATAAATCATGAATATGATTTCAATAAACGCGATTAAGATGTCTCGGCATTTCATTCACAGTTAAACAGAAATTACGTCGTGAGCGTTTTATCGATAAAATAGGTTTCCGCAGCCACACTAATATTATGAATACGGAAGACACTCGCGTATTTAAGTAATGCTTTCACAGCTAAACCACTAAGCTGAAATTTTGTATGTATCCATCAGATTATCATATTATCATATCCACTAAACATATATACTAGTGGTAGCCCTGCTTATACCAGCATTAATGGGCCATCTTGATCGGGGAAGTACCACCCTCTCAAATAAGGTTCTTGTTTCGTATGGTGAGTGAGAGTGCCGGGGGCCCATACCTCCCGCTACCTTTCCTTATTATCCTTCCTATCCTCTTTATTATCCTCTCATTATTATCCTTCCTGTCCTCTCCTTAGTATCGTCCCTACCATATCATACCTCCTATCCACTTCATATCCCTTTCCTTGGCGATGACGACCGCGTGTGAGCCTCTGGCGTTGCTAGCGCCTATAGGCTACGGTAACCGCTTACCATCAGGTGCCACACACTAGCTTGCCACCCACATAGCATATGAAAAAAAGCAAGCTTGTATCCGAAAAAACATAGACAGTTTCTTTTTATTCATGAAATAGGCAATGAAGTCTGTGTGCTTCAATTTTATAGTTGATAATGTAATGACAGTCCAAAGCTCTACATTGTTACGTCTTCATCAAAATTGCTGAATACCTGTAGATTTTTGTAACTAACTGAATTCCAAGTGGGCGAAGCTGCGGGTTCAATGAGTTCTAGTTATAAATATAAATGGTTGAAACTTTCGTTTTTATAGCACTCTCATCCAAAATAAACGG
The DNA here is from genome assembly GCA_948253155.1 of Leucoma salicis. Taxonomy (NCBI): domain Eukaryota; kingdom Metazoa; phylum Arthropoda; class Insecta; order Lepidoptera; family Erebidae; genus Leucoma; species Leucoma salicis. Next base: position 2,889,871 of record OX411830.1, on the reverse strand, counting down.
AGTGTGATCATGCGCACTTTTGCGTTTTCTATTTGTGTATGCAAACAATTAAATTGATGGTGGCTTTTCGATGTTTGGTAAACTTTGGACGCGTTACGTCTGAACAGCGAATGTGAAAAGATTCTATTTTCTGATTCCTATTAGATATAAAATCTACTAAGTTTATATATATATATATATGCCAGCAAAAAAGCTAGTTTTTAGGTTATATCTCAGATTCCCGATATAGTAGCGGAAAAATAATTGCCAGTTTTTAAGTTTAATCAAGAGCTACCAAGCTTTTTTAGTGTCATGAATATCAGTTCAGTAGAACAAATTATTTGTGAATGTGGAAAAAGAGAAATTTAGTGCGAGCGGGATTCGAACCTGCGTTCCTTCCTTTTTGTTCTTTAAAAGTAGCTGAGCATGTCAAGTGCTAAAATACAGATCAAATGAGTTCAGTAGGTTTGGCTTGATCTGTAATCAAACAGCCAAAAATTAAAAAAAAAGCCTTTTATTTTTTACTTGAGTTGACCTCTAATAAATATGCACGGCCCCCAGCAAGGTGGACCGACGACCTCAAAAGGTCGCTGGGACAGACTGGATGCGGAAGGCGGAGTACCGTGTGCAATGGCGCGTGTTAGGAGAGGCCTATGTCCAGCAGTGGATTGCAATAGGCTGATTGATTGATAACATGCACTTTTTTCCCCAAATATGTTAAATGTACAGACACCTCTGTATATGTATGTTGTATAATAGTACGGCATATGAGTCACGATCCATCTGATGGTAAGTGGTAACCTGGGTTCAGGGACTCTACAATTACTAAGAATACTGTCAAGCTTCTCCTCACCATTTCCATTCGCTGATTGAGGCAATAAATCAGCGATCTCCTGCTACAGCCAAAACATATCGAGGAGCTTCACGGTCGGTAAGACAGTAGTACTGACCCACTTCTTTTTTTTGTTAAGGGGGGAAAAAATGTTCCTAACCGCACACCCCGTCGTTCGGGGCAACGAACACGGTAGTGTGGGACCTTCAACCACTAAAGAAACCCGCCGTGTGCCGTCTCTCCGCCTTTATTGACGGGCCACTGGAACTATGTTACATTCTTCGGTGGTCGTGGTACCGACCCCCTGCTAATAACAATTCACTTTCACATCTGATAATATTATTTACTACCTGCTACCTGTCAACTTCGTCCGCGTGGCATTTATTTATTTATTTTCTTTTTTAGTGCAGAATCCTAATTATTTTTCCCAAATAAATATAGTGATCCCCGTCCTAATCGATCCAGCCGTTCTGGAGATTAGCCGTGGGTCTATATATTTGATTTATATACTTATCTATTTAAATAAATAATTAATAAATAAATAATTATCACGGACATTTTTCACACAACGCCTTCTGGTCCCAAACTAAGCTTAACCCTTGTGCTATATTTCTTTTTTTTGTAAATACATACATATAATAGATAGAAAACACCCAGACGCAGAACAAATATGTGTGTTCATCATATAAATAATTGTCCTGTGTGGGAATCGAACCCACGACCTCGTGCACGGAAGTCGGTTACACTACCGACCACGCCACGAGGCCCGTCGATGTGAATCGGTATTCATTCACAATTTAATGGATTTAATTTTTTTACGTGGTGCCCTATTTATGTTTCCAAAATAAAAGTAGCCTTAGTTACTCCTTGTAACAACAGCTATCTGCTAGTGAAAGTACCGTCGAAATTGGTCCAGCCGTTAGCGGATATTATCCGGAACAAACAGACAGACAAAAACTATAAATTTGGTAATTTATTATACATTTAGTTAGCTCTTATACATTTAGTAAAAAGTTGTTATTTAGACATTACAAACAGACACTTCAATTTTATTTATTTGTATAGATTAGTAAGTATGTATAGTATATTAAAAATGACTGCTGATCCACCATGGTATACGGGTGCCACACCCGTACACACAGAGTGGTAACTAAGTTTGTGAGGCATATTAACGTACGCGAAGCATGTAATTTGTTTTAAAAGGTTTTGTGATGTCGTTTTCTGTGTCGGAAGTTCGATTATAGGTTATTTTATTAGTTAAAGGGTTCCATTTTAAGGGCAAAAATAACGTGTCAGGCATTGTGTAGGCCGTTCATAAATTACGTTATACTTTCTTGGCCCACTCCCTCTATCGCCACTCTGCGACACAATTTATGCGTCTCCGAAAACTGTGAGCGTCGTTTACTTAGATTTCCCAGTCTCCTTGTCACTAAAAGCGATACCAGCTCCCTCCGTAGTTTTGTAGACGTATCTTATGAATGGCTCTCATAGATCGCTGAACAGATATAATTTATGTATTTTTTTCGTGGAATCGGGATTATAAAACATAACTATATGAATTATGTCTTACAATCCCGATTTTTGGATAAATTACAAAGTCGATAATCACATAATAATATGTCAAAGGTGAGTTAAAACATCGTATCCGATCGATCTTCTTTTTCCACTTTCCCAAATAATTTGTTATTTAAAGTAGCTGAGAATGTCAAGTGCTAAATAAAATACAGAATAAATTGTTTTATATCTTTTATCTTTGTAATTTTTATTTTATCATTTGACATTGTCAGCTACTTCAAAAAAAAATATTTGCGAAAGTGGAAAAAGAGCAATTTCCTGCGAGAAGGAATCGAAATTGCGTCTAAAATGCAGGGTGTTTTTTTTGTGTCTTAAAAAAAATTGGATGTCCTTAATTAACTAACAGACATAACCATCGTCCGAACGAGAACAAGACGAAATTTCACACTCAACGAAAGTATCACCGGCGCGACATTAGCGACAGTGGCGTGAGTCTACATATATTAAATATGCTTAAAATGACGTTATATTGACTACCTATATAAATGTCTAATGGTATATTTATATCACAAAACAAACACGTCTCGCCGTACATATTCAGTAACTTACATGAATAATGAACCACATTCATTGAAATTCCTACTGGCAATCGATGAATATAAAGTTTGTTGTAAATATTTTGTTAACGAGCATTTGGTCTTTCTGTAAATATTGTATCTACAGTCAAAGTAAATATAATTATGATTTATTGAAATAGGCTTTTAATATAATTATGCCTCTTTGTTAAATTACTTGATACAATGTTGTGTTACGTGAAGAGCGATAATACTTATTTTAATATTACAAATGCGAAAGTGAGCTTGTTTGTTAAGGTTTTACGCCTTAACTATAGAACCGATCACCACGGAACTTCGCATACATATCTTCTCTTCGTCTTAAGCCCAGAAAAGGTTATAAGTAGGTCACTTTTCACCGCTGAAAAGGTGGATGGACCGGGGAACGTCCGCCACCTGCAAGGCCTCCCGCGAAGGTGCGACGCTCCTCTGCGGATGCGTCGCTCAGTAGAGGGTACCCGAAAGGGTAAGCCGCCGGCGGACCACCGAAGGAATGTAACACAGTTCCAATGGCCCGCCAATAAAGGCGGAGAGACGGCACACGGCGGGTATCTTTAGTGGTTGCAGGCCCCACACTACCCTGTTCGTTGCCCCGAACGACGGGGTGTGCGGTTAGGAACATTTTTTCCCGCCTTAACAAAAACTGGATATCACAGTATTTGTAGTCCTTGGTCTTACCGCTAGGCTATCATTGCCAAAATTTTGCTCAATCTCAAATTTTGAATAAATAAATATTCATGGACATTTTCGGCGGCCTCGTGGCGTAGTAGATAGTGTAACCGACTTCTGTGCACGAGGTTAGATTCCCACTCAGTACAATTATTTGTGTGATGAACACAGATATTTGTACTGCACCTGGGTGTTTTCTATCTACTATATGTATGTATTTACAAAAAATAGTACCTAATTATGTATTATATCCGTAATCTGATATCCATAGCACAAGCGTTAAGCTTAGTTTGGGACCAGAGGACGTTGTGTGAAAAATATCCGTGAATATTTATTTATTAATAGAGATATTAACCATTACCAAAGAGTATATTTATTTATACCAAAGAGTGACGTATTCATCTTTTTTTTTTAATTGCTTGTATTGACGGATGATCTACGGTCCATCTGACGGTAAATGGTAACCTATGAAATGAAATAATAAACGGCTATCTCCTGCTACAGTCAAAATGCAACGATGTGCTTCATGGCCGGTCACACGGGAGATAGTGGTACCAACCCGCTCGGGTCCGATACCAAGTGACTATTCCCACTTGGTACCCAGCCCTACCACCAGTCATGCAATGAATGATAATTACTTACTTCCCTTAGTCGCCTCATACGACACCTGTGGGAAAGAATGGTGTGGTGACACTTGTATTCTTAGTCCGTCACCACACTGATAAGGATTTTTTTATTTAGGTACTACTTGGATGGCGAACAAACATACGTAAGCAACACCAGAGGCATCACTCGCGCGTTGCCATCTTCAAGGAAAGGATACGTAGGATACTAAGGAGATCATAGGAAGGATAATAAGGAGAGGATAGAAAGGGGACTTGGGCCTCCGGCACTCTTATTCGCCCTACGAAACACAACGTTAGGAAAAACTACCGTTGCTACACGCTGGTCTTTTGTGAGACTACTTCCCCGATCGAGCCGGCCCATTCGTGCTGGGAGCTCTTCCACTAAAATAAGCTATCTATTTATAAAAATACAAGTAAAATAAGCGTCGCCACGCTAACAGCCGGGTTTACCTTCCCTCCGCATTAGATGTTTCACATCAAAAATACAGGTTCCGGATAACTCATCAACATATCATATACTAAAACCTTTTCCGAAACACGCTGCGTCTTATGGTATAAGTATTATTCCGATCGGTTTAGTAGTTTTGGCAGTAAGTATAACCGAACCAAAAAACCGACTGTCCATTTATTAGTATCTTATCTTATCTTCTTGTTTAATGGCTCCTGTGGCCGTGTGAGCACAATTTCGCCAATATCGAGTATTAATTTAAGGTAGACCGTCAAACGAAGGAAATTTGTTCAGTGAATAGATATGTAAGAGTATATCAAATGAACACGGACGGATTCGTCAGTTGGATCTAGTCCTACTATATCGAGACTGTTCATATCGCTCACATTTCAGTTCAAAGAAAAGAAAGTTATTTCCGTTTCCAAAATAAGTTTCGAAAATGGTTTCAAGCAAATATTTGCTGGTAAGATTTGTATACGCCGTGTTGAGGTTAAATTTTATTTGTAATAAAGACAAGTCCCATTAGGTCTTTATTGTTTTAATGAAGTTACATGTTTGCCCGACATATTTCTTAACGAAAAAAGGATTTATGTAAAAACCCGGCCGTACGTGTTGTGTGAAAAAAAATGACAATCTTGAAAGGGAAAGGAAAGTGACGCGATCCCGTGTTGCCAGCTCCGAGACCATATATTTGCTTTAACAGATTATATAAATCTTGCCGGCTTAAAATAACCGACATCAAATAAGAGGGGCAAATCAATGGAACCCATTAAATCACAAGACTAATATCGATACTTCTAAAGATCCTGCAGGTATTAGGATAATAACCCATGAGGTTATTCTTAAGTTAAGTGTTTATGGGTTATGTGTAAAGGTTTATAATTCTTTCACTGTAATGAATACAGTGAAAAAATTATAATACTTAAGAAATATAAGCGTGGGGTTCAACAATACAGTCTTAATACGACGAGACTAGTCTTGGGTTTTCTTTCATACTACGTGGGTGGCAAACAAGTATGCGGTCCACCTGATGGTAAGCGGTTACCGTAGCCTATAGACGTTAGCAACACATGAGGCATCACTCGCGCATAGCCTTCTTCAAGGAAAGGAAGGATAATAAGGAGAGGATAGGAAGGATAACAAGGAGAGGATAGGGAGGGGATTTGGGCCTATGGCGCTCTCACTCACCATACGAAACACAAAGGCAGGAGCGACACTCACTCCAATATAAGTAGATCAGCATCTACTTATGTTGGCCTCCCCGGGTAGGTAAATATTGGCGATCAGTATTTTTCCCTAAAACCCTAGAATGCTCACATTTCAAGATAGAACCATTATATATTTATGACCACAGAAGATCAGGTTGAAAATCGTTACAGGTTTATTCAATGCTCAGCGCCAGGTTTAGATATCAATGGAACTTCAAACTCGAATCTCAAATGTATTTCAATATAGTCCGCTTGCTCCACTAACAAAATGTATTCTACAAATAAAGTTGTGATTTAATATAGTTTTTGATTGAGAGAGCCACGAAGTAATTTATGTGATTACTATAAGCTCAAAGAATGCAATCGGGAATCACTTGTGAGTACAAATAACAGACGCAACAAAGATAGATAGCTGTATATTTCATCTTAAATATATTATAACATTACAGGGCATATAGTACTCTATTTCAATCCGTTATGTTAAAATAAAACATTGACGGGCCTCGTGGCGTAGTTGGTATTGTAAGCGACTTCCGTGCACGAGGTCGTGGGTTCGATTCCCACTCAGGACAATTATTTGTGTGATGAACACAGATATTTGTACTGCGTCTGGGTGTTTTCTATCTATTATAATATGTATACATGTATTTACAAAAAAGAAGTAATATATGTATTATATCCGTAATCTGGTACCCATAGCACAAGCCTTAAGCTTAGTTTGGGATCAGAGGACGTTGTGTGAAATGTCCGTGAATATTTATTATTATTTTATTTATTACATGTATGTTTTAGAGATTTTTAAACGGATTTCGGTTACGGCGATGAATGTGGCCAGACACTAGTCAATTAAGCCGGAGATATTGTAGTGCAGTGGTTCAGGCTATGGTCCTTAGCAGGAGTGGGTGGGACGCCGCCGTCTCCTTTTGCCTGGGGCAGTCAGTCACCCTAGCAGAAGCAGATAGCTTAAGCGCTTCTCAAAGAGGAAGGGCTAGGCTCTCCAAATTGGTTGGGGCCACTGGAAGTGGTGACCCTGTCTGCCAGGGGTGGAGAGGGTAAGCTGCCGGCGGACCACTGAAGGAATGTCACATAATTCCAGTGGTCTGCCAGTACAGGCGGAGAGACGGCACATGGCAGGTTTATTTAGTGGTTGAGGGCACCACACTACCTTGTTCGTTGCCCCGAACGATGGGTTGTGCGGCTATGTACATAAAAACATGATGGATGAAATCATGGGCAGAGCTTACACCTCGCCTTTGGCTAAAGGTAGTCTGAAAGAATACCGCGGGATTTTAACAGGTATACCGTGACAATTTAGAGGGGGACACCGGCGTAACGTCTTCGCCTGCCAGGTGGACTGTGTCCATAAATTATTTCCTCACGGGGAAAAAAGGGTTAAAGGTTAAGCTTACGTGTTGCATTGGTTGCATACGAGTAGTTACTACCAGTTAGGCTTTTCGCACATGTAGCTATAATATATATATTAATATACCATACTATAATATAAATTACGGTATAAGTTAGTTACAAACATAGCATCACGCCTGTATTCCCCGAAGGGGTAGGCAGAGGTGTATTACGCACCCACAGTTTGCCAGCTATGTTTAAGTCCCACGTAATAGGGTGCGAGCCTATCAATTGCCGGTCTCCCAGGCCGGGCTGCTACTGATAATTTTTCTTTATATTAATACATAATATATATTATAGCCAAGTGTGTGATGGGCTTAACATAAAGATGGTTAGCTTTGCAAATCACGCAGAACAAGGAGCACACTGTTATACTTAGTTTAAAGTTTAATACGATGACGAATGAGTTATCTACGCTTTACTTTAAATATTCACAGTAAGTAGTGTTTTAAGTTAGTTTACCGAAGTATAAGTAGCTACTACGAATTAAAACGGGGAAGTTGTTTCCTTAATATTGTGGGATCGATATAAGATTCTATTATATATGAATATTTTTTTTTTTGTATTTTGGGAATGTACACACGGACATATGTAGATAAATCCATCCATCCATCCATCAGCCTTTCATCGTCCACTGCTGGATATAGGCCTCCCCAAAATGGGGGTTTTACCATAATCGCCACGCTTGGCAGGCGGGTTGGCGATCGCAGTGGATGTTTTTAGTGCACAGGGGAACGCTGGTTCCCCGGTAATCCCTTAGTCGGGTTTTACGACTCCCATAGGAAGAGGCGGGGTGGAGCTGTTCTTGGTGCCGACCCCACACGGCAAAAAAATAGACGGCAAAGAGAATGTAGATAAAGATTTTTCCTTATTTACTTACATATTTTTTTTATCTAAATAGAATTAGCAGGAACTAATATCATTGGTATACATTTTATCTCGCTACTATATCCTGAGATATAATCAAAAAACTAGCTTTTGCGGGACAAAGGCTAGTATTTCATAAAATTACTATTGTAGAATTAATAGTGTTTATTTCGATTTCCAACTCTTAGTTATATATACAGGGTTTCTGTGTGCCTTAAAAATACTAAATATAAATTATTCACAAGCAGTTTTAATTTACAGAAATAATTCCTGTTTAATTGTAAACCATGTTAACGGAACAATAATCAATTAAAACAAGTAAATCAATCTCGAACACAATAGCGTTATCGCTCCTTATCGGAATTAATTAAATATAGTTGTACGAACGTTTGTTTCATCAAGCACCTACGTCGTATTTGGTCGTAGTTGCTTTAAGTTAGTGATTTAGAGCGAGAATACTAGTTTTGTGTTATAAATAATGATAATTTCATCTAAAAAGGCTAATCCAGTGGGAGCCTTGCTAATCCCAGCATGAATGGACGGGTTCGATCGGGGCAGTACCACCCTCTCACAGAAGAATATTGTGAAACAACGGCAGGTACAACTGCCGTTGTGTTGTGACGGTGAGTGAGAGCGTCGGAGGCACAAACCCTCTCCCTATCCTCTCCTAATTTTCGTTCCTTTCCACCTCTTTTATACCTTTCCTTGGAGATGGCGACGCTTGAGTGATACTTCTGGTGTAGCGTCTATAGGCTACGGGAACCGCTTACCATCAGGGTCATACTCTTGCTTGTTTGCCACCCGCGTAATATATTTATTTTTTACACCCTGCACTAAGGAGTACACATATACAATTTTACGGGCACAAAGTACACTCAGACTCAGAATAACCATTTGATCACACAAAGAGTTGTCCTGTGTGGGAATCGAACCCGCAACATTCGAGCGGGAGGCCGGTATCTAAACCACTCCGCCATCTTTGCAGTCACTTTTATCTTCTTCTATACTATAAATAAAACTGTAACAGAGCTGTGTCTGTACATTTTTTTTAGAATTTTTGTCTGTTTATCTGTTTGTTTGTTCGCGCATCACACAAAAACTACTGAACGGATTTTGATGCAACTTTTTTTTATTTGAAAGGCCTCGATTTGACTTAAAAACTGATATACATTTTATCCCGCTACTATATCGGGAACCTGAGATATTACCGAAATACTAGCTTTTGGATGCGGCGAAGCCGTTGGCAAAGGCTAGTATTTTATAAAAAAAACTGCACCAAATACAAAAGTCATAAATATTTTCATTCTGTTCTCCAGACAATTCTTCACTCCAGTTTCTCATCAAACTCGTCCAATACAGATTCCAGTTCTAATTGTTCGGCATTCCCGTCGCTTGGACCCGCACCCCGTACAGTTGAAAACTTTGAATCTTATTGTTCTTCCCTTTAGTTCCGCAGCTTATTGGTACTCGACGGACTCTCTTAGATATTACTTGCCGCTGTTTAATTGTACGTATATCTTAGTTTGAAAGAACCGAAGTTTCTTTATTAAATTGAGCATCTGGCTATTTCTGCAGAGTATTTGAATGTAGACAAAGATATTGATGCGTTCATAATTATACGTCAGAGAAAATGAGATTTGCTATCTGTGGTAATATAGAGCTCTCGCTGACCCAAAGACAATATCGCTTATAACTTTTTAAACGGGTACAAAGATATTATAAATTAGCCTTTGTCAGCGGTTCCGCCGTATTCATAAGCTGGTATTTAGGTTATATCTCAGGCTCCCGCTATAGTCCATCCATCCATCAGCCTTTTAAAGTCCACTGCTGGTCATAGGCCTCCCCATGAATGGGGGATAGTGCCGTAATCGCCACGCTTGGCAGGCGGGTTGGCGATCGCAGTGGATGTTGTTAATACTCGAAGGAGTGCTGCTGCCCACTCCCGCGGTATTCCCTCAGTCGGCTCTTACGACTCCCATGGGTAGAGAGGGGTGGGACAATTCTGAAGCCGGCCCCACACGGCCATAGTAGCGAAATAAAATGTTTACAAGTCTAATCAAGAGCTAGCAAACATAAAAATATAATAATGTTTTTGCGTAAAGCCTAAACAAACAAACAGTAATTAAAAAAATGTTTTGTGTAAAGAGACGCGTAAATAGCTTAATGTATTCTTTTTTTTTTACATAATATCTTAAATGTACAGACATAGCTCTGTTATAGCTTTATAATAGTATAGATACGTAAGTGCGGTTTTTGTTTGTTGCTTACGCTTTCATGGCAAACTACTAAACTGATTATCATGAAATTTACATACATAATTCTGGAGCACAAAAAAGGGGCTTAGGTATTCATTATCCTGGAAAATAAATGGTTCCTGTGAGATAGCAATTTTTATATAGGGATAATAATTAATTATATTTTTGAAGCCAACGCGGACTAAGTTACGTGCAGAATCTGGTTGGATATAATTTAGGTATTATTTTATTTTACTTTATTTGCTAAAACAAACGTTATTACATTGTATGCCTATTACATTGTTATGCTTAAACAATAATATGCTTTTTAGATCTATATGTTTTAGCAATGATATGCTCCGCTACCTTTTAAAGTATAAATTATTTTAAACACAAAGTGAAAAATGTGAAATCGAAAATAACAGCCACGAGCAGGATTATTTTCGATTTACATTTTTCACTTTGTGTTTAATGTATAGTGCTAAGCATGTCAAATGCTAAAAATATATATAAAAATATCTAAATATAAATTATTTGTGAATACCCTTATTCACAAATAATTTAAGACAAAATGTGATATGGAGATTGGGATGATCGAAAGATCAGTAGGATAGCTCAGTGGCTTAGAGCACTTCCCCGGATTGGAAAAGACATGGGTTCGATTCCCGCTCCTACTATAAATCTCTTTTCCTTATTCACAAATAATTTATACTTTACAATACTATGCTTTTTTATAACAATGCTAGTAAGTGATAAATGTAATAATCAATTGTTCAGGTAACACACCTGTAATAACTGCGCAAACTTTGCAGTATAATAAACTGCCCAATAAATGCCTACTTCCAAACATAACACTATATTATAAAGTCCTTGTGTTGTAAAATTTCGTATAGAGACATTAAATTGTAAGGCATGACTCTCTAGTGAATTTTATAGTCTATGTTATTTCAAACCGCTGTGGTTCCGGCTATTATTTGTTTGAAAATAGTTTAAGTTTATAGTTAAACTAAATTCTGCCCGCGATTTCGTGTAGACATCGCATTATACGCAACTCTTCACCACACTGTGATCTCTATACATAAATTACAATCCCGCGGGTATCATCCACCATACCATCTGTGATAGCCTTATATGCCTTTAAATTAACTTAACAGTGTGAAATTTTGAAATCGAAAATAACATTCATGATTAGGATTAGTATTTTTGATTTCATTTTTTCATACTTTATGGTTAATTTACATGGCTTAGCAAGTCAGATGCTAAAAAAAATATATAATAATATCAAAATAGCCTTTATATAATTATGCTAAATTTCATCATTGGTTGGTTGAGTAGTTATGGCGTGAAAGTGTAACAAACAAACGCTATTTATCATTTATTATATTAGTTACCCCCGACTTACAATCATTGTGCCTTTTTATTATTAGTATATACACTATTATGTGTTCCTTCTCAGCTAGTGACAGTTTCTGTAATAATGATAAATACTGCTTCCACTCCTTTGATATTTTGATTATAAAGTAACCTCTAGATATAAGACTCTGTGTGATGACGGACTAAGAATACAAGGGTCACCACCCCATCGTTTCCCGCGGGCGTCGTACAAGTCGACTAAGAGAAGTAAGCAATTAGCACCCGTTGCATTACTGGTGGTAGAGTTAAGTACCAAGTGTGGGTATTCACTTGCTATCGGGCTCCAACAGATCGGTACCACTGTCTCCTATGTGGCCGGTCATAAAGCACGTCAGTGTATTTTGGCTATAGCAGAAGATAGCGGTTTAAGCTGAGCGTCCACTGGTCGGCAACGGCCGCAACGCACGCACGATACGAAACGATTTGAACGGCAGAACGCAATTGCGAGCGGTAAGGATAGTGGACGCAGTGCTATACAAATTCAACAAAGCAAAAAAAATCCGTTGCGTATCGTGCGTGCGGTGCGGCCGGTGCGGATCAGTGGACGCTCAGCTTTATTGTTTCATTTCATATTTGTGAAATGAAATGGTGCGTAGTGGCTTGACAGTAATACTCTCGGTATAGTTGAGTCCATGAACGACGGGTACCACTTACCATTAGGTGGGCCGTGGCTCGTCTACATTAGCAAAAAAAAAATATATTGAAAATTTATAAAAAATTAACGAAAAATCCTCTTTTGTTACAGGTAAGCATCGAAGAACCCACTTGGCATTCACTCCCCAAATAAAACAATAGCACTAACGACCGACACAAGAATTTATGAGCAAACATAAATTGCGCGGGAAAAATTCTTTTAACACAAAATATTGACTACGGTATGTTATATATAAATTGGTGAGACGTCAAGGGATTCCCCTATACGCCCCAGATAAGATTTTTGTAGCTAAATAAAACTATATTTCTGTATAATATACAGCGTGTTGTCTGATAGCTAATAGTTTAACCGACGGATATTATTACGTCTTATGTGTAGGTTAATACTGTATATCAATCTATAGATACAAATAAATAAAATTTAAGTGTCTATTTGTTATGTCTGAATAAAAACTTTTTAATGAGTGCATAATATGAAAGTTTATACGTTTAAATTTTGTTATAAATACAAATTTTTAAGCTTGTTTGTCTGTCTGTCTGTTAGTTCTGCCTAATCTCCCAAACAGCTGGAAAATTCAACGATGATCGGTTTAGTAGTTTTGAATGTGCGTAATAAACAAACAACACGAGTTTAAGAATAACTAGGCTACTAAAGTAATTTGTTATACCAACCCTTTTATTTATAGTTTTCAATGATTGAAGTAGAATCTTTGAAGATACACGATGTCTAAATAGCAGGGCATTTATGGCGAAGTGTTGGGTACTATAAATGGTACTATCCACACCTTTTTTTAAAGTGGTGATGGATCTCATGGTAGGCAGCAGATATTTTTTTAATATTAGCTATGGCAGAGGATCCACAGCTCAAATGATCATAAGTGGGAACAGCCCCTTGAAGCAGTTCAGCTGCTTGCTTGCTTTGCTTGCCTTAAAGATAGTGTTGAAGAATCGATTACACCGCCTAGTCTCCGATCTTTCAAACTCTACTATTATAAGGCATTATATAATATTTTTTTTTTTTAATAATAATAGTCATTTGGTATAAAATACTACACACACCTACTATATCTACTCTGTGTCGTAATATACATTTTTTATTCCACTGTAATCTTGTTATAAACAGTCAAAACGAAAACTGCTTCCATTGTATTAATTCATCAAATATAATAGTAACCCTCTGTATACAATCAATACGTTAAGTCTAACCATCATCGTTTTAATAACAAATAAATGTTTAAGTTTAGTTTTAATCGCTCGTTTACCGGTTTTTTACGTAACCGTAACATTAACAGCCAATGTCGTTATTTAAACTTTATTACCGCATTTTGTATTAATCTATAAATACGATTGGTATCTATTTTCTAAGTAGGTTACTTTTAGTTTTAAGGCGATTTACTTTCCGTATACTGTACTAATAATAAGTATTCCGGACTACATGTATGCTAAATATTTATGATGACCGGTTGATTAATTACGTCGTGGAAATGTAATAAACAGACAAAAGCACTTTCGCATTTATAGTAGGTCTTAGTATAGATACCTGGATTACTTGCTTAATCGTAACCGAAGTTTTATGATTAATGATTGATAGTGGCGGCTTGACATCAACTCAAGGACACGAGAGCACAGCAGAATTTTATTATTGCCTTTTCGCACTATTGAATAACTGCGGTCTTACTTGGTTCTTGAAAGTGATAATAAGAACAGCATTATGATGGGTTCCAAACGTATCCCCATTCATATGACCTTTAACCATGTACGGTTGCTTTTTTCTAAATATGCTCAATTCCACACGATAAGTTGTTTGCCGAATTCTGGTCTTTGTGGTCAGTGACGACTAGTCATCTGAACGGGATGTGGTTAGTGTTAAGTGCACTATTCCATTACTCCCATAACAGATATCGACAGACAATCCGACAAGACCACATATGAATATGAATGGGGTGGCGATACCATCGTATACTCAATAATTTACAGAATAAACAAAGCCACATCTCGTCACGTATTAACGTACTTTGTTTTGGCACAAGCTCAAGACAACTGCCTCGGTGGTGTAGCGGTAGTGTATGCGACTGCTAATCATGAGGTCTCGGGTTCGATTCCCGGGTCGAGCAATGTTATTGAGCTTTTTCCTAAAAAGAAGAATTCTTAGTAGCAGCCCGGAGTTTGGAAATGTGCCCGGTAGACGTCAATAGGCTCGCCCCCTATTACGTGGGACTTAAACATAGCTGGCGAGTCGTGGGTGTGTAATACACCTCTGCCTATCCCTTCGGGAAATACAGGCGTGATGCTATGTTTGTTTGTTTGTTCTCAAGACAGTAAATCGTAATGATTAAACTCAGTGCCACGTGTTCATAAAACAAACTTTAACCGTAACGTTACTTATTTCACTTACTAAAAACATTAACCGACCATTTTAAATAGACTATAAAAAGTTTAAAACGTTCCTACTGATCGAAATAATTTTCACTTAGCACGGTGTTCGCTTTACGATCGAGTGCACGATTCTGTTGAACCGATATTTATATGTTTATTTATCGGTCTTTCGTTTGTTTACGGTTTATTAACGACGGGATCTTACTACAGATAAGTTAGAATGAGTTGGAGATGAAGTTGTGCTTTTTGTTATGTTAAGTGGTTTCTGTTCTGTTTTATATGCGGGTTTATAAGGGGGGGATCGTAGAAGCTTTTTGAATATTATTATAGCTTTTTGGCACAAATTCGCGGAATTTGTCGCGTTAAATTAGATATTTCGGTTATTTGAAACTGTTCTACTTTTAGTTTAGTTTTTTTTGTACTAATATGGTGTCAAGCAAGCATATGACACACTTGATAGTAAGCGGTTACCGTAGATTCACGTTACAGTTACGTCGGAATAAACACGGTAAACACGAAAACACCTAGTGTTTGATATTAAATTCTTATTATTGAAATTCAGTGAAAATATAGTAACATTTTCTGTTGTAGTTTTGAATTCTGTTTTGTATTTTTTTTTTTGTAGTGTGTAACTTAATTTGCCACACGCTTAAGTATCAGGTCAGATTTCTTTAAGACAATCTATCGCTGATTATATACTACTAAAGTAACTATACTGAAATAATTTTTATTTATAAAAAATTATGTTTCAGATCTGTAGAATTCAATTAAACAACACCACAAAATTATTACTACGAGTACAATTAACGAACAAGGGCTTCCTTAGGCTGGTCTCTATATTAACCATTATTCCATATTATGCTGTACTTTAAATACTACGAGCCCCGTTGCAAAATAGTTCGTCTAGTGTGAAATTTTCTCTGTGAGATTTTTTCTAACTTCATTATTTTTGTAAATCTATATAAAATATTAAACTGTTCTACTATCACATATCGCGTTACTTATGCCATTTTTGAATTATGAACCAATAAACTATTTAAGCTTTTTAAATCTATACATATCCTGTTTTAAATTCGAAGAAGTTATAAGCAAAATAGTTCGTCTAATTGTTAATCGATGCAAAAGAGTTCGTCTCTCGGTGAGTTAAATAAGATTATTCCTTCTTTGTACAATTATGTTGCATAATTTAAATTTGTAAAAGTAATTATGTGTCATTTGTCAAGTGAGACAGTATAAATTCCGAAAATTTCAGTTTTTTTCATTAGTTTTCAAATAACAATGGGTCGTGGCAAACCCGTGTGTGAAGAGCTTCGAAAGCGAATAGTTTTTGGGGTCGATGCTGGCAAATCAAGTTACCAAATATCTAAAGACTTAATACTTCCCAGGTCTACAGTCCAATCTATCATTCAGCACTATAAAAAGAATAGAACGACTTCTTGTTTGAAGAAAACTGGTCGACCACACATCACAAGTGCAGTAGAAAACAGAATCCTGAAAAAAATGATCAAAAATAATCGTCGTGCTCGAGCTGGAGAACTCACGGTGCAATGGAAGGACAATATGATTCACAAAGACGTCTCAGTTGATACTTGCAAAAGAGTCACTTTTTAATATATACGTCACACATTTACTTCAAAATCCAATAAAACGTCAAACGAGCTAAGCGCGAGCACAAAACTGTTATCCGGTCACGTATCAGTCGACTTCATTTATTATCCGGTTAAAGACGAACGCATAAACTGGTGCGAGTGGTAACCCTATTTTTGGCAAAATGTCTCATGGATATTCATAATAAGAAATTGTCAAGGCGTTTAGAACCAGAGGTATTTAAATAACAAATTACAGCTTAGGGTTGCTAGTAGGTACTTATTATGATATATATTAGCAAAAATTGTGAAAATATAATCAATTTTTTAGCTTATTTATGTCGTAAATATTGTTTCTTTTACAGTTACGAAACATTATTAAACTGTTTTCTACTAAATTATATTTTTTGATTGATGCAAGCAATCAACTTCTCTTCTCCGGTCTTAAATCAAATTTTGCTATAGGTAGCTTTAATACTCGTGGTATTACGATAGCAGTTAAAACTCCGTCAAAAAATCTATTGTGTAGTAGATTTGCATATAGTGCTTTCTTAGTGTATCAAAGAAACACATATATAAATTTTCACGGTCCTAACCCCAGAAGTTTGATATATAAAAGACAGGTAGACAATCTTTATCAGAAAATTTGTGTAATAAATATGGTATCTGAAATGCTGAAATCAATACAAATCACAAAACTAACTTCTTATTATTATTATTTTTCATTATGCCCAGTATTGTGAGAAATAGTGTGATACTAGAATACTGTGTTGTGAAAGAAGATTCAGTGACAAAAATAGAGAAAGGAATGTTTAGGTGGTTCGGACACATAGAGAGGATGGATGAAAGAAGATTAACGCAACAGATATGCAAGGCGACTGTGAATGACCAAGTTGGCAGAGGTCGACCTAGGCGAACGTATTTTGACCAGATCGGAGACGTTCTTAAGGAATGCCAGGTTAATACTTGTAACCGACTAGCATGTATGTAAGCGCTGATGAAAGTAGATGAAGCGGAATGTGTGTCAGGATCGTAGCAAGTGGAGAGAAGTGGTATCTGTCTATCCCGGGACAAAGACGTGTCAATATGTTTATATGTATTTTTTTATTTGGGATTCCGTGACACGGATATTGACGTAGAGTATCGTGATTGTAATAAGTTTAAATATATTCAAAACAGTAGCATTTCGTTTGATGAATATTCATCGATCAATTTGGAGCATTTGTTAGATTACGTCGTTAGTAGTCAGTTGGGTTCCCATGTACCGATGTGGAATACGAATTGACGCCACTTAACGCACAGCCTAATGTGGCATTAGCGATATGACATACAAAAAGTTAACCGAATTAACTTATTTTTGGTCATTGTCATTGTTTTTATTGCATCACGGCCCCGGCCTCGTGGCGTAGGCGGTAGTGTAACCGACTTCCGTGCACGAGGTTGTGGGTTCGATTCCCACTCAGGACAATTATTTGTGTGATGAACACAGATATTTGTACTGCGGCTGGGTGTTTTCTATCTATTACATGTATGTATTTACAAAAAAAAAGTAGTATATGTATTATATCCGTAATCTGGTACCCATAGCACAAGCGTTAAGCTTAGTTTGTGACCAGAGGACGTTGTGTGAAAAATGTCCGTGAATATTTATTTATTTTATTATTTATTTATCATGTTTTACGGCCCACCTGATGGTAAGTGGTAACAGCCGTTCACAAACTTAGCGGTATTAAGAATACTGTCAAGTGGCTCCTCATTTCAATGTTTGGGAATTTGAGGAATGGACGGATATCTCCCGCTATAACCAAAAGACATCACGCGAAAGAGGGTGGTACCAACCCGCTCGGCCTAGGTATATAGCAAATGAGTAGTCCTTTCGATCTCCCAACCATACCACCAGTAATGCAATGGGTGATAATTGCTTACTTCCCTTAGTCGCTTCGTACGACACTCCCAGTAAAGAAAGGGGTGGGGACACTTGTATTTTTAGTCGGTGACAATGTGGGTGCATGTGCGTGATATATACTAATCTTATAAATGCAAAGTAAGTTTGTTTGTTTGTGATGCTTGCACGCTGTAACTACTGAAGCAATCATCATTAAAATTTTGTATACATATATTCTGAAACTCTGAAGCCCAGAAAAGGAAGTCTTTTTAACTTTTTATCGCTGAAAATTGGATGTTTCATGTGGGACAGCAATTTTTGTATAGAGATCATTATTGTTCCGTGGAGTGACGTATTTAAAGGTACGTATATAAAGCCCACGCGGACGAAGACGCGGGCTGAGTCTAGTTTATAATATTAGTAAGGATGGAATAGAGAATGTGCTCTTTATGAAACTAGTTAATGACAGCTTTTATGTAATATTTTATGAAACCAGTCTTCAAGCTTGTAAAGCATTCTAACTTTCTACATGTGCTTAGAGTCCATTTCATAATTTGCTACAGTTTTTTGGAAGCGGTGACCGGTCAATGAGGCGTGAATTAGAACATAGCATCCGACATAGCCGTCTTAGGTCCGCTTTCCAACATAGCGGAGACGAAACACGATGTACGGAGACGAGCGGCATAGCGGACAGGTTATTTCCACTAAAGCGGAGCAGAGCGGAGAGGCGAGCGGAGATGTGAGCGGTACAGAGCTACGAGTTTTGTGTGCAAGAGGACAGTTTAGCGGAGTCCCCACTCCATTCGATCCCGCTAGTGCGATGTAGGTACCTATTTGGTACAGAAACACCGCATGTATATTCTCCGCTCTGCTCAACCGTTTCCACTGAAGCTTGCAAATAACACATCTCGTTTTCTTTCGATTAGTCTCTGCTTTGGTGGAAAACGGACCTTACACTTTACTTTAACCGTTATTGCCTCATGTTGACAAAACAACTGCTAAAATGAGACGTGTCCATATCGAAAATTGTAAGACGTTTTTTATTCTAATTAAAGATCTTGTAGTTACCTACTAACAAGATGGCTGCTAAATGTTCTCAGACATTTCTTTTGTATATATTTTTTTTTGCCCATTTGCCCCAATTATGAACTAAGTTATATATAAACCGAGCGCTGCTTCATTTGAGTTTCCAAATATAAAATGCTAAACATTGTTTGTTTCGTACAAAGCTGTTGAATTAAGTTATTTAATTAGTAAAAGCCATCTCTTGTGGCTGTAAACTTTACTTAATTTACCTTTTATTAGCGTGCACAGATGAGTGCTTTCTTTAGACGGTATGGAACTTTGTAAGTTAAGAATTTATATGCTTGCATCGAGGGCAGTATCAAGTCGTAGTTTTTCGTAGTAGGTAACATTTATTGATTCAAGTGATTTAAATATCATGCGTTTCTACAAAATATGAGCTTTATGACTAAAATAAGTACAACACGGTACATACTAATCTTTGAAAACTAACTATTTATACTAAAACTAACTGATCCGAAAAACGTTGTTTTGCCGTACCTATAAATTATTTCTAGAGATTTTTTAGGGAATTTCTAGCGTAGAAAAAATAACTTAATGTGCGTGAGGATGTGGTATGTGAGTAAAACAGGCAGGGAGCGCTGTGAACAATGACGGATTATAAAAATAGCAATACTAATATCGCTATTAAAAAATAGGGGTTGGCAGTGTAAGGGTGAAAATTTAGGGATGTATGTATTTTTTTAATGACAAATCATAAAAAAGAAAAAAAATGTGCTTAATTAATTTTTAGGATGGACCACCCTTATCACTTAGGGGTTTCTGTGTTTTGATAGTAGTGGGACAAAGCCGTTTATTGTTTTATTAAATATCTGCTAAATGATATAGCGACAATACTCTCAGTATAGTGGAATCCATGAGCGACGGGTACCACTTAACATCAGGTGGGCCGTAGTTTGTCTGCCACCATAAGCAATAAAAAAAATCTGGAATACGGTTGACCCTAAAGGCTATCCCTGCAACTTCCTGCTAATTTGATACTTAAGCGCTCAAAATTGCAGTTATTGACTTTTGAGCTCCTTGAGTTCTTCGAGCTCAAAAGCATAATTTTTGTGACATTTTGAGTTCTTCGAGCTCAAAGAGATAACTTCTATGCTTTTGAGCTCTTTGAGCTCAAAAGTCTGATAGATATTTAATAACACACTATTCGTTGAATTTTCAAATCACAATAACTTTTGAATGAATGAACCGATTTTATCGTAGTTTACGGCATTCAACGCAGCTTTTTGAGCTCTTTGAAGAATCATCTTAAAGCTCGGACTGGTCAGAGTGAAAACTTCATAGAAATTCTGAAAAAAATACATTTTTTTAGAAAACGATATCTCACAAAAGAATCAACCGATTTTGACCGGACTGGCGGCGATCGACGTGGTTTTTTGATGTGAAGAGCTGGTTAGTTTTTGGAATCGATCGGGTAAAACCGTTTAAATATATAAAAAAAACACATTGGAAAAAAAATATTTTTTAGTTTTTTTTGGGTTTCTCAAGATTTACCGGTTCGAATTGGTCCTAATTGTATTCAAAATCTAAGTTTAGTCAAGTCCTTTGGAATGACGCCAACCCCGATGAAATCGGTCAAGCCGTTCAAAAGTTATGTGAAGTTTACATACGGCCACACAAACACACATACACACAGACATCATCGCGGAAACATTCGGGGAAGCTTCCTAGGACCTCAAAACGTCAACATCCGTTGAAAACTCGATTTTCGAAAAACGGGGTAAAACCAATAACTTCCCAACTTTTGAAAATTTTCAATTTTCTTAGCGGGAAGTTAAAAATAAGCGTACCAGCTCAGAAATAATGTATGCAGATACATCCGACAGATTGCGTGGATCACAAAATTACATTTCACTCTCACGACTATTTTGATCTGTATTTTAGCACTTGACATGCTCAGCTACCTTAAAGAACAAATTACCTATTTATGAATGTGGTAAAAGAGAAGTTCGTGCGAGCGGGATTCGAACCTGCGCCCCCTCCAATCCGGGGAAGTTCTCCAGACCGCTAAGCCATCGCACTGACCGACAGCCAATCTCCTCATCACATTTGTCTTTACACAAATTTAGTTTTTTAAAATGATGACTATTTTACACTCGCTTATTTTAAAAACCAGTGCCTTCGTGTATTGCAACAATGCAGCTAATTAATTACTCTTGTAACACTTGTTATGCAGAAAAAGTATGGTTGATGCAAATCGACATTAAATGCAGCCTCTTAGTATCATCGTAAACCTACCTTTGTGACCCCGGCATACGATATTAAAATAACACAATGTTGCATTCAAATCAGGAACGTAAACAGCGATTTACTATTACAAAACCAGTTAAGACTGCTTACCTTTAATTAGCGAAAATCATGCTTAAGAATGTATCCTCACCAGAGAAATAACTCAAAACCTGCTCCTAGGTCACCAGTTGTTGCATAGGTCTGATAGGCAATTGCTCTGTGTGAATACTGGTGGGACTATGACCTAAACATATATCGCATGTGAGTACTCTTACTTGGTACCCAGCTCTACCACCAGTAATGCAATGGGTGATAATTGCTTACTTCTCTTAGTCGCCTTGTACGACACCATCGGGACAGGATGAGGTGGTGACGCTTGTGTTCTTAGTCCGTCACCACACGGACCAAAGACCACTGCCTAACTAATCAGTTTTTTTTGTGTTAGTAAAAATCAGCAATATCTTGGTAAGCCCTGGAAGATCATGATCGTCTTATATTGTCTCTTATCATAATTATCGAAGTGATTGTTTAGTTCTTTGTTTACTCAAATGAAAGGGTAAAATAAGTGAACAAAGCGATTTTATTGATGTGGTTTGACACAGCTTTAGGTAAAATTGCATATCTTTGGCAAAATTATTTAGATATCGATCTTGTGCCGAGAGTTTCCATTCCCACACAGAACAATTTTTTCTGCGTTATGATCGGAGTCTGGAGTCCGGTAAATTGTACGTTCAGTTGGACATAAATCCCCCGGGATACAACAAATTATTCCTTTGTTTTTTTTTTATTCTACCTCGGTGGCAAAAAAGCATAAGCTAGCTAGCAACACCAGAGGCACCACTCTCGCGGCACCATCTCCAAGGAAGGGGATAGGAAGGATAAATAGAAAGAGAGGTAAGATAAGTTAGTATAAAAAGAAATGTTAATTATTGTTTTATGTTTACGGTTTTAATAAGGGAGGGGATGGAGAAGAAAGATGATAGGAAGATAAGTACGTGAAGTAAGGACGCTGCACTCACCGCATGAGACATAGGAATACATAACGTTACTACACACTGATATATTCTGTGATCGTATTTTATCGGTTGAACTGGCTTTTTCATTCTGCATTCATGGACTCTGAGTCTCTTAGAATAAATATAAATTTTTTCTTCATAAGTTTCATAACGAATAGCATAAAATGAGAAGCTTCAAAACTACCATTTTAAACGCCTAGCACGTGTTAAGCAAACCAAAACAACACAATATATTAAAGTAGGCTATTATTGAATACAATTTCACCGTTTGTAACGAAGTCATTTAACTAAACACCCTATTGTATCTGATCCGTAGAAACGATCTAGACGTTTTCATTGTAACATTAAAGCGTGTTACGAACAATCTTAAATACGGTGAAACTATAGATGGGTGGAGCGTAGAGCGTGGCGTTTTTTAGGCGTTCGTTCTGCTGTTATGTTCAGTACTACCAGAATTTATTTAGAACTAAAACCAGCACTGGCTATTTACTAATCAGATAAGTTTCGTAAGATCCAAAAAGCTTCCTCCAAAATGATAGCGAATCCTTCCAATAAGTCCGTAGTATTTTTCTAAGCTATAATTTATTGTTATGCCAAATTTCGTTGCAATCCCTGCCATAAGCAGATATATTTTTCAAGATTCCAAAATAAAAAGATACTTCATCCAAATCCGGCCAGTTCTTTAGGCGTAATTCATGGTAAAAACACCCAAAGATCTAAACATCTTTCATAAACTTTCCTTTTTAAAGATTAGTAGGATTATGAAAGTTTGTGGAATTTGTTAAAACTAGGTCAAACTAGAACACTTACGCTGAATGCTTTGCTATCTCGCTGTACGCTCCGCTCTCTTATAAATTCTCTACCTAACCCCTTGATTGTACCAATAGGCTGAGTTTTGTTCTATTTTTATCGGCCTATATCCGAGCAATTATCTCAGAAACATGTTTGAAATAATTTATATTTAAATTGCTTACACGCTTGTGTAAGACATATTATAATGCGAGTAATTTTTATAGAGCGGATGTGTATTTTGAAGATTGTTGTTCTTCAGCTAAATATTTTAAAATACATCTAAATGACTTCTACAGATGTATCTGTAAGAAAGCTAAATTATTACTTTTCGTATGGCTTCCGTTTGTTTTTTAATTTATCTTCGTTGTTTTTGTATTGTATTTCCAAATCATATTCTAGTACAGTAGTTTAACGTGTGTGCCTGTCTGTGGCATCATAAATTCCAAACGGCTGGACGGATTATGATTTATTTTATTTGAAAGATGACTCAGGGTGTTATTAGTTCGTGTTTTTAGCCGTATATAGACTATCAGCTCTTTTCTAAATATGGATATGTAGCATGATACATGCTAAGCCCATTATTTATAAAAACATAATACTGACTTAAAACACTGTTTAAGATTATGGTTTGTCACTTTCTGTCCAATTTTAATGTCTAAATTTCAACTTTGTTTAATAGGCAAAGCAGTATTTTAGTTAAAACAGTGCTAGCTGTTTTAATTTTTATGAATTAAGAAGTTTACTAGTTTTTATCTGTCTATCTATCTATTTTTAAATTTTATTATTGTTTTCATTATGTTATGAAAGTAATGGGACAATCTACTAATTTAATTTATATTTTATGAATTATTATTTTTGTAACAAATATTAGGTTTAATTATTGAGTGTTTTGTAATTTTGTAAATTTCATATATTGTAGCGCATTGGTATAATACTGTAATGCATAATGCAATAAATGATGTATGTAATTAAATAAATAAATAAATACTATAATATAAAACAAAATCGCTGTGCGTTTTTGGCTATTGCTTTACTAGCCTTTGCCCGCGGCATTCTAGATTCATTATCCTAAAACGAATTGGGTAGTATTTCACTACCTATAGGTATGATTTGTTGTCAGTGTTACAAGCTAAGATTAAGCGCCTAGAATGTCACACTAATGTCTACTTAATACCTGTGATTACACAGATTACGATAATAAATGACAGTCATATATTATGTAAACTGTTAACACAACATGGTCGCGTTAGTTGTTGTTTTTTATTTTAGTATTACAGTGGTAAAGTGAGACGGCACACGGCAGGTTTATTTAGTGAGTGCGAACTATTCATTATTTAAAGATACAAGAAGTGTATCATCTATCTACCTACCAAATTTCATTCAAATTCGCTCAGTGATTTAGGCGTGATTGACAAACTTCCAAACCAATATATAATATTTTTAAACTGTTATGGTGATTATGTTTCAGTATATATAAAAAATTAAATAACTTGTTTATGCTGAGATCGTAAACCAAGAAACATTAACGGCCGACATTAAAAAACTCAATTAGCTGTAACTACAATACAACGAAATGACAGTTTCCATCGTTAAAATGTAGCAAACAAGAAAAATTATATTGTAACAAATGTTTTGTAAAAATTACTGCGTTATTTTGTTATAAAAATAATAGTTACGTGAAATTCGCTAACATTCTAATTTATTGTAAAAAGCAATTAAGTCATTATGTGCTAAGGCTCACTAGCAGCTCCTTGTGTTACTTTTAAAAATAACCGCTTCATCTACTTCCACAAGAACTACTTACTTATAGTTTTCTTCCGTGCGTTGAGGAGCTAAGAATACAAGTGTCACCACTTTATTCGTTCCCACGGGTGTCATACGAGGCGATTAAGGGAAGTTAGCAATTATCTTCCCATTGCAATACTGGTGGTAGGCCTGGGTACCAAGTGTGCCAAAGCGGGTTGGTACCACCATCTCCCGTGTGACCGGCCATGAAGCACATCGGTGTCTTTTGCCTGTAGCAGGAGATAGCCGTTAATTAGTTCATTTCATTTAATATGTAAAATGGTGAGCAGCGGCTTGACAATACTTTCGGTGTAGTTGAGTCCATGAGCGACGGTTACCATTTTCCATCAGGTGGGCTGTGGCTCGTCTGCCTCCATATGCAATAAAAAAAAAGTAAATTTATGTCACACTTTCTAATGGTAGAGCCTTGCTTATCCTAGCATGAATGAGCCTCGATCGGGAAAGTACCAACCTCTCACACAAGATCGGCGTGAAAGAACGGTCTCTTTTTCCTTTCCCACTCCTACTCTTGTGTTTCGTATGGTGAGTAAGAGCGCCGGAGGCCCAAACCCCCTCCCTACCTCTCCTTGTTATCCTTAGATGGCGAGGCGCGAGTAATGCCTCTGGTGTTGCTAGCGTGTATAGGCTAAGGTAACCGCTTACCATCAGGTGGGCTGTATGCTTGTTTGCCACGTGTGTAAAAAAAATCTTTACCCATCAGCTTCTAGTAACCGTAACAATGATAACTATTATGGTATACAAAGATAGAACTCATAGAACATGGCAATCTGGCCGTCAGAAACTTCCTCATAAATAAATACGTGATCAATACGCAACACGTCTGGAAGAATTACAATCAATCCCCGGAGGGTATAAAGGTTCCCCTTAACTTATGTAAATTTATAGGGTTGCCATGCACACAATATATCGAGAGATACGTTAACTGTATTTATTAGTGTTCCAAATTTGATTATTTTTATACAGAAGTGACAAAAACGAAACGGCCTGGCTTTATATCTTATTTATGTTGTACTCTGTTTGCGATTCCTGCTTTATAAATTCCTTGTTTTGAGTCTGGTTAAATTTCTATAATGATGGTAGGTACAAATAATCACATTATCATACTCAAGAATACATTCATGTCTTGTCACTGCTTCCGTTAGACAAGGTGGTGTCGTACGAGTCGAATGAAGGAATGAAGGAGGTAATCGCTTAGTGTAACTGAGAAAGAACTAAAATTCCAAACTTAAGTAAGTCAATGTCGATCTGGTGGTATGGTTTGGTACCAAGTGAAAGTTCTCCAGTTCCACTTGTGAGGCAAAACAAACAAACATATCCCCCCTTCTTTCTTGAAGATAGCGCTGTATATCCTTAGATGTGCCGCTGGTTTAGCCGAATTCCTTGCCGTCAGGTGGACCAAGCCTCATCTGCCACGGTTAGTGATAAAAACCATGCTTATATTTCAGTGGATAAGGATTACCTTTTAGTGCGAGAGACTTATTATTTAGTAGCCTTTGCCCGCGGCTCCGCTGCAGCCAAAAGCTAGTTTTAAAGTTCCCGATATAGTAGCGTGATAAAATGTATACCAGTTTTTAAGTCTAATCAAGAGCTATCAAATAAAACAAAATTGCATCAAAATCCGTGCAGTAGTTTTGTTTGATGCGCGAACGAACAAACAGCCAAAAATCTAAAAAAAATTGTCTTGTGCTTAGGTACGAGCCTAATACACAAATTATTTGTGAATAAGGAAAAAGAGATTTTTTGTACGAGCGGGAAACGAATCCGCGTCTTTTCCAATCCGGGGAAGTGCTCTAAGCCACTGAGCTATCGTACAGATCTTTCGATCATCCCAATCTCCTTATCACATTTGTCTTTACGACCAACGCCATCTATCGGAAAGCATTTACATGCATTAAACCAATATAGTAAGTTTAATTTTGCAATTAAAATTCATACTATTTGATGGCGCGATTTTTTAAACATTTTTGATGTATATTTTTTAGCATTTCACGGACACGGACATTTTTTCACGGACATTTTTTATTTTTTTGCACACATCGTCCTCTCGTCCCAAACTAAGCTTAATGCTTGTGCTATGGGTACCAGATTACGGATATAATACATTATTACTTTTTTTTTGTAAATACATACATATAATAGATAGAAAACACCCAGACGCAGTACAAATATCTGTGTTCATCACACAAATATTTGTCCTGAGTGGGAATCGAACCCACGACCTCGTGCACAGAAGTCGGTTACACTACCGACTACGCCACGAGGCGATACGATCTGACATGCTCCGCCACTTTTTAAAGTACAAATTATTTGTGAATAAGGAAAAAGAGATTTTTTTTAAAAAGTGGCGGAGCATGTTTAATGCTAAAAATATAGATCAAAAATAGCCTAATACAGTCATTTTTTTTCTCAAATATCTTAAATGTACAGACATAGCTCTGTTACAGCTTTATAATAATATAGATAGATTTGTAGATTTAGGCCATAATCAACCACTCTGAGCCACTGCGGGTTGGCAGACTTAATAAGGCGTTATGAAAATATCTCGTATATATTTTTTTTACCAATTAGGTAGTAATTTGACGGGCCTCGTGGCGTAGTCGGTAGTGTAACCGACTTCCGTGCACGACGTCGTGGGTTCGATTCCCACTCAGGACAATTATTTGTGTGATGAACACATATATTTGTACTGTGTCTGGGTGTTTTCTATCTATTATATGTATGTATTTACAAAAAAAAGTAGTATATGTATTATATCCGTAATCTGGTACCCATAGCACAAGCGTTAAGCTTAGTTTGGGACCAGAGGACGTTGTGTGAAATGTCCGTGAATATTTATTTATTTTATTTAATATACTTTACTTCCCCGTTTTCCTTTCGGAATAGAGTCGTGATATATAAAAAAGTGATAATTCAATGAGTTTTGGAAAATATATTTGGGACAACCTTGAACGTGTTACAATACAATTTATAATTCCCACGGCATTTCTTCCATGCAAGACGCATGTATTAAACTGCCAAATAAAATTTGTGACCTGGCCTACTGAAACTAGATAGGTAACATTAAATAAATTAATAGAATGAATATTTGGAATCTTAAAATCTATATCTGTTTATAACGTCTAAATAAAAAAAGTTGTTTTACTAATAAGTAAGCATATTAAAGTATTTACGATAGTTATAACAATTGTTTTTTTTAAGTTTTGTCTGTTGTTTTTTCCGGCTAATCTCCGAAACGACTGGGCTGATTTGGACGGGACTTTCAATTGCAGATAGCTGATGTTATTATCTATACTAATATACATATAAAGTGGAAGAGTTTGTTTGTTTACTTGAACGCGCTAATCTCAGACACAACTGGATTACGATTTGAAAAATTTTTTCAGTGTTAGATAGCCCATTAATCGAAAAAGGCTATAAGCTATACGAGTATATCATCACGCTAAGACCAATAGCAGCGAAGCACCAATGAAGAATGTTTCAAAATCGGGGGATTTTTTTCCTTTTGAGAGCTTCCGCTGCGTGCGCTGCGTAAACAGTTAAAGTTTTGCAAAAATCATGTATGACAGAATTGTTCCCCTTTAAAAGTTCTAAAAAAAGTCCATGACAGCATATATCTATCTTTTAAGGTTGGCTCACTATAACCTTTTTTATGCTAACCAAATTTGTTCTAACATAATGCATGTTTTGGCAATGTGGGGCCGGCTTTAGAATTCTCCCACCTCTCTCTACCCAAGGGAGTCGTAAGAGCCGACTGAGGGAACAACGAGGGAGTGGGCAGCAGCACTCCCTCGAGTATTAACAACATCCACTGCGATCACCAACCAGCCTGCCAAGCGGGGCGATTACGGCATTATCCCCCATGACGGGACCGCTCGTTGTGACGTTCTCTTGGGGAGGCCAATGTCCACCAGTGGACGTTGAAAGGCTGATGGATGGATGGAATGCATGTTTTGCGAAGGTGTTTTTATAAACATGATATTAGTCCTTATCCAAATAAATACGTTATTCATCACAAGTATTTAATTTAAAACAAAATTTCGCAGTACATCATTCGATTTTAATGAATATCTTTGGAGATATCGCAGATTTAAAATAACATCGCAGCAAAGTAATGATCAAGTACTGAAGTTAGCGTTAGCCCAAAGTAACTATTCCACGCGGACAGAAGCTAGTAAGGAATAACTCTAAGCTGGTGTTATTAAAGCGAAGGAAATATACTAAATTGTACTCGGATGAAATTGCTAGTTTTTATAATAAACTGGATTGAGCCCGCGACTTCGTCCGCGTGGCTTCAGAAATAAATCACTCTAAGGCACATCATTGTCTCTGTGTAAAAATAGTTGTCCCACAGAAACCATTCATTTTTCCGAAATAAAAGTCCTTTTTTGCGCTCCAGACTATACGTATCCAATATTTCATGATGATTGGTTCAGTAATTACAGCATAAATAAATAACAAACAAACACTCATTTTCGCACTTTTAATATTAGTAAGGATGGTTTTGACAACAAACATAAACATAGCATCACGCCTGTATTCCCCGAAGAGGTTGGCAGAGGTGTATTACTACACACCCACGATTCACTAGCTATGTTTAAGTCCCACGTAATAGGGGGCGAGCCTATTGACTACCGGGCACATTTCCAAACTCCAGGCAGCTACTGGGATTTTTTCTTTTTAGGAAAAAAGCTCAATAACATTGCCCGACCCGGGGATCGAACCCGAGACCTCATGATTAGCAGTCGCATACACTACCGCTACACCACCGAGCAGGATGGTTTTGGTCAAATTAATTTTATAAATTAGGATAATGGCTTGTAATATTCAACATTCCAGCCTCATTTCTGTGTAATATCCGGCTCTTTCGATGGTGACACTGTGATATATGCAAATGAGCGGGCACTACTTCATTTATATTTATTAACGTCACAATTAAAAATCTTTGAAGTAGCTTCTCGACTCTAATTAAAAAAACTTTGTAGTAGATTCGTGGGTCTTATTTAGTAGTCAGCTCAGAGTCAACTTCACAGTATTTTTGTTTTTTATACTACAAGCGTGGCAAACAAGCGTCTAGTTTACCTCATAGTGAGCGGTAAGCAACACACGCTAGCAACATCATAAGCAACACTCGCGTGTTGCGAACCGCAGCGGAAGAGGTTCGAAGTAGAGTATGATAAACGGGATGAAGCGCTAGAAGGGGGACCTACGGCAGTCTACATCGTCTAACGAAATAGAGCAGTTATAAATATAGTTAAAAAAAACTAAAATACACGCTTTTGTAGTACATTGACCTAAAAAGTGAGTCAAATTATTGTATTGTCTACGGTTCTCGATAAGTGTACAAAGTTTAAATTAAATCTGTCCTTTCAAAGTGGGTCAAATTTGAGTTCAAAGGAGTCTGTTAAAAACAAACAAACTTACAGGTGAAGCTAATATACAGCCTGTAAAAATACCCTGTCTACATAGGCCTACTAGTTAATAATTATAAATAATTTAAAATTTATTTTGACGATACTAAATGTATGACAGTTTATAATAGAATTAACATATATATTAACTTTGACACTTATATTGTTATGATTCAGATGATTATGTTACTTATTCTATCTAATTTAGGTAAATATAAAATACGTATTTATTTTAATAGATTTTTTTGCAGAATGTGTCTAAATTGTAATGTATATG
Organism: Leucoma salicis; assembly: GCA_948253155.1. Taxonomy (NCBI): domain Eukaryota; kingdom Metazoa; phylum Arthropoda; class Insecta; order Lepidoptera; family Erebidae; genus Leucoma; species Leucoma salicis. Next base: position 2,858,950 of record OX411830.1, on the reverse strand, counting down.
CCTTTATATTTGCATGCTGTAAAGCTGAGTTTGGTGATACCATTATAAATTTGTAACAACTTCTGTACCCAATCTTCGCAAATGAATAAATTGAATTGAATTGAATTTATTGGCGGTATAGAATTCTGTTGCGAAAAAGCTTATTCCCGCTAAGTGATTAACAAAGCGATATTTTATGGTCCGCCAAATATCGACAAAGAGGCGAAAGACGCAGCAGTTTAGTTAATGTGTGAGTTCCCAATACTAACTCGCTCCGTTGCCGAGGAGTGAGATGTGTGATACATTTTTCTCGCCTGAAAAATGTTCTGTCCCGAGATTGCCTTGTCTTGTAGTGTATGCCTATAAAAATTCCTGATTATTATAGGCATACACTACAAGACAAGACATTATAATAAAAGTGTAGAGGAAGTATATTACCTTATACTAATATCATAATCAATTTATTGGTAAATATAATTTTACATGTTAATATAAAAATATGTCAGCAATACGATTTCAAAAATTGTTATTATTGCATAAAAAACTAAAAGAGTTTAGTTATGAAATCGTCAATTTATTATTTTTATTTAATCCTTAATAAAATGTACCTATGTCCAGGAAGGACATAGGTACTGTTTATTAAGGCGCTTTATACTATATGTGAGCGAAATATCTTGATGATTGGTTCAGTAGTAAAGGTGTCAATGCGTAACAAACAAATGCACATTCGAATTTATCATATTAGTAAGGAAAGGATCCTACTGGCGGATTGGAGTGCACGGCTCGTGCGACCGAGCGCAAGGCATGCCACGATAGCGGCGATAAGGGACTTACCGCCGCTAATAGGAGAGTGGCTGGAGAGGCGTCATGGCGCCCTTTCATACCGGCTGACGCAGGTGCTGACTGGACATGGTTGTTTCGGAAAGTACCTGTGTCGGATTGGAAGGGAGGAATCGGCCCGGTGCCATCACTGCGGGAGTTGCCCGGAGGACACGGCGCTGCATACATTGGTGGAGTGCCCAGCGTGGGCAACGGAGCGCCGTGATCTTATCGCGGCAACAGACGTGGGAGTGCTCTCGCTACCGACCTTGGTCCTGTCCATGGCGCGGAACGAGAGTGCATGGGTGTCCGCCGCCTCATTTTGCGAGGAAGTGATGTACGCCAAAGAGGCGGCGGAAAGGGAACGGGAGGCGACTACCAGCCTCTCGACCCGCAGAAGACGCACCGGGCGCCGAAGGGCGCTGAACGATCTCCGGCCCCCATGAACGCTGGCCTGAGGGCAACGGACGTAGGGCCGTAGCCGCAGAAGTACCTATAAAAGGATTCCTGACAAAAAAAAAAAGGCGGACGTATTTTGACCAGATCGGAGACGTTCTTAAGGAAGGCCAGGTTAAGAGTACTCGAAACCAATGAGCATGCATGAAAGTAGATGAAGCGAAAGATGTGTGTCAGGATCGTAGCAAGTGGAGAGAAGTGGTATCTGCCTACCTACGGGAAAAAGACATGACAATATGTGTGTATGTAAAATAAAAAATATATAAAATACCCTATTAATATTTAGATATATTTAATATATTTTTAGCATTTGACATGCTTAGCACTATACATTAAACACAAAGTGAAAAATGTGAAATCGAAAATAACAGTCACAACCACGTGCTGGTGACTGTTATTTTCGATTTCACATTTTTCACTTTGTGTTTAATACCCTATTAACTTGGGAAATACCTAGGTACCTCATACCTTGGGATGTAAATAATAAAGAAACCAATCTGATTAAAGGTACAAACTAGGTTGAATCATGTGATGAAAGTAAAATTGATTGTATCGATAATTTGCGAGTATCGATTTTTCACAATATAAACGCATTATTGAAAATTATTTTTCTCCACTCAGACAACTTTTCTGGAAATAGTACTGAAGTAAATAGTTATGAGTGAATATGTACTTTTTGTTCGTATAAGTTTTATTTCTGTAGGAGTTCAGGCCGAAAACCGTCACCACTGAAGGAATGTAACATGGTTCCAGTGGCCCGCCAATAAAGGTGGAGAGACGGCACACGGCGGGTTTCTTTAGTGGGCGAGGTTCACACACTACCCTGTTCGTTACCCCGAATGACGGGGTGTGCGGTTAAGAACATTATTTTCCCGCCTTAACAAATAAAAAGAAAACCGTCTGTCTACTTTTATGTTCTAAATATAACTGGTGGTTTTGCCAAAAAACCAAATAAATGTCGTCCATCTCTCTATGCTACCTGACTATGTAAACACATTTCGGTCTCACTGTTCGCTTTTCAAGAATGTTTCACCCTTTGTGTCTATATCTTATATTTATTTAGGACTTCGTTGAATGAAACGTGACTAGAGTGACCATCTATCTGAATTTACACGTCTTTATTCCGTAAATCGCGTGTTAACAAAATAAGCATAACCTTGCTTCTTCTAGAGTAACTACGAATGCCGCATTCTTGTAATCCACAAAGAGATGATACCCTAATAGCTAAATAAAAAAAACTCGTGTGCTTGACTTTATAGTCAAGCTTCAAATCAGGCTTATTAGCGTGGTATTTACGTTCCATTATTTTTGACTGCACAGATATCGTATAATCTCCCGTTCCAAATGTTTTCTATTACATAGTACGCACGCACAACACACACACACACACACAAACACACACACACACACACGCACACACACAAGAATACACACAAATAATAAAAATAATGGTCTGTAACTCTGTAGCTATGTTGGGGTCTCTTATCATAAGTTTTATTAAGCAAAAAGCTACTTTTTATCTTATATTTCAGGTTCCTGATATAGTAGCGGGATAAAATGTATACCAGTTTTTAAGTCTAATTAAGAGCTATCAAATGAAAAAAGTTGCATCAAAATCCGTTCAGTAGTTTTTGCATTAAAAAATCTAAAAAAAAATAGTTTTGTGTTTAGACACGCTTATATAGACTAATAAAGTCATTTTTTCCTGAAATATATTAAATGTACAGACACAGCTCTGTTACAGCTTTATAATAGTATAGAAAATTCATTAACTTTGTAATTGAGACCGGGCCGTCTCCATTAGTAGTAACCACTTACCATCGTAAAAGATTACCGTAGTTTATAGACACTAGCAATACCAGAGGCATCGCTCGTTGCTATCTCCAGGGTAAAGGATAGGAAGTGGAGAGGAAGGATAATAAGGGGAGGATAAGGAGGCGGTTTGGGCCTCTTCGTTGCCCCGAACGACGGGTTGTGTGGTTAGGTACATATTTTCCCGTCTTAACAAAAAAAAGGCATGTTGTCCGCAGTTTCATTGTAACTTATGGTAACAGTAACTCACAGTAAGAACGTTCGATCAAAGGGTGCAAGAAAACCGTATTTCACCTCACGTTTTGCGAGGTTCAGTGCCGCGCGAGTTTTATTGACTCTGAGGTCAGAAAGGACCTTGTCGTCAATGTTGAATGTGTTGAGATGTGTTGTGTCAATAAGCGTGGTACTTAAAAAAATGCATGAACTGTTGATTTGAACGATATTGTGAAGCTACTGAGATAGATTCAGATATATTCTCTACTCTCTCTTAAGATCGGATAAGTAGTTTCGGAGTACGTCGCTTACAAACACTGTGACAGTGATTTTTTATGCTCGAGGATTAAGTTAGCAGTAATATGTGTCACATTTATTCCCGTGTCCTTACCGTCGGAGACGCACACTCCTACTAAGTGGTCTACTTTATGAGTTTTGAATGGATTTCCGGAAATCATGGGTTTGATTTTTAGTACTAGAAATTGGCAGTACGTTGTTCCTCGGGTGGTTATAGACTCGCCTCCTATCACGTTGGGAATGACAAAATTAGCTAGACAAAACTTGGATGTGATACTTTGGCTTGTTCTTTTAATTAAAAAAATTGAAACTATTAAAATTTAATAGGCAAAGTTTAACCTATATTCCATGAAATATACGAGTTCCCTGTTGTGGGTTGTCAAAACACCAATTAGTTTTGAATAAACATTTATAAGTTTTAAAGGTAAATAAATGTTGTAAGAAGTTGTTAATACTCTGAAAGGCAACGAAACGAATTGATTCAAAAGGGTGTGTATTGGTTAGGAAAACATTTTTATTGAAAGTTACTTGTATTAGAAAACTAGTTTTTAGCCGAAGTTTCTCTCGCATTAAAGGACTTTGCCAATTTGTGCTCCAAGCTGTACAAAGATATAAGTATTGTAGTTAAAACAAACATAATAAATGACGAATTTAGAATAGTTTTTTAAATTTACTAGCCTTTGCTTGCGGCTCTGCCGCAACTCTAAGCTAGTTTTTAGGTTGTATTTCAGGTTCCGGATATAGTAGCGGGATAAAATGTATACCAGTTTTTAAGTCTAATCGAGATCTATCAAATAAAAAAAGTTGCATCAAAATCCATCTAGTAGTTCTTTTAAATAAATTCTAAAAATAAATCTAGTTAGTTCTATATCGGGAACCTGAGAAATAACCGTAAAATTAGCTGTTGGCTGCGGCGAAGCCGCTGGCAAAGGCTAGTAATAATAAATAATTGTTATTAGACACGCCTATATAGCCTAATAAAGTCATTGTTTCTCAAATATCTTAAATGTAAAGACATAGCTCTGTTACAGCTTTATAATAGTATAGATACAATAAATTATTACCATTATAAATAGTAAAATAAAATAATTGCACAAGAAACCGAGAATAAACGAATAAGTTGAGTTTTGTCATTTAACAGTATCACATTGTTAGTTGACAGATTTATTGAGTGTCACTATGAATTAAAATTAAACAAGCGTATGTTATTTATTATTTCAGTACTTATAACAAATTATTGATACTGGTTCTTTAGAACAGATAATTCAATATTAAATTTTAACATGAATCTATCGTCAAAGAGCAATATAAAGTTTGATATAAACAAGCATTACCTACAGGTATTCAATAGATTTTTTACTTTAAACTTAAGTACAAATTATTATTTGTGAATGAGGAAAAAGAGAACTTTAGTGCGAGCGGGAATCGAACCTGCGTCCCTTCCAATCCGGGGAAGTGCTCTAATCCACTGAGCTACCGCACCACCTTTCGGCCATACCCAATCTCATCAACATTTTATCTCGGTACTATAACAGGAACATGATATATATCCTAAAAACTAGTTTTTGGCTGCAGCGAAGTCGCGGGCAAAGGCTGGTATTAGAGATGTGTAACTCAGGAGTGATTGATACAAAAGATGTATAATCCTTTCAAAATGCGTAATCAATCTTTAAATCTTTGGTTTCGAAAATACATCTTTAACTCATTAGCTCACTACGTTATGATTGAATAGATGGAATTATGGACGTAGATTTAGAATGAGACAATAGATAAAGGATATTGTGAATTGAAAAGAGATAACATAAGTTATAGGCACGCACAAACGCATTCTTGAAATACAATGACGATAGGTACACAGAAACTTAGACTCTCTGTCGTTTTAGTAAAAAGCTCAAAACCAGTTGCGACTTGAGGGAATGAGAGAATAACTACATGAACCAATAGATATTTGCATCACTTATGATCAACTGAATGAATAACGTCATTCGTAACCAAAGATTTAAAAGAGTTAAAGATTTAAAAGAGTTAAAGATTTAAAAGAGTGATTTAAATCTTTCGAAGAAAAAGATTTATAAATCCCTGATCTCATTGGTGATTTAGTTTGCGCATCTCTAGCTAGTATTTAATAATCGTGTATAAATACAGTGGTAACACCATAAGACGAACGTATCAGCGTGAGTTTTTGGCGGGACATCATGACGAGCGATTGAAATTCTTTCGCATACTGTACTGAAAACTAGAAATGTATTAGGTTAATTTAATATTCAATTGACGTACATAGTTTACATGGTGATGGAAAAGTCCGCTCCAGTTACAACAACTACAACAAACGTATCGAGCGTGAGGGGGAGATTACCAGTCATCTCCCGTACCGCAGAAGACGCACTGGGCGCCAAAGGGCCCCCATAAGCGCAGGCCTGAGGGTGATGGACCTAGGGCAGTCCGCCACCCTAGCAGAAGCAGGCCCGAGATGGCGGCGCACGTGTACCGCGAGCGCCTCTCGACGAGGGAGGGCTGGGCCCTCCAAACCAGATGGGGCCACTAGCACTGGACGCCCAGACCTGCCAGGGGTGGAGGAAATCATGCGTAGAGTGTATACCTCGCGCCACAGGAAGTCTGAAGGAACACCGCGGGATTTTAGCAGGTATACCAATTGTGAAAATTGGAACTCCGGCATAACCTGTCTGCCCGCCCGGCAGGGGTTATCCATAAAGAATTTCATCGCGAAAAAAAAAATACTATGTGCGCATCTTTTATCCATCATTCAGTCTAATATTTTACAACTATCTTTTGTATTTTGAAATTAAACTACGTTTACGGAATCTATCGCGTTTACTTGATTTTACTACTATCCCGACGTTTCGAATACTTTACAGCATTCATGATCACGGGTGGACTTAGATGATAGACGTCCAAGGCTGTCAATCATGAAAGTAAAATCAAGTAAATGCGATAGATTCCGTAAACGTAGTTTTATTTCAAAATGTGTAACATTCGCGTAAATATCAGAAAATATTATAACATATTATAAGAGCTCAATTCTACATAAATTATTACATCCTGTAGTACTTTATATCTTTAATAAAACACATTCCGATCACTCGGCATCTCCGACAAACATATCATTAATACACATAGTTTCCTCACCATTTGTTATGATACATTAAACATTGGCAGCTAAATGAAATATCGTAATCGCAGCTTGAGAGTGCTGTTGAGTGAAGTACAGCGAATTACTGGTGTCTGTATTACACACTTGTATACCTACATAATAATAATAATCTTCAGATCAGTGATAACGGACACTAGCCATGCTATGCTGGCGATATTATAGTGCATGAGCATGTGCGCTAAAACCAGGGGCGTTAGAATGTATCTCACTAAATCGTATCGACATCGCATCGTGTCATTGTGATTGGTTGAGAGATCACCGTGATTTGCCGAGGGATTATTGCGACATCACGCGTCGGTTTCTCTACCGATCATAAGCGAGACGATATGATGTCGATACGATTTAAGTGAGTTACCTCCTACTGCTCTGTTCCCTCACTCTCATTTTTTTTGTACTTTGTACACGATGGTGGCAAACAAGCATAAATTCCACCGTAAGATGGTAAGCGATTTAGTACATATATAATAAAATATTTTACACAGAGTAGCGTGAATAGGAGAACACACAACTAAGAATGACAGGTTCCAAATTTGAATTTGTTTAATATTATAGTTTTTTTATAATTGTATTTATATTATTCTTAAAAAGTGATTGAAATCCAACTCTAAGGTCGTTCTAGTAAGAATGTCAAGTGTTTAAAAACACAAGTTAGGTGTATATAGGGTTTTGTATGAATTGTAATGAGATTAATTAGATTTACCAAGTCGGAAGAAAATATATAAATAAATTCCATGGACATAGCCGTATCCCGGGAGACCATTAAAACACGATGATATAAATATTTATCACTACGTCACAAGGACATCTCGTAAGGGGCGGATTCGATTCCCAGTAGCAGTTAACATGTTCTAATATTACAATAATTTGTGATTTGTAATAATAATAGTTGAAGCTAGTGCTCGCAGCGTGGTCGAAATTAGTCTATAATCATTGAAAATATCTATAGTCTGTGAAGTTGTAGATGTAAGCAATCGTTGCTTTTGGTAGGTGTTTTGAAGAACAATTAACTAAGTATCACATTTTCAGGAAAAACCCATAAGCATACATACTATATTTTTCCTAAAATTTATTCCTCGGACACGACAGAGTGAGATTAAACAGCCTGTTAACACAGCGCTTGCAGTAATTAAATATGCTTACTTAAATTTGACCCATATTAAAAGATGATCAGCCGCCTCTGCAACTCAACAACTGAAGTAAACAAACAGTTTAGCATGTAAACAAATTAGCGAGAACAGTTACCGTCCATCATTAATCATAATCACAGTTTAACTCGGTTAAAATTTCAATATTGTTGTTTACAAATAACTTTTATAGGGCCGTGGTATCTTGAACTCTATACTGTGTTTATCAACCCATGTATATATGACCTCAGCTACTAAATAGACTATTAATAGTAAAGGTATAGGGTTTTTCAACAAGAACTTTGTTTTTTAAATCAAAATTAAACAATAAATTTAGATGATAATGATTAAAATTTGTATTGTATTACAATAAGTAAGGTTTGGCAATTATGAGTGACAAATAATATCTGATAAATGTCCACCACGACCACGGTTACAGCCACCGAAACAATGAAGCTAGCTAGCTTAGCTATTTTCACAGGGATCATTATTTCGGGATAAAAAGTAACCTATGCTCTTTTCTCTACTCTGGACTATGCGTATGCAACATTTCATGATGATCGGTAAAGTAGTTACGGTGTGAATGCAAAATAAACATACTAACTTAACATTTTTAATATTAGTTTGAATAAAAATATCCACGTTATCGAAATTAATGCATAAATGTTTGTAGTCTCAGTTATTTCATTGTATGTGTTATGAATTTTGAAGTGCTGTTTTTGGTTGAATGATATCGAGTGATTTTCACGCAACAATGTGGTATGTTTATATGAGAATAATGCAATTATGGTATGTTAATATGTGAAACTGTCTGTTGGTTTTATTTTTTAACGCAACTACGAGATAACAGCTACCAGTATTCAAAATATTCACCTTTATTTTAAACAAGCATACGGCCCAGCTGATGGTAAGCGGTTATCTTACCTGCTTATCAACACCAGAGGCATCACTAGCGTGCCATCTCCAAGGAAAGGAGTTGGAGATGATAGGGAGGATACTAAGGAGAAGATAGGGAAGGGGCTTGGGCCTCTGGCACTATCATACTATGATTAACACAACAGCATAGGTACCTACCGATTTTTCACGCTGATTCCAGATTGAGACGGCCCATTCTTCTCAGTCCTTCTTCTTCTAATTATTATTGGCATAATGATCTTAAGAAGTAAGTAATTTTATTGGTGCCAGGGTTGGATTTGGCGTGTGTGGACGGCTTTAGAATTGTCCCACCCCTCTACCCACGGGAGTCGTAAGAGCCGACTGAGGAAATACCGGGGGAGTGGGCAGAAGCACTCCCTCGAGTATTAACAACATCTACTGCGATCGCCAACCCGCCTGCCAAGCGTGGCGATTACGGCATTATCCCCCATGACGGGACCGCTCGTTGTGTCGTTCTCTTGGGGAGGCCTATGTCCAGCAGTGGACGTGGAAAGGCTGATGGATGATGGATGGATAGGGTAGGTTACCTAGTGGGAGTCTACTTGTCTTGTTATCTGACCCGGGCGGGTAGGTTACATCGTCTCCACTGAAGTAATGTAACACAGTTACAATGATCTGCCAATACAGGCGGAGAGACGGCACACGGTGGGTTTATTTAGTGGGTGAGGGCCCCACACTACCCTGTTCGTTGCCCCGAACGACGGCTTGCTTGGGTAAATCACCATTCGTGAAACACATCAGTGTATAATGGTCATGGGTGGAGATAGCCGCCCATTCGTTCTTTTCCCATCAGCAGAATAAAGTAGATGCGGCTTGCCAGTAGTCTTGTGCTCTCTGCTCGTCTTCTAAGATAAGCAATCAATAATATATAGGGAAAGAAGTCAGTCAGTGAATATTTATCTCAACATATACTTATAGATTACGAGGAAAACTGTATTAAATTTTATACTTTCCTCAATCCCATATGTTGTATCCTTTGTAATACGAGCCAAGAGCACACTCATAAGAGAAGATCACGTCTAAGAATTTAATATAACATACGAGATTCATATGCATATGGCTGGCTTTATACGCGGGACGTACTGTTATGGCTCGAGAAATGTTTTCATGGTGGCAAGTATTGTTGAAATTGCGAATTTTATGTAATGGTCACGGTATTATTGCTAGTATAGTACATTTCACGAATAAACTCTATAATATTATTTCCCAAAGGTATTTTCGTGTCTTTAAAATATCACCCTCTAATACTGTATTAAAATTAATATTCAGTACGCCTCTTTGAAGATTATTATACGAAAACATAAGTAGATATTTTAAATTAATGTTTTCGTTGATGAAATAGGGTAATTATATCACGTGTATCAATACCGCTTTAACTTTGATAAATATTACCATTGCTGTGTAAACAGGATTTTGATAAACATACTTTTGCATCATTTGCAAAAGAATGTTTATCAAAACGGTATGTTTACCTGACGGGCATCGTGGCGTAGTCGGCAGTTTAACCGACTTCCGTGTACGAGGTCGTGGGTTCGATTCTTACTCGGGACAATTATTTGTGTGATGAACACATATATTTGTACTGCGTCTGGGTGTTTTCTATCTATTATAGGAATGTATTACAAAAAAAAGTAATATATGTATTATATCCGTAATCTGGTACCCATAGCACAAGCGTGAAACTTAGTTTGGGACCAGAGGGCCTTATGTGAAATGTCCATGAATATTTTTCTTATATCTAAATATCTTTTTTCTTATTAGTTTCCTCTATTTCGTGCAGCAAATAGAATTACCATCCCTTCTCTATTTCTTCTTAATCATCGATTCTTTTCCCTAGAACCTCTGATGTTGCTAACGTCACTACTAACTGCTTAACACCAGGCGGCCCATTTGATACTTTGCCAGCCTTGTTATATAAAGAAAATGTCATAACATAACTGGACATGAACCACATATACCATATACTGTTGCTAATTGGTCCGCAGCGAACAGGTTTCTAATTAGAGCGACCTTTATCTTAGCGCCTGATTGGGGTCGCGTCGAGTGCAGAGTACCTTCATTCTCCTGTTGCAAATGAAACTGAATGAATCGTAATAATTTTATAATTTGATATGAATGAAAATGAGTAAGTTTTTATAATCAGAAGCAAATGGTTATTCTAATTCTTCTAAAATAATTCTAAAGAGCGTAAAACTGAGTCGATGCGTGTCATAAAAAATCTATTTGAGACATACGCAATTTAATATTGCTATCCTCAGCTAGATCTTGAGTATTGTAGTAGGTATCTAGAGAGTCACAACTGGCGCAAATAAAAGAATATTGTGTATGTACTTATTTGAAAGACTGATCAAAAATTTTACACAATGTACACAATCCAACGACTGCGTGTATGACTGTGTAGGTCAATCTACATCAGCTACGCAGATAGCATATTCGATCTGCTACGTCAATTTACGTAGGTTTTTGTTATTTATGTAACGCTTGCCTACGACGATATTATAAGTACTTTGTAGCAACTATTTTTACTGGAGTGATTTTTTCAGTTTGAAAATATTTTTAATGTTTGTCCGGAGAATTGTGAATTAATATTTGACTACCACACATTAATTTAAGAGTGTACATTTTTAACTCGTGATTTTCTTTCTTTGGTAATTAAATAAATTAAGTGCTTAATTTTTATTTATCGTCTTAGAATTGTTATTATTAATTACTTAAAATCATTATTATTTATTTCTTGTAAAAATCATTATTATTAATTACTTACAGATTATAGATGTAATGATAATTACCAAAAGACAATTGTCAGAAACAACAGTGACTTTTTTCAAATTACAAAGCGTAAGCTCAAGCTTAATTTACGAAAAATGATCACGTGTCACGTCTAGCTTGTTATCAAACATCCCTTGCGTTTAATTAAGTGTTGAGTCTGAACCTTGTTGGGGATTATGTTTGAACTGGCGTAGTTATGTTTTGTTGCTTATTAACTTGTACTAAGTATTACATGCGGTGATTCTGTTTACTTAGCTGTTTGTTTGGGTCTGTTGGTTAGCGAAGGGTCCGAAGTCATTTTTTGTAATAAATGAGCCTCACCAATTGTTAATCTTCCAAATCATCTTTCATGATACGTTCATTAGTGTTTTAGATCGTTTTTTATTTGTTGCTTATGATGGCAGACGAGCCACGAGAGATGGGAGAACACCTGATGGGAAGTAATAACCGAAATTGGCTCGGCGACACTTAGAAGCCAAGTGTTACAACCAAAACAAAAGTTTCAAGTTTGGTCACAAGGAAGAGGATGGTACTTACTCGCTCGGGTCTGATAGCAAGTGAATAGGTACTCCCACTGTTACCCAACCTTTTTTGTGTTAAGGCGGGAAAAAATGTACCTCTCCGCTTACCCTGTCGTTCGGGGCAACGAACAACATAGTGGGCCCTCACCCACAAAATAAACCCACCGTGTGCCGTCTCCGCCTGTATTGGCAGAATACTAGAACTGTTCAACTGTGTGATATTAGATAATTAATTGAATGAGGCGACACTTGGCGGAAGTCCATTGTTACTATTATAGAATGGATATTTTAGGAGGAGAGCCCGCCACTCACCCACGGATTGTCAATCCCGGTTATCTTAGAACACACACGAAATAACCTAAGATTGCCAATCCGCACTCTCACAGATAGAGGAGAATGTGATAATAGCAAAGTAGCATGCACGATAATGACAAAAAACTCGCCAACGCGACACAACCACGTGATACGGCAGAACTCTCAGAACCACAATATTGCAATATTCCGCAAAAATCCGAACATAAATTCGACACGTGTTTCGCCTCTAAACGAGGCATTCTCAAGAACGCTCGGCAACAAATCATTTGTGTGAGAGTGCGGATTGACAATCTTAGGTTATTCTGTCCAAAGATAACCGGGATTGACAATCCGTGGGTGAGCGGCGGGCTCTCCTCCTAAAATATCCATTCTATAAGTGTGTGATATTACTTCAGTTTTCTTTGTTACCCCACACAGGCACCAGTGAATGGCAGAATATAATTACTCCACTCTAGCACCAGTGAATCCGGTCATAATTTTGTTATAAAGCTGTTGCGTACCAACTAAATTTATTAAAAGGTTTATTGCACTTGTTATAGTTACTAATTACATATTTTTTTCTTACAGGTACGTTAACTGAAGTGCCAGCTTTATGGTGAAAGCTGAAGAAAACAATGTAATCGTGAGAGTTTATAGTCATTTTTATTCACGAAAGCCTTTACCTAAAAGGCAGACTGTCTACTTTTAATCTAGAACAAGTTTATTTTTTCCAGTCGCCATGTTTTTGCGAAAAATTGGCGCGCTTTTAGCTTTGTTTATAAAATGGCCGCTGTTAAAAGGTTTTATTTTTAAGGTGACTTGCTTAGCTATATTGCTATTTTGCACGACGGAACTCAGAATTCTCTTTGCTTTAAATAACACTTTGACTGATGAAACTAATTTGAGCTTTTAAGTAAAATATTGAGACTCAATTCTGAGGTAAATACGTCCTAAACTCTTCTTCGTATCTCTTGAGTTTTTTATTTTATATACGTAATTGTCTATCATTGCCCCGTGAAGAAAATCATTGTGAGGATATATGACGGCTCCAATTAGCATAATGGTATATGAATTAAGTCCCTTTTGTTGCAAGAAGAGACCGCAGGACAGGGATTGGTTTATAAAAGAATATAGTCTATACTTTAGCACTTGACATACTCAGCTACTTTAAACAACAAATTTGGGTGTCACCATTGGGTGACTGCGATAGCTTAGTGGTCCAGAGCACTTCCCCGGATTGGATGGGACGCAGGATCCAATCCTGCTTGCAGTAAATCTCTTTTATTTATACAATCACAAATATTTTTTTCTTTAAATAAATAAAGTTTGTAAAGTCCGTGTGGTGACGGACTAAGAATACAAGTGTACCCACCCTATTCTTTCCCACGGGTGTCGTACGAGGCGACTAAGGGAAGAAAGCAATTATCACCCATTGCATTACTGGTGGTAGGGCTGGGTACCAACCCAGCCCAACCTACTTACTTGCTGTCGGGTCCGAGCGGATTGCTACCAGTATCTCCCGTGTGACCAGCCATGAAGCACATCGGTGTGTTTTGGTTGTAGCAAGAGACAACCGTTTATTCTTTCGTGAGCAGTGGCTTGACAATACTCCCGGTATAGTTGAGTCCATGAGCGACGATTTCCATTTATCTTCAGGTTGGGCCTTGGCTCTTCTGCCACCATACGCAATAGAAAAAAAGTGTATCTAATATATACAAATATAAACATTATATGTTATACAGATATAATAAATATCTAATGAACTTTTGGCCCCTGTAATCGCAAAGTTCACAGAGACCAATCAATATTTATTATGTTCATTACCTATAAATAAGCTAATGACTATATATCGTTATTTTAGATGCAGGTGGCATTGGTATGGCGGTCTATAGGGTAGGTTTATTCAATATTAGATACAAAGCATAGGAGGATAGAAATTTTAAACGCAGCACCCAAAACTGTAATGTTGTAATCTTATTAGACTGAAATTTTATACCGAATAAGGAACGCTATCTGTGGGTATAAATAAACAATATTATAGCATTACATTTTCAAATCTAACGCCTTCGTCTCTAACAATAGCGAATTCAACAACCCGGCGTAATCCGCTTAGAAATAAGCCATTTAGCGTGTTAAGGTGCTGTCATATCCGTCCGTTGTCTTACTTATATTATGAACTAGATGCTGCCCGTGATTTCGCCCACGTGGACTGCAAAATACGTTACTTACACCAGTGATCTATAAGAACAAATAAACAAGCGCATTTTTGCAACCTTACTAATATTATAAACTAGATTATGTTGTTAGTCTTTAGCTACTTTTGTTTGTTACTATTTCACGCCGTAACTACTAAACTAAGCATCACGAAATTTGGCATACATATAGTCCAGAACCCGGAATAAGTCTTATGCTACTCTTTATGGGATAACATTATTTAAGGATTTCAGTTAATTTGTGAAGATGTTTAAAAGTTTTGATGTTTGGTTATTTTTAGTTAATTATACCTAAAAAACTGAGCTGATTGAGATGAAATTTAGTAGGTAGATAGACGAGACACTGGAATAACATATACATAGTATCTTATTTTCTGTACACTTATGCTTTTTTTTCTTTGTGGCATTGAAACCACAAATGCATAGGTAATGTGGCTGGTTCTTAAGTCAACTTACTCTAAGGAAAAATACTTAACTACCAGTGTGGAAAACTACTTTTCGTCCTATTATGAAATACCAGCCTTTGCCTGCGGCTCCGCCGCAACCAAAAGCTAGTTTTTGGGTTATATCTTAGATTCCCGGTATAGTAGCGGGATAAAATGTATACCAGTTTTTAAGTCTAATCGACAGCTATCAAATATAAAAAGTTGCATCAAAATCCGTTCAGTAGTTTTTGCGTGATGCGCGAACAAACAAACAGACAAGCAGATAAACACACAAACACAAAAAATCTAAAAAAAAATCGTGTGTTTAGACACGCCTATATAGCCTATTACAGCCATTTCTCAAATATCTTAAATGTACAGACTTAGCTCTGTTACAGTTTTATAATAGTATAGATGAAATAAGACGAGCGCTGACCATGGTATCTTTAGAGGCTACGAAGTCCTGTTTTTGTGCATTTTATTTTTGCCCGAAACATAACCCCAGTGGGCAATAAATTTGCTCCGCACTTCGGAGCGGGTGTCCGCATAGTGTGTAGCGGCCCTAACCAACCCTTTAGGCGTAGCGTTATACAAAGGTTATCTCCGTTATTCTTGTGAGATTATTTAATCATTTTATGTTATTTATTGCTATTGTTACATGAGATCGTAATATATTTAAGACTGTTGTTGCTCTTTATCGTTTTTGAAAGTCTTCAAACAACATAGCATCACACCTGTATTCTCTGAAGGGGCAGGGGTATTACACGGTTCGTAAGCTATGTTTAAGTCCCACGTAATAGGGGGCGAGCCTATTGCCGTCTACGGGGCACATTTCCAAACTCCGGGCTGCTACTGAGATATTTCATTTTGTTCGAGCGATACGTCATAACTGTTATGTAGTGGAAGGGGTATAAAAGCAAGTTACACGAGTAAGCTTCGCTCATTTGAGCGTTGTTGAGAATGCCTCGTTTAGAGGCGAAACACGTGTCGAATTTGTGTTCGGATTTTTGCGGAATATTGTGGTTCTGAGAGTTCTACCGTATCGCATGGTTGTGTCGCGTTGGTGAGTTTTTGGTCATTATCGTGCATGCTACTTTGCTATTATCACATTCTCCTCTATCTGTGAGAGTGCGGATTGGCAATCTTAGATTATTCTGTCCAAAGATAACCGGGATTGACAATCCGTGGGTGAGTAGTGGGCTCTCCTCCTAAAGTATCCATTCTATAATAGTAGCAATGGACTTCCGCCAAGTGTCGCCTCATTCAATTAATTATCATATCAATGAGTTAAAGGTCTTGTAAAAGATTAAGTGTCAGGTATATATTTGGACCTTCTGTATCTCTAAATAGAGTTAATTCGTGCATAACATTATTGTAATTTCCAGACAAAAATCTCACATGCCCGATAACCGATAATCCTATATTTAAAAATCTTTTTTGTCCCTGTCGGATTTCTATATCAGCGAACTGGGAATTGAGTTACGCCCACTGAAACTGTCTGAAAAACCCGCTGATTTTGTGCGAATGCTGTTAAACGATATTTAAGGAGTATTATTATAGATTAACGTGTTTTTTTCTGTAGCCGATTTTGTGAAGATTAGATTA
Organism: Leucoma salicis; assembly: GCA_948253155.1. Taxonomy (NCBI): domain Eukaryota; kingdom Metazoa; phylum Arthropoda; class Insecta; order Lepidoptera; family Erebidae; genus Leucoma; species Leucoma salicis. Next base: position 2,842,315 of record OX411830.1, on the reverse strand, counting down.
TGTACGAGTTGACAAGTTGAGAGGAAATCGCCTAGCATGGTATGGACGTGTAATATTACTAGGCATGAGAGGAGCGGTAGACAAAGAAAAGGGTGCGTAGATTGTGAAAGAAATGTTATGAAAAAAAAAACGACCGGTAGAGAAGTTTGGGAGAAAAACTATTCGGATAAGGGCAGGCCGACTTTGAGAAGATTTATGATTGGTATAGCTTTAAATAGCTGTTAACAGACCGCCGGCTTGTAGATGTTATGGTCAGATGGGACTATATTACCTCTATAACTCACCAGAGTTATAATAAATTATTTATGTACTGTTGAAACCGATGTACTACAATTATTTGTTTTTTTTAATACTACATGGGTTGCTAACAAGCATACGGCCCACCTGATGGTAAGCGGTTGCCGTATCCTATAGGCGCTAGTAACATTAGAGGTATCACTCGCGCGTTGCCATCTCCAAGGAAAGGGATAGGTAGGGGGTGGATAATAATGAGAGAATAGGTAGGATACTGAGGAGAGGATAGCAAGGATAATAAGGAGGGGGGTTTGGGCCTCTGGCGCTCTCACTCACCATACGAAACACAGGTACGCGTAATTACCGTTGCTAACGCTGATCTTTTGTGAGAGGGTGATACTTCCCCGATCGAGCCGGCCCATTCGTGCTGGGATAAGCAACGCAATTGAATTTAGAAAAAAAAAACTTGAGTATCGTTTCAGCCCGCGTCATACACTAGATAACAACGAAATATCGTATGGAAACTGATCACTGCGTGTCCTCCAATAGTTTTGCGGTTTTTATCCATGAGTTGCGCGTTCGAATGCCGCTTGTAGTTGTTATTTTTTAACCTATTTATTTCAAAAAGATTTTATATACCTATGTTTAAACCAATATTTAAATACTGCGTAACGTGTCTTCATGAATAGACTGGGGTGGTGGCAGTGGCCACTAACCTGACGACTCCTTGGGGTCGTGGTCATTCAGAGAGTGTGGTCCGACTGTCTCATCACGAGCGACAAGGAGAGCGTTTATCGTTGCCCTCCTCGTTTTAGCGTCCCAGTAGGGACAGACGCGTCGGGGCCACCGGAGCTCCTATACCCTCGTTCCCAGTGTCCGTTACAAGGTGTTGTGAGGAAGATCATCGGGGTAGTTTTAGTTCTTAGGTTCTGGGAGAGTCTGACATAACCTCTTTTGCATGCCATTTGTGGACTGGATTAGCGCTTATTGTGTAAATAAAACCCACAGTAGTGATTAGTTAGTATTTCCGCATAAATTTAATAATCCATAACATGTTGTTGCCTACTGAGTTTTCTGGCCGGATCTTTCTCAGACAGGCCGCGTTCCGATCCGGTGGTAGCTTTTTAGTCTTAGCTTCTATTAAAATCAATATATTTAATAATATAAACTAATAATGGATATTGTCTTCTTAATAGTAGTTTTTTGATTACTTAAAAATTTTTATTGGTAGTTTGTGGTAGAATTTTTAAGCACTAAATATAAACAAACATTTTAAAAGTTAAAGGAGTATTATACTAATTTTATTACACTAGCTTAAATCTCATACATTGTAAGCATAAATCTTATAGTAAATATTTTTAATTGTGTTTCTAAACGAATATTAGGTGGGTTGAAATAAATAAACCAAAAATTTGAAAATAATATTACTGTGGGTAGATGAATCCGTTGAAACAACATATCAGCTTTGGACATCTACCATCTAAGTCCACCCGTGATCATGAATGCTGTAAAGTATTCGAAACGTCGGGATAGTATAAAAATCAAGTAAACGCGATAGATTCCGTAAACGTAGTTTTATTTCAAAATATATGTTTTTCTGTAAAGACGGTGCGGACGATCATTTTACGTGATAACGTCGTATATGTCGATAGATGCGTCACAAGCCGAACGCTTAGGCGGATCGTGCCTTGCTTGTTCCGCGCTCTCGCTTGCACGCTCGGTACAGGCGGACCGTGACAATGAGTCATGCTTTTTCGTGCGTGCAGCCGACTTTCATTGTTTTATAAGACGTTATCACGTCAAAAAACAGTTTTTTCCTTTAAATGAAATGACATTTCAGGGATGGAAAATTGGACGGTTATCTCCCGCTACAACCAAAACACACCGACCTGCTTCACGGATGATGTTACCTAACCCTACAACCAGCAAAGTAATGGGTGATAACGGCTTTCTGCCCTTAGTCGCCTCGGGTATCTACGCGAAAGAATGGGATGGTGGCATTTGTATTGTTAGTCCACTACCACAAGGATAAACTTAAATACACATCAAATTTTACTTGACGATATTAAGCTTCTTGTGTACATACTAAAATGTGATAGGCAATTTTATAAATCTCTTCAAAATTTCCCCATATCCCGCTTATACCATTATGGTATTAAACAAACATGGCGATATTATAAAGTGCCTATATCGTCACAAAGTTTCAACAGAACGTCTTGTGAGACCAAGATAAACATTTCGGAAAGTCATATACGTGAACGGCACGCGAAGTGTCCCTCGTGTAAACTCATGCTTTGTTATAAATGAAGGTGCCGAAGGACCTGCCTGACTGAACTGGATAAAAACGATAAACTGAAAAGAAATATTTTAACCCCCAATAGTAAATTAAAGGTATTGATTTCTATAGCTATTAAGATTTTATTTTATTTCTTTATTGCGTATGGTGGCAGACAAGCCAACCGTCGCTCATGGACTCAACTATACCAAGAGTATTGTCAAGCCGCTGCTCACCATTTCATTTAACCGATATAAAATGAAAGAATAAACGGCTATCTCCTGCTATAACCAAAACACACTGATGCGCTTAATGGTCGGTTACACGGGAGATGGTGTACCCAACCCGTTCAGGCCCGATAGCAAGTGAGTACTGCCATTTGGTACCCAGCCCTACCACCAGTAATGCAATGGGTTATCATTGCTTACTTCCCTTAGTATGACATCCGTGGGAAAGAATGGGGTGGTGACACTTGTATTCTTAGTCATATGGTTTCATGGTTGAGTCTGGTCTCCTCTCAGAGTGAAAGGGAACCTTTGCTTAATGTTCCTGCAGACGTACTGATGAGATCAGGTGTTAACAAATATGTGTCACAAATACCGTGAAAGTTGCTTAGCCTGGCCGAAACTGCTGTTATACCGTGCAAGTGTACAACTAGGCTAGTGGTAAAAGTCAACATCGCCATAAAGGAGACTGGCGGTTTTCGGCCTGAGCTCCTACAGAAATAAAACTTATACGAAAAAAAGTACATATTTACTCATAACTTTTTACTTCAGTACTATTTCCAAAAAACTTGTCTGAGTGGAGACAAATATTTTTTAATATTGCGATTATATTGTGAAAAATCGATACTATTAAATCATCAATACTCAAACTACTTTGTACCCTAAATCAGATTGGTTCCTTTATTATTTACATTCCAAGGTATAAGGTAGATATTTACCAAGGTAATGAGGTATTTTATAGATTTTTTTATTTCATTTTACAGGTTTTTGTAATTGATTATTTACTCAATACTTATCTTTTTAAACTATTGTTTTTTTAGGATGCCAACCTAACCTGAGATGCCAACAAACTGCCACTTGTCAATCATTATAGACATTATATCATTTCAACATGAGGTAATGTTTAGCAAGAAACTCTACAACGTTATGTTGTCGTTGTTGTCTGTGGTCCCTCCCTGTTCCCGGCGCTTTGTAGAATTTTCTCTGTGCTATCAATTATTATTTTTGACCATAAGGCATCCGTTGCTGGTCTCGTATGATATTCACTTCATATGAGTCAAATAACTTCCTTGATAAAATATTTAAGAAGTTTTCACGCGTGATAACCTTACGTCAATGTCATAAATTAATGTTTTATATCTACTTTCAGACAAGTTTTTGGAAAAAGTGACAACCATAAATGGTTTTCTAATTAATAATGCTATCAGGAAACATTAAAATTATCCGTGTAGATGACCAGGCCGAATGCTCCTAGGAAACCCGCCAGTCTCCTTTGTACCTGGAAAAACACGTTTGTCCCGTCTGTCATTAACATCTGCAACAGCCGTTAGGGGAGTGCCTTAAAATAAACCTTCTTCTATATATTCATATAAAAGCAGTTCTGCAGCTACATATACGAAATATTTTAGTTAAAAGTTTGAGCTATGCGACTTCACACACCCTGTACTCAGGAATAATCCTTGTCGCGCGGGGTACTTTACAAACATGCAATTTCACTGACAGAAAGTACACCCATACTCAGAACAACCATTTGTGGATCACACAAAGAGTCTTGTGTGGAAATCGAACCACACACACTCGGGCTGAAGGCCGGTATATAAACCACTCTACCATCTGTGTATTAGGGAGACAAGAATGTTTATTTTTTATTACACATGCGGACGCGGAGATGTGAATATTTATTTTTTATTATACATGCGATCCTTCAACTAGCTACTATCATTGATATGATAGTACAAGCTATTTATATGTTACGACACGATAGGATGCCCGAATAGCAAAAATATAGTTTGTTATCCAGAAATTATTAGCGTGTTTAGAAATTCAGTAGCAATAAGCCACAATTTTGGATCTCCCATTTAAAACACAAAACCCACTACGTGATGGTAATATTATCTGAGGTTAAGTAACAGTTTCCAGTGGTTCTGTGGACTTAGTGCTAGGGAGTCGATATCAACGTCTGATCTATAGTTTCCGTTAATCCATAACACAGCTTTCCACAATTTCCTAAGTGCAACATTTAACCAAAGTTTGTGGTAGTTTCACGGTCGGGTATGGGGTAAATCACTGACTGTACAGTCTTCGTATTTCTGAAAAAATGTTTAGCATTTCCCGTATTATACTAAAATATGTCAAAGTTGTTCTAACATACACAAATCTCTAAGGTTGATTATAGTTAATAACACGGTGCTGACTTGGTAACATAATACATTAACACTTAACGAGACGACGGCGAGTTGATATCAAATATCGTATGTCTTTCCGTAATGTGTTTTACATGTGGCCCGGGTAAACGTGATTGTCGTTAGTGATAATCCGGTTTTATTTTATGCGAGACGACAACGTAACGACTTGTACGATTAACGGTTGCTTATTATCGCGCATGCAACATAAACGATAATGTTTGTTATTCTTTGTAGATTTTCAGTATTGTATTTATCTGGCAAATATTCGAATGTTTCATTTAATTTAATTTCATTCTCGAGCTTTGTCATTATGTTAAAACTAAGCATTGAAATAAAATAAAATTTCTGATTTAGTCATAACCATATAGTAATTGAACTCTATTTTTTCTGATAATTATGTTTTTGGAAAAAAAGAAAGGGGGAGAAATATTGACGAAAAAAAAAACATAGGTTATGTCATAACAAAAGTACACATAACATAAATAAATAAGACGTTTATGTTGTATAGTCTAAAAGGAATATGACCCTCGTGAACTCTTATCTTAGTATAAGTTGCTTGAGACCCTAGCTACTGGGTCCATCGTAGGGTTGGAATGTGAATATATTAAACAGTAAGTTTTTTCTTTGGAGTTAGGTATATTTTTTCTTTTGCGATCTTAGAGACGGTAACTTATTCCGTGTCTTGTAAACTAGACTATATATATATTTAGTTTACGGTAGAAAGATTTTGTGTCACAAAAAAGTATTACTCCAAATGTCAGACTTAACTTCAACAACAACAAAATAGTCCAAACTCACTCATTTATTACCTTTAAGGTAATAACATTTTTCATGCGCGTAATTTAATTAAACTATAAAAATATGGTACATCCACACAAACACACACACAACAGGACAAGTTACATCTTAGTTTGGGTGTCAGAGATAAAATAAACACGCGCAATTACAAATAAGGTCCTCGTCCTCGAGATGCAGCAATTCAAAATTAAATTTTAAAAATATAGCACTTAAAATCTTCAAAAGCTTACTAATAACTAACACGAGCACTTGAGGCAAGTGGTGCAACCTCACCACTAATGTCGCGATTGCAATCACCACAAGCGTTCGGATTCTGTAGTAAGTCTTTTCATGAGAGGAACCCGGCAAGAAGTGACGAGCCGTTATTTTAGATCGCTAAATCGTTACAGTTTTATACCGTTCATTACAACTAAAGTAGTTTGAAACGTGCTGCAACTAAAACAACATAAGTACATAATTATTAATTACTAGCTGACCCGGCGAACTTCGTACCGCCATATTTTTTTTATGCCAGCCTCGGCTTCGCTCGGGTGGCTTCAGTCGCGGATTTAGGAAAAGTAACCCTTCCGATAAATTTAAATCAGTCGGATTATCGGTATTAATTCTATAATATATTGGCACATTTGATGTATCGAAGGTAATTAACCCGTCCAATTAAAAACTACCGGGAATGTTACGTGTTACGTACTTAATGACAAAAAATGATAGAAAATCTTCCGTTTACAATGCGAGCATGTAATGAAATAAAATTATATTTAATTAATTAATTCGACCATAATTATTGTAATGCCTTGTAACCTACAGAAATTGCGTTACATGAATACCTGAAATAAGAACAGAAAAATGAGTTACTAAGTACAAAAAAAGCAACAGATCCCCGCTGTGACATCATCCACGCTCAAGATAACGATACCAACCAGTCACCACCGTTTACTAGTCTGGCCGTTTTCGCCTTTGCCATATTAGACGGTAAGGGTATGACCCGAACATAGACGCTAGCTCAGGCAATGACCTTTACACTACTATACATTTACTTTAAGGGCTTGCGAAGTTTGCCAACATGCAGGTCATAACCTATTACAGTATTTTTTCTCAAATATCTTAAATGTACAGACACAGCTCTGTTACAGCTTTATAATAGTATAGATTAACAGGGTGTATGATTCGGATTGGCCTTACAGCGCGTCAGTGTTTTTGTCAGACACGTTCAAATTACAAATACCACACAAGAGGTCGTCAGTCACATAAATCCAGTTCAATAATAATATATAAATTATATTTATTAATTGAGTCTTATCGTAGCAATAAAATTAATTTAATTATAGCTACGTAATAATAGGTAATTTTACTAAAACCGCGTGACCATTACACAATTAAAATTGAAGCTAGGGTTGTCTTTCCAAAATTATAGAGAAAACCGGACATAATTAAGCTAAATAAAGCCGGGGTAGTGAGTTTTCACCGCAATGAAACCGCTATAGTTAATGGGATGGACTAGCTTTTGTACGGTCTGCAAAACAATTCTGAAACTTTTAACCGATCGAGTGTGAGGTTTTGACTGCCCAAGGCCCATTCTACCGGTAAAAGGCGCTCCGAAACTAGTCCTTAATCTACTTGGAATACATTTTTACTCTGGCATTCTGTAACCTCGTAGTAGCACACTTTGATTACTTAGTACTTATGAATCGCCCGCGGCGCTTTTTATAATATAATATACACAATATATACCCGATACCGATGTGGCATAGAGTTCCATTTGTAGAAATGTTATCAAATAGGTTTGTTAGGGACACTGTGAATTAATTATACATAAATATGTGTATGTAAAATAATATCACGGTAAGTTACTTAGTTCCAAGTGTTAACTATTTTTAATTAAATAACACTATATTTTATTATTAGACTCAAACAAAAACAATCCCTGAAGGTTTAGAATAGATACCTTATTTGTTTTAAGGCGGGAAATTATGTATCGGAGAGAGACTAGTTTTTAGGTTATATCTCAGGTGCCCGATATAGTAGCGAGATAAAATGTATGCCATTTTTAAGTCTAATCAACAGCTACCAAACAAAATAAGCTTCATCAAAATCCGTTCTGTAGTTTTTGCGTGATGCTGGAACGAACAAACAGATAAGAATTCATAAAAAAAATGTTTTGAGACGCTTAAATAGTTATTAAATTAATATATTATTTTTTCTGAAATATCTTAAATGTACAGACAGCTCTGTTAAAGCTTTATAATAATATAGAAGATACACAGATAACGACGCGCATGCTCTTGGTTTTATTAATTCTAAAAGAAGAACGAACGAAGAACCTAGTCTTTTTTTAATTTTAAAATATCAAGTCCTGTCAAATATTTATTTTAAATAAGTTTTCAAGTTTGAGAAAATACATAATACATTCATCTGTGTTAAACAACACTGTGTTAAATATAATATTTATTTTAACTTTTATGCTGTCCATACTAGAAGTTAATCAAATCTTGTCGTATAATGAACAAAACCGCGTTGATTTGTAGTATAAACATAGCCATAATTTAAAAAAAGCGATTGATACCGAAATACCGGTTGAAGTTTGAAGCTTATTGAATACTAGCCTTGTTATATTGTCAATGAAATTTCAATCGCGGGAGTATTCTAATGAACAATAAATTTTACGGGGATTTATAGCATTATCTTTTAAGCTTTTGGGATACTGGAGGATGAAATGGTTTCATAATGAACCTATTAACTCCAGCACATTGGGAATGTGGGGCCGGCTTCAAAATTGTCCCACACTTTCTCCACCCATGGGAGCGGGCAGCAGCACTTCCTCGATTGTGTGACATCCACTGCGATCGCCAACCCGCCTGCCAAGCGTGGCGATTATGGCACTATCCCCATATGAGCGAAACAGTACAGGACCGTTCGTTATGGCGTTTTTTTGGGGAGGCCTATCTCCAGCAATGGACGTCGACAGGCTGATGGATGGACATTGGGAATAACCTTATCACCTACTAGTCTGTCTGCGTACATTTCTGAATATAAATACAACGTTATTACGGTATTTATTATTTATTTATAACTTTTGCACAATAAAAGCGTACAAGGCGGACTTAATGCCTAAGGCGGTATATTAATTTGCTTTGTGTAAAATATTTATCCCACAGGATTTATTTTGTTATAATTCAATTAATTTTACACTTCATTCGTACATTAAGTGAGATATGTACGTATGTACCTTCGTTGTTTTTTTTTATTTACTTTACCAAGCCGCTGATGGAGCAACCGTCAAGCGTGAGAAAGGGGTATTGCTGAAAATCAGCTTTGTGATCACAAAACAATCTGAGCCATGCCTCTCTTCTGACACATCTACCATTGTATTGCTAGGTCTATTTTATTTTGTTTTGGTTATAGTAAAATGTTAGTATTATTATTATTTGTTATAATTTAGTTTCAGATTTTGTTTTATTTTATACTTCGCTGTGTGGCAAGAAATAAATATTTTCTTTATTTACTTATGGTTTTTTTCGGGTAAAACATAGGTGATATCGTTTTCTGGGCACCAGTCTATAATATATGCAAAATTGTATGATGATTGCTTTAGTAGTTACATGAAAACGTAACAAGCAAATAAACAAACTCGCTTTCGCATTTATAATATTAGTTATGCATGGTATTACTCTAGTTATTTATTACCGACAGTTAATAGCGATGGAATGGAAAGGAAGCCATTTTCATGTAAGTACGAGAATAATATTGTTACTTGTTATCTTCTAAGGCAATTCTAGTTCACTAGCCAGCATTGTACCATTATTTATACGTTTTATCGAGTTTGGCCAAGAGGCCTTGGAGTATCTACGAAATTGGGTTAAAAGGCAAAGGGTTGAGATATAATAAAGGTCAACATTAAGGACATCCGTGAAAGAAACGAAAAACACAATTTGCTTTTAATCTATACCACGAAATGAATAAAGCTAACCAAATACAGTTAGTATACGAGTATATACCCTACCAGTGTGCGGACGGTATAATTGTAAAAATATTAGTCCGACGATATCGAAGTTATGTCACACCGTATTTCCACATTCGCTGCATTAATTAAAGCGATATAATAAAATCGTGCCGCCATTTTGCTGGCGACGGTAATGTTACAGGGCTGCTACTTCTTTAATATTATCCGTGTTTTACATGATGTATCTGTCATGTCATGTGGCATCACTAGCCCGCTGCCAATCACTGGGAAAGAGATAAGAGGTGGACATCAAGTATGATAAAGATGATGGATGGATGGACGGACAGAAAGGGGATTAGGAGAGGTTTGCCTCCGGCATTTTCACTTGCTAACCAGTACAAAAGTAGAAATACTTTCTGTTATTTCACGTCATACTCTGTGATAAATATATTTCCCCGTTCGAGCTAAATATGAGCTTTGACGTCATGCATCGGTCTTTCAAGCGTAACGATACGATATCAATACGACTTTGTGTTTCATATTGTAGTTGGCTTAGTTTACACAGAAATCAAAACGCTTCAACTGGATTTGAGTAAAAGAAACATTTATATTGTTCTCTGGCAAATAATCATACTATTTAATCCTGCGCTATCATTAGCTACCGTGTGATTAGTAGCTTTCTTTCTTTTTCTTTCTTTCAATTCATAGTACCCTAGCTTGGCTTAGTTGTGACGAGAGTCCGAGAATCGAAATGCTTTAATATAAGATTTTCTTCTACCAATTATTTAAATTTATCGTCAATACCATGAAATCCGACGCGTGATGTCACAATAATCCGTTGGCCAATCACGGTGATCTCTCAACTAATCACAGTGATCTCGATACGGTCCACACGTGACATATGACATTCTGCCTAACCCCCGGTCTACAGAGAAAATCACAACCATTATGCACACATTTCTGCTACATTTATTTCTATATAAACATAATTTGTGTCAGCCCTGACAGTTTCACGTAACGTTGCACAGGTGTGCGTCGGCCGCTGATTGGTCTACTTTTATTTGCACAATTGTTTTAAAACGCACGCGTGCATTTTATGCTTGTGCGACAGACGCAGAAGTACCCATATATTTTAATGCTATTTGTTTTATATGGAATACAGTTGGGCGACCGTATTACAAGGTGACCGTATTACAAATGAATAACACAATTGCATTTTGTGTAATGTAAAAAACAAATGTAAAACTGCAAACGTGCTAACGTTTATTTATAGATTAATAAGTAATATTTCGTTATTTTTATGTATATTTTTAAGAATTAGACATGCTTCGGCATTTCCCAGAACAATGTCAGGAACGGTAATTCAGGAGGCACATTTACATCAGTTTTAAAACAAAATAAACCGCATCAAAATCTGTCCATTCTTTTGGAAATTGCAATGCCACAGATAGACATACACTGACACAGGACCTTATATTAAAATTATGACACCCCTCATTTTGCTTTAGGAGTAAAAAATAGCTCGCCACTGAAGTAATGTAACACAGTTCCAGTGGCCTGCCAAGTACAGGCGAAGAGACGGCAAACGGCGGGTTTATTTAGTAGGTGAAGGCCCCACACCACCCTGTTCTTTGCCCCGAACGATAGTGTGTGCGGTTATGTACATTTTTTCCCGCATTAACAAAAAAATTGTGATTGCTGATGCTAGTACTGGAGATTTTATAAATATTATTTGATTAATGTAAATGAATTGCCGATGGATGCAATCTGCACCGCTCGTTGTAATGGTCTTAGGGATTTGATGATTTAATTTTTAATGTAAATTGAATCCTAATTACTATAAGGTCACGAACGAGCGCCTGCTAAAGGCTTATCTATAAGGTAATGTTAACTAATATCAATGATGATTTATCGTTGTCTTAATGGGGATTTGTCGTGATTTTTAATGTTTTCTATAGAATGTATTGTTGTTGTAATTACCTCATTAGAGAATGGTTACTGTTGATTTTTGGGACAGTTACTTTTTAGCCATTAAAGTCTAAGATACGACTGCAAGATTGCTGCATTAAAGTAGTATGGAAACAACATCTAATTTTTATGTATAATTATAAATGAGGAAATATATTTTTGCCAAGGTAAATCAACATGCTAGTATTTTTAATTAAAATAATAATTATTGATTTTTTCCAAAAAAATACATTCATGTATTTTTAAAATAAATTATGATCACCAATAAAAATAGATTTTGATTATTTAAGTAAATAAATAAATATTCACGGACATTTTCACAACGTCCTCTGGACCTAAACTAAGCTTAAAGCTTGTGATATGGGTACCAGATTACGGTTACAATTAGGGTTGCCAACATTTTTTGGAAAAAATAACGGTCATATTTATTTAAGCAGAAAACAGCTTTTATTGTCCTTTAATATATGGCAGCTTCACAATCCCAATTTAAATTAACAAATAACTCTTTTTTTTTAATGTATAGATGATGAAATAAGAAATAATTTTCTTTACACAGGGTATCAGATGCATTTTTAATTTTATATAGCCATTTTGTTAATATTTTTTTTCTGAAAATTCTTTATAGTTGTTAGTAGAATTCCTTTGTTCTTATTGACTTGGAAATGAAATCGTTAATATTCAATCTATCTTGTAAATATTTTAAATTGTGTATGCCTTCGCTTTCCTTTTAAGCTTAAAAGTATTGATAATAGTTCAGTTATTTAAATAAGTGTTTCATTTTAAGCATCACAGTAAAGATTGGAAATAGAGTATTTTTACATACTTTATTTGTATGCAAAAGTATAAAGTATATTTACCAACAATAAAGTAGGATACGTTACTATAAAGTATAGTTGGCAACCCTAGATATAATACCTATATATTACTTTTTCTTTGTAAATACATACATATAATAGATAGAAAACACCCAGATGCAGTACAAATATCTGTGTTCATCACACAAATAATTGTCCTGATTGGGAATCGAATCCACGTCCTCGTGCACGGAAGTCGGTTACACTATCGACTACGCCACGAGGCTCGTCGTATACCCGATTAATCTAGCAATCGTGCAGCCGGATGTCCTACAATAATATATTTGTGTATAAACTACATCGTATCATTATACTATGTTATACCTAAACATTGCAACGACTATATGTTTTTATTATTAACATTAGATGCCTTTGGGTGTAGTCTGCACAGGACCACTCGTTGTAGCGCTCTCTTGGGGAGTCAAAAGGCTAATGAATGGATGGATGATAAGTGATTACGTTAGATAATAGAACACCTTTGCTCTCGGTATTAATAGGTCCATAGGAGAACCTTACCATATTTAATTAAGCCTCGTCTGCAGCTAATAACGAGATATAAAGACCCAGCATCTTATACCGGTAATATACAGCCTAATCTTTTGCGATAATTATTGCCTTACATAGGTGAAGCAGTAATGCAGCTTTTAATATAATTAAATAAACAGACTAATGAATTTCGACTCAATCAAGCTTATAGAAGATGCTCACTTCCATATTTCGACTAGAAAAGATGTGATAGTCTTCAAATGGTTGAATAACCTTATTAAACTATAAACTTTCTCGATCAAGTCTATTCAAAGTAAAAAAAATTTGGAAAATCCAAAAGTGCACGCCTCATAATCTTCATTTTTCACAATAAAATTGATTATTTGATAAGTGACTAATGATGTATTGGTCTTACTAAGTAGTTTTCAATAAATTACATAGATAGCGCTAATTTCAAAATGTATCTACTAATGTGGTTCTCATGTCTTATACGCTATCTAGCGCTAATTTTAAGAAGTTCTAATATATTTGTCTATAGAAGTAGTTCTCACGAAATAAGTTATAGCGCTGGTTTTAGTGTCGAGTCGAGCGTAAATATTCACTATTTTTTTGTTTTTTAATAACAATTAAACCACATTGAATTGGACCGTGATAAGTGATAGGGCTCTATTCGTAATTATACTGAATCGTAAAAGATTAAAAAAAGACTCGATTAGTAAAGTATTTCGGTCGTTATCGTGTTAACATTCATTACCCACAACACACGGACGTCCAAGACAGAACTTTTTTAAACAGTTTTTAACTAGTTTAAATAACAAAAATGGCTAAAACATTAAAATGGTTAAAAACAGTGTTTTTTCGTGATATGTGTTTGTGTATATATTATTTTACAAGTGCAATATATGATAAATCGAGACATTTTTGAGTTTGAAAATTCAGTTGTTCTGCGTAAAACGAGAGTAGTCCCCACCTGAACGCTTCGCTTATGAGGCATGCAATAAAGTAAATAAAAATCCGTTTAAATAATGATGTCTTAGATATACACACAGTTTCACCTGCCCGAGTGTTGTGGGTTCGTACCCACATAGGACAACTCTTTGTGTGATCCACAAGTGGTTGTTCTGAGTCTAGATATTATCACAGCTCCAACCACGTCGGCGGTTAATACTATTTTAGGAATAAAATTTGAATAACTAAACCTAATTCTATATTCAATTTCGTCCACGTCATCATCCTTTAAGGCATGATAATTCGAAGAAATACGACCAATTTTCTCTCAGCGCTTACACGACTGTCTTGAAATTTCATGCAAATCACGTAATAAAACATAAGTCAACGCCTTGAAAAATATAAAAGCTAACTGAATTCATTTAGAGGCAGTCTGTGAACAAATTGCTGAATAAGCTGAGTTATTGCTCTTAAAGAAACTGTAACGTTTATGAGCAAGATAGGATTGTTAGTGAAATTAACGGTTTTGTATTTGTTACGAAGCTTCTAGAATTGCCTAAGTTAGCTTCGATTGTTGCTAGCGGCTTTAGGCTAACTGTTTACCATCACGCGGGTCCCGTATTAGTTTTGCCATCCTTGCAGCATATAAAAAAATTCAATGCAGCCATGAGGACTGCCGACAGAAGTGTAAACTTAAAAACATAAACAAACAGTTGTTATTTTTGGATATCCAAATTAATTGTATGATCTTAAATTAAAACTTGTAAATCAAAATTATTTATTTATTCATTAAAAAGAAACTAAAATTATTATTTAATATTAAAAATTTCTTCATTCACAGCTGGCCCAGCGCAATAAGTTATACTAATAGGAACAGATTTTAGTGTTATCGTTAACATAACACGTCACGTGACCATGTCGATGACGATTTACATGAATTTACTCCCTATCCAAACCTTCTTATAAGTTTTCACTTCAAAAATATATAATACTTAAGTTTTATCGTTTTTTTTGGTTAGGGGAGGGCAACGAACAGGGTAGTGTGGGGCCCTCACCCACTAAATAAACCCGCCGCATGTGAGCAAAGGTGAACCTTTGCTTGTGAGTCTTCTGAGTTTGTGGAAATGCAAAAACTATTACTCATATAGTTAGTTGTCATTTTTTTTCAACTCTTTTTCTGTCCCATTCGATACCACTGTCGTTGCAGTCCTTGATTTTACCGGTAGGCTATCACTGAATCGTCTCTTAATTTGTCTATTTTAATACCAATGTTGGAGTGTCTTCTATAAAAGCTTATTTAGTCAAGATTTTTGTAAGGACGACACGAAATGTCTGAATGTGTTCTCAATGTGTCTTCTTCATTAAGGCGTCGAAAGCCAGAAACCAGGAAGCCACGAAAGTAGAGACCTGTAGATAAACCTTTATTGAAGCGGAACAGAAAATTAGTTATAGTAGACAATTTTTTAGAGGAAATAGTGTTATAAACCAACATTTGACGGGCCTCGTGGTGTAGTCGGTAGTGTAACCGACTTCCGTGCACGAGGTCGTGGGTTCGATTCCCACTCAGGACAATTATTTGTGTGATAAACACAGATATTTGTACTGCGACTGGGTTTTCTATCTATTATATGTATGTATTTACAAAAAAAAAGTAACATATGTTAATACATATACTACTTTATTTTTGTAAATATCCATAATAGTTCGATTCTATCATGCACTGGTAACATTCGCCTGGGAAGCAAAGTGAGTATTGTGATTTAAGTGACTGATTGAGTGATATTATACGAGAAAAGATTTACTGCAAACACTATAACAATTCGCAATGAACTCAAAAAGAGCTACGTGCAATAATGCTTTAAACACGTAATGAGTTACGAAATATCTTCCTGAAAAATGCAAAAATATTATAATATTTTTGTTCCCAATCTTCATTATTTTTAAATTAATAATACTCTGTTGTGGAGCACCCGCTTTGTATTCAACCCTAATAACGAGAACGAAAGTATAATGGCGTTTTGTTTTTTTCTTTTACCGTTTACTTCGGAGGTCAGATCACATCGTTAGATGTTACTATTAGCATAATTACATTTCTTTTTTATATTAGACTAGTGATTCGCCATCACTTCGCATGGATGCAATTGTCTAATGAGATGAAGTACTGACTCTATATTACAGTATTTTAAAGCATATCTGAAGGTGCAGCCAGTGTATGCCGCGAATTAACTTGATTAAAAAGACGTTTCATATTTATACTTAAAAAAAATAGGATGTAGGTACACGGGGCCGGCGTTAGAATTGTCCCACTCCTCTCCACCCATGGGAGTCGTAAGAGCCGACTGAGGGAATATCGGGGGAGTGGGCAGCAGCACTCCTTCGAGTATTAACAACATCCACTGCGATCGCCAACTCGTAACTTGATTAAAAAGATGTTTAATATTTATACTTAAAAAAAAATAGGATGTAGGTACACGGGGCCGGCGTTAGAATTGTCCCACCCCTCCACCCATGGGAGTCGTAAGAGCCGACTGAGGGAATATCGGGGGAGTGGGTAGCAGCACTCCTTCGAGTATTAACAACATCCACTGCGATCGCTAACTCTCCTGCCAAGCGTGGCGATTACGCCAATATCCCCCATTCTTGGGGAGGCCTATGTCCAGCAGTGGACGTTAAAAGGCTGATGGATGGATGGATGGGACACGGGGACTCACCTACCCAGACCAAATCAGTCGTGCATTGAAGGAAGGTGGAATCAGGAGTCTCTGCAACCGGCGAGACAGATTCGATGGCGAATTGAGCTTACGTTTCTTAGTATCCGTGAAGTAATAAGCCAGTCACTTAGGCCCACTTGCGCATTTCAGAGTTAATGTGTATAACTCCGAGCGAACTGCTGACACAAGGCTAAATAATAATTTTTGCTTGCACTGCTAAGAGTTAACACTATACCATGCGTAAAATAATTAACTATTAAACCCGCCAAAGTTGGAGGGTTATATGTCTATCTCTGGGTGTATTACGTCAAAATTGTGAGACTATGCTAGTTCGTGTTTTGTATCTAAAAACAACAACAGAATAATATTGCATCGTTTATTTTTATTGTCCTGATGAGTGACTTTTTGGTTTCTGATGATGTGTTCATGGGTGTTCAGGCCCCCTACACAGCGGGATATGCTTATTATGTGTCGTCGAAATCTTATGTCAATCCCATACATTGATTATTAGAATAATTCTTCTATTCTTCTGTTTTATTCTGTTCTACTAGCATTTGTGCCACTTCTCTATATATATAGTACATCATCTATGATGCCACTTATCTACAGGACCGGGCTCAGTTCAGGATAGCACCAGCAGTATCTTATTTATTTTCAATAACATGTTTCCCTATATTTGGTTATTATATCACAAAGAAGTAAACTGCTCCCACTTGTTCAAATAGGGCCACATATCATTTCACAAAATAATACAGATATATTGTCACAAAATACACTCGGGATAGTAAACAAACAATAATTTGACATAATGACATATCGCCATTCAATATAAACTACCAAAAACACATGGCGTCAATTCAAATCTGACATTAAACAAAGACTTATGCAAGTGACTGTTGTGTGAGAGAGAGAAGAATACTTGTGTCGTTCATCATTCATCCCTTTTGTATTTGGCTGGTTGTAAGCGGAATGAGGTTAGTAAAACCTGCGTGATTTTTCTTACGTGCAAGAGAAATTTTGAATTAGATAGTTATTTGTGTAACCTAAGCTAGTAAACCCAAAGGTATTTCACTATCTCAAAATTTCCGCGCAAGTTGGCCTTAGCAGGATACGTTTACCTGGGCTAGATTATACAGCTCAGAAGAAAAATTCGACAAAAGGCAAGAGGATTGTATTCGATCGGGCAGCATTTGTCAAACTGCCTTCATTAACACACATCCTCATTCGTTTTTCTTAATTACGCTGCGCATGTAGAAGCCCTAATTATATCTCCGCTTCCGCCTCCGCTAAAATAATTTCGTTACAACTCCAGTATATATTTATAGACATTAATGTGTAAATACACTCGCTATCAGCATTCATATACCATAGGCAAGGTACAGTCTCTTAAAAGCTGGGAATTTAAAAAATACACTATACATTAGTATCTTGTACGTATTCAGACGTGCATCCGAGTCCTCTGAATAGTTGCAATAAAAAATAATAATGCTAATATCATTGCTTTCGTTTATACCGAACTGAAAACGACAATTTCTCGTCTTTTGATAGCTTTGGAAACGGTAACGAACGCATTCAACGCGTGTGAATTGCTTTTGCCAGGGTTGCCAATTATGATTTTTATTATTTTTTTATGTAAATGATACATGAAGTAATTTTTATAATAATATTCTTTCCGTGAGATTGGTAACTAGTCTTTACTAGTAGCACCTTCCTTTGAAGGTGGAGTCAGGAGTCTCGCGAAACCGACGAGCGTGTATGAAGAGAATTATTAATGTTGAGGAAGCGAGAGATGCCTCTTGGCACTCGTGTTCTCTCTGCCTACCCCGCAAGGGAGATGGCGTGAGGATAAGTAAGTAGATTGGTAACTCGGTAGTTTTATAAATTAGATTCTGTTTTTAACATAACCAACGACGTTTGACAATCATGTCTGTCGCTGCATCGAAGAATTGAATCGCTAAAAAGCTAGTCTTTTATACGCACGATACTAGACATTGGTCCAGATATAAAACAACTTGAAATTAAATTTAAAATCTTTATGTATAACCACCACGTGAGAAAGGGAATTTTATCGATGAGGGGTCTATTTTACTCTAGTCACAGCTAAGCTGTGACGTGCTCTTAAGAGCATTTTGCCGAAAGAAGCTTTCCAATTTTCTTAAACCGCAAACATTCTTATCTTATCTTAAAATATTTGTGGAACTCCGGAATTAACATCTGCTTAATTAAAGTATGTCTTAAGAACTTATTTACTTTCACTTCAGTACTGCGAACGCTATCTAAAATAAACATTGTTGCTTAACAAAAAAAAAAAAAAAAATCTAGAACAGCCCTAAAATATATTTTCATATAAACTTTTAATTTAACATTTGGAATCGGTCCTTAGGTACTGTTATTTCTAAGTCAGGTAATATGGGAATATATTCTTTAAGTAGTATTTTATAGCCTATTGGGGCCGGCTTTAGAGTTGTCCCACCCCCGTGTCCACCCATTGGAGTCGTAAGAGCCTACTGAGGGAACACCGGGGGGAGTGGGCAGCAGCACTCCCTCGAGTATTAACAACATCCACTGCGATCGCCGACCCGCCTGCCAAGCTTGGCGATTACGGCACTAACCCCTAATTTGGGGAGGCCTATGTCCAGCTGTGGACGTTGAAAGGCTGATGGATGGATGGATGAATAGCCGATTTATTTCCTTTTAAGTGTTTTATGTTTTTTGGTGGAATTAAGATAAATAAATATTCCTGGTATGGTACCTATACTTTAAATATGGTGGTAGGCCTGGGAAATAATTGGGAGTGAGTGTCCATTTTCAACCCTGCCACCAGTAAAGCAATTGGTGATAACTGCCTACTTCCCTAATTAGTCTCGTATTACACTCGCAGGAAAGAATGGGATTATGACTCTTGTTCGTGGTCCGTCACTATACGAACTGAAACAACATTGAATAGATTTTGTTGACGATGTATTATACCGTACTTAGCTTTTAAAAGTTTAACTCAATTAATATATACAATATACCGAACTAAAACTATTTAAACTTCATATTATTACGCACAAGTTTTACCTGCAAATTCACAACTATTTTGATTTCGCGCCTTACCCAACTACGGTTTTGGGGTTGCCAGATAATTGTTTAGCATTTATTGTTCGCGCCATAATGTTTACATGTTGGTGTTAATATATGTTTACAAGATGTAGTTATATCATAAAGGAAAGTTAAATTAAAGTTTCTGCAATGCGGGATAAAAGGTACGTAATCGCACACCCCGTCGTTCGGGGCAACGAATAGGGTAATGTGGGGCCCTCAGCCACTAAATAAACCCGCCGTGTGCCGTCTCTCCGCCTGTATTGGCATCACTTCAGTTAGGTCATTTTTTAAACCTGCCTTTTCAAAACACGCTATTATTATGTGGACAAATTTGTCAGCCGTATTGACATGTGTCAAATCCATCGCGTCGATAGGCTGTCACACTGACCCAAAGTTATTAATTTGAATAACATTTACATAGCAACGATTAATTGGCTAGTTATTATGTTTATCCTGACAGTCAACACACCGAGAAAGGTTCATGTAATATTCGACGAAGGGTAGCTGGCTGATATATTTCATAAAATCAATATAACGTTCTGAAATTGTTAAGATACTTTGTACTAAAAAATACACGTGATTTTTCTGGCGTTAGTCTTATACCACGTATTAAAAGGGGGGCGGGCGGTGTTAAAAAAAGTGACAGCACATGATTAATCGACTATCCCATACCACCATTTTAGCGGTCTTTGGACTTACCACTAGGCTATTCGCCAGCCAAGCATCCGTCTACTGTTTAAAAGTGCTATAATTAACATAAAAAATCCGAATTTAAAAATCAGCACATACGCGCTGTTAAATACACAACACTGTTAAAAAGTATCGAAAATCCCCGGGATTTATTTTCACAGCAGAAGCGAGCCAACCGGATATAATTCCAGGATGTACATGAATGTCGTACAGAATCCCAATCGTAAATCCCCGGAAAATTTTAGGACGGCTTTAAAAATAACACTGTCCGGTTTTGTGTAATGGTCGTATTGTTGTCGTGCTACTTGTGGCTGGATTGAGACTTTGTGATCCGTCTAGACTTTTAAGAGTTATTATGGTTCCATGTACATTAACTTTACCGTTATTAGTACACCCAGACTCAGAATGATTGTTTGTGTGCCACACAAAGAATTATCCTGCATGGGATCGATTTCACTATACAGGCATCGAACTTTGGTAACTTCTCCGCCATCTCTGCAAACAGTCACATGGGTTTTGTTAATTTAATATTATGGAAGAATTGTTCGAACATACCTGATATTAATTGAATGTCCGATCATCTCATCATTTTAAAAACTAGATAATTTGTGTGGTTACTTCGCAATAAAGTAATAACTTCATATTTACTTGTTTTTAAAATACACCGTTAGTTTTGAGAACACCAAACATTTACTAGGTTGAGAGATAAAATGTTTACCAGTTTTTCGTTCCTCCTTAATATGTGGGTAGGTTTGCTCCTAACTACAAAATTGGATCGCCGACGCTCTAAGGTTTAAGATGTAAACAACAAATTATAAAATCGTTTTGTATTTTTTGTGTTATGTGCAAATAAACGAATAGGCAAAAAAAATGCCCTAAAACAGTCATTTTACCTCAAATATATTAAATGTGTAAAACAGCTCTGTAAGCTTTTTACATAATAATTATAAATAAATATTCCCTGAAAATTTCACGCAACGTCCTCTGGTCCCAAACTAAGCTTAACGCTTGTGCTATGGGTACCAGATTACTAATACTTATATTACTTTTTTCTTTGTAAATATATACATATAATAGATAGAAACCACCCAGACGCAGTACAAATATCTGTCTTCATCACACAAATAATTGTTCTGAGTGGAAATCGAACCCACGACCTCGTGCACGGAAGTCGGTTGCACTACCGAATAAGCCACGAGGTCCGTCTAATAGTATAGATACGGTAACCTAGTAAGTACGTTTATCGCAATCCTGTATCTTGAAGTTACAAGATACAGGATTGCGATAAACGTACGTAGTGTTATCAAAATCTTTCTTAAATTTTGATACATGCGTGAGTCAAATATTTTTTATATAGGTAGGTACTTACTTTTAAAATCTTAATTGTAATAATTAGGTACGCTTACTAGATCGAAATAAAAAAATATGCAAATAAATCCGATATGTGGCATGGGTCTTAAAGACATATAAAAACAAACGCGAAGTGTACATTGTTGTAGTTGAATACGATAGCTTAGCGATCCAGAGCACTTCCCCGGTTTAGAAGGGACAGTCTCTTTAGCACATCATCAGTCAAACATCAGAATTAAAATGAAGCGATGCTAAGGATTACGTCTAGACTACATTCTTCTTATATTAAGAATAGTGTTAAATCATCAACGTCATAAAATGGGCCGACCGCTCGTCTTTTATGTTCGTATGGGAATATTAATGATTGGCATCCGTTGCCTATCTGAGCTTTTGTGATGCTGCTATCTAGATATCCATCCATCAGCCTTTCGACGTCCACTGCTGGACATAATCGCCATGCTGGGCAGGCGGGTTGGCGATTGCAGTGGATGTTGTTAATACTCGAGGGAGTGCTATATCTAGATATTATTATACTCATCCCTTATTCCTATCAGATTAAATCCAAATGCATTTCATTAACAAGGCTCCCGATTGCGTCATTGTAGATCGCAATTACGATCTCTTTCGAAATGTTATTCTTTTTCAATCTTTTAGATTAAATGGGGAAGTTCTGACTGTAGGCCAAAGAGCTTTTAAGATATGCATCAATGATATCTTATTTCTGTTTTCATGAAATCTATTATAAATTTCCTCTTCGGAAACAACGTGGGTGTTTTTTAGGGTTTTTGACATAGTTTGGTTACGTAAGTGCCTTCAAATGCAGAAAAATATATAGCTACTTATTTCCAAAGGGAATTTAAACCAGCTCTTGATGTTCTAAGTGAAAGCAAGATTAAACACAATGTGAAAAATGTGAAATCGAAAATAACAGTCAGGAGCAGGTTTTGAACCTGCATCTCCTGGATACCGTCCAGATGCTTTGCCAATTCAGCCATCCTGACAATTGCTCCTGACTGCTAATTTCGATAACACATCATACTTAACGTCTTTGGGTGACGCCTGCGCCATCTGTCGGAAGTATTTTCATACATTATACCGACCACAGGTAAACTTAATTTTACAATTAAGATTTTTACCTAATAATGTCAGGATGGCTGAATTGGCAAAGCATCTGGACGGTATCCAGAAGATGCAGGTTCAAATCCTGCTCCTGACTGTTATTTTCGATTTCACATTTTTCACTTTGTGTTTAATGTATAGTGCTAAGCATGTCAAATGCTAAAAATATATATAAAAATATCTAAATAAAGCAAGATTAATTAAGATGGTAAGTTGTGACCTAAGTTCATGAACTTTAGGAGTACTACGTTCACCATCCATCACTACACTGAGAGAGAATATCTTTGCTGAAAACCAAACATCGAGATTAATTACTCCCGCTAGCAACAGAGCAGGCGATGCTATTTAAAATAAATACCACAATTTACTTCCAATCCTGCCACTAAAAATATATTCGACGACCCAGACACCATCAATAAAGTAGAACAATTCTTTGATTGTGCAATAACACATTTATTATATATAATTCCAGTGTCACGATGTTTGTCTGAGATGAACTCCGAAACTACTGAATCGATTTTAACTTTTTATTAATGTGTGTTTTGTTCCACCTGAAAAATATAGCGCAATAAACCTACACGATTCAATGCAAAATAATGCACATTACTAGTTTACTATGGTTGGCTCAGTTTGGACATGTCATGAGAAGAAAGGAGGTGCATGTGAATGTGAGACGAATATAAAGGGGACGGCCAAAAAAGATCGATTGAATGTGTGTTTCTGATTGACGATTTGAAAGTATTGGGCGTGATGAAAAATGGGATGTATGGAAGAAAGGCATACTACACAGACTCCATATAAAGTGGGAAGTGGTGAGGTGAACATACCCATTAGTTTGCTCAAGCGTCTGTTATATCATTAAGCAAGTCGATACTACCCGATATACTTATTTATCTCAACATTCATAATTCTCTTCATACTAGGAGGGATCAAAAAGTAGTGAGAACGACATACTCCTTGGTAAGAAAAAAAATAAATACTGGCAGGCATAGCTCAGATACATATTTGCAATATTAAAAAAGAAAAAAATATTCGATTCTCTTTTGTTTTTTTCTGAATGTAGTTATTTGTTTGCTTCGTGTCCGAACGTGTTCTTGAAAATGGAGAAAAACTAAGTGCGAGCCGTTATTAAATACCTCTGTTTAAAAAAGTTAACGACGCAAGAGATTCATTGCGATTTGGAGGCAACATTAGGAGAGTCTGCTCCGCCGTATTCCACTGTTGCAAGGTGAGCTTCTCAATTTCGAGTAGGGAGAACGAGCACGGAAGACGAACATCGTTGCGGCCGTCCATCGACGTCAGTCACCCTAGAAAATGTTGCGAAAGTCAAGAAAATTGTATTGAGCGATCGAAGAGTTACCATCCGATACTTAATTCAAGAAACGGGCATTTCATATAGAAGTATTCAATCCATATTGAAACAATCTTTGAATATGAGAAAAGTCTCCGCAAGATGGGTGCCAAGAATGTTAACCGACAGTCAGAAACAAAATCGACTTGACATTTTGAAGATACTGTTGCTTTTTGTCTCGTTTCGTAACAATGAACAAAACATGGGTCCATTATTTTGATACCGAGACAAAACAACAATCTTCGCAATGGAAACGGCCATCATGACCAACCCCGAAGAAGTTTCGTGCCGTGGCATCGGCTGGCAAGGTTATGGCCTCAATATTTTGGGACTCAGAAGGGATATTGTTGATTGATTACCTGGAGCGTGGAACCACTATTACAGGCCAATATTATGCAGCTTTAGTTTCCAAGTTGAGGAATGCCATCAAAGAGAAAAGCAGTGGGAAACTTCGAAGTGGCGTGCTGTTTCATCACGACAACGCACTCGCGCACAGGTCAGCAGTTGCGATGGCTGCCATTCAGCAAGCTGGCTTCGAATTGGTTGACCACCCCCCTTATTTACCAGATCTGGCGCCTAGCGATTCTTATCTGTTCCCCAAATTGAAAGAATACTTAAGGGGAAACACCTGTTTCCCCTTCGTACCTACGAAGACGATAACGAGGTGATGGATGCCGTGGAGAGCTTTTTGCAGGACCAAGACAAAACTTTTTTTTTGAAAGGAATTGAAGCCTTAGAAAAGCGCTGGACTCGGTGTGCAGAGAGACTCGGAGACTATGTAGAAAAATAAATTATTAAGTGTTCACCAGTCATTATATGCTATCTCATTCTCACTACTTTTTGATCCCTCCTCGTACATGCTCGCCGGTTTCGGAGACTCCTGACTCCACCTTCCTTCAATACATGACCGATTTGGTCTAGGTAGGTGACTCTCGGTCTCCCTCTGTACAGACCTACATCCTTCCACTTTCGCATTGATATAATAATAATAATTTATATCCCAATAGTTTGTAAGTACATATTTGAAATAAATGATAGATTCAATAATACTGTGTAATTCTATTGACGAAGCCTTTGCCCGCGGCTCCGCCGCATCAGTTTTTGTGTTATATCTCAGGTTCCGTATATAGTAGCGGGATAAAATGTATACTAGTTTTATGTCTAATCATAATCTATAAAATAAAAAAAAATGAATCAAACTGCGTTCAGTAGCTTTTGCGTGATGCGCTAACGAATAAACATACAAACAGACGAAAATTCTAAAAATAATAGTTGCCTATTATAGTTATTTTTTCTTAAATATCTTAAATGTACACACAGCGCTCTCTTACAGCTTTATAATAGTATAGAATGTGTAGGCCCGGGGGGTTAGGCAGAATCTCATATCTCACATGTCGATCGTATCGTCTCGCTTGTACGATCACCGTGATTGGCCAACGGATTATTGTGAGATCACGCGTCGGTTTCTCAACCAATCACAGTGATCTCGATACGGTCGACACGTGAAATATGACATTCTGCCTCAGGGGGCTGGTTAGACTTTATTTACCTACTGGAAGTTTGGCAAATACATAGTCGTTTTTAATTTTAAATACGTCACCGCGGGGCTTGTAAAGTATCCTTTTGTGCTGTTCACAATTAGTACACCGTTGTTGACAATGTGACAACAGAGATTTTAATTATTTATATTGTACCGTATGTACGGCCATTGAAGTTCTACATGTTATCTATATCAACATAATAAAGTTGAAGAATTTGTTTATTTAATTTTTGGGAATATTCAAAATCTTAGTGCATTAAATAGCTACGAATAAAAGCCACGGTGGCCAGGTGAAGCCGCTGCTCACCATTTCATTTCACAGATATGAAATGAATGAATTGAAAGAATTAATGGCATCTCTTGCACCAAAGTACACCGATGTGCTTCATGGCCCGTCACAAGGGAGATGGTGGTACCAACCCGCTAAAACCCGAGAGCAAGTGAGTGCTTGCACTTGATACCCAAATCTACCACCAGTAATGCAATGGGTGATAATTGTTTAGTTCCCTTAGTCGCCTCGTACAACACCCATGACAAAGAATGGGGTGGTGAGTGGGAACACTTGTGTACTTAGTCTGTCACCACACGGATTGCCCGCAGATGTCGGAAGTAGTAATAAGGAAAGTAACCAACTATCATCCATTGCATTACCGGTGGCAGGGTGGGGTACCACTGAAGGAATGTAATATGGTTCCGGTGGCCCGCCAATATAGGCGGAGAGGTGGCACACGGCGGGCTTATTTAGTGGATGAGAGCCCCACACTACCCTGTTTGTGTGTATGGGGTGTGCGGTTAGGTACATTTTTTCCCGCCTTAACAAAAAAAAAAGGGTTGGGTACCAAATCGGACTACTTATTTGTTATACAGACAGTGCTGTAACTAGCTTTTTATGCGCCTGGTGCGTACTTTTATAACTGCGCCCTTAAATAATGTTCTAATCTTATCTGATTCTGACAATACAATCTAATGTTTATTGATAATTTATTGGTTATTAAATCTATCATTTAAAAACTACGTTTTTGTATACTTAATTATGAGTATTTGCACATAGCAGTGTGATACGGGTGTACCGTATTACGCTATAAATAATAGGTATTATTTGTGGACCTAGTCTGGTCATTTTTGCGCCCCTCCAAAGTTTGCGACCAGTGCCTGGGTAATGATGGCACCGCCCTAGTTACAGCACTGTATACAGACCGAATCGGCACTACCTTCTTCCGTGTGACCGATTGCGAAAATCTTCAGTATGGCATGTTTTAGTTGTCGCGGGAGATTGTCTTGCATTAATTTCTCATACGCGAAATCAAATAGTTAGCAGCAGCTTGCCAGTATTATTTGTATTGTTGAGTCCATAAGCGGCAGTTACCACTTACCATCCGGTGTCCGTGGTTCACCTGCTACTTTTAGCAATAAAAAGAGTACCTTTAAAAGAAACATTATGTTCGTTTCAAGCACTTTTTATTGTACAGTTAAGTCGTCAATCTTAAGTAATTTCTCATGTTATACGTTCGTCGCGTCTTTTAATAAACAATTGTTATTTTTATGTAGTAAGGGATCGTACATATAGTCTTGCATTTTAAAATGATTAATTGCGCTTATGATTTCATAATGTCTAGTGTGTGCGTCAAAATCGAATAATATTATGATTATTAATATTGGTTATATTAAATTTATCTCATCATTAATGTGGCGTTTAACCTTTCTGGACACCTTCCGTCCAATAAATTTTCCTTTTTAATGAAAGAGTCTTTGTCTCCCAATTGGAATGAATGTGGATAAAACGAAAGCACTAGATCATGTGTTCTAGATCAATTTGATGTTGCCATTTATTTTGTGATACTATCCTGGCCTACTCGACCAACGAAGCCAGACGTTTATTTAAACTAATAGATAGGATAAAAAGAATAATAAAGAGAGGATAGGGAGGGATTTAGGGCCTTTGGCGCTCCCACTCACCATATGAAATACAACAGTAGGTACACCGTTGTTACACGCTGATCTTTTGTGAGAGGGTGGTACTTCCCCGATCGATCCGGCCCATTCATGCTGGGACAAGCAAGGCTCTACCACGGATTCGTTTTTCTCTAGCAGTTATAAAGCAGCATCTGTTGCTTATCTATATATAAAAAAGGAATTTCTATTTTTTTATTTATTGCTTATAATGGCAGATGAGCCACGGCCCACCTGATGGTAAGTGGTAACCGTCGCTCATGGATTCAGCTATACCGAAAATGTAGTCAAGCCGCTGCGCACCATTTCATTTCTCAGATGTGAAATTAAAGAATTTCATCGCACCACGCGTCAACGTATGGAACAATTTCGCTAATTATTTTTTGTTGTGTTTATTTTTGTCAGGAGAAGGTTCTTATGATAGAAAAAATGAAAAAAATTGCGCATATAATTGGCAAATTTCAGAAAACTTAACGACTGTTTTATGTTAGCACGTTTGACAGTTCGCAAGTAATTGAATGTTCATAGCTAAGACGGGACAACGTCTGTCGCGTCAGCTAGTGGAAAATAAACATTGAGACCTACTTTCCACTGGCAGCGATTTTTTCTTCTAGAAGCTTGCTCTAGTATTTTTAATCAGAATCTGAATACGTAACTCTTTTTTTTTTTATTGCATGTGGTGGCAGTCGAGCCAACGATGTGTTTCATGGCCGGTCACAAGGGAGATGGTGGTACCAACCCGCTCGGGCCCGATACCAAATGAGTACTCCCACTTGGTACACAACCCTACCACCAGTCATGCCATGGATGATAATATTGCTTACTTCCCTTAGTCGCCTCATACGACACCCGTGGGAACGAATGGGGTGGTGACACTTGTATTCTTAGTCCGTCACCACACGGACAAAACGTACTAACTAACTGCCTTGTAGACGCAACTTTACAATCTTGTGACTTTCCGCTGTTGCTAGTGTTTGTGAGGTGTTTTTAACTAACGGTTTCAACGTCGGATATAAAGTTTTAATTGACGTAAGTGTTTAGTTTATTCTTGGTTATGCTGTTTTTGTGGAAAGGTCACGAGAAAGCGTTGTCTTCTAGTTTGTATATTGTAAATTACGTTGAAACTTAGCTGTGTGAGGAAATACTGTTTGTGTTGCTAACGGCTACGGTTATTTTTTACCACTAAATAGACATTAGCTGGCAACTGAACATTAAAAGCATTAAATCCGTTAAGATCATTCATTATCATCATCGTTCATTCCGGAAATGAAAATTATATTCTTAAATTTGGAAACGCATCTAGACGACGTATGGGCTAGGTATAATTTTTTAGGATATCTTAGAGGTACACCCACAGAAATTAGTTCTTGGTCGGTTATGAGAAGGCAAAAACAGTGAAATCCTTTATAATTTATAACTACGTAAATAATTAATTGAATGAGGCGACACTTGGCGGAAGTTCATTGTTACTATTATAGAATGGATATTTTTAGGAGGAGAGCCCACCACTCACCCACGGATTGTCAATCCCGGTTATCGTTGGAGAGAATAACCTAAGATTGCCAATCCGCACTCTCACAGATTGAGGAGAATGTGATAATAGCAAAGTAGCATGCACGATAATGACAAAAAACTCACCAACGCGACACAACCATGCGATACGGTAGAACTCTCAGAACCACAATATTGCAATATTCCGCAAAAATCCGAACATAAATTCGACACGTGTTTCGCCTCTAAACGAGGCATTCTCAAGAACGCTTGGCAACAAATGAGCGAAGCTTACTCGTGTGCCTTGCTTTTATACCCCTTCCGCTACACAACATTTATGACGTATCGCTCGAACGATATGAAAACAAGTTTAGTATTGGGGAACTACAGCTGGTTTGTTCATTCAACAACACGTTACTATGGATTTTAATTATTTCTAATTGTTCTAAAACGGACAGTCTAATATTTGTATCACAAATATGCAAGGGCTCGAATGTATGACTATTATCTAATGAATGGTTACAATCTAATAAATGTTTCGCAAAATGTGACTTTTCAGGGTAATTATGCCTATACGCAGCTATATGTTCTTTATAACGAGTTTCAAAATTACGGCCCGTTTGTCCTATATAAACATTATTACATATTTGACATTCCAATTTATATACACCAGACTTTTTACATTTATCAATACTATCTTTACCGTGACAAAGATTTTTAAGCGAAGCAAAGACACTGAGGGTTCACGGTATCTATCCCGCATTTAGGCCTAACTTTTCGCTTAAAAATCTTTGTAACGGTAAAGATAGTATTGATAAATGTAAAAAGTCTGGTGTATATAAATTGGAATGTCAAATATGTAATAATGTTTATATAGGACAAACGGGCCGTAATTTTGAAACTCGTTATAAAGAACATATAGCTGCGTATAGGCATAATTACCCTGAAAAGTCACATTTTGCGAAACATTTATTAGATTGCAACCTTTCATTAGATAATAGTCATACATTCGAGCCCTTGCATATTTGTGATAAAAATATTAGACTGTCCGTTTTAGAACAATTAAAAATAATTAAAATCCATAGTAACGTGTTGTTGAATGAACAAACCAGCTATAGTTCCCCAATACTAAACTTGTTTTCATATCGTTCGAGCGATACGTCATAACTGTTGTGTAGTGGAAGGGGTATAAAAGCAAGGCACACGAGTAAGCTTTGCTCATTTGTTGCCGAGCGTTCTTGAGAATGCCTCGTTTAGAGGCGAAACACGTGTCGAATTTATGTTCGGATTTTTGCGGAATATTGCAATATTGGGGTTCTGAGAGTTCTACCGTATCGCATGGTTTTGTCGCGTTGGTGAGTTTTTTGTCATTGTCGTGCATGCTACTTTGCTATTATCACAGTCTCCTCTATCTGTGAGAGTGCGGATTGGCAATCTTAGGTTATTCTCTCCAAAGATAACCGGGATTGACAATCCGTGGGTGAGTGGACCGGCTCTCCTCCTAAAAATATCCATTCTATAATAGTAACTACGTAAATATATTACCAATACAAATATTTGGTCTCATTATTCATTCAATCAAGATATTTATAAATCAAAATTCCGTTCCATCCATCCATCCATCAGCCTTTTATCGTTCACTGCAGGACATAGGCCTCCCCAAAATGGGGGTTTTATCATAATCGCCACGCTTAGCAGGCGGGTTGGCGATCGCAGTGGGTGTTTTTAGTACACAGGGGAACGCTGCTGCCCGGTCCCCCGGTAATCCCTTAGTCGGCTTTTACGACTCCCATAATAGGAAGATACGGGGTGGAGCTATTCTCGGTGCCGGCCCCACACGGCGAAAAATTCCTTTATAAGATCTTATTAGTTTATGTTGACTGTTAAACTTAGAAATTTAAACACAATAATAATGGCACAAAATAAAGTAAAATTATTTTTCACACTGGTCATAATTCAAATTTAAATTCTTTTTCACGTGTTCATACATCACCTACAAAAGGGTCAGCAGGTCGCGCGGAGAAGTGTACGGGCATGTCACATGATTCTACCCTTTTTGTTTAATTATCGCGCCGTTTGCTTTCATTTGTAAATGACAATGTTTTTTTTTACCACAATATACGTTCATATTTTTTGCTCTGGTAATGGACTGTCGGAATATTATTAATGAATGCGACTGTTCTTTTTGTGTTTGTTTTGAATTTGCGCGGCTAAATTAAGCGACTCAAATTTCGGGAGTTCGTATGAGTAAGCAACTGTTCTTTGAAGTTAAACACAAAGTGAAAAATGTGAAATCGAAAATAACAGTCAGGAGCAGGATTTGAACCTGCATCTTCTGGATACCGTCCAGATGCTTTACCAATTCAGCAATCCTGACAATTGCTCCTGACTGCTAATTTCGATAACACATCATACTTAACGTCTTTGGGTGACGCCTGCGCCATCTGTCGGACGGGTTATTTTCGATTTCACATTTTTCACTTTGTGTTTAATGTATAGTGCTAAGCATGTCAAATGCTAAAAATATATATAAAAATATCTAAAATATTTAAAGGGTTTGCGTCATTATTAGGTAAAATCTTAATTGTAAAATTAAGTTTACCTGGTCGGTATAATGTATGAAAATACGTCCGACAGATGGCGCAGGCGTCACCCAAAGACGTTAAGTATGATGTGTTATCGAAATTAGCAGTCAGGAGCAATTGTCAGGATTGCTGAATTGGTAAAGCATCTGGACGGTATCCAGAAGATGCAGGTTCAAATCCTGCTCCTGACTGTTATTTTCGATTTCACATTTTTCACTTTGTGTTTAATGTATAGTGCTAAGCATGTCAAATGCTAAAAATATATATAAAAATATCTAAAAAAATGTTCTTTGAAGTTTTAAAATAATATTAAATAGTGAAATAAAACGTGATTTTGCAAATTACTAAGCTCTTATTTCGGTGATTTGTTGACTTGAAGCAGCGTTTTTGGAAATTTCGCACTTAAACATTGCCTTGCCCGATATATTCTGAAATTGACATAATATGTTTGCATAGTTTCAATTAAGTTTTGAAATGTTGAATGCTATGGGTGTTATTTCTACCGCGGTACACGCTGGATGATTGTGTTATATTATGTTTGAGTATTCCCTTAAACTGAGAGAAGGATATGAATATAGACCATAGTCTACTTATGTTGGCCTTATGTGGGTTCGTGGACTTGACAAGCAACCGAGAAAGTCTTTCATTCATGCAGAATTCCTAGCAAAGTTTCTCTTCGCTAGTGATGATTCGTAATTAAAACCGCACGTAATTTCGGAAGTATAAATTTTAGAAGACAAGAGATGGAACTCGGCCCCTATGTCTGGACAATCCTCGTTCATACCAATACACTAAAATTATTTGATTATAGTTCTATCGTTCGTGATTTAAATTCAAATTTCTGTATAGTTCCATTTCGTGACGTGTTGACTTCAGTAACGGCTGCTGTACACACTCGTCTATTTGTCTCGCGGACCTCTCGTCCACTCTCGTCTCGTAGAAGCTCGACATGAGAGCACACCATGTACACGCTCGTTGTATCAATTGAGCTTGGGATGCCCGTCGCGATGGACGTGGAAAAAACAATTGCGGCGTTTATTTTTTTTATTAGTTATTGTAATTTTTAATCATTTACCATAAAAAAAAACCTAGACATCGCGGGACGTCTAGCAGATGTGAAAACATTAAAATTATTTTGTAGAAATAAAATGATCATAACTTGACAAAGTACTCAAGACAAGACGAATCAAACGACTATAAACTCAATAGCTGCGTAGTTTCATTACAGAGTAACTGTGGCCACCTTCCAGCTTCATCATCAGCCCCTGGATACCATCTAGACACAAAGTATTCGGCAAGACGAATCATACGAGCCCAAACTCGATTGGGTTGCGCTGTTTCATTATAGAGTTCCTAGGTCCACCTTCCAGCTCCATCATCAGATCAGCTCCATGTCATCATAATATTGCATTATCACGTGATATACACATGCATGTAAATTTTCAGCTCAATCGAAAACCGGGAAGTGTGTCAAATTTAACTTTCAAGATTTGAACGGGACAAGTAGATACAATAAAAGCGTCACCACGCTAACAGCCGATTTTACCCTCCCTCCGCATTACATGTTTCACATCAAAAAATATATTAAACCATGGCGAAAAAAACTCTTTAACTTTTTTTTTAATCTTCCACGGGGATATCAAAATCGTTGCTTATCCGCAACCAAGCGTCGTGTAAGAGTTGCTTATCCCTGTGCCTGACATTCTTAGGATTCCATAATAGTGATTGCCTTTAGTAGGCTTCTAAAAAGCGTTAGAACACATCGTTGTCGCACGCAGAAAGCACGTCTTTACGCGAACGCAGTTGGCGGGCAACTAAGCAAACGAGTGTGTACAGGCACGGTCTCGTTTTATTGCGAGACTCACCGAGACCCTTTGACTCGAGCACAAAAAACCGACACTCTTCCGAAACATAGCGAGAGTCCCGAGACGAGACGAGGCTACCATGTACACACTCGCCCTCGGCCTGTATCGGGGTATCTCGACGAGTGTGTACAACCGCAGTAACGATCGGGGCCTCTTATTGGTTTAGGCCTGTCTAGGCCGTGACAGCCATTCAGTTTGAATATTCATGTATGTATTGAAGTTCGCCTTCATTGATATTTCAATTGTGTGCCTCGTCGGCTTCTTAATTAACTACAATTATTATACAATGTACTGTTGTCATCGATGATATATATGTAGAAAAACCGCTCGGAAATCAACATTATTTTACAGTCAATCTGGGTGGGTAACTTTGATTCATTCGGGTAACATTGACAGTGTGACTATGAGAACGTTTTAATGTTTTTTCCTATGAAATCAATTTTTTTTAATGCTTGCTTTAGATTTTATTTTTTAAACAAGCTCCGTAGAGACACCTTAAAATAAAAGCGAAGTTGTCAAACAGAGTTTTGACAAAACTTTTTCCGAAATTAGCGCGCGAATTTGAGTGTATGGAACAGTGAATAACTTTTATGATATTTTGTGATTGTATGGCACTCCTTACACTTACTATATAGACGACAATTTACTCTATATGTAGTAGGGCGAATAGATACTTCGAACCAAAGTGTTTACATATTTTTTGTTTGTTTTAATTATTTTAGTTTGTCTTCATTTTAATATGCTTAACGGTTTGTTCATTTTTAGGATTAAAACGAGGTTTTGATGCGAATTAAAAATATATATATACTTGTAACTGCAAAATTTTGATTGATGGACCTTTTTTACAAATATATATGATACTACTACAAATTTATGTCTGTATCGCCACAGCCACATCCCTAATTTGGGAATAATATAAACCAATGTTACCCAAAGTAATTTAATAATCAAATATTACCTCATTTATGTGACGGATTTAATGTATGTCAAAGTTACACTTTTGTGGGTTGTAACTTTGGCATACTACAAAAATAGATTTTTCTCTATAATTAATGGATATTATAGTCTTTCACTATTGTCTATGGATAAAACACATTCCGAGAACACTAACAAAGTATAATAGTGTCATTTAGATGTTAAAACATTTAAAATACTGTGAAAAATATCGCTGTAATCTGTCAAAGTTACCCAGAATGACTGTACTTGAAAATTTAGGTTTTACGAATTGTTTTTCTATTTTATATTCTTTAAATGTTCTTGAGAATGAAAGTTTTCCATATATGTATGTGTATAAGTGAAATTAAGTGCCATGTAGAGGGAACACATACAATCAGCTCTGATATCTATACTATTATAAAGCTGTTACAGAGCTCTCTGTACGTTTAAGATATTTGATAAGAAATAAATGTAGTAAGCTTGATTATATCTGTATTATTTAAGCGTCTCTGAACACAAAACTTGTTGGTTGAGTTTTTGTCTGTTTGTTTTTTGCACTCAAAAAAGACCGAACGGATTTTGATAAAAAAAAATAGTTTGGTAGCTCTTAATTTGGTAATACTTTCTGATATTTACGCGAATGTTACACAATTTGAAATAAAACTTCGTTTACGGAATCTATTGCGTTTACTTGATTTTACTACTATCCCGACGTTTCGAATACTTTACAGCATTCATGATCACGTGATCATGAATGCTGTAAAGTCGGATAGTAGTAAAATCAAGTAAACGCGATAGATTCCGTAAACGAAGTTTTATTTCAAAATCTTAATTTGGTTTTAAAACTGATACAAAGGTTAGCCTGTTCCTATATCGGGAACCTAATATATAACCTAAAAGCTGGTCAGCTTTTAGGTTATATCTCAGGTTACTAGAATAAAACTCTAATCAAAACTGAATTACATTCACACCAGTAATCGATGTCGGAAATCGATGTTCCGCAAACTTAAACGGCTCAGTAGTATATTATGATAATAATGATAATAGATTTGCTTTAGTTACAGAGACAAAAGACTTGTAATATTGTTCGTATGGAATACATTTGCATTATTCATGGAACTAACTTCGTACAATTGATTGCTTTGTTCATTTCTTTTTGACAGTAAAGATCGTTGAGTATCTATAGATTTATTGTTTGTGTTCATTCTTAATGGTTCTTTTTTTTTTATACTACATGGGTGGCGAACAAGCATACCCATTGCCCACCTGATGGTAAGTGGTTACCGTAGCATATAGACGGTAGCAATACAAGAGGCATCACTCGCGCTTCGCCACCGCCAAGGAAAGGGATGAGGTAGAGAGGAAGAATAATGAGGAGAGGATAGGAAGTATGGGCCTACGGCGCTCTCACTCACCATACGGAACAACGCCAAGTGTACCTACCGTTGTTTCACGCTATTTTTTTTGTGAGAGGGTGGAACTATCCCGACCGAAACAATACTAAGAATACTGCCTAGGCCCTTCTCACCGTTTCATTTCGCGAACGGAAAACGAAAAAATGCTTAAATAAATAACTAATTAATTAATGGTATTGTAACTGAATACTCACTCCCTTCAAGTGAGATTATAAATTACCATCACGTTTTGCGTGGGTAGTCTCTCAAACATGATTAACAACATAGTATATTTTCGATCTAACTTGATCTTCCATTTGTGATTCCGTGTGGGTAGACGCGAAATTAGGGCTTTAACCAAATTAGATCGCAGATACGCTTCTCCGGCTACTAATCGCATCTAAGGGCTCGCTGGTTTATAAGCCATAAGAGAGAGCGTTTTATTTAACTTTTTTATTTTATTTAAGGTGGGCAGAAATGTACCTACCACACACCCCGGGAGACATCAGGGTAATGTGGGGCTCTCACCCACTAAAACCCACCGTGTGCCCTCACCCGCCCGTACTCGGCGGACCACTGGTACCGCGTATATTCACTTCAGTGGTCCGCGCGGCGGCTAGCCCTGTCGGGCTTCCTCTCTAAGTGACGTCCGCGCGCACCTGGGGCGTCGCACCTTCGCGGTAGGCTCTGCACGGGTGGAGGACAATCCGCGGTCCAACCGCCCGCGACCTCGGCTAGGGCGGCATTAGGCGTAGATATTCGCGCCCAAGCCGCCGCCCTGCGGCGGGTCCTGCCAGAGGGGAGATCTGCCTCTCTGGCCCTCTCCGCCACCTCCTTCCGCAAGATGACATTCTCGAGGAAAGGTGGCTACCGCGGTCCAGTATATTTACTACTATAAAAGGAAGCGGCTAATGTTAACGGCTCAATATCCGATCTATAGTTATGACGAGCATGTCATTCCAAATATCTTTTGTTAGAGTCGGTATCCGATCCATTTAGTTTTTGCTGATTCGCCAATATTTACACGGATCGATTGCCTATCTGACCTCAACGACCCAACTAAGGGGACAACTCGGGACCTTGAAAGACTGGAGTTTTAGATTTTGTATACAGACTGTCAATTTGTAACGACTGCCAGGATGTGATTTGACAGCTGGGACCCACTGCTTAACGTGTCTTCCGAAGCACGGAGGTCAGGAGTCCAACAATTAGATGTCACTTTTTTGTCACCTATGTCAATGCCAGTCGAAGCGAAAGTTGCTAAACCTCGGCGATAGTTCGAACTGCAAGTAGACCACTAGGCTATGGTCCCCTCCCATGTCAATTGCTTAAAATATATTTAAAAAGTAACAAGACCTAACTTATTAGATGTGCTTACTTTGTATATTTATTTAAGAAGAACTTTCCTTGGATTGGTGGTACTTCAATTCGATGAAAAATCTTACAATGTCAGACGATAGCAAGCTGGGGAATTTTAAAACGTCCAAAGTCAATAACGCCCTCCTTCTTCAAACTCTCCCAGATATCTATTGACACCTACGCCACCTATCAAATCTATTTGCATTCATTTTGTTCAGATTAGTGGAAAAAGGGAACGGGAGACGTTCAGTGCTAGTGGGATTCGAATCTGCCTCCATTCCAATCTGGGTAAGTGCTCTAACCGCTGAGCCATCCCACTGACGGATGGCCATTCCCAATCTCCACATCACATTTGGTATTTATGATTATTATTTTATAAAAATTAAATTATGGCTTAAGCTTTGATATAACTTTGTGATTAGTAATTTTAGCATTTGACATGCTCGTTCTCACAGATAATTTATTCTGAAGTAGCTCAAATACAATTCAAAAAGTTACTTAATTGTTTTCTTTAATGTCAATTACATAAATTTCTAAAGACGCTTAATTTCATAACTTGGAACTGTCATCTCAACTGTTATTTATGAATATTCATACAGAGTTTATTACGTTTGTTTTACTTTACACTAAGTTGCTTAACGCCATTAATGTCAACAGACGCCATTTTGATTTTAATATTGTGTGAACTGGCGTTGTTTTACATAAATCTGGTCATAGGCGACGATTTGGCTCGATCGGGGAAGTACCTCACAAAAGATCAGCGTGTAACAACGGTAGTTAGGCCTACCGTTGTGTTTCGTATGGTAAGTGAGAGCACCGGATGCCTAAACCCCCTCCCTATCCCCTTCTTATTATCCCTGCTATCCTCTATACATGTCCATCCATCCATCTATCAGCCTTTTGCTGAGTCAGGGTCGTTTTGTAACGAGCATTTTCGTCATGTTTTGTTTTTTATTTTTTATTTTATTTTCAACCATAACCTGCTGTATTGTTTCGTTGCAATAAACTTATCTTTCTTTCTTTCTTTCTTTTTTCTTTCCTTTTAACGTCCACTGCTGGACATAGGCCTCCCCAAGAATGAGGGATAATGCCGTAATCGCCACGCTTGGTAGGCGGGTTGGCGATCGCAGTGGATGTTGTTAATACTCGAAGGAGTGCTGCCGCCCACTCCTTCTAAAGCCGGCCCCATACGGCACATGTATACATAGAGTGCAATTAATTTGGCAACGTGCAAACGTCATCTCAAACTAAGCACATTCACTCATCTCGTGGTGCTTGCAACGCGAACAGATGATTTAGTATCATCCGGCGTATAATTGCGCCGCACGTCGTGTGTGATACACGACCTGACGATAGCCTGGTAATATAATGGTAGTTATTTGTGCGCTCATTACAGGAATAGACGGGGATTTTGTATGGTCTGTGTAGTTGTCGGGCTGATCTGTGAACAGTTGAAGGCGTTGGACAACAATTTTTTGATGGTATTTTCTTTGCATTGTAATTAAGCTGTAACAGAGTCTATACATTTAAGGCATTTGAGAATAAATATTGAATTTATGTCTGTTTATACATCACGCAAAAACCACTGAAATGTTATACATTTTATATCGCTACTATATCGGGAATTTAAGGTATAACCTAAAAACAAGTCTGCGGTGGAGATGCAAGCAAAGGCTGGGGTTGCCACAAGGGTATCAAATAAGTATTCCGCCTTCATGATGCAGGTAGGCGGTTGCTGAAGCTTTTGGATGTTACCAACACAATCAGCATCCCTCAGGCGTAGAAATAGGAGATTAAAATGCAGTCAAGATGGATTTTGTAGGGGGAGGTTTTTATTGGGCCGCCGGTATTCTCCAGTCAATTAGCTATAGAAGATTTTAAAATTATACACGATTGAAATCTTATAGTTCTTATATATTTTACTTTTTAAAGTATAAATTATTTGTGATTAAGGAAAAAGAGATTTTTACTAGAAACGGGAATCGAACCCGCGTCTTTTCCAATCAGGGGAAGTGCTCTAAGCCACTGAGCTATCCTACTGATCTTTCGATCATCCCAATCTCCTCATCACATTTGTCTTCGATTCCCGCTCCTACTCAAAAACTCCTTTTCCTTATTCACAAATAATTTATACGTTAAAAAGTAGCGGAGCATGTCAATTGCTAAAAAATATAGATCTAAAATATTTTACTTTTGTTAAATGTATTCTTTTATATACAAAATCGTTGTTGTATCACATATATTTTGAATTTATTCACATTTTTAAAGCATATATATGTACCTATATATGATAGATTCTGTTTTTGAGTTGATTTGAACAAGTTTTAAAATAAACATTGATATAACAATACGACTGACAGTACTAAGTACTGTCAACCCGCCGTGCAGAAAAAGAAATAGGTTGGTGACTTATTTTTCATCGCGACATGGACAGATGTATAATAAAATACATTAAACACAAAGTGAAAAATGTGAAATCGAAAATAACAGTCAGGAGCAGGATTTATGTTATTTTCGATTTCACATTTTTCACTTTGTGTTTAATGTATAGTGCTAAGCATGTCAAATGCTACAAATATATATAAATATAATAAAATAATCAAACTCCGAAAATTTGTAATAGAAAATGAGCTTCAAGAAGCAATTTAAAATTTGTCTCTCGGAACGGCAATTCATGAGACGCAGGTTTTAATTCCAGTACCACTGAAGGAATGTAATATGGTTCCGGTGGCCCGCCAATAAAGGCGGAGAGACGGCACACGGCAAGTTTGTTTAGTGGGTGAGGGCCCCACACTACCCTGTTCGTGTCCCCGAACGACGGGGTGTGCGGTTAGGAGCATTATTTCCCGCCTTAACAAAAAAGAAGTTTAAATTCCAGTGGTCCGCCAATACAGGAGAGGACAGAAGGAGAGACGGCACACGGTGGGTTTATTTTGAGGTGAGGGCCCACACTACTCTGTTCTTAGCCCCGAACGGCGGGATGTGCGGTTAGGTAATTTTTTCCGCCCTCAAAAAAAATGTTTTAAATCCTGCTCGTATTTTCTAGATCACCTTTTCGCACCTTGTGTTCTGGTAAATAGCCCATGCTAAATGTTAAAATATATATAAATACTAGCTGTTTCCCGCGGCTTCGCTCGCGTAAATAAATGAATACGAGTATAGGTTACTGCAAAAAAATGAAAAACTATGTTCCACGTGAATGAAGTCGCGGGTTGCACTTAGTTAACAAAGTTTGTTACTTAAACTTTATATAAGATAGCTGTTACCCGCGACTTCGTCCGTGAGTAATTTCATAAAAATAAATAAAGCAACCCTTGAAATTGTCGGTAATACAGTGCAACGGTATTACAGTACTCGGGGTTGGAACTTCATTACTGAAATGCTAGATGGCGTTGAAGTTGCTAGATTTTGAGATTTTGTGACAAACAATTTTTTTTTTTTTTTGCGTATTTTTTTTAATAAAAAGTATCCTATGTTACTTCTAATACCTCCGAGAATATGTGTACAAAGTTTCATGATGATCGGTTAAGTAGTTTTCACGTGAAAGCGTAACAAACAAACTTACATTCACATTTATAATATTAGTATGAAGTATGATAACAAAGTCTTTTTTTATTGTTACAGAGTAATGGCAACAATTATATGGCAGGAGAGCCGCGGCGCAAACGCGAGCCGCCGGCCAGACCCAACCACATACTGCTCTACACCATCATCAACCCTGCCTATCCCATCACTGTGGTGAGTACTGCTGCTATAACATATTCAAATTCAAAATTCAAATTCAAAAATGTCTTTATTTCATCATAGGCCTATTACAATAGCACTTAAAATCATCAAGAATACACTAATAATTAACACGAGCACCTGAGGCGAGTGCATCCGCAATAACAAAGTGGCGATTGCAATCGCCACAAGCGGCTGGATTCCGTAGTAAAACCTTTAATGAGACGAACCCGGTAAGAAACTCATGGACCACTTTTTTAAATTGCCAATTTATTACAATTTAATATTTAATATAATCTTTATAACTAAAATGGCATTTATTATACAAAATATTTTTGAAAATTAATGAATGAAGAGCAGCGCCCATTTTTTTTTATCCTCAAGATAATGATATATACCTTACTCTCCTTGACAACTTCAAATTTTGATGAAATATAGAATTAGGATTTTGAAAATATGATTTTTTTCTGTGGGATAAGTATTTTAAATATTGAATTTAAACAAAATTTGATATATATTTAAATTACGGCCTATATAAAACGCATAGAATATTTTTCTTATCTCCATAAGAAGATTTAAGCTTTTTCTTAAAAAGAAAAATTTTAAAAAACTGTCCGGGTTGTTGAAATGTGTCCAGTAGACCGCAATGGGCTCGCCCCCTATTACGTGGGACTTAAAAAGTTGGCGAACCGTGGTTGTGTAATACACCTCTGCCTACCCCTTCGAGGATACACGCGTGATGCTATTTATTAGGAGTTCCTGCTGGAGCTTCCTGGCGTGAGATACGCCTAAATGATTTAATTGACTTCAATTTTGAAGACCAAGCAGCGCTCGTGCAAAAGCTAGTTCAAAATATAATAAGTTACTTTATGCTCTTCCGTACTCTCACAAGTCAAGTGAACTCCAGAAACTGAATTCACAAAGCAATCCTCAAGTTTTATACGAGTTTGAACGGCGACCGCGAGTTTCATATTGTTGTTATTACAACTGAATTACTGCGCGAAATGACACGGTCATTTGTGAAGCTTTGTCGACAAACTATTGCAGTATTCTCATAAGATACTATGTTTAAGTACTTTTTCTTTAGCGATATATTTAAGTGGTTTCTGGTTTATTCTCTCATTAATCTATATAAATCATTTAGATATCTAATATAATACATTATATTATAAAATTCTTGTGTCACAGTTTTAGTGTTTATACTCCTCCGAAACGGCTTGGTCGATTTTGATGAAATTTTATATGTATATTCAGTTGGTATGAAAATAGGTTTATAACTAATTTTTATAATATTTATAAATGTTAAGGGTAGCTCAACCCCAAAAAATTTTTTTTTCATTTTTGGACATATTTTTTTGGCTATTTTTTATGGTATGGCATTAAAAAATACCAATACCTACCAATTTTTTTTTGGTAGTCCAAAATTTTAACCCTCCTACCACCAACCTCTACTTTTTGATAACATTTTGTATTTTTTAACCCCGGTCAATAGCTGATCAATGGGGTTCCGTTTTGCCAAACTCCTCCGCTTGGGAGCAGCATAATAGAAAGTTTCGAGCATAATACAAAGTTTCGAGCGCAATTTTTCAAATACATTTTAAATGTAAATATTAAAAAGATATAATAATATTTTCATACTTACTTATTCATCATCACGCCATTTCCCTTGCGGGGTAGGCAGAGAGAACAGAGTGCCAAGAGGCTCTATTCTTGCCTACATCTCTCGCTTCCTCAACATTCATAACTCTCTTCATACATGCTCGCCGGTTTCAGTAATATTTTCATACTCTAGAAATAATTCATATGGCAAAACAACGTTTGCCGGGTCATCTAGTTTTTATATATATTTTTAGCATTTGACATGCTTAGCCATATATTAAACACAAAGTGTGAAAATGTGAAATCGAAAATAACAGTCACGAGCAGGATTTGAACCGGCATCTCCTGGATACCGTACAGATGCTTTGCCAATTCAGCTATCGTGACAATTGCTCCTGACTGCTAATTTCGATAACACATTCATACTAAACGGCTTGGGTGACGCATGCGCCATCTGTCAGAAGTATTTTCATACATTATACCGACCAGGTAAACTTAATTTACAGCTGTAGCAGAAGATAGCCGTTTATTCTATCATTTAATAGCTGAGAAATGAAATAGTGAGCAGCGGATTGACAAAACTCTCGGTATAGTCGAATCCATAAACGACGATCAGATGGGCCGTGGCTCGTCTGCCATCATTATCAATAAAAATAACTTACCCCGACCGTGTCGTCATATTTCACATTCACATTATTGCAGGAAATATCAGCTACGTCAAATTCGACTTTACTTCTAAGCGAAGGTACCTCAATTTTAAATAAGCATGTGAACTTCATCCATCCTCATGGCACCCGTACGTAGAACAATGCTGGCGAGATAAAGCCACTCGACTTGAACAATTTTAACTTTGCGTATTTCACCATTTCACGCTCTATGAAACTTGGTCGCGATAAAACTTTGACCATTTGTATGTACAGCAGATAGTTTTAAGTGTTTAGTTGAAATGGCGTGTTTGTTGATGTAATTGTTGAAGTATTTAAACATAAATATATTGGAATTACATTGAAATAATTGAAATTTTTAACATGGGAGGCATCTTGATCTGTATTTTAGCACTTGACTTTTATCCGGGGAGGTGCTCTCTCTGATTGGAAGGGACGCATGTTCGATTCCCGCTCGCAATAAAATTCTCTTTTTCCACATTTACAAATTATTTGTTCTTTATGGAAGGCATCTTTATGTTATTCTAACAACCACGCATGGTAGTGATTATTGTTATAGATACAAATACCAGATTCTGGCCGCGACTACGTCCGCGTTGACTTTAAAATATAAATGCATCACTCGACCGCATACTAATTACGTTATCCGGGATAAAATACAAAGCCCTTTTCTGGGCTTCAGAGTATATGAATGCAAAATTTAAGGATGATCGGTTGAGTAGTTACAGTGTTAAAGAGTAACAAACAAACAAACTCACAGTCGCATTTATAATTCGACTTCACAGATGGCGGAGTGGTTTAGATACCTCTTCGTCTACACTTTGTGTGATCCACAAATGGTTGTTCTGAGTCTGGATGTACTTTGTGTCCGTGAAATTATATGTTTGTAAAGTTCCCCGCGAAACA
The DNA here is from genome assembly GCA_948253155.1 of Leucoma salicis. Taxonomy (NCBI): domain Eukaryota; kingdom Metazoa; phylum Arthropoda; class Insecta; order Lepidoptera; family Erebidae; genus Leucoma; species Leucoma salicis. Next base: position 2,798,084 of record OX411830.1, on the reverse strand, counting down.
AGGATTATTACTTAGCGCAGGGAGTCTTTTTAAAAAAAATATTAGTAAGGACTAGTTTTTGCGTGCGGTGGAGCTTTTAGATTATATCTCAAGTTCCCGATATAGTAGGGTTATCACTTACCATTATCAGTATAAGTGATAACCGCTGAGCGTATACCATGTATAGTATGAGAGCCAATCTGTTGCTTAAACATAGCATAGATTCACGCCTGTATTCCCCGAAGGGGTAGGCAGAGGTGTATTACACACCCACGACTCGCCAGCTATGTTTAAGTCCCACGTAATAGGGGGCGAGCCTATTGACGTCTACCGGGCACATTTCCAAACTCCGGGCTGTTACTGAGAATTTTTCTTTTTAGGAAAAAGCTTAATAACATTGCCCGACCCGGGGATCGAACCCGAGACCTCATGATTAACAGTCGCATACACTACCGCTACACCACCGAGGCAGTTAGTTTGTTGCTTAACATGTAGGCATTACCATGAGCTATACCTATTGGTTATCTTACAACCGAAACGTATTGAGAACCTTTCTTTTTGTTAAGGTGGTAAAAAAATTACGCACTCCCCATGGTTCGGGGCAACGAATAGGGTAGCGTGGGGTCCTCACCCAATATATAAACCCGCCATTTGTCGTCTGTGCTGGCGTACCACTGGAACTGGAAGAGGTAACTTCAGTGGTCCGCGGTAGCATACCTTTTCGCATACCTTCTTTTGAGCGACGCTCTAGCGAACGAAACGTCGAAACTTCGCGGGAGGCATTGCGGGTGGTGGACGTTCCTTGGTCTATCCACCTTCGGCCTCAGCTAGGACGGCATCAGGCGCAGGTACTCGCGCATACACTGCCTTAAACATATTGAGATGTCCGAGATGAACTTACTTCCCATAAATCTAATTAATAACATACAGAAGAAAATGTGAAATAGAAAATCATAGCCCACGAGCAGAAGCTGAAACTGCTCTCTGGATTACCGTTGCAGACGCTGTACCAACTGAGCTATATGGTCGAACATATCAAGTGCCAATAAATATGAAAATAATAACATTCTTTCATTAATGAAACAGTATCATTATTATCAATTTATTACTGTTTGTTCAAAGCTTTTACTACTTGGGATGTCAGGTCATGCGTGACCATGTAAACAGCGTTTAAAGTTTATAGATAGACAAAAATTTAATAGCTCCATTGAACCTCGTGTTTTAATACTTATGTTATTAAATTTAATAGTAAATTCAAAGGTGGCTCACTCTCCGCTTATCAAATCAATTTGTTCAGCCGGTCGTTGGCTGCAAATTGAGCGAGAGTTCGTGTGAAGAACACGCTATAACTTTCCCCGGACAGTTAGCATTAGCTAAATTTCCTTCAATATATGACTGTAGGTGCCGTAAGATGAGACTTACGGGTTAAGGTTTAAGTTGTTCATTTTGAAATAAAACTACGTTTACGGAATCTATCGCGTTTACTCGATTTTACTACTATCCCGACGTTTCGAACACTACAGCATTCATGATCACGGGTGGACTTAGATGATAGACATCCAAGACTGATATCGTCCAAGGACGTCTATCATCTATCTATCTAACATTCGCGTAAATATCAGAAAGTATTGTTTAAGTTGTTTTTATTATTTAACATTGAACTTGTAAAGCTCAAAGTTAGCAGAGTTTTTAACACGATATTACTTTTGCCCGTATCTATATGTAGCGGAATCTTAGAACGTAATTTTCAGTTTTCACCCACTTCAAAATGCACATTTATCAAGGATCGACGGTATTATCGTCACACTTACGGTAAAAAAAAAATGAGTCTTTTAAATAGACCTATTTTTGATGATGTTTTAAGACAAAAAAAAATCTATATGAATTATAGTTATAAAATAACACGCTGTAATAGCTGAACTAAAAATAGAAAATAATACAATAATCAATAATAATGTTTGTAAAAAACCGTGGGATGCTTTCTACTATACATATATGTATTCCTAATAATAATAATCATAATCCTCCTCGCTCCTGAAGTCGTTCAAAGCTCGGTCTTAGTTATAGACTTGTATAAGTATGTTTAATTCAATTAAAACGTTACAAAATACAATTGGACCGTATTGTACTAAAATGGTCCAACCCACAAACTGGATAAAATTAAGATTTTAATGCCAAACAATAAATAAATAAATATTCATGGACATTTTCACCCAACGTCCTCTGATCCCAAACTAAGCTTAACACTTGTGCTATGGGTACTAGATTACGGATATAATACATATATACTACTTTTTTTTTTGTAAATACATACATGTAATAGATAGAAAACACCCAGACGCAGTACAAATATCCTGAGTGGGAATCGAACCCACGACCTCGTGCACGGAAGTCGGTTACATTACCGACTACGCCACGAGGCCCGTCAAAAATCGAAAATATTATCTATTTTTATGTCACCAAGACTCGTTTTATTCTGCCAACTACATTATGATAGGTTATAATCGTACCAACCCAAGATTACGAATAACGCTGAAAAAATAAAGCAGGAGTGGTTCAAATCAGCATAACTTTTATTTATGTTTTTGTGGATTGGCTCATTTCTGCACAACACCGTCCAATTATTGTTCTCTTTACATTCATAATAATAAAAACGTCCTAAGACTGGGGCCAACAAAGGCAACACAACTAATTTGAACTATCCCGTCAGAACAACGGTAAACCTGTTGATTTTCACACAATCGCGCGTCACGGGTCCCTTGTACCATTACACGGTGTTTGGAACTTTGACAACTATTCAGAGCACTATTTGTGTACGCGTCAAATATAAGTTTATTTCTTGTGCGTTTCAACTGTTCTTCCTTGTCTTCGCTACTACAAGATAATAATTGTCTAATTTTGGTCATGATGTTTTCACAGCAAAATGAAAATATTTGTTTGTTTTTTTAGTTGGTTGTGGTGGCAAACGAGACACAGAGCTGATGGTAAGTGGTAACTGCCACTGCTCACCAATGCTAAGTATACCACGCCGCTGCTTACCATTTCATTTCATGGATAGGAAATAAATGAACGGCTATATCTCGCTAGAACCAGAACACACCGAAGCGCTTCACCGCGGTCAGTCACATGAAAGGCGGTGGTACAAGTACTTCCACTTGGGGCCCAACATCACCACCAATAACACAATGGGTAATAACTCCTTATTTCCCTTAGTGGCCTCGTACGAAACCCGTATGTATATTATACGCTATTAAGTCCATTACTGTCGTATATAAAGGCAAGTAAACATTCGTCTTATAATAAAACAATTTCGAAGTTCAACTTCTGTTTTCTTCACGAACTCTATCAATCTGCTGTCACCCTTCCCAATGATTGCGATATTATGGAAAAATACCTCCAGCCCCTCATACGTTACTTGTTCATGACAATTTATCATCCAAGTTTGGGGTAAAACTTGAGCGGAGACGCGCCCCGTGTGTTGCTACCTAATCGTTCTAGAGTTTGAGATGTGTGTTTTATATGAACGTGTTTTACTTTCATGACGTAGGATTTATAAAGCTGCTCTGTCTTGCTTTTTTACTTTCTTTCTCTCTGTCCGTGTGGTGACGGACTAAGAATACAAGTGTCACCACTTCATTCTTTCCCACGGGTGTCGTACGAGGCGACTAAGGGAAGTAAGCAAGTATCGCCCATTGCATTACTGGTGGTAGGGATGGGTACTAAGTGGGAATACTCACTTGTTATTGTACCCGAGCGGGTTGGTACCACCATCTCCCGTGTGACCGGCCATCGGTGTGTTTTGGTTGAAGCAGGAGATAGTCGTTAATTCTTTAATTTCATATCTCTGAAATGAAATAGTGAGCAGTGGCTTGTTAATACCCCCGGTGTAGTTGAGTCCATGAGCGACAGTTACCACATACAATCAGGTGGTCCTCAGCTCGTCTACTACCAACAACAAAAAAAAAAAACAAATAGACTATTGATAAATCAATGACTGTAACGGTAGTGATATCGTGTTCGTTCCTCTGTCAGGTTGTAAACTAGTTACTAGGCTATAAAATAGAAATGATTTTTTAAACTATTTCAGTGAAATAAAAGAGCCAGTACACCGACAGATAAACCTCTTAGGCCCACTCGCGCGTTCTAGAGTTAATTCATGTAACTATAACTCCGAGCGAACTGCTAACGCAAAGCTAAATAATTATTTTTTCTTGTACTGCTAAGAGTTAACACTATACCTCATTTCACCGATAGAAATGAAATGGTGAAATTTTCTGAATGAAATGGTGAAATGTTCATTTCACCGATATGAAATGAAAGAATAAACGGCTATCTCCTGCTACAACCAAAACGCAACGATGTGCTTCATAGCCGGTCACACGGGAGATGGGGGTACCAACCCGCTCGTTCCTGATACCAAGTGAGTACTCCCACTTGGTACCCAGCCCTACCACCAGTCATGCAATGGATGATAATTGCTTACTTCCCTTAGTCGCCTCATACGACACCCGTGGGAAAGGATGGGGTGGTGACAATTGTATTCTTAGTCCTTCACCACACGGACAAACGGGTGAAATAATTAACTATTAAACCCGCTAAATTTGGAGCGTTAAATGTCTATCTCTGGGTTTAATATATCAAAATTGTGAGTCTGTGCTAGTTTGTGTTTTGTATTTGAAAAACAACAACAGAATAACATTGTATCGTTTATTTTTATTGCCCTGATGACTGACTTTTTGGTTTCTGATGATGTGTTCATGTGTGTTCAGCCCCTCTAGACAACGGGATATGCTTATTATGTCGTCGTAATCTTATGTCAATCCCATACATTGATTATTAGAATAATTCTTCTATTTTATTCTATTCTACTAGGATTTATGCCTTTTTGCTAATTATAGTTCATCATATATGATGTCACTTATCTACACGGCCTGGTTAGTTCAGGTTAGCGCCAGCAGTTTGTTATTTATTTTCAATAATATGTTTACCTATATTTGGTTATTATATCACAAAGAAGTAAACTTTTACCACTTGTGAAGATGAAGGGCCACGTAAATAAGATTTCCTTCACATTTCACAAAATAATACAGATATATTGACACAAAATACACTCGAGATAGTAAACAAACAACGCTTTGACAGATCGCCTTTCAACGTAAACCACCAAAAACACCTGGCGTCAAATCAAATCTGACATTAGACAAAGACTTATGCAAGTTACTGTTGTGTGAGAGAATACTTGTGTCGTTCATCATTCGTTCTTTTGTATTTGGCTGGATGTAAACGGAATGAGGTTGTAAAACCTGAGTAAATTTGCTTACGTGCAAGATAAATTTTGAATTAAATAGTTATATAAATAACCTAATTTTAAATAAAACTACGTTTACCAAATCTATCACGTTTACTTGATTTTCTACTGTTCCCACGTTTTGAATACTTCACAGCATTCATGATCACGGGTGGACTTAGATGGTAGACGTCCAAGGCTTATGTTGTTTCAACGGTTTTATCTACCCACAGATATTACATTTTACAAAAATTGGTTTATTTATTTTAACCCACCTAATATTCGTTTAGAAACACAAAAAATCTACTTTAAATTTTTTATACTTACAATGTATGAGATTTTAAGCTAGTATATTAAAATGAGTACCTATATACTCTTCTTTATAGAGAATAAATCTTGTTTTTTATTAAGTGCTCAAAAATTCTACCACAAACTACCAGTTAAAATTAGTAACCAAAATAACTACCAGTAAGAAGACAATTGTAATTATTCTTATTGATTATTAGTTTATATTATAAAATATATCGATTTAACCAGAATCTAAGCCTAAAAAGCTACCATCAGATCGGAACGTGGCCTGACAGAGAAAAATCCGGCAGAAAACTCAGTAGGCCACAACTGTTATGGATAAATATCAGAAAGTATTAAATAACCAAGTTAGTAAACGCAAAGGTATTTAATTATCTCAAAATTTCCGCGCAAGTGGCCTTTATAATTATAATTTTAGATACAACGCAAAATATTCTGCTAACAATTCCATTGTGAGATTCAAGATGTATCCAAACAAATTGTATCTGTCGAAGCTCTCCCGGCACTGGGTTATTTTAATATATTATTTTTGTAAGAAAATAATGGCTATAAAAACTCGTCATTTCTATAGCATCCTCAAGAAAACTGTTTCCTGTTTTACGCATTCTGGCCAATTTGCGAATAACATAAAGGAAGTCTGTTTGTTTTGGTATTGTTTCCTGTATTTCCCATTTAGACGCAATATATATTATTGTCAAATTTATTTATTTTTTCTACAACTTGTATATTGGTGCCCCAATGTTGGGCATAGTACTCTCAAAATATCGGTTGTATAGAATCGTTAGGATTTTTGAAGAACTATAAGAAATTGTAGAAAATTATTTTGATGTATCTCGTAGGTTTAGTAAGAACAGCAATTGTTTTTTTCGCGACTTGATATAAATGTTAAATAAGGATTAACAAGGAATATATCGTTATGAACATCGTGACTTGATATAAACGCCGAATTTCTTAAATAACTATAATATAAACAAGGAGTATATAGGTACTGTTATGATCAAGAAATAGAATTTGCGACACTTATAGAAAACATCTATGACATCTATGGTTTAATGCATGTAAATGCATTCCGATAGATGGCGTTGGTCGTAAAGACAGATGTGATAAGAAGATTGGGATGATCTAAAGATCTGTACGATAGCTACTGAGCTATATATAGTGGCTTAGAGCACTTCCCCGGATTGGAAAAGACGCGAGTTCGATTCCCGTACAAAAAGTCTCTTTTTCCTTATTCACAAATAATTTGTACTTTAAAAAGTGGCGGAGCATGTCAAATGCTAAAAAATATAGATCAAAAATTTATGAAATATAACGCTGACTAAAATAAATCCTTATGTAACAACATCACCACAGACAATCTCAACACGTCCGGATATCGAATGCGGTAATCACGTTACAAGTGTTCACCGTATGCGGGCTACGTTGACGTCCGACCGCAGACCTTAACCAGCGTGCCAAATGTTCTGTGTTGTGGACACATTCACCTGTCTATTAGTAACGTTGTGGTTTAGAGACGATCCATAAACGGCAGGATGCTGAGCAAGACCACTTAAGGAATGTAACATAGTTCCAGTGGCCCGCCAATAAAGGCGGAGAGACGGCACACGGCGGGTTTATTTAGTGGGTGAAGGCCCCACACTACCCTGTTCGTTGCCCCGAATGACGGGGTGTGTGGTTAGGAACAATTTTCCCGACTTAACAAAAAAAAAAGACAGGATGCTGAGCAAGGTCTTGTGCTTTGAAGTACGTGTAATGACGGACTAGGAATACGAGTGCAACACAGTAAAATAAGTATTTTACTGTGGGATTCGTATGAGGTTACTACTAAGGGAATTAATAAGTTATATAATCCATATTTAGATATTTTTATCAATATTTTTAGCATTTGACATGCTTAGCACTATACATTAAACACAAAGTGAAAAATGTGAAATCGAAAATAACAGTCACGAGCAGGATTTGAACCTGCATCTCCTGGATCCCGTCCTGATGCTTTGCCAATTCAGCCATCGTGACAATTGCTCCTGACTGCTAATTTCGATAACACATTCATACTTAAAGTCTTTGGGTGACGCCTGTGCCATCGAGATTATACCGACCAGGTAAACTTAATTTTACAATTAAGATTTTACCTAATAATGACGCAAACCCTATAAATATTTAGATATTTTTATATATATTTTTAGTATTTGACATGCTTAGCACCATAAACACAAAGTAAAAAATGTGAAATCGAAAATAAATCGGTATAATGTATGAAAATTCTTCTGACAGATTGTGTGACCGGCAATGAAGCACATCGGTGTGTTTTGATTGTAACAGTACATTAGTTAATTCTTTCATTTCACATCTGTGTAATGAAATGGTGAGCAGCGGCTCGACAATACTCTCGGTATAGTTGAGTCCATGAGCGACGGTTACCATTTACCAAAAGGTGGGCCGTGGCTCGTCTGCCACCATAGGTAATAAAAAAAATAAAACAGCGGCTTAGCACTACCTATTCTTAGTATTGTTGAGCCGTGGATTGTGTCTGTTCATTCAATCTTCGGTTCTCACCCCTGGACCGTTGCTTTCTTTTTGAGGTATCCTTCTGTCATTGGCAGAGAAATTATATTCTTAGTTATATGTAGACAATGTGTATCCTTGCTGTCCGTCACCATAAGTGTGTGAGTAGTTATTGGAAATGGACTGAAGCCAACTGTTCAAGATTTTTGAGAATGACGTGTGTGCAAATCTGTTCGACAGTAAATGCGTGGGATTGACGTCGGCAGCAAATGTTTTACAGGAAGGCGATGCTGCCTATACTTTTTCAGTTATAATATAGACGGTTTTGCTCTCTAAAAAATGTTTTGAGTCCACTTGTAACCTACTTCCGATCGTTCGTAATACAAAAGCAGAAAATTGTTTTTGATGTATTTTCAGCGATAATACTTATCCATCCTTTCAACGTCCACTGCTGGACATAGGCCTCCCCAAGAGAACGCCACAACGAGCGGTCCCATCATAGGGGGGGATAATGCCGTAATCGCCACGCTTGGCAGGCGGGTTGGCGATTGCAGTGGATGTTGTTAATACTCGAGGGAGTGCTGCTGCCCACTCCCCCGGTAGTCCCTCAGTCGGCTCTTACGACTCCCGTGGGTAGAGAGGGGTGTGACAATTCTAAAGCCGGCCCCACACGGCCAGATAATACTTAACCTTCTGTATTTATTTACTATTAATTGATTTATATTGCGGTGGCGGCTCGTATTCGCACTACCATTGTACCATTGTTCTGCCTGAAAACCAGCACTGCGGCGTTTTCGGGCAGCAGCATAAGGGTAAGAGATTTTTTGGCTTCTATACCATTATTTATTACTAAGTAACTAAACTTATATTTTACAATAGTGTAGAAACCAAAATAATAGGATTTCTTTCTTTATTTTTTCTTAATTCAGAGATGAAAAATTATTTTTAGGGAGTCGATAAATTATTTTTAGGGTTGCCTAATCGATTTTGTATTATCCTGGCGTAATCGAATAAATAGTCTGTAAAAGTATTTCTTTAGTTTTTTTTTCCAATTGTTTAGAGGTAATCTCAAATTTTTAAATTGTACTGCCTCGGTGGTGTAGCGGTAGTGTATGCGACTGCTAATCATGAGGTCTCGGGTTCGATCCCCGTGTCGCGCTTTGTTATTGAGCTTTTTCCTAAAAAGAAAAATTCTCAGTAGCAGCCCGGAGTTTGGAAATGTGCCCGGTAGACGTCAATAGGCTCGCCCCCTATTACGTGGAACTTAAACATAGCTGGCCAGTCGTGGGTGTGTAATACACCTCTGCCTACCCCTTCGAAGAATACAGGCGTGATGCTATGCTATGCTATATTGTAGTGAATCTTAATCATAATTTGAGTAAGTGACACTTACAAATTAAATAGCGTTTTAGTACTAGCCTATAAATCTGTCTCAGGTATATGTATTCATTCTAAATTGCCCGACATAAACTTTTGTAAAAGCATTCGGGAATATCGACAACAGTCCGCGAACACAAAACCAATAAAACATAATCGTACGCACAAGACATTATTAGCTTCGTGCAACATTGTACACAGTTGTGGCTTTGTATGTGCTGGCATGCTGCGTTACCATAGATATCATAATAATCATAGAATAGAGGTGCTGAATCGCATTATCCAAGTGAAAATAGGTGTCGCTGTCTATGACTGTTGAATGCAAGATAAAATTAACTCGGTAGTGAATACGTATTAGTGGTAATTTTGTAATGAGTGTACCCACATATCTAAATGACCTAAGTTCACAGTATTATCCATTTTGAATTGCCATGATCCATATTAATGTGCGTCAGTTGTCCCCACACTACCATGGATCTTCATGGTAATTCTTCATTATGACCTGGTATTGCGTCAACTTTTGTCGTTATTAATTCAAACTATTTATGTACGAGGTCAACAACGAAAATTAATATTTCGAGACTGTTGTAGTAAATATATATAGATATCTCTTATTGGAATACTAAAAATGTCTCGAACAATTTGTACATATAATATACCTTAGGCTTACCTCTAATACCACTGAAGGAATGTAATATCTTAGTTCTGGTGGCCCGCCAATAAAGGCGGAGAGATGGCACACGGCGGGTTTCTTTAGTGGGTTAGGGACACTACAATGTTCGTTGCCCCGAACGACGGGTTGTGCGGTTAGGAACATTTTTTCCCGACTTAACAGAAAAAAAGGCATACCTCTAAATAAGTATTCCAATTGGCGGCCTTATCGCTCTGACCGATCTCTTCAACAAGAATTGAGGAGTAACTAGTTACAGTAAATAATATACACTAACTTATCCCAATCTTTCTCTTGGAGTCAGCTTCTAATCTGTTCGGCTTTACCTATTACACCAGTATTTACACGGAGTGACTGCCTATCTGACCCCCACGACCCAATTATTAGGACAACTGCCGACCTTAGAACAAGACCGGAGTCAGAATTTTTTATTGAGCACTGCCAGGATGATATTTGACAGCCGGCACCACTGCTTAACATCCCTTTTGTAGCATGGAGGAGGTCAGGTATCAATAGGTGTCACTTTTTGGTCACCCATCACACTGCCAGCCGAGTGAAAGTTGCTTAACCTTACCGCGCGTTCGAACTACAAGTGCGCAACTACTCGACCATCTCAACTCCAGTTAGTATATGATATACAGCGACTATATACAGTACTTTTATCAAACTTTAAAATTATTTGTTCTGAAAACATTTTCAACGTCACAAATAAAGAACTCATTAATCTTGGCGGTTATTACGATTACGCAAAGGTTAAGTACAAAGACCTTAACTGGCCACGTACAACTTCGTTGACAGCAATTACAATTTCATTTTCAAAAAGTAGGTACCTACTCTGTGCTACGCAATGAAAAATATTATACGTTAATGTGACTTCTGTTCTTATTATATATAAGATTTCTGTGGACGTGACATGCCCCTGCACATTTGTATTGCACTGTTATTAAATGTTTCTACGAGGAAACGCGGGACATTTAGTTATTGTTAGGTAATATTGTAGTTCCAGTCGTCATGCCACTATTTGCTGGTATTTGTGTTATATTTATAAATGTGTAATTGTTCTGAGTTGTAGCACTGTTTGTGTCATTTTCTTTACACTGGGTGATAGGGAACTCCAAAGATGTATATATATAAATATTTACTTCATTTTTTTATCCCAAAATAAGGAATTTATTCATTTATACACAAAGGTATACATACTTATTGTTTACAGTTTTTGTTTTCTATAGACGTAATAAAAAATACCATGAGTGTGGAATTTTCTGACGCTGCGTGACGAAGAAAGGGAGGGGGTTTCAAAAACCAGAGTTGAGGGGTCTGAAAAACGAAATTTGTCTCGTAAATTCTAAACGGCCCTTAACGATAAGTTCTATTGTTTTCTTACACTTTCTTCTTTTTTTGTATTACATCATGACAAAGTGTACAATAAAACTTTAAACAAAAACTCCTTCCACAAAACTTACAATGAATGATGACTACATATTGAACCGCTCAGCTTACAATACGTTCAGACGCGAACGAACAACTGGAGCGATAAAACTTCCCTGTTATGGTAAGAGGGGAAGTTGGGCACTTACATTTATTGACTTGTACAACACTTGTTTTGTATCAATAACTGCACGGTTATCCAGGAGACATAATATAATGTAGTCACCTGTATCCCCAAAGGGTTAGACAGAAGTGTATTACACGCCCACGGTTCGCCAACTATGTTTAAGTCCAAAGTAATGGCGGGCGAGCTTATTGCCGTCTACCGGGCACATTTCTAAACTCCGGGCTGCTACTGGGAATTTTTCTTTTTACCAAAAAGCTCAATAACACTGCCCGACTCGGAGATCGAACCCAAAACATCATGATCAGCAGTCACTCACACTACCGCTGCACCACCGAGGCAGTTCAAATTCAGGAGACACAAGTCCAAATCCTGCTCGTGGTTATTATTTTCAATTTCACATTTTTCTAGAACACATAGTGAAAGCGGAAATCAGAATTTTACTGCATGCAGGATTCGAACCGGTGTACCTCGCAATCAAGGGGAGTGCTCAGGACAGCTAAGTTGGTAGCACCTTTCTTTCTTTCTTATAGCTCTGTTTTTGACTTTCTCAAATAATCTGTTTTCCACTTGCTGTTACACTTGAAGTTAGTTTATAAAACAAATATGAATTTAATTTTAAGTGTTTCTTTGTTTTGTGTAACGAATGTCGATCGATTCTCTTTGGAGAAGGACTTCGCCATATCTGACAAAGCCGCGAGATGACCGACAAGATCTGCGTGGTTAGATAAATTCTTGCGTATAATATGTAAGTAAAGTAGTTTGAAGAAAAAGGGTTTAGCAGGTGTTACTATGCCTTAAGAGTCCGCCTTAACTTTTTATCCGGAGTATATACCTATCATTTAATTAAATAAGAAAAATATACGTTATGAATTTTTGCAATTAAACTCTTTTATCACTTTTAGGGCGGATTCTACCAAACAAGAATACATTTTATTCCTAGAATAAATCGCTATACTTACTCGAGAATAAACCAATTTTACGTTTTACCAACAACAATTCGAAGAATAGCGAGCCTATTTGGGAATAGTCACTATACCACCGATAACGTTCGAATTTGTTAATCCAAGAATAAAAAAAATGGCGTCATCTTATTGTGCTGTTATTTTTCGAAAATAGCTATTCCAAGTATAACTATAGGTACGTCAGATTGCGTGGAAAAACGTCTGTTGTAATCAACAGCCTAGATAATTCTAGAGAATAAAATCGTGGCATAGATTATTCTCGGTATAGTAATTCTTGTATATATTCGAGTTTGGTCGAATCCGCCCTTAAAAATATAACATGCATTAATCATCAGACCCTAGATATTATAAAACCCGGAATACGTGTCATGATAAACCAAATAAGCCCAAAAACGAGTGTTGCGTCATTTCGCTAATGAGTTCTTATGGCCACCTTCCGGTATCACCATCAGACCAGCTCCTTGACATCATTATTATTACATTGTCATCACATTTACATATGCATGCAACATTTCAGCTCAATTGCTTGGTAATAACTGGTTTAATATTTGACCCGAACTGTCGGAGCAAATCAAATAAAATGACTTCCAAGAAATAATATTCACCTGAATGTCGAATCTATCAGTGCCACATCGTTATCGAATTCGAGTTTCCGCGGTAATGTAAAGTAATCACTTCTCATCTCTTTGTTTCAAAGCTTTTTGTTTGTGCAGCTGCGATGTTCCAAAGGAGTTACTCGTACCGTTGATCACATTGTCACGTAATATTGTTTTAACCTAATGTAGTTTGATAACGTTCTTCTGTCCACTATTAAATGACCAGGAGAGCAACAAGATGTCAACAAACCCTAGTCAGTGTCACTATCTAATTATATATATATAAGTCCTTGAGACCAAACACGATACCACGATACACACCATACTGTAAGTTGGAGAAACAAAAGCTGACAGCCTTCAAAGGGCTGAAGAGGCTTTTTAAATCATAGTTAAAAAATTCTATCAAGTTACGTTTCAAACACACGAAATTGAATTGAGATGCTATGACCACACGTTAATCTTAAAACACCTCTCCGTTTAAGTCAGGTGAAAAAATAAAGCAATAAGACAAGCATTTTTCTTTTCTTTTAACATGTACTTTACCCACTTTAGGGAAAGGTCCTCGTCATTCTCTATCAAGGTGCTCTGTCTTAAGCTTTTACTGTCAAACGTGTCTCAATTTTATTCTTGTCGTATTCGAAAATACATTTCGAATTGAGATAGAAAACAATCGGTAGTAGCTTCATGCATTTTCTTGCTGAGTTTTTTTTTAATTTCTATTAATTCGTATTTTATAGTTGGATTAAATTTGTGAAGGGATAGTTTTATAATACGCCACGACCCATAAGGACCTATTTTTATAATTATTACATATATCTTTTGCGTTTATATGTTATAATGACTGTAATGAAAAAAAAACTGTTCCATCCACAGTCTTTTCGACGGCTATACGAGTAGTTATTCAAAGAACAATTCCCGAGCTAGAATATAGATAGTGCATATCACGTCAAATTTATCAGTACCCGTCTCAATACCTTCTTTAAACCGAACTGTATCTCTTCAAAGCGATAGCTTTCCTACATAGAATATCTCCACAGTGCTTACCCATCTTCTACAAACCGATGATATTGAGCAATAAAGATATCCGAAATACACCACCGAAAAGCGATAGCAGAGCGATAAAGATAAGGCGGCCATCTTTAATATTAAATGTGTACTGAGCGCACCTAATCTGTTTTTGATACTTTAGCCTTTAGTGATGGGCGTAAACGATATTTGGTTTTACGTATTTACGGTTTTTAAGTATTTTATGTATGTGATACTGACGATATTCTACTATTCGTATTTAAAATATTGTAAAATGATGAATCGTTGTCTGAAATTCCACTCTTGTCGCATTTACTACCCTTACGAGTAACTATTACTCCCCGTTAGTTATGGATGGATTGTGATGTATGTTTATGTTATTAAAGTGTATCTTAAGTAACCTTTAAACGACTTTAAATCTATTCTATTATAAAGCTGTAACAGAGCTGTGTCTGTACATTCAAGATACTTAAGAAAAAATGACTGTAATAGGCTATATAGGCTTGTCTAAACCCAAAATAATTTTTTTTAGAATTTTGTGTTTGTTTGTTCGCGCATCAGGCAAAAACTATTGGACGGATTTTGATGTAACTTTTTTTATTTGAAAGGCCTTGATTAGATTTAAAAACTCGTTTACATTGTATCCCGCTACTATATCGGGAACCTGAGATATAACCGAAAAACCAGCTTTTGGCTGCGGCGAAGCCGCGGGCAAAGGCTAGTAGTCTATATTTTATAGTACACTGAAATTAAAAGAAAGTAACTAACCTCACATTCATAGTCTAACAGTACAAATCAAGTGCAAGTGCTAAAATACAGATTAAAATAATAAACTAACATTTAAAATTGAGAAAAAATTGAATTGGCAACGCATCTAGGACGATTTTCCAGGATGAGCAGATTCAAATCCTGTTCGTGTCTTATCATTAGATTTCACACTTTGTGTTAATTTATATTAGTTGTCAATCTATTTATTGAAGCTACAATAAATCTGTAATTTCCTTTACTAAGCATTTAGAAATATTTAGTGGACTTTCGTGTGCAAGTAAAACGTTTCGCATCACTATCGACGTTTAGTTCGTAGTTTCCCGGTTCATCCCAGACATCGGACGTCCGGCGCCTACATATCTGATAAATTGAGTTACGCTGTGGTGGTAAACGATTATGTTCAAGGCACTTAGGTGGGACTTGCCCTTTTAGTGGGTAGTGGGGTAATGTATAATGTGTTGTTTGTACTAATCGTGTGTACTCCTTTAGTATAAAGGATTACTCGTGGTGTGGATTTTGTATGCGATAAATGTTTTTAATTATTGCTTCTTGGGCTGAGACCGCATATACTTTATCTGTTTGATAGTTGTCCCCCGCAGCACAGGGGTAATACCCTTTTTTTTGTTAAGGCGGGAAAAAATTTTCCTAACCGCACACCCCGTCGTTCGGGGCAACGAACAGGGTAGTGTGGGGCCTTCACCCACTAAAGAAACCCGCCGTGTGGCGTATCTCCGCCTTTATTGGTGGGCCACTGGAACTATGTGACATTCCTTCGGTGGTACAGGGGTAATACCCTAGTGTAGGTTAAAGGATTTTCAAATGAATGAATTAATAAAAAATGTTGTACGTATATGTGCCACCCCCTCACTTTCATGGGCAATCTTTTTATCGATTATATTCCCATGCCAATGCATCCAATGATGTAGACGGCACAGGACTGATCTTTGTGGCGCTCTCTTGGGGAGGGGTGTACAACAGTGGGCTGATAGATAGATGGTCCCATGATGAGTAGTAACAATCGCTCGTAGACCCAGCAATAATATAAGCGAGCAAATAGTGTCACCACCACATTTTTCCTGCCTAAAAAAGGTTTAATTCCCCTTAGTCGCCGTAGACACCGGCGGGAAAGATTGATGTAGTGACACTTGGTTTCCTTAATACTGCACAGATGGCGGAGTACTTTAGATACCAGCATCCCGCCCGAGTGTTGTGGGTTGGATTCCCACACAGGGCAACTCTTTGTGTAATCCACAAATGGTTGTTCTGAGTCTGGGTGTACTTTGTGTCCGTTAAATTGTATGTTTGTAAAGTCCCCCGCGATACAAGAATTATTCATAAGCGCAGGGTGTTGTATTTATATATATTTTTAGCATTTGACATGCTTAGCACTATACATTAAACACAAAGTGAAAATAATACTTCCGACAGATGGTGCAGGCGTCACCCAAAAGACGTTAAGTATGAATGTGTTATCGAAATTAGCAGTCAGGAGCAATTGTCAGGATGGCTGAATTGGTAAAGCATCTGGACGGTATCCAGAAGATGCAGGTTCAAATCCTGCTCCTGACTGTTATTTTCGATTTCACATTTTTCACTTTGTGTTTAATGTATAGTGCTAAGCATGTCAAATGCTAAAAATATATATAAATATTTATAGGGTTTGCGTCATTATTAGGTAAAATCTTAATTGTAAAATTAAGTTTACCGGGTCGGTATAATGTATGAAAATACTTCCGACAGATGGTGCAGGCGTCACCCAAAAGACGTTAAGTATGAATGTGTTATCGAAATTAGCAGTCAGGAGCAATTGTCAGGATGGCTGAATTGGTAAAGCATCTGGACGGTATCCAGAAGATGCAGGTTCAAATCCTGCTCCTGACTGTTATTTTCGATTTCACATTTTTCACTTTGTGTTTAACGCAGGGTGTTGTCTTAAAATAATCAGTCACCACACATCTGATGGTAAATAGCAGTAATCTTAAGTCGTAAAGCATACAACTGTATAGATACGTTTGAACATTACTAATCTCTAGATTACAGCCCAGTATTACAGATCTCATGTAATCTACAACGCGTTTGTAAATATTCTGACGTCATACATCTTTGGTATTTATTACAAGCTAATGACGTAGGCTTGTGATGTGTATCTTCGCCTAATGAGTATGTAATTATTATTGATATACCGGAGGATGTCTGAGACGGATATAATTACCGTGTTTACATTATATACAATATTAATTTATTTCTGCCCGCGATTTCGTTTACGTAGACGACAGTAATGCTTTCTCAATAAAATAAATAAGTTTTTTTTTTAACTTTGTATTTACTGTTATTTAGACATAAATACTGTAGTACCTTTTTTTGTTAAGGCGGGAAAAACTTTCCTAACCGCACACCCCGTCGTTCGGGGCAACGAACAGGTTAGTGTGGGGCCCTCGCCCACTAAAGAAACTCGTGTGCCATCTCTCCGCCTTTATTGGCGGTCACTGGATTCACTAGAACTGTGTTACATTACTTCAGTGGTAAATAGGTACTTTAGTACCTAGTAACGATATATTGTATTGAAGAAGGTTTGTATGTTAAAAGGCATTGAATAACATATTTACGGTATCCCTGCCTTTGGGCGTCAAAGAATCTGTTATATCTAGTTTTCTCTATCAAAACTTTTCTTTAAAGCAAAATTGCGAGGCATCAAAAATGGCTGCAGAAAATGTCGTGGGAAATGCTCTATTAAATTTAAACTGGATTTAGTTTATTTGAACCGTTTTGAATGGTAGTATCTATGCTATGTATATCTATTATTATACTTATCTAAAATAGTTATATTGTTTGGGACATTTAGGAATATTAATAATAATAATATTTTTAAAAAATAAGGAAAATAACTTGTGACAAACTTAAAAGAAAAAAAATTAAAGCAAATTAATTATTCACCAAAAAAAATATTTCACTTTGGCTAGTCCAATATAAAGTAATGATAATTATGTACTATTGACGACAATGAATGTTATGAACTTCGAAAATATACATTTAAAAAATCTAGTTTATCACAAAGTGCGAAAATGTGAAATCGAAAATAACAGGCCGGATCCAGTAGGACGAGTACGTGACTGTTATTTTCGATTTCATATTTTCACACTTTGTGTTAATTTATATGGTTAAGGATGTCAAATGCTTAAAAAATATATAAAAATATCAAAATATTTAGCGGTGTTAGGCGGTTTGGGATGAAATTTTGTGGTTATACTACTCTGTCAAGACAGTACCGGGAAAAGATCAATAATACACAACATTTTTGTTATTCATCCAAATTTATTTTATCACCTTCAAAGTATGCTCCCTCAGAAACGAAAGACTTACGCCAACGAATAATCCAATCATCAACACATTTTTTAAACGCTGTTTCCGGAATTGAGTTCTGGTTCTCGCCGCGAATTCTCCTTTATGTCTTCTACCGATTGAAAACGGGTGCCACGAAGTGGTAATTTGAGTTTAAGAAAAAGAAAGAAGTCGGCTGGAGCCATATCTGGTGAATATGGTGGTTGCTCGATGGTATTTGTTTAGTGTTTGGACAAAAATTCATTCACAATGATGGCCTTGTGCGAAGGCGCATTATCGTGGTGCAAAATCCAAGAATTTTCTTTTCACAAATCTGGCCTTTTTCGTTGAATTTGCTCTCTTAAACGCCGCATAACGCTCAAATAATATTCTTTATTTACCGTTTGACCTTTGGCGAGAATTCCGAGTGCACAACACCGCGATAGTCAAAGAAAACAGTCAACATGACTGATTTTTGATCGACTTTGGCGTGGTTTTTTCGGTTTCGTTGGAAGTCGCCACTCCGAAGCTTGTTGACTAGTTTGCATGTCAAACTCGTAAACCCACGTCTCCTCATCAGTAACATAGTAAATATATAAACTTTAGCTTATATATTTACTGTGCCAGTAACAATTCGTTTTATAAATGTTGAGTAGGAATTGACTCGTTCTAGCATGTGCTCAGCGACTCTTATGCGATTGAGTTTTTGGAGAAAATTCAGGTCTTTTGGGACTAGCCGAGCGGAAACATGTTTCATACCCAAGTCCAGCCGTTTAGGAGGAGTTCTGCTACTAACACAACAAAAAAAATACTATAGAAATATTCAAACCTTGCCTTTATTTATTGGTCCTCAAGACTAAAACTAAAGAGGGTCTTTACTATCACGCTTCATAAATCATGGTTATCTAGATTATATCATGAGTTCCTTACCAATGGGGTCCCCATATATAACTCGTCCATAAAAATCTCAGCAGTTATCTAACGTCACTGTCGACTCCGATGGATAGCGGATTATCCCAGATGTCCGATCCTATAGTCTTTATATCTAAACCCTTTTGAATGATTTTGTAGAGACTTAGAAATCATTGTCCATATTATATATTTCTATATATTATATATTATGTATTTATTGCTGTGTGGGGCCGGCACCAAGAATAACTCCACCCCGTCTCTTCCTATGGGAGTCGTAAAAGCTGACTAAGGGATTACCGGGGGACCGGGCAGCAGCGTTCCCCTGTGTACTAAAAACATCCACTGCGATCGCCAATCCGCCTGCCAAGCGTGGTGATTATGGTAAAACCCCCATTTTGGGGAGGCCTATATCCAGCTGTGGACCATGAAAGGCTGACGGATGGATGTATTTATTGATAAAAATTCTACCACTAGCTCGCGGTTTTAATTTAAAATCCTAAATAAATTCTAACTATGTTTAGTTGTATTTTTATATTGTATTATTATTAATGATCTTTACCTCAACTCTTCTTTTTCACTTGCAATTTGTGGTCTGGTTTTGTTAACTGTTTGGTCTCTAAGACAAGCTCTCTCTAAGCTTGATGGGATAATTGATAAATTTTAACTTAAGGCTTGCATAAAAATTGGGTTACTAAATGCAAAAAAATAGCTTTAACGCTCTTGGTAGTTCTGGATATATAAATGCGTTTTAATAACTAACTCTTCAACTTTATTATATCAAGTTCTACGTTGCTACCCGACACTTGGATTTTTTTAGTAAACTCCTTATTTTTGCGGCTTCCTATAATATATATATTGTCCCAAAATAGCCGGCCTAGCCGTTTTTGAGGTTATCCGGAACAAATAACAGGCAGACAAAAAAATGAGCCGCCACAGGACGTCTTGCAGATGTGAAAACATCGACTTTCTTTCTTTATTAAATTATTGTTCGAGTCTTATATAATTCCGTGGCCATGTGGGACCGGCTTTAGAATTGTCCCACCCCTCTCTACCCACGGGAGTCGTAAGAGCCGACTGAGGGAATGCCGGGGGAGTGGGCAGCAGCACTCCCTCGACTATTAACAACATTCACTGCGATCGCCAACCCGCCTGTCAAGCGTGGCGATTACGGTATTATCCCCCATGACGAGACCGCTTGTTGTGGCGTTCTCTTGGGGAGGCCTATGTCCAGCAGTGGACGTTGAAGGGCTGATGGATGGATGGATATAATTCTTGGTAAGGGCCCTCTCGTTATCCATAGAGGAATTAAAACTGTTGTTGGTTTATTGATTGACATTATAGTTCCTAGTTAGATGCTTTTGTCAACAGATGGCGTTAAAAATAACAGCCGGTTTTACCCTCCCTCCGCATTAGATGTTTTCACATCAAAAGTTTAAATATTGGTATTTTATTATATACAAAAAAAATTGTTATTGGAATACATTACGAACAGACACTTTTAACTTATTTGTATAGATAGAATATTAGCTGTGTAGTATTCGCGTAAATGTTCTAAATTAGGTTATATTTGACTGTCAATCCAACTTTTTCATACTTAGATGTTATCAAAGTAATTTGAGTCCGACCTTTGTGCAACCTGAATAATAGTTGAAAGAAAGAAAAATCTTATGTTAAAATCTTGTCTTAATCTTACATTTTATTTGTTTTATTTTACAAACTTTGGTTTTAATCTTGTGAAATAGCAAGTACAATAATAAACATTTTAATCAAATTAATTGAAATAGTTTCAACGATAAAACTAGATAGCACTAAACAGAGCTAGTTTTTTGAATACTACGATGTCGAACGGTGAACTTAAGCGGTTACCGTAGCCACTAGGAACACAAGAGACGTTACTCACGCATCGCAATGGATAGTGGGTGGAGAAGAAGGATAATAAGGGGAGGATAAGGACAGAGTATAGTCCTCCAGCGCTCTCACTCACCACCATACGAAACAACAGTTGGAATACCTATCATTATTTCACGCTGATCTTCAGTGAGAGAATGGTACTTCCTCGGTCGAACCGCCCTGTTCATGTTGGGAGAAGCAAGGCATTATGCATTATACAGCTAATTAAGAAAATTGTTTTATCGTAAATATTCATAATATTTCTACAATAGCATCGTATGGTATCATTAAACACTAAGTGTGAAAATGTGAAATTGAAAATAACAGTCACGAGCAGGATTTGAACCTGCATCTCCTGGATACCGTCCAGATGCTTTGCCAATTCAGCCATCGTGACAACTGCTCAGGACTGCTAATTTCGATATCACATTCATACTTAACGTCTTGGGTGACGCCTGCGCCATCTGCCTGAAGTACTGTACATACATTATACCGACCAGGTAAACTTAATTTAACAATTAGCATCTAGACGGTATCCAGGAGATGCAGGTTCAAATCCTGCTCGTGACTTATTTTCGATGTTACATTTTCATACTTTGTGTTGATTTATATGGCTAAGCATGTCAATTGCTATAAATATTTAAATATTGTCTCAATATTATCGACTAAACCGTCAGTAAGGTAACTCACGTCATATCACAGGATTCAAAAATCAATCTTAAATATTGTGAAATTCCTTTTTGTCTAAATTTTTTTTTCCATGTACACTATTACGAAAATATTACTTAGACAATAATATACTGGAGTCCTTTTTTACTTGAGATCGGGCTACCAATACAAAACCGATAGTTTCGATCCCTCATCAGCAGAATGTAGCTGCGAGTATACACATCCTAAACCTGCCAAACCTTCTTCATTCCCTTTTAATTTTTATTTGGAATAGTTCCCATAAATCATTTCGGATTTCTCTTTGAATTTGAAGTGTTACCTGTATTCCGAATTTTTCCCTACATTACGGCATCTGGTATATTGATGGTTGTATAATACTTTTCCACGATAGTTTTTGCAGAAATGGATCGTTATAAATGATTGAGGTATATTCTTTCATCCGTTTCTTTAAATTAACCAATTTATTTACCTTGTGTAAATTATTATCTGCATTTATGAGAAAATATTTTGTACAATACATACACTTGATTAACGTTATACGAGTGGACATGACAATGTATCATTAGGTAAAGTTCTACCCCAATATGGTCTAAGTTTTCGTATCTGTCCAAATAACATTTGAAACTTTATATCGTTTGAACGTTACGTCACACATATGTCTAGTTGTTTTCAATATTGGATACCATTTAATTACGTACTTGCATATTCGTGTATGGTTACGATTTGTTATATTTGTCACTAATAATATTAATAACGGTATGATATGATATTCAGTTTTGAATTTAAAGTAAAATATCATTGTGGAAGTAAAAGCGTGAAATTTATTCCACGAAAACTTTGTGAACGTAGATAAAGGGATATCTGCGAACAGGATTCGAACCTATGCCCTTTGCATTCCCGGTGGAAACGCTTTAGACCTCTAAGCAATGGCATCATCTGAACAAATACCTACCGCAATTTTTACAATGACTATATTAATATTCTTAGTTTTTTCATTATTAATGAAAAGACATCATTCTGTAACAACGGATTCCTTTCACATATAAAAAGTTATTATTAAATTTCACGCAAAAACATAGCATCACGCCTGTATTCCCTGAAGGGATAGGCTGAGGTGTATCACACACCTTTCGTTGGTTCGCCAGCTATGTTTAAGTCCCACGCAATAGGACGCGAGCCTATTGCCGTCTACCGCGCACATTTCCAAACTGGGTTCCTACTGTGAATTTTTCTTTTTACGAAAAAGTTCAATAATACTGCCCGACCCAGGGATCGAACGCGAGACCTCATGATCAGCAGTCGCTCACACTACCCAGGTACTGCTGCACCATAAAGGCAGTTAATCGTTTTATCATCATTAATGATTGTAACTCATTTAAATGGGTACTTGAATACAGGCATGAAAACATACAGTGTTCAAAGAATTCTTAGAACCGCGTTGGTTGAATTTAGAAATAGCGTGTCGGTATGATATTGCGCTATAAAAGATAGACGACATCAGTTATGACTTACGGTCCTACTGAAGCAAAAAATTACACAGTTCTGGGACTGATGGGTGGACAGAGCATGACAGTTATGGCCAAAGATTGTGCCAATGGTGGTGTCAGCTACCTACCTTATTGTAACGGCTTATCACCGCTCATATACTTTGGGAACACTAGGGCTAAGCCAGGCCGCCGCCTACCGTGAGTAAAGTGCTCTTCTCAAACCTCGCTTAAAGTCGGACACATGTTGGAACTCTGGGTCTCGCTCGCGTCCCTTGCTAAAGGAGAGTCCCTTGGTATCCAACCCAAGATGCCCTTTATTTCCTACATTCAATACAAACAACTAGAACAATGACTATCAAATAAATATCTCTGACTCTGTGGGGACCCCCGACCAGTTGAACACTAATGGTGTCTAAAAAAATACTTTCTGAAGTTAGAATCTCTTTAGATCAACGGACTTAAGCACAAAGTGTATTAATTACAAAACTTTAATAACTCACTACCGTTACTTATGCATATTCATAATCGGTAAGGGTCTATATTGCGCCTTTGTACCCTTCGTGCAATATGTCGTGACCTTAGTAACAATGAGACCCCTTTCTGTAACGTAGACCTTTCTTATTAAGGTACGTTACGCAGTAATATCCAAATTTAGAACGTTTTTGATTATGCTCTTGGTTTATTTACTTGTGTTGTTTAGCGAATAACTCCGTGTTCTCAGAGGAGTACAGAGCTTTTTTGCTTAGTAGGATACGAGTCATGGTCCACCTAATGGTAAGTTGACTTAATAATAGCAAGAATACTGCTAAGCAGCACTGCTCACCAATTTATTTCGCGGATGGGATAGGAATAAATCGACGGCGTCACCCAAGACGTTATGAATTAATGTGTTATCGAAATTAACAGTCCCGAGGAATTGTCACGATGGCTGAATTGACAAAACATCTGAACGGTATCCAGGAGATGCTGGTTTAAATTCTGCTCGTGACTGTTATTTCCGATTTCACATTTTGACACTGTGTTGACCTATCTCTCGTTAAAAACAAGTCGGTGACGCGGCTGACGGTAATTCCGACCCGCTCGGGCCGGAAAACAAGTGATTACTCCCACTTGGTATCACATCCAAGATGTATTTCTTACATTCGATCTAAACGACTACAACGATGATGAGCTTTTGTACAATAGCTATACCTATTCAGTCTGAATGAATGTCATATTTGTTGATCTGTATTTTAGCACTTGACATGCTCAGCTACTTTAAAGTACAAATTATTTGTAAACGAGGAAAAAGAGAACTTTAGTGTGAGCAGGAATCTAAATGCATCCGATAGGTGGCATTGGTCGTAAAGACAAATGTGATAAGGAGATTGGGTATGACCGAAAGGTCAGTGCGGTAGCTCAGTGGCTTAGAGCACTTCCCAGGATTGTAAGGGACGCAGGTTCGATTCCCGCTCGCAATAAACTTATCTTTTTCCTCATTCACAAATAATTTGTACTTTGAATTGTATACTTCTTATTATGCACATTCTTTTTTTATATTACGTGGGTGGCAAACTAGTCAACAGCCCAAATGATGGTAAGCGGTTATAGTATCCTATAGCAGCAACACCAGAGGCTTCATTTGCGCGTCGACAACTCCAAACAAAGGGATAGGAGGTGCAGAGGAAGGATAATAAGGAGAGATTCGAGGATAAGGAGGGAATAGGGGTGCTCCGGCGATTTCACTCACTATATGAATTACAACAGTAGAACCCTTATTTCACGTTGATCTTCACAGTTATAGTATGTAAAATTTGTCACATTAATGTCAATGGTTAGAGCATTACTGATCTCAGCATCTTCAAACCTGGAATAGTACCACTCTGCCACAGACTATCAGCGTATAATAACGGTTGGTGTTCATATTATTGCGTGCGGTGAGTGAGGGCACTAGAGAGCGAAACTTATCACCCCTTCTCTATAATTTTATTGCTTCCACAATCATCCTTCATCCATCTTTCCTCCACCACCTACGTCTCTCTCTGACGCTACGATAACCCATTACTATTAAAGGTCATGTTTGATTTCATCTCTATATAATAAAAAAAGACATGCGGGGCAGTCTTTGGGGGCTGCCGATAGAAGTGAAAAATATATAACTTGTGAATTATATCGTCGAGTTATTAGATTATGACTTTGGTCATTTACACTTCTTTACAAAACCAAAAATAATTCAAATATAGTAATCTAATAGCTCGACGATACAATTCACAATTAACTTAGTTTTCACTTCTATCGGAGCGTTCGGTGACGATGTCGCGAGTTCCATGATTTTTGTTCACCCAAAAAGTGCTCAATGCGCCTAAAGAAGTTTTCACTTCAAAAAGAAGGTAAAACTTATAACTACCTACAAATCCAAAATGCAGAACTAAATGTATATTTAGTAATTCTCGGGGTGATGTAGGTCGTGTACTTTGAGAGCCACAGTTATCTCGTATCTGTTGCCTATAATCCTGTATTAGGTTATGATGCCAGTAATATTACAGTTAGTGGCGTCTGGTCTGACCCGATACCACGCTACTGGTATCGTTAGTGTTGTACAGACAAATTTGGTTCTTATAGCTTTGTACAAACATACAACAGAATTTGGAAGCGTATATGCTTTAGATAGGGCTTTTAGGAGATTGTAGGCGTATTCATTTTTAATTTCATACTACAACATATTTCGGAGTATAAGACTTTAGACAAGGATTAAAAGATTGTAGGCATTCATTTTAAATTTCATACAACTCGCGTGTTGGTAGGCGGTTACCGCAGCCTATAGATAAGCGCGGGTAGGGGCATCGCTTGTGCATTTCCAACCTCAGAGAAGGGGCGGTTAGAGAGATGAGTCAATATTTTCATCTGTATTTTGAAATAAAACTACGTTTACGGAATCTATCGCGTTTACTTGATTTTCTACTATCCCGACGTTTCGAATACTTTACAGCATTCATGATCACGGGTGGACTTAGATGATAGACGTCCAAGGCTTATATGTTGTTGTTGTTGAAACAATTTGAGAAAATCAAGGAAACGCGATAGATTCCGTAAACGTAGTTTTATTTCAAAATTTCGCATTAATATCAGAATGTATTATTTTCATCTGTATTTTAGCACTTCACATGCTAATACTACTTATCACTTCCATCACTTCGCTTCTTCAACATTCTTAATTCTCTTCATACACGCTCGCCAGTTTCGGAGACTCCTGACTCCGCCTTCCTTCAATGCATGACCGATTTGGTCTAGGTAGGTCAGTCTCAGTCTCCCCCTGTACCTACATCCTTCCACTTTCGCATTGTATATCTTCTTAACTACTTCTCCGTCATTCTTTCCACATGTCCGAACCATCGGAGCATTCCGTTTCGCGTCTTTACATCTTGACATGCTCAGCTACTTTAAAGAACAACTAATTTGTAAGATGAGTCAACCTCTAAAAGTCATTCAAATTCAATTCCATAATAATTTTAAATATTAAAATTAACAATTTAATTCAGTAGAATGTGCTTAATCTTAATACAATATAGGCAAGCGACCGTGTTATGAGTTAAACTGACTAGTTAAATTTAACTTGAAGCCGCATAATGCCTTTGTGTGCTCGGAGATATAATTATTACAAGTTAGTTTGTCAATGAAAGCGTTATCTTATATTAACTTTCAGGTTATCACCATAATCCTGCTGCCTTTATACCCATATAGTCCCCTAAGTAACATTTGGTCTAGTGGAATAATTGTGCCCCATACCCCCCAAAAGTTTATTGGCTGTAGAGCCATGATGGTTCCAGCTTAATTGGACTCAATACCAGCGTAAAGTGAGGTGGTTTTTTTTTACTGTTGTGTTGCGTTCAGTGAGTGAGAGTGCCGGAAAACCACATCCTCATCATGTCATCCTTCCTTTTAACTTCCTATCCTTGGGTTTGGTTATGCGCGTTTGATGCTTAGTGCTACTAGCGTCTGCTTACCGTCAAGCGGGTCATATCTTTGTTGGCCATTCTTGTCGTATTAAAGAAACGTCTCCGAGCACGAGTTGGACTAAAAATTGTTATGGGATTTTTCTATTCTTAGTAGCAACCCAAGATCTGTAGGTTTTAAAACCAGGATCGACGGGTTCTCGCGCCTACTTTCATTTATCGTATTGTAGTCAAGTGCGTTTATGAGAGCAAGGGAAAAGAGAAATAATATAGTATTTAATATAATGGATAGTTGAAATCGATGTGGCATCTCTTCTTCCTTAAAGTACAGTTGAAATATGGAATATTTCTATATTTTATTTTTTAGAAGCAGAGGCTGACGAAGGTCAACATTCTATGCTTTCTGTCAGTAATGCAAATTTAAATCGAGGGGCAGTCGGTATATGCATAACACGATCGATTTAAAAATGCGCGTATGGAGCGTTTGAAAACGCGCTCCGTATAACAGATATTTTCGATGGCTTTAACTGGATCGTATACTAAAAAAAATCTATTTTGGATAACGGTTATATATATCATCCTTTAGCGTGATATCTAATACAGCTCACACACTGCTAAGGCTGTAGGTACTCCCCATCAGTTAATTCCAAATGTTTTATACTATTTGTGTTCATTGTGATGTATAATATAGTCTATAGTAAAATTTCATTCTTATCAATTTTTGTTACAGGTAAGCGTTACTTAAAATACTGAATAATGCTCCGCAAATATGTCCAAGTAAGTGTTTGTAGCTGTGAGAAATATTTTATCATCAATTTTAAACTAAGTGGGGCCAACTCTGGGGTTGCTCTTCTAAAAACATAATGATTGTTTACATATTATCTCTATTTTAGTTATAAATAAGTCAGAACGTCAAGTTCTTGAAATTAAATATTGTCTTGACATATAAAATAATCTGAAGCGCAGTTATGACCCTTTTTTTTTGTTGAGTCGGGAAAAAATGTTCGTAACCGCACACCCCGTCCTTCGAGGTAACGAACAGGGTAGTGTGGGGCCCTCACCCACTAAATAAACCCGCCGTGTGCCGTCTCTCCACCTTTGTTAGCGGGGGCCACTGGAACCATATTACATTCCTTCAGGACCCTGCCTATTTCCTGTTGTTCTCGTGTATGGCTCACAGGCCTGTTCTTTAACAAACATCACGAAGTTACTACTCAAGGTTTACCAGCGGGCGATAGGGTACAATATTTTTGATATTAAATGAACTGACTACATAAGGAATATCATATCATGCTCAAAGACAATCTCCGAGCTTAGAGAAAATGCTGCAAATTGTCTTGGACTTGTCATGCTTTTTACTTTTTAATATGTCTCCCGATTTAATAACCGTTATACCGGCAAAACCCTGCGGTGTCCCTCTGGATTTCCTTCAGCCAGAGGAGGCAGTAATGCAACGGGTGATAGCTGCTTTACTTCGCTTAGTCGCCTCTTACGACACCCGTGGGAAAGAATGGGATGGTCACACTTGTATTCTTAGTCCGTCACCACACGGACAAGAACTTTGTTTGTTTGTTACGCTTTCACACTGTAACTACTAAACCGATCATCATGAAATGAATAAATATTCATGGACATTTTCACACAACGTTGTCTGGTCCCAAACTAAGCTTAACGCTTGTGCTATGGGTACCAGATTACGGATATAATACATATATTACTTTTTTTTTGTAAATACATATATATAATATATAGAAAACACCCAGACACAGTACAAATATCTGTGTTCTTCACACAAATAATTGTCCTGAGTGGGAATCGGACCCACGACTTCGTGCAGTGAAGTCGGTTACACTACCGGCTACGCCACGAGGCCCGTCAAAATGTTTGCATACATATACCCTGAAGCACAGATTAGGATACAGGCTACTTTTTATCCTCGTAAACTGGATTTTTCTTTTGGTATATAAATTTTTGCATAGAGACCCGTTCTGTACCGTCAAGTTACGGTAGACTATAAAATATAAATGTCTTTGGACTTTAAAATAGGTGTAGACATTATATTGCTCCAAAGATCATTCTCTCATTATTTGCAACATTAAACAATAGTGGTTGTGAGCCCGCCAGATGTGAAAGATTTACAAGTTAACATAAACTCGACTGTTATGATCATTTAGAGCAAAGTTTACCAATTGACTCAACTCTAAGGTTTCATATAACTGTTGAGAATGTGTTGTCACTGTATATAACGCTATTGTATGTTAATTTGATAGTTTCACTGATTGTTATATTTACTCATATGTCTTTAGTTAAAATTATTACAAATGTTCTCATGATTAGAGATTTTAAACTCTAGCTCGCCCCAGTTTTATCCGTGTGGTGACGAACAAAGAATACAAGTGTCACCACCCCAACCTATCTTCCCCATCGGTTGTATATAACCCAGAGTGCATTAAAGTATTACAGTTATGAAGATCACTATTTAGAGTGATTCCACAATCCCACATCCACATTAATCTTTCGGTATTTAAACCTCAACATCATTTATGAATATTTTCATGGTCTAAATATTTTTTAAGCATTTGATTTGCTTAGCCATTGTCGTCACCCAAGACATTAAGAAGGAATGTGTTCTCCAGAGCAGATGGCTGAATTGGCAAAGCATCTGAGACGGTTTGCCAGGATATGCAGTTTCAAATCCTACTCGTGACTATTATTTTCGATTTCACGTTTTCTCACTTTATATTAATCACTTAATAAAGTCATGTTCAAGTTGTAACGTTGCAAATTTTAATTTATAAATTGATAATGGAAGGATGCCTAGCGCCACCTAGTGAGGCACAGTGAGGCACTTGTGACAACGTTCCTTGGATCGAATATTGTTGTCCCAAATCTTAACGGTAGAGAGGTCGCTTTCGATTTTTGATATTTGAGGTCCTATTAGTCGCTTAGATTAAGTAGTAGGTAGGCTTTAAAATGGCGTGTCACATACTCGCGTGTCTTTTTTGGTTCAATTTATTCAATTACCACAGTCTAGTTGGTGAACCGGGAGTCCGGGACAGTCTGTAGTCTTGAGATTGCACACGGAATAGGGGACAAAGCTTTGCATGTCCGTGGAGATATGGCGTATCCTGTTATGTAGAATAGATTTTTTTATTGCCAATAGTGACAGACCAGTGAATGGTAAACATGATGGTACGCCGCTCACGTACTTAGGCAACACAGGGGCATAACTCCTCCACCTGCCCTGCGGACGGGTATCCATAAAGGGCCCCAACCCCCTTCCTATCCTCTCCTTATTATCCTTTCTATCCTCTTCTTATTATCCTACCTATCCTCTCCTTATCCTTCCTATTCACCTCCTATCCCTTTCCTTGGAGATGGCGACGCGCGAGTTATACCTCTGTGTTGCTAGCATCTAAGAGGCATTTCGAGGTTCCCTACATTTTTAACACAGAAAATTCAAATTTAATGGAGAATGTTTATTATCATTTGAAAGAACATTCTTTGGCATTTATTTTTTAAAGATTATGTCTATCAAATGTTGGCCGTTGCTACGTCGCAGATGGTCCATCCGTTGAGTCCAATTTTCGATGACTCGTTCGAGTATTTCGACTGGTAACAACAAAGTAATGAGGGCCATTTCTGGCTCAATGGGTATCTAAACAAACAAAATTGCCGCATTTGGGACGAAGAGCAACCTGAAGAGATTCAAGAACTGCTACTTCATCCAGAAAAAACAACGGTTTGGTGTGGTTTGTGGGCCGGTGGAATCATCGGTCCACAAACCACACCAAAAAAGTAGGGAACCTCGAAATGGATCACCTCTTATAAGCTACGGAAATACCGCTTACCATTAGGTAAGCGGTATGCTTGTTCGCCACCCATGTAGTATATAAAAAAAAAGTTCATTCCAGATCTGACATGTACGTGGAAGAAAGGAATGCTGAAAAGGAACCGTCTTGGACAAGATCGTCTCCAGTTACAGGATCAGTCCAATTAGATTAACACGTGGATCGTTTTCCAAATTTAAATGCTGGTTCTGCATGTGGTGTTTGTTACCTGAGGATGAGCACTTTTGGAGAAGGATAGACCTGTTGTTGTTTCGTCCAGGACATCCATATCGCATAGCTTGAATGCGAGGCTGGCCGTGAGGTCTTTAGCGGGGACGAAATACTTCTAACAAAGTACAATTGCTGTCTATACGAGACACGAAGTGATTATGGCACCCATATTACTGAAGGACCTCGAGGACCTATAAAACCGAAAAGATAACATTGCCATTCTCGGATCATATTATCGACTCGAATATCTCTCGATAAAAATAGCCTACCTTTTTTTAATAACACATTATTTATCTGGTAACACTGTATGTAGCTAGAGATTTCAGCTTACAAGCGATTATAAGCTTTTCATTATTTCTTTTAATTTTCGTTGAAAGCTCTTTTGGAAAGCTTCTGTATTAAGTTTTGAGAGCCACTGGTTATAAACAATAGAGGCGTTCACTGTATATCAGGTGTCATTGAATAGGGTGTGGGTTCGATGTTGTGAAGGTAATTTGTGATTTATGGCGCACGATAGCGTCAGTTATAGTGCATTATGTTCACAGCTAGCGCTCGCAGCCATTTGTGATCCATAATCTGTAAAGCTGATGGATCTATGGTCATTCGTGCGATTTCTAATCTAGTGGTCGTAAATTCAAAGACTGGGTCGTACAAAAATGGTTATAGGGCTCTCTCTGTTCTGTTCTATCAAAAATAAAATCCGTAACAGTGATACTTTGGCCGGTAGAATTCAATAGAATTGTCCTTATTACTCATTAAATGAGATCCTTACTAATATTATAAACTAGTTTTTTCCCGTGACTCTGCCCCAGACAAAAGCTAGCTTTTAGTTTCTCGATATACTCGTAGTACCACAGAAGCAATGTAACACAGTTCCAGTGGTCCACCAATACAGGTGGAGAGACGGTGCACGGTGGGTTTGTTTAGTGGGCGAGGGCCCCACACTGCCCTGTTCGTTGCCCCGAGCGTGAAAAGTCTCTCGATATAACAGCGGAATAAAACATATACCAGTTTTAAACTCTAAAAACCTATCAAAGAAAATAGTTTCTTCCGTTAGTAGTTGTTGTGTTATGTGCGAACAAACAGAAAAAGTTATAAACACAACACAGATGGCGAAGTGGGTTAGATACCGGCCACACAGGACAAAAATTCTCAAATAACGTGTTTTGTATTCAGAAACGCGTAAGTGGACTAATACAGAATTTATTTCTCAAATATCTTAAATGTACAGACATAGCTCAGCTAGCTTTATAATAGTGTACAGATGCTAATAATGTGTTTGTTTATTTAGGTATTTTTATATATATTTTTAGCATTTGACATGCTTAGCACTATTCACTTTGTGTTTAATGTGTTTGTTTGTTTGTACGCTATTACGCACATCAAACGTCTAAAAATATCTTGACAAACGTCATTTATATTAGTAGTATCTGCACGTGCATTTCAGGTGCAATAATAAGCGATTTTAATAACGATAAATGACACTGGTGGTAACACACTAATGGCAAAAGTCGTCGGAATAGTATTATTGTTTTCATGACAAGTCGTTGGCAAAAGCTCCTGCTATTTGCTGCGATTGAGCTGTACCATCAGTTTACTGTCAACAGTTATGTCTCGTTAGAGTTAATTATTAAGTTATATTAATATCAGAAATACGAATAGTTGGCCTGCGATGTTAAATTATTATAAATTGCTATGCTAGATTTTATCCTTACTAATGTTATAAACGCGAAAAGTAAGTTTCTTGATAAGGCAAGGATAATTCTAAACTCGTATGATATTTATATATATTTGTAGCATTTGACATGCTTAGCACTATACATTAAACACAAAGTGAAAAATGTGAAATCGAAAATAACAGTCAGGAGCAGGATTTGAACCTGCATCTTCTGGATCAAAGCATCTGGACGGTATCCAGAAGATGCAGGTTCAAATCCTGCTCCTGACTGTTATTTTCGATTTCACATTTTTCACTTTGTGTTTAAACTCGTATGATATTAAGAATACTTCTGTTATTTCTTTCTGCCCGCCGTACGCCGTATAATTGTTACTCGCAGAATGAGATCAGTTGGTGATATCGTGTATTTTTAAATTTTTCACTAAAAGAACGCATCTTTTTAATATAACATAGATAATAGAAGGATTTTTTTGTTGCTTAGGGTGGCAGACGATCCACCGAAGGAATGTAACATAGTTCCAGTGGTCCGCCAATAAAGGCGGAGAGACGGCACACGGCGGGTTTATTTAGTGGGTGAGGGCCCCACACTACCCTGTTTGTTGCCCCGAACAACGGGGTGTGCGGTTAGGTACATTTTTTCCCGCCTAAACAAAAAAAAAAAAAAAAAGGGTGGCAGACGACCCACCGCCTACCTGGTGATAAGTGGTAACGGTCGCGTATGGATTTAATTATACTAGCAGTTTAAGCCACTGCTTACCATCTTCCACAAACAAAACACAAGTCATACGAAAGCGTTGGTACCGACCTGTCGGGCGTGATAACCTGTTACCCAGCCCCACCACCATTAATGCGATGGGTGATAATTGCTTACTGCCCTTAAGCGGCTCGCACGGCACTCGCGAAGAAAAATGCGGTGATGACATTCTTAGTCCGGCACCACACTGATCACGAGTTCTTTTAGTTTACCTTCATATTATTATGTAAAACTGTACGCCATGTAAAGTGCGATAAGGACATGAGAACGAACGACGTTACTTAAGAATCGTAAAAAAATGTTGTTAAATAAAGTATATCGTAAAACAGTTATAATGGTACGTTTAACGATTCACCATGAAATATTTTATGAAATTTTAATTTTTATACTTTTCTCCCTCATTACGTTTTATGATTTATGACACTATATATTTTAGAGTCAGTCAAACCGCTGTGCTCAGATAGTCTGTGCTCGTCATGATTTCTAAACGATCTATCGATAAGACAAATGACGTTTAAAAATTTAATTACGTAATATAAACAAAGAGTTATTTTTACAATTGTTTTTAATAACTAATTTCTGTTCGCAGTTTTGTCCGCGTGGCCTATACGTAAAGAAATTACATATTTTTCTTCAGGAACAGATATAAACGTTCTCGATTAGGTAAATATTGCGCGCTGACCGCCTTCTATGCTGTAAAGGATTTTCGAAGTCCTATTTGACTGTTTGTTGACGATACTGGTGAATCTGTGCTACGTGTCTCATAATTTCAATTA
This sequence comes from Leucoma salicis, assembly GCA_948253155.1. Classification (NCBI taxonomy): domain Eukaryota; kingdom Metazoa; phylum Arthropoda; class Insecta; order Lepidoptera; family Erebidae; genus Leucoma; species Leucoma salicis. The sequence goes on along the minus strand of OX411830.1, from coordinate 2,763,573 downwards.
ATTAGGATGTGTATCAAGTCAATCGACCTAGTAAATAAAAAGTTTTACAATCAATTCAACCCCCATTTCACCCTCTTAGGGGTCTCCCAAGTTTCAGGACTTTATGTTGTCTTGGGTGGCGGTTTGTCTATCGTGCAGCGCTACCTACGTGCGATCATTTTGATTAATGCCGCTGCTCTTTGTGGCGCGTGCGTTCTATAACAGCCGCCACTTGTAGAACTTGCTCGTTTGCATTTTGATTAGTACGAATTATTATTGCAATTGATTAATATCTTCTGATTTTCTGTTTTTGATAATGTCGTTTTATTTGAAAAGCCTACATTTTTCTTGTTTGCCTAACATTATCGGTGCATCTGGTAGGGCTAAGTATGTATTGTTTGTCAGAATTCTGCAGCAGCTGTTGGACATAGCTATCCCTAACGGTAGTTTTCAATAACCTATCTTAGATTACTCTCATGCGACACAATCATGTTGACACAAAAGATTTGTATTTACAAAAATACTTTTGATTTTTGTAAATACAAACCTTTTGTGTCAATATGATTGTGTCGTGTGAGAGTAATCGAAGATAGCTATCTAAGATAGGTTATTGAAAACGGCCGTAAAAAAGTACCACAACGAGCGGCCCTGTGTCGCCCGCATCCGACGGCTCCCACTGCTTTGACCAGATCATTGGTCAGTAACCTATCTTCCCCAGCGGTTGTAGTTTGCCATATAATTTTGGCACTTTAGCGTACCAACCTGGTAGGTTATGTCGGTCACTCCCCTTTTTTAGATTATAGTTAAAGTCCTCATTAATTTGTAAAATAATTTACGAGCGGGAATAATCCACGCACATCTGCTCTCAAATTGATACACTCATTCATAAATACATTGTAGCGAAATGGTCGGTTTAATAAATTGAGAATGAATCCCTGTTATTTGTAAATGATTTGCATAATTCATTGCTAATTTATAGTTAATTTGAGATTAGTTAACTATTATTGCATTGTGGTTTTCACGTATATGTATGAATTTCTGTTAGCGATTTAAGGAAGTAATTATAGGTCGGTTGTAACAAATGAAATTCAATTGATTTTCAGTTTGATTCGGTTTTTGTTACGCATAGCCAATTAGCCATGGCCCACGTGATGGTAAATGGTAATCATTGCGACAATAGAGACACTTAAAAATATTTCATAGGCAGATATAGGTCCCGACAATTAGTAAGAACGCTATCATCAGGCTTCTTTTGTGTTTTTATTTATCATTACATCATCAGACGATCAGATACATTGATTTCTAGGTTGAAGATGAAATATATTTTCTATCTTAATAGTTTGAGCTATATTTCATATTAAATTTCAAGACACTTACTAGCAACATAATAAAAAACAAAACAGAAATATCACTGGGGTGCTGCCATCCTTTTTTTTGTTAAGGTGTGAAAAAATGTTCCTACCCGCACACCCCGTCGTTCGGGGCAACGAGCAGGCTATTGTGGGGCCTTCACCCACTAAAGAAATCCGCCGTGTGCCGTCTCTCCGCCTTTATTGTCGGGCCACTGGAACTATGTTACATTCCTTCGGTGGAAGGGGTGTTGCCATCCTTACAGAAAAAAAAAAAACGATAAAGAAGAAGAAGAATAGAGAAGAGGAGGAATTGTAGAGCAAAAATTATAAAAATGACTTCTAGTGGTAGAGTTATTAAGAGGCCCGCTTGATTGGGGAAGTATCCCCCTCACAACCCTCTCACAGAAGATCAGCGTGTGAAAACAGCGGTTGGTTAGGTTGTGTTTCGTATGGTGAGTAAAAGTTACGCAGGCCCAAATCTCGTTTTTTTTTTATTGCTTGTAGTGGCAGACGTGCCACGGCCCATCTGATGGTAAATGGTAACCATCGCTCATAAAAAAAAACATAGCATCATGCCTGTATTCCCCGAAGGGGTAGGCAGAGGTGTATTACACACCCACGACCGTCGCTCATGGACTCAACTATACCGAGAGTATTGCAAAGCCGCTGCTCACCAATTCATTTCACAGCTGATATGAAATGGCTATCTCCTGCTACAGCCAAAACGTAACGATGTGCTTCATGGCCGGTCACACGGGAGATGGTGGTACAAACCCGCTCGGGCTCAATACCAAGTGAGTAGTCCCACTTGGTACCCAGCCCTACCACCAATCATGCAATGGATGATAATTGCTTACTTCGCTTAGTCGTCTCATACGACACCCGTGGGAAAGAATGGGGTGGTGACACTTGTATTCTTAGTCCGTCACCACACGGACAACCTCCTGTCTATAGTCTCGCTTTAGTTTCTTTCCCCTCCACCTCCTATCCCTTTCCTTGGAGATGGCGACGCGCTAGTGATAGGTAGCGTCTATAGGCTACGGTAACTACTTACCATCATTAAACACAAAGTGAAAAATGTGAAATCGAAAATAACAGTCACGAGCAGGATTCGAACCTGCATCTCCTGGATACCGTCCAGATGCTTTGCCAATTCAGCCATCGTGACCCTTGCTCCTGACTGCTAATCTCGATAACACATTCATACTTAACGTCTTTGGGTGACGCCTGCACCATCTGTCGGAAGTATTTTCATACATTATACCGACCAGGTAAACTTAATTTTACAATTAAGATTTTACCTAATAATGACGCAAACCCTATAAATATTTAGATATTTTTATATATATTTTTAGCATTTGACATGCTTAGCAACATACATTAAACACAAAGTGAAAAATGTGAAATCTAAAATGACAGTCACGAGCAGGATTCGAACCTGCATCTCCTGGATACCGTCCAGATGCTTTGCCAATTCAGCCATCGTGACCCTTGCTCCTGACTGCTAATCTCGATAACACATTCATACTTAACGCCTTTGGGTGACGCCTGCACCATCTGTCGGAAGTATTTTCATACATTATACCGACCAGGTAAACTTAATTTTACAATTAAGATTTTACCTAATAATGACGCAAACCCTATAAATATTTAGATATTTTTATATATATTTTTAGCATTTGACATGCTTAGCAACATACATTAAACACAAAGTGAAAAATATGAAATCGAAAATAACAGTCACGAGCAGGATTCGAATCTGCATCTCCTGGACACCGTCCAGATGCTTTGCCAATTCAGCCATCGTGACCGTTGCTCCTGACTGCTAATTTCGATAGCACATTCATACTTAACGTCTTTGGGTGACGCCTGCGCCATCTGCCGGAAGTATTCTCATACATTATACCGACCAGGTAAACTTAATTTTACAATTAAGATTTTACCTAATAATGACGCAAACCCTATAAATATTTAGATATTTTTATATATATTTTTAGCATTTGACATGCTTAGCAACATACATTAAACACAAAGTGAAAAATATGAAATCGAAAATAACAGTCACGAGCAGGATTCGAATCTGCATCTCCTGGACACCGTCCAGATGCTTTGCCAATTCAGCCATCGTGACCGTTGCTCCTGACTGCTAATTTCGATAGCACATTCATACTTAACGTCTTTGGGTGACGCCTGCGCCATCTGCCGGAAGTATTCTCATACATTATACCGACCAGGTAAACTTAATTTTACAATTAAGATTTTACCTAATAATGACACAAACCCTATAAATATTTAGATATTTTTATATATATTTTTAATGTATGTTGCTAAGCATGTCAAATGCTAAAAATATATATAAAAATATCTAAATACTTACCATCAGGTCAGCTGTAAGCTTTCATGCCACCCAAGTATTATAAATAAAATTAGATGAGTTAATGGATATGCAGGGTAGTAGAGAGAGGTCGAGGAGGGATTTTGGGCCATCGGAGCTCTCACTCGCTATATAACACGCACGAGTAAGGTAAGCTATCATTGTTTCACGTTTATGTTCTTGGAGAGGATGGGACTTCTGGTTCATTAATTCTGGGAGTAACAAGCTTGTATTGAGGCAGTAATCAATAAACTTTTATGAAGTTTCTGTGGTGCAGCGGTAGTGTGAGCAACTGCTGATCATGAGGTCTCTGGTTCGATCCCCCGGTCGGGCTAAGCTATTGGGCTTTTCCGTAAAATGAAAAATGTTCAGTATCAGCCCGGAGTTTGGAAGTGTGCCCGGTAAATGGCAATAGGCTCGCCCCCATTACGTGGGACTTAAAAATAGCTGGCGAACCGTGGGTGTGTAATACACCTCTGCCTACCCCTTCGGGGAATACAGGCGTGATGCTAAGTTAAGTCTCATTGCTTTACCATTTCCCATATTCTACTGGTTAACAAGTGGGCTTTATTTAGAAATATTCTTATTTCGTTCGCGTACTCTTCAAAATTGGGTCATAGTATAGGTAAATTGTTCGCTCTATAGCAAATTAATTCCAAATTTTACAAAACTTGATAGCTCACAAAAACTGTTTGTTTTTTCGTCATATAAGTAAATCTCCTTTTCTAGGTTGCGGACCATCTATAGATATGCAAAATTTCGTAATGGTTAGTTCAGTAGTGATGACGTAAATAAACGAACACACTTGTATTTATAATATATAAGTAACTAGGATAAAAAACCTCAATTGCGACAAAACAAATACTTCACTTAAAATAGCAATTCCGCAACCTAATTTGTTTATTCAAATTGTAAACCCAAGAAAAATATAGACTCCACCACTGTTCAGTGACAACAAAGAAATGTGTTTAATTAAACCTGTCGGTATTAACGCTGGTGAAGGAGTAGTCTTGCGGTTTAAACGGAGTTGTTATGAAGAGGTGCAAGTCTTAAAAATACGCGATCTGCGGTAAAGCGTTAGGAACTGCGCGGTGAAAAAAACCACTTCAATATTACTCCATAAAATAATTTTCTCTGCAATATGGTTGTTACATGATTTTTTTGTTATTGCTAAAGATGGCAGACGTGCCAAGGCCCATCTGATGGTAAGTGGTAACCGTCGCTCATGGACTCAACTATACCGAGAGTATTGTGAAGCCGCTGCGCACCATTTAATTTTTCAGAAATTAAATGGAAGAATAAACGGCTATCTTCTGCTACAACCAAAACACACTGACGTGCTTCATGACTGGTCACACAGGAGCCGGTGGTACCGACCTGTTTTGGCCCGATAGCAAGTGATTCCTATCACTTGGTACCCAGCCCTACCACCAGTAATGCAATAGGTGATAGATGCTTCCTTCCCTTAGTCGCCGAGTACGACACCCGCTGGAAAGGATGGGGTTAGGGACACTTGTATTCTTAGTCCGTCACCACACGGATTCATGATAACCGTCCTTTTCTTGAGCACCATTATATACATACTAGTTGTACACCGCGGTTTCACCCGAATTTAATAAATCACGTCACGTTCTCTTCGAGCTCTATTCGCGCGCCGAGAGTAGAATTTAACTATGCATCCAAATAACATGCTTTAAAAAGCAAAGTTTATCGTCATAAAATTATCTTACTGGTGATGTAACTTTCGTTCTTAAGTATCCCATGTCTAATAATAACGATCTAAAATAACTTTTCAATATAATTTGTGACATTGTACCTTTTTGTGGCTTATTTATTACAAATAGACACATGGTATCACGGTTTTAGCCATATTTTAATAGAACCTAGTATTTACTAATCACAAACCATTGAGCCATCGCACACGAATAAAGGAGTTCGGAACCCATTTTTGTTCTGACTTGCTAAACAAAAAATAAAATTGGTTGCCTGTAAAGTCGGTATACGGGCGAAAGTTTTACGTGACAACGACTTTGAGTGGTAAAATAATTTTAATGTGAATATTCATTCGTATAGTAGGAAGAAGGATGAAATAATAGTAACAATTTAAAACATTTATTTATACAAAGAATTATATTTAAAACATTAATTTATACAAAGAATCTCGCACTGAATTTCATATTAACAAAATTTTATTTCTTCGTCTCTCTCGCTCTTAGGCGGGCTAACCATGCCCGAGTGGAAGGGACGCGTGCCTCTCACTCGCTCTCATTGTGAGCGCATAACGTGAGCGGAGCGTAACGCAGTTTCTTGAAGTGTCACCCGGCAAACCAATTTATAAGACGTTGTCACGTCAAAATCAATATTTAAGGTTACCCGAGATGTGTAGCCTAATGATAGTAGGTATTTCCAGAGATTATCCGGTTTAAGCGCACAAATAAAAACAACAAATAAACATTTTAGCTTTATTATATTAGCATATATTGTCTCTACATGTTTGGAGCACTTTGTAGTATACGTCGTCCCACTTTTGGAGCAAGCCCTCGATGATAGTCGGAGGAGATCTCACAATTTTGCATGGAAAATTAATTCTCTGATGCGTTAACTTGCCTTGGGAAATTGTTACAAGGATGAGGATATGTTAATTAAATCGTACTGTTAAATGGTTCACCGTTGTATACTTATTGCAAAACAAGTTGTGGTCAACTGCTGCTCGTCGAATGAAAATTGCTTTTAATATACGAACGTGATCTTCCTGTCAATGTAATAATGAGTAATAAGTAATGAGTCTACTGGTATATTAACTAGTTTACCATTTCCACCCTTCAATAACCCACTTTTAATATAGACTTAACAAAACTTTTTGCTCCTTATATGCCAGTTTTTCCTGATTTTCTCCATTGCCTTAGTAAAGCTACCTACTACTAAATACGAGTATGTCAACTCTGATACATGCTGTATTGCACTAAGTTAGTCGTATGATTGTGGTGAATACCCCGAGACCTCATGATGAGCAGTCGCTCACTGCACCACAGAGGCAGTTAAAACATCAATATCAGAATCTTGTTATATTATACTATAATTTTGCATTTCAATTGTAATGTTAAAATTATAGTAGCTGTAAAATTCGCTATGCATAAATTGGATAAAAAAAAAATCTTTATATTGAAACTATAGCGATTTCAGTGGGCTAGTAATTTTAGAAACTATTTCTAATGAAGTTTTATTAGTTGGTGCAACTAGTTTTCTAGCTAAGAATTGCAGCGTTAATGTGGTGTAAGTGATTAGCGTATAGTTTATTGGATATTAATTGTTATTTTATAATCATTTTGACGGAATTGGGGAAATCATTAACCTCTACGAGCTTTTTATTTATTCAAATTCTCTCGAAGGAAATTATAAAAAGGTTCTATTACGTTTATCATGTCGGTCTATGGAAAGTAGACTTCAATCCTCTGTGCTTTTTTATTTCAATAGGCAGCATTGTTAATGTAGGTAAGCCATTGACCATATCATCTCTGGACTCATGGGCTTAAGCAACGCCAGCCAAACCACGGTTTGCGGCCACCGTAGCTTCGTCAGACGCTACCAGCTTATAGTCTGTGCCTCATCGTAACAATTATCAAATAAATTGTAAGAAAGCAATTAGAGGCAGGGCGAATAATAACTGAGACTTTCCCGCAAATTACATTGTTACTATATTGTTTAGATTACTCTCGGGTATGTTTCAATATTTTTAAGTAAAATTTGCATTAAATTCTCAACTGAAATCCAGAACGAACATAATAATTAAATTAAGTATTGATTTTAACGCATATCGATAACAGTCGGCTACCTATTTTTTATCTATATTTTTTAGCATTTGACATGCTCAGCCACTTTTAAAATACAAATTATTTGTGAATGAGGAAAAAGAGAACTTTAGTGTGAGTGGGAATCGAACCCGCGTTCCTTCCAATCCGGGGAAGTGTTCTAAGCCACCGCACCGACCTTTCGGCCGTCCCAATCTCCTCATCACATATGTCTTTAAGACCAACGCCATCTATCGAAATGCATTTTACTTGCATTAATCCAATATAGTAAGTTTAATTTTGTACATAATTAAATTAGACTGTGTGCTACATTTCATCCAAATACGTAAACATATAGCCTTTGCCAGCGGTGCCGCCGCAGCCAAAAGGTTATATCTCAAGTTCCCGATATAGTAGCGGGATGTATACCAGTATTTAACTCTAATCAAAGCTATTTATATATATTTTTAGCATTTGACATGCTTAGCACCATACATTAAACACAAAGTGAAAAATGTGAAATCGAAAATAACAGTCACGAGCAGGCGTCGCCCAAAGACGTTAAGTATGAATGTGTTATCGAAATTAGCAGTCAGGAGCAATTGTCACGATGGCTGATTTGGCAAAGCATCTGTACGGTATCCAGGAGATGCAGGTTCATATCCTGCTCGTGACTGTTATTTTCGATTTCACATTTTTCACTTTGTGTTTAATCTAATCAAAGCTATCAAATAAAGAAAGTTGCATCAAAATCCGTTCAGTAGTTTTTGCGTAATGCGCGACCGAACAAACAGACAAAAAATCTAAAAAAAATGTTCTGACACGCCTATATAGCCCAATACAGTATTTTTTTCTCAAATATCTTAAATGTATAGACACAGCTCTGTTACAGCTTTATAAATAGTATTCAATATAAAAATTTTAAATTACCTCGATCTGTTAAGTGGGGACAGTACAGACTAATGAAAGAGTATAACACTTCATTGCCCATCCAAGTAGAATATCATCGTAGTACGCTGTAGCGCGAACCGCTCAACGGGTTGAGAGGAAAACTAAATTTTGCTTCGATAAACAACCGTGCACCGATACAAACCTCACTTCTGTCGGTTTGGTTTTATGTTTGACTAGCTGCTGACCGCGACTTCAGTTGCGTGAACCTTAGAATTGGGTCAATATGCGTGGCACGTTAAGTATTTTTATGCAAAAGTAGCTATACCACAGAAACAATTATTCCGCGGCAAAAAATATCCTATAAGTTAATTCAGGAAACAAACTCTTTGTGTGTTTAATATCATCCAAATCTGTTCAGTAGTTTTTACTTGATTAAATGACAAACATAGAAACATCGTCATCGGGCGAGACTTAGTTCAGTGGGTAAAACTGAGTGTTGCTAACAGTTTTTGTACTACCAAGGTTTGGAGCTCATAATATTACGGTTAGAAACGGTGAACTTACGACACTAGACCAATTAGAAATATGTTATACATTTTACAGATAGTAGCTATTAAGGTCGCTGATCACTACCGCTGATTGCCGGTACTTATCTGCTACAAATACGCTCATACCGTGCATTGGCAAATACAGATTAGGACGTCTGCCCATTAGATGGTCTCGGGACCTAATAACTATCTGTCGTTTTTATCCGTAAACGTATACAGTACCTATACGTAGAGGGAAGGAGGTGTCTATATAAATAAAATGACAATCGTTGAATACTTAAGACGCATTAGTCGAGTAAAATTTTAACGAGTTATACGTCCATCTTAATAGAAAAATCACATTTAACAATCACATTTAACGAAACTGACTTCAGACAATATTGTACCATCACATTCACTTATTCACACACATTATTATACTCACATTACATAATATACAATCAGTTTGAATGCTCATATTACATAGTTCTATATTTAAAAATAATCATGCTATGTCGTGTGCTTGAAAATGTGTAGGCACATAAAAAGGTTCGAACACATTTTCTTCAAGGACCTTCCAAATATATTTTTTATGTCAGTTACGTACGGCGCTCCTCTCAGACTAAGAGGTTATGGTTTGAGTAGACCCACCGGTCATATGCGGGTTGAGGTTCAGGCATGTAAAATAAAAGACAATGTATGCCGTTTACATGTATCGATTCATTAAAGTTATTTTTGTGGTCAGTTGTATATTAGTTGTGGTCAGTTCTGTGAGCATCGAGATCGCTTAGTAGGTAATAAGTAATCGTTCACGGTTGTTGTCATAACATAACAGTATTCGCTTAACTGCCTCAAGTGTCACTTAACCGAGTAAGTGTTATTGCGTTAAATAAACATACACGTTTTAAGTGACAGTTAAGTCAAGCTACATTAAATTTCTTATAGCTTTTAATAAGAAGATTCGTTTGTTTTTTACAAGGGTGGTTATAAGTTAACGGTTAATGCCGCTCATTGTCAATTTTGGGAAAAGTGTAGGAGGCGGGTAAACTTCCGGCACGTTCATTCCATGAACTATACATAATAATAATGATATATTCTTGTTTATTATAATACTGCCTGAACATTGGCTGCACCAATATCCCCAAAATATTTGCGTAACTGCTGATACACGATTACACCTATATGATCCCAATGGGCCCAAAAAAAAAAAATCTAAATCGGTCCAGTGGTTAGGAGATCAGTGACATAAACCCTTAGAGGAGAATTATATTGATGGCCCTCGTTGATTGATGGCCCTCGTGGCGTAGTCGGTAGTGTAACCGACTTCCATGCACCAGGTCGTGTTTTTGATTTCCACTCAGGATAATTATTTGTGTGAAGAACACAGATATTTGTACTGCGTCTGGGTGTTATCTATCTATTATATATACATACATAGTATTTACAAAAAAAAAAAAATATATGTATTATATCCGTAATCTGGTACCCATAGCACAAGCGCTAAGCTTAGTTTGGGACCAGGGGACGTTGTGTGAAATGTCTGTGAAAACATAGCATCACGCCTGTATTCCCCGAAGGGGTAGACAGAGGTGTATTACGCACCCACGATTCGCCAGCAATGTTTAAGTCCCACGTAATAGGCGGCCAGCCTGTTGACGTCTACTGGGCACTTCTCCAAACTCCGGGCTGCTACTGAGAATTTTTCATTTTAGGAAAAAGCTCAATAACATTGCCCGACCCCGGGATCGAACCTGTGAATATTTATTTATTTATTTAAATATGTATATAATGATTCAATTTTCCTGTGTGGACACACAACACTCAGCAAGACAGGCTGATATTTAAACCATTTAGCTATATGTACAATACTGTAATAACAAAACTAAAATTACCTTAACTTTCCTTTTCTTTATTCATCCCCCAGAGCCTATACGATATGTAACATACTATATGAAGAGAAATTATATAGTAGTTATTGTGTAACCAACCAACAGTCCAACAAAATATTGTGAAATTGGAAAGATATTTCTGCTAGTAAGATTCGAGATAACAATCACAAAATTGTTGTCTTCTCGCTTATTGCTTGGCCACGCTGTACGCAAGTATAAATTAATAACAAGGTTGTTCGTTATCACACGCCCGTTAGGGTGGAGCCGGGAACACCCCCGGAGCTGTCTGTTCAGTCACCTGGCTCCTCTGTTTATGGAAACTAATAATAGTATACTTACCTACTGAAGGTCATAGATTAAATCAGAGTGCTGTCAGATTAGCGTGAAACAACGGTAGGTATTTCTACTGTTGTGTTTCGTATGATGAGTGTGAGCGCCAGAGGCCCAAACCACCTCCTTATCATCTCCCTCACGAGTAATGCCTCTGGTATTGCTATGGGTTTACGGTATCCACTTACCATGAGGGAGGCCGTATGCTTCTTTTTGATCGGATTTATTCGGTCAGATAGACCTAATTCCAAAATGCACGTAGACAAGTCGCAGGCAGAAGCTATCAAAAATATAGCAACGTGCACGTTTTAATGGAGTCATAATCATGATATAACGTCTCAAAAGCTATCACGTGAAGCCATTAACTAGCACTTAAGTATGATGTACAGACTTGTTGATGTACACGATTATCGTATGTTTGTGTCGCACGTATTGTAGTTGACTAATGTTTTTGATAAACATGCGTATCGAGGCTATAATGTTACAACTAATTGGAAGTATAATATATTAGATTCTGCCCGTGAACTTCACAATATTAATACGCCGCCATACGCCACACTAATTATCTCCTCGCAAAGATTGCTGTCCCACAGAAAATACCAAATTTTATGGCACATCTTATATAAAGGATATTGCAGGTTCTTAACTGTTTGTATGCTAAATATCATGATAATCGAAAACGTAACAGACAAACAAATCCACAGCGACCGTAATATATAAGGAGACAGGCCCCGCCGCAGACAAAGGCTACTTTAGATTATATCTCAGGTTCCCAATATATTATCGGAATAAAGTTTATTCTAGAGAATAAATTATTAGTGAAAGTGGAAAAATAGAGTTTTACAGCGAGCAGGAGCTATCTTTTTCCACTTACATAAATAATAATAAATATTCACGGATATTTTTCACACAACGTCCTCTGATATAATGCATATATATATTACTTTTTATTTTGTAAATACGTACATATAATAAATAGAAAACACCCAGACGCAGTACAATATCTGTGTTCATCACACAAATAATTGTCCTGAGTGGGAATAGAACTCATGACCTCGTGCACGGAAGTCGGTTATACATTCAGTCAAGAAAGTATTGGGAATGGATGATTTGTTTATGGCTCCAAATTCAAATTTTTGTTTTTTTTGTTGTTGTTAGATTGGCAACTGTTATCCATTTTGGTGCGGAGTTTGAGTGGCATCTGTTATTTATATTAAATACAGTGTTGTTTTTAGTTATATCATATCTAGTGTGTATTGCGAATTTCATAATTGACAAAAACATCGAAAAAAGAGTTTGTCTTAAATTTTGCTTCGCCAATGGAATTTCGTGTTCGGAGTCACTGAAAATGTTACAGAAGGCTTACGGTGAATCGACTTTATCAAAAACACGTGCTTATGAGTGGTACAAAGCGTTTAAAAGCGATCGAGATGTGATAGAAGATTTGCCTCGCTCTAGTAGGCCATCAACGTCTGCAACTGAAGTTAACATTGCAAAAGTGAAGGAAATAGTGACTGAAAATCCTCATTCAGCTTTGAGAGAGATAGCCGCCGAACTTTCTGTGTCTAACGAGTCGATCCGTATCATTTTAAATAATCACTTGGGTATGAAACATGTTTCCGCTCGGCTAGTCCCAAAAGACCTGAATTTTCTCCAAAAACTCAATCGCATGAGAGTCGCTGAAGACATGCTAGAACGAGTCAATTCCGACTCAACATTCATGAACCGCATTGTTACTGGTGACGAGATGTGGGTTTACAAGTTTGACATGCAAACTAGTCAACAATCTTCGGAAATGTGTTGATGATTGGATTATTCATTGGCGTAAGTCTATCGTTTCTGAAGGAGCATACTTTGAAGGTGATAAAATAAATTTGGATGAATAACAAAAATTTTGTGTATTATTAATCTTTTCCCGGTACTTTCTTGACTACTTGTACTACTCTGAGTACTACCGACTACGCCACGAGGCCCGTCCGAAAAGTTTCTCCAAAATCCGTTTAGTAGTATTTTTATGTGATGTGCGCACAAACTTAAATGAAAAAATAATGATTGTGTTCATACACGTCTAAGTAGCCTAATACAGTAATTTTTCTCAAATACATATCTTAAATGTACAGACATATCCCTGTTACAGCAAAATATAGATTTGTAAAGATTTATAGTTAATTGTTATAATATATATTTGTTATTGTTTCAGGTAAGTTGTTCTGCTTGTATCTGAGTAATTTGTAAGTATATGCACCACATACCACCTACACACCTTTGACTTTTCGAAATTATGTATTTTTTGACAGTTTATATGGTGATAACAAAATAATATCGAGTATTAACAACATCAACTGCGATCGCCAACCCGCCTGCCAAGCGTGGCGATTACGGCACTATCCCCCATTTCTTGGGGAGGTCTATGTTCAGCAGTGTACGTTAAAAGGCTGATGGATGGATGGATGGATGGTCTTACTTCTTCGTCTTTTGCTTCTACTTGTTGGTAACACAGATATAATAAGAGTTTAATTATAAAACATTCTTCTTTAATTTCTTTACTAACGCACACTCTACACACAGTCTACTGTCTTCCTTGTGACCGACGGCGAAACACCTTTGTGTGTTTTGGGTTTAGCGGGAGATAGACGCTATTAATCTATTTCTTTTTTGCGAAATGAAATAGTGAGCAGCGGCTTGGCAGTTTTCTTAGTTTTGCTGAGTTTATAAGCGGCTGTTACCACTTACCATCAGGTGGGCGTTTGCTCTTCTGGCATCATAAGGAAAAATAAGTGCCAATTTGCTTAATTTCCATTTAATATTCACGTAAATACATAGATGCATTCTAAAGTAACATTCTCGACATTTATACACAAATATCACATTTGGCTTTTAATAAATATGACATAGTACACCTCCTGAGCGTGTTGCAGTGTGTCCCCGGTTACGAGTTACTTAATGTTTAATTTTAAACTCTCGAGCCATGATAATTTTAATTACGGCCCGTATACCGATAAATTATATGAGCCGTCCTCCCATAGCCGGCAGTGCAAGAATTATTTGGTTCGAGTTTTCACTTGAGATAGCACATTTTCCTGATTAAAAGGCATTTATTGATGAGACTAGTTTAGTTAAATATTGAACCGGTCTATAGTCTTTCAATTTTGTCATGTAATTAGTTTTTTTAGTAATCCTACAGGATACTAACACTTTTTTGAGATAAAAAATCAATATCCTTTTCGGAGCTCCAAACTAAGTCTATGTAAAATTTCATGATCGGTTAATTAGGTATGGCGGGAAAGCGTACAAAAAAAACATATTCACAATTAGTAAGGATCAACACTCGACAGGAAAGACACTACTAGTAACGAGAGACTACTTGAATTTGTCGAGTTCCCGTAGCAGGAATAAAATATACATTAGTCCCGCACGACGAGGAGAGCGTACCGAGTTCTGTCGCGACGAAATATGTCGCCCCAAATATATGTGTTAGATGCACCGTCAAATATAGGTCGTGTCAGCAACCACGCAAGCCTGTCACACACTTCCCGCCGTTACTGTTTCAACGCCACAATATTTTCACTTTGAAACAAAAATATATATTTCGGTATTTACTCTGCCGAAATTTTAAAGTGTTTTAAAACAATAACTCTTGAAATACCATCCCGTGTCCGGTGTCCATCAAATTTGATAGCAAACGTCAGGTGTCAAATTTGACGTGTGTCAAAATGGCGGATGCTGTTATGCGAAACGCGATAAATATAGCTTCTGTTGTTACAAACTCATTTTTAGAAGGTCTCGTAACGGTTGATATAGTATTGTAATTTGTATCTATATTCCAATTTGAAGATATCTAATAATATTTGTATGTAAAAAATGTGTCTGTATTTTATTTTTATTGCGTATGGTGGTAAAGCCGGCTCACCTGATGGTAAATGGTAACCGTCGCTCATGGACTCAACTATACCGAAAGTATTGTCAAGCTGCTGCTCAAATACAAGTACAAATATAATATTTGTTTTGTTCTGATGGTCCTTTACTGTATAAATACCTTGAAGCAGTTCCTATTCCTAATACTCTCTAGAGAGTTGTAAGTAAATTCTGAGTTAGACATAATATATTATAGGCAAAAAAATCACAAAAAACTTTTATTCGAAATAATATTGGGTTAAATGTCAGTTGGAATTGATAATTCTAGCCAAGAATATTCTACATGAAGTAGCCTCGTCATTACCGAGTCTGGTTATTTAAACACTTGTTGTTCCGAGACACGTTTCGTGCAGACTTGAAGGTCTTAGTAATCGGCTCCAGTGACAAAATGGCGTCTTGTTTATTAGGCCGTAGTACGGCTAGGAAGATGAAAATTTTTATGGATTATTTGGAAATTATTTATAAGCAACATCTAAGTTACCTCTTATTCTTATATGTAAAACTAGATTCTTCCCGTGACTCCGTCCGCTTGGACTTCAGTACTTATTTAAACAGATCACTCTACGGCACTGATTATATAGAATATAAAAATAACTCTTCCACGGTAAACATTAATTCTTCCGCGATGAAAAGGTATATGTCCTATTCTGGGCTTTCAGACTATATGTATGCAAAATTTCAAGGTGATTGCTTCAGTAGTTACAGCCTGAAACGTAGCAAACAAACAAGCTCACTGTCACATTTATAATATTAGTGAGGATTTCATTTGCATATTTTTATTTTGGTTAATACTTCTAAAAGTACTTTTTGTATTTCTTTTTTAACTATATATGTCGGCGTGGCTGTCTAACAAACCAGTATTCCAAAACATCGTAAGTAATATGATCCCAAACCTTTGCCAGTATGTGTTCTCTTCTCTATATCAGAAATCTGTTTATGTCTAATATGGATATCACAGTTACAGAGACATATACTCAGGCCAGTCGGTAACAAAATTCTTTCTTGTATGATTTAGATGCTGCTGACGAAGAGTTTGTTTATTAAAATTATAATACAATATCAATAATATCTAAATCATTTTAAACAGCTGCACTGTAAATTATACCAGGCTTTATATGTATATTCTTTTAAAGAAAAATAATAACCTTTCTCATAAAAATATATTATCAAACGCAAGTTTGTTCCAAAAAATTCAATTTCAGAATCTGTCGCATGAATCAACCGGTGAATATAAGCCTGAGATCAAAGACTATCAATTTCACAGCTATTAACGTCGGCCATAACACTCGTCCCGGTGTTAGATGTGCACGGTGATTTCAACATCATGCAACAATTTTTTTTTTGCTTGTGGCGGCAGAATAGCCACTGCCTATCTGGTGGTAAATGGTAACCCCTGCTCATGGTCTTAGCAAGACAGGGAACCAATCAAAGCGGCTTTCTTCTTCATTCTTCTTCATAACACATCGGGTTGCATCACAGCCTTTTGAAGACCCTTCTGGTCTTGTACAACCACATGTAAAATACATCTCCTTTTGATTTAGGGTGTATCGATCTTAGGAACTCTCGCTCAAAATTTTAGATTCAATATTACAGTTGTAAAATATCAACGTTTTCCATAAAAAAAAAAAAAAAATACTATTTTAATTGTGTGCCCAAATCTGATACTGAAACAATGAGGGATTGTTAAAAAATATATCGCTCCTAATTGAGCAAGATATTGACAACTACAAAGTATTATTTGTCTTTAATAATGCGTATGTTTTAACAACTTTTGTTATTTCCTTGTCGTTATTGCCTAATACATCAATATCTAATGGTACCTATCTATATTATTATAGAGCTGTGTCTGTACATTTAATATATTTGAAAAATAATACTGTAATAGGCTATATAGGCGTGTATAAACACAAAACAATTTTTTTTGACGTGACAACGTCTTATAAATTGGTTTGCCGGGTGACACTTCAAGAAACTGCGTTACGCTCCGCTCACGTTATGCGCTCACAATGAGAGCGAGTGAGAGGCACGCGTCCCTTCCACTCGGGCATGGTTAGCCCGCCTAAGAGCGAGAGAGACGAAGAAATAAAATTTTGTTAATATGAAATTCAGTGCGAGATTCTTTGTATAAATTAATGTTTTAAATATAATTCTTTGTATAAATAAATGTTTTAAATTGTTACTATTATTTCATCCTTCTTCCTACTATACGAATGAATATTCACATTAAAATTATTTTACCACTCAAAGTAGTTGTCACGTAAAACTTTCGCCCGTATACCGACTTTACAGGCAACCAATATTTTTTTAGAATTATTGTCTGTTTACTTAATCTGTTTGTTTTTTCGCGCATCACGCATAAACTACTGGACGGATTTTGATGCAACTTTTTTTATTTGGGAGTTCTTGATTAGACTTAAAAACTGGCATGTATGGCATTTTATCCCACTACTGTATCGGGAACCTGAGATATAACCTGAAAACTAGCTTTTAGCTGCGGTGGAGCCGAGGGCAAAGGCTAGTATTTTCTTATTTTTCAGATATTTTGATCAGTATTTTAGCACTTGATATGCTCAGCCACTTTGAAGAACAAATTATTTCTAAAAGTGGAAAAAGAAAGCTTTTGTGAGCAGAAGACTTAAAGACATCTAAAACAAATGTCAAGTGGAGATTGGTAGTCAACATGAGGTGACTGCGATAGCTTAGCGGTCCAGAGCACTTCCCCGGATTGGGTGAGACGCAGGTTCGAATCCTGCTATTACAGCAGCTCCTCCTATATTAACTGCCTTGACCAATAGGCAACAGTTTTGTAAGTATCCCTGGTATTGCTAGACCTATACGTAGAATTTCCACTTACCATCAAGTGGGCCGTGGCTCGCTTGCCACCATTACTTTAACTGAGAGAAAACTAACTACATGGGCGCATCTGCTGTGATAGCGATCCATAAGACGCGGGTTCAATCCCCGCTCGTAGTTACTATTTTGTATTTAACATTTTCATAGTAGGTATGTATTCTTTTAAAATAGTTTTAAGTCGTAAATGTGATATAGTACAATGTAGACTTCAATTAAATAAAAGACGGTTCCTATGACCGTCTATGTTTCCGGAATAATAAGAAGCCTATGGTCCGTGTGGTGATGGACTAAGAATACAAATGTCACCACCCCATCCTTGCCCGCGGGTGTCGTACTTGCAAGGCAACTAAGGGAAGTATACAATTATCACTCATTGCATTACTGGTGGTAGGGGGGTTCGAACGGGTCGGTATTTACCATCGTCTCCTGTAAGCCAAAACATACTGACGTGCTTCATCAGTGCGCACGTCAGTGTGAAGCACGTTAGTGTGTTTTTGGCTGGAGCAGAAGAAGGCCGTTTATTTATTTTTTCATTTCATATCTGAGAAATGAAATGGTGCGCAGCGGTTTGACAATAATCTCGGTATAGTTGAGTCCATGAGCGATGGTTACCATTTACCATCAGGTGGGCCGTGGCTAATCTGCCATCATCAGCAACAAAAAAAAAAGACCTTTTATGGATTCCGGAATAAATGTTTAATTAAATAATTAGTAGCCGATTACGGCTCAGTAGTTATGTCGTGGAAGCGTAAGTAGGGGACACAAGAAAAATCATGAAAGGTGCGCATTCAGCAGATTAGATATCAAAGTTTAACAATGATATATAGGCGTCAGTTGACCGTAACACTGCATAATTGTTGTCGCACCGGACGAGGCGATATCCGGATTTGTTTCGCTCAAACGAGCGCCATTGTGTATTTTTGTGTTCCACATTTTTAGGTTGTTGTGTATAAAAGCTATGATCAAATCATAATGGCGGACGGATTATTATGTGCCTGATGTCCCAACAAATATGAAACACGTGTTTATATATTTCTAAGTGTTCTGTGTCAGAGCTTTACATATCCCATCACGAATGGACCGACTCGATCGGGGAAGTACCACCATAAAAGATCAGCGTGTAACACCGGTAGTTACTCCAACCGTTATGTTTCGTATGGTGAGTGAGAGTGCCGGAGGCCCAAACCTCCCCCCTTATCCTCTCCTTAGTATCCTACTTATCCTCTCCTTACTATCTTTTCTATCCACCTACTATCCCTTTCCTTGGAGATGCGAGGCGCGAGTGATACGTCTGGTGCTGCTAGCGTCTATAAGCTACGGTAAGCGCTTACCATCAGGTCGTATACTTGTTCGCCACCCACGTAGTATATAATAAATTATTAACAGCCTAGGTATTAGTAAGTTTTAAAGTATTTCACAAAGTATTTTAGTGATAGAGCCTAGCTTATCCCAGCACCAATAGACCGGCTCGATCGGGGAAGTACCACCCTCTCACAGAAGATCAGCGTGTAACAACCTTAGGTCTATACCTAAGGTCACAACGAATATTTGTCTCTGAAGTTAGTCACAGAGCGCGAAGTGGGAATTTTGACGGAATCATACGATTAGTGCTGACCAATTCAAATGTTCTTATTCTTACTCGATTAACAAAACAATCGAATGAGATGATAATGTTTTCATATCTAAGTATTTAGGTTCTATTTTTTTTTTTATATTCAATAAAAAGTATACGAGCGTTTTGAGTGAATCAGCTTGAGTCTAGATTTAGAAGAGTCCCACATCTTTTAGTACGATCGATAAATTATATAATTATTGATTACAATTGTTAAATTATAGTCGAACATTTTTCGATTAATGTAAATATGGGTACTGCCCAGCGTCTTGCAGCCAACTTCAGAGACACAAAGATCCGTTGTGACTACTGTACTCCTACTGTTTGCATTTTGTATGTTGAGTGAGAGTGCTGGAGGCACAATACTCCGCGTTATCCTTATTATCCATACTCTCACCTTTTATCCCTTACCTTGGTGTTAGCGACGCTTAAGTTATGCCTCTGGAGTTACTAGCATCTATAGGTTATGGTTTTACGATAAGGTTGGCCCTGTACTTGTTTGCCACATAAATAAAAGTATTATGATAGTTATTTATATTTCGAGCATTTAAAATGTTAAACACAAAGTGAAAAATGTGAAATCGAAAATAACAGTCACGAGCAGGATCTGCATCTCCTGGATACCGTCCAGATGCTTTGCCAATTCAGCCATCGTGACAATTGCTCCTAACTGCTAATTTGGATAATAAATTCATACTTAACGTCTTGGGTGACGTCTGCGCCATCTGTCGGAAGTATTTTCATACATTATACCGACCAGGTAAACTTAATTTTACAATTAAGATTTTACCTAATAATGACGCAAACCCTAAAAATATTTAGATATTTTTATATATATTTTTAGCATTTGACATGCTTAGCACTATACATTAAACACAAAGTGAAAAATGTGAGATCGAAAATAACAGTCACGAGCAGGATCGATCCTGCATCTATATAAAAATATCTAAACATTTATAATGTATGGGAAATATTTCTACGGATCGAAATGCCAAGTAGGAGCTAATCCTTCTTTCCTTATTTAATATTGTGTGAAAGTGAGTTTATTTGTTGGTTGTCACGGTCTTGAGGCGTAACTTCTTTACCAATTATCTCGAAAGTTTGCATACCCAGTCGGTAGCCCAGAAAAAGACATAGGCCACTATTTATTTCGGTAAAATAGACAGTATGTTTAGCTTAGAGCCGTCGACTGACGTTTTTATAATCTTTTGACTTAATTCTTCAGAATTCGGACTTCAGTCCAATTGCAGGCAGAATCTATTCAAAATATGACGGGCCTCGTGGCGTAGTCGGTAGTGTTACTGACTTCCGTGCACGAGGTCATGGGTTCGATTCCCACTCAGGACAATTATTTGTGTGATGAACACAGATATTTGTACTGCGTCTGGGTGTTTTCTATTTATTGGTATGTAGGTATTTACAAAAAAAAGTAATATAATGTATTATATCCGCAATCTGGTACCCATAGCACAAGCATTAATCTTAGTTTGGGACCAGAGGACGTTGTGTGAAAAATGTCAGTGAATATTAACTAACTTGTCATCACGCCATTTCCCTTGTGGGGTAGGCAGAGAGAACAGAGTGCCAAGAGGCTCTATTCTTGCATACATCTCTCGCTTCCTGAACATTCATAATTCTCTTCATACACGCTCGCTGGTTTCAAAGACTCCTGACTCCACCTTCCTTCAATACATGACCGATTTGGTCTAGGTAGGTGAGTCTCGGTCTCCCCCTGTACCTACATCCTTCCACTTTCGTATTGTATATCTTCTTAACCAGTCGCTCATCCGGCATTCTTTCTACATGTCCGAACCATCGGAGCATTCCCTTTCGCATCTTTACACCAATACTCTCTTTCATACCGTGAATATTTATTTATTATTATTATTTTATTTATTTATATTTCCGTCATAATCGCTAACTTTGACTTTCGTTTAGGATCGATTACTTGGTTAGGTATATCAAAAAACGAATATACTATAAGTATTATGCATTCCATAATATTTATACGTTTTACAATTTTACCTTCAAGAAGATCCAATCTTTCAGCAAAATTTCTCTTCAGCATCAGAGATGTGTCAGCGTCGTTTATATTCAATGTACTCAAGTAGTTCAAACCTTTTTACAAAGTACATGCAAGTGCAAAAGTCGTTCTGATTAGATTTTTACAATAATACAACTCTTCGCGCTATAGAATCTCTGAGTCGTGAGTATATAATTAACAAAGTAGACCCAGAATCAGAATTTGCGTATTAAGTACACAAATATTTGACTCCGTCAAATAATTGAGTTATACCTTTGATTATATCTCAGGAGCTTTCTACCCAGTGCAGGGATATTGGAGAGTAAATAGGGCATAATTTAATTGTTATTTGGTTTACACTAACGTATTGTACGTTTATATAGCTGTTAATTGATTCAAGTTCTTGTTTTCGGTTGTTGTATATTTAGTTTTCGTCTCTTATGATATTGAATGCGGCGGTGACACTACTTCTTAATTAGCTATCTCTCTGCAGGTTGACCTAGTTTTTGCCTGCGGCGGAGCCAGGGTTTTATGGTTATCAGGTCCTCAGGTTCCCGTAGTATCTGATCAGTAGTTTTTACGTGATTTGCCAACAAATAGGTAAAAAGACAAATAATCAAAAGTTTAGTAAAGTTCTAAGAATAAATGTTTGTGTTCAGAAAGGTCTAAATATACAGTCATGTTTTCTCTCCGCTGATCGTGAGGTCTCAGGCTCGATCCCCGTAGCAATCCGGAGTTTGGAAATGTGCCCAGTAGACAGGAATAGGCTCGCCCCCTTTTACGTGGGACTGGCGATTCGTGGGTGTGAAATACACCTCTGCCTACTCCGGGTAATACAGGCGTGATGATATGCTCTATGTTTGTTTTCTCAAATATCTTAAATGTACAGACACATCTTATTTTTTGTTAAGGCGGGAAAAAAAATTTCCTAACCGCACACCCCGTCGTTCGGGGCAACGGAAACAGGGTAGTGTGGGGCCTTCATCCACTAAAGAAACCCGTCGTGTGCCGTCTCTCCGCCTTTATTGGCGGGCCACTGGAACTATGTTACATTCTTGACGGGCCTCGTAGCGTAGTCGGTAGTGTAACCGACTTCCGTGGTCGAGGTCGTGGGTTCGATTCCCACTCAGGTCAATTATTTGTGTGATGAACACAGATATTTGTACTGCGTCTGGGTGTTTTCTATCTATTAAATGTATGAATTTACAAAAAAAGTAAGATATGTATTATATCCGTAATCTGGTACCCAAAGCACAAGCGTTAAGTTTAGTTTAGGACCAAAGGACGTTGTGTGAAATGTCCGTATATATTTATTTATTATTTATTTATTTATTCCTTCGGTGGTAGTAGTAAGTACAGTACCTGCAGATTTAAATTCGCGCAAAGGCTAGTTTTTTTATGGTTGCTTAACTTTTCTCAAATTATTTAATGTACGGATTTATAGCTCTGCTACAGCTACTCGTATTGTCTATATATACCTATATATATATATATATATATATATATATATATATATATATATATATATATATATATATATATATATATATACGAGTATAAAAAATCAGTTACTGTTCGTTAGTCTCGCTAAAACTCAAAACTGGCTTTATCGATTTGAACTATTGTATTTTTGTTTTGTTCGCTCTACTCGTAATACAGGGGATGTTTAAAAGTGAATAAAGGGGAGAACTATAAAAAAACGTAGAAAAAATAAATATTGGTTACTTTGTATTTTGCTAACAGTTGATAAAATGACAGATATTGACATTCTTTCGGCTGAAAATGAATTTATTTCATTACAAGCAAGTTTCATTAATAACCTATTAACGAATCAAAATTCAAATCTTAGACGATGCAGATTGATTAGGATTGATAATAGCTGATAAAATAAATTGTATATGTGCAACTTCGTATACGAAGTTGACATAGTCATCTAATAGTAATATGAATTTGTTATTTAGGTATCAAACTTAGGTACTAAATCGACTATAATACACGGATATTTGTAATTGTGATGATTATGCATCTGTTTACTATCAAAAGGAATATAAATGTTCAAAGTATTAAAAGTAATTTATTTATAAACGTAATCTTGAGAAGGAAGCTGTTTATACGAAATGAAATGTTTGCTTATTAATTGTTAATCAATGAAGTTGTTAAACGAACAGAAACAGGCCACGAGATTGTTTACGAATAACATGATTTAAAGCATATATACGGATTGTTTGCGAGCTTGAGTTATTTTTTTGTCTTAATTAGATTTATATGAAGAGTAAACAAGATTCAAGGTGGTCTTGTTTTGACGAGATCCCATCTGATGATAAGAGGGAACATGCGCTCATGGAATCAATAATACTAAGAGTAGATATTGCTAAGCCGCTGCTAACCATTTTATTTCGCTTATGGGAAACTAATTAATGAAGGGTTATCTTCCGTTACAACTAAAACACTTTGAGGAGCTTCACGGCCTGTCACACAGGAGACTGTTAGGCTTAGTTGTGCCAGAGATATTGCTAGCAGCAAAAAAAATCATTTACTTTTTTTTGACACATACGAACATCAACAGTGATATTCCATCCATCCATCCTTCAGCCTTTCATCTGTCACTGCTGGACATAGGCCGCCCCAATAGAACGCCACAGCGAACGGTCCTGTGCCGCCTGCATCCAACGACTGCCTGCAACTTTGACCTGGCGGTCGGTCCACACCTGGCTGTCCTTCATTGCGCCGTCTAATACGCAGTAGCCACTCGAGAACCTTTCTTCCCCAACGGTTGTGGGTTCGTCGAGCGATGTGTCCTGCCCATTGACACTTCAGCATTCTGACCCGGTCAACAATGACATTGGCAAACAAATATACTAAATAAAGTGACGCTTGTCTGGGTCAGTGTACATATTTCTACTTGTATTCACAGCACCAGTTGAACCTTATGACCAGTACTCACTGTTTATTTTCAAGCCAGCTGCTCTCTCTCAAACCGCACAGAAATAATATTTCACTATCAAGCGTTCACTATGATAAATATAATACTTATCATAAAGTGTGTGGCCATCTGTATTATTTTATAAAGTAATGTAAATTTATTGCGTGAAGTAAGAATATCGGGGAGCGGGAGTGCTGATGTTCAATTGTCTTATTTATACTTATGTCATTTTTTTTTTTTTGTTTAAAGCACTAAGGAAGCCTTGTGTCGCGGGGTACTTTTACAAATATACAATTTCACGGACACAAAGAGTACACCCAGACTCAGAACAACCATTTGATGATCACACAAAAAGTTGTCCTGTGTGGGAATAGAAGCCACAACACTAGGCCGGTATCTAAACCGCCACATTTCCAAACTCCGAACTGCTATTGAGACGTTTTCTTTTTACTAAAAAGCTCAATAACACTGTTTGACCAGATTTAACTATTGCCAAACTAAGGCGTCACCCAAAGACGTTAAGTGTGAATGTGCTATCGAAATTAGCAGTCAGGAGCAAGGGTCACGATGGCTGAATTGGCAAAGCATCTGGACGGTATCCAGGAGATGCAGGTTCGAATCCTGCTCGTGACTGTTATTTTCGATTTCACATTTTTCACTTTGTGTTTAATGTATGTTGCTAAGCATGTCAAATGCTAAAAATATATATAAAAATATCTAAATATTTTTAGGGTTTGCGTCATTATTAGGTAAAAATCTTAATTGTAAAATTAAGTTTACCTGGTCGGTATAATGTATGAAAATACTTCCGACAGATGATGCAGGCGTCACCCAAAGACGTTAAGTATGAATTTGCTATCGAAATTAGCAGTCAGGAGCAAGGGTCACGATGGCTGAATTGGCAAAGCATCTGGACGGTATCCAGGAGATGCAGGTTCGAATCCTGCTCGTGACAGTTATTTTCGATTTCACATTTTTCACTTTGTGTTTAATATTGCCAAACCGTTATCATAGGCCTATTTCGTGGTTTTCGTTGAAGTTTAATGTAACTCTGTCCTTAAACGATCATGTTTATTGTGTAAATACTCGGTAATTGAAATATCAAAAAAAGCTCGGCTTAATTTGAATTTCCTTGAAACGAAATAAACATTTAGCAAATATAAATAAAGTAATGTGAAAGAGGTTTCGCAGATATTTCCACAAATTTTGTACTAATATTGAAATTGCCGTCGATAAATTATTGGGAATTGGAAATAATTGGTCCACGAATAAGGGACCCGTGTAGACGGTTCTTTAAGGTATTTCGCGTTTATTTTCACAGTCAACAGTGTTACCGTAGCGTATATGTATGTACATCTGTTTCCGCATATCTTCTAAATTACTTTCTAAGCTAGACAAACAAGGTTACGTTAGAAGCGTCATGTTTATTTGCTGGATATTTATAGGCTATATGACGGAGCATTCAATTCAGTATAGCGCGTCCTAGAGGACTTCACATAGGAATATGTTATTATTTCTTATGGAAGGTTAGTAGCTACATTTAGCAATTGTACTCGTATTTAGATATTTTTATATATATTTTTAGCATTTGACATGCTTAGCACTAAACAATCGGGCAATATTATTGAGCGTTTTCCTAAAAAAAAAAATCTCAGTAGCAGGCCGAAGTTTGGAAATGTGCCCGGTAGACGTCAATAGGCTCGCCCTCTATTACGTGGGACTTAAACATAGCTGGCGAGTTGTGGGTGTGTAATACACCTCTGCCTACCTTTTCGGGGAACACAGGCGTGATGCTATGCTTTTTTTTTACTGAACATTAAACACAAAGGGAAAAATGTGAAATCGAGGAGCAATTGTCACAATAGCTGAATTGGCAAAGCATCTGGACGGTATCCAGGAGATGCAGGTTCAAATCCTGCTCGTGGTGGTTACTATATTGGATGAATACATGTAAATGCATTGCCGATAGATGGCGTTGGTGGTTAAGACAAATGTGGTGAGGAAATTCAGTATTTCTAGAAATGGTACGATAGCTCAATGGATAAGATCACTTCCCCGGAAAGGAAGGGACGCAGGTTCGATTCCCGCTCGTACTAAAATACTCTTTTTCCTTATTCACAAATTATAATTTGTACTTTAAGAGTAGCCGAGCATGTCAAGTGCTAAAATATAGATCAAAATGTTTGAAAAATCACGCCATCAAAAAGTATGAATTTTAATTGCAAAATTAAACTTACTATATTGGATGAATACATGTAAATGCATTGCCGATAGATGGCGTTGGTCGTTAAGACAAATATGGTAAGGAAATTCAGTATTTCTAGAAATGGTACGATAGCTCAATGGATTAGAGCACTTCCCCGGAAAGGAAGGGACGCAGGTTCGATTCCCGCTCGTACTAAAATATTCTTTTTCCTTATTCACAAATTATAATTTGTACTTTAAGAGTAGCTGAGCATGTCAAGTGCTAAAATATAGATCAAAATGTTTTAAAAAAAGACTGACAACTTCTAGTGTGATTTAGATCGGCTGTTTAGAAATAATCTGATCCTCAATAACTTTTAATCGTGATAAAAACGTCTATCCTTCTTCTTTTGAAAAAAATATCTGTATTTTGGTCCATCCGAGCTGGAATATAACCTGTATATCTATTTTTTTTAGTCCAATTAGTCATTATGTATAAATGCCAAAAATAGTTGCTACCTACAGAAACTATTGTTTTTAAACACAAAGTGAAAAATGTGAAATCGAAAATAATTTTTCACTTTGTGTTTAATGTATAGTGCTAAGCATGTCAAATGCTAAAAATATATATAAAAAAAAATATCTAAATACTATTGTTTTTTTAGGGATATCACGTTCTACCACTGAAGAAATGTAACATTACTCCAGTGGCCCGCCAATAAAGGCGCAGAGATGGCACACGGCGGGTTTAATTAGTGGGTGAGGGCCCCACACTACCCTGTTCGTTGCCACGAACAACTTTGGATTTATTTACCGGTCCATCTGATAGATGGCGTGGTCTCCCAATAAGAATCTCAAAAATAAGATGATAAATCTTACAATCTACATTGACGCAGTGGTTTATTTGTAGTTATTTTAAAAAAGGTCAAGTGCGTTTTAAACTCGCATGGAGAGGTTCCGTACATGTTTATTTAAGTACTATACGTTTTTTCTCTGACCCAAATTTGTTTCGTTTTCCTATGCTACTTTAAATACCACAGATTTCTTATAAGTTTTTTCTGTTTGAAGGTAATACAAAACTGTATTTTAGATATTTTTATATATATTTTTAGCATTTTACATGCTTAGCACTATACATTAAACACAAAGTGAAAAATGTTAAATCGAAAATAACAGTCACGAGCAGGATTTGAACCTGCATCTCCTGGATACCGTCCAGATGCTTTGCCAATTCAGCTGAATGCTCGTGACTGTTATTTTCGATTTCACATTTTTCACTTTGTGTTTAATGTATTTTAGATATTTTTATAATATATATTTTTAGCATTTGACATGCTTTTAGCCATATTAAATCAACACAAAGGTGAAAACGTGAATCGAAAATATCAGTCACGAGCAAGCAGGATTTGAACCTGCATCTCCTGGATACCTTCCAGATGCTTTTTTTTGGTCGGCATAATGTATTAACAACATCCACTGCGATCACCAACCCGCCTGCCAAGCGTGGCGATTACGGCATTATCCCCCATGACGGGACCGCTCGTTGTGGCGGTCTCTTGGGGAGGCCTATGTCCAGCAGTGGTCGTTGAAGGGCTGATGGATGGATGGATAATGTATGAAAATACTTCCGACAGATAGCGTAGGCGCCACCCGAGACGTTAGTATGAATGTGTTATCGAAATTAGCAGTCATGAGCAATTGTCACGATGGCTGAATTGGCAAAGCACCTGGACGGTATCCAGGAGATGCAGGTTCAAATCCTGCTCGTAACTGTTATTTTCGATTTTACATTTTCACCTATATGTTGATTTAAACTGTATTTTTTTCCAAGTAATTTCAGAGTTTTTAATTTACTCGCCAAAAGTGACTTCCCCTGTGTTCAAAATTGGTTTGTTTACTTCACATGTTCGTGTTTCAGTCACTGACTTACGTATGTGTACCAAATTTAAACTCAATTGGTCCAGTAGTTTCAAAGCGAGTTGGCTGTGACAGACGGAAATACAGACATACACACAATTGATCTTATAAGGGTCCCGTTTTTTCTCAAAACAAAAAAAAAGTAGTTTAATAAATTTTACTAATGTAATAAGTAAATGTGGTTTTAATGTTTATTCTAGAACGTACAGCTGAACAGGTTTGGATGAAATTTGGATCACAGTTAATTACATGGATTATCACATAGAATGATTATAATTCCGGAAAAAGATATGGTTTTCTTGTTGGATAGCAACATTTTTATTAATATAGAGATATGTATTAATAAATATTGTAGTTATTGAATACGGAGTCTTGTTAAATTAATTTTCCTTTATTTTGTATGTCAGAAAGAGGTTCGAGCCAACACAATTAAATTTTGTAAAGCTATTTTGGTAATGCAAACAAGCCTTTGTGGTAACCTAATGCAGAAATTAATAAATCGTCTCCCTCTCTCATATTCTAAATGCGAAAGTTAATGAAGATGTTTAGATTATCTAGGCATATGCGTTTGGATGTTTGGTTCGTCATTCACGCCTAAACGACTGAATGGGTTTGGATAAAATTTACTAAGATAAGTAGCTATATGAGACAGTGGATTAACACAGGTATAGGATTTTTTATTATTCCAAATAATATAAGTTTCCGTAGGAAAGCGATATTTTTAGTCACAAATTTAACAAATGACAACAAAATTTGTTTGTATATAAATAAATTAAGGTTTCGGGAAACAACTACATTATTTTTTATTTCGATAAGACTTTTCTGTGAAATATGGTTAATGATAGATCTTATCACACATTTTTTCATTATCTCTGGATACAACTCGGAAGTCCATGTAAATAAAGTCTAATGAAGTTAGTATACACTAAAATGTCAAGTTTAAAACAAAATATTCTGAGATCATCCCTCGAAAGAAGAGAGTTTAATTTAGAACATTTCGTTGTACCTAAATTTGATTAATACGAAACATGAACCAAAACGTTTAAATTCTAATTTATAAACGGCTTTAACGCCCTGGGCCCTAATCTTACACTCGAAAATAAATTTTATTACATTTGGGACATTTAGATGACAAAACGTTCCGTCTCGGTGCGATAAAATTACGCTTGAGCACGCCACATTGTACAATAAAATGATGATGACAGATAAGAAAACGTTGATACATTCGTATTACGGTCTGTGGAAGTACACACAACGCCATCTATAGATATGGAGTTTAGATAGTTTCATGATACATTTTATAATCTAAGTAAAAAAAAGTAGTATAAGTAGTGACTTTTACTGTAGTGGAATAGTTTTTTTTGACGAGGAAATCGCGTGGGTGCAATGATGCAATGCGCATACAACGAGGCGCATCGCTGGTTTTCTCACGGTTGAGAGCGTTCAGCGAAAGTGCTGGCGCGTGCGAATAGACACTTCCCGATACTTGAGATGTCATTTCCATTACTTTTATTAGTAAAATATTATTGCACAACAATAAGACGACGAAAGAGACGAGTGTCTGCGACACTACTCTGTGTATTATTTGCTCTTTAGAATTAATTGAAATGGTTTATATTTCAAAGAGCATTATGAACCATTAAGAAATAAAACTACTTTTGCGGAATCTTATCGAGTTTACTATCCTCGTGTATAGTGCAGTAAAGATGTCGATCTTTGCCATTCTTACGTTGGTTTGCTAACAACAATTCGTGTAGAATAGCAAGACAGCTTATTGGCTATCATGTGTCACTGTTTCAAATTTGGCTCGAAAGACCAGATATAGGGTTTCTTGTTAACCACTACACTCTTGTTGTAATGATAATGAAACACTTAGTGCCAAGCACAAGTTTATTGTCCGAAAACTAAGCTTAAGTAACTGTATGTGTACGATGGCGAGCACGCGCAGTCGTCTTGATACTCGACACGAACTGTTGTTAATTTAGCAAATCAATTAGGTTGCGCGTGTCATGTAAAAATGATAAATCGGCAAATATGTATGTTTGTACCGTACATCCATACTTTGAATACTTTACAGCATTCGTAGTCACGTGATTATAAATGTGTAATATTCCCCTAAATATCAGTAAGTATAGTATAAGGATTAAATGCATTCCTGAATACCCGTAATATGACAGATAGAAGACCTCGCAGGAGGACCACTGTTTTCTTTGTTTCTTTTTTGGATCTTCATTTTCAATAGGCATTTTCCTAATTACGCAAGGATGATTGCTGGTATTTATTAATTATTATTTAATTGATTATGATGAAGATCTTACATTTAAAAATAAGAATATTTTGGCCAGAGGATTGATGTAACAGTACCTTACGAGGGACATTCTCCTTTCACGAGCAGTAATTACGAAAACTTTACTTCATTGTTAACCCCCGACTGCCGGCAATCGCTCATCATACTTCTGCAGGATAAGACATAAAACTAATCTGAAAAGTAATTAGAGAATATAAAACCGGAGTTTATCGGCATTAATGTTTACATAAATTGATGGATAGATTACGGTTTATCAAGTATTTGGAGTAAACGATAATCTCTTTTTAGGGTTCCTTTTGGTAGAAAGTAAAAATCTTATGGTGGCTCTATATTGGGCTGATTCTCGCATGAATGGGCGGACTTGATGAAGAAAGTACCACCTTCTCGAATAATACCAAGGTTCATTTGAAGAGTGAGAGCGCCAGAAGGTTAAGCTCCCTCCCCTCTTTATTATCCTATGTTTCCGCCCTTATCCCTTTCTCTTCAGTAGGCAATGTACGAGTGATATAAATCTTTACTAAGCGCAAAAGTGAGTGTTTTTGTTTTTTTTTTTCACCATGAAATATAGTCTGAAGCCCAGAAAAGGACATTGGCTACTTTTATCGCGGAAAATAGACGGTTCCTGGGGGGTAGCTTCCTTTGTAAATATACATATATAAAATTAATAGCTTCAGTGCTATTTTTACGCAGAGATAAAGTGGCATAGTGTGATTTCTTTTTCTCAGGTCCACGCGAACGAATTCGATAAAATATTTAATCAAACTGTGAAGAATGACTTACTATTTGTGCTTCGTACAGCACTTGAGAGTAATACTGTTCGAACCACTCATTGTCTCATCTGACCGTTCCTGATATCATCAAGAAGTACTGTAGTATTTTTTAAATATATACGGAACCTTAAAAATAAGCGTCGATTACACTTAAATCTTTTTTCAATATTTATCGAACAAGTATGTTTGTGTAACGAAAACTCATCACCTTGAAGAGATTTAACGAGTCATGTTTGCACTATACGAGCGGATTCCTTCGGAGTTTATTAAATGGAGGATAGTGACAGGTTTCTATTGACCAAAAATAAATATTGTGAGTGAGGTAAAGTTAGGGTTGCCACTTGATATTTTAGGTCTTCAATGTTTTTAACTACTTATTGGTCTAGCTAATACCACAAAATTCTGCAAATTGTAATCTCGATGTCGCGAATTCTAATCCTGAGGCAGGTTAAGTAATTTTGAGTTTCTTTTTCGATGATTGATGGTAACGATACTTTCTAATATTTACGCGAAATCTATGAATGTTGTAAAGTATTCCAGATGGTACAGTAGATAATCAAGTAAACGCAATAGATTCCGTAAAAGTAGTTATATTTCATCATGATGACAAGTGGGTGTGTATGTAACTGCGGCTGTAGGTACACATTCGTCAAGACACCCCGAGACAGGCCGAGGACGAGTGTGTACATGGTAGCCTCGTCTCGTCTCGGGGCTCTCGCTATGTCTCGGAAGAGTGTCGGTTTTTTGTGCTCGAGTCAAAGGGTCTCGGTGAGTCTCGCGATAAAATGAGACCGCGCCTGTACACACTCGTTTGCTTAGTTGCACGGCAAATGCATTCGCGTAAAGACGTGTTTTCTGTGTGCGACAACGATGTGTTCTAACGCTTTTTAGAAGCCTACTAAAGGCAATCACTATTATGGAATCCTAAGAATGTCAGGCAGGCACAAGGATAAGCAACTATTACACGACGTTTAGATGCGGATAGGCAATGATTTTGATATCCCCGTGGAAAATTAAAAAAATATATATATTCCTGTTGAATAGTTAAAAAAATATTTTTCGCCATGGTATTAAACCATGTTTTTTTTATGGTAAATGATAAAAAAATTACAATAACTAATAAAAAAAAAAAACGCCGCATTTATTTTTTTCCACGTCCATCGCGACGGGCATCCGAAGTTCAATTGATACAACGAGCGTGTACATGGTGTGCTCTCATGTCGAGCTTCTACGAAACGAGAGTGGACGAGAGGTCCGCGAGACAAATACACGAGAGTGTACAGCCGCGGTTATATAGCAACTTACCTTTAAAATACCTATAAAACAAAGACTCCCAAAAAAGGTCTGCTAAAGTCTCTAAAAATAGGTTTGCAAAATTTTGTAGGCATGACGAATGCACCTTTTTCGAAACAACTAAATATGGATTGCATTAATATGGATAAGTTAGCCTGGTGAATTCACTGTGCAGTAGAAGAAGTGGGTCGTTTAAGATTTTTACGTCAACGAAACGAAACCGTTTACAGCAAATATGGTCATCTAATTGAAAAACCAGTTGACATTATTAACTGGCTTGCATTTACGTTAGATTTGTTAACGTCGTTGACGAATTCAAGAAGACAATTGAAGAATCGAAAAAGAATACCGGTTGAAATACCAAGTTGTTGATTGAATGCCTGCTCCAGTGCAGTATAAAGTATACAGGTCCAAGAAAAGAAAAAGTACCAACCCTACTTAGCCTACGGCTTGCGATCAGCCGTCACATATCAAAGGTTACGGGATGATCTCGTGGCCGGATTTCCGATTTCTTTTTGTATCGGTAAATATTTAAACGAATCGGTTTCAATTTCAATTCTTTGAAGCTTGCTCTATCGATAAAATGCTTTGTAGTTTTATTTTGGACATTCATGCATTACAATTTTGAACTATATACTAGAGGATTTGTGATAGTATTAAAGCTAAACCACACAAACATATTTTTACGCGTGATCTCTTTTTGCCCGTGTTGGATTCCCGCGCTATATAAAGGAAACATGAAACTAAAATATTTCACTTGAAGGGTGTTAGCCTTAAACTGTTGTGGTTTAGATTCGTTTTTGAGATCATCATTCACCAGCATTATCAGATGCCGAGAGGGACGGAGGGAGGGAGGGAGTTGACACAAAAGAGGAATGCCCACAAAAGTATGAGCTTTAGTTTCATATTGTATCATGTTGTACATTAATGAAAGTTAACTTAATTTATAGTGTTTTAAGTGTAAATTGAATTACAAATAGTACAATATCCCTACATCGCCGAATTTTCGAGAAAAAGACTAATGAAGTTCATCAAATTAGGTTATATATTACCTTTATAAGTACCTACAATCATACATAAATATTTTGCGTTTTCATCAAGTTTTTACTTGTAGGTATTTAATGTGAAAAATAGTTATCACTAAAGAAGAACAATATAATTACAATATTTCTAAATGTATTAAATGTTAATTATTGCTAGCTTTAGATGTGCCCGATAGATGGCAATAGGCTCGCCCACTATTACATGGTAGTACTAGAATGATCAATGTAGGTAAATTACTCTTTAATTAGCAAATTTTTATTATTAGCAAATCCGTCGTAATTTTGACTTGATATTTGAGAAGGTATTGTAGATATTAAAAATTAAATTATTGAGACCAATTTGAGTCTGCTACAAAATGAAACCATGTATGGGCATTCTCCTTTAACAAAAGCAAATTCTGACCCCATTGATCGCTATTCATCTGACAGCCCCAATTGGTACTGTTCTGTCTAATCTTGAAGCAGTAAGATGTGACCTTTTATGTTAGAAAACTTTTTCACGGACATTCGGCTTTGTTGCGGTCCATATGCGGAAATTACTAACTCCATTAGGTGACTCACATATTTACTTTTGGCGAAAAACGAGTCAAGCGCAAGCCTTATTTTATTTGTTTTATGTATACACAATTACAAAATATATAAAAACACCGGCATTGTCAAAGGAAAACTTTGTAAACTTCCCCCTAATAAAAAAGGCAAAAAAAACCTAAGTCCAACGAATGAAGAGGGTTTCCATCAACGTTATAATTTAAAAATGAAAACAAGGTACTCGTGAATCTTTTTTTTACATTCACCATCTGTTTGATGTTAAGGAATCAGGTCGCGTAAAGTTAAGGAGCTGTTTAATGAGTACACAGGTAGAGTAGCCATTGAGAAGACTACCTAGCTTGCTTAGACAAATTTACTTAATTACTTCTGATCACGCCATCTTTTTTGCGGGGTAGACGGAGAGAACAGAGTGCCAAACGGCTCTCTCTCTCTCTTCACATTCATAATTCTCTTCATACAAATTCGCCGGTTTCGGAGACTCCTGACTTCGCCTTCCTTCAATACATAACCGATTTGGTCTAGGTAGGTGAGTCTCGGTCTCCCCTTGTACTTACATCCTTCCAGTTTTGCATTGCATATCTTCTCAACCAATCGCTCGTCCGGCATTCTGTCCACATGTCAGAACCATCGGAGCATTCCCTTTCGCATCATTACACCAGTACTCTCTTCTAGACCTTCTCGCTCTCTTAAGTAAATTGAATAAATTTTAGTAATTAACAATTCCGCAAAGGACAAATTACCGTGCAATTCAAAAATAATTGATTTACCTCAAAATGTAACAGACGGGCGTGTGATCGCTTTCTTTTTATATTTTGTTTATGAAATAGCTTAATATAATAATAACAAATCATGTCTGATGTCAATGGTTATCCATTATATATGTTCTTGTAATGGTGGCAGACGATATTATGTTAAATAGTAAACGCCGCTTATGTTCTTAACAGTGTTTGAACTTAATTTTTTTTTAACTTTATTACACGCCGCTGGTTACCACTACATTTCAGACGGCTCCCGCAACAAATGCACCGAATGCTGTACGATTGGTCATATGGCAGACGCTGGTACCAAGTATAAGTGCGTACTCCAACTTAGTACTCAACCCTACCACCAGGTAACGCCATGGATGGTATTTGCTTACTTCCTTTAGTCACTTCGTAAGTAAGTATTGGGTGGTGGATACTTGTATTCTTAGTCCTACCTAATTTGTGCGCACAAGGTGTAAATCTCGTGGAAACCTCGTGAATGCATTTGCCATAAGCAGTCTGATTTTAACTCGCATTTACTGCGTCATATGAAACCGGGCAGAGATCTCACGGGCTAAAATTAATTTCATCTACAATGCTTATGCTCTTTGAGGCGTGGGTATGAAATTTTTAAACATAATCACTAAGGAACATCCTGCCAAATGGGAACGTATATATAGATTACCAATATTTATTTCACATAAAATATATTTCATAACCAGATAATATTTTCCAATGTAGTCTAAAACGGTAAAAGCACGCTCCAAAGTTTGTACAAGCTCGTGATTGAAATGACTCGTTCTAATAATGTGGAGCGGCATGTATGATAAACTTGAAATATCTGTTGACTGTTTGCTTTGTAGATCAAAGCTGGGGAATATGTGGGGAAGAACAGCGTGTTTGTCTTGAAATGAGGTTATACGAGCTACAACGCTATCACGCTATTCAAATTTATTAAACTTTTTATCTCATGTGAAACAACGTCGCTACAAAAAAGAGGATTTTGATATCAATGTCTTGATATACACTATTGATATGGAATTAATTGAGTTTGTTTAACTTTAGTATCCTGACGTTTCGAATACCTTACAGCATTCAGTCATGTGTGAAACGCCTGCCATCATATCTTCATTTCTACCTATAGGTACTATTATAAAGCTGTAACAAAGCTATGTATCGTATATAATATTTAAGAAAAAAAATATTATATTAGTACCTATTAAGCTATTTAGGCATCTCTGAATATAAAACATTTTTTAGAAATCGTGTAGTTTGAAATCTGAAATGTTGTTATCGAAGAGAATAGAATAAACGCGATATATTCGCTACTTGTGTTATAGAACACATTGCGTTAAATTTCACTTTAATTATAAATAATAATAAAAAAACTAGCTGCTGCCTGCGATTTCGTTCCCGTGAAATTTAATAAATTTCAACGAGAATAATGTTTTATGGGATCTGATCTAAAGCCTATAAACTGCTCTAAACCAAGCTCTATCCACCCATGAAAACCGTATTAAAACCCGTCAAATAATTAACAACCCCTAATATACTTTGACCACATAAAAACACAACAAAAATAAATTGTTCCAATTTGCAATGTCGTTGATCAAAACACAGAGATTCGTCGACATAATAAAATAATGTCGTTTGCCCACCTTGAGCCGTCCGCACTCGTTCACGGCGCTCCTGGGAAATGCCAGCGCATCATTAACAAGCAAGGTCTCGGAGCCTTCGTATAGGTTGCGTTTTTTTATTACTGTTCGAGAAGATAATCTCTTACTTTCGTCATAATTTATGAAGGCCTTATTCGTCCTCAAATAACCTGTAAAATGTATTAATAGGTAGAACTTGTCCAGCATGAATAGGCTGTCTTGTTTGGGGAAGTACCTCCCTCTACTAGGTACTCCTACACTTGTGTTTCGCCTAGTGAGTGAGAGCGCCGGAAGCCCAAGCCTTCTCCTTATCCTCCATCCTCTCTTTATTATCCTTTTTCTCTACTTTCTATCCATTTCTGCTAAACTGCCTCTGTGGTGCAGCGGTAGTGCAAGCGACTGCTGATCATGAGGTCTCGGGTTCGATCCCCGGGTCGGGCAGTGTTATTGAGATTTTTCTAAAAAAAAAAATGGGAGTTGTAAAAGCCGGCTAAGGGATTACCGGGAGACCGGGCAGCAACGTTACCCTGTGTACTAAAAACATCCACTGCGATCGCCAACCCGCCTGCCAAGCGTGGCGATTATGGCAATACCACCCTTAGGGGAGGCCTATGTCCAGCAGTGGACGATGAAAGGCTGATGGATGGATAGATGAGACGTCAATAGGCTCGCCCCGTATTACGTGGGACTTAAACATAGCTGGCGAGTCGTGGGTGTGTAATACACCGCTGCCTACCCTTCGGGGAATACAGGCGTGATGCTATGTTATTTCGTTGGAGTTGGCGACACGTGAGTGATGTCTCTGATGTTGCTAGCATCTATAAGCAATGGTAACCATATGATAAAAGCATATTATTAGGGCTCATGAAAACAACAACTAACTTGTCAGATTAAGTATGTAGTAATTTATGCATCGATAAGAAACAGGTATTTGCCGTGTGGGGCCGGCACCAAGAATAGCCCCATCCCGTCTCTTCCTATGGGAGTCGTAAAAGCCGACTAAGGGATTACCGGGGGACCGGGCAGCAGCGTTCCCCTGTGTACTAAAACCATCTACTGCGATCGCCAACCCGTCTGCCAAGCGTGGCGATTATGGAAATATCCCCCTAGGGGAGGCCTATGTCCAGCAGTGGACGATCAAAGGCTGATGGATGGATGGAAGAAACAGAACCCATTATAACCTAAAATCACTTTGTGATGCTGCCTATTGTTTCAATTCTATGTGTGAGTGCATGCTCTCTATTCACTGAAGTAAGGACTTCCAGTTCCAGTGGTCCGCTAGTACAGGCGGAGAGACGGCACATAGCGGGTTTATTTAGTAGGTGAGCCGCACACTACTCCGCCTTAACAAAAATAAGGCCATGCTCTCTATATGTATTTTGTTTTTTGAAGTTCAATATTCTGATACCTCTTTCTGATTTAAGTTTAAATTAACTGGCGATTGGTGGTAATTACTTATTTGACTATATTCCGTTTAGTGACGTTCCACATGTTTTCAACAGGATTCTTATTTAGATAATCGCTGAATCAGGCAGGATAGTAATATTTTTTGAAGTCAGATTTGCAGTAATACAGGTTTTATGATAAGACGCAAAATCATGCATAAC
Source organism: Leucoma salicis (assembly GCA_948253155.1). Classification (NCBI taxonomy): domain Eukaryota; kingdom Metazoa; phylum Arthropoda; class Insecta; order Lepidoptera; family Erebidae; genus Leucoma; species Leucoma salicis. The sequence continues at coordinate 2,725,048 of OX411830.1, read as the reverse complement.
GGTACGTTTTTGCCATCAGCGAATTTATCTTCGAGTTGTGGCACAAACGTGTTTTTAATATTTTTTTGTAATTGATTTACACTATGGGTTACTTCATGCACAAGCAACCCATGCCCTTGAATGATATTACAGACTACACCATGAAGCTGACTGAATGTTCAGCCCAACAAGACAGTCTTTTGCATGCCTCATAAGCGAAGTGTTGAGGTGGGTACTGCTCTCGTTTTACGTAGAACAACTGATTTTTCAAACTTAAAATGTCTCTATTTATCATATATTGCACTTGTAAAATAATAATACACATCAAGAAAAAACACTATTTTTAACACTCATGATATTTTTTGTGCCATTTTTGTTATTTAAACTAGTTAAAAAACTGTGTAAAAAAGTTATGTCTTGGACGTCCGTTTGTTGTAGGTAATGTATGTTAACACTATAACGACCAAAATACTTTACTAATCGAGTCTTTTTTTTTCGTTTACGATTTATTATGATTACGAATAGAGCCCTATCACTTTTCACGGTCTGCTTCGATGTAGTTTAATTGTTATTAATTAAACAAAAAAATAGTGAATATTTACGCTCGACGCGACACTAAAATCAGTGCTATCCTTATTTCGTGAGAACTATTTCTATATACCAATGTAGAGTACTTCTTAAAATTAGCGCTAGATGGCGTATAAGTCATGAGAAGGTACTTTTTTAAATTAGCGCTATCTATGTGATTTATTGAAAACTACTTAGTAAGACCAATACATTATTAGTTACTTAAGTATCAAATAATCAATTTTATTGTGAAAAATTAAGATTATGAGGCGTGCACTTTTGGATTTTCCAAAGTATTTAGAACTGCTCCCCAGGGCGTTGTCAGAAGAAAGAGCTTTTATCGAACAACATTTTAAATATTGACACATCGAAGAAGCTCTACTTAAGGAACATCATAACAATAATCATTAGTCATAAATAGCACTATCTAAAAATAACACTAACGTAATTTCAGACCAAAAACAACAACATACCTGTATATAGGTACTATTTTAGTGGTTTTCATCATGGTGTCGGTAAAGCGTGACTTCGACTGGGCGACTGATCAGCTTCCCTTCAACCCATCGCATCCGGGCAGTTCTAGTGGAAACTTTATATTCTCTTTGTTTAAAATCGAAGTCAAATAGCCTATACTTTCTTCCATCCATCCATCCATCAGCCTTTCGACATCCACTGCTGGACATAGGCCTCCCCAAATTGGGGGTATAATGCCGTAATCGCCACGCTTGGAAGGCGGGTAGGCGATCGCAGTGGATGTTGTTAATACTCGAGGGAGTGGTGCTGCCCAGTCCCCCCGGTATTCCCTCAGTCGGCTCTTACGACTCCCATGGGTGGAGAGGGGAGGGACAATTCTAAAACCGGCCCCACACGGCGGGGCCGGCTATACTCTCTTACCACTGAAGTAATGCAACATAGTTTCAGTGGCCCGCCAACACAGGCGGAGAGACGGCGCACGGCGGGTTTATTTAGTGGGTGAGCCCCACACTACCCTGTTCGTTGCCCCGAACGACGGGTTGTGCGGTTAGGTTCATTTTTCCCCCCTTAACGAAAAAAAGGCTATACTCTCCATGACTTTTTTATATACTACTAGCCTTTGCTTCGCCGCAGCCTAAAGCTAGTTTTTGGGTTATATCTCAGGTTCCCGATATAATAGCGGGATAAAATGTTTACCAGTTGTTAAGTCTAATCAAGAGCTATCAAATAAAATAAGTTGCGTCAAAATCCGTTCAGTAGTTTTTGTGTGATGCGTGAACAAACAAACAGATAAACAGACAAACAGACAAAAAATCTAAGCTCTGTTACAGCTTTCCATCCATCCATCAGCCTTTCAACGTCCTCTGCTGGACATATGCCTCCCCAAGACAACGCCACAACATGTATTTCGCTCATATGGGAGATAGTGCCGTAATCGCCACGCTTGGCAGGCGGGTTGGCGATCGCAGTGGATGTTGTTAATACTTGAGGGAGTGCTGCTGCCAACTCCTCCGGTATTCCCTCAGTCGGCTCTCACGACTCCCATGGGTGGAGAGGGGTGTTACAGCTTTATAATCTACTATTATAAAGCTGTAACAGAGCTATGTCCGTACATTTAAGATATTTGAGAAAAAATTACTGTATTAGGCTATATAGGCGTGTCTAAACACAAAACAATTTTTTTTAGATTTTTATCTGTTTATCTGTTTGTTCGTTCGCGCATCATTCAAAAACTACTGAACGGATTTTGATGCAACTTTTTCTTTTCTTTTTATTTGGTAGTTCTTGATTAGACTTAAAAACTGGTATACATTTTATCCCGTTACTATATCGGGAACCTGAGATATAACCTAAAACTCCCGCGGCTCCGCCGCAGCCAAAAGCTATTGATACCTACTGAATTGCATATTCATCGGTCATATGTCGGTACGGAGAGTGGTGATTCGTTTTCTGGATCAATTACCTACCGTACCGCTTCCAGGGATATATTTAAACAAATTTTAATTTTAAAACGTATTGCGACTGACCTCTTTTTCTTTTGGATAATATTAACTGACGTCACTCCGTCTCAAATTATGCTAAAAGAATACTGAATATAACGGTTATCCATTATGCATAAACATAGTAGATCTAAAAAGTTATTAAACACCGCTGTGGCACGAAGTTTTGATTACAAGAAGATATCCGAGTGCTATTTAATAGAAACTTAGATGGTAGAAAGCCTTTTGAGAGAAGTTTCCTTCTCGTTTTATTCAACGATCGTGTTTTAATGTCACTTTGTTTTTTATGTATTACAAGTTTTCTTCAAGGACTTGTTGCTTTTTAAGAAAGTGGTATACATATATATGATAGGTTATTTTTACTGTCATCCATACATCCATCACCCTTTATGCTGGATCTATGATTCTTCAAGTGCACGTCACAAAAAGCGGTCATGTGCCATCCACATTAAACGGCACCCTGCGGCTTTGAGTAAGTGCGTGTGCACCACTTGCTTTCTTCCTCATCGGGGCCACGTGGCGTAGTCGGTAATGTAACCGACTTCCGTGCACGAGATCGTAGGTTCGATTCCAACTCAGAAAAATTAATTGTGTGATGAACACAGATATTTGTACTGCGTCTGGGTGTTTTCTATTCAATATATGTATGTATTTACACATTCAAAAAAAAAACCCATAGCACAAGCTTTAAGCTTTTTTTTGGGACCAGAGGACGTTGTGTGAAAATGTCCGTGAATAATTATTTACAAAAATATATATATATATTATGAAGGATGTAGGTACAGGGGGAGACCGAGACTCACTTACCTAGACCAAGTCGGTCATGTATTAAAGGAAGGTGGAGTCAGGAGTCTCCGAAACCGGCGAGCGTGTGTGAAGAGAGTTATGAATGTCGAGGAAGCGAGAGATTAATGCAAGAATAGAGCCTCTTGGCACTCTGTACTCTCTGCCTACCCCGCAAGGGGAATGGCGTGATGATAAGTAAGTAAGTAAGTATTATGTATTATATCCGTAATCTGTTACCCATAGCACAAGCGTTACGCTTAATTTGGGACCAGAGGAAGTTGTGTGAAAACGTCCGTGAATATTTATTATTATTTATTAACTTAATGATAATCGACGTACTGGTAACCATTTCGTCGAGCGAACTGCATCCTGCCCGTTGTCGTCCGTTCAATTCCCGGTCGACGTTTACGTGTTTTTTTTCTCATTTGTTACTTATTGTTATACGATGTGCGTATTCCAAAGTCAGATTATTTAGGTAATCTTTTAATTTAGATATATCTAAAGGATTATTTTGATATACCCTACACCCTTCTACCCATATCAAACCGCGCGCGAACAAGTCAGGGACGTAAATTCTGAACTAATTAAAGTTACACCACGAATCTGTATCAACGGAGAGCGCCTAAGAAGTTATGTTTTGAGTTATATCTACGTGCTTAGGGTGGAACGTATGGTGACCTTCGCGGTAAAGAAATATCACCTTTTTTCTTCAACGGGGGTGATCGTTGCCACAATCTGGTGTTGGCGACGTGCGTAGGATGCTCCTGTTGCTGGCTAAAGTTACTAATATAACAGATTTACCATCATACATGTGGTGACCACCATTCTTTCCCACGGGTGTCGTGCGAGGCGACTAAGGGAAGTAAGCATTTATCGCCCATTGCATTACTGGTGGTATGGCTGGGTACCAAATGGGAGTACTCATTTGCTATCGGGCCCGAGCGGGTTGATACCACCATCGCCTGTGTGACCGGCCATGAAGCACATTGGTGTGTTTTGGTTGTAGCAGGAGATAACCGTTATTCTTTCATGTCATATAGGTATGTGAAATGAAATGGTGAGCTGCGGCTTGACAATACTCTCGGTATAGTTAAGTCCATGAACGACGGTTACCAGTTAGCATCAGGTGGGCCGTGGCTTGTCTGCGATCATACGCAATAAAAAAAAGAAGAAAATATAGTGGGTTGCTAGGTTTGAATCCTCGAAATGAAAAAAAAAATTGTTAAACGATGCACGCGCATTCAAAGATCGAGACAAACATTCATATATATAATAACTAACTGCTATCCACGACTTCGAATGCGTGAAATGTTGTTTATTTTGTTTTCACCGCGCGGAACACTTATCTTTTTTTTTTCAAAATAAAAGTAACGTAGGTTACTCTTTATAACATCAGCTCTTAGTGGAAGTCCTGTCTAAATCGGCCCAGCCGTTAGCCAGCTATAGATTAGCGGATTAGCCGCAACTAACATATAGACAGACAGAAACTTAAAAAAATATTTAATTGTAGGTAACGTACTTATATACTTTCATATGTTAAACACAAAGTGTGAAAATGTTAAATCGAAAATAACAGTACGAGCAGGATTTGAACCTGCATCTTCTGGATACCGTCCAGATGCTTTGCCAATTCAGTCATCGTGACAACTGCTCTCGACTGCTAATCTCGATAACACATTCATACTTAACGTCCTGGGTGACGCCTGCGCCACCTGTCAGAAGTATTTCACATTTTCCACTTTGTGTTTAATGTATATGGGCTAAGCATGTCAAATGCTAAAAATATAATATAAAAGAATCTAAATATTTATAGGGCTGCGTCATTATTATATTAAATTGTAAAATTAAGTTTACCTGGCTATTATGTATGTAAATACTTTACCTTTGCCGGCGGCTCCGCCGCAGCCAAAAGCTACTTTTTAGTTGATATTAACTAAAAGTAGCTTTTGGCTTAGGTTATATCTCAGGTTCCCGATATAGTAGCGGGATAAAATGTATACCAGTTCTTAAGTCTAATCAAAACCTATCAAATAACAAAGTTGCATCAATATCCGTGCAGTAGTTTTTGCGTGATACGCAAACAAACAGATAAACAGACCACAGACAAAAATTCTTAAAAAAATTGTTTTGTGTTTGTTCATTGTTGCTAGGCGTACCTTTTTCTTTGTTAAGGCGGGAAACAATGTTCCTTACCGCACACCCGTCGTTCGGGGCAACGAACAGGGTAGTGTGGGGCCCATACCCACTAAATAAACCCGCCGTATGCCGTCTCTCCGCCTTTATTGGTGGGCCACCGGAACTATATTACACTCCTTCAGTGGTTTTCTAGGCGTGCCTGCCTATATAGCATTATAGCCTGATACAGTGTTTTTTCACAAATATCTTAAATGTACAGACACAGCTCTGTTACAGCTTTATAATGGTATAGATAAAGATTAAGGGCTATCCAATAAAAACGCTTTATCTAAACCGTTCAGTCAACACAACACACACAACAAAAAGTCTAAAAATATTCTTTATGTTCTGATATTGCTGTTTATAAAGACCCTTCATATTAAAATTTTATAAATATCTCATACGTATAGACTGAGGGCCTGTTACAATGTGAGCAAGTACCTATAAGTTATTTTTAGGTTTACCATAAATAATATGGAGGTAACCTGACAAAAAGGTTTTGAAAAATATATAATATTACCTATTTCGTTTTTACCTCTTGGGGCGTATTACAATACCCACGTAATATCCACGTGTTGGCGACGTCACGAGCTCGTTGACACGACCCTGATCTGTGACGAGGGTCAAGCTACTGAACGGGTGACGATATCGTACATCGGTCATCGATTAAAATTTACATCGTGTTAGTTCAATGCGACGTGTTGTTTTGTTATCGTTAAAGCTCCTTGTTTTACGATATTTTGTTAATTGCTTAAGGCGGACACCTGTTAGTTAGTTTTTTGGTTTATTCTACGTGGGTGGCAAACAGGCATAAGGATTGGAAATGAAGAGGAAAGATAATAAGGAGAGGATAGGTAGGATACTAAGAAGAGGATAGGAAGGATAATAAGGAGAAGATAGGGAGAGGGTATAGGCCTCCGGCGCTCTCACTCACCATACAAAACACAACGGTAAGATAAACTACCATTGTTACACGCTGGTCTTTTGTGAGAGGGTGGTACTTCCCCGATCGACCCGGTGCTGGGATAAGTACCTAAGGCTCTATCACTAGACAAATAAATAAATTGTATGTTTTGTAATCAGATCGCAATAAAGGGGATTTTCGCGTAAGCTACGCTAGCTAATGCTTAGGAGTACTTTGAAATAATGTCCTTCAAAATTCCTAGAGATAAAATTGAAATTTAAGCGTAAAGGTGGATTATAAAGCAGAAAATCCTTCGATGACCATAAAATCCATCTGAATAGTGACTCTTATTAATATTGAGACTCGTTTCTAACGCTGATACCTCTTACGTTATATGCCTGCATTCCTGCATAACACCAAGGAAAATATCGATACTCACTGGCGTTATTTCTTATTTTGTAGTATAGCTTAGCTGTTAGAATTAAGTTGTATATAATATGTTCATTCTTGATAATTGATAATCTTCATAATTGTTACGTTCACTCACCTCATAATATTATTATAAGCAAACTCCCCGTTTTTATATACTCCCACTGGAATATGTCATTTAGCATTTAAAGCGTCGTAGGTTCGATTCCCAAACTAAGCTTATTAACGCTTAGAAAAGCCAAAGCTCGTCTACCACCGGATGCAGCAGATTAATGAAGTAATATACCTATATTACTTTAATTAATATGATCGTAATGTAACTATAAACAAACAAAATATCGGAAGGCTTTTATTAATATTATCTACGGGGAAAATACAAGTTCACCTTAATTTTAAGCGTCGCTTATTATAACTAATAATGTTCCTTTAATGTTAGGAGGCCTTTCAATAACAAAATACATTGATTAACGTTTGTGCGCAAAGGAAATTTAACCACGATCCGAATTTAGTATCTCAATATTATGTACGATATCTTGTTCTACAGACATATTAGTACCATTATCATCCAATTAGTATCACGTATTCACTGGATTGGTACCGTCTTCTATTACAAAGCTATGTTATTAGATGCTTAGTAACCAATTGTGTGTATGTGTTAGACGTTAATGTTTCCTATACACGGCTAATCTAATAACTAGGCACGCGTGGTGTGAAACGGTAATCATTATTAGTTAGGCTACATCAGGGTAATATAGATTTATTTGCTTTCGGTTTTCGTTTAATTGTATTCCTAGTTTGTTTACTTACTTACTTATCATCACGCCATTTCCCTTGCGGGGTAGGCAGAGAGAACAGAGTGCCAAGAGGCTCTATTCTTGCATACATCTCTCGCTTCCTCAACATTCATAACTCTCTTTCATACACGCTCGCCAGTTTCGGAGACTCCTGACTCTACCTTCCTTCAATACATGACCGATTTGGTTTAGGTAGGTTAGCCTCGGTCTCCCCCTGTACCTACATCCTTCCACTTCCGCATTGTATATCTTCTTAACCAGTCGCTCGTCCGACATTCTTTCCACATGTCCGAACCATCGGAGCATTCCCTTTCGCATCTTTACACCAATACTCTCTTTCATACCTACTCGCTCTCAATCTTACGTCGTTGTTACGAATGCAGTCAGTCAGCCTCACTCCACAGATTCTCCGCAGAGATCGAATTTCGACCGCATTGATTTTACTGTCATGCTCCTTTTTGCATACCCAACTCTCGCTTCCATAAAATAACGTTGTAGTGATGCGTTCCTCACTCATGAGTTCCCTCATTCGAGGTACTCACGAGAGCAAATTGAAAGAGTTACTCTTATTTCAACAATGAACCACCTCATTCGCTCTTCGTTCCTCGTACTTGCGAGAGTTGCGAGTTGCGAGATTGTGGTTGTGGCCGACCAGTCGCAACATCGCATGACTCGAGCGTGAGGTGAGTAATGTGATGAGGAATGAGGATGATAAATCGAGGATTTCGGCGACGAGCGAATTGACACATAACATAAATGAGTGAGAGCGTGCGTCACGGTTATGAATCGATTTTAAACGGATTTAAAAGTAATAACTATTATATAAGTACATATTAATTTCGTAGTCATTAAATTATATTATTATTTATTCACGTAAATTATCTTTATACTTATATATAATTCTACTAGAAGTAGATCTTTCATGGGGCAATGTATATGCTTCTACAATAAAATTCCTGAAAATGTCCGAAACATGCCACTAAATAAGTTTAAGAAAGCCATAAAAATTAGACTTTGTAATCAAGGTTATTACACTGTTTCGGATTATCTTGAGGATAAAACTAAATGGGCTTGAGCTGCTCCTCATTAATTAATTTTCAAAATTGTTTTATAAGATATAATGTAATTTTTAGTTATAAAGATTATATTAAATTGTAATAAATTGGCAATTTAAAAAAGTGGCCCATGAGTTTCTTGCCGGGTTCTTCTCATGAAAGGCTTTACTACGGAATCCGGCCGCTTGTGGCGATTGCAATCGCCACTTTGTTATTGCGGTTGCACTGGCCTCAGGCGCTCGTGTTAATTATTTTAATTATTAGTGTATTATTGACGATTTTAAGTGCTACTTAATAGGCCTATGAAATAAAGATATTTTTGAATTTGAATTTGAATACTGTACGTGTGTATGTCACTGAACTCCTCTTAAACGCCTGGACCGATCTTGACGAAATTTTTTGAGTATGTTTTTGTAAGTACCGGGATGGTTTAGATTCACATTTGGACGCGGTAGGTGGCGCCACAATAGGATTTCATGATTTTTTCTTAAATTTATTTGTGTATGTGTGAGTAAGTATCGGAATGGTTTAGATTCGCATTTGGACCCGGTAGGTGGCGCCACAATAGGATTTCAGGACTTTTTCTTCAATTTACTTGTGCATGTTTGAGTAAGTACCGGGTTGGTTTAGATTCACATTTGGACCCGGTAGGTGGCGCCACGATAGGATTTCAGGATTTTTCTTCAATTTATTTGTGTATGTTTGAGTAAGTACCGGGATGGTTTAGATTCACATTTGGACCCGGTAGGTGGCGCCACGATAGTATTTCGGAAAAATAAATATGGCGGTAGGAAGTTCGCCTGGTCAGCTAGTTATTTATATATTTACAAATAAGGTAGAAAATAATTGAGTGTAAAATTTTGTTTATTTTAGCCCTAGGCTAGGGGACACTGAGAGAAAGAAAATAATTTGTGTGAGGGAGATAACAATAATAACTACCTAATAAAAATAGTAAGCGAGCGCACCGGAACTCATGCTCCTCTCTTCTGAGTCTGAGAATCATGAGTACATGAGGTGAAAACTAAAACCGTCCACGCGTCAAGCAAATCCTCAACTCAAATGAGGTGTACCTCGCGAGTACCTCACGAAGTGAAAGGAGGTACTCCCTCATCCTCATCGTAAAATGACGAGTTACCCATTACTATAACGTTGGGACAAGCACTGCGTTGTGTATTGCGACACGTGCCTTCTGGCTGAGGTGGTGGCTGCCGAGAAGTTGTCCCAATGCTCCGTTCACTCTATTTCCCGCATTCACTCTTCTCTCTACATCAGTGGTGTACCTTCCATCCCGACTGAATCCACATCCAAGATATACAAATTCATCCACTTGTTCTAGCACACCATTTCCTATTGCTACTCTAACATCTGTTCTGGCTTCTTCTCTTTCAAAAACCATTATTTTGGTTTTGTTCACATTCACACGTAGGCCCCTTTTCTTACAATCTTCTGCCATTACGTCGACTAGGGTTTGCAGGTCAGTCGTAGACTGCGCTAATAGGACCGCATCGTCTGCATATAGCAGAGAGTTAACCACTGAGTCGCCCATCAGTTTGTTTAGCAATATTAAAACTTTTTTTATAGTTTATGGTGGTCTTTTAGTAGTAGAAGCTTTGCTTATCCTGGCATGAATGGGGCCGGCTTGATCGGGGAAGTACCGCCCTCTCACTAAAGTTCAGCGTTCAGAAACAACGGTAGGTGTTTTGTATGGTGAGTGAAAGCGCCGGAGGCCCAAACGCCCTCCCTATCCTCTCCTTATTATCCTTCATATCCCTTTCCTTGGAGATGGCGACGTGCTAGTGATGCCACTGGTGTTGGTGTTGCTAGCGTCTATAGGCTACGGTAACCGCTTACCATCAGGTGGGCCGTATGCTTGTACGCCACCCACATAGTAGAAAAAACCACCGAGCTGTGATAATTTGTCAATAAATAAACACACGATTTTGAAAAAGTTTGGAAAAAATTGTTTGTCAAAAGTATGTTTTTTTTATTGCTTGTAGTGGCAGACGAGCCACGGCCCATCTGATGGCAAATGGTAACCGTCGCTCAATGGATTCTACTATACCGAGAGTATTTTCAAGCCGCTGCTCAGTGATATTTCATTCCACAGATATGAAATGAAAGAACAAACGGCTATCTACTGCTACAGTCAAATCGTAACGATGTGCTTCATGGCCGTTCATACGGGAGATGGTGGTACCAACCCGATACCAAGTGAGTACTCCCACTTGGTACCCAGCCCTACCACCAGTCATGCAATGGATGATAATTGCTTACTTCCCTTAGTCGCCTCATACGACACCCGTGGGAAAGAATGGGGTGGTGCCACTTGTATTCTTAGTCTGTCACCACACGGACAAAAGGTGAGGTTTGGACCTGACTGGGGATCCATCTCGATGACTATCACTGTCTTTCCAGTACTTGGTTTTAACATTAGGGCTAACTATAGGTATAGGCTATCATTGTTGTCGCTGTATTCGCCTCAATACAAAAGTTGTTGCCTCAACTTGATTGTATAAAATACACTCCAAGCTCTCATTGATGTCAGGCACTGTTATGTTTAATTATTCTACTTTAGCTAACAGCTGATGAGTGAGTGTATCTTTTGATACGGGTGTAAATAGACAATGTTCTTTGTAAATGTTTATTTTACTTCAGACTTACGCTACGGAACTAAGTTAATTAAGCAATTAAAATAACTAGCTTTTATTATAAATGTCAAATTTAATTTTTTGTTTGTTCTCGTTTAGGGCTGTCAACTCACAGTTATTATTTTTTATTTCACTTTTAGCTAAATATAGCTTTTGTAAGGCAATAATATTAAATGTCTGGAAACAAAGTGCGATAATGTGAAATAGACAATGATAGCCACTGGCGGGAACCAGTTTGCGCGTTCTACGATCAGACGCTGGCAATTGAGCTAAGTATCGTGACATTTGACTCGGGCCATCAATTTTCACAAAATTATTTCTTAACGTCTTGGGTTGCGCCCACGCCATTTATCGGATGTGTTTGCATAATATTATTTATATTTCTGGTAGAACTTTACTTGTACCAACATGGATAGGCCGGCACGATCGAGGAACCACAACCCTCCCACAGAGGATCAGTTCGAAATAACTGTTGTGCTTTTTTTTGTTTACGCGGAAAAAAATTTACCGCACACCCCGTCGTTCGGGGCAACGAACAGTGTATTGTGAGGCCCTCACCCACTAAATAAACCCGCCGTGTGCCGTCTCTCCGCCTTTATTGGCGGGCCACCGGAACCATATTACCTTCAGTGGTCAGAGCGCTGGAGCTCTAAACCCCCTCTTCATCCTATCCTTCCTGTCCACCTCCTATCCATTTCATTTGAGTTGGCGCGCGCGTGTGATACCTTTGGTGTTTATAGGCTACCTATAGTAACCGCTTACCTTGGTGTTTATAGGCTACCTATAGTAACCACTTACCATCAGTTCGGTCATATGCTTCATAGGAGACAAGCTTTGTGTAAAAAACTACAGTGTTCGGTAAGAATGTGATATGTAAATTGGTGACCCCGACTAAGTGATTACACAGAAGCTTAGAAATTCTAGAACGGTGTTTCAGAAGACAAAGTATTACTCAATGCTAGATGTTATTAATTTTTTTTTTAATACTGTGTTCTAATCACTGCTTTTTATTTCGATTTCACATTTTTCACTTTATGTTTAATGTATAGCTTTAATTTAAATGAAGAAACTATAACAATAACTTGACTCCTTAAAATGCTTTATCATGACGTAACGTAAGCTTACATCAAACAGCTCCGACCACTAGTATGGACTCCAGACGTAGCTTATGTGTGCACTACATTTTACTTATTCCTTTTTATTTGTTACAGGTATGTGTTAATATTGTTCTAATGAATGGACTGGTATGATTTTAATATTACTTATTATTTATTATTTTATTAATATGGCAACACATTTTTTTTTATCTGTTAAGGGAGGTATCAACTACCCTGTTGTTCAGGGTAACAAACAGGATAGTGTGTGGCCCTCCCTCACAAAATAAACATGCCCTGCGCCATCTGGTGCTGTATTTTCATGATGATAGGTAAGTAGTTCTGGCGTGAAAAAAAAAACTCACTTTCGCTTTTATAATCCCCTGCGGGGTAGGCAGAGAGTACAAAGTGCCAAAAGGTTCTATTCTTGCATACACCTCTCGCTTCCTCAACATTTCATACACGCTCGCCGGTTTCCGATACTCCTGACTCCACCTTCTTTCAATACATGACCGATTTGGTGTAGGTAGTGTTGTCTTAGTAAGGATTTCAACCAACAATACATTTAATATGTAAGTGCACTGGTTTGTTTACAGTTTGTCTTGAATCATGCTCGGTTCACATTATTTTAGGCCAATAAGCAAACGCGTTATGGATTAAGTGTTGGACTGGATCATATCGTCTACATTATCCGAAGGATTATCATATTTATAATTATATGAATTATTGTATAATATAATAATATAATTTAATTCAGCACTGAACTAGCCGCCTACACTATTTTCTATGGGCAAGCTGTATACATGGTACCAACCGCGTTGTATACGAACAATATTATCTACTAACTGTGCGCAGCGATTTCCTCTTTTAATAGGGATGTTTATTGCCATCATTTCACGGCAGATGGCGTATTATCGACAAAACTCTGTGGGCTTTCTGTGTTCTTAACAACATTAAAAAAAGTAGGAAACGGCGCAAAAATTTTGCGGCTACTCGGCATAGCGTCTTTCAATTCTTTAATCTTCCAGGTATTATAAATTTTAACAATATCAACCGGATTAAAACACGAAAAATAGCTACCAATTGTCAGGCAAGCAAAGCAACTATAATTTAACAGTGGCCATCTCAGCTTCGCCCGTGGATTCCCATTGACAATAAATTTGATTATTTTTAAATTTGGATTCTATTAAAGTTTAGGATGTTTGATCAGGGCCCGTAAAATGTTACTCCCTAAATCGTATCGACATCGTATCGTCTCTCTTGTGATTGGTAGAGAAACTGACCCGTGATGTCTCAATAATACGATTTAGTGAGATACATTCTCAGCCCCCAGGTTTATATAAAAATCTAGTTTGATCGTAAAATCTAGTCATACACCATCAATATCGGGATATTTGGTGACATTTTCATGGAATCCGATTTTTTTTTGTTGCTGTACGTACTTTGAAACTTTTCCTTTCAGTGGAACTTATTACAACTTTATAAGTGTTATCAACAGGACTAATAATATTAGAGTGTGTCTTTTATGTGAACCTAAGCTGACACACATGAGCAGAATACCATATTCCGCTCTCGTGTGAAAGTGCAAGCCGGCTGAAGTTCTAAATCTTTAAAGTTTGACAAGTTTCTGCGATGCTCCTAACAAGTTCGAAACTGCCTGTCTGGCTCGTTTTAAACAACCAGCCAAATCGTATGACTGCATTTTGTTTTTCAAGTCATCTTTGCTGTAAAAAAATATGGTTGTCTGTAAAGTCGGTTTACGGACGATAATTTTACGTGATAATGTATATGTTTTCTGAGAGTTTCACAAAATGTAATACTGATAGAAATCGAATGGTACATATAAAAAATTACGATCGCGCGTGCTACTATACAATAATTGAGATACGCATGTTGCCCGGGACGCGTCCGAGCGAAGAATGTGATATCGGCCGGCCACCTCCCTCTCGCAGGCGCTCTTCAGCCCGCGGATCTCTTGTGGGCGCGAACATCAAACAATGCATCGGTCGCCATATATTTTTCGGAACGTGAGACTTTTTCGTGCGTGCTGACGGCGTTCATCGATTTATAAGACGTTGTCACGTCAAAAAACGATTATTTAATATAGCTCTGTATAAATTTCCGTAGAAATCCAATATCCATGCTTCATACTTATGGGAAGTGTACAAAATGCATGCCTTACAATTTATGTATCATTATCATAATTAAGGTTATCCCTATCGAATCGAACTTTTAATAATTCTCACGAAATAAGGTTTATGCAAGACTATAACTAACATATATGTAAAATAAACCTTTTCATTTAAGGCATCGGAGCAGGCCCCAACCACTCAAAACTCTTTTTATTCATACTATCCATCTCCTATACCTTTCTTTGGACTTGGCGATGATACCTGTGGTGTTACTAGCGTCTATAGCTTATAGCTATATAGTAAGCCCATATATATGGGCCGTATGATCGTTTGCCACCCACGTACTATAAAAAAAAAGTTTACCATTTTCTATATTTCACTTATATTCAAAAACAATAAAGTGATGCTCCATTAATTAATATATTTTTATCACTGGGGTGGAAAATGGTCAGTAAAGTCAGCAAGTCAGTTTTTTTGATAAAGTTCAGTTTTGATCTATATTTTTTAGCATTTGACATGCTCCGCCACTTTTTAAAGTGCAAATTATTTGTGAATAAGGAAAAAGAGATTTTTTTGTACTACCGGGAATCGAACCCGCGTCTTTTCCAATCCGGGGAAGTGCTCTAAGCCATTGAGCTATAGTACAGATCTTTTGATCATCCGAAACTAAAGTTCAGATTTTATTTTTAAATAGTTAAGTCAGTATTTTGAGAATCAGGGGCCACATACATACAAAAGTGGTGTGGTTTCTATAGATTGAGAAAACAAATGTGCCGTTTTGAAGTGGATACCTTTAATGTCTCAATATCTCTATTTGTAAGTGCCTAAAGGCCTAAACCATTAGTATTAAGTTGATTAGTACATCATTATAAACGACGCGCGGTGCAGGTTGGTTATGGGGATGGTGGAGACCAAACGCAAAAGTATATTCCTTACTCCTTTACAAATATCCTTTCTGTCTATTGTTTACATAGGTTTGGAATTGGAAGGGTTAAGAAACAGCAACTAACACTTATATTTCTACGTTTAATTGGCCGATAAAGGATTAGTATTCCCGAGATTTGCTCAATTAATGGTCAGTATTTTAGAGGAGTTTGGTCAATAAAGTCAATATTTTTAGGCGTGGCATCAGTTTCTACCCTTGCTTATCAGTTACGGTCACAGTGTATAAAGATAGTGTAGCCTTAGTGCCTATAATAGGCATACTTTGATGCAAAAATAAACCTTAATCTGTGCATTTAATCAAATGATACTCTTCAGCTCCATAATTTTAGTATAGTTCCAGTTCTTCATCATTTAGCAACTTGACAGGACGAATAGGAGCTTCAATATAATATCGCTGTCTACTTTTGATAACAATGACAACAGTAAGTACGGTTAATGCCCTCAAGGTTTAACTCGTAATATAAATAAATATTCATTCAAAACTCCAATTTCAATTCCTCCTTAAAGCAAAGAATCAATATCACAGGGAATTTGTACAAGACGAATCCGTTTGGATTCAAAGAATTTAATATAAACCCTTATAAATCTCCTTTCTGGCATCTGGAATCTTATTACGCGCGTAAAGATATAATCGATGCTGTTTTTATTACACTATGTTAATGAAAAATTGTGTAAAATAAGAAACCCTGACAGCTATAAGCTGATCAACGTCACAGAGCACGTACTTTAACTAGGTACAGTACATATATATGTTTCTGCTGGTTTGTTGTAGCAATAATTGCTGGAAGGTATAAAATGCTTAGGATTAGGATAGGCTTAGGAAGCCCAGTATTTTTTATTGCTCATGATGGCAGTCGAGCCACGGCCCACCTGATGGTAAGTGGTAATCGTCGGTCATGGATACAACTATAACAAGAGTATTGTCAAGCCGCTGCGCACCATTTCATTTCTCAAATATGAAATGAAAGAATAAACGGCTCTTCTGCTACAGCCAAAACACACTGATGTTCTTCATGACCGGTCACACGGGAGACGGTGGTACCAACCCGCTCGGGCCTGATACCAAGTGGGTACTCTCACTTGGTACCCAGCCCTACCACTAGTAATGCAATGGGTGATAATTGCTTACTTCCCTTAGTCCCCTCGTACGATACCCGTGGGAAAGAATGGGGTGGTGACACTTGTATTATTAATCCGTCACCACACCGATTATTCTAATGAAACTTCATCTCTACGTATCAAAAAGGATATAACACGATCTTAAAATCGTATAAAAATTCACATGACAAAATCGATACAATCCTATTGATTCACACTCGAATGGTTACAACAAAAATGGCGTCATGTTGCGACTTGTTGAGCATTCGTGAATTATTCAAGGGCCTGACCCTCGCCCCGCTGAAAGGATAAACTGTTGTACTGCTAGCTTTGTCTTCGCCTCAATTTTTCGGAAATTTTATTTTTATTTTGCAGATAATGGATGACTTATAACAGCAAATATCAAACTTAATATTATAAATGTGAAAGATTTTTTTAGAAAGACAACTCCCTCCATTGAGCAATAATAATTGTATCGCGGAAAGCTTTGCAAACATACACACGGACACAAAATTGTGAATGTATTATTTATTAAATAAGTTCGCTTCTTTGCGGCTATTTGGACCCATCAAATTTGGTATGGTATGATAATTTTAGTATTCAGATTCTCGAAGATTATCATCTTTTAGATCAGTTAAAAAACTAACGTTAAACAATGTTAAAAAAAAATTGTGACGTGTTATAATTAGTATAGCGGTGATAAACCCACCGGTCATATTATATGGCATAGCTGGGTTTACTTTTATCGACTACCGAAAAATACGTAAATTTATTACGTAACAAGTCGTTTAGATCTCTTAAGTTATATAAAAGTTCGAATAATCGTTCTTCAACGGAAAACTTTTTCTTAACTGCCTCTGTGGTGCAGCGGTAGTGTAAGCGACTGCTGATCATGAGGTCTCGGGTTCGATCCCCGGGTCGGGCAGTATTAATGAGAATTTTCGGAAAAAAAAAATTCTCAGTAGCAGCCCGGAGTTTGGAAATGTGCCCGGTAGACGACAATAGGCTCGCCCCCTATTACGTGCGACTTAAACATAGCTGGCGAGTCGTGGGTGTGTAATACACCTCTGCCTACCCCCTCGGGGAATACAGGCGTGATGCTATGTGTTTTGTTTCGACAGAAGAATATGAAAAACATGTTTCTGAGTTCATCACGGATGAGTGGCTTAAATGTTTTCAAAATTAGAAGTGCACTTACGCTTACTTAGAGTTTTGAGTAACATTTTTGACCATTCATCGTATTTTCTTTTTCTTATTCATTCCGGAAACTTATTGCTGCCACGTACAATACAGAAGCCGCAAAATATAATGCATCCATAAAACAAAGAAGAATTCTCACATTGTTCTCATCGCTCACTTCTCAGTTACCTAGGACATTGAAGAGCTTTCGACAAATTGTTTGAAACATACAATATTTGATTGGTTTCTTTATATAACTTTGTTGAATCACGTTATGTACAGATTTTATTAATAATTTTGTTTGGTAAAACGTGATACAGATTCATTTTTACTATGGATTTTTATGTGAAAATTAATAATTTATAAGAAAAAAATTGCAGAATTCGTTACGATGCACTTGGAAACGGGTTTCACCAAAAAAAATTGATAGCTACCTCAAAGTAGTTCGTAGAAGAAAATCTCTGCCATGCAGGTCTTATCAATGATAATTCGTGATTGGGAAGTACTATCTTAGTATGCATACTACTAAGTACATTATACTTACTGTTTTGTTTTCATTGACTCAGTACATTGGCTTAGAATTATTTTCTCTCTTTACTTTTCGCCCTAGTTAATATAATTAATAGAGAAGGATACTTTTTTATTCTACGAGTGTGGCAAACAATCGATTAAAACGGGTAGGCCGTATCTGCCTGACGATAAGCGGTTACCTTAGCCTATAGATGCTAGCAACACTACTATACTACGAGGGTTCCAAACGTGCATACGGCACGCCTGCTGATGAGCGGTTACCGTAGCTAGATGTTAGCAACACCATTATTGCCGTATTGCTAAGGCAATAGAAAGGGTATAATATGGAGACCAGACTCTTTGTATTTATTTTTATTGTAGGTGAGTGGCAGAAAAGCTTATGGACCTGATGGTAAGCGGTTATCGTAGCCTATAGATACTAGTAACACCAGATGCATCACTCGCGCATCGCCATCTCCAAGGAAAGGTATATGATGATGAAAGGATAGAAAATATACTAAGAAGAGTACAGGAAGGATAATAAAGAGAGGATCGGGAGGGGGTTTGGGCCTCCGGCGCTCTCACTCACCTTACGAAATACAATGGCAGAATACCTACAGTTAATTCTCTCGCTGATCTTCTGTGAGAGAGTAGTACTTCTCTGATTAAACCAACCCATTCCTGCTAGGATAACCAAGGCTCTATAAGTAAGTAAGTGTTTTGGGCCACAATAAACTTAATTTGTGTTCTTGAATAATTGTCATTGCCTTGTTGCGGTTTGAGGATAAATACAATACTACATTAATTGAGTCCAAGGGAGTGGGATTAGTGAGTTATAGTGTTTAACTACGTGTTAAATAGGGTCACGTTGAAATATTAGTGTGATAAGTTAGCAACTTTGCGCCGAGTTTAATCTTAAGACCATTAGTTACAACGCACTCACCTTTCGGATTGCGTAATACTGAAACATATCGGCCCGTGGAGACAGATGAATAACGTTTATTTCATCGCATAATACTACATAGAATACTTTTATGATTCGTGCATGATCATAGCTGAGTGGTATCCGCGGTTTACGCGGGAATCCGGGATGACTACGGCGTGTATTAACAAAATTTCTTATTTCCCAACTGAAAGAATAACCATTTAACAATTCATTAATTCTAAAAATACTTAAAAGGACCACATATGATACTAAATAGTCCCATCTGAACTTGCTCTCAATATTAACTAATTAATATTCCAACATTTAAAGTTTCATATTCGTTGAGCAGCCGTGTTTACTCTGTCAAAGTTAAACGTTGAATGAAAGTTCTCGCGCGTTTTGCGTTTAAATTCGCTTTTAGAACGCTCCCAGCTACGACGTTTATGAATGCGTTCCGAAATTAGCCTTTTAATAGCCCTCTTTGTGTTCAAATCTACCGTGGATATCTACAAATTAATGATGCCAATGTGGTTTTGGATTTAAGGGCTATTGTGGACTGAATATACATATCTGTCAAATATGCCTACAGTAATTTTTTTGCCGTGTGGGACCGGCTTTAGAATTTTCCCACCCCTCTCTACCCACGAGAGTCGTAAGAGCCGACTGAGGGAACACTGGTGGACTGCCCACGCAGCAGCACTCCCTCGAGCATTAACAACATCCACTGCGATCGCCAACCCGCCTGCCGAGCGTGGCGATTATGGCATTATCCCCCATGACAAGCACAAGACCGCTCGTTGTGGCGTTCTCTTGGGAGGCCTATGTCCAGCAGTGGACGTTGAAAGGCTGATGGATGGATGGATGGATGGAATCTTTTTAATATTAAATTACAGGAGAATGACATCATACACAACAGACAATTGTACACATTTTGTACTTTTTTAAAGTCGGTTCAAAAATATCGCACATTCGTGTTGAGGTCAGGAGCATACTTAAAATACATATGAGATACTGATATGGCCAGGAATTCCAGGACGTTTTTAAAAAAATATCCTAGGAAATACAAGTGTATAGCGAATTATTGTATAACTAAGTTGTTATCCTTCCTGGCATGATCAAAGGGGGTATTTTGTAATTGTACGCCAAGACATAGGGCCTCTTGAAATGCTCTGGCTTACGATAATTGCGTGGTTGCCGTAGTATTCTCGCGGATCTGTAACGTAGTTGTCAACGAAAAAAAATCTATCACTTTTTGATTTGATTTGGTTGAGAAGATATTCTTGCACATATCTAACTTTTTAAATAAAGAAAAGTTTGGGTTTGTCAAGCGGCTGCTGCGTGATAATTTGAAGTCAACCTTAAACTTCTCTAGACTATCATATCAGCAAATTTCAAACTTTTTATCAACCAATGACGTTTTGTAGAAAACTTTTCAGTACTTCGTCCAACTTTAATACCAAGGTTGGGTTCGTTCATTTACATTTATGGCCATGGGCTATGTCTAGGAGGCTCAATCTCAGCTTCAAGAATTTCTTTTCAGTTAAATATGAGTGGCAAATTCTAAAGGTAGGGTTTCAGTTGCAGCAGCATAGCGCTTAATGTAGAGTAGCGAGTTGCGATCTGAATTATAAATGCATGCGGAGTTTATTTTTGTATTATTTAAGTAAAGAGGTTTAGATGATCAACAGTGAACTTTTTTGTTATCAGTGTCCTCAGACGGTGTAGCAAGTGCAACAGTATGTCATTATTTAACCACTCATAAACTACGCCTAAATTTATACCAATCCTCTATGACTTCCTCAGTATGAATATTTAGCTTAATATTTTATTTAAATCAGGACTATTTTTTATGATATTCTTTTATGAAACCTGGCTATATTCTGCTGCAAGCCGAAAAAATGTTTTGTAGTCTATACTAATATTGATCTATAATAATATTGATCTATACTAATAAGATTTGATTCTTTGTTTGCATTGAATAGGCTCCGAAACTACTAAACCGATTTGAAAAATTCTTTCACCATTAGAATTCTACATTATCCCTGATGAACATGGCTATCGAATGTTTTCAAAAAGTTAGGGATCCGTATGAAAACTTAGATAATCTAATTCAACGTGTGAAAAAATACTAAAACAAATCCTATATCACGTACGCTGCCTAAATTATTGGCAATAGAGCGGTGATGTACTACAGTTATTTCTATAAATAGATGTCTTGCTCAAAACCACATTTACTCTACGTTTATCCCAAAATATTTAAAAATAAATATCTACCCGTGCGAAGCCGGGACGGGCCGCTAGTACCAAATAAGTACACGAGAAATCTTTACTTATTTCAATAACTAAACATTTCCTGTCTAGTTAATATTTTAATGTAGTTTTTACATCTCGTTCTGCTTACATTGTGACCACGGCTGCACTCCCTCGCGGTCATGTCGTTGTGTTCACGAAGCGTTGCTTTAATGTCCCTGCGATGTTTGCCGACTCTAGCTCTTTCATGAACATTACCATACACTACACGCGCTTCTAGTTTATGCAGCACCCCGGGAAAAATTTCCTTTAAACCCTGGGCCAGGCATAGCGAAAAAATGACACATAATGAAGGTTTGTTCCCAAGTCTATACGTGCCTCACAAATGATAATAACAATGATTTACAGGCCGATATTTCGGATACGGCGGCCAACTGCAACAGACACTAACACCATGTACGAAGGAGATATTATAGTGCACGATTATATGTGCGCATAAACACGTGCACTGTCTATTCTCTCACTCTCACAGTCCGATGGTATTCCGACCCGACCGGAGGGAGATCTAGCGCTGGACCAATGGCTTTATGTGTCTTTTGAGGCACGGAGATGGAATCATCAAAAATCCGTGTATTAAGAATTTCTAGACGGAAAAACCTAATAACGTTTTCCTGGCGGGTCCCGGGAATCGAAATACTACTAGACCATCAAGGAAGTTAAACAGTGATAAATAAGCACTGCAACTAAATACCAAGCTAGGGGAAGGATGTCTGGTTAGGTACATTGTTTACCGCCTTTACAAAAATGAATAACTAATAAATATTCACGGACATTTCACACAACGTCCTCTGGTCCCAAAGTAAGCTTAACGCTTGTGCTATGGGTACCAGATTACGGATATAATACATATATTACCTTTTTTTTTTTGTAAATACATACATATAATAGATAGAAAACACCCAGACGTAGTACAAATATCTGTGTTTATCACACAAATAGTTGTCCTGAGTGAGAATCAAACCCACGACCTCGTGCACGGAAGTCTGTTACACTACCGACTACGCCACGAGGCCCGTCATCCATATCATCATCCGTCATCAATATGATATTAGTTTCTTTCTCATTAATACCAACTACTATACTACATGTTTTTTAAGCATATGTCTTGTTAAATGATCAAAATAAATAATTAAATCGTATTATTTGCTCTATTAAGGCCAAGCTTATTTACAGCTAAGTAATTAACACACATCACATATCCTACTATATACTCAACTGTGTCGAACTTTCTAAACTGTCCTGAACTATGACGTCACGCAACTACGTCATCGCTATTTACATGCAAATTAACATTGTTAGGTTTAAAATAGTTTCGCGGGATTATCGGGAGATCAGGGTTGGCATGTTCCAAATACTCTATATCAACCCTCTTATAGAAGATCAGTGTGAAACAACGGTAAGAACTCGTACGGTGGTTGAGAGCGCCGGAGATCCAAAGTCCCTCCTTATACACTCCTTACTATCCTTTCTCCCCCACTCCGATCCCTTTCTTTGTAGTTGGTGACGAGTACAATCACGTGGGCCGTATGCTTGTTGACTACCCTCGTAGTAAATAAAAAGCCACCGGATTTACCTGCTTCCGAGGCACGGAGGTCAAACACCGCCTACTTCCTAACTCCGGGCTGCTATTGAATTTTTTTTGACGTAAAACCCAATAAATATTTGACCCGACCTGGGAATCGAACCCGAGACCTCATGATCCGCAGTCTCATATTACCGCTAGACCACCGAGGCAATTAGTATGTCAAGTGCATGAAAAATAATTTATATTATGTTTTAATATTTCAAAAACATAATGATAAAAATATCCTACAATAAATTCCACTAGCTAGGTAGCTTTCAAGAAGTTGACACCGTGAAATTAAAAAAAACACTCAACACTTGACCCGCCTCATTACAAACGATCGTTATCTAAACTAATGTTTTCCTTCCTTCTTTCCTTCCCGTCTGTATTTTTTGGCACCCTCATACCAGTCTTGTTAATTGTCGCAGCGATCTAACGATAAGTCTTATCGCAAGATTTTAATGCTTCCTTCTTTTAAGTAAGTGATTATTTTGGTATATTGTTAATTTATTACTAGCGACCCAATATTAGGCATGCGTCGCTCAGAGTGAGAGGGGTTCAGGCCATTGTTCATCACGCTGGCCAAATGTGGGCTGAGAAACTTCAAAAGACGTTGCGAAAATCTCTCAGGCTTGAAGGTTTTCTTCATCGAGCAGTGATAATTAGAAATATCTGGAAAAGTCAGAGGTGTATACCTGGTGAGGATCTTAGGAGCTATAAGCGAACAATCAAACTGTTAAAAATTCTAAATAAAATATTTCGAAAATGTTATTTTGTTTATTGATTAGCGTTATGCATCCACATTTCAATATTTTTCGTTACGTTAAACAAAATAATAATTATGGAACATGAGTACCGTCGAGGCAGCAACCCGGCACAAGCGGCACGCAACTTCAACGACGTTTACGTAGCGACTACTATAAAAGAACATTATTGGTTAGCTCGCTTCCGTTCTGGAAACTTTGAGCTGAGAATGAACCCCTTGGTCTCCCAAAAACTTTGGTCGACAATGATGAATTAAAGACCTTGTGTCCACAGACTTCTACTTTTTCCAGAATTTGGACATGTTTTTAGTGGAAAAAAAAAGTATTAGCCGAGAGGCAGAAGGTCTTTGATAAACTGCAACTGCGCAATTTGATTATTAGAAATAAAAGGTTATTTATTTAATTTCATTGATAAAGACCTATAATTAAATTAACCTTTAACTTACAAATTAGAAGTATACAATTCGTCCAACTGAAAAGTCTGCTTTTATGTCCAATTCAAATAATTAAAATATAATTCGGCTAGTTTTAATAACCTAATTGTATTTCAACCGATCTCCTAAGGGAAATAGTGTGATGTTATTACGTCACATGTCATGTCCACTTAGCCAGCTGAGTACATATGTGATGTTTCCCAACAGATTTGAGAGCTGTTTCATATTTACCGTATATTTTATTTTGGTGTAAATTAGTTAGTCATGGTCCTTCAATTGAATTTCTTCTGTGAAATTGGTTTTTATTATCGAACAAAACCACACTGGAGGACTATAAGGTGTATGCCGTCCAATTATCGATCAATTTTGACAAAAGCTTTTGATTATCTATACTATTATATGCCGTGTGGGGCCGGCACCAAGAATAGCTCCACTCCGTCTCTTCCTATGGGAGTCGTACAAGCCGACTAAGGGATTACCGGGGGACCGGGCAGCAGCGTTCCCCTGTGTACTAAAACATCCACTGCGATCGCCAACCCGCCTGCCAAGCGTGGAGATTATGGTAAAACCCCCTATTTTGGGGAGGCCTATGTCCAGCAGTGGACGATGAAAGGCTGATGGATGGATGGACTATTATAAAACTATAACAGAGCTGTGTCTGTACATTTAGGATATTTGAGAAAAAATGTATGTAATAAATAGGCTATATAGACGTGTCTAAACACAAAACATTTTTTTTAGAATTTTTGCCTGTTTTCTGTTTATCTGTTTGTTTGTTCGCGCATCACGCAAAAACTACTGAACGGATTTTGATGCAACTTTTTTATTTGATAGGTCTTGATTAGACTTAAAAACTGGTATACATTTTATCCCGTCACTATATCGGAAAACTGAGATATAATCTAAAAACTAGCTTTTGGCTGCGGCAGACGCTAGCAAAGGCTAGTATATAAATATATGTACCTATATTTAGCTTTTTATTTAGATTTTTAATTATAATAAGTGACGGGCCTCGTGGCGTAGTCGGTAGTGTAACCGACTTCCGTGCACGAGGTCGTGGGTTCGATTCCCATTCAGGACAATTATTTGTGTGATGAACACAGGTATTTGTACTTCGTCTGGGTGTTTTCTATCTATGATACGTATGTATTTACAAAAAAAAAGAAAGTAGTATATGTATTATATCCGTATTCTGGTACCCATAGCACAAGCATTAAGCTTAGTTTGGGACCAGAGGACGTTGTGTGAAAATGTCCGTGAATATTTATTTATTTATTATTTATTTATTAATTAAACACAGCGATAGATGTATTGTTAGATGGCTTAAATGAATTACCTATAGTTTTATTTAATAACGCTTTCTGATCATACTATAACTGTGAAAGTGTGTTCTTGTCGCTGTAACTATTTTACATATTGTTATTTATTAATGAAATTTGGCTTCATAATAATTTAGAGCACAGAGGATAGATTTTTTTCTGTAATAAATAAGGGTTCCTGTAGGATGGCTGTTTTAGTATAGACATTATTGTTGCTGCCCGCGCCACTGTACTCGTATATATAAACTCTTGTAGGTAGCAACGTTTACTAATGTTTGTTTTAAGATAAATATCTTGTTATTGTTCCAAATAAAACGTATTATTATATTTGCTATATGGTGTCTTATGTTTATATCACAGTAGTACATTACATTTTTTTTTGTTATAGGTAAGTTCCTGCTAATTAACCGGTACAGCTGATATACCTACTGTTGTTATCAAAATGTATGCTAATATACCTAACGTGAGTAACTTGTTACATAATTTATAAAAAAAAAATTTAAAAAAATAGTAAACACCCAGACGCTGTACAAATATCTGTGCTCATGACACAAATAATTGTCCTGCGTGGGAATCGAACCAACGACCTCGTGCACGGAAGTCGGTTACACTACCGACTAGGCCACGAGGCCCGTATCGACATGCTCATTGTGTGGCTAAAATTATAATCTTGTATGTAGCTATATGTATATGCGTATACTTAATGATAATGATCTTCACGCGGTTATTTCGCCCACCGATAAGTATCAACAGACACTAGTCATGTAAGTAGGTACGAGATAATTATTATAGTGCACCAGTGTGTGCGCAAATATAATTGCCTCTTATAGCCCGGATTAGACAGCAATCTGACACGACCGGGGAGAGATAGTCCCAAGAACCAACGACTTTACGTCCTTTCTGTGGCACGGGGATGACACACCGCCATCTTCATAACTCCGAATTGCTACTTTCTCGAGACTGAATAACCTTTTATTGGCCCGACGGTAGTGATTTTAGTATTGACTTGTCTTAACTATACATATTATTCTATTGTCTCGCTAAATTCTTCCAATACATGACCTAGTATTCCAGTCATTATTTAATAATCAATTTCTTTTTTCCTAATATTACACATAGTACTTACCTAGTACCTACTAACTGGGATGTTTACCGCCATAATTTCACGGCAGATGGCGTATTATCGACATGGCCATTGAAAACTATCATTTCTATACAATTTGTAACATAGCATCACGGCTGTATTCCCCGAAGGGGTAGGCAGAGGTGTATTACACACCCACGACTCGCCAGCTATGTTTAAGTCCCACGTAATAGGGGGCGAGCCCATTGACGTCTACCGGGCACATTTCCAAACTCCGGGCTGCTACTGAGAATTTTTCTTTTTAGCAAAAAGCTCAATAACATAATACATTTCGTAACCTTTAATTTGGTAATTTTCTTGGAATATGCCTTCGTGTGCTGTACCAAAATGTAATAATTCCGATGTACATTTATTTCCCAAAGATCCAACATGTGAGGAAAGTTCCAATATGTTTATGGATACACAGCATAACGTCTTCTAATTCTTTAATCTTCCAGGTACAATATCGCTGATCAACCGCATTAAATACAAAAAATTCTCAGGCAAACAAAGCAACTAAAATTTGACAGTGGCCATCTCGCCGATAGCGCCATCTGCACAGCTTTGCCCGTGGATCCCCATTGACCAGCCCATACTCAATATATTATAATATATATATATTATATTCTATTTTTAAACACGCTAACGGATACCACTGTCTTTGCAGTCCTTGGTTATACGACTAGGCTATCATAAAAGAAATGGCTAAGCAAGTGCTAAAAGCGAAGTAAATTAAATGAGTCGAAGATAAAAACTCATTTTTGTTTTCATGAATAGAAATTGGATGAACTCATGAAGGCCGAAACTTCTTAATACCGACGACACCTGTTGTTATCCAAATGTGAAAGGTAATAAAACTTTATGACTGTTATTTAACAACATTAGCAACACCCCGCGTTCCTAAAGACGGTGCGCAAAAGTTAAACAATTTAAAATTTCCTTCGTCAATACACTTGAATAAGACAAAAGAATAAAACACGATCGCAGCGCTATCTACCGAGCCAAGTTGTGATATTCAAACCACCAATCCAATCAAAACACATAAAAAAATTATCATAATTGGTCCAGCTGTCACTAAGATTTTGCGAGACCAACGTGTAGTAAGTCGATTTTTACTGAAATAAAATATTTTTAATAGAAAAATGACTGAACACCGGCCTTGAAACCACGACTCGTCCAATTTCGAGTAATTCGCTCTTAACCACTATTCTATAGGCTAGCCTGCGATAGCTTAACTGATAGTCACTAGCAACAGCAAGGTATCACTCCAACTCCATGGAAAGGGATAGGAGGAGAGAATGGGGATAAAGAGGAGGTGCTGTTATCTTAGAATTTGACTGAAAAGCTGTATATAAGAATCTGTTATATCCTTCGATCAACAATGCAATTGATGATCGAAGGATATATCAGTAAATATGCGCCTGGATATATAAGTTTGTTACTTAATGATATAACATCTCGTTTAGTTCTCAATGTGTTCATATATTTACGGAACGCTGTGTATGGACTATCTGACATAAAGTAATTACGAAAATGTTTCCGGAAACGACTCAATTAACACATAAATGTGTCCTATAGTTTGAGGAATCTCTTTCAAAATGCCTTGTAAATATAATGTTTTGAAAGAAACCGCGCCAATGATTGTCGTCGTATATTGAGGAAACTCTCGTTCGAGGTTAAGTGTCACTTAGTCACGAGTGTATACAATGGTATTTGTTTTGTTAATAATTGATTTGTGCCATAATAATACGAGTATAGTGTCGTATCCATTAGAGGTTGTTTGTATTGTACATAGTTATCTTTATTTATGCTTACTATGCAAGGAAATCATTCACAAATAGGATCCTCTTGTTCGCGTGAGGCTATGCCATCAGACCCCTAAACTTTCGTGGTATTCTTCAACCTTAGTCTCTTCACCATAAAAAAATGGCCCTTTAACCTAGACAGCGCCGTTTGTGAGTGTTTAGATACCGACTTCCTATGCGTGTATGTGGGTTCTGGGGGGTTAGGCAGAATCTCATATCTCACATGTCGATCGTATCGTGATCACTGTGATTGGTTGACAGATTACCGTGATTGGTCAACGGATTATTGTGACATCATGTGTCGGTTTCTCGACCAATCACAGTGATCTCGATACGGTCGACACGTGAAATATGACATTCTGCCTAACCTCCCTGATCGGTTTTTAGCTGATCACCAGTGGTTACAGAGTCAGACTGTCTTCAGATCAACTATTGGGAAAAAGCCACGACGTCAGAATAAAATTGGAGTCAGATTTTTTTTTCAAGATTCTGACAACCTGTAACGATTGTCAAGGTATTATTTGAACGCTGGAACTAAACGTGTGCCTTCCGAAGCATGGAGATTAATTCGGAAATAGGTAGCACCATTTGGTCACCCATCCGATGTCGGTTGGGTGAAAGTTGCTTAACCTTGAGTTGCTTAATCATGCGAGGAACATATTTACAACTAGACTCCGACCTCGTCTATGTCACAACAAATAATAAATTAAGAAATTGAGATCAATATGTTTCGCCACCGCTCACCACTAATCTTCCTTTTTAAACGACTTCAAAAAAGAGATTTTCTAAATGAAGATAAAGTGTGAAAATGTGAAACCGGATCGAATCATGCTGAATTGGCAAAGAATCTAGGACGGTATTCCAGTAGATGCAGGTTCAAATCCTGCTCGTGACAGTTATTTTCGATATCACATTTTCACACTGTGTTAATTTATACAGCTAAGCATGTAAAATGTTAAAAAAATATTTAAAAATATCAAAGTAGGTTTTACTATTCGGTCCGTATGTAAGTATGTATGTATGTTTGTATGACTGTGATTTTCTCAAAAAACTACTACTTCAATTTGGATTTCGTCATTAAATGTGTACTTTTTTAAGAGAAAAATTAAGATATTTGTAGCGTAAATTTTAGCATTGTTAACATAATAAGCATTTCAGAGATAACCAAAAGTGTCTGCCATTGGAATAATAAAGACAGGGACCCCTAATAAAAGTAATATGTTCCGCCTGACGACACCAAGAACTCGTCTTGTGCAATCAACCCGCCAAAATCTTCGAGAGGCATTTCTGTGTCTGTCGTGTTTTTTCAGCGTAATATTATTATGACATGCGCCATTTTGTTTCAAATGGACAGCCCTAAGGCACGACAGCAACATACAATGACTAGATAATGTGAACATGTAATTGGCTATATTCATCTTAACTTGGACCGCACAGATGGCGGAGTGGTTTAGATACCGAACTCTCGCCCGAGTGTTGTGGGTTCGATTCCCACACGGGACAACTCTTTCTATTGATAAGATATGCAATGCGAAAGTGGATGGATGTAAGTATAGAGAGAGACTGAGATTCACCTACCCAGACCAAATCGGTCATATATTGAAGGAAGAAGAGTCAGGAATCTCTGAAACCGGCGGGCGTTTATGAAGAGGATTATGAATGTTGAGAAACCAAGAGATGTATGCAAAAACAAAGCTTTTTGCCACTCTCTTCTCTCTGCCTATCTCGCAAGGGACATGGCGTGATGATAAGTATAAAAAGTACCTACAACTCTTTGTGTGATCCACAAATGGTTGTACTGAGTCTGGGTGTACTTTGTGTCCGTGAAATTGTATGTTTGTAAAGACCCCGCGATGAGGTTATTTAAAAATAGAATATAAATATGAAGGTGAGTTTATTTCTATATTGCCTCATGACGCCGTCACTACTTAAGTACCGATCATTGCGAAATTTGGCAAGTTCGAATTATACTGAAGGACAGGCTACTTTATCCCACAAAATTTGAAATGAGTTCCTCTGAGATGGCTATTTTTGTACCAGAGGGAGGGAGAGGGGGTTTTTAAATTAGAGATGGCTAGCTACTAAGCTATTATTATATAACACATGGGTGGTAAATAAGCTTGAAGTTGTTGTTATACACTTTTTCCCTTCAAAAACCTAAAATACCTACCTATAAGATAAATTAATGTCTTCGTGTAAGGCGGCTGAGGTATGAAAGCATTCACACTCACTCGTCATCGAGTAATCTTACTTGACGGGGCATGAAATTTATATATGCCTTGTCTTTATATGCAACACTTATATATCAAATGGAAAGTTATACTTCAATATAAAAAATACTACGGTTCTAGATTTATATTATTTTAGTCCGTGTGGTGACGGACTAATAATACAAGTGTCACCACCCTATCTTTTCCCACGGGTGTCGTACAAGGCGACTAAGGGAAGTAACCAATTATCATCTATTGCATGACTGGTGGTAGGGCTAACAAGTAGGAGTACTCACTTGGTATCGGGCCCGAGCGGGTTGGTACCACCATCTCCCGTGTGACCGGCCATGAAGCACATCGTTGCGTTTTGTCTGTAGCAGGAGATAGCCGTTTATGATTTAATTTCATATCTGTGAAATGAAATGGTGAGCAGCGGCTTGACAATGCTTTCGGTATAGTTGAGTCCATGAGCGACAGTTACCATTTACCATCAGATGGGCCGTGGCGTGGCGTGGTTCTAGCCACTAAATGCAATACAAAAAATAATAAATAAAATATATCTAATATATAAAATTCTCCTATCACAGTGTTTCGTCGCATTCTCCTCCGTTCTCTCTCAAGCCGTTTGCTTGACCGACTCTTATCAAATTTTGTGTGTATATTCTGTAGGTCTGAGAATAGGATGTAAACTATTTTCAAACCCCTAAGTGATAAGGGTGGTCCACCCCAAAAATTATTTAATTCAATATATAATTTATTTAAATTATTTTATGATTCGGCTTTAAAACTAAATACAACCTTAAATTTTTACCCTTCTACCAACCAACCCCTGTTTTTTAATAGCAATATTAGTACTTTAATAATTTTCATTGCAAAATATTCACGAAAAGAAATATGGCAGTATGAAGTTCGCCGGGTGAGCTAGTTCTTCTATCTTCTACAAGGCTTTGCCGTGAGTTTGTCTTGGTGGCGTCTGTAGAAAAAGCTGTATGTAACTAAAAATATCCATAAGTTAGTTTTCGTGTAAACACAAAAGTTGCACAGCATGCCATTGAGCGTTGTGTTCAGTTTTCTGTACAAAACAAAAATACCATATAATAAAGGTAGGTAAAACATAGTATAGCATTACGCCTGATTACCCGAAGGGGTAAGCAGAGGGTTATTACAAAGCCACGGTTCGCCAGCTATGTTTAAGTCCCACGTAATAGGGGGCGAGCCTATTGCCGTCTACTGGGCACATTTCCAGGCTGCTACTGAGAATTTTTCTTTTTACTAAAAAACTCAATCACACTGTCCGACCCGGGGATCGACCCTGAGACTTAATGATAGATGAGGAGTCACACTACCGGTGTACGACAAAAATAATGTTTGAACTTTTATAACAGGAAGCCATGCAGATAGTAAATCAATCGGTCAATCAAGTAAAGTAATGCTCCACCGAACACCAGTGTTCAATGCAGTCCTTTATAGATCTGTGTGAGCGATCAGACGTCTTGTTGTTTGGGTAAACTTTACGTTTGAACGGACTTAGCTATCAGATTCCTTTACTCGACCCATTGAATCGTGTTTATTTAGTTCCAATGGCTTGCTAACTCTCATGCCTGTACAGTTCCTTCAAACGTGGTTGTGTGGATATGAATTTATCTTTCTCAATACCTACTTAAGCAAAATATTGACTTTAGGTAAGCTATTTTGAAGATTATTTTTCCCTCCCATACGGTTAAATGTCTTTAAATTAATGTTTTCGTTAAAAGTGTTAATTCGTTGTATGTTTTATTAGTTTCAAAACACTATGGTATAATGAACTATTACTAGTTTCCAAGGTTGGTATAAACCATAGATAATAGTAACGTATAGATGATTTGACAGATCGATAACCAATTTTGATTTGTCAATGTGTGCGTTGGATTGTGATGTAAGTTTTAAGAGTTAGACTGACTATCGATAAAATGATAAAACAAATCAGTTTCTTTAACGAACTCGCTCATTCAAATAATCATCTTCAACTAATGAAACAAAACAGACATAATAAATTAAAACAAACATAATTAATTCGTTTTTATTTATTTCACCAGCAATGTCAGTCAACGATATTATGCATTTGATATGGGAATTATACACTCAGCTTTTAGCAACATAAACCTACTTATACCTAATTTTTAAATTAATTAAAACGACTTGACTGTCAATATCTGTAGAACTTTTATTGCATTTTTTCCATTAATGTGTTAGGACAAAATGTTCCAAACATTTTGGATAAATATCGACAATATACCTTGTCGATAAAGTCAAGCCCTAATCTACCTAAAAACTTTTCCACTAAAATCTTGCAAATATGTAGCAATGCGACATATTTTTATGTGAAATATAAACAGTAATAATGAAATTGAAATTAATCTGTAACTAAAACAGAAAATATCAGTAATTATGACCTAAAATTGTGATAACAGCATTATTAAAAAAAATGAATTAAAAAAAAAAAATTGTGATTTAGCATTTAAGTTGTGATAACATCCTGAGAACTTACCTGTGAAACGTGCAACTATCAGGATTGTTTGCATGATTTACATCACAGGCACTCACGGAACAAACAACCATTGTATTTAATAGTTATAATCTAATAAACAAGATTTATAACATAAATAAATAAAAACCCGCGAAGCTAATTCCAAGCTAGAAGACTGTAGAATACCTGTCATTAAAATGGGTTACAATGACATTAGATTTGCTTTCCTGTTCCATCTTGCTATGTTGCCGTATAAGATTTTCTTCTCGCTCACACGCTTTGGTGATCTATACGTTATACTATATCTATGGTATAAACATCGTCAATTTCATATTAAATTTACACTTGTGTTTATTACCTAATAAACTTTGATTTCCAAAAACACTCACGTTATAATAATTGTAAGTAGTTGTAAAAAAAGATCGGTAGGGACGTAGGTTCGAATCCCGCTCGCAGTAAAATTATTCTCTTTATTAACGTTCTCAGAGAAGTTAAAGTTTTTAATAAATTCTATAAACAAATCGACATCGATATCAAAAATCATTTCTTAAACAGTCTTAATACGATATGTTCAGTAGTCAATTACATAAATTTACCGTGCAGAACGATTTTGTTGACTGGTTTTGCTATCTCTGTTACTAAACGACCCTCCGCGTTCACATATCCTTTTTCATAATTATAATATGCCGTAAAACGGGGTGAATAGATACAGTTCTGAACTTTGGAATCAATATTATTATTATTTTCGATTATTTTCTTCATACATATTGCCTATATATTTTGAGTTAAGGTTTGTTTTAAATTGTATAATGTTCAAAAGCTAGTTTTATTACTTATTTTGCACGAAAAACGCATAAATATTAGCCATCTCTATTTACCCGGGAGTCAGGGTCACTAGACATGACATATGGGGTTAATAGAAAAATTCGGTAGGGTTGTTATTTTAAATAACCTCTATTTACCCGGGAGCCGGTACTTTCAAAGTTTTTGATTAATAGGTAAGATGTAGATGAATAGGTATTTATTTAAATATTAAATTTAAATATGCAACTTAAGAAAGTATGTACCTATCTGCATTTAATAGGAACTAAGCCAGGTGACAACCCTAGTAACAGTTTTTCTAATAACCCCTTTCTCATTTCTATTAAACCCTTTCCCGTGTCTATTGACCTCATATTGCGTGTCTATTGACCCCGTACTACGCATCTATTCACCCCTTTCCCGTCTCTATTTACCTCAAGTCTGAGTAAAATCTACATGTTATACAATTTTAATTCGTATCAATGAAATGAAATTAAAATTGTACTCACTTGTATATAAAACTTGATCCTTAAGAATTAAGGAACACTTTATAGTAACTTTTGTCACACAATATTTTGGTTTTCTTGTATAAAATCACTAACTTTCAAGCAGCTCAAATTGACACCGTGTGGCTGTTGACATTCAAACCTATATTTTTTTACTTTAGACTAACTTCACAGCAAAACAGGTGTTACCATCTCACAAAAAAAATGTTGCAGTTTTTATAACTTCAACGAAAAAATAGTATTATTTTTATTATAGAAGCCTGGAAGTTGTGAAACAAAAACTTTCCTGGTTTGGTCTCCATTCAACCCGCAATTTCTATTCACCCCGTTTTTTTGTATCCAAAGTATCATGTGACAGCTTCACAAACTTTCCCCTTTTTATTTAACATTCAAGTAAAAAAGAGCCACGTGAGTCTGCACGTGGTGGTACGATCGCGTGACCTGATATGATCAGTTGTAACTCAACCGCCGAAATGTGATGACGTCTCGTTTGCATAAAATTTGTTTATTGTTTATTATAGCTCTATTTTGTGGTAGTTTTACATTCTAAAATTTTTTTGATTTTAACGGTTAAAAGCTTAAAAAAAGCGTAGAAAAAGTTTTTTTTTAAATTCTGTAAAAAGTAATTTTTCCACGTTTTCCATTAAGCTGTCGATTAGTAATGATATTTATAATCGGCAAGTGTAAATCCTGCACCAAAGAATAATCCTTATATCACAGGGAACTTGTAAGATTTAACGGATGCAGTACACCCAGACTCCAGATAAAATAAAATTTCTAAGTCTTAACATCTGTCGAACTTGCGATATAATTTCAATGCAAGATTTCCATAGAGGTTTTTTTTACAAAAGTCACTCGCTTTTATCGAGCCATTTTAGGCTGTAAAAATACACCCTCTCCAATACTGCTGAGTCAGCAACATAGTACATAAAGAAAAAGCTATGCAATTAACATAA
This sequence comes from Leucoma salicis, assembly GCA_948253155.1. Classification (NCBI taxonomy): domain Eukaryota; kingdom Metazoa; phylum Arthropoda; class Insecta; order Lepidoptera; family Erebidae; genus Leucoma; species Leucoma salicis. The sequence continues at coordinate 2,689,557 of OX411830.1, read as the reverse complement.
TAAGGTCATGAAATATTATGACGTATAAAGGGCCTCAGATGTAGTACGATAAACATCAGTGTCGGATATTGGACGTTGTGTGTAATGTATGCACCCGTATATGTGCCTTATATATAGATTACGTTACTAGAGTCTGTTTTTAGTAAGCAGGCACCTATCTTCCGAGTCCTGAACTCTCTCGTCGCCTTGCTATCATCTTCTCTACTAGTTAAAAGTACGTCATAATTACTTTTTATTCCACCACACCTCCGTATAGCTGTTCCCAGTCTGGGTGTACTTTGTGTCCGTGAAATTGAATGTTTGTTCCTCACGATATCAGGATTTGTTCTTAGTACATTGTTCATTGTTGTTGTCTCTTAAAAAAATATTTAAAACTTTTTAACTTCAAGAGCATTATAACGTTTAGTTTTCAGTGTTAATTGTTAAACTAACTTTGTTATTTTTTACTAATTATTAATTTACACAGTAGTTTTATATTGAGGTGAACTAAAATTTGATTAAACTGTAAAATTGAGTTATTTTAGAAAGCTCAAGGAGTTACACTTGCCCTCTATTCTCTACTGCTGTTGCTGATGCGAGATTTTGAAGATGTTTGAATGATTGTGCGTCTGTCACGCCTAAATTACTAAACTGATATAAATGATGACTTTAATACTAAGCCGATTTCAATGAAATGTTAGTATACAGATATTGACGTGTGTTGTAGGTTGGCTATACTAATATTATAAAGAGGAAAGATTTTTTGTTTGTTTATTTGTAATGAATAGGCTCCGAAACTACTGGACCTATTTTAATCATTTTTTTAGCAACAGAAAGACAAATTATCAAGAAGTAACATAGGCTATAATTTCTTTAAAAAATATTATAAATGCAATATTGTGTTTTATAGGCGTGGGCTGCAAAAAACTATTGGCTATAGAAGAAAATAATGTACTACTGGCTAAATGTGAGTTGCTTGCCTGTTTTTGAATAACTTATCTAATACATTTCAATTTCTAAGTACACGTAGAAGAAATCGCGGACAAAAGCTAGTCACTAATATAAACTCGATAGGAATCAATATGGCTAGTGCTCAACCAGTATCACCAAACTCAAGTGGCAGGCAATAAATCAATATGTAACGTTTCATTTAACGTCTAGTTCCGACGATGCGCGTCCCCTGAGGCGAGACGAGGTGATGTGGCGAAAATTCGGCTCTGAAAGGGTTTCTTTACTTTGATATATTTCATAGATAGTGTACATAGATTGGTAGAGTTTAGTGATGGTACTTACTGTTTAAAATTATGGCTTATTGATGTGAAACATCTAATGCGGAGGGAGGGCAAAATCGGCTTTTAGCGTGACGACGCATTTATTTTACTTGTCCCGTTCAAATTTTGCAAGTTCAATTTGACACACTTCCCAGTTTCTGATTGAGCTGAAATTTTACACGCATGTGTATATCGCGTGACAATGTAATATTATGCTGACATGGATCTGATCTGATGATGGAGTTGGAAGGTGGACATAGGAACTCTATAATGAAACGGCGCAACCCCATCGAATTTGAGCTTGTATGATTCGTCTTGCTGAGTGCTTTGTGTCTAGATGGTATCCAGGGGCTGATGATGAAGCTGGAAGGTGGCCACAGTATCTCTGTAATGAAACGACGCAACTCCGTCGAGTTTGGACATGTTTGATTCGTCTTGATGAGTACTTTGTCTTTAGATGGTATCCAGGGTCTGATGATGGAGCTGGAAGATGGCCATGCAAAACTCTGTAATTAAATGGCGCAACTCCATCGAGTTAGGGCTCGTTTGAAATGTCTTGACTATAACTTCAGTCCTAGTTAATACCCAGAGTCTCATGATGGAGCTGGAAGGTGACCACAGTAACTCTGTAATGAAACGACGCAACCCCATCGAGTTTGGAATCATTTGATTAGTCTTGATGAGTACTTTGTCTTTAGATGGTATTCAGGGTCTAATGATGGAGCTAGAAGGTGGCCATAGGAACTCCGTTATAAAACGACATAACTCCATCGAGTTTGGGCTCATATGATTTGTCTTGATGAGTACTTTGTCTCTAGATGGTATCCACTTTGTCAAGTTATGATCATTTCATTTCTACATAGTAATTTCCATGTTTTCACATCTGCTAGACGTCCCATGACGTCTAGTTTTTTTTATTGCGTATGGTGGCAGACGAGCCACGGCCCACCTGATAGTAAATGGTAACCGTCGCTCATGAGCTCGACTATACCGGGAGTGTTGTCCGACCGCTGCTCACCATTTCAATTCACAGATATTTTATGAAATGAAAGAATAAACGGCTATCTCCTGCTACAACCAAAACACACTGTTGTGCTTCATGGCCGGCCACACGGGAGATGGTTGTACCATCTCGTTTGGGCCCGATAGCAAGTGAGTACTCCCACGTGGTTCCCAGCCCTCCCACCAGTAATGCAATGGGTGATAATTGCTTACTTCCCTAAGTCGCCACGTACGACACCCGTGGGAAAGAATGGGGTGGTGGCACTTGTATTCTTAGTCCGTCACAGTTAATTTCATGTGATAAGGATTTATTTGAAGTTTTCTACGCTTCTTTGTGTTGTCTACTTAATTATAACTACCACATAAATACTTGATCAAATATCAAATAATCCTATTTGTCAAATGATCTTGTTTTACAAGACCTACATTAAATTCTCGTCACCGCAACAGTCAAATACGGTCGCACACTGGATGATGTTTTCTGATTCAACGAGAGGTTAAGTAAACAATCTATCTACGACATTTGAATTGAGGGATTTAAGGACAGCGTGGCCCTTAATCATACGGAGGTTAAGATTTCGTTCACACTAATCGTATAGGTAGTACTTCTCACTGATTGATTCGCGCTAGCAAATAACGATCTTCCGCAATCTATCTAATTTACGAAACAGTCAACTTTTTCATGAAATTGAATTATAATCTAGCTACCTTTCCTTTCTAAATAAAATGAATTGGTGAAATGTGTATACTCGCATAACTTCCGAGAGACTGCATCAAATTGGGTAATACTTTTTTTTGTGTTCCTTATTGTCACGGCAAGGTTTGTATAAAAGAAAATTAAAAAAAACGAACAGATAATTAAAAAAAACTCATCATATGAAAAGAGAGCGAGTAGAATAGAATGAGACAGAAGACTGTGAGAGTTTTTCAATGTAATGACAAAACACTTACATATTGGCGTTCGCAGCCAGCTGTTGATATCTTCAAAAATATTTAGAGTATGGATAGATTGACATTAATTCCCTAAAAAGTTAAGAAACAAGAAAAAATATTGAAGATCACAAGGCATTACAATAGTTATGGTCGAAATATTTAATTGTAATTTAATTTCATTACATGCTCACATTGTAAATGGAAGATTTTCTCTCATTTTCGTCATTAAGTACGTAAGTGTAACATTTCCGGTACTTTTTAGGGTTCCGTACCCGAAGGGCCAAAACGGGACCCTATTACTAAGACTTCGCTGTCTGTCTGTCCGTCCGTCTGTCACCAGGCTGTATCTCAAGAACGGCGATAGCTAGACAGTTGAAATTTTCAGAAATGATGTATTTCTGTTGCTGCTTTAACAACAAATACTAAAAACAAAAAATAATAATATTTAAGGGGGCCTCCCATACAACAAACGTAAATTTTTTCCATTTTTTTTCTTCACCAGGGTGTATCTCAAGAACGGCTATAGCTAGACAGTTGAAATTTTCAGAAATTATGTATTACTGTTGCCGCTATAACAACAAATACTAAAAACAAAAAAATCATATTTAAGGGGGGCTCCCATACAACGTCTGTCTGTCCGTCCGTCTGTCACCGGGCTGTATCTCAAGAACGGCGATAGCTAGACAGTTGAAATTTTCGCAAATGATGTATTTCTGTTGCCGCTATAACGACAAATACTAAAAACAAAAAAATAATGATATTTAAGGGGGGCTCCCATACAACAAACGTGACTTTTTTCCAACTTTTTTCTCGTTCCTGATATAATTGTACGGAACCCAACGTGCGCGAGTCTTGGAGTGCGTGCGCACTTGGCCGGTTTTTTAATTTGATATTATGGAATTATTGATAATCCGACTAATTTGAATTTACCGGAAGGATCTTTTTTCGGACGGAAATAACGTTTTGAAATAAAACTACGTTTACAGAATCTATCGCGTTTACTTGATTTTACTACTATCCCGACGTTTCGAATACTTTACAGCATTCATGATCACGGGTGGACTTAGATGATAGACGTCCAAGGCTGATATGTTATTTCAACGGTTTTATCTACCCACAGTATATGATTTTACAAAATTTTTGGTTTATTTATTTTAACCCACCTAATATTCGTTTAGAAACACAGTGAAAATATCTACTTCAAATTTTTATGCTTACAATGTTTGAGACTTTAAGTTAGTATATTAAAATAAGTATAATACTCCTCTTTAAACTATAAAATTTTGTTTTTATTTAGTGCTCAAAAATTCTACCACAAACTACCAATTACCAGTAAGAAGACAATCTTGGTTATTAGTTTATATTATTAAATATATTGATTTTGCCAAAAGCTAAGACTAAGAAGCTACCACCGGATCGGAACGCGGCCTGACTGAGAAAGATCCGGCCAGAAAACTCAGTAGGCAACAACTGTTATGGATTATTAAATTTTGTACGGAATTACTAAGAGCTAATAAAGTTTAATTTTTTTTAATAAAGGCAATAAACTAATCACTACTGTGGGTTTTATCTACACAATAAGCGCTAACTGTGTCTTGCAATCTTGTGGTGTGCCTTCTTATATTCTGTTCGGTGAGGCCTATCACAGGATTCCAGCTTGATGGTAAGACCCAGCCGTCTTCTCTATTGAAATTGGGATGTTTCTTAATTTCAATAGCCTCACGTATCATTCTAGGGCGATCTTGATGTTCTTTTGCGAGGATTTGAGGTTTGTCAAACCTGATGTAATGGCGGGTGTGGTCCTGTGTGTGCTCATAAATTGCAGACTTTGTATAGCGACTGTGCTTCACATCAGCATGTGTTCTTTGATCCGAGTTGTTATGTTATCTCTTTGTTTGCCCAATGTAGGAGAGACCACAATCACAATCCAGCTTGTATACTCCTGCATCCTGTAAGGGTATATGGCACTTGACCAGTGGTAAAAATTGACTAATTCTTTTTAGTGGCTTATAGTAGGTTTAATTGAAGCTTTTTTGAGAAAGTAACCAATCTTGTCAGCGACTTCTTTAACATAGGGCAGGACTGCAGGGAGGCGTTCAACTGTGGGTGGCTTCACTCGGTTTCTGTGACGGCGGCGTGGAACCTGCAACTTATTTGCATGTAAAACTTTCTTTACATGCTGCAACTCTCCAGCCAGGTGTTCTTCATCACAGATTCCTTTAGCTCTCTGAAACAAAGATTTAGAAACGGTAGCCAACTGTGAAGGATGGTGGTGAGACTCCATTCAGGTACTTATCAGTATGGGTTTTCTTTCGATACACTGTATGACTCAAGGTGTTGTTGGAGTTACGGATTACCATAACATCTAACAAAGCTAAAGAGTTATTTGACTCCAGTTCCATAGTGAATTGAATTTTAGGATTGATGGAGTTCAGATGGTTTAGAAAAACGGTTACTTTATCAGATGGTAATGTAGTAAAAGTGTCATCTACGTACCGCTTGTAGAAACGGGGGACCACAGGTGAGGTTTTTAGGGCAGTCTCCTCGAAGTCTTCCATAAATATGTCAGCAACAACGGGAGAGACTGGCGAACCCATGGCCACTCCATCCACTTGCTTGTAGAAGCCGTCATTCCACATAATGTAGCCAGATGTGAGGCAGTACTTTAACAGTTCAGCGTATTCCATAGGTATGTTGTTCTCTGATAGTTTCTTAGATACAATTCTGATGCAGTCTTCCACAGGTAAGCAGGTAAATAGTGACTGGACATCAAAACTCACCATAGTTTCATTGTTAGCGAGATGAAGGTGTTTAATCTCACTTACAAAATGGTATGAGTCCTTTATGAACGCATCTGTGTGTCCTCGGAGTTGTCAAGTAAACGCGATAGTAGTTTTATTTCAAAATTCGCGTAAATATCAGAAAGTATTACGGAAATAACAGTTATAAACGGAAGTGACGTAAAATAACGCATCTATAGTTCCTTTACGGGAGTAGCCTAACTATAGTGTGAGCACATGTGTTATTGAAACATTAATTGATAATGTTCAGTATATTATACACATAGCATCACGCCTGTATTCCCCGAAGGGGTAGGCATAGGTGTATTACACACCCACGATTCGCCAGCTATGTTAAGTCCTACGTAATAGGGGGAGAGCCTATTGACGTCTACCGGGCACATTTCCAAACTCATAATAACATTGCCCGACCCGGGGATCAAACCCAAGACCTCATGATTAGCAGTCGCATACACTACCGCTACACCACCGAGGCAGTACATTATACTTAAATGATATAATAATAATTGAATTAATGAATTTTATTTTATCTAAATACTGGGCCCGTAATGTCATAAGCAGTCATCGACATAAGAAAGATAGGGGGAAAATTGTATTTGACGTTTCAAGACTAATATATGCCATGATAGTAATGACAGGTTCACGTTCCACCATTTTGTGATTTTGTAGTTGTGTGGTGGCATTCGCGTAAAGGTTACACGCACTCATTTAATTTTAATTAGTTGATTGTTAATATGATCCTACTGGTAGTAGTTAGTAGTATAAGAGTTTTAAGTGCTAAATTCCATTTATTATATTTAATCTTTTTAGTAATATCTACCATAAAATTCAAAGTTGTACTTCAACCACGCGTAAAGGTTACACGCACTCACTTAAGTTTTTTTTTTGTCAAACCAACCATTAAATACTCTATGTAGCTGTTTTACGGTAAACAGACGATATTATAATGGACTAGCAATGGTGCTTTTAACTCCGATCGCGGGGAATAAGCGTAAATAAAACTTTTCTTTCAATTGATAAGGGACTAGGCTCGCGCTACTTGATGCGATTGAGAAGTAAAAGTATCACGTGTTTTCTTCAGGGAAATCTTCTTTGTTATATATTTGATAGTCTTACCTGAACTGTGTCGTGTTTATGCAAAATGTCTGCAACAATTTGTCTTAAGTTTAATTTGAAATTTGAAGGAATCTTCCGTATTTTTAACTTTGGCAATCCGGTATCCGGTTTTTAATGAGGCCAAGTGTGTTCTTAGGCGATAAGCACACTGCCACGCACCACGCAGCGTAGCGCGTGAATGCGTGTTCTAACGTTGTTTGTAAGTATCTCCGTTTGTATAGAAAACACGCACAGTTCAACGCACAGACAATGCATCCACGCGTGTTCATGCAGATCACGCGCCTACAAGCGGAAAAACATGCAACCACGCGCGTGGGTGCGGGGCAAGACGCAAGGTATGGCACACCGAGTCCTGCCCGCCGCAGTGCCATAGCCACCAGCATTGAATGAAATGAGTCAGAGCCGCCGCGAATCCACAAAACGCAACAACGCGCGTGAGTGCGTAAAAAACCCGCACAGACCCGTGCAGATCTGCACTCCCGCAAGTACGCGCGTAGATGCGTCGACATGCAACATGCAGCGTGGTGCGTGGCAGTGTGTTAATCGCCTTACTACCTACTTATAAGACAAATGGTCAAAATTATCCAGAAAGTTACAACTGGTTGAAAGAATGGATTTCAATGGCGACTACTCAACCGACTCAACGGATAACGGTCTTTCACCATGTGGTCTGAAAACCTGTTCAAAACCGCAGACCGCCGCTGGTTGCAGGTGGCCCAGAATTGCTCACTGTGGTACTAAATTGGAAAGAACTCTCATGCAGTGGACGAAATAAAGGCCGATGGATGCATGCAGTAGTGATAGTTCGTGCTGTAGTTGTCTGGAGGATGGTAGTTAAAAAGAATTCAAATCAAGTAAGCCCGGAACAAGTCGGCTGTACCTAACGGTCACCTAAAATATAGGGATTGTTGGTATAAACGTGTGTAAATTACATGGGTGAAATTTGGCTACGTATTAAAATGATAAAGTTCCAGATGGTCAGTACCACTTGAAGACGAAATGAAAATGGTACTCTCGAATACTCAATAAATACAGAATCAAAATCTAATCAAGTTTATCAAGCAAGTCACGTAACTAATATCGGTAGACTGAGCGGAAAGAGGAAAATATATTTGTATGTTAAAAACAGAATCAGTGCTTAAAATAACTATACTTTGTTACTAAACAAGCCCCGGATACTTTCTTTTTATATTGCACGGGATGTCAGACGAGCCACACAATTTATGGTAAGTCATACTAAAAATACTGCCAAAAAACTTCTCACTATATCATTTTATGTATGGGAAATTAATGAATGTACGGCCTCGCGTTGCAACGAAAACGCACACAGGATGGTCTGTCATGAAGATGGCCACTTGTCCTGAGTGCTCAGTGGTAATGGGCCTGGATGCCAATTATTTAATACATATCTTACTAATATTATATACTTTTGGATGTCGACTCTGAACGGCTTTACAGATTTACATTTGGCACACAAATAGATACGTCTAGTATATAACCGGAAAAAACTCACATTGTGGATCGATTTTGTCGACCCAGGCTTCCAGCATATTCGATGCTCATCATCAGGGCAAGTGTGCAGCGGTGTCAACGAGTTCCCTGCGGGCACTGCGGCTAGCGTAGCGCGCAGCTCGGCTTCGAGCCGATGATGAGCATCGAATATGCTAGAAACCCGGGTCGACAAAATCGATCGACAACGTGAGTTATTTCCGGTTATATACGAGTATGTCTAATATGTATCAATCACACGATAGTTACAATATAAATAGATTAACTTACAGGATTTTTTATTCCGGCAAAATATTAGGTTCCTATGGGATAGCTATTTTTATATCCATCCATCCATCCATCAGCCTTTCATCGTCCACTGCAGGACATAGGCCTCCCCAAGAGAACGCCACAGCGAGCGGTCCCGTCATGGGGGTTAATGCCGTAATCGCCACGCTTGGCAGGCGGGTTGGCGATCGCATTGGATGTTGTTAATACTCGAAGGAGTGCTGCTGCCCACTCCCCTGGTATTCCCTCAGTCGACTCTTACGACTCCCGTGGGTAGAGAGGGGTGGGACAATTCTAAAGCCGGCCCCACACGGCCAATTTTTATATAGAGGTAATTAATATTTCATATATTAACGTATTTATATTGATGCAATTCTGAGGAACACGCAGCTAGATAGATAATACATGGGCTTGACGTCAATGATTGCACTCCATCTGTTATAGATAAGGTTATTCTAGTAAATAACATGTTACAGCAACAAACAATTGTATCTGGAACCTAGGGGAAGCAAACAGAGGCTCATTTCCTATCTCATAGCACAGGAAATGAGGTAAAACTGCCCTCCCGGCTGCCTGTAATGAGGCGTTATTAAGAATTGTGGAAGGAAATAAGCAGAGAACGTATCTATTGCTGGAGTTATTATTCTGTTTGATATAAAATAAATTTGTTGTTATTGTCATGTACTCGAAATACTCAGCAATTTTTTTTTTTTTTTTTAAGGTGGGCAAAAATGTACCTAGCGCACACCCCGCTGCCCGGGGAGACAGCGGGGTAGTGTGGGGCTCGCACCCACTAAAAACCCACCATGCACCGTCACCCGCCCATACTCGGCGGACCACTGGTACCGCGTATATTCACTTCAGTGGTCCGCGCGGCGGCTAGCCTTATTGGGCTTCCTCCCTGAGCGACGTCCCCACGCACCTGGGGCGTCGCACCTTCGCGGTAGGCTCTATGCGGGCGGAGGACAATCCCCGGTCCAACCGCCCGCAGCCTCGGCTAGGGCGGCATTAGGCGCAGATATTCGCGCCCACGCCGCCCCGCGCGCCGGCGGCGAGTCGGGCCAGAGGAGAGATCAGCCTCCCTGGCCCTCTCCGCCACCTCCTTCCGCAAGATGACATTCTCGCAGAAGTTGGCGACCGCGGTCCAGGACCTATCACCGCCGACCATCGATCGAACGACAGCCGGCAGCGACAGGTCCTCTCCGATGACTGCAGCGAGATCCCGGCGCTGCTCAGCCCAGGCCGGGCATGACTCGAGCGTGTGCTGCACCGAGTCCTCGCTGCAGTCGCAGTGGTGGCAGCAGGGAGTCTCCTCCCTCCTAGCGACTGTGTACAGGTACTTGCCGAAGCAACCATGCCCCGACAGCACCTGCACCAGCCGGAAGGTGAGGACCCCATGCCGCCGAGCCACCCATTCCTCTAAGATCGGCTGGAGTGCCCCTACGGTCCGAAGACCGGCCCGAGGCGTTTCCAGCCGAACCCTCCAACGGGCGATGATGGCGCAGCGAGCGTCGCTTCGCCATGCGCGGATTTGACTAGGCGGGAGGTAAGCGCCTCTCGCACGCACTGCTGACGCCCGCCGATAAACTTCGGCGAGCACCTCCGCCTCCAGGTCCCACGGGGGGGTCCCGGCCAATGCGCATGCGGCCTCGCACGACACCGTGCGGTAGCCGCGGATCGCTCTGACCGCCACGACTCTCTGCGGTCTCCACAGAAGAGCCCTATTGCGGGCGGTCAGAGACTCCGCCCACACGGGTGCGCCGTAAAGCGCCATCGACCGGACACTCAGCAATTTAGCAGAACACAAAGTATTAAATTGAAAATGATAGTCTTGAACGAGGTCTTACCCCGCGTCTTTTGGATTAACGTTCAAGACGGTCTGTCTACTGAGCTGTCGTGACTTGCGCTGGGGGTGATTAATTTCCATATTATAATTACCGTCATGGATGACGCTCAGGCCCTCTAGTTACTATAATAATAAGTAATAGTGTAAAACAAAAATATAGCCTTACCTATTATAACATTGCACTATATTTCGACGGCTATAAAGGTGTCGTTTTAGTAACAGGTTTTCAAGATTCATGGATGGTTGCACTTTTTCAATTATGGAAATAAATATAATTTTGCCTTTTTCTGCTCGCTAATCTGTCTATCAGCCGTGTGGGGCCGGTATCGAGAATAACTCCACCCCGTCTCTACCTATGGGAGTCGTGAAAGCCGACTAAGGGATTACCAGGGGACCGGGCGGCAGCGTTCCCCTGTGTACTAAAAACATCCACTGCGATCGCCAACCCGCCTGCCAAGCGTGGCGATTATGGCAATAACCCCCTTTTTTTTTTTTTGTTTAGGCGGGAAAAAATTTACCTAACCGCACACCCCGTTGTTCGGGGCAACAAACAGGGTAGTGTGGGGCCCTCACCCACTAAATAAACCCGCCGTGTGCCGTCTCTCCGCCTTTATTGGCGGACCACTGGAACTATGTTACATTCCTTCGGTGGTGGCAATATACCCCCCCTAGGGGAGGCCTGTGTCCAACAGTGGACGATGAAAGGCTGATGGATGGATGGATGGAATTTGTCTATACATTATAAAGCTCTATTATTGATTATTATAAAGCTGTAATTGAGCTCTGTCTATACATTTAATTGTGAAAAAAAATGTATTAGGCTATTTAATGTAGGTATATCTAAAATTGTTACGTGATCACAGACTGGAGCCTTTTTTAGAATTCTTGCCTGTTTGTTTGTTCGGGCATCACGAAAAAACTACGTAACGGATTTTGATGAAACTTTTTTTGTTTGATAGCTCTTGAGGCTTATTAGACTTAAAAACTGGTATTTTTTATCCCCCTACTATATCGGGAACCCGAGATATAACCTAAAAACAGAAGCCGCGGGCAATACATTAACGAAGGTGTTACTTTTAAAAATTAGAGCTTTCAACTAAACCGTAAAGGATAGCAAATAAAAAGTGCACCAATATTTCTCATATTAAAAATGGTATTTGATTTTGAGCAAATGTTCTATTTCTAGGTAACGTTATAATAAATTTTCATCAAAAAATCTTGTTTCGCTCGCGATCGATTATTACATTGGGTGCAAAATAGGAGAGTTCGCGTTTATTTTTATTTTTTGTATTCTTAATACTGGTTTACGTATAACGTGTATTTATGATCACTGGCAGTGTGTTTTTATAATGAGTACACAATTTCTTCAAAAGACATAATATTTAAATTTTTACTTTTATTTATGTTAGCTGGTGTTAGGAGCTTCGCAAGTATGTCATTAAATAGATGCAATTCCAATTTTGGAATTCCTATCTTTAAAAAAAACTTAACTTTAAACGTAGCATAGCATCACGCCTGTATTCCCCGAAGGGGTAGGCAGAGTTGTATTATAGTTATGTTTAAGTCCCACGTAATAGAGGGTGAGCCTATTGCCGTCTACCGGGCACATTTCCAAACTCCGGGTTGCTACTGAAAATTTTTCTTTTTACAAAAAGCTCAATAACGCTGCCCGACCCGGCAATCGAACCCGACCCCTCATGATCAGCAGCCACTCACACTACCGCTGCACCACCGAAGTAGTTTAAATTACTAAATTTTAATACTAACACATCCCATGATTTCCTTCGATTAAAATTCAAGAACCTTAGAGGCACCTACTCTAATACAAAATTGGACCCTCCATTTGTCCCACAAAATATGTGATTAGGCAAAAAAATATTATTCAATGTTTTTAATAGTAGCCCACATATTTCTGTGTTTTTATCTAAATTGTAAAACAAGCTTTATTTACGCCTCTGGGAAATAGGTGTATGTGTATGTATGTATAAATAACTACGCGAGCGATCGCATCAGGTTAACTTCTTACATTTATGTATGTTAAAGTTGAACTCTAATTATTTTCGTAGTTTGCGTTTATAGGTCAACTCCAAATAAAACCCTGTGAAATTCTATTCAGAAATAGAGTAATATACCATTTTTTGTGATAAAACGACCACACCTGTACTAGGGTACAAATTCATAGATACAAAGTACACCCAGATCAACCAACAATCATTTGTCAGTCCCAAAAAGAATTTTCTTGCATGACAATCGAACCCCTACCTCGGGCATCGGAGGTCGATATCTAACCCACTCTGCTGTCTGTGCAGTCATTTTCTTATCTTATTGTAGGGAGCCTCTTCTTTCCGGTTTACCAGCAAATGTCTTTTTTTTCTTTTTATTTAAAAAGTAAACAAACAGCAGGATGTTTAGGCATAATTTATTTTACATACGTTATTTTAATGCTACAAAATAATTATAATACAAAAATATAAACATAAATGCACAACTTTTTAAGGTGTCACAACATGCATCGAAAGCTATATCGCTATAAGGTCTTTAAGGAAAAAAAAAGGAAAAATTGAAGATCACAATTGACATAATATACGATAGATAATACAAAAATAAGGAAAAAAGAGAAAAAAGGAAAGATGAAGACATAAGCGATTATAATAACAATTAGTTCATCTATTTGTAACAACATAACTATAAATAGAAAAAGATATTAAACACAAAGTGAAAAATGTGAAATCGATCCGAAAAATGTGAAATTCGAAACCGATGCGTGATGTCACAATAATCCGTTGGCCAATCACGGTGATCTCTCAACCAAGCACAGTGATCTCGATACGGTCGACACGTGAAATATGACATTCTGCCTAACCCCCCTGAACCTGAATATTTATAGGGTTTGCGTCATTATTAGGTAAAATCTTAATTGTAAAATTAAGTTTACCTGGTCGGTATAATGTATGAAAATACTTCCGACAGATGGTGCAGGCGTCACCTAAAGACGTTAAGTATGAATGTGTTATCGAAATTAGCAGTCGGGAGCAAGGGTCACGATGCTGAATTGGCAAAGCATCTGGACGGTATCCAGGAGATGCAGGTTCAAATCCTGCTCGTGACTGTTATTTTCGATTTCACATTTTGCACTTTGTGTTTAATGTATGTTGCTAAGCATGTCAAATGCTAAAAATATATATAAAAATATCTAAATAGAAAAAGATACCTACTTAGTTCATGTAACCATTTCTAAATAATGGTAACACAACTTTATAATCCTTGTATTGCGGAAAACTTTACAAACACAATGTCACAGACATAAAGTACACCCAGACTTGGTACAACCATTTGTGAATCACATATAGAATTGCCCTGTAGTCGGCCTTTTGTGCAGTCATTAATAAAAGAGATACATAAAATACGCTTGTTACTTGTACCACACGTTAAACACACTGTTTTGCCGATAGTAAGCGACAAAACTTTCACCGCACGTCTTCCCCAGTTTCTTCAGCAAGTTTTCTACTTTTACTGACTATTAACGTTGTTAATCATAATGATACAGTAGACTAGTCTATTACGACCTGAAATCAGACATTAAGAAGTGATAAGTTATTAAGTATTTTTTATTATTAGGGACGGTGACAGGCTAGCCCTGAACGGTGGGGAATGTTGCGAAATTTTTTTCCCGCCTTAACAAAAAACAAGGCTAGCTGTAACAAGTGATTGTAAGTGGTACCTTCGCTTATATGATTTAGGGGGTGCTTATGGTCTTTGTAAAACCTTCTCAGTTTCTCAATTTATCGAGCTCCAATATCTCGACTGCGATTCTGCTGGTAAATAATACGAAGACCCTGCTCAGTAAATCTTGTTTCATTAGATTTTCATCTTATGTATAACACAATTAAACACTACATAAAAATGACTGGACAACATCACAACACACAAGTTATAATAAACTGAAATACTTTATGTAAATAAGTACACTGCAACACTAAGGTATTAAGACCTTAAGGTAAGGGTCAATAAGGAAGACCAGATGTTTCCTTCTAAAATTAAATTAAATAGCAAAGGCATCATAGCGTTACTAAACTTGCGGAACGGGATTTGAGGTGGAAAGCAAGGATGATAGAGTGGAGATGAGGAGGAAGTTATGGGCATCTGGCGCTCTCACTTACTGATAAGCTTTTATAACATTTTCTTTCAGGTTCAGTTTCTGTATCCAATTCTCTTATAAAATTTTGCTGAGTTTTGCAGTAATTTTCCACCTCTCGGAACCCAACCTTGTTACCTTCACAAAAGACCACGGTGCTAAATGTTTGCGGTAACAGTCGATCTGTTACTTTGTTCAATTGCTTCGGTCCGTAATAGCGATTGCATGGAACCAATGCCCTGCAAAGGGCCTGGGACACAACGAGTCATAATTTGATTGATTATCATTTAGTTTATGGCAAAGTCATTTTTTTTAATAAATAGTTCAATATGTTTTATTTATAGCGACTTTAACTGTATTAAATGTGGGAAATGTTTGCTTATTTTTTAAATTAATATTATATAACAGCGTATTTGTCCTCTTAAGAGTTCTGTTATTTTACCTGTGTAACTTTTAATTAATTGACCTCATTAAAACCCCTAATATCTATTAGATATTATGGGTTTTTATCAATCTACATCAAGGTAACGAAAATTCAGTAAAACTTTGTACGAGTATTTTGGAAACCTGACTGAATAAAATCATTTTATGGATCGCGCCAATGTCCTTCAGCGTAGACCAGCTAATACAGTTTTATATATTCTTATATACATTTGACGGAATCTGTTAAAATTTTCTTGTTAAATTCAGTTCATTGTCTTTCTTCTTCGGCCACTCATTTATTTTGAGGGCGGTGTGTCTTCATCCTATTATCTAGATGTAACCGCTTCGATCCAGTACGAAGTGGTTCGGTTCGGAATTGGACGGCTTAATTTACTTAGGGCTGGCAAGGCGGAAAACAGATCTCATAACGTCGAACCAATTTATGCTCGACGAATTATGATCACATTGCAGTCTCAACTTGCGAAGTTATTTTTTTTCCTAATTTACCTGGATAATGGTACCACACAAGCTATAGCCCAACTAATGGTAAATGGTGACCGCCTCTCGTGGACTCAATAATACCACAGGCACAGCTAAGTCACTACCGTTGTTTGTCCGTGTGATGACGGACTAAGAATACAAGTGTCACTACCCCATTCTTTTCCATGGGTGTCGTATGAGGCTACTAAGGAAGTAAGCAATTATCATCCATTGCATGACTGGTGGTAGGGCTGGGTACCAAGTGGGAGTACTCATTTGGTATCGGGCTCGAGTGGGTTGGTACCACCATGTCCCATGAAGCACATCGTTGCGTTTTGGCTGTAGCAGGAGATAACCGTTTATTCTTTTATTTCATATCGGTGAAATGAAATGGTGAGCAGCGGCTTGACAATACTCTCGGTATAGTTGAGTCCATGAGCGACGGTTACCATTTACCATCAGATGGGTCGCGGCTTGTCTGCCACTACAGGCAATAAATAAAAAACCTCCCGAAAATATTCATCATCACTGCGCATATGCAAAATGCACGAAATTTAATGGTATAACTCGCTAGCTGTATATGAAAGCTGACTCATAATAACGCGTAATCTTTTGCAGCACAAATAAAGTAAGATACTTGATGGTATAATGGTGATTGCCGTTCATTGGATTCAATATGCAAAGGTAAGTATATATACGCTTTTGCGAGAGCTTTGGGCATCTATACATGGTCTATTAAAAAAATAATACAAATGTATTGGATTTAGGCATTGACCTATAAATTGACGTCGGGTCTAGTACAAATTTTATGAAAAAAAGTGTCTCTAGTCAATAGACTATCTATATTAATACATACAAACTTCAATATTCTAATTTGAAACCTTGCGCCATTGTAATAGTGTTGCGTTTTCTTTGCAACAATTTATTAGTTTATGTAGCTTCTACCAATAGGCCGCAACGTGATCACCTTACGCAGCTTCTAGTGAATACATAAGTGTTGGTGATTTATTTTTACAAATATTCAAAGTTTAAATCAAATTCTTGGTATTTAAGCAAAATAATACTAGCAAATGAAAAAACAATAGTCTACTTACTAAAAATATTATTTTTGCACTTTGAGTAGTTTTTACACTTTTTTACAATACAGCACGGTATATTGAACGTATAATCAAGTCAGTCTACCATACGAGACTGACCCGCGTATGTTTCTCTTTTGGTTCGGACACTTGAGCGCGGACACGTGGTCCATTTGTTGGTAGGTCAAAGGATTTAAGGTACTTTATTTAACTTTGTAATAAATAGTATTATCAATTTACATACTCGATTTCTGCAAAATATATTGTCACGTAAAACTATTATAAAGTTTGTTATGGCTATCGAGGCAACCCTAAATTTACCGGCAGTGGTTTTGCGCGAGTGATTACACCCTTCGATATAGATGGGCTTATGCGATGCATATTGATGTGCTTTGGTTGCTGATAGACCTGAATTTTTAAGCTAGGTGTCAAATACGGTTTGTTAAACTAAGGATGATTGATGACTGGAAAATCATCACAATCACACGGTTATCAGTGGTGATGGACTAAGAATACACCGAATATAATAATAAGAATAATCCGTATTCATTCATTCATATGTAAAAGTGGAATAAGAGAACTGCTCACATTAAACCTCTCTTTTCCACTTTCACAAATGTTTGCTCTTTAAAGCTATATGACAGAATATAGATAGAAAAGATTATAAATAGAGAGGGCCAATTACAAGTTTCCACTTATAACATTTATAGAAGTACAGGCACATATTTTCGAAAAGGCAATCACATTTTCATAATGAAAAGTTTTGAGACAAACGAGATCCTCTTGCAGCTTGATTGTATCTATTTGGGTTTGGATAGGACACACAATTTTCATGTCGTCGACATAAAGTAGGATTTTGGAAATTTGAAGGCAATACGAGATTTTATTTACAGATAGATTTTATTTAGAGATAGAGAAAAGTGGAGGTCTGAGTAAGGCTCCCTGTGGTATACCTGAGGGTATCTGCATCGTCAGGGATGTGTAGTTGCTTGCCGAGTTAAGCTAATATAGTATAACTTTTTCTTGAAAAATCAATTACACACCTTTTCCACCTGTCAACCCAATGCTTGCGGGCGACGAAGTGGCGGTGACCTGTTTTGTTTAAATTCTTATATTCTTTTAAAACTTTTAGCTTATTAAAGTAAGGTACTTGCTGAAATTAGCGTCCGGATCTCATACTATAAGGAAAATAATATTTTTTTATCATTATTAATCACTCCTCTTCATTAATTCAAAGTCACCTTATCTTACCTCTCCAGGGGGATGAAAAATTACTGCTACCGTTCATATCTCCGTTAAGTAAATAAAAATAGCTGTTTCATTTGTGATTAATGAAGCTTTATTACGTGTACTAACTTTATAGTTGCTTAAGTAGTGCAGATCTGAACTATTAATACTTGGAGGTATTGAGTTCGATACTTAGCCACGGTTATCTGACTTTTTTGATGTAGGCGTCATTAATAATATTATAGATGCGAAGTGCGTTTCATTGATACGCTTACACGCAAACATACACCCAAGGACACATAAAAGGACTAAGGGTTACTATCGGGATTGCGTCGGAATAATGTATGCAAATACGTCCGACAGATGGCGCAGGCGTTACTCAAGACAAAGTAAGTACTTATCTAAATTAGTAATCCCAAGCAACTGTCATGATGGCTCAATTGGCAAAGCATCTAGAACGATATTTCAGGCGATGCAGGTTCAAATCCTGTTCGTGACTTTTATTTTCGACTTCACATTTTCGAATTTTGTGTAGGTTTAGTAGAAACTAGCCTTTGCCCGCGGCTCCGCCACAGCCAAACGCTAGTTTTTAGGTTTTATCTCAGGTTCCCGATATAGTAGCGGGATAAGTCTAGTTGTTAAGTCTAATCAAGAACCATCAAACAAAAAAAGTTGCATCAAAATCCGTTCAGTAGTTGTTGTGTGATGCGCGAACGAACAAACAGATAAACAGACAAAATTCTAAAAAACATTGTTTTGTGTTTAGACACGCCTAGCCTATTACAGTATTTTTTTCACAAATATCTTAAATGTACAGATAGAGCTCTGTTACAGCTTTATAATAGTATAGATTAAAAAGCGGGTGCAACCGCGGGGCACAGCCTAGTTTATTGAAATGATTAAAGTTAAACGTCCCCTGATATCTTATTTCTAAGAGAGCAGGTGACCCGGGTCACTGTTTATTCTTTTAACATTCAAATGTCTTACTCAGAGAGCGTAAAAGCGGAGTTTAACGTTAAATGCTCGTCCATAAAATTAGCGATTCTACGGCTATTCTCAAACAGTTTCGGTTTGAATGGAACTAAATTGTGCGTTAAATAGCTCCACCCTCGAGAGCCTTATACATAGGGTTGTTTAGTGAATCGCTCGAATTGAAAGATGAAAATCTCTAAATGTATAAACGTTTATAATCTAAACTTCAGATATTTAAGATCGCAAAAAATTAAAGAGGCCCCGATTACATAAGTCACTTTTACTGAAATTTCTTTTGAGCTTTTATTGTAAGTGAACTTTGAGATCGGTGTTGACAAATTTTTCTTTTATATTTTAGACTAGATTCTTCTTCGTCCGCCTGTAATTTAGAATATAAATACTTCACTCTACAGTACAGTAATGATATCCAAGAACCATCCGTTTTTCCGGGATAAAAACCACCTAAACCTATGTCCTTTCCAGGGTTGTCGACTATATGTATGCAAAATTTCATGATGATAGGTCTGTTGAATTTAAGTTTATGTTAAGTAGTAGTCTCCAATGGACGGCCTCCCACCAAGTGGACTGATGTACTGTTCAAACTCGCAGGTCGCCGTTGAATGCAGGCATGTTGCAGTTCGATGTGGCTCTATTTGGGGGAAGCCTATGTCTAGCACTGGACGATAGAAAGCTATAAGATAATAGTTTCTAAAAGCGTTATAACGTCGCGTTTTAAAACATATAAATAATCGCAAGAATATCGCCATTAAAAGATATCAGCATTATATTAATTTATGTTACATTAAAATACAACGTTATGCAAAACGTAATATATTAAGGGTTTATTTAATAATCCTCGTCATTTATACCCGTCGTATTAATCGGATTGCTGTGAATTTTCTATTTTCAGATATATCTATGTCCTAATTTACAAGCTGTAGCGGGTGGATGTCAGTTTCTTAAAAGGATTCGTTCAACATCACTTAGTTATTGAAATTATATTTAGGGTCTGTTTCACAATCTAAAAGTAAACTCATCAGTAGTTACTCGTTAAGTAATTTATTCAACAGTTAAATCCGCGCGTTGCGTTTCGTAACTATCCATCTCATATTTTTACTACTCAATAGTTAATCAGCAGACATCTGGCAACGTCTTATTTTTGCGTTTCGTTTCATACGTCTGTATGAAAAATATTTTTTTGACATCTATTTTAATTCATTAAAACTCTTTTCCTTTAAAAATACTATAAACAAAGAATCACTCATGATATTTAATTTATATTAAACTTTAAATTATTTTAAAATAGCCTTTCAAACTTATGGAAAAGGATCTCTTGTAAATTTGCAATAAGTGTAACGAAACACTATCAAGTGTCACATTATAAGTGAGGTTGACTAGAATAGATGGCGCTGCGAGCTTGAGAGAACTGTCAAAGAGGTTTAACCGTCAAGTAAACGTGATAATTGCTACTTCATCCAACCTATAAGTTATTGGACAGTTTATGTGATTATCAGACCTACTTGGTGATTGTGAAAAGTATGAGAGGTGTTTACTTGTTAATTAAGTAAAAAGTAGCCTAATCAGAACATTACTCAGTTATTGTGAAACAGACCTTAATATGACTCTTAATTAAAAAAATAATCTATCGGTTATATGATGTAAAACATACGGTCCATATATCACATGTCTATATATCACGAGCGAAAATCGCCCTAGATCCTTCGGTATTAATTATTATTTTGTAAACTTCAAGATATAAACTGATCCATAAAGTATGCTATAAAATTAATAGTGAAAAAAATTATCTTTAAATTTTATAGTCACGAGTAATAACACGGCTTTATCTTGTACCACAAGAGAATTCGCGATGCATCGCAACGGTCCCGGCGCATTGCGTTGCAAACAAAAGTGCCTGTTCAATTCGACTAATGGAGGGAGATAAGCTTTCACATTACCTCTCTACCTCTCTGACGTACACTTGAGGCCCAAGTGGGTACGATGATGCGAATAAGTTTTATTAATTATTTCATAACTAGCTTTTGCCCGCAACTTCGTACGCGTATACTAGATTTAAATAAAATTAAGAGCGATCACTAAAAAAACGTTTCATCAAATCCGTTCATATATATTATATGTTTTTAGGTACCATGTCTCGGGTTCCCCATAGAGCACCGGGATAAAACGTATACCATAAATTTTAAGTCTAATCAAGAGCAATCATTCAAAAATAACCGGCTTCAAACACATCAGTAGGTCTAGAGCGGAAATCCTATGTAAATAGCAATTATTTTTTGCTTAAACACAAAGTTAATGTATAGTGCTAAGCATGTCAAATGCTAAAAATATATATAAAATATCATATATATATAAAAATATCTAAATATTTTTTGCTTTTTAGTTCCTCGTTGTTTATGGAAGGCGATTTTTTTTATCGTTTAATTTTAGCTATTTAGTGGTTTTTGATAAATAGATGCGTAGGTTAGAGTAGGTGGTACATGATGGGGAGGCCTTCCTTGGATTGAATTTTGCAAATCTGTCTATATATTACGACGCCCGAACATACATAAAAATCCGGATTGATAAACTCCTCCTTTTTTTGAAGTCAGTTAAAAATATTGATTACAAAGTGCCAAAATGTAAAATTGAAAATAATCATATATATATAAAAATATCTAAATATTTTTTGCTTTTTAGTTCCTCGTTGTTTATGGAAGGCGATTTTTATTATCGTTTAATTTTAGCTATTTAGTGGTTTTTGATAAATAGATGCGTAGGTTAGAGTAGGTGGTACATGATGGGGAGGCCTTCCTTGGATGCATCTCGTGTGAGAAAGCGTCTAGCACAGGAGCCTGAAAATGGCAAAAAT
Source organism: Leucoma salicis (assembly GCA_948253155.1). Taxonomy (NCBI): domain Eukaryota; kingdom Metazoa; phylum Arthropoda; class Insecta; order Lepidoptera; family Erebidae; genus Leucoma; species Leucoma salicis. The sequence goes on along the minus strand of OX411830.1, from coordinate 2,667,654 downwards.
GAGCGCCTAAAGCGCAATAGACAAAACAAATAGGGGACAGCGTCTCGAAGAGTCTTCTGAAGATCGTGAAGAAAGGCTTTATACATAATATGTGTACGCCAACTAAACGCACTGCTCCAGTGAGCGAGGCAGAGTAAACAAAATAATATCATTGATGTATGCATTTTTTTAGATATTTGTTGCTTTTAAAAAACCGCTCCTCCGATTCCGATAACATTTAAATAGGACCATTTTGGAATAAACACCTTTCATACAAAAAAAGAATTTTGCAAATCTGTCTATATATTATGACGCCCGAACATACATAAAAATCCGAATTGATAACCTCCTCCTTTTTTTGAAGTCAGTTAAAAATATTGATTACAAAGTGCCAAAATGTAAAATTGAAAATAACAGTCGCGAGCATTTGAAACTGTATCTCCTGGAAAACTGTTTCAGATACTTTGCCTACTGTACTGAGAGTTTGGAGAATACATTGCTTCTTATTGTCTTGTGTCAAATGCTCTGAAAATATCAAATCAATGTCTTATATTTCAATCAGTAGACATTGAGGTTTCTGATCGATTTACATCATAATTGATAAAATCTGATAAACTCTTATCTCGTTACACAAACAGCTATTATTGATTACATGTAATACAGCAGTGTTATCGTGACTACGTTTAAAACCACACCTGTTGAAGCCATAAAATATGTAATATTCCGTTATATGAGTGTCTCTTGATGTGTCTTTGTGAAGATGGACGACCGTTTAAACGTGATCTCTCCATTCACCATGAATTTTTCTGATAAAGTGGTTATCATCACCGGAGCAAGTTCTGGCATCGGAGCAGCATCTGCTATTCTTTTCGCCAAGCATGGAGCCAAACTCACTCTTGTTGGACGAAACGAGCAGAGATTGAAAGACGTCACCCAAAAATGTAAGGAAGCCAGTGGATTTGAACACCTTTACCTTAGTTTAGATCTCACTGCACCAGGTAATTGTAATACCGTGATCATCGAAACTGCCGCTAGATACGAAAAAATCGATGTTCTTGTAAACTGTGCTGGTAAATTAGTACTTGGATCACTTTTCGATGATAACATTGATGTATTTGAGGAAATGATCAATATCAATCTTCGAGTGCCGTACATATTGACGCATCTCGCTTTACCTTACCTGGTAAAGACCAAAGGAAATGTCATTAATTTTAATGGAACTAAATATACCAGAGTGAGACATGGATTTTTGCCGTATACAATATCGAAATGTGGGTTGGAGAGGTTTTCAAAATCAGCTGCTATTGAACTAGCGAGTGTAGGGGTTAGAGTTAATTCTATCCAGCCTGGAGTTACAAGGACAGATATATTGGCGAGTTTGGATATGAACGAAGAAGAGAGACGAAAAGCTTACGAGCATTTGTTGGTAAAGAGCAATATAAAGGTGACGGAACCAGAGGAGGTGGCAAAAATGGTGCTGTTCGTTGCCAGTGGTATCTGTCCTAATTTAAATGGTGCAGATTTAAGTATTAATGCCGCCTCTGCTCTTTTGTGAAAGTTTTAGATTTGTGATATAGAATAAAAGAAGAAATAATAAAAGACTTATAAGTTTCTATAAATGCTGGAAATTTTGTATGTGGAAGTGTTTTGTTTTAATATTAGTTAAAATGTTGTCCTTATAATCTGCAATCTTTAGGTCTCATTCTTGTCAGTAAGAATCAAAATTCCCTCTGACACTATGTCAGTTTGCCGGCCATTTTCAACTGTGTTCAGCCTTCGTGGAATGAAATTGATTCTTTCGTCTGGCACTTTGTCTTCACGTGTGTGCATTGTTTTTAATACTACTTGTTCTGTCAGATTGTGCTTTGGTATTAACAATAATGGTGATATTTTATAATTTTAAATGTGTATAATATTATGATCATATATCTTCGATTAGTGCTGTACGAGTACTTATTATCAGTTTGCGGTATTACTACTCACAAGTCATAACGTAGGTACCTCAATAGGGGAGATAAAGTTTATCAGTTCGATAAACCTATAAATAAATTTTAAAATTGTGTCATGATTTTATTGGTATATTTTTTATATAATAATAAGTGTCATATAGGAGCGGACGATAAGCATAATATAGGATACACAACATGGCTACGGCTTTCCTCAGTGATATCACAATGAGTCGTCATGAAATAAAACGACTTATGCGGAATCTATCCCGATTATTACTGGTCACGGGAGAAATCACAGGGATAATACTAGCAGTATTGAAGAAGTGTCTTAAATAACCGTAGAATATTAAAGCGTCACACAGGGCCACTTGCGCGGAAATTTTGAGATAACTAAATACCTTTGCGTTTACTAACTTAGGTTACATGAATAACTATATAATTCAAAATGTATCTTGCACGTAAGAAAATTCATCCAAGTTTTACTAACCTTATTCCGCTTACATCCCAGCCAAATCCAAAAGGAATTAATGATGAACGACACAAGTATTCTTCTCTCATTCACACAACAGTTATTTGCATAAGTCTTTGTTTAATGTCAGAGTTGAATTGACGCCACGTGTTTTTGGTAGTACAAGTTCAAGAGCGATTATGTCATTATGTCAAATTGTTGATTGTTTACTATCTCGAGTGTATTTTATGACAATATATCTGTATTATTTTGTGAAATATGAAGGAAATCTTATATACGTGGCCCTATTTTTACAAGTTGTAGCAGTTTACTTCTTTGATATAATAACCAAATATAGGTAAACATGTTATTGAAAATAAATAAGAAACTGCTGGTGCTACCCTGAACTGACCGGACCCTGTAGATAAGTGGCATCATAGATGATGTACTATATATAACGAAGTGGCATAAACGCTAGTAGTACAGAATTAAATAGAAAAAATATTGTAATAATCAATGTACGGGATTGACATAAGATTACGACGACATAATTAGCATATCCCGTTGTCTAGAGGGGCTGAACACACATGAACACATCATCAGAAACCAAAAAGTCAGTCATCAGGGCAATAAAAATAAACGATGCAATGTTATTGTTGTTGTTTTTAAATACAAAACTCACAATTTTGACGTAATAAACCCAGTGATAGACATTTAACCCTCCAACATTGGCGGGTTTAATAGTTAATTATTTTACGCATGGTATAGTGTTAAAACTCTTAGCAGTGCAAGCAAAAATAATTATTTTGCCCTGCGTTAGCAGTACGCTCGGAGTTATATACAATAACTCTGAAACGCGCAAGTGGGCCTTAAAATACAGGACCACAGTACAATCCAGTAGCAGTAGCACCACTAGTCACTACAAATTGTAAACCTAAACTTAACAAATTAGCTTTCAAGTAGATTATTCTGGGTGCATAGTCTGACATAATTTCATAAAGCCCGTCTATCACTCCACGCCCTCTGCATACCAATGATGTTACTGGATATTTTGATGGAACAAGCTTTGAGTATTAGTATTGTGAGGCATGTGAACGTAATATTTATCTTATCTATACTATTATAAAGCTCTAACAGCGCTGTGTCTGTACATTCAAGATATTTGAAAAAAAATGATTGTAATAGGCTATATATAGACGTGTCTAAACACAAAACAATTTTTTTTAAAATTTTTGTCTGTTTGTTTCTTTATCTGTTTGTCTGTTTGTTTGTTTGCGCATCACGCAAAAACTACTGAACGAATTTTGATGTAACTTTTTTTATTTGAAAAGCCTTGATTAGACTTAAAAACTGGTATACATTTTATCCCGCTACTATATCGGGAGCTTGAGATATAACCCCAAAACTAACTTTTGGCTGCGGCGAAGCTGCAGGCAAAGGCTAGTATAATATATTTGCTTGCAGCTCAAATCTGCAACTTTTTAACATATTCTGGTTAAACATATTACTTGCTTTATTATCTTTATATTATTTTTCTAGCCTTTTTTTTTTTTGTCTGTCTGCGAGATCTTCCCTATTCCTTTGTCAAATTCCATGATTTACTCCTCATTTTAAAGCTTATCATGCATGCTAATGACGAAAAATTAGACCCTTAGTCTAAAAATGTAACCGCTTCTCTTAAATTTGATCTAAACTCATCTAAGAAGAGGTCCTCGCCGTCACGGTCAGTTTTTCAGTGTTTTGTTCCTTTCTTTCAAAAGTGAAACTGTTATAGTAGTGACAAAGGCAAAATACTGAATAACTATTCCGAGGTTATACAACGTTTATTAGTAAGGCCCATAGTATATATACTTTACAAAGTCACTCCGCCGTGTATCTGTCGTGTTATACTACGAGGGTGCAAACAAGTATACGAGATACCTGATGGTAAGGGTTAACATGCTTATAGACGGCCGCTAGCAAGACCAGAAGCACCAGTCGCTCGTCGCCACCTCCAGGGAAAAGAATAGGAGATAGAGAAGAAGGATACTAAAGGGGGGATGGAGAGGGGGGCTTAGGTCTCTTTCTGTCTACTTAAACGCGATAATTTCAAAAACTACTAAACAGATTTTTTGTGGTTTCCAAAAATCGATAGAATAATTTCAGAGGAAGGTTTTAGTGTATGGTTCAAATGCCACTCGTTGCTATCATTTTATATTTCACGTTTTCGCACTTTGTCCTCTGGTAAATGACCAAGAATGTAAAGTGCTAATATAAATATATATTACTAGGCTTTGCTCGTGGCTTCGCCACAGCCAAAAGCTCGTTTTTAGGTTATACCTCAGCTTTCCGATATAGTAGCAGGATAAAATGTATACCAGTTTTTAAATCTAATCAAGAGCTACCAAATAAAAAAGTTACATCAAACCGTTTAGTAGTTTTTGCGCGAACGAGCAAACGGACAAACGAACAGATAAACAGACGAAAAGTATTTTTTTTTTATGTTTGGACACGCCAATATACCCTATTAAAGTATTTTTTTTTCTCAAATAAATGTACAGACAGCTCTGTTACAGCTTTATAATAGTAATAAATATAGCAACAATATCAGATTTATTCCACTGTCTCTAATATTGGCGTCAGTATCAGAAAGTATTACAATATTTGTCAAACGCATTACCTCGACATCTGTTGCTTCACATCATGCGCCAAGAGCTCAGATATCCCATCCACGTATGTACTATCAGAGTAGAATGTTTTCGTAAAAGCTTATTCTCGTTTTAAAGTCACCTACATTATAGATTTTATAGGTTACCTATATTATATTTTATGGATTCTATATAAAGAATTTTATTGTTATTATTCTCTATATTTATCACACATCATATTTTACACATTTTTAAAGATATATACACAAACGCTTACATAAACAAAGAATACAAACAAAAACCCGAATAACTTAATATAATAAATTTAAAAATGTATAAAACAGTAGACCACCGACATCAGGTGCAGGGACCAAGCTGCCGGTGGTTAAGGCTACAGAGAAAGGAACCTCCTCACAATACGTGCCGTATCGAGGAGTACTGCCTTCTGTATCAAGCCCTTGATCCAGCTATCTAACGAGGGTCTCCCTTTAGGGGTTGGCCGAGACTCTTGGCGGTCAGCCCATTGACTGATAAGACTATCAGGACAATAATTGTCGAGTCAATATCCCACATATCGGTAATCTCGTGAGCTAAGTCCAAATATTTAATTTGTTTTTCTTTTTCAGCTTTCACGAGATTCTCGTCATGTGGAATAGTGACATTGAAAATTAGTTTGCTAGCGGCGCTCTTGTTATTATTTTTATTAATGTAATCATTAAACACAAAGTGAAAAATGTGAAATCGAAAATAACAGTCAGGAGCAGGTTATTTTCGATTTCACATTTTTCACTTTGTGTTTAATGTATAGTGCTAAGCATGTCAAATGCTAAAAATATATATAAAAAATATCTAAATGTAATCATTGTTCCCGCTGTATGTCGCAAACCATTATGCTCCTTTGCTATGTATATTATGACAAAAATTCACAGCATAGGGATGATTTCAAGGTAGGCCCACGGTACAAGAAAACATGATTGACAAGAAAAACCGGGTAAGTGGCGTGAGATGATTCGTATCAGGTATACGAATTTTGATTAGGTTTCTATAATAATACATTTAAAGGAACTCAATATAAAGATTTCACTGGGAATGATAACTTAATTTATTTGGTTACAACGATGATTGTAATTCCAAATACAATTTTTCTTGCTTCTTAAATAATAAAATAATTTCACAATTTTTCAATTCCACGATTAAATCGCTGTTGTATCGCCTACCAACATCGCAGCGAAACCTAATGACTTTAGAACTGACAGCCGTACACAGATTTACAACTGTATTACGCATGTCATATGGTGTAATTTTAAATGACATTAATTTACAATGGTTGATGTTGACCGCAAATTTGGACAAACGCCAAATACTGAAGACCAGTTTGAGAAAACCGACTAAACTGTGCATTCTGCTAAACTTTATTGCTTAGCCTGTGGTTCAATATTGATTGGTTCTACGGTCAACTAAAAGTATTTGGATACTAATGCGCTTGATAAATTATTACTGATAATCGTATCGCTTTATAAAACCTAGACATTCTTCCCTGTCTAATATGTTTACTTGTAATTTTTCTAGTTGTACAACATTGAAATCTTTCTGCGATTGATTTATGGTGTCGTTGTATCTGGTAGTTTCTCTTAATTAAAAATATATTACAAAAGCAAGTTAACGTTTATAGGTAATTTATTTTAATAGGTTCGTTAATAGGTTAATATAATTATAAAATATACGTTATGTTTTATTATGGCTTGTTTCTTCAAGACAAAGTTCTTGAAAATTCTTCGAGTTGTAATATTAGATTTATAAGTTGTTGTTGAGCTTACCCTAAACTAATAGGGCCTAACGAACTCTTAAGGGTTTAAGTCGACATTTGTCAAGTCTAGGTGTCCCACTACAGACCACCGAAGGAATGTAACATAGTTCCAGTGGCCCGCCAATAAAGGAGGAGAGACGGCACACGGCGGGTTTCTTTAGTGGGTGAAGGCCCCACACTACCCTGTTCCTTGCCCCGAACGATGGGGTGTGCCGATAGGAAAATTTTTTCCCCGCCTCAACAAAAAAAGTAAAGGTGTCCCACTACACCACTGTTCTTAAGCGGTAGTCCATTAATCACGCGATGTTTTAAATATGACATTTTTTAGGGTACAAATTATTTATGAATACGGGATTTGAACCTGCATCCCTTCCCGCGTTCCTACGGCCCTTCCCGTTCGCACTAAAGTTCTCTTTTTCCACATTAACAAATAATTAGTTCTTTAAGAGTAGCTGAGTAAGTGCTAATACAGATCAAAATGTTAAACACAAAGGGAAAAATGTGAAATCGAAAATAACAGCCACGAGCAGGGTTTGAACCTGCATCTCCTGGATACCGTTCAGATGCTTTGCCAATTCAGCCATCCTGACAATTGCTCCTGGCTGCTAATTTAGATAACACATTCATACTTAACGTCTTTGGGTGATCTGTTGGAAGTATTTTCATACATTATACCGACCAGGTAAACTTAATTTTACAATTAAGATTTTTACCTAATAATGACGCAAACCCTATAAATATTTAGATATTTTTATATATATATATATTTAGCATTTGACATGCTTAGCACTATACATTAAACACAGAGTGAAAAATCCTGCTCGTGACTGTTATTTTAGATTTCAAATTTCATAAAAATACCTAAATACAGATCAAAATGTTTAAAAAATTTTTATGGTAATTTTGTCACAACAACTTTAGTCCACAGGCCCCGTATAATTGATACTACAAATGAAATGGTAATTACGTATGCCACAACCGCAGGATGCAAAAAAAAAAAACAATTTATTTGAAATATGATTTATTTAAAAGAAATAAAACTACGTTTACGGAATCTATCGCGTTTACTTGATTTTACTCCTATCCCGACGTTTCGAATACCTTACAGCATTCATGATCACGGGTGGACTTAGATGATCATCTAATAATTTGTACCCTAATAAATTAAAATCATCTAAGTCCACCCGTGATCATGAATGCTGTAAAGTATTCGAAACGTCGGGATAGGAGTAAAATCAAGTAAACGCGATAGATTCCGTAAACGTAGTTTTATTTCAAAATGTGTAACATTCGCGTAAATATCAGAAAGTATTATTTAAAAGAATTACAATATTTAATTATATCTAAGTAAACTAAAAGGTGATACTCGGTCGAAGTAGGATCTAAGAATGCCGACACTGAGTCGCCGCCAGGCTCACGTTGCATCCATTGTTGCCCAATGCCGCCTCGTGGTGCTGACGATGCATCTTGCACAATACTGTAGTTTTTAGGGCACCGTATGCATCGGCGATTTTATATATTAATTATTATGTAGGGCAGCGTTGCGTAACATAGTAATAAACATTAGTACACTATTACTTACTGGGCTCGGTTTTGTTGATTTAAATAAATAGAGTTTAATGGCCAGCAGTTTTTTAAAATTAAACTTATGATAAAATCGAAATAAATCGAATTATTTTATATCAAAACCTTAAAATAAGCGAGACTGAAAAGTTTAAATTTCCGGTTTTTCGGCGTCCGTCCGATATGCCAGCAAGATGTATCACGGAAATTGATTTTAACGTTCACTATTATTTGATTTTGTTACAGTAAAATAGTTCAGATTGACAGAATACTTTTTTATGAAACTGATTTCCTGACAGAGGACATTCAAGATTACATTCTAAAGTTCATTAATTTTAAATATAGCATGATAATAATTCCCCTAACCATCGAAGAGTTGAATGTCTTTTTTAAGATACAAAGGTGGTTCCAGAAAATTACAATAAAAATATTGAGCAACACAATGTTGCTCAATATTCTTAGACAACCTATTTGGTTGTCTAAGAATTTAACAGTTACAAATTATTTTTCACAACTCCGAGTATTGTAATTTCTAGTCTAAAGCTTCGGACTGGCGATTTTTATAGTCCTTGCTCTTATTGCTCCATTATAATTAAAATAAAAAAGGATTTTGCTACGGTTTTCATTGTCATTTAAATATTTTTTTTTAAAGAAACTTGTTTGAATTCAGTGAGGCCTTTTTCCTTAAATATGAGGGTTTCGTTCGAGTGTTCTTTTGATTTAAAAGTTACCCTTCCAGGATTGATAGACTTTCGAAAGCCCATTTTCAAGTTAATGGTATTAGCTTGTTCGATATTACTTATCGTAAAAGATTTGGTGTTTATTATTGATTTATAAAATTTTTAAGAGTTGAAAATTTCTTTAGTAAAGTTATTTGATGAGGATACAAGTCAAGTATGTTTATGCTTAAAGCTTTATGTCCAAGTGTACTTCTTTAGAGCTTGAATGCGACACGCTGTTGGGCTGATTTTCATGTAAAAAATGAAGAAAATTGACACTATTTTGGTTACTCTGTGTATAGATACTTATTCTGTGATCACACGGACTTTACGAACCTATAGTCCGTGTACAAAAAGTATACGACAGATTTAAACATTTATTTGTTAACTAACGTATATCCTGCCATCTTGACACCGCTGCGCGCTCGTCCTGATGATGAGCATCGAATATGCTCGAAACCCGGGTCGACTAAATTCGATCCTCAACGTGGGTTATTTCCGGTGATATATTTCTAGTATATCCTGTCGTTAAGTGTCAAGCCTGAAGGGTACGGCTACGCGTCTCTGTATACATTTAAAATATTTTTGTAGTCAACCTCTTCAGTAAATACTATTGACAAAAGCTAAGCACAAAGAGACCAAGTAACTTTGAAAAAATAAAAAATCCTCTTGGCACTCTCCGTTAAAGTTTTTATTCAGTTCTTGTTGAGTATCTCGTGTGAAAAAATGTAAATCACATTTTTAAGGTTGCCGTCCGAGGGTTACTTCGTATTAATACGCTAGTCAGTATTTTTAAGGCTTTTCTTTCTAAAAATAACATAAAGTTATTGTAAGGGGTGTGCCGAGTCTATAATAAAATTATTAAAAAAATATGTTGGTACAAATATGTCTAAGAATACATAATTGTGTGACCACTTCATTTGTTACAGAATGTTTCGTAACAGACAAGTACAAAAATTTGACATTGGGTTGGTCCAAGAGTGGCGTAGTATAAGGACGTGGGAGAAGTCTCATTTGTGAGACCTTAAACAAGTCAGTCCAGTCCCGGGAAGTGCTCTAGACCTGTGAGGACCTTTCTTTGGTATCCATTCCCAAGATCAAAACAGATAGGTATCCCATAACACGACACTTCATTTAAATGATAAGTATGGACTAAGTATACAAGTGTCACCATCCCATTCTGTCCCGCGGGTTTAGTACCAATGAGGTGACGTGGGAGTACTACCTTGTCGAGTCTTGATGCACCTCAGCTTGGTTTGGTTATATAAACGGAGGATTACGGTACGTTCTTTCATTTCATATCTTCGATATCAAACAGTGAGTAGCGGCGCACAGTACACTTATTATAGTTCAGTCCATTAGCAACGGTTACCACTTACCATCAGGCGGGCCGTGGCTCGTCTGGCACCATAAACAATAAATAAAAGAGCAACTTCATTATTCGTAAATAACGTTCTCGGCTTAAACAGTACTTGCTTATGTCCATCCAATTATAATAATATATTTAATAATTAAAATAACAAACCATTACGCATAAAATCTGAGCTAAACTCAGCAAATTAAACAGATGAGGCGATCGCGAATAGTCATTATTTATGTTACGACGCCATCATGTCGCTCGCCAGTGATTTACGGTACATTAATACTAGCCCGCAATGCATTGTACCTTTTGTTCTATGTGTGAAGACTATTTGAGTATTGAATACGCTTTGCATACAAAAAAGTACCTAATGATAAGGCTAAGAACTGCTTAGATAAAGATATCAAGGTTCATGTCAGGTCAGATCTGGTCGAGATTTCGCCATTCTTCATCGAAATTACTTGCGTATTTGAATAAAATTTGGTCGTAAAAAGTAGACCGTCTAAAGGTTTGGTCTATTTAATAGATTTCATAGAAGATAGAAAATGTAATAAAGAGATGATAGAAAGGGGATTTAAGCCTCCGTCGCTCTCACTCACCATACGAAAAACAATGGAGAACTACCTACCGTGGTTTCACGCTTCATTTTCAGAAAATATACTGTGAGAGAGTGCTAATTCTTCGATCGAGCCATTTCATGATGGCATTGCAAGGCTCCATCACTAGAAACTTAGCGTCACACGTCGTTTGTATTTTTGTCTTTCAACACTAGCTAGAAAAAATAGTAATAGTGATGCGGCCCGTATAATCAAGGCAGTAAAATAAGGGAGTCGGCAGAAGTCTCAGCGCTAGTCTAATAAGTTGATGTTTTATTTCTCTCTCGACGGTTTAGAAGTTGGTGGCGTGTCAGGGATCGCCTATGGGCGATACGAAACCTCAAAAACCAATACAGTCCACTTTATCCCGTACAATATACATGATGATGATCTCTAGACAGATTTGGGCCACGGCACCTCAAGCCAAGTACGCAGGAAATATTGCAGTTAACGAATGTATACGCAAACACAATTGCAATCTCTGTTCCCTGACTCTCATAATCCGATGAGACGGCATTCCGACATGTGATTGGTTGAAAGATCACCGTGATTGTATTGCGACATCACGCGTCGGTTTGTCTGCCAATCACAAGCGAGATGATATGATGTCGATACGATTTAGTGAGTTCTATTCTACGGGCGCTGGAGAGAAATAAGGCATATGGCCAACGACTTTTCGTACTTTCCGAGGCACGGGTGTGCAAAGAGGCCAACTTCGTAATACCTTTTTTTTAAGTTGTTAAGGCCTGAAAAAATGTTCCTAACCGCACACTCCGTCGTTCGGGGCCACTGCCGCTGGGCTGCCCAGGCATGTGGTATATCAAGCTCATAATACAATAGTAACAGTCTCTCATTACTTGGCAAGTGGGAGACAATAGCGATGTTTTAATTTAGTGACGATATTTCGACGTTGCCAACCTAAGTGGAACAGAATGTCAGTCCGCTGGATATGTTTGGTGTAAATGTAAGCGGCAACGGGTACTTTTAAAAGTTGATGCGTTAGCGAAAATAATAAAAAAATAAAATAAATTCCTTTTTTGTATTCTTGTTACAATATCATACGATGTGGGCTTCACTTAGTAAAAGTTCAAAAATAAAGGTATGCAATCATATCACAAAATGACTGTGGTGCCAAATTTGACACACCTGCTATTGTAGAAGGATTTGCTATAGATTTATTATTAAAGGAAATTTGAAATACGTAATTTAAAATAGTAGTTGATATTAGTTAACTCTATTTAAATATTATCTGCATATTCAGTTATAAATTAGTTAGGATACTTTTTTCAAGCGAGAAAAAAGTGGAACGAAAAGAATTTAAGCCTTTACTGTCAAAATTATCCGCCTTGCGTCATGTCTCCGTCCCTCCCCCGTATTTGATGGAGTACTGGTACCGGTATATACGGTTTAATTAATTTGTTTATGTTAAGGTACTGTGTGTCTAGATAAAACCGGTACGCATCCCGCCATTAGATCGCATTTTACTAGAACTAAAATGAAATCTTGAAAGCAATTTGATATTACAAATCGCTGTCGCTCTCACAAGACCCGCTACAGCTCATGTATTGTAACTAAAACTTATCGGGACATTTAGTTTATTTAATCGCATTGTTCTCAGTCTCTGTCGCGTTGCTTCGATTAACATTGCACATAAAGCACACTGTACCATTATGTGCCAAATTTTATGATACTTCGTTAATCCGTACGTCGTTTTGATTTGTCGATGTGACGTCTTGATTCATGATTATTTTAGCTTTGAATGCGACTGCTCTTTAGATTAATCAAGAGAATATCATTATAGAGTCCGTAGGTATATAAGCCAACCACTGAAGGAATGTAATATGGTTCCGGTGGCCCGCCAATAAAGGCGGAGAGACGGCACACGGCGGGTTTCTTTAGTGGGTGAGGGCCCCACACTACCCTGTTCGTTGCCCTGAACGACGGGGTGTACGGTTAGGAACATTTTTCCCGCCTTAACAACAACAAAAATAAAAAAAGGTATATAAGCCAGATACGAGTAGGTACTTTATATATCACTTTCGACTTTCATTTTTCTTTTAAAAGACATTACCCTACACAATATTCCTTGTATCGTGGGGGCAATTTCACGAATACAAAGTACACCCAGACTCTGAACAACCATTTGTGGATCACACAAAGAGTTGTCCTGTATCTGAATCGACCCACAACAATCCGGCAAAAGGCGTTCCACAAGGCCGGTACTTATACAGTCGTGGTCAACTAATTAGGGGCATTCAAGATAGTGAAGAGCTATAACCGGTTATGTACATATAAATATAAAACCCTATTGATTTCTCAGCACCTATTATTTGCATAATTTGGTCCGATTATTATGCTATAATAATAATAATAATATTGTTGCGGTGAGCTTATAAGGATTGAGCGGGGTATATTTCAAGGCGATAGTCTAAGTTCTTTGTGGTTTTGTTTGGCCATGAACCCTCTTAGTACCTTATTAGAGGGTTCAGGGCTTGGCTATAGGTTACGAGGTGATGGTCAAAAAATATCCCACTTCTTTTACATGGATGATATTAAGTTGTTTGCCGCCACCAGATTGCAACTAATGGAGTCACTAAAGTTAACCAAGTCCTTTAGTAATTCCATCGGGATGGAATTTGGTGTGGATAAATGTGCGGTCATGCCTGTAAAACAGGAAAGGATAGTGGAATCCGAGGGAATTCAACTCTCGGATTCTACTCATTTACGATCACTCCTCGTAACTGACACCTATAAATACTTGGGTATGTCGAGCTTGGCATTAATGAGGTGGACATGAAACAATCGCTGCGGGAGCGTTTCTTTGGCCGCCTGAAAAAAGTACTGAATAGTCTTCTATCAGGTGGCAATAAGGAGCGCGCTTGCAACGGTTGGGTTATGCCATTTCTTATGTACTCTTTCGGCATACTCAAGTGGACTCAGACTGAACTTGACGCCTTGGATAGAAGAGTCCGCAGTCTGCTGACCACATACCGTATGCATCATCCTCGCTCATGAGTAATGAGGTTGTACATCCCGCGAAAGTGTGGAGTTCGAGGTTTTTTAAATGTCAAGACCTTGCACAATCGTGAGGTGTGCAACCTTAGGGAATATTTCAAATAATTTATATATTTAAAAATGTATTTAGTAGTATAAGAAATGTAAATAAAGAAAATAATAATAATAAAGCTTTATTTCATTCCATACACTAAATTGGTTGATACAAAATTAATATATATTTTTTTTCCGTCAATAGCTTACATTTTTCTTTTCCAAAGTGAATATATAGTAAGGCAATTAATTTAATAAAGAAATAATTTAAATTTAAAACATGCATCTGTATGTCAAGTTAAAAAATATAAAAACATTTCATTACAATAAATTTATTACATACATCCATGTCATATTATAATAATGTCCGTCAATTGTATTATTACTTGTGTATGGACCCCTCACGGGTATAAGCCTCCTCCAAAGTTTCCCAAATTTGTCTATTCTTTGCAAGATTTTTCCAAGTCTTACCTGCCATTTCCACAATTTCATCACTCCACCTGGTGGCTGACCTGCCTCTGCTTCTAGTACCATGTGGGCCCAGCCATGTTGTTAGAGTTGAAGTCCATCTGCCATCTGTATATCGCGCTACATGGCCTGCCCATTTCCACTTCAGTCTCCGCGCAGAAGATAAAGCGTCAGTTATTTAGATATTTTTATATATATATTTTTAGCATTTGACATGCTTAGCACTATACATTAAACACAAAGTGAAAAATGTGAAATCGAAAATAACAGTCAGGAGCAGGATTTGAACCTGCATCTCCTGGATACCGTCCAGATGCTTTGCCAATTCAGCCATCCTGACAATTGCTCCTGACTGCTAATTTCGATAACACATCATACTTAACGTCTTTGGGTGACGCCTGCGCCATCTGTTGGAAGTATTTTCATACATTATACCGACCAGGTAAACTTAATTTTACAATTAAGATTTTTACCTAATAATGACGCAAACCCTATAAATATTTAGATATTTTTATATATATATTTTTAGCATTTGACATGCTTAGCACTATACATTAAACACAAAGTGAAAAATGTGAAAAAATGCCATCCTGACAATTGCTGAATTGGCAAAGCATCTGGACGGTATCCAGGAGATGCAGGTTCAAATCCTGCTCCTGACTGTTATTTTCGATTTCACATTTTTCACTTTGTGTTTAATGTATGGTGCTAAGCATGTCAAATGCTAAAAATATATATAAAAATATATAAATATTTATAGGGTTTGCGTCATTATTAGGTAAAATCTTAATTGTAAAATTAAGTTTACCTGGTCGGTATAATGTATGAAAATACTTCCGACAGATGGTGCAGGCGTCACCCAAAGACGTTAAGTATGAATGTGTTATCGAAATTAGCAGTCAGGTGCAATTGTCAGGATGGCTGAATTGGTAAAAGCATCTGGACGGTATCCAGGAGATGCAGGTTCAAATCCTGCTCCTGACTTATTTTCGATTTCACATTTTTCACTTTGTGTTTAAAGCGTCAGTTACCTTGGTTTTATTACGTATGTCAGTGTTTTTCATTCTGTCTCTTAAACTGATACCCACATTTTGAAATAAAACTACGTTTACGGAATCTATCGCGTTTACTTGATTTTACTACTATCCCGACGTTTCGAATACTTTACAGCATTCACGATCACGGGTGGACTTAGATGATTAGACGTCCAAGGCTGATATGTTATTTCAACGGTTTCATCTACCCACAGTATATGATTTTACAAAATTTTTGGTTTATTTATTTTAACCCACCTAATGTTCGTTTAGAAACACAGTAAAAATATCTACTTCAAATGTTTATGCTTACAATGTATGAGACTTTAAGTTAGTATATTAAAATGAGTATAATACTCCTCTTTAAATTGTAAAATTTTTGTCTTTATTTAGTGCTCAAAAATTCTACCACAAACTACCAATTACTACCAGTAAGAAGACAATCTTGGTTATTAGTTTATAATATTAAATATATTGATTTTGCCAAAAGCTAAGACTAAGAAGCTACCACCGGATCGGAACGCGGCCTGACTGAGAAAGATTTTTCTGAGAGACTGAGTTTTCTGGCCGGATCTTTGGCTTTGGCGTTTAAGATATTTTTTTTCTGTTCTTTTTTGTGTTTTTTGAACTCTCCTTTATGATACATTCGATTTTTTGACAATATTCGTTTGCTGTGTATTTATCATATCTGTCGAGTAAATCTGGTATATGATTATTTAGATGTGACAGATAAGTTTCTCGCTCCTCTAATGTTTTTAAGTTGGCTGATGTCTTGCTATAAAGTCGTCTACTGGTTTTTGTTGGTAATAAATTTAAAGTAGCCCTGATTGGCCTATGACCTGATCTGAAATTAGAAGAGGTCAGCACTTCGTAGTTTGTAAATAAATATGGTGTTGTTGTCATTATATAGTCTAGTTCTTTTTTTGTATTTTTGTCTGGTGAAAGCCATGTCCACCCATTTTTCTTCTTTATTTTTTACATAGTATTTAGTATTTTTAAATTGTATTCATAGGCATATTGCATCAATCTATCTCCTCGCGTACTTCTCTTTCCACAGCCATACCTTCCTACAGCCTTGTTCTCATGTGCCCTTGTTATTCCAATTTGAGCATTGAAGTCTCCCATTGAAATTATATTTTTATTAGTAGTCATTTGGTGGGCTTTTGTTAGACCCTTATAGAAGTTATTAATTTCATTTAGAGAAGAGTTTTCTGTTGGTGAATAGGCTTGTATAATAGTAAAGAGCTTGTTTGACAGATATATTTCCAGCATGCATACTCTCTTTGAGATACCTGTAAAATTTACAATTTTTCCTTTGTGTTCTTTTTTCACAAGAAAGCCTACACCATACATGCCCTTAGTTTGGCCTATATAATACATGATATAATCTTCCTCTCCAATAATTTTTTCTCCGAAGCGTCGAACTTCGTGAATTCCCAGCACGTCACAATTTACATGTTGTAAGGCTGCCTTCAATTCCAGGAAAGTCATAGGTGTAGATAGAGTCCTAACATTGAGTGAGCAAATGTAAAAATCTTTCTTCCTGTTTTTATTTTTCTTTGGAGGGTTGTGGTCGAACTCTCCCGCAGTGACCGGCTGTACTGGGAGATAGTTGGGAGGGGTGTGCATTTGTGATTGCTATACAATATTAGGCTATGCTTCTTTGGTAGTTCTTGAGGGTTGTCTAAGTGTGTGTTGTTTAATTTTGGTTTATGTAGAATAAAATCTTTCATATAAATGGATGTATTTTTCTTTGGTGGTTGTTTTTTTATTTTCTTTATTTTTTGTTTGTATATTGTGGTTTGATGTCTCAGGGGATTCAGACAGGTTTCTTTTATTAGTACGGTTATCCATATGGAGCTGGTTGCTATCAAGAACAATCAATTTGTCATATTTTATGAAAGCTGTTTTGCCTGACGCTTTCTCTTTTTTTAGTTGTATTTGTAGCTCTTTGCGTTTTGCTAAAACTTCCAACGGGAAGTCCTCTTTTATATAGTAAGCGAGTGTTGTACAAAGTTTTCTTATGTTTCTGAATTCTTAACTTATCTCATATTCAATACGAATGATATTATCACTGGTCTGGCTTTTTCTCCTTTTCTTCCTACTCTTCGAACGGAATAAATATTATTTAAGCTGTAGTTAACATTACAATAAGTATTAAGTAGGTTTAGTATGGTGGTATGGCTCCAAAGCTTGATAAGATGATTCCTCTTCTTCCACTCTAAATATGACCAAGTTTTTGCGTCTGATATGTCTTTCTAAATTGTTTATTTTTATGTTTTGTTCCTGTATTTTTTTCTCTAGAAGATCATGTTTTATTTGTTAGGTGTTAAATTTATCATTAAAGTTCTTATTAATTGTATTTATTATGCCTTCCTTAATTTCTAACATAGTGGATTTCTGTTGTCTAATTTCTTGATCCTAGTTTTGCAGCATTTTCATTACTTCCTCCATATTTATTATGCTATCAAGCGACATCTATTAGCTCTGTTCAGAATGTCAGTTTTGTCTGAGTAGATAAATTATCAATGTGTAGTTCCACCAATTTAACCTTTAGAAATCACTAGATGGCACTGTTTTTAGAAAGCAACGAGTACGACATTTGCTTTTAATTTACCTAGCTATAATGATTTGATTTTTTTTTTATGTAAGAAATTTCTTATTTTAATACTCAGTTCACAATAATTTAAGGTTTCACTTGTTTACACACTAAAAACACTGGTTGCACTGTCAGACACTATTTGAATCAGTTGGTAGTAGGTAGAACTAAATTGTGCATACGATGTATAATTATACTAGATGGCACAAGCAGTTACTTAGTGAGACATTCTAAATCAATAAATTTATTTTTCTTCACATTTGAGGGTATAACTTTTTACTAATTTCTTACGGTTTTGCAAAATTTTTTATTTTTCAGCACTTAATGTTCTCGTACGAGTATTTGGTTTATTATTTTATTGATTGCATTTCACAAAATAATACTCTAAGTTAATTTTAGTGTTAATTTAAACACCCGCACTGAATGCTTCTTTTATGTAGATTTACTTGTTTTTACTATATTTTAACTAAAAAAAATCTATAGCCTCGAGATAGAAACACACATCCAACTTTGTAACTTTCCACTTTCTAACTGTCTTTGTTCACTAATTATATTTTTAATAACGATTTAACTGCGGAACCGATCCAAACAGTCGCACTGTGGCGCCACCTCCCTCCATTATGCTATAAATGGCTGTAAATAAAAGATTAAATAAATAGGTAAAAGTATTTAATATTAAAGGTATAAGTTTAAGTATAAGTTTATTTACCTTAAGTTAAAAAAAAAACAGTTGTATACATTATAAATGTATACATTATAAAAAAGCTTAAAAGTACTAACTACATAAAATGAAGGTATACAGTTTAATAAAATCTTCACCTTCCGTGCTAGTTAATACTGTGTTACGGCAAGGTGATGATTATCGCACTGAGTTATAATATACATTTTTGTATGCACTGTTATGTTTAAATGTTGGGTACATTGATCATCGATTTAACATCAACAAATACAGTATATGTAAAGCAAACAGATAAAATAATCTTAACAAAATGTATAATGCTTGTCTACAATATTATGCCTTTTTTAATAATGTGGCAGTAATATAAATGCAGCAAGTAAATATTCGAACACCTATACCTAATAATATTATGTGTAGTATATAATATATATGTATATAATATGTGTGTGTATATATAATTATAATTTAAAAATATTTTATACAATAAATTAATAAACAAATAATATATACATAATATGATATTTAGGCAAGTAGGTATACATAAATATTTATTTAATTATTAATAATAAAGATTCAGTCTCATTATAATCAAGTTTACACAAGTATTCCTCAAGTGTCCTTCCACATATATATTTAGTCATATGCTTTAACATTACTTTTTTACAAATCCGGTTATATATCAATGGTGCCAAAAAATTGCTAAAGCCCTGTGCAAATCTAGTTTTGCAAGTAGGTACTTTGAATACTTCATGAGCCCGTCTTTGATGTCTATTATCTGAACGTACTAGCTGCGAATGTTGTTTAATTAAAATATATTTGAGATAAAGTTGCCTTACAGTTAAAACATTAAAGTCCTTATACAGTTTCGTGGTGGGGAATCTAAAAGGTTTGGAATTGATAACTTTTAGAACAGACCTTTGTGTCCGTTCTAGTATGATAGTCTTTTTTGTGCCTCCCCAAACAAAAATACCATAACTGAGCAACGACTGACATAAGGTGAAATAAACGATTCTATTAATCCTTTCATCTCTCAAATTTCTTATTTTCTTAAATATGGGAATTAACTTTCGCATCCTAGATTTAAGCGAGATTATATGTTGTTGCCAGTTCAAATTTCTATCAATTTCAATCCCAAGATATTTAACACAATCAGTTGCTAAAAGAGTATAGCATCCACAATTACCAACATTAGAATATGTATGAGTTTGTTTTTTTTGCATAAAATCTATTCCAGGCTGATTACTGTAGATGGAAAAAGTTACATATTTTGTTTTACAAAAGTTAAATGTAAGGAAATTATTACTTAACAGCTCCATTATAGTTCGCAAACCGTTCTCAACCGTTGTACGTACATCATTCCACGTTGATCCCCTAAATAAAATTACAGTATCATCAGCGAAAGTAATTATTTTGGCATTATGTAATACAGTATTACAAATATTATTTATATAAACCAAAAATAGGGTTGGCCCGAGTACAGAGCCTTGTGGCACACCAAAATGTATAGGCAGTTGAGAACTGTATATATCACCAATTTTTTACAGCTTGGGATCTATCGACTAAAAAACTTTTGATTAGATTTAATGGAATCAAAAGTTTTTTAGGTTAAACATGTATTAAATTTTAAGGTACAATGCTGTAGCTGGACATTTAATTAAGGACAGTAAAGTAATGAAAAATATAGTTAAACAAAACTAATAATCTGCAGTATTATAATATCTTTAACAGCTCCATTTTATTACGTGTAAAATCAATACCCAGTAGCAAAACCTTTGTTAGTATTTACCGCTTGACACCGATGTGGCATAGACATTATCAGTTTCTGACATGTTTCGACAGGAATGTTTGCCCATGCCTCACAAAAAGCTTCATTAAGTTCATCTAAAGTTGTAGTTCGATAAGTGGCAACTTTTTTCTTGATTTCGTGCCAAAGTTATTCAATTGGGTTGAGGTCCGGGCTTTTTGCTGGCCAATCTAGCACCGATACTGACTGACTGGTAAGAAACGACTTAACTGAACGGGCGGTATGTTTCGGGTCGTTATCCTGCTGAAACGTCCATATAATAGGGAGATGCTCCTCAGCATAGGGAAGCATAGTTTCTTCCAATATTGCCTTGTATTGATGTTGGACTAAGTTACCCTGAACTTTCCTCACAGGTCCCACTCCACGTCCAGAAAAATGAACCCCACATTTTAATGTTTCCACCTGGTTTCACCTGTTTTTTTGTGAATCCTGGATTCATTTCCGCTTTTACAGAACGCCGTACATATTGCCTTCCATCTGAAGAAATCAAATTAACCTTGGTCTCGTCAGAGAATAATACATGTTGCCATTGGGCGTAGGTCCAACGCCCACATTTACGTGCAAACGCCAAACGAGCATTTCTATATTCTTTCTTCAACAACGGTACTTTGCGAGCTACTCTTCCGAACAACCCTGCTTCTAACAGACGTCGAATGGTCCTCGTTGATACACCGGCTCTTTCGTCTGCCTCAAACACTTCTTGTTGGACACATTTAAAGCTGTGTTATACCGCCTGAAATGTTGCGCTACATTGCATACCATAATTTTTGAACAATTTAAATGTTGTGCTATCCTTCGGTATGACCAACCACGCTCGACAAACTTCATGATAATTTTTCGTAGTGTTGGATCGCAACTTTTATTTTTGCCCATATTTCTTCAAAATAATTCTCAAAACTTAAAATTAAAAATCTGGATTGCCGCCAAAACTACCGCAAAACAATAAGAGAAGAAATAAAAAAGTATTAAGATTCAAATTCTGAAATTAGAACGCAATACCTAATAGTGTCCCTAATTAAACAGCCAGCCAGCATTCTTTGAACAAATAGCACTATGATAATCTATCAGCTATACTGTAAAGAGGTTTAATGTTTAAGAAGTTGTTATTGTTTGTATAATCGGGCACATCAATGACTAATTATACTTACATGTAAAATATATGGAATATTGTTAAGATTAAGACTCGTTGGAAAATAAAAAAATAATTCACAATTTGGCTCAACTAGAGATTGTCCCTAATTAGTTGACACAGTCAGAGTAGTTTATACAGTCGTGCTGTATAAACTACTCTGCCATCGGTGCAGTGCTCCATCGCAGCCAAAAGCTAGTTTTTAGGTTATACCGTTATAGTAGCGGTATAATATCTATACCAGCTTTTAAGTCTAATCAAGACCAGTCAAAAAAAAGTTTTATTAGAATTCATTCAGTTGTTTTTGCGTCAAGCCCGAACAAACAGACTCAGTTACAGTTTATAATAGTATAGATAGATACGTAACTTCATATAGAGTTAGATACATCTCAAATTATGAAGTTATAATAACTTAAGTTGAAATACTCAACCAGCTATTAAAGTATGAGACGCCTACAGAAGATATACCCTAACGATCAAACTTCAACGGATATTAAATTATAAGGGATTTTTTACGATCGTTTGTATTTCTTCGCCATGATAAATGGCGGTTTATGAAAATTATTTACTGCTGGATCTGCTCGTATTTGTCATCTGTTCTCGAAGCTGTCGTGTCCACCTGTTTAACTGACTGTCTGTCTGCACATGCACTATGAAAATCCATATAATAAGTAACGTTACGCTCTGTTGTCTTGTTTAGGAATCGATTTCCAAACCTATTCTTATTACATTTGGATAAAGATTGATTTATATCAAGTATTTTTTTAATAACTTAGATCAATGATAATAAATACTTATATAGATATGTTACTAGCGCGCAGCAATTGTTGCGGATGAATTCAGACAATCGTCTGAATTCAATATACAGCTAGTATATCTTTCTATTAAATGCGTTCCATTTTATGTATCGCTTAATCTATGCATACACCTATAAATTAGTACGTTGTCATAATGCAACAATATCGGTATGCCATTTAGTATGAACGTAAGTCATCTTTACTTAAAATATCATTGCTAAGCCAATGGCAACTAAGCCACAACTCAGCTAAATATAAGTGGCAAACATCCACCGTTCTTGAACTCAGCACACCAGGAGCACTTAGGTACCACCTTTGTTGTTTACTCGCTCAGCTAGCGGCTCCGCTGCCGGCAAATGATGAACGTCACACTCATTTGTACTAAATGTCAAGTGGAAATGTCCCTGAAATTCTCATTTTTGTAATCCTTTTCTTTAGATGGGCAAAATCGTACCAACTTACCGTACACTCCGCTACCAGGGATCAGTTGATTAACAAACTCACGTTTTTTAATATAAGTAGATACCGCACGTACACGCGATACCTTCGCTCCGATGCTCCATGTGCGGAAGCGTCGCTTAGTGGAGGGTACCTGAAATGGTAAGGCGTCGGTGGACCACTGAAGTAATGTTCCCAGTCATCCGCCAGTACAGGCGGAGAGACGGCACACGGCGGGTAATCGAAGATTTTTTTCTTTATTATTACTACAAATATGTATCTGAGCTATGCCTGCCAGTATTTATTTTTTTTCTTACCAAGGAGTATGTCGTTCTTACTACTTTTTGATCACTCCTCGTAATGATCTTTCTATAAATAGTATAAAATAAATACTGTTCTAGTCTGTTTTTTCGCTTAATTCGTTTAAACCACGGAACGGAGAAACGCGTTTCACTGTCGTTTCAATATTTTTCCATTGTATAGTTTAGAGAACTTCTATGTTTTTTTAAAAACTCTTCTAAGATTTTCTTCAATTGTGAATTGTACCCGGGCTTAACAAGGGCGGTCCGCTAGTTGATTGATAATCACAAACTAAATAAGAACACCTAATTTTTCACGTTGTACATGGTAATTTTATAATAAACGTGTTATCTCTTTGTTACAGGTAAGACGCTCAAAATTCGCAAGTTGTGCTTGTCCCACAGTGTAGTGAGTAACGCAGTAGACTAATCCCCGTATTCGCAAACATTACGAGTCTTACTTGTTTGTCTCAGTATGAACAGGTCGGATCGATTGAAGAAGTAGGTACCGCCCACTCACAGAAAATCAATGAAAAAGCGGAAAGCACTCGTACTGTTATTTCGCATGGTGAGTGAGAGCGCCGGAGGCCTAAACCATCATCCTCTCCTTATTATTCTTGCTTTTTCCTTCTTTCGCTTAAAATTGGCTACACGTGAGTGACGCGCGTGATGTTGTAGTTTATACTATAGTTTGTGGGCCACAGTTTTCAATTGATAGCAAAATTTCCGCACTAACAATAAAATTT
Organism: Leucoma salicis; assembly: GCA_948253155.1. Classification (NCBI taxonomy): domain Eukaryota; kingdom Metazoa; phylum Arthropoda; class Insecta; order Lepidoptera; family Erebidae; genus Leucoma; species Leucoma salicis. The sequence goes on along the minus strand of OX411830.1, from coordinate 2,643,565 downwards.
TACCAATTAACTAAAACGAAGCACGAAGAATTTTATTATTTTGACTATAAATTTTTTTAGTTGTCTGTCTCATAAAAATGTTACCAACTGATATTTCTATACTGTGGTCGGTTTTCGCACACGAGGTCGTAAATCATTTCATCCTTAACGTCGTAAGTATAAATTGTAACAAATATACGACTCATTCATTGCCTTGAGAAACTTACATCAGGATTCTACGTACCAATAAATATTCCCTAATACTTAGAAGATTTTATTAATGCTAACGGCGCGGTTTAGACGAGAAACGGTCCAGCTAGTGGTTAGTGGTAACCAGCGCTAATGGCTGGTATATCCAGAGGTACAGCCAAACCACTGTGTAAGAGAATATCGTTCATCTTAAACGATAAACTTTTTACTTAATTTTGTTTTTTTAATAAGACGACATCTTGCGCTACGAAACAATCCCTGTGTCGCGGAGGACTTAACTAACATACAATCTCACGGTCATAGAGTACACCCAGTCTCAGAACAACCATCTGTGGATCACACAAAGGATTGTCCTGCATGGGAATCGAACCCACAACACTGGTGTGGGTTATCGGTACCTACACCACTCCGCCATCTGTGCTGTCATTATGGTGCCATATCTTAACGTTAAGATATTGGTACATGTCATTGTAAAATGACACGAAAAAAATCAGTATTCTGTACTGTTTAGTACAGAAAAGTTTGTTTTTTACGCTTTCACGCCATAACTACTGAAGCAATTATCATGAAGTTTTGCACATATACATATAGTTTAGAGCCCAGAAAGGAACATAGACTACTCTTTATCTCTGAAAAATCTATGGTTTTCGTGGGATAGCTATTTTTACATACATTAATATTTCGTAGAATGATGCATTTATATTCTGGAGTTCAAGCGTTCGGAGTTTCTGGTAGAATGTAGTAGCAGTAGTTCATATAATAAAGTACCTTTTTTTTAGTGAGCGGGATGAAGTGTACTAACCGTGCCCTCACCCTTGTCGTTTGGAGCAGCGACAGGTAGTGTCGGGCCCCCACCTACTAAATAAATCTCTCTTGTGAAGTTCCATTCAGACTACAGACTGCAGACGGTACAAATTACTTCTGTAGTATATTATAAATCTCTATATGTCTTTAGCACAATGGTTTTGAAAAAAAATACGACTTGTCAGATTGAACTCAAACTAACCCGTTAATACGTTAATAAGGTTTTTTTTTAATATTTTTATATATTTTTAGTATTTGACAAAGTGATGAAAGTGTGTAATTGAAAATAACAGTCACGAGCAGGATTTAAACCTGCATCTCCCGGAATACCGTACCAGATGCTTTGACAATTTACCCATCGTAACAATTGCTCAAGACAGACACTACTGTTAGTATAGATGGGTCCATGAACACTGTCATCAGTTACCATCAGGTGGGCCGTGGCCGTATCATTTGTCATTTAATGTAATATTGAAGAAAAGTACTCATAAAATAAGGTTTTATTGCATTTTAGGACTTCTTAAAATATTTAGTATTCCAACAGCATTACGTCGCCAAAATACCTAGTTTGAGCTCCACTGGTCTAAACAAAGAGAACGATTTCACAACAATCGGAGTAGCGGTTTCCGTAAACAAACATTTACGCCGTCAACCCATAGGTCTTGGGATCGTATCGTACAATGTTGTATTAATACTTTGTTTGAAATGGCGAATTTTTTTTTGTTAATGCTTACGTGTATTGAAGATTATTGTAAAAAGAAGCTGAATGTGATTTTTACCATTTTTTATGCTCACGTCGAGCAGAATATTTTTAAACATATCAGTATTGTTGTCATCTGCGCTTAAATGCCCCCCAAAAGTCCACCCCTTCTACTTAACAGAGAAGTTGACTTTATTAATATCGTCCTGATATACTACCTCGGTGTTATGTTTTTTTGAGCACTTGTATGCAGACGGCATATTGAGGCCTAAATCTAGCAGTTAACGTCTAACTGCTGATGGATGGATGATGGTAATGGCTATAAAATCTATCTGTAAAATCTTGATTTTGATCCGATATTTTTTTTTATTGCGTATTGTGGCAGACGAGCCCCTGCCCACCTGATGGTAAATGGTAACCTTCGCTCATGGACTCAACTATACCGAGAGTACCAAGCCGCTGCTCACCATTTCATCTCACAGATATGAAATGAAAGAATAAACGGCTATCTCCTGCTACAACCAAAACACACCGATGCGCTTCATGACCTGGCCGGTCATGAAGCGCCGGGACATGGTGGTACTAACTCGCTCGGGTCCGATAGCAAGTGAGTACTCTCACTTGGTACCCAGCGCTACCAGTAATGTAATGGGTGGTAATTGCTTACTTCCCTTACTCGCCTCGTACTACACCTGTGGGAAAGAATGGAATGATGACACTTGTATTATTAGTCCGTCACCACACGGACAAAGTTTCTAAACTCGTAATTACCATAAACTTTTAAAAAGTTATTGAAGAAAATGCTTAGTTCGTTTCTTATGAACCATGAAACATTAATTATTTTTAACGACCACTTAAATTAGAATGCTCTATAATAACGTAAGGTATAAACTCAAATGACCACTATTTGATGAATGAAAGAATTAAACTATATAAATTGGGTAATGAAGATATTTAGTTACCGTTTAAATGTATCAAAACTGTAAATTTCTTATTCGGAAAATTATTGTACCAAATTTTCTCCTGTTATGCCTGAAATCAATGAACTTTTTGCTATATGTGTAATACACAACGTTTAAATAAGTCATTGCAGCTTGTTTAAACATGGCAATTATTAGACTCATTGAAAAATAGCAATGATTTTTGAAAACTTTTAAAGTAACTTTGTTATTGGTTACAACATAGCATGGTTTTATGATGAGTATTAACCACTTCCGCAAATCTATGTCATCAAATTCAAGGTCATACACCACACGGGTAAATATTATGGAAATTAAATTTTGACAGAAGTATAAAAGTAATTTAATGTTTACAAAATGCGATGTTGCGTAAATTAGAAACTCTCCAAGCAAAAATTGGCTTCAAAGTTACACCGTAGCTATGTATACAATATATTTAATTGCCATTCTAAATTGAACAAGGCAAAAAAATTACATGTCTATAGTAAACACGTTATTTATTCAGAAAAAAAAAAAAAACAGACCATAAAATAAATTAATAATTACGCCATGCATGCAGCACCGTCTATAAGAAGCTCAGATCCGTTTAAAGTAGGGAACACTTCACTGGCAGTCAAACAAATCATCGTCGCTACTTCTTGAGGCTCTAAAACAGTGCCATTAGGCATCTCCTGCGCTAAAACTTCATAGGTCAGCTCCTTGATATCTTCAGTGATATTAACATTCTGTAAAATGTTAGTTCTAGTTGGTCCTGGACTTATTATATTAATTCTGACTCCTTCTGACTCTAATTCTGGTGCTGCATGCTTTGTAAACACTTCTAGTGCCGACTTTGAAATAACGTACGGTAAAATTCCAGGTTTATACCTCCTGGACATTGAAGATCCAATGTTTATTATATTTCCTTTTGTTTGAACCAGATATGGTAGTGCTAGTTGTGATAAATTATATGGCACTCTGAAGTTGATATTCATCAAGTCGTCAAATATTTCCATGGATTCGTCGAAGAGTGAAGACATTCCAACTTTTCCTGCACTATTTACCAGCACATCTATTCTGCCGTACATCTCCATTGTTTTATTTATTACCGTTTCACAGCATCCTGGATGTGTCAAGTCCAATTGCAGCCATAAAGGAACGAGACTATTTTCGCAGCGACATTTGGTTGCAGTTTGTAATAATCTGGCCTCGTTACGTCCAACTAGAGTTAACTTTGCTCCATAATGTGCAAATGCAACGGCCGTTGCTGCTCCTATACCAGAACTGGCTCCTGTTATGATTACTACTTTGTCATTAAAGTTGATTTGATCCATGTTCTTATACTAACTCACTATAAAAAAAACGTCTTCCAGCTTTCAGAACAACGAGAATCAGTTTTGAAATGCACCAGACAAATGTTAGACTACCTAGGTCACTTATTACAACGGCTTGGCTTTATTTTTAATGGCGTTCATATTCGATGATGTCTAAGCGTTTACTGACAGGAAATCTAATTTTTATCAATTGCTATCAGCTTTTATCGTTTTTTTATGTCTTGTTTACCTGTGATATCATACTAAGCATTCGGCCTTGGTATTATTTTTAAGACGTTTTTTGTTTATTGTAATCGGTGAGTAATGTAGTAATCGATGAGTAATGAAAAAAATGTCTGTAATTTTCGTCTCGTCATAATCTGCAATTTCGTCAATTAGATTACTGTTGCTCTGTGTTTTTTTGTAATATGTAATCAACAACATAATTGTGTTGCGTGGTGTACTTGTACCTAAAAGAAAATAAGATAATTTTATCGCGGGATTACTGATAAGAGAATATTTTAACATCTATTCATAATTAGACTAATTAGTATTTGCATTGGCTCGACTGGAGAATTACCATTCTCTCACATAATATTGGTATGTACCTATAATAGTAACGTTTCTATGCCTACTTTTGATTTTGGTTCGGTGAGTGAGGTCCTCGAATGCCTTCTCCCCTTCCTTTCTTTAGGGAAATTAAGCCATAGCCCAATAAGCTGTTTTGATGTAGCCACTGCACTTTGTAATCTTAGCAACGAGGTGGCTCAAGCATTCAGGTTGCCTCAAAACATTTCATTTCACTAGGCAGTGACGATTTCTGATGTAATACGCACACATAAAAATACTTATTTTAATATTTTTATATGTTTTTAAGCATTTGACATGCTTAGCCATATAAACTAACACAAAGTGCGAAAATGTGATATCGAAAATAACAGTAACGAGTAGGATTTGAACCTGCATCCCCTGAAATACCAATTCAGTCATCGTGGTTATTGCTCGGGACTGCGAATTTCGATAAAACATTCCTTCTTAATGTCTTGAGTAACGAATGCGCTATCTGTCGGAAGTATTTCGGTCGGAATAATTTATGTAAATACTTCACTACTTAGGAGTGTTGTCGAAATTCATAGTCCCGAGCAATTGTCAAGATGGCTGGATTGGCAAAGCATCTGGGACGGTATTCTAGGAGATGCAGGTCCAAATCCTACTAGTGACTGTTAGTTTTGATATCACATTTTCGCATTTTGTGATAATTAATAAAATAATTTCAGATATCCATCCATCCATCCATCAGCCTTTTAACGTCCACTGCTGGACATAGGCCTCAGCCTTTTAACGTCCACTGCTGGACATAGGCCTCCCCAAGAGAACGCCACAACGAGCGGTACCGTCATGGGGGATAATGCCGTAATCGCCACGCTTGGCAGGCGGGTTGGCGATCGCAGTGGATGTTGTTAATACTTGAGGGAGTGCTGCTGCCCACTCCTCCAGTATACCCTCAGTCGGCTCTTACGACTCCCGTGGGTAGAGAGGGGTGGGACAATTCTAAAGCCGGCCCCACACGGCCACTTTCAGATATTCACGCGTAAAATATTTGAAATGTAGGAATAGTAGAAAATTAAGTAATTACGATACATTCCGTAAAAATAATTAATTTTCTATTGCGCACATAATATCGAAAAGACGTGACTTTGCACTTATTGACCTAAAAATCATTATTGCTCGTGTATTTCTCACGTATATAAATCCACCTATCTACATTCTCGGCGCCGGAATGTGTGTTACATTTCTCGCTGCAGGCCTAAGATTTTTCGAAGCATAAGAGCAAAATCACGGGACCGTGCTCGAAACAATGCAATGGTTTTTCATTACCGTCCACAGTCACTAAATATTCCCATGAAGATATTTTTTTCTTATTTTTGATGATATTTATAAGTCTTTTAACAGTCTCGGGTTCGAACCCAGGGTCGAACAATGTTATTGAGCTTTTTTGTAAAAAGACAAATTCTAGCAGCCCGTAGAGTGTCCGTGTGTAGACTAGCCCGTAGTTGAAATGTGCCTGGTAGACCGTAATAGGCTCGCCCCCTATTACGTTGGGACTTAAACATAGGCGAACCGTGGGTTCGTAATACACCTCTGCCTACCCCCTCGGGGATTCAATTGTGATGCTTTGTTATGTTTTTTTAAGCGATGCCACTCAGTATACGTGAACTGCTTCCGTGTGTGACAGTAGTATTCTCCTGCTCGATCTGAGCTATTCATAACACAACTCTAGAAATAATATAATAAACCTATAGTATAAAATAGAGTTCTGGTCAATGAGATCATGATTACGGCTGTAATGTTTGTGCAGTTTATCCTCATTCGTATAATTATATACCAGTTTAAAATTATAGGTACAGTATTGTTATTAATAATGCTATGAATTAGATTCGTAGTTGAGCATGTATTGCAGACGAACGAAAGGTTTATACCGAGCAAACAATTACCCAAAAATGTTTCGTTAAAGGATGTGTTTTGTTTATTATACCCGCGTTTAGCCGCCGAGAATAAACATTCTCCGTTAAATTTGAATTTTCTGTTTTTTTCTTTAAAAAAATAGGGAACCTCGAAATGGATCACCTGTTATAATTAATTCATTAAAAAAACTACAATCATACTCCAAAACGGCTATTTAATAAAAATAGCTGATTTGTATTGTGACGTTAGTCAAAGCAATTGCATTAAAAAAAATTAAGGTTGACGTTACGAGTAAATATGTACACGACGAAGAAGGTTAAGACGTACACCACTGAAGTAATGTAATATAGTTCCAGTAGGCCGCCAACACAGGCGGAGAGACGGCACACGGTGGGTTTATTTAGTGGGCGAGGGCCCCACACTACCCTATTCGTTACCCGGAACCGGTGTGCGAATAGGTACATTTTTTCCCGCCTTAACAAAAATAAGTAAGAGACGTACACGGGTAGTTTTTTTCCCCTAACTAATCTTAACGCTTGTGCTATGAGTACTAGATTACGGATATAATACATATATTACTTTTTTTTGTAAATACATACATATGATAGATAGAAAACACCCAGACGCACTACAAATATCTGTGTTCATCACACAAATAATGGTCCTAAGTGGGAATCGAACCCACCACCACGTGCACGGAAGTCTGTTACACTCCGACTATAGTAGAAAGAGTGGGGAAGTAGGCTATCTCCGGCCCATTCCGCGATATATTTACCTACCATACTTGCCTGTCTCAGGGTTGTCACTTTTAGCTAAATTTTAATTAAATGCCTAGAAATTGGCAAGGGCCGGGAAGTTGTATTTTTTACTTGTAATCGTTTAGGTAAAACCGACCTCGCTAACCTTAAACCCAGGCGACACAACACAGATTATTTTAACTTACGATTATTACTTAGACACTATACCTACAATACTGAGAAATCGACATGACATGACATTTAAACAGCCATACACACAGCAATAAGTTCTCCTGCGATTATCACACATTTTTCATTTATTTAGCGGTGCCGAAAAGCCTTGACGCGCGAGCCTTGTGCGGCGTTAGCCCCGACTGGCGTACTGAGAAACGGTTCGAGATTTTGTTAGAGTGTGCGTACTATGACGCACACATACAAGTCGCGCGCGGTGCGTTTGTATGAAGATAACCTATTTCCCACTCTTTCTACTCTGCTCCGTCTACGCCACGAGACCCGTCGAAGTTAAGACTATACTATATCTAAGACATAATATTATGCTATTAACCGATGACGAGTAAATTGTAATAGTGTCATACGCCAGCCGAGAGGTTTACCCGGTACTTATAGAACCATCATATTTCCTTGTACACTAATTAATTTAAAAACAAAACTGACAATATTTTCCATGCATGGAAAGGTAGAAATAAATTTTCAATCTCAGCTCGTACACAATAGGACATTGTTTTGTCATTATAGACATCAACGTTTTTATTTATTGACATTGCAGATAATTCCAACGGTACACAACAACGGTAAGAATGTACTCCTACCGTTGGCTTTTGTGAGTGACAACGCCGGGGGACGAAAACCCTTCCCTATCCTCTCCTTAGTATCCTACCCGTCCTCTCCTTATTGTCCTTTCTATCACTTTCTTTGGAGATGACGATGCGCGAGGGATGCCTCTGGTGTTGATAGCGTCTAAAGGCTACAACAATAACCGCTTACCATCAGGTGCGCTGTTAGTTTACGCTAGCTTGCCACCCATGTAGTATAAAAAAAAATTAAACCCGTTTCATTAAATAGATTCGTTTACATCAATATTTTATCTTAACAAACAGATGGCGATGCTAATGACTCATATCTTTTGTTCATATCAATGTTTTTTTTTTGTTACTATCCGTTTTATACGGAAAATAAAACGTTTGTTTCAGTATAAAGATGTCAGTAAATTTTAATGCTCTAATATAACGAAAATATCACATTATGTATTATCATTATGATAAAAATACTTAGCACTCATAATGCCTTAATTAGCGCTCTTATTTTTAGATTATAGAATCCACAAACAGATTCGTTTAATTTATAAAATTACATCTTTTCGCAAATTTTGCCACATATATAAATATAACTATGTTCTCATATTTATGCTTGGTAAAGTAAACGTCACAAAGCTGCTTGATACAATTTCTCAATAGCTTGTGTATTCTGTCAATCTCCACTGGGCAATCGCAACAAAATGAAGTGACAATGAATAGTATACAATCCAGATTATCATCAAAAATTTGAAAAGAAAGGTCGATACAATTCAAAAATATCCCATTCAAGATGGATGGTGATTTGTCAAAGGCCTTAGCCAGCCTGGTAAACATGAAGCCGTTGCCTACCATGGAAGATTTTACCGCCCACAGTTCGCAGAAACCCATAAAGATACTTTAGGGCTATTAAAAACGAAGTTGATGTTGGTAACAGGCAGAACTATTGAAAAACTGCGCTATTTAACCTTAACAAAAAAACCTATGATTAACAAACACACTAACTAAATTATTTTAAAATCATGAGCAAAAGATATTTTAAAAACCCTACAACTTTTTACTATAACATAACATAACACGAAGAAATATTGAAATGCAACACATCTTTAAGTTATTTGATTAATATCAGTTTCATTTAGAACTAGATCACACTTTAATAAGAAGATGCAGCACCATCCACAGTCAAACTGGCACCATTTAAATTTGGACAACTATCACCAGCAGCAAATACAATCATTTTTGCTATCTCCTCAGGTTCTATGATCACATTATTGGGCATAGCATTAGCAATTTTATCGTATATTTGGTCCATAAATTCATCTTCAACATTCAAATTAGCTAATATTTTCGTTCTAGTTATTCCTGGACGCACTGCATTCATTCGCACACCTTCACTCGCTAACTCCAGAGCTCCTGCTTTTGTAAATCTTTCCATTGCATCTCTGATCATTGCGAATGGTAAAAATCCAGGTCTGACTCTCATGGGTGCTCCGATGACGTTGACTATATTGCCTTTAGTTTTCTTTAGGTATGGTATGCAGGACTGAGTTAGTTTGTACGGTACTCGAAGATTTAAAGCCACTAGTTCATCGAATATTTCCATTGTAGTATCAAAAAGCGACGTGATAGACACTTTACCAGCGCAGTTGACTAGAATATCGATCCGTTTGAAAGTTTCTATGGTTTTTCTAACGACTTCATCGCAGTTGCCATCTACGGTCAGATCTAGTAGTAGACACAACGGTTTCATTTTGCTTATGTTTTCACAATGTTTTGCGACCTCGAGTAATCGTTGCTCATTGCGTCCGACAAGAGCGAGCGTTGCCCCTTTTGTTGATAGCAGCTTGGCCGTGGCCGCTCCGATGCCGGAACTTGCACCGGTGACGATAGCGGTTTTCCCGCTAAAATCCATGTTTACGCGCCCGTTCGCGTTGCCGTGTGGCATGCGACTGTCGACTTTAGGTGATCGTGCTTGGTATGTTTGCAGAACAGGTTTCCACTTCATTATACATGTGGCACTCAAAGTTTTCGTTTTATGTTATTAGTTTTTGTTCAAGGTGACTTGGTCTTTCAAAAATGATTGCCTTAATATTTATAATATACGGGTATTTTAACAAAAAATACTGTAATTTTAGTATATTGATAAGGCAATAATAGTTTTATGTATGAATATATATTATATTGCAGTAAAACATTGTTTCACTAACTTTATTAAATTGGTGTCCTATTCTTTTTAAGTATTATCCGATAACTTGAAGTAGAAAATAACAGATGTCATTTCTAATTCATTGCACTGTTACCTAAGTAAGCTACCTTGCAGTAACCAATGTTTATTTAATAATCATCTTTTTATACTAAGCACAAGGCTGCCAAACAAACGTAAGGTTCACCTAACAGCAATTGATTTTCGTAGCTTAGAGAAAGAAAATTAATTATAGATATGAGAAGGAGTGTATTAGGCCTGCAGTCTTTATTAGATGTTTCTCCAGATGTTTTTATTTATAAACTTTGAAAACAGCTGTGCCATTAGATAATAATCAAGCGTCCTTCACCTCTCGACTCAATCAGTAACACGTATCGGTGAGCAGTTTTGTGGAATTTGTACTCAATGTTTACATAGATAAACTTTAGTTTGTGATTAATATACATGATGTATAATTGACATAAAATATATAATTTTGGGTGGATAACCTACATATTACATTTTTTGAAGGTATTTGTACTGTCCTAATCACAGAGTATTCATAGAGTAGATATGAGTAGTGAGGTAGTATTATCACATACATTATTATTTTTTTTGGATTAAACTTATGGCCGCCATTTCGATGCTACTACGATACTCTCTCGACGACATGATGGAAGAATATTAATGAATATTTTTTTCACGGTAAACGACGGCTTATATGGTATTTGATAAGTCCTTAGTGGCGGTTACCATCTACCAATAGTTTGCAGGTAACGTATTATTTCCATAGTTTTATTATGAGATAAAACGCACTGTACCGTCGCGACAGACATGACCCTGAGAATATACGACCACGCGTTCCACTGCTGAGATACGCCGTTATGACTCGAAGTTAAATTATTTCCGAGATAGTCACAGTAATATTTATAATTAATTAAAGTAATTAATTAGCAAAAATAATCATTTATTACAGTAATACTGGTGTTTTTTTAAGTAACATTTAATGCCGCTATTTCTGTTTCTAGCCATTTGTAAATGATGTGATTATTATTTGATATTGCAGCCATTTTGTTATAATTGTTTAGAGGTGTCTCCCGAGCGCCGCTTACATTTGTCTCAGCTAGTGATGTGACACTTGTTTAATCGATAGATATGTTTGTTTTGTTTAGATAAATTATAGACCTTATTTATAGAATAATATTTTCTCGATTTGTGTGCAGCCAGTCTAAAACAATGACCGAACTATAACTATAAAATTATTACAGTAATATAAAAATGAGAGTGATTTAGACGTGGACCAATTTAACATCGCGAGACAAAAGTCTATTCATTTAATAATATATTGTTGAAATGATATTGTAATACATAGTTTGTGGGCTTTTAACCATAGATAGGTTCTTTACCTATATTTATCTAAGTCTTTATCAATATCTATAACGCTAAGTCACGTGACTTAACGGTAGAGATGTAAAATTTCCATACATGTTAATAGTTTCCTATTAGCGTAATGCAACTTGGCTAGACCCACTGATATGTTATCGTTCTAAAATAAACGATAAGTTTTTTTACATTTCATACTTTTCTTACTTTTGAGTCTAGAAGTCAAAATATTAAAAAAATTCCGCGAGCAAAATCCTCCCCTTCAAAGATAAATTTATTTTTTCCCTTCTATCATCAGAGAGCAACTTTGTTGTTACAAACGCAATTTTCTTAACACTCTAACACCCTTCTTAATTTGTTTTAATATGATTCACGAGAAAGTTCACAAATAAATTAAACTTAAGCTATTTGTATGTAAAACTCGGGCGGAGTTTATATTTACTTGTTCTGTCTGTAATGCCGTATGATAGCGATATTACGAATATTAGTACAGCTTTGGATGTCGAAAGAGCTCTACAGCAACCTTAGTTCTTATAACCGACGATGCTTCAATCTACTATTATCCATCAGCCTTTTTTTCCATCAGCCTTTTAACGTCCACTGCTGGACATAGGCCTCCCAAAGAATGAGGGATAGTGCCGTAATCGCCACGCTTGGCAGGCAAGTTGGCGATCACAGTGGATGTTGTTATTACTCGAGGGAGTGCTGCTGCCCACTCCTCCGGTTTCTCTCAGTCGGCTCTTACGACTCTCATGGGTGGAGAGGTGTGGGACAATTCTAAAGCCGACCCCACACGGCATCTACCATTAGACATAGAGTTATTTTCTTTTTCCTCGTATCTCCCACTATTGTACACCATCTTGGTTCACAGCAGGAGGAAAATCTAACCAATAATAGTTTTTTCAAACAAATTCTTGTGGTAGAGTTATGCTTATGGCCGGCTCGATCGGGGAAGTACCACCCTCTTACAAACGATCAGCGTGTAACAACGGTAGTTACGCCTACCGTTTTGTTTCGTGAGTGAGAACGGCGGAGGCCCAAACTACCTCCCTATCCTCTCCTTATTATCCTTAGTATACACCTACTAACCCTTTCCTTGGAGATGGCGACGCGCGAGACCTCTGGTGTTCCTAGCGTATATAGGCTAAGGTAACCGCTTACCACCAGTATGCTTGTTCGCCACCCATGTAGTATAAAAAAGAAAAAAAATTACTCGAAATGTCAGAGTTGTGAGCTGTGTGAAAGCCTTAGCTTGAGGATTGTCATTGCAGTGATTATCGCTTGTTTATTAATAAACATGATTCCATGTAGCAATTTTCTTGTTAATTCTGCGTGATTCAGAATAAGGCGTGACTTAATTTAAACAGCGTTTCATTCGTATTTGAATCTGAAGACGCATAGTTACTTGTGTGCTTACGCGATTTCCTCGAGATGTCATAGTAGCATAGCATTATAATAATAGCACCCTATTTAAAATTAATGAATATAGTAGCTACTAGATTTTGCCAGCGGCTCCGCCGCAGCCAATGCTAGTTTCTGGCTTATATCTCAAGTTCCTGATATAGTAGTGGGATAAAATCTATACCATTTTTTAAGTCCAATCGAGAGCTATCAAATAAAAAGTTGCATCGAAATCCGTTCTGTAGTTTTTGCGTGATGCCCGAACGAACAAACAGACAAAAAATCTAAAAAAAAAATAGTTATGTTGTTGATAAAATTTTCCATTCCTATGATGTGATCTTGACATTGCACACTGTATTCATAAGCCTCTTATTTTAATATTTTCTCAAAGGGATTAATTTTCAACAAAATCTTAATTTTTTCGTTTGATGACTAATTAAAAAATCAAATGTCATATCACTCTTTTCCGCTGGCGCCATTCCCATCTCCGAAATGTAATGTTTAGCAGCTTGGCAGTATTCTCAATACTGCTGAGTTTATGAGCGGGTACAACTTTCCATCGGATCCCCGGTTGTAATAAAAAAACAAATTTTCTACACACCTACCTGGTTAACGTCTTGGCTTATAAAAAAACAATCACGAAAATAATGTTTATTTTTAATAGTAGCATATTCCTTATCAGTCAGTCAATAAGTATGCCATAACACCTTCCGCTCCGACTTCCTTTGTGACTTCGACTGGATTGCCGTTATTGTAACTTCTCCCTATTTCGTGAAATCTCACAAGCTAAGCTACGTTGACTCCTTCTAGTGAGAATGTTTGATGATGTGTTATTAATACGTATAATGATACCTGAGGAGGTTGTAGCCTTGTTGTGCATTTGCAGTTCGAACGATCGGTTAAGCAACCTTCGCTCGGCTGGCAATCAGATTGCTGACCAAAAGGTATACTTACCTCTTTGTGGACACGTGACCTCCGTACTTCAGAAGGCACGTTAAGTAATGTGTCCCGACTGTCAAATATAAGATCCTGCAAGTTGTTGCAGGTTATCCTGAAGTAAAAGTCTGACTCCGGTCATGTTTTAAGGACGTCCGCGTGGTGACGGACTAAGAATACAAGTGTCTATAGGAGGTAGTAGACCACAACACAGGGATATAGTATTAAAATATATGTATTTAATTCTTACACTTGGAAGCTAAAACGCGTCTTACCTACCACACCGTCTTTGACACCGTCCTGAGACCAAGAAGTAAGGAAAGTATAGATAAAGCAGAGCGTTGAATATATCATCTGAATGCACGAAGGTCGCAGACTATTAACGATCAACAAACGAGGTTGATTACCAGATTTAATATCGGTTAACAATAAATTAATTTTTGTACTGTCTCAGATCTGAATTATAGTTAGATATTCAACAGTGTCACCACCCCATTCTTTCCCGCAGGTGTTGTATGAGGCGATTAAGGGAAGTAAGCAATCACCCATTGCATTATTGGTGGTAGGGCTGGATTGGGAGTACTCACTTGCTATCGAGTCCGAGCGGACTGGTACCACCATCTCCTGTGTGACCGACTATGAAGCACATCGGCGTGTTTTGGTTGTAACAGGAGATAGCCGTTGTTTTATTTCATATCTGTGAAATGAAATGGTGAGCAGCGCCTTAAAAATACTCTCGGTATAGTGGAGTCAATGAGCGACGGTTACCATTTACCATCAGGTGGGCCGTGCCTCACAAGGCATTAGAAAAAAAAAAGACATTTGTCGCCTGAGTTGGGTTTGTGGAGTTCAGATAGGCAATCGCTCATCACTCGTGCTGGGAAAATAAAGGTTACAGTTTATAATAAATTGTTATTATTAAATTGTAAACCGTATCCCATCACTATTTCCAAGTGATTTATTAAAGAGCAATTAATAGGCGGAATTTGAATTCGTTTTACAACTAATTACGGTCTCTTCTGTGATTTATACTTGTTTAATATTTATTGGAGTACTATAGGGTTGTGACTTTATTAGTTTCGGAATTTTAATATTTATAGCTGTTTGGGACTAGGGTTGAAATATGCTATTAAAATATTGATGAGGGTATATTCTATACAAAGAACATGATTAGCGTGTTTACATTAGAAAAAAAATCAAGCCCTCACCATAACCTTTAAAAATAAATACAGTCTAGCGTGCTGGGAAAATATAAAAACTCGCCAAAAATAATTCTGCCTCAGTTAAATGTTGGCAAACGTGAAAATTTCGCGACATTCAACTTCTTGGAGGCTTTACTATACAAACAAGTAAACGGGCTGCGATTCACCGCTTCCAACGTCAAAAGACTAGTGTGCACATCATTTAATATTCATATGGATATTCCATGTTCTTTCTGCAACTTTATAGCTGCGCTCGTAAAGATTTATGCAGTTGAGTAACATTTATTTTAAGTAGATTAATTAATTTTAAGAAAACATAATAGAAACACAACAATTATTACACTAATACACATATAATTACATTTAGAAATGGTAAGTTTATGATTTGCATATATTGTGTGTGACGTCACAGGTGCCCGGGGACGTTACTTAGAAAGGGACGGCATTATACCCCATGACGGGACCGCTCGTTGTGGCTTTTTCTCTTGGGGAGGCCTATGTCCAGCAGTGGACGTTGAAAGGCTGATGGATGGATGGATGGATAGATATGTTTACAAATTATCACAGCTCGGTGAAGGAAACCTGCATGCCTGAGTGATTTTCCCGATGACTTGTGGAGTCTTCCAACCCGCACTGGGCTAGCGTGGTGGACAACGGCCCGAATCTTTCTTACAATGAGAGGGGATCCGTGCCCAATAATGGAACAATAATGGATTGAAAAAAATTGTAAAAATAGAAAGCCAGGTTTTTTTACATTTGATGTAATCGGGCAAAGGTAAGTCAAAAAATATTGTAATAGGATATAGGTTATTTTTATATAACACGTGCTAATTGGTTAGAAAATATGTTTTAGATTAATAAATATAAAGTTATCCAAAATATTCCTCCGGTATGTTGGTCACCCCACCTCTCAGCATTTGGGTCTCGGCTCGCCTGAGGCACGTACCCCTTTGAACGCACGCAACACCACACTCGGTGGAGTTTTAGGCACTTTGTGGTGTTAAGCACTCTTCGTTGTCGCTTTGGGGGAAAGTAAATGGGCTATCTGTTAAGCGGAACCTATCTTGCTTTGTTTAGCTTATTTATGTACTACCTATTTAAAAGTTCTCGTTGAAGTCTATTAGATTTCAACCATTTGATGATTTTATTATAAACAAGTGGAGATTCTCGTCCGGGCCCGGACTATAAGGAACTTATAGCCGATCTTATCTAAGCTCCTCGTGCGCAATCGCTTCACGGTAAACGACGGCTGTACTCGGGTATTGCAGCATTGAGCGACGATTACCACTTACAATCAGCCCCCTTAGAATGAAAAACGAAACGTTAGACGAACTTTCGTTTCGAGTCATTGTGATTGATCAACAGTTCGACACGTGATTCCTGATTAGTCGAGGTTTCGACGCATGATTCAGGCGACCAATCACAATGAAGCGAGACTAAAGTTCGTCTAACGTTTCGTTTTTCATTCTAAGGGGGCAGATAATCAGGGGCTCGTCTGCCGTCGTAAGCAATAAGAGTTTTAATACATTAAAATTAAATTAAAACTCGTCAGATTATTTCACATAGGGACTTAGTCGGACTAGGCCCAAAGCCCCTCTTTATCCATTCCTTATTATCCTTCCTATCCTCTCTTTATTATACTTCCCCTCCCTTAGTGTCCTTATTATCCTCTTCTTATTATCCTTCCACTCCTCTCCATCTCCTATCCCTTTCCTTGAAGATTGCGACGCGTTAGTGATTACTCTGTTGTTGCACGTGTCTAGGCTATGGTAACCGCTTACAATCAGGTGGGCCGTACGCTTGTTTGCCACCCACGTAGTACAAAAACCGTGTCATATAGATTGTGTAGACGGAATCATTAGCGAATTTAAATGAAGCCATCCCTTAGCACAATGGCTACATATAATACGGAACGTAAAGGCGAGGAAAAACGTGATTTCATCTTTAAGTTTCTACACCACCATCCTAAGCTAATAATTATAATCTTGTCAAAACTTATTTGTGTTCAAAGTTTGGACAGACCTAATCTAGTGTACAAATGTTTGAAAGACCTGTTAATTATCGTGCACCCCATCACACACATTTGGAAATTATTTTCCACGTGTGTTAATAAGCTTATCAATATAAATCACCACATATCATTCGTTTAGTAATTTAGCTTATCGGCTTACATTAGCGGCTAACGTTTATCTACACCAGGAAGCCGGGCGCACGCATAAATTTTCCAAGACCTCAACTTTAGGCTGTAGATGTAATGGGAGACGAGAATTTTACAATTAAGATTTTACCTAATAATGACGCAAACCCTTTAAATATTTAGATATTTTTATATATATTTTTAGCATTTGACATGCTTAGCACTATACATTAAACACAAAGTGAAATACTTCCGACAGATGGCGCAGGCGTCACCCAAAGACGTTAAGTATGATGTGTTATCGAAATTAGCAGTCAGGAGCAATTGTCAGGATGGCTGAATTGGTAAAGCATCTGGACGGTATCCAGAAGATGCAGGTTCAAATCCTGCTCCTGACTGTTATTTTCGATTTCACATTTTTCACTTTGTCTTTAATGTATAGTGCTAAGCATGTCAAATGCTAAAAATATATATAAAAATATCTAAATATAAATAAAATAATTGGACTTTATTGTCATTTTTATAATCATATTGTGATCAATTATGAAGTTAAACTCTCATAGCTCCCGAACGTTTCAGCTTGTGTTTAATCGCCCTTTGACATAGAAATTATTCAATCAAACCCTTTTTTTAAATAATGGCTACTAGGTATGAGTATTGCCAATGACTTATTTAGGGTATAATTAAACTTATTCATCAAAAAAGTCGTAGGTAGAGTAATATAAAATTAGTCATAGTATAGTCTAATGTCCGTGTGGGGCCGGCTTTAGAATTGTAAATGGGAGTCCGACTGAGGAAATACCGGTGGAGTGGGCAGCAGCACTCCTTCGAGTATTAACAACATTCACTGCGATCGCCAACCCGCCTGCCAAGCGTGGCGAATACGGTACTATCCCCCATTCTTGGGGAGGCCTATGTCCAGCAGTGGACGTTAAAAGGCTGATGGATGGATAGTCAAAGTCACGCCTCAGTAAAGCGGTGGCGACTTTACTGAAGCTTCTATGGAGTTTTGGAGGCAACACGAAAAAACTAGTTATTCCGCAATTACATCATTTACCAACACTTATGCAGATAGTTAATAAGCAAAAGGCCACCACTTTTACACACTAATACTTTAAATAACACAAGTTTAGGAAAGTAATGCAGTTCAAAGACATGTTCATCTTCATGTTCCCGCCAAAACTCCATGAAAGACTAGCCCATAAAATGATGTGTATAAGTATTCAACATGCTATATGTGGAATACCATCATCACCACTCTGAGTGCTAAAAGTATTTATAATTGTAAGTATTAACGTACCCTGTATTCATACTAACATAACACTAATTTGGAATACTGTTTAAGCTGACAGATTTATTGTCACTTTCTGTCAAATTTTCAATGTTTTTTTGTTAATAAGGGACAAATCAGTATTTTAGGTGTTAAATTAGTTTTATTGAACTGTGTTAGTTTATATGAGTAAGGCCCTTAGTAATTATGTATATTAATCTCTTCTTAAGTTACCAAATAAAACATGAATAGAGATTTATCTATGCGTGCTTTGTTTTGACACTACATCTGGAAGGATGTTTCTTATCATTTATTTATTTAAAATTAATTATCTTCTGCCCACCCTTCATTTGCTATTCAGAGTTTGGTTAGGGATAAAAATAAAGTGTGTAATTTACCGTTTATTCCACAGAAAGTTGTTTTTTGCGATAAAAAAACATTCGATGTGCTTATCCCGGATATAATTTTACCTGAATATACTCAACACTGACGAATATTATAAATCCATCGCGCTTACTTGATTTTCTACTATTCTGACGTGACTAAAATAATTAATTGGTAAATTTTTTGGTTACTAATTTTAACATTTCGACACAAAGAAGATTAAAGTTTACTATTCTCAATTTAATATACTAGCTTAAAATTCATACATTGTACGTCTAAAAATTTAAAGTTTTGTTTCTGAACAAATATTCAGTGTGTTCGAGTAATCAACCGATAGACGTCCGTCATCTCATTTCACTTGTGACCATGGATGCTTATCGTTAAGTAACGTATATAATGCTATAAATTATTCGAAGCGTGGGGATAGTATATCGGTAAACTTATTTTTATTTCATTCTTTATTATTTTTCATTCAGACCCGTTTAGTCTGTATACAATAGGTTCGGGTACCAACTGTACAAATTAATAGGGGGTGTAGCTTGAATAATTTTACAGTTCTTAGTTCTTAAATAGCGCTTTTAATTTCTTGTGCATGTAAGAATCATCTCATAAATTAGCTCTCGGTGTGCAACCGGCACAATGGCCGCATCCTTTGCAAAATTTACAGGCTCGCTAGTCTCAATTAGGGTGTGATGTAAGTAGTTTTATTTACATGGGCATATTCCTTGTGTTAGTCTTACTATTACCGTCGAATATATAAAATACTAGATTCTTAATATAGAATGGAGTAGTTTGCTTGTTATCAGATAAATAAATCTAATAATCACCACGAACACTATGTATTGCTTCTATGAAACGTAAACATTGTTGATGAACAATGTTACTTATTTCTTAAGGTGGGGTTAAGTCTTGGCAATTGAAGAAGTACTACCTTCTCGCAGAATATCGGCTTAAATTTCTCATCATTCTCATGAAATGGTAGGCAGCGGCTTGGCAGAATTGCTGAGTCCACGACCAGTAGTTACCATTTTCAATTGGGTGCACCACGGTTCCTACCATCATAATCACAAAAAAAAAGTCAGTAATATGTACTACTGTGCCTCTTGCTCGGTGATTGCAAGCACCACACCGTTTTCATGCTTTCTGATAAATAATAATGGTTTTTGCGTGACGCATGCCTATGTTAAATAAATATTCACGGACATTTTTCACACAACGTCTTCTGGTCCCAAACTAAGCTTAACGCTTTTACTATGGGTACCAGATTACGGATATAATACATAAATTACTTTTTTTTTGTAAATACATACATATAATAGATAGAGAACACCCAGACGCAGTACAAGTATCTGTGTTCATCACACAAATAATTGTCCTGAGTGGGAATCGAACCCACGACCTTGTGCACGGAAGTCGGTTACACTACCGACTACGCCACAAGGCCCGTCAATAATATTTATTATAAATATAAATCATATAATTCTCGTGTCACGTTGTTGCTCACGATGAACTCCGAAACTATCTAACCGATTTTCACGTTTTTTTTTAAATGCTGGCGTGCCTAAGATAGGATAGTTTTTATCACGTATTATTTTTTAATTCCATCCATCAGCCTTTTAAAGTCTACTGCTGGACATAGGCCTCCCCAAGAATGTGGGATAGTGCCGTAATTGCCACGCTAGGCAGGCGGGTTGGCGATCGCAGTAGATGTTGTTAATACTCGAAGGAGTGCTGCTGCCCACTCCCCCGTATCCCTCAGTCGGCTCTTACGACTCCCATGGGTGGAGAGGGGTGGGACAATTCTAAAGCCAGCCCCACAGGGCTAATTACTTTTTAATTACTTGCAAAATATGGAAATAAAATATGGCGGTTTGAAGTTCGCCGGATTAACTAGTATTACATAAATCACATTGTCACATCATCCATCCATCCATCAGCCTTTCATCGTCCACTGCTGGACATAAGCCTCCCCAAGGGAACGCCACAGCGAACGGTCCTGTGCCGCCTGCATCCAACGAATGCCTGCGACTTTGACCAGGTCATCGGTCCACCTGGTGAGAGGCCGTCCTACACTGCGCCGTCCAATACGCGGTTGCCACTCGAGAACCTTTCTTCCCCAACGGTTGTCGGTTCGTCGAGCGATGTGGCCTGCCCATTGCCACTTCAGCATGCTGACCCGGCGGGCTATGTCGGTTACTCCCGTTCTCCTACGGATTTCCGTATTACGGATCTTATCATGTAGAGAGATCCCAAGCATTGCCCGCTCCATGGCACGCTGAGCGACTTTGAGCCTCGATATAAGGCCAACATTTAGAGACCACGCCTCTGTTCCGTAAGTCATCACCGGTAACACACACTGGTCGTAGACCTTCGTCTTCAGACACTTGTCACATAGGACTATCTATTAAGTATCTGAAAAGGCCGATGGAACGAAGGTTAGAGGTCACAATAAATATAATTTATATTTTCGGGAGAGGTCGGGTCAAAGAGTTTATAACAAATTTAATTTATATTTGTCATGAAAGACTGCGAGACTAAGTGCTACCTAAGTGAATAGTCTTTAGTTGTGAAGAAGACGTAGTCTTGAAGAATTAAATTGTTTTAGATATTTTTATATATATTTTTAGCATTTGACATGCTTAGCACTATACATTAAACACAAAGTGAAAAATGTGAAATCGAAAATAATCCTGCTCCTGACTGTTATTTTCGATTTCACATTTTTCACTTTGTGTTTAATGAATTAAATTGTATTATGTTCTTTACTAACTTTTTTTAAGGAATGGTACGTTTATGTACTAGCAAGCTTCTGATACAGTTCTTTGTAGAGTGGGATTTGTTTCTTAACGAGTACGGACAACGGTCCTGACGTTGAACCATTGGAGCACCTCCATTTGGTCCGTCCTGTTGCCGGGGATAGCATTTCTTTTTCTTAAGGCCTGAATTTTTTTTCTAACAGCACGCCCCGTCGTTCGTGCGTCAACGAACAGGGTAGTGTGGGGCCCTCACCTACTAAATAAACTGGAACTATGTTACATTGCTTCAGTACTCATGAGTTGGATATCCTAGGTAACTCGTGGCTGAAAGGCCGCAAGCTTGGCTACAGTTTGCCATAAAAAATACCATCCTTTACTTGTCTACCACTAAAAGTAGTGAAATCTTACTAATATGATAAATATACTAATATGATAAATGCGAAAGTTTTGGAAGGTGAGGGGATTTTTTTATTTATTCGTCTTTCGGTGGCAGACGAGCCATCGCTCACCTGATGGTAAGTGGTAACCGCTAAAACGTAGGGGTTGGCAATAGAAGGGTGAAAATTTAGGGTTGTATGTATTTTTTAATGCCGAGTAATAAATAAATTTAAATTAAAAATTTGGTCAAAAAATAAAAAAATATATTTTTGGGGTGGACCTTTGTTACTCAGGGGTATGAAAAATAATTTACATCCTATTCTCAGACCTACTCAATATACACACAATATTTCATCAGAATCGGTCAATCCGTTTCGGAGGAGAATAGTGACATACACTGTGACACGAGAATTTTATATATTAGATTTTAGTAACAATATTTCTTTGAATCCTTAGCCGAAAACAGGATATTATTAGTACAAAGAGGTCTCATTTACTTGCGAGGCTTTTGTTCGCAATCTAATCCGACATTCCGTTCAGATTTAACAATGATACCATTAAAATGCTGTTTCAATCTGGTTAATGGAATTACTCCTTTGAGCTGCTTAGCTTGTTTCTGATTTAAGCTTGAATAGATTTCAAATTATTGTCTGAATTTCTGACGTTCGTTTGTGGTATCTCTGATAGGATCTATTTTTTGTTGCCATTTTGTAGCTAAATAATTGTCTAGTGGTAAGTCATGGATTATTCCAAAATAAATGTGCCGGGTCGATCTGAGAAGTACCACCCTCTCACAAAAGATCAGCGTCAAACAACGGTAGGTATTTCTACCGTACCACCGAAGGAATGTAACATAGTTCCAGTGGCCCGCCAATAAAGGCGGAGAGACGGCACACGGCGGGTTTCTTTAGTGGGTGAAGGCCCCACACTACCCGGTTCGTTGCCCCGAACGACGGGGTGTGCGGTTAGGAATTTTTTTCCCGCCTTAACAAAAATAAAGGTATTCCTTCCCTTATGTTTCGTATGGTGAGCTAGAGCCGAAGGCCCAAACCCCCTTTTCTTATTATTATTCTTCCTATCCTCTCGTTATTACC
This sequence comes from Leucoma salicis, assembly GCA_948253155.1. Taxonomy (NCBI): domain Eukaryota; kingdom Metazoa; phylum Arthropoda; class Insecta; order Lepidoptera; family Erebidae; genus Leucoma; species Leucoma salicis. Next base: position 2,620,483 of record OX411830.1, on the reverse strand, counting down.
CCTTCTATTCATCTCCTATACTCTCCTTTGAGACGGCGTCTATAGACTACGGCTCCGCTTACCATGAGGTAAATGGCTCTTTTTATACAATGCGGGTGGCAAACAAGCATACTGCACCTGATGGTAAGTGGTTGCCATAGGCAAAGGGACGGTTTTACATAAAAACATAATATCACGCCTGTATTACTCGAGGGGTAGGCAGAGGTGTAATACATTATACACACACGGTTCGCCAGCTATGTTTAAGTCCCACGTAATAGGGGCGAGCCTTTTGCCGTCTATACCGGGCACAGTTCCAAACTCCGGGCTGCTACTGAGAATTTTTAGTTTTATGAAATAGCTCAATAACACTGCCCGACCCGGGGATCGAACCCGAGACCTCATGATCAGCAGTCGCTCACACTACCGCTGCACCACAGAGGCAGTTTTGGGACGGTTTTCCAAGAAATATTGGTTCAAATGCAATTTCGATTTCATATTTTCGCACGTGTTCATATATCCATATAAAGCTAAGCTATCTACCCTTATCACTTAGGGGTATGAAAAATAGTTTACATCCTATTCTTAGACCTACTGAATATACACACAAAATTTCATGAAAATCGGTCTAGTCGTTTCGGAGGAGAATGGCGACAAACACTGACACGAGAATAAATTAGATATTAAGATATTTTTAGTTTGAGACATAAATTCACGACTTGATTAAAAATCATTATAATAAAATCCGTTGAGACACGTTCCATCTACCGTTCATAAGACAATACATACTCAGTATGTCAGGCAATCAGTAACCAATCCATCACACACACAATGTAGAGCCGTGGACGGATCGATTTTGCAATTTCCTGCTGATAGGTGGCGCTCACGGCGTTTCCTCTCCCCTTTTTGTTTAGCCTGCGAGCTGTGCTTTGTGCCGGGAGCATATTGTCCAGTTGATAGATCGAAGGGAACCGGGGTGCAGGATGATGAAGTGTTAGTGATAGTTCGAATTATGTTAAGTGTAATTTATTTGAATGTTATCAGATTTTTATGTTGCAGCAATTAATATAATAACTATATTGTGCTCTGTGGTGCAGCGGTAGTGTGAGCGACTGCTGATTATGAGTTCTCGGGTTCGATCCCCGGGTCGGGCAGTATCAGCCCGGAGTTTGGAAAAGTGCCCGGTAGACGGCAATAGGCTCGCCCCCTATTACGTGGGATTTAAACATAGCTGGCGAACCGTGGATGTGTAATACACCTCTGCCTACCCTTTCCGGGAATACAGGAGTGATGCTATGCTATATTTGTAGAATTTGTGTAAGCAAGTCATGGAATACTTTCCTTTTTACTCAGAAATCAAACAGATTTGAGATAACCTTCCCTGAAAAAGAAGATTTTTCCTTAAAGAGTAATATATCCTTTCGTTATTCGTGGAAATATTCTAATATATTATATTAGTAATAATACGAATACCATTTTCACCGATTCCAATTTCATTTTTGTGTACTCGTTCGAGGTCTTTGTTACCATCATATGAGAACATCATCAAAATTTACTTATACAAGTACCTTACCTACCTACTTGTTTATTGAATTTAGAAATGGAATATGTATTTACACAAACGTTATCAGTAAAATTTTTGATTTTATAGCTTCGAGTAACAACAATTTTTAGTGTTCAGAGAAAGTTTACGTAAACATTAGGTAGGTATATACAAAATACTATAGAGCTTTCTTAATTACTTGGAACTTGGTAAAAACTTGGCCCCTTATCTAACGATCTAATTATCGTTGTTTTGATGGAAGTCATTGTTCAATATTTTAGCAAAGATTTTCATTTTCTATATTTACTGCCTAAGAATAACATTAATTGGACAGTAAGAAACCTCAATTATGTTCATAATTTTAATCATTTTGATATGTATTTTAGCACTTGTCTATCTTCTTGTTTAATGGCTTTTGTTGTGGCAGTGTGAGCACAATTTCGCCATTAGCACTTGTCATGCACAACTACTATAAAGAACAAATTATTTGTGAATTTGGAAAAAGAAAAGTATAGTGCGAGAGGGATTCGAACCTGCGTCCCTACTCGCACGAGTTTCAAATCCCGCTCGCACTAAACTTCCCTTTTTTCACATTCACAGATAATATATTCTTCATAATTTTATTTCCACCGCCATTCATATTACAAATTAGTTCAATTTACTCAATGTATACTTTTATAACATATCTAAAGGACATTAAAAACCTAGAAATAAGTAAGTAGTAAGTACCTAGTAAGTAAGAAAGTGAAAAATATGTGCAATAAAGAATATGATAGATTATTTCCCATATGTAAAATCCTTTTCTTTTTTGTTTTTTTTTTTTTTTGTTAAGGCGGGAAAAGTGTTCCTAACCGCACACCCCGTCGTTCGGGGCAACGAACAGGGTAGTGTGGGGCCTTCACCCACTAAATAAACCCGCCGTGTGCCGTCTCTCCGCCTTCCTTGGCGGGCCACTGGAACTATGTCACATTCCTTCGGTGGTCCATATGTAAAATCCTGCCAATAGAAAAAAAAGTTGAATATTTCATAGGTTTAAAATACTACTATAGTGAACAGTATAAACATGTTATCGAGAATAAATATAATACTAAAAGGGGTAGAGAACAAAGATTGACGAAACCAAAAGTGAAAAATTATTATTTTTTAAGAACAAATAAGTTTATGGTCCCAAATGTATTTAACAACATAGATTTGTTAAGGCAGTACCCTAAAGTGAATATTGGTACATTAAAGAAAAATCTAAAAGATACACTGTTAGATGGCACTTAAGTGATTAGTGATTAGATTAGGGAAACATAGTAACATACCTTTCATGTTATTGTTATTTTTATAGGTTATGCAATAGGATTAAGATCGCGTCTCGCCGTTAAACGATTTAGTTTGGCGAGAATAAAATGTAATGAGCTTAAGAAACTAATAAATAAACAATCCAGGACATTAAGAAGGAAGAGAAGGTCGTAAAGACTTTTTCCACATTTTCACAAATAATTTGCTCTTTAATGAAGAGAATAAATATGTAACTATGCATAGGGATTGTTACATCTTCTCTTCCAATATAGGTTGGGACCTTTGTTTTTGTGAAACCTCACAGATGACGCAGCAATTTAAATTATTTATAAAATCATCCTGTGACACGACAAATAAGTATTTGTAGGTCTATAAATAGTAGTTTTGACGTATAGTAATTTATTATTTTATGGTCGCTCTCTTGGGGACGCCTACGTTCAGCAGTGGCCGATAAAAGGCTTATTTATGGATGGATGGATGATGCTTTATTGTAAAGTTACCCCAAAATAAGGTCTTGATTATACTAGAGGGGGTAGTTGTATTTTATAAAAGAAAAGAGAAACTGCCAAATCCTATTTGGCAGATCATAACATTTGAAGCTACAACATTGCGGCTCTTGATTTGGCACAGGATAGCACCTGTTGGACTTGTAATATATCGTGTTTAGTCTCTTAAAGATAAAGTATTTGTTTGTTCATAACGGATAAGCTCTGAAAGTATTTAAACGAATTTCATAATTTTATCATCGTTAGCTAGCTGCATTTTTCTGTAATATAGACTATATAACGTCTGGACTCACGAACTCGATATCTTTGTCTTAACAGTCCTCTGTTTTAATATATAGTGAGTGAGATCGCCGGAGAGCTTAATCCCTAATAATCTTCCTGATACTTCTTGATGCGTTATTGATGCCTTTGATCTTGCTAGGGTCCATCGACTATGATATCCACTTACCATCAGGCGCTGCCTTTAAAGCATAAAAGTCTCAATTCTTAATTTAAAAGAAAAGTTCTTTTTAGAGCCCCATTTGTAACCCTGAATCAAAGTTAGCAGCTTTCTGACCACTATAGTTTAAACCTCCATTAACTCCATTTAAAAAAGTTAATCCAACGAAAGTTAGCAAATGGCATTATACGGACAAAGTTGGGAGGCGCGTTGTGGTCATCAAATACCTTTAAGTCCACGTTAAGTAGTTTTAAGCCGGGTAATACTGACAAGTTGAGAAGTGTTGCCAGTTTTATTTTAAAGAGAAATTGTGTTCGTGTTTGAATGTGAATTTGAAGAATGGTGTGTACATTGAACAGTCTTTAATGTGATTGTTATTGTATACTATTACTCATTGGTATACTCCACAAGCCTTCGATGAAATCTTTCATGCGTGCAGGTTTCCTCACAATATCATCATCCTTTATTGCATTTAAATTGTGATTTGCGCGCCATGCTAACTGTAACTGATTTATACTGCCGGCAGTCGTATATGTATACCTATACCGAAGTTTCACACTGAACTATTTTTTGAAGACCCTGACTTTTGTATGGGGATCGGCGCGTCTGCAGTGCAGCTGTTTTAAATCCATACAAATAAAGAACGTCATGCTAATTTAATGTTTTTATTATTCAAATGTACCTATTTACACAGCGCTGCATTTTATCTGTTTTTTGAGTTGCCCTTTTAATATTAGAAACTTTTTGGACGGACTCGACAACCTATACCGAGAGTATTGTCAAGCCGCTGCTCACCATTTTATTTCACAGATATGAAATGAAAGCTTAAACGGCTATCTCCTGTTACAGCCAAAACGCAACGATGTGCTTCATGGCCTGTCACACGGGAGATGGTGGTACCAACCCGCTCGGGCCCGATACCAAGTGATTACTCCCACTTGGTACCCAGCCCTACCACCAGCCATGCAATGTACTTCCCTTAGTCGACTTATACGTCACGCGTGGGGAAGAATGGGGTGGTGACACTTGTATTCTTAGCCCGTCACCACACGGACAAAAACTAGACCTAGATATACAACCCTCATGTTTTGGGTGTCATTTCATTGGACAATAGCTGAGCTAATATTCATATTCAATACTAACTAGGTATTCCGTATAGATAGTTATCGGTATTGCACAGACCTGACTGCCCGTTCCAATAATCTGAAATGTTTGCATTACATGTAGACCTTCTACATAAGGTGCCAACATTTTAGTAAAGATCTACACCGGCAATCACGACATTGGTAACGTTATCTATTCGTAACGAAGATGACAGCTCGAAATGTACGTGTCAGGATATAATTGTTTTATGTGTTTTCAAACAATGTTTATGTGAAATAGTAGATGAGATTTCTGGTCTGTTATAAATATCCTAAACGAGATGGCAAAAAAATGTATGGGATCAAATATATACATATTATATTATTTAAAAGTTAAACCAAATAAAAAATTAAAAACTTCATGAAGCACAACAGATGAAGGTTGAAAAAAAATTGGAAAATCCAAAAGTGCACGCCTCATAATCTTCATTTTTCACAATGAAATTGATTATTTGATAGGTAACTAATAATGTATTGGTCTAAGTAGTCTAATAATGTATTGGTCTAAGTAGTTTTCAATAAATCACGTAGGTATATAGCGCTAATTTCAAAAAGTACCTATTAATGTGGTTTTCATGTCTTATACGCCATCTAGCGCTAATTTTAAGAAGTATTACTATATTGGTATATAGAAGTAGTTCTCACGAAATAAGGTATAGCGCTGGTTTTAGTGTCGAGTCGAGCGTAAATATTCACTATTTTTTATTTAATAACAATTAAACCACATTGAGTGTTAAAAATAGTGTTTTTTCTTGATATGTGTGTGTATATATTATTTTACAAGTGCAATATATGATAGAGACATTTTAAGTTTGAAAAATCAGTTGTTCTCCGTAAAGCGAGAGTAGTACACACCTCAACGCTTCGCTTATGAGGCGTGCAATAATAATTTATTGCTCCGATGCTATCATGATTAATTCATATTGTAGGTACCTACTTGTAAAGTTAAACATTAGATGTGTATTAGAACGTTATATGAATGCTTAGTTCAAAATAATATATAGATCATGTTTTGTTTGATTATTATTTTGTGATATTACATGCCCCCCTGATACATTTGATTATGGTGATACCACAGTATTGATACACGACGAGCATAGATAAATATTTGCACAAAAAACCGAGAATATATATATCACTTTGTTCTGTTGACAGATATATTGAGTGTTAACATGATCACACGCGAAAATTTCATTTATTATTTTAGTATACTCAGATAATTGCTGATGGCGGAGTGGTTTAGATACTGGCCTCCCGCCCGAGTATTGTGGGATTGATTCCCACACAGGACAATTCTTTGTGTGATCCACAAGTGGTTGTTCTGTGTCTGGATGGAAAGTACATCCGTGAAATTGTATATTTGTAAAGTCCCCCGAGATTTTTAAAGCAGGGCGTTATCTTTAACAAATTGATTACTGCTTCTGTATACTCGTAATAGATTATACAACATAAAATAATACGAATTCATGTAGTAAGATATCGGTATACTAATGTTTGGTATTAATAATATTACCTACAGGTATTCAACGTATTGTACACCCTATTCTGAACCACATTTATTTTACAAAGTAGCAATCAAAAGTTTTTCAAAGGAAAGGTTATTTAGTTGGCCTAAATTCTTTTTATCATAATTTTTTTGCCCTATCTGTTATGAACTTTATTTTTTTAATTAATTTAATTTAATTACAATACTTTTATTGTTGTACAGCTGGGGGCACAAATAGGCCAAGTCCTTTCATTAGAAACTGTTTTTCATATTATACTAATATTGTATTAGCTAAATTGCTATATTGGTTATTAGATGACAGAAACAAAATGACAATATTATATGCAAATATTTAACTTAAACTGTACTGTGTAACTGAGTAAAATGAAAAAGCACTGTAACACCTGCTAATGAAAGCTGTTTTTAAATTAAAATTAGGTACAATTCTATTCATCTCCTTATTCAAAAAGATTGAAAATACAACTACCTACAAAGTTCAAAAACATTGGTCCATTGCGGCCCTGACGTTTCGTACGTGATCCTAACTAGATTTAAATTTAGAACACGAATCCGATCGAAATTCAAATCGGGACAGACGATTGGATTATGAACGACCAATCCTGTGGTCGTATTGGATGTGTGCAATGTAAAATCAAACGGGTTTAACGTTGTTCCGAACGTCTGATTTAAATTCTAACGGTTTTAGTTAAATCACTAGATTTGATTTAAGAACTAGAGAAAAATACTGCTTTTTGCTCTGGAATTGATGCGTAGTTTACTCTGCATTATTTATTACAAAAAATACGTACAGTTTATTAAAATATATAAGATAGACAGTCATAAACAAAGAGTTGTTTCCCCAGCGCTATGACATGTCCTTCTTTAAACGAGTTTTGAGAAGAGCACTTAACTCACGGTTGGTGGCGGCTTGGCTGTACCCGTGGTGTTGCCGAAGTCCATGAAGGGCGGTTACCACTTACCATTAGTTGGGTCGTTTGCTCTTCTACCACTAAAAATGCCTCTTAAAAATATAAATTAGATTCTAACCGCGATTACGTCCGCGGTCATATTTTGAAATAATAAGATCGCTTTACGCTTTACCAATGGTTGTCGGTTTCTTCGAGAGATGTGGCGTGTCCGTTACCACTTTAGCGTGCCTACCTGATGGGATGTGTCGGTCACCCCCGTTCTCCTACGGATTCGATCACGAGAGAAATACCACGCATAGCCAGCTCAGCGACTTTGAGCCTGGATACGAGGCCAGCATTCAAAGACTACGTATCTGCGTATGTCAACACTGGAAACACACACTGATCGCAGAGCTTCGTTTTCAGGCACTACGGAGTTTTGGACGAGAAGATCTTCTTTAGCTTCCCGGACGCCGCTTAAAAGCATTCAGAAACTATACAATGGCATACATTATTGTATATTATTAGAAATGAGTAACGCAACAGTAACTAGTGCATCGTTTGGTTATCCGATCTTACGTCCATTACCCGTAATGCATAAACTTTTCTGGTTTATTTTTATAATATATTTTGACGACTGGTCATTTAAAATACATTATTTTTACTACTGTATTATTATTATTTCTATAACTACCTCTGTGGTGCATCGGTAGTGTGAGCGACTGCTGATCATGAGGTCTCGGGTTCCATCTCCGGGTCGGGTAGTGTTATTGAGCTTTTTCGTAAAAAGGAAAAATTATCAGTAGCAGCCCGGAGTTTAGAAGCGTGTCCGGTAGACGGCAATAGGCTCGCCCCCTATTACGTGAGACTTAAACGTAGCTGGCGAACCGTGGGTTACATACCCACGGTTCGCCAGCTATGCAACTTTGCCTACCCCTTCGGGGAATATAGGCGTGATGCTGTTTTATTTTTTATTTTTACTACTGTTTCAAGTTGATTGTAAATAGTTGTTATTTGTTATGAAAAACAGGAATCATCGCATCGAAGGAAACATCAGTCACTTTACGTATGTGTAGTCTACCGAATTTGGTTGTTTTATCATATATCTCTACGACTTTACACGCAAATTAGTATTCGCTTCTTAGTCCAGCATCAACTGACAGAACGATGGTTTAGTTTACTTTAGATTTAACGTGACCGCTCTTTTGTTAAAAACGACGCGTTCTAAACCATTTTATTTTCAAAGCCTATTCATTTTTATGTGATAAATGTTTTGTATGAAATGTTGGCGAACATATTCCAAGCTTTGATCCGTCACAACGACAGAGACGTGATGAGAATGAGTGTTTTAAAATGGGGCCGATATATTGATCGAAATGCGATGTATATGAAGTAAAATGTTTTGAATTGAACTGATCTCAGTTGAGATTAGGACGACTATCTATTTCATTTTAAAAAACAGGTATTTTGTAAATATATATTGTTATTTTTACAAATTTTTCGCAATGAATTTAGATAGAAAATAATTGGACTGGGATTTCAACAAGATCACTCTACTTGATTGATGATTAGAAATAAAATTTAAAGCGATAAAGCTCCGTCAAAGATATTTTTGCTTGCTTTTTGGGCATGTTTTGACTTTATGCAAACGCAATGAAATTAAATTTCAAGCGGCTTTCCTCATGACGTTTTCCTTCACTAAGTAGTAATAAGTTGTGAATACGCAAGTGGTAGATAGAGCCTTGCATATCTCAGCATAAATAGGCTCGATCGGGAAAGTACTGCTCTCTCATAAGCGGGAAATGTATGGTATGGTGAGTGAGACTGCCAGATGCTTATACCGCCTCCTATACCTCTCCTCAGTATCCTTTCTATCCTCTCCTAATTATCCCTCCTTTCCACCTCCCTATCCCTTTCCTTGAAGATAGCGACGTGCTAGTGATGCCTCTGATGTTAATAGCATCTATAGGCTGTGGTAGCCGCTTACCATCACGTGGGCCATATGCTTGTTTGCCACCCACATAGTATAAAAAAAAACAGAATTACGAAAAGATAGAGTTGTGTGCCTTGTGAGCTCTCGACCTTGGACAGGGAATTGAACTCTATACCACTCACATTATTGCAGTGATTTGTTAGCACTAGGCTATTGCACGCCTCATAAGCGAAGCGTTGAGGTGTGTTCTACTCCCGTTTTACACGGAACAACAGATTTTTCAAACTTAGAATGTCTCTTGCACTTGTAAAATAATATCTACACACACATATAAAGAACAAACACTATTTTTAACACTCATGATATTTTTAATGCCATTTTTGTTATTTAAACTAGTTAAAAAACTGTTTGAAATAAATCTGGCTTGGACGTCCATGAGTTGTAGGTAATGTATGTTAGCACGATAACGACTAAAATACTAATCGAGTCTTTTTTTTTCGTTTAGGAATTATTATGATTAGGAATAGAACCCTATTACTTTTCACGTTCTGATTCGATGTGGTTTAATTGTTATTAAATAAATAAAAAATACTGAATATTTACGCTCGACGCGACTCTAAAACCAGCGCCTTTCATGAGGACTACCTTTTTACGTACGCATAGCCACCGGTGGTTTTACTATCGTCAACAGAACGAAGTTCGACCGGCCGGTACATTGTTTTTTGTTAAAAGAAAGTTTTTACCTTTGCTTGACGAACTGATGATATTTGTCAAGTATAATAACTATTTTATCCATAACAATAATTATAAACACTAAACACACGTAAATACTAACACACCAACGTTATAAAACACGAAAAAAACATACTTTACATTCCACATTTTTTTTTGCGTGGCCTTGGCGTGTGCGCGGCCTGGAACGGAACTGAGGATAGACCAATATAGAAGTACTTCTTAAAATTAGCGCTAGATGGCGTATAAGACATGAAACCCACATTAGTTCTTTTTGAAATTAGCGCTATCCAGATTCCCAGATTCCCCAGACCAGACAGTCCAGATTAGACCAGTACATTATTAGTTACTTATCAAATAATCAATTTTATTGGGAAAAATGAAGATTATGAGGCGTGCAGTTTTGGATTTTCCAAAGTATTATTACTCTGCTACTAATTAATAAAAGAGCAGTTAATAACTACCCCCCAATCAATAACAATTTTATACATTTCGTTAATTTATTTCCTTATAGAAACATTTGTTACCAACGTCTTCATATTTAATTAATTAGACTGATTTCGGAGTGCTTATTTTTAATCAAATTTGTGGTATCACGTTGGGCGCCAAAATTATGATTTAGATTAAAATTGACGCAACGTGAAACCTTTTAAGGAATCAATTAAAATATTTATTATATTTTGTGATGTTTTGGTTGTATTTTATTGGCTTTTTCGGTATCTGGGTAAATAGTAGTATTTGCTACTGTTACGACATGACCTCTTAATTATAGCAATATTTTGAATAAATTATATAAATTGACTGCACAGATGGGGGAGTGGTTTAAATAACATATTACAACTCTTTGTGTGATCTACGAATGGTTAATCTGCGTCTGGGTGTATTTTTTGGCCGTGAAATTGTATGTTTGTAAAGTCGCCCGCAATAAAAGGATAGGACCTGTGTTCCATTTTGTCTTTTAAAAAAAATATCTAAATGAGCTTGGTCATGAAAATCTGCAAGTTATAAAGATTATATAGTAGTATAGTAAAATATTCATAGTACTCATAATTTACTATTATTATTAGCGAAAGCTTAGCGGTAAGGTGTAAGGAACAGTAGTTCCGATTTAAATAGGTTATCATATTTTCTATAATATTGTTGTACTTTAATGTAGTCGGTCAGATGCAATTGTACCATCCATATTACAATGTGACAGGTAATACTAAAAACGATGTCGCAAGCGAGCGCATACATGTGAATGCGAAACAATTTGCCCGCCGATGCGTGGCCGTGTGACGTTTAATTATTGCACCAAACTAGATGTATTGGCGCCCAACGTGTGGCTGACAATGCGTTTTCTTTTGAATATGAAATATTTTTTAGTTATGTCTTTGACTGCATAAACGGCGTAATCATTTAGAACTGCATGCTAGTGCTAGATTCCCACACAGGATATTTTTGAAGTAAATACTTCTTTACACACGCTTGACTTTGGGAGTAAGCTGGTGAACGCGTGACGTGAGCGTTACGAAAAGTGTGATCGAGTGACGTGAGCGTTATGAAAAGTGTGATAATGAAGCTAGAAAGAGAGAGAGAGAGTTACGTTTCGTCTATTATTGTAGGGTCAAGAGAGAGAGGTGCGAGCACACATTTTCTTTCTCTCTTTGTCATTATTAATAGATATTAACATTGTTAATAATATATATATATTCCGGCGAACTTGGTACCGCCATATATCTTTTCATGAATAAATATTGTAATTATAAATTAAGATATAAAGTATCCTATCTCTTAAGTTGGAACAAAACACGCATTTAAAAAGAAAAAAAAAGTTAAAATCGGTACAATAGTTTCGGAGTTCATCCCGGACAAACATCGTGACACTGGAATTATATATAATAGATTGTTAAGTTTTACTTCAGTCGTGTGGTCTAAAGCATTCGTTTTTTTTTTTATGTAATACAGTTGTTTTGGACGGATGCACAAGTAGGTCTGTTACCAGATACTGCCCGCGACTCCGTCCGCGTTGACTCCAGAATTTAAATACATCACTTTATTATCTCTATGTAAAAGTAGCTATCCTACGAGATTCATTTTACCAAGATCAAAAGTACCCTATGCTTTTTCTGGGCTCCTTATGTAGATAATAATTTCATGATGGTACAGTAGTTATAGCGCGAAAATGTGACAAACAAATTCACTTTCGCATTTTTAATATCTCTCTATAATATATAAAATTCTCGTGTCACAGTGTTTGTCACCATTCTCTTCCGAAACGGCTTGACCGATTCTGATGAAATTTTGTGTGTGTATTCAGTAGGTCTGAGAATTGGATGTAAACTATTTTTCATACCCCTAAGTGATGTCCACATTTTTTTTTTATTTTTTTGTTTTTTTTTTATGATTCAACATTAAAAATACATAAGTGCATACTTACAACCCTAAATTTCCAATTTTCTACTCCAACCTCTATTTTTAAATAGCGATATTAGTACTTTAATAATTTTCATTGCAAAATATTCACGAAAAAAAAAATATGGCGGTACGAAGTTCGCCGGGTGAGCTAGTAATATATAATAAAGTCGGCTTAGTTACACCATACTAAGGAGAAGGGGTTGCCAATTTTATGATCTTTGATTTAATGGAATTATCTTGGTCTGGAAGAGCAGAATAACTATTAAAACAATGGAAAAATTCACAAAATAATAATTTTGGAAAGAATTAATTTTCTCATACAATTAACACAAAGTGCGAAAACGTGAAATCGAAAATAACAGTCACAAATAGGATTTGAACCTGCATCTCTCGAAAAACCGTTGCAGATGCTTTGCCAATTCAGCCATCGTGACAATTGCGCAGGGCTGCGAATTTAGGTAACACATTCCTTCTTAACCTCTTGGGTTAAGAACCGAAAACACGAACAGAAGTTACTCCGACCAGATTAACTTAATTGTTACAATTAAGATTCATACCAAATAATATTTCATATTCAACATTTATTGAACTTAATTATTTTGTAATTAGCTATTAAGTTAAAATAAAGCAAAATTAATTGATTCTGAGGCGGTACCAAGGTCGCCGCGTAAGCGACAAAAAGAATGATTACAAGTGTAAAATTTACATTCTCTAATAAAGCTTTAATTTAAAAATTTATTAATACATTTTAATTGAGATCTTCACGGCAATTTATTTCTGTTACTTTGAAATATAATTTCAAAATTATTTAAACTATGATTGAAATATCGTAAGGGTTAATTATGAATAATATTATTACAATTTAATGTCTCATGATATACCTAATTGTTTAAGTAATATTCGCCCCACACAGTAAAATAGATATATTAAACACACAGTGAAAAATGTGAGATCGAAAATAACAGCCACGAGCAGGATTTGAACCTGCATCTCCTGGATACCGTCCAGATGCTTGGCCAATTCAGCCATCGCGACAATTGCTCCTGGCTGCTAATTCCGATAACACATTCATACTTAACGTCTTTGGGTGACTCCTGCGCCATCTGTCGACAGTATTTATATTTTTTTTTCATACATTACACCGATCAGGTAAACTTAATTTTACAATTAAGATTTTACCTAATAAGCAGCCAGGAGCAATTGTCACGATGGGTGAATTGGCCAAGCATCTGGATGGTATCCAGGAGATACAGGTTCAAATCCTGCCCGTGGCTGTTATTTTCGATCTCACATTTTTCACTTTGTGTTTAATGTATAGTGCTAAGCATCTCAAATGCTAAAAATATATATAAAAATATCTAAAAATAGATATAATTTTATTTATTTAGGCGGGAAAAAATGTAACTAACCGCACACCCCGTCGTTTGGGGCAACGAACAGGGTAGTGTGGGGCCCGCACCCACTAAAGAAACCCGCCTTGCGCCGTCTCTCCGCCTGTGCTGAGGAACCACTGGTACTGTGTTAGAATACTTCAGTGGTAGGAAAATATATATACCTACTCGTAAAAGAAATTTACTTATTATTAATTTACGCCGTTAGTTGAAGTCTCTCTTTTCAATGTGGTGCCATTGTGCCATAAGAAATGGATAATTATAAGGAATAAATACGTGGGTGTGTTAAACCCATCAATCTTAGCAAGAAATAACCAAAGATTGCCGATCTACTTTCCTCAACGATAGAAAGTTAATTAGCGAAAGTAAAACACAATACCAATTTGAAAAATGTCACATAATGCGATTCAGAATGCGATGTGGTAGGATTCCCAAAAGCTCTTCTTGCTGTTCCGTACACAAACGAATACAAATTCGACACGTGTGTAGTCTCTACACGAGGCACGACCAGGGGGTTTAGGCAGAATGTCATCTCACATGTCGATCGTATCGTCTCGCTTCTAATTGGTTGAGAAACTGACGCGTGATGTCGCAATAATCTCTCGGCCAATCACATTGACACGATGCAATGTTGATATGACTGAGTGAGGTGCATACTAACTCCCCTGGCATGTTTTCAACAAATTCGACAATTGTTTCTTCTACTATAACAATGTCATAGAAACAATGTATTTCCGCCAAGTGTCGCCTCATTCAATCAACATAATTATCATCACGCCATCTCCCTGGCAGGGTATGCAAAGAGAGCAGAGTGTGAAAAGGCTCTATTCTTGCATACATTTCTCGCTTTCTCAGTTTTCATAATTCTCTTCATACACGCTCGCTGGTTTCGGAGACTCCTGACTCTACCTTTCTTCAATAAATGACCGATTTAGTCTAGGTAGGTGAGTCTCGGTCTCCACCTGTAACCTACATACTTTTACTTTCACAGAGTCTGTCTTCTTAACGAGTCGATCGTCGCATTCATTCTTCTTTAATTTTTGTATTGTAACAGAAACCAATTTTCTGGTATATTATCTGTGTTTATGTATGAATTACTGCTTGAAACTGACCATATAATATTATAAGAACTAGTTCTATCCCCCAACCGTTAATGCCTATCTGATCTGACAACTGGCAACAACCTTAGAACAAGACCGGAGTCAGATTTTTATTCAATCCTCTGACAATCTGTAACTAGCGCCAGCATGTTATTTGACAGCTGAGACGCTCTGCTTAACGTGCCTTCCGAAGCACGGAGGAGGTCAGATATCCACAAATGGATGTAATTTTTTGGTCTCCCATCTGGTGTCAGCCGATTGAGAGTCACTTAACCATGCATAGGCGTGTGGGGCCGGCTTTAGAATTTTCCCACCCCTCTCCACCCATGGGAGTTGTAAAAGCCGACTGAGGAAATACCGGGGGAGTGGGCAGCAGCACTCCTTCGTGTAATAACAACATCCACTGCGATCGCCAACCCGCCTGCCGATTACGGCACTATCCCCCATTCTTGGGGAGGCCTATATCCAGCAATGGACTTTAAAAGGCTGATGGATGGATAACCATGCATATCTTTCAAACTTGAAAGAGTGCTTGATTTAGATACCGGCCTTCCGCTCGAGTATTGTGGGTTCGATTCCCACATAAGAGAACTCTTTGTGTGATCCACAAATGGTTGTTCTGAGTCTGGGTGTACTTTATGTCCATGAAATTGTATGTTTGTAAGTCTCCCGCGATACCAAGGATTATTCCTTAGTACAGGGGCGATGTCTTTAATAAAAAATATAAAAAAAAAAACTAGGGGTCGATCTGCTCTCTCTCTCTATTATAAAAAATATATTATGTATAATAACCATAATAAAGATTTGATACGCCATTTTATGTGTCACCTTAAAACTTGTAGACAAAATGGCGGGTGGTACCTCAATTAAAATACTTGAGGAAACTTAAATCTACATTTATAGATTGTAACATTAAATGGAAAATGTAAAACAAAACAGCCGGGCGTGATTCTCTGCTTAAAACAACTTAAGCAAATGTATGTACATTAAACATGTGAAGCGTCGTCCATGCTCGCAGTTCTAAGTTCAAATCCGATTAGTGTATACACAAGTGCACACGGTCTGTTTCCCGAATCTCTTCTTTTATGTTATGTGAGTATTTTAATGTTGATAATACTTCCGTTGAATTATAGTATACATTGAATAAAAAGCTTTTGAAGTCTTATATTGGATTAATGCATGTAAATGCGTTCCGATAGAGGGCGTTGGTCGTCAAGACAAATGTGATAAGGAGATTGGGTATGTCTAAAAGATAGTACTGTAGCTCAGTGGATTGGACCACTTCCCCGGATAGGAAGGGACGCAGGTTCGATTCCCGCCTTTACTAAAATACTCTTTTTCCTTATTCACAAATTATAATTTGTACAATCCGTTAAATTATATCAATTGTAACACGCACTTTCTCTATGGAAAAAGTACTTCACTGCCAGTCCTATAGATTGCTTACATTTTTAAGCATTTGACATGTTTATATAAATTAACACAAAGTACGAAAATGTGTAATCGAAAATAATAGTCACGAGCAAGCATTGAACCTAAATCTCCTGGACAACCGTCCCAGATGCTTTGCTAATTCAGTCATTGTGGCTCAGGACTACTTTTCAATAACAAATTCCTTTGAACACGAGGACTTCTTAAGCGAATCTCTTCCGACAATTTGAAACGCCTTCATTCTAACGCAAAGATATAGAATTAGTTGCACGCGAGTTTCCCGAGATTTAGATCTCATTAACAACATATTGTTGTTAATGAGATCTAAATCTCGTACATCATACTATTAATTATTTATAGGAAAGGGTACGAATATGTACATAATTATTCAGTGTGAATATTTGTTTATTAATAATAAGCTTTTGCTTGTTGATAGTTTATAAAAAATAGCATCTGGCACATTATTGTCAATAACAAAAATGTTGTTAATTACGTTTTAATGTTAGTGAAAAAGAAAAAGATTTACCTAAAATTATTTAAAAATCAATATTTTTACCTGTAAAGGAATGATGCGCATTAATAAACGCAACGTTTACCGACAGCCAGCCGAGCCCGACCGCGTTTCGGGAGAGCATAGAGAAATATATTAAAGAATCAGCTTTTCTAAAATTCTTGCTTTTCTAACGTTGTTGCTTCTTTCGTGCTATTGTAGTCCCTACTTACATTATTATGCAAAAGTGGGTTTGATTTTTTGTTTCGGTTGAACCGCTATAACTATACTCAACCGATTATAGTACAGAACCTAGTATACAGGCTAGTTTTTACCCCGTAAAAATGGTTAGTTGTGTATTAGCAATGTTTGTTTAGAGATCATTAGTAGTGAGCCGTAGAGTAAGGTACAGTTGTGACAACGGTTCTTTATGTCTTTGAAGTTGGCTACAAGACGCTGCGCAGTAGCTATTTTGGTGTCGCAAGAGATGTGCGTCTTCAACAGTTTACATTAATCGAAAAATATTCGATTATAATTTAACAATATTGTAATCGATAATCATATTATTTATCGATCGTACTAAAAGATGTGGACTCTTCTATATCTAGATTAAAGCTTATTCACTCAAATCGCTCGTATACTTTTTTATTGAATACAAAAATAATAAATGGAACCTAAACAATTAGATATTCGATTATGATCATTCGATTGTTTTGTTAATCAAGTAATGACATTTGAATTAGTCAGCACGTATCGTATGATTCAGTCAAAATCTCTACTTCTTGCACTGTGCCTAACTTCAGAGACACAAAGATCCGTTGTGACTACTATATTTATTTATAATGTGTAGTTGACGCGGGCGAAATCGCAGGTAGAACTTAGTGTGATATGGATACATCACTACGTTGCATGATATATATAGGAACCGTCCATTTTGCAGGGATAACTTTGACTTTATGAACTGAAGCTGCTCCTTAGTGCTGCACTGGTTGATTAAATATTTCAATTAATCCATATTTTTTTTTTTTTCCAGGTATGTCTTGATGCAATCAAAAGACTTCTTGATAGTAAGTAACCGTTATTGGAGTACAAGATGTTGAAGATTTTGGACGTGATCATCACATTGATAATTGATCATTCTTATTCACAGCCACAAAATAAAATTGTGATTATAAAAGGCATAGCGTTCATTTCTAATCAGTAGTTTGTGGTAATAGATAACTTCTTTAAAAGAAGAAGAAAATAAATACTTGTGTAACTCCTCTAACTCGACGATACTATAGGACTGATCGCCATCAAACACGTTTTACAAGATAAATGATGGTCCCTCAATATCAGTAGGTACGGCATCGGATAAAAACAAAAAGTTTATAATATGTTCAAATTAATTTTATAATAACTTAGAAACAATTTTGTTTAATTAAATTTAAGTATAACACGGTTTCCATAAGGATATATATAGGTGCTACAGATCGTAACTAAAGGAACGTTTAGGTACTCGTATATCAGGCACATTGAAAGGGATGATGAAAGAAAGATGATCTAAAAATATATATCTCGCGAGTGTGAATAGTGCAGGTGGGAAGGTAGACCTCATCGAGCATTCTCTGATCAAATCGGAGACGTTTTCAAGAAAGGCCAATTCTGGAGTAACCTCTACATACATGTATTAGGAAACATAATGAGAGTGAATGAAAGGAGAGCGTTGAGCAAGGATCGTGGCATGTGGAAATCAATCGTCACTGTATTGGAAACAGGTGTAAATCTAGGCATTTCCGAAAGTAAAATAATAATAAGAGGTGATCCATTTCGAGGTTCCCTACTTTTTTAAAGAAAAAAAACACAGAGAATTCAAATTTAATGGAGAATGTTTATTATCATTTGAAAGAACATTCTTTGGCATTTATTTTTTGAAGATTATGTCTATCAAATGTTGGCCGTTGCTACGTCGCAGATGATCCATCCGTTGAGTCCAATTTTCGATGACTCGTTCGAGCATTTCGACTGGTAACTGGCGAATGACACGCGTGATGTTTTCCTCCAAGTCCTGAATCGAAGCGGGTTTGTCCGCATAAACTTTACATATCCCCACAGGAAAAAGTCTAACGGTGTGATATCACACGATCTTGGTGGCCAATCGACCGGCCCAAAACGTGAAATTATGTGCTCACCGAAATGTTCTCTCAATAAATCCATTGATTGATGCGATGTGTGGGAAGTGGCGCCGTCTTGCTGAAACCAAATGTCGTAGGTAGATCACGAGCTTCAATTTCAGGCATCAAATAGTCGGTTATCATGGCACGATAACGGTCACCATTGACGGTTACGTTCGCACCGGCATCATTTTTAAAGAAATATGGACCGATGATTCCACCGGCCCACAAACCACACCAAACCGTTGTTTTTTCTGGATAAAGTGGCAGTTCTAGAATCTCTTCAGGTTGCTCTTCGTCCCAAATGCGGCAATTTTGTTTGTTTACATACCCATTGAGCCAGAAATGGGCCTCATTACTTTTTTGTTACCAGTCAAAATGCTCGAACGAGTCATCGAAAATTGGACTCAACGGATGGACCGTCTGCGACGTAGCAACGGCCAACATTTGATAGACATAATCTTCAAAAAATAAATGCCAAAGAATGTTCTTTCAAATTATAATAAACATTCTCCATTAAATTTGAATTTTCTGTTTTTTTTTCTTTAATAAAGTAGGGAACCGCGAAATGGATCACCTCTTAGTTATTGGGATACTAAGGCCTCGTTTACGAACACGCGGGGCGTAGCCCAGCGCGACTGGCGACGCGTCGCGCGGTTAAATTAAACATGATAATGTGCACGCGCGTTTTGTTTTCTTCGCTTGGAGAAAACGCACAATGCGCCCCGCCACGCGACGCCTATCGCGCCGCGCAACGCCCCGCTTGTCCCTGAACGAGGTCTTACATGTGTATTAATTAAACGTTACATTATCAGAATAATGTTTCTAATTAATTCTACATGAGCCTGTTCTTACTACATTCCCTATCTTGTGTTGCATATTATCTTATGCACTTAGAGCGAGCACACATTGAGCCACTAGAGGCGACCACACTAGAATTAATCGCGATCTTGAGTATAATGTAATAGTAAAGAGTATAATGTGGTTGTTATTGCGAGGCGCTCGAGGTATTTTAAGCGTCATAGCAGTAACGATTATGGAGACGAAAAATATTGTTCTGTTTACCAAAAGCTTTTCATTGTAAAGAACAAAATGTAATCGGTTTATGTTTAAAAAAATATTTTGGAGACGTTTTAGTAAAATGTCGTTTATGTCTAAACCCGTTATTGTCTCGCAAGGAGAGGGATCTATTTGGTCCATAGTCCGCTTGATCAAGCGGGTTGGTAGACTTCACAAGCCTTTGAGAAATTACCTTAGGTCTTGCGCAATCTTAATTTAACATTAAACTTTCGGAATTTAATATAACACCTCTGTTTTGTCAGTTGGCCTTAGCATAAAAAAACATAGCATCACGCCAGCACCCACGGTTCGCCAGCTATGTTTAACTCCCTCGTAATATGGGGCGAGCCCATTGCCGTCTACCGGGTACACTTCCAAACTCCTGGCTGCTACTGAGAATTTTTCTTTTTAGGAAAAAGATCAATTACACGGCCCGAACCCGAGATCTCATGATCAGCAGTCGTATACACTACCGCTGCACTACCGAGGCCTTAGCACACTATATATTTTTAAAGACTAAACTGTGCCCTTAGTAATTATCTTGGTGTCGCGGGGGACTTAAAAGACATACAATTTCACTGAGACAAAGTGCTTAATATATAGACTCAGAACAACTGTTTCTGGATCACGCAAAAAATAAAATTGACCTGCGTAGTACTTAATCGAATTCACAACACAGGTAGGTATCTAAATGACTTCGCCATTTGTGTAGTCAAATTTGTAAATTGATTGACTGAATATATTTCCCCACATTCGTTCAACAATTTACAGGCGACCATGTCTTCGACGGTCGAGGATAGGCGATCTCATCAAACCCGTATGGAGCCGTTGGATCGCAGAGACTAAAGTTATATAGGTACTAGCTTTTGCCCGCTAATATGTACCATACCAGTTTGTAAGTCTAATCAAGAGCTATCAAATAAAAAAAGTTGCATCAAAATCCATCCAATAGTTTTTGCGTGATGCGTGAATAAACAAACGGATAAACAGACAAAAAATCTAAAAAAGAAATGTTTTGTGTTTAGACACGCCTATATAGCCTATTACAGACATTTTTTTCTCTTAAATGTACAGACATAACTCTGTTACAGCTTTATAATAGTATAGATTTGTATAATTTTTAATGCGCAAGCGCTCCGCAGTGTCCACATATTGATGGCCATAACTATACGCGTTTATTAAACAAAGTATATGTAGAGTTTTGGCGGGAACATGAAAGGATCATGTCGTCGCTCTACTTATTATAAAACTTGTGTTATTTCAAATATTAATGTGTAAAAGTGGTGGTATTTTGCTAATTAACAATTTGTGTATGTGCATAAGTATTGGCAACTGATGTAATGCAGCGTAACGTGTTTTTTCGAGATTCCTCCAAAACTCCTTCTCAGCAAAGTCGCCACCACTTTGCCGAAGCATGGTTTTGACTTGACTATGACTAATTTTATATGACTGACTTCGACTGTGACTTGTTTGATAAATTAAACTTACCTACCCGTGAAGAAGAAATATACTTACTTTGAATAAGTCATTGGCAAATACACAAACCGAGTACCCATTATAAAAAATTCAGTAAACATTTTCTATTGCTATCACATATCGCATATGATTTTACGGTAAATACTATCAAAACGTTTTGCAATAAAACGTAGCGTGCCGGTTTTAGGTGTGCTGTTGATAGCTAAACTGTTCCCTATAAAATAAATACCTAAATACTCTTTATTTTTTATTTTTTTCACGCTACACTAAGACTCAGAACAACCATTTGTGGATTGCACAAAGAGTTGTCCTGTGTGGGAATCTAACCACTCATCCATCAGTGATAGGACCATTGAAGCTGTATCTTACTAAATTCTGTACCCAACTTTATCGCGTAGGCTACAGATTGGGTCGACTCGGATTGATTTTTGAGTAAGTGAGGTCACACTAACCTGTTCGTTGCCCGGAACGACTGGGTGTGTGGTAAAGTACATTTGTTCCCGATTTAAAAAAATGGTCCATTTCCTGGGTTAAAAATCTATGTAAAAGTACATGTATCTGCATACTTGGAAACAACCGTGATTCTACATACATATGTTATATTTTAATAAGATGTTCCTGTAAATACATTGTCAGTCTTTTTCTCCGCTTAGTTCTAAACTGCAATATATTTTGATAAGGTTTTTAAATACTTTTTCTTCCATTACATTGTTTTTTGTAAATAAGATTTTCATATTTTAGAGGGGCTAAATGTTAAGCGAAACAAGGACGTTATAATATTGTACGTCTTATTCAAAGATTCAAAGATTACTCTAATCTTCAGTAGTAAATTTGCACCCTTGCGTAAATCCGGAGCGTGTAGTTAATTTTATATAACCTTAATTCTACAATGAACTGGGTCAATAAAGTGAAGCAGAATATGAACGTAAGACACAAAGAAACGTCTCTATATATATAGATATAAATGTAGTTAGAATGAAACAAAGTATTGTACCAGTGCACTGTAAAGGTCTAGACTGGAGAGGATTATAAGTTCGGAGCATCTCTGTATAATGCAGGTTTCTTTACGATTTGTCGCTATTTATTGTCTGTGGGAAACATTAAAAAAATAATACTGTAAAATACTCTATATACTATAAGGCACAGGACAATATAAGGTTTTATTATGCAAAATATACTGAATCGTTGGTGCAGCGGTAACGTGTGCGACTGCTGATCATGAGGTCTCGGGTTTGATCCTCTGTTCGGGCAGTGTTTGGTCACGGATAAACAAAAATAGTACATTGTTACCCTAGGGATGAAAGCAGCTTATTTAGTCCCGACAAGGGGTTTGGCACCCGAGCGTAGCGAGGGATCCAATAGTTCGAGGGCCTAAATAAGTCTTTATCCTGAGGTAAACACTGTGCTTTTCTTTACGAATACGAGGAAACTAAAAATATAAATCTTCGTTATTTTAAAGATATAGTTGCAACTATATTAAAATAAAGTCATATAAAAAACAAAGTCTTTAAAAATAGGCACTTAAACTTTGTTATTTCAATTTTACATCGCGCTGTAATTGACTGGCTGTACAGAAAATAGAACTGTTTTTTTATAATTACTCAGCTGTCAGTTGAAAGTAATTCTCCCTAGGGCTGAAAAGTATTGCTTTCAACCCGCTCCTCAGGCAACTTCAGGCCTACTTTCAGAGTATGAGTAATGAGAATAATATTTCTTTGGTCATAAGTATCGTACCTACATACTTTCATATTTATTTAGTAAAAAGTTGCAATTTAGAACATTGCAAGCAAACGCTTCAATTTTATTTATTTGTATAGAAATATTGTCTTTTGATATCAGCTGATGTTGATTATTATGGAAAGTCATATTACCTATAAGTGTTAGAAACATCACGATAGTCATCCGATACCACTCATTTCATCCATATAGGCAGCGGATGCAAGCGAAGGATCAAATTAAAACAAATGGTGCTATATAACCAACTTTACTGTGCTGTGTCGGTTAAAACCCAACTGGTTAGAGTGACCATAGTATGTGATATTATCGGATGATATTTGAGTTTAGTTTGTATAATTTTTATACATTATATTTCCGAAAGAGCTGGGCCAATCTTGCTGCGATAAGCAAGACTCTGCCACTAAGTTCTCTGTTGGTAAATAGGTATCCCATACGAAGGTAAGTGCTAATCACTGTTGAAGTGTAAAGAAATACTAGAAAGCCAAACCACTAGCCACCGAGAAGAAACACTTGTATCCTCTTAAGATTAGTAGTAGTTCGCCCATTAAGAAAAAGTATTCGCATGGGTGACCATTTAATAAAAATAAATAATATTAACTCAAAAATTTGCGAGTGCAAACTAATCAAAATATCATCATTTTTATTTTATAAATACGAGCATACCAAAAAACAATGTCTCAATTGCATCTCAACGCCATGGTCACCCTAGTCCTGTGATACCAGTTTATAGTATCCACCCTATAGTACACACCCCTTCCGCTCTCTCGTAACTTTATTGATGTTATTAGTTAGAGAATAGGGTTACCAGCACTCAGATATCTTCCTAGATTTTTTATTGAATGGGACAGATAGATATATATCTGTATCGCTTGAGATTTGAGGAAAATTGTTAATTAGCTAGTTATATCAACTAATAAATTAATTTATGAAAGTGGAAAAAGAAAGCTTTACTGCGTGCAGGATCCGAACCTGCGTCACAGTTCCAGTGGCCCGCCAATACCGACGGAGAGACGGCACACGGCGGGTTTATTTATAGTGGTAGTTATAGTTATAGAGGGCCCACACGCTCTGTTCGTTGCCCCGAACAACGGGGTAGGTAGATTTTTTCTCGCCTTAACAAAAATTTAAATAAAAAGGCACTGCCTTAAATGCCTCTATGTAATACACACCAGTGATTCCCGCCCGATACACTCAGTGCGTGAGGTCAAAAAATAAATATCATCTTGCTGGTATTACCTTAATTTATTCAACAACTCGCTATAATTAACCATAAAGTTCCCTATTATTTTTCTTGTGTCCAACAAAAAGAAAGATTTTGGCATTCATTTTTCAAATTTTAACAGAGTGTTTTTGTCGGGTTACCCTCGGCCTTAGCGTCAGAGAATAATTAATCTGACTACCATCCTCCTCACCTTTCATACAAAATGTATGAAAGGTGTATTCCATTTTGTATAAAAACAACATTTCTACACCTCGATCAAAGCATGGTGAGATTATACTCAATCCTTGCTAATATTATTGGTAAATGCTAAAGTGAGTGTGTATGTTTGTTTTGCTTTCACGCCGTTACTGCTCAACCAATCATCATGAGATTTTGCATACATATATTCTGGAGCCTTGTGCACGCCTCATAAGCGAAGTGTTGAGGTGGGTACTGCTCTCGTTTTATGTAGAACAACTGATTTTTCAAACTTAACATGTCTCTATTTATCATATATTGCACTTGTAAAATAATATATACACACACATATCAAGAAAAAACACTATTTTCAACACTCATGATATTTTTTGTGCCATTTTTGTTATTTAAACTAGTTAAAAAACTGATTGAAAAAGTTATGTCTTGGACGTCCGTTTGTTGTAGGTAATGTATATTAACACGATAACGATCAAAATACTTTACTAATCGAGTCTTTTTTTTTTCGTTTTACGAATTATTATGATTACGAATAGAGCCCTGTCACTTTTCACAGTCTGATTCGATGTGGTTTAATTGTTATTAAATAAACAAAAAAATAGGTAATATTTACGCTCGACACGACACTAAAATCAATGCTATCCTTATTTCGTGAGAACTATTTCTATAGACCAATGTAGAAGTACTTCTTAAAATTAGCGCTAGATGGCGTATAAGACATGAGAAGGTACTTTTTGAAAATAGCGCTATCTGTGTGATTTATTCAAAACTACTTAGTAAGAGCAATACATTATTAGTTATATGAGATTAGATATTTTAATGTCAAAGGGTTTCTTTGCTTATACGACGTAATCACTATACCGGTCATCATCAAATACAGCTCACAGTTCGGAGCCTTTAAAGGAATATAGACTACTGTTACTTACTTATCATCACGTTATCTCCCTTGCGATGTAGACAGAGAGAACAGACGATGAGAGAAAATGGACGGTTCCTGTGGTATAGCAGTTTCTATTTTTATTAAATAATTTATATGCCATAGAGTAACAAAATCGACCCAATTCTGTCCACACGGGAAAAGTCGGGTGTATAATCTAGTATTATATTTGTTAACTACAAGGGTGACGAACAAGCATATCGCCCTCCTGACAGTAAGTGCTATCAATACCAGGTGTACAACTCATTCGTAATAACCAAACCCGGGAAAGGGATAGGAGGTAGATATGAAGGGATGTCGAGGGGCAAATTAAAGGGGCGTCCGGCGTTCTCACCGAACCAAACGCAACTATAGAAATAACTCCCGTTGCAATGCGTTCATATCCTAGGCGAAGGTACTTCAGAGGTTAGTGGCGTATTACTCAATTTACACTTCAATAAGTACCAGCAGTGAGTTAACTTGTGTAATCTGCGAATTAAGTTGTTATCGTCGTTTGAAAGGCTAAATCGAGTTAAAGTAAGTTGTTGATTAAGCCGAGTTGAAAAGAACGCTATTCTATTTTTCGGCAAGTGAAATGCGAAGTAGCCCCCTCTCGCGTCTCCCGCACCCCGCCCACTGGCTGGTATGTAGACGGGCGAGTTTAGCGCAGTCCATAAGTTTGCACAGTGGTCACGGACCCATGTTATTTTTTTAGTATTATAATATAACAATGAAGTGGTCTGATAACACCACCTTTGTATTTGTAGAAGAATGCCTTAAACTCATGTTTAAGGTACAATTAGAGAAACATTCATAATATGTTTGTTTAATTGTAAAATGTAATATGTATTTAAAAATGCGCGACTAGTCTTCTTCTCCGAACAACGATGACTATTTACTTGCCTACGTTTGAACGCTAGGTACTTATTACTTCATACGATATTTTTTATAATGATTTCTTAACTCGTTACTGTACTTATTGAATTGTAAATCGCGCCATAGAATGTAGTAAAATGATCTTTTTGTTCAGATAAGTTAACTTAACTGAATCTTACTCTGTTCACCAAATTGCTCGCTAGGAACTATTAGTAATTAGCGGTACGAACTATTAACACCTATGACTTCGCGTTTCTTGTGATGTACTCAGAGCCCCTTTAGTGTGCACGATACGATGTCTCCGACTTTTGTAAATAGATGAAATATTTGTATTGTTGGAGGCTGAGTAGTCTTCGAGTCTAACAGATAGACCTGATCTTATCCCTGCTCCTCTCTTAACAGTACTGGTGGGTTAGCTGGAGATAGTGGTACCTCAGGTTACTCAGGTTATATCAGTACAAAAGATATCGTTGCAAAATTTTCCACTAAGGTACATACGAGCTGATCTTTTTAAACTCACAAGACAAATTAGACAACCCTTAAAGTACAAATTATAATTAAATCCGTTTATGGATTTTGATGCAACTTTTTTTGTTTGATAGCTTTTGATTAGATAAAAAATCAGGTATCGTGTAGGTATCGTATCGTTTAAAATAAAAATCATACCCAATCGCAAACACTTCGTAATATGTTCTAAGGTTAAACGCTCCCGAGCATGACTGGCAGATGTGCGGAACTGTTAGACTTTTGTCGTGACGCGGCAATTTTAGCTTCGGTCTTCGCCGACGTTAATTTTGCAATAAATCGCCGAAAATTGCTCGCTGTTATCAATAGATACCTGGAAAATATTTTGCTTAGATAATCGCTCTTTCTCAAAGAGGAAAGGAGATATGCCAAATGCCCATACATTCTTGGCCTGGAAAGGACATACTACTATGTCAAGAAAGTAACGGGAAAAGATAAATAATACACAAAATTTTTGTTATTCATCCAAATTTATTATATCACCTTCAAAGTATGCTCCTTCAGAAACGATAGACTTACTTACGCCAACGAATAATCCAATCATCAAAACATTTTTTAAACGCTGTTTCTGGAATTGAGTTCAGTTCTCGCCGCAAATTCTCCTTTATGTATTCTACCGATTGAAAACGGGTGCCACGAAGTGGTAATTTGAGTTCAGGAAAAAGAAAGAAGTCAGCTGGAGCCATATCTGGTGCATATGGTGGTTGCTCGATGGTATTCGTTGAATGTTTGGACAAAAATTCATTCACAATGATGGTCTTGTGCGTAGGCGCATTATCGTGGTGCTAAATCCAAGAATTTTCTTTCCACAAATCTGGCCTTTTTCGTCGAATTTGCTCTCTTAAACGCCGCATAACGCTCAAATAATATTCTTTATTTACCGTTTGACCTTCTGGCAAGAATTCCGGGTGCACAACACCGCGATAGTCAAAGAAAACAGTCAACGTGACTTTGACTTTTGACCGACTTAGGCGTGGTTTTTTCGGTTTTGGTTCAGTTGGAAGACGCCACTCCGAAGCTTATTGACTAGTTTTAATGTCAAACTAGTAAACCCACGTCTCGTCACCAGTAACAATGCGTTTCATGAAAGTTGGGTCGGAATTGACTCGTTCTAGCATGTCCTCAGCGACTCTCATGCGATTGAGTTTTTGGAGAAAATTCAGGTATTTTGGGACTAGCCGAGCGGAAACATGTTTCATACCCAAGTGATTATTTAAAATGGTACGGATAGACTCGTGATATACAGAAAGTTCGGCGGCTATCTCTCTCAAAGTTGAATGAGAATTTTGAGTCACTTGTTACGGGGAAACCCTAATAATTTAAAATAAAAGTAAATTTTAAAATTTACAATTTAATCAAAAAAAAAATATATGTATTTAAGAGAATAATTAATTGATCATAAATATACAAAAAAAAAGAGCGATGAGAAATCAGGGGGAGTGGTTCGCTACTCAGGGGGTTCCCTGGACCGTCATTTAGGGGTACTCAACTGCGGGGCGCGGTCTTCTCGCCACGTTGACTGGCGCGTTGATGATCGAGGAGCTCGATAGCTCCGCTGCAGGTATTCGCCTGGTAAGCTGGTCTCGATGCTCCGGACACGCGCCTGCTCATTGGTAGATAATGTTAAGTTCTAGAACTTTTTCTATCGATACGCTTGCGATTGGAGTAGCTATAGAACGTTCTCGAACCCTGGCGTATTATATCACATGCTGGCCATATAAGGCAATAAAATTTGACTCTGGCCTTTGTGAGAGTGGAGTCGGAGTCATGCGACCCATTGGCGATAATCTAACTGGATAGGGGATCTAGGCAAAAGCGCGCATTTTAAGTTTGAGGATATAGTATCCGGTGTAATTGAATATGCGACTTAACAATTTATTTGATTATTTGATCGGTTACATCGTAACACACTATTTCCTTCACTTTTGCAATGTTAACTTCAGTTGCAGACGTTGATGGCCTACCAGAGCGAGGCAAATATTCCATCACACCTCGACCGCTTTTAAAAACGCTTTGTACCACTCATAAGCACGTGTTTTTGATAAAGTCGATTCATCGTAAGCCTTCTGTAACATTTCCAGTGACTCCGAACACGAAATTCCATTGGCGATGCAAAATTTAAGACAAACTCTTTGTTCGATGTTTTTGTCCATTATGAAATTCGCAATACACACTAAATATGATATAACTAAAAACAGCACTGTATTTAATATAAATAACAGATGCAACTCAAACTCCTCGCTAAAAAAAAAATAATAAACAAATCATCCATTCCCAATACTTTCTTGACTGAATGTACATAAAACAATATGTTTTTTGAGGATAATGATCCTATTGCCCTGTGTTTTCACACTAAAACTTTTGGATGATGGGTTAAAATACATCTAAGATGGATATGATTTTGAAATTGAAATACTTACCTCGAAATGAATCGAATCGATTGATCTATAAATATTTAGTTTAATTTTAAATATTGAAAACATGA
Organism: Leucoma salicis; assembly: GCA_948253155.1. NCBI lineage: Eukaryota > Metazoa > Arthropoda > Insecta > Lepidoptera > Erebidae > Leucoma > Leucoma salicis. Next base: position 2,591,075 of record OX411830.1, on the reverse strand, counting down.
TGTCCGCTACTAGGCCATAATTGGCACATCTCCTTATTATTTTAGATTAGTTTTTTAGAAAACATTGTGAGAATGCAGGTTTCCCCGTAGAGATCATTTCAACGGATTGTGAAATTTGTCAACTTGCGTTATACTAGCGTAGTGGACAATCACTTAAGTCTATTTCATTATTGTAGAGCTATATCAGCATTGTCCCTATAATAACTGGTAAAAAAAATACCTTTTATGTCATAAGCAAGTTGAGTGAAAATAGAAAATCATTTTTGTTATTGATTAGAATTAATTAACTGAAAAAGTTCGGGTCTCTACATTGTAAGGAATAGTTACTGTTGCAGTCTCAGCTAGCTTTATCGATATGCAATATGTGTGTGGTTAATATTTTGAATGCTGAGGAGATAGATATGCCTAGTACAGTAGTCACAATGGATCGTTGTGTCTCTGAAGTTGGCTGCAAAACGCTGCTCAGTACAATTTGATCGAAAACGTCTTCACCGTGAGCAAGTGCAAATTGTCACTGAAATTTTTCACAATAACTTAAATGGAGATGGGTGGGTCACGTTGCATGGATTACAGGCAGAAGATGGTCAAAACGCGCCACCTCATGAAAAGTTCCGAGTGGGAAAAGAAGCAAGGGAAGATGTAAAGACCGGTGGAGCAATGAAATCCAAAAAATAGCTGGTAGAGACTGAACAGTGAAAGCGCAATGTAGAAATACCTGGAAACAGTTGGAGGCCTTTACCTAGAAAAGGTTTTGATAATAAATATGTAGATATTAAATTTGATAGAGTTGTATAAATATTATGTAAACTACATGGAAATAAAAAGGCTTTATTATTATTGTACTCATTTATTAACATAACATCACTAGATACATATTAAAGAAATCTATTATATATAGTTGCAATTTAAGAGATAGGATACTTTATATCTCAATTTATAATTGCAATATTTATTCATGAAAAAATATATGGCGGTACGAAGTTTGCCGGGTCAGCTAGTATATTATAAAAATATAACACAAAAATTGAAAGTATAAGAAGTGTGTAGACTCACTGGCAACGGGTACAGGGACCAAACTGCTAGTGGCTAGGGCCTCAAAGATATGAACTTTTTCTACTGCTAGAAGAAATGACGACTCTAAAAAGACTACTCCATAAAGATGACCATCATAATAAACTGGGACGAACTGGTCTTTATTTTTTTATTGATAATAAACGTAAATTCAAATAACAAATAGTATCTATGAATTAATTGTATCATAGGTCCGTAGAATCAATAACATAATAATAAAATCGTATAATCAAACATAACCATGGAAGTACGTGTACTTCTTGGACATACAACTATATAATTTGTGACGTGTACGTAGTACCTATTACATCCATTAAACATAACAAACCATACATATAATATGACATAAACAAAGATCATGAAATGACACAAACTTCGAAAGACAGATTCTTATACTACCACTAGTTTAAAATGGTATGCCAAATTTAGTCGGTTTATCTCATGACACCAACATTAGAAAAATAACAAGTTACAATTCGAGGTGAGTAAACGTAAAGTAGAATGTATCTCGCACTCGCTTGTTTACAATGTTCGATTACGTGTGCGTTAACTCACTTTACGTCGTGAAGAAGTTATTCGATTGTCATTGTCAAACTCACACTAAGCCCTCAGCACTTCATGATCTACATCGTATGATTCTGTCAAAATCCCCACTTCGCGCTTTTTGCCTAACTTCAGAGACACAGATTCGTTGTGACTACTATATATATTATATGGAAGAAAAATATTATCGTATCCACACAAAATACAAAGCAATAAATTAATTCAACGCGTCCGGCTGAAGTCTAGTCTGTGGACACGGACGAGACCATTTGATTGATGAATAGGCTCTACCAGACACTTGCTTCCCCGCTCTCACGCATCTTATCTGCCTTGCTATTATTTGAGTTGTGATAGTGGATAAAGTACATGTAATAATATCATACATATACCTGTACCTCTGTATTTGTTGGCAAATTATATGATTCTCGATTACTTGTCCCGACTCTCAGTGTACTTTTTTATGTGTATATTTATGGAGTTCCTTCTTTTTTTTCCTTTTCACCCAATACAGAGATAAATTAGCTCTCTCGATGAGGGAGGTCTTTAATGAAAAACCATCTCAAATTATTTTGCGCATACATGCATTGTAAAACATATTTCAAGAGATCCATAAATAGAATTCACGTTCGACACGAACAAAGGTTCCCGGGAACAAAGTCGCGTCCCATACTGGTGATTAAAGTCGTCGTTAACTACATTAAATCGATCAATCGTTCGGATTGATGACTAGCCGATCAATCACAATTGAGCTGAGTGAACGAATTCTATTTGTCGCTCTTTGTTAAAAACTACACATATCATTCACTCGCTTATTCGTTTGCTAGATAGAAAGCGCGGATAAGTAATTGCGAATTTGTAAACAAACCTTTTTTTTTTTTTTTGTTATGGCGGGAAAAAATGTTCCTAACCGCACACCCTATCGTTCGGGGCAACGACCAGGGTAGTGTGGGGCCTGCACCCACTAAAGAAACCCGCCGTGTGCCGTCTCTCCGCCTTTATTGGCGGGCCACTGGAACCATGTTACATTCCTTCGGTGGTCCGCCGGCGGCTTACCCTTTCGGGTACCCTCTACTGAGCGACGCATACGCACGCGGAGCGTCGCACCTTCGCGAGAGGCCTTGCGGGTGGCGGACGTTCCCCGGTCCATCCACCCGCAGCCTCAGCTAGGGCGGCATGAGGCGCAAGTATCTGCGCCTGCGCCGCCCCGGTCGCTGGCGGCGGTTTGGGTCAGCGGAAGAATCCTCCTCCCTGGCCCTCTCCGCCGCTTCCTTCCGCGAGATGACATCCTCGCAGAAGGCAGCGACCGCGGCCCAATTCCTGTCGCTGCCAAGCATCGCTCTGACGACGCTCGGCAGCGAGAGGTCCCCCCCTATTGCCGCGACGAGTTCACGGCGCTGTTTGTAAACAAACCTGGACGGGCCTGCATGACATCGTAATATTCGTTTCGTAATTCTTTTCTTTTTAAATCCCTTTTTTGTCCCACTGTTGTGCAAAGGTCCCCCCCCTCAAAATTATGTTGGCCATTGCCCACCAGGTCAGTCCAATGCTGGTATGCAAACTTCACAAACCTATATGCAACCTTCAATCTTTCAGACATGCGGTGACCTCACGATATTTTCCTTCATCCAATTAGCGCTCTACAAGTGGAATGTGTAGACCCTCCCCTTAGGTTAAGAAGGCAATATCTGTCTGACCGATTTATTTTTAAGGCCCTTCAAGTTTCAACGCATCCTATTATTCCAAAATTACACCAACTATCTGAATTTATTTCTTCTTGCGATTACTGGGCTCGTAAAGAATCCCCCTGCATATTTAAAAGCTTTATCTCAGTTCTTCGAATACCTTGTCCAGTTTTTAAATGCAGATTGAATCCTCTCTTCGGAACTTCATATGAATCGCTTATTTACCAACCAAATATCGTTGATTTAGGTATGTCAAAAAACATGGTGGACGCAGAACAGTATTTTAGATGGACTATTGAACAAAACTGGAGCGATTATTTAGCTATGTACACTGATGAGTCCAAAATCTCCAATGAAAGCTATGTCGGCGTTGCAGTTTGGATATTTAAATATAAAATCATTCTTAGTTTTAAGTGTCCCGTTGAATGTTCTGTATTTACCGGAGAATCTATAGCTATTCTTCAGGCTATTTTATATGCTGAATCACACATCATTCATAAAACAATTATTTTCACAGACTCCCTTAGTTCTTTGAGTTCCATTAGGTCTAATTCATTTCGTTCAAAATCGCGAACACCAATTATTCTTAAAGTAAAACAGGCTCTTTTTAGATGCCACTCCAAGGGAATCCTAATATATCTTGCTTGGGTTCCAGGACACAATGGCATTGATGGTAACGAAGTAGTAGATCATTACGCAAAACAAGCCACTCATACCGGTTGTTTATCAGAATTCTCGGCATATTCACTAGACCTCATGTCATTAGCTAAAAATAATCTATATATCAGTTGGAATAGAACTTGGAACGAGTCTTCTTACATAAAAGGAAAATATTATAAATCGATTCAAGAAGTAATTCCTACAAAACCATGGTCTTCAAAATATCATAAAATTACTAAACGAGCTACTTCAGTAATTTGTCGCTTACGCCTTGGACATTCATTTACTCCTGTTCATCTGGCCAAAATACGGGTTAGAGATTCATCATTGTGCGAATGTGGACTGGACGAAGGAACACCCGACCATATTTTTTTTAACTGCCCCAATAATTCTCATTCTCTTTATGATCTTCTTCCTTCATCTATTCCTCTTCCTTCTGACTTCAAATCTCTTTTACGTTATGTTAACTCTCCGTTTATACATACACTCAGCGATTTTATTATCAACAGTAACATTAAATTATGATCTTCTTTTCTACGTGTGTATTTTCGATTTATTCATGATCTTTCACAAAACCAAAGTTTAAACAAAAAAATATATATATTTATCAATTCATTAAAAATTAAAAAAAAAAACCTTACATTGGCGAAATCATCGGGACCGCCAGAATGAAGAATTGAATTGAATTTTCCTTCACTGATGTATAATAATTAAATATGTGTGTCATTATTGTTTCTTGGTTTCTTACTTACATCTTATCATCACGCCATCTCCCTTGCGGGGTCGGCAGAAAAAACAGAGTGCCAAAAGGCTCTATTCTTGCATACATCTCTCGCTTCCTCCACATTCATAATTCTCTCCATACACGGTCGCCGGTTTCGGAGACTCCTAACTCCATTCCCTTCAATACATGACCAATTTGGTCTAGGTAGGTAAGTCTCGGTCTCCCCCTGTACCTACATCCTTCCACTTTCGCATTGTATATCTTCTTAACCAGTCGCTCATCCGGCATTGTTTCCACATGTCCGAACCATCGGAGCATTCCCTTTCGCATCTTTACACCAATACTCTCCTCTTTCATACCCACTCGCTCTCTTACTCCTATTTTTCGTCGTCTTTATTTCGTCGTCGTCTTTCTTTCTTAGTTTTTCATACATACATTTTTAAAACTTCAAACACATATTTCTAAAACTACGGTGGACGTTTATTTTAATTGTTGTATAATTAATTTATTTTATTTTGGTATTTTATTATTGTTTTATTTTGGTAATGATTCCAGCAAAGCTTTTCATGCATGTGTAATAAAATTTGGCTGAAGACGTAAAACCGAAGTAAATTATTAAGTAATAATTTATTTTATTAACTTAAAATATATTTATGTGTGAACATAGGTTTAATAATGGAGTAAGCTTTTCGGGATAATTTATCCTATACTACTAATACCTATTACTAAGCGCGACTCCGTTCGCGTAAAAATTTGCGCTGTGATCGTACCTACCAGGATTTTTGGTTTCAATTTTCGACGGGCTTTGTTTTTGTTCTTGTTTATAATTAGTTTTTTCATATCACAACATTTAACTAGTAAATTTTACCCCAAACCTCATTACGGCTCTTATCAAAAATTCAAATATCGAAAATAGGAGAGAAGGTTGGGGGCGATATAAAGCAGGCAAGTCAACGAGTGGGTAAGTCAACGCCTGTGAACGTCCGCCACCCGCAAGGCCCCACGTTCCGGTGCCCGGAAGCGTCGCTGGATGAGGGACCCCAAAAGGTAAGCCGCCGGCGGACTACGGTGGTAATGTCTTCCAGTTGCAGTGGTCCGCCAGTACAAGCGGAGAGACGGCACACGATGGGTTTATTTAGTGGATGAGGTCCCTAGACTACCCTCTTCGTTGCCCCGCACGACAGGTTGTGCTGTTAGGTACATTTTTTCCCGCCTTAACAAAAAAGTAAAGGTAAACGCCTGCCGGGTTTCACCTATTTTCAAATAATGTCCTAATTCTGTTTTTGATTACATACATATACTTCTGTTTGTGGCCTCCTTGATTCTAAAGAAATGACAAAAAAACATATCGTCATGCCTGTATTCCTCGAAGGGGTGGGCAGAGGTGTATTGCAAACCCTTTTTTTTCTTTTTTGTTGAGGATCAGCCTCCCTGGCCCTCTCCACCGCTTCTTTTCGCGAGATAACCTCCTCGCAGAAGGCAGCGACCGCGGCCCAATTCCTGTGGCTGCCAAGCATCGCTCTAACGACGCTCGGCAGCGAGAGGTCCCCCCCTATTGCCGCGACGAGTTCACGGCGCTGCCCGCCCCAAGCTGGGCACGACTCGAGCGTGTGCTGCGCCGTGTCCTCGTCGCAGCCGCAATGGTGACAGCCCGGAGTCGACTCCCTCCTTACGACTATGTGCAGATATCTGCCGAAGCAACCGTGCCCCGACAGCACCTGCACCAGTCGGAAGGTAAGGACTCCGTGCCGTAGCCCCGCCCACTCCTCCAGCACGGGCTGGCGCCCCTACGGTCCAGAGACCGGCTCGGGGCGCCTCCAACCGTATCCTCCATCTGGCCATGGCAGTTCGGCGGGCATCGCCCACCCACCTGCCACCTGGCCACCTCCCTGGGTGAGGGACGACCACCCACCTCCCGCTCTTGCGACGCCCGCCGATACACTTCGGCGAGCACCTCCTCCGCCAAGTCCCACGGAGGGGGGGTTCCGGCCAACGCGCAGGACGCCTCCGTCGACACCGTGTGGTATCCACGTATGACCCTGGACGCGACGACTCTCTGTGGCCTCCATAGAAGAGCCCTGTTAAGTGCGTCCAGGGACTCCGCCCACACGGGTGCGCCGTACAGCGCCATCGACCGGACCACCCCCGCGTAAGGCCGTCGGCACGCATTGTTGAGTGCGCCCATATTCGGCATGAGCCGTCCAAGGGCGGACGCTGCGCCGACGAGCCTTGGGGACAGATGGCGGAAGTGCTCGCGAAAGCGCCATCGCCCATCCAGCACCAGGCCCAGATACTTGATCTGGGCCTTCACCCCAATTTGGACCCCGTCCACTGTGATTGATGCGCCAGCAGGTGGCTGACGTCGGGGCCCACGGAAAAGTAGGGCCTCCGCCTTGTCCAGGGCCACCCTAAGCCCCAGCGCCCCGATCCTCCTGACCACCTCCGAGGTCCCTAAGGTGGCCAGGAACGTCGCTTCCTCGAAGTTTCCGCCCCGGGCCATGACCAGCGTGTCATCCGCATAGCAGATGACTGCCAGCCCGGGGGGGAGCCGACAGCGTAGCACCCAGTCGTAACCGATGTCCCACAGGAGCGGTCCTAGGACTGAACCCTGTGGGAAACCGCACGACATGGGTTTCCTCACAACGTCCCCTATGCGGCTCTCATAGAGAATGCTGCGGCCCTCAAGATAGTCCACCACCAGCCGCCTCAGGTATGCAGGCACCCCGTGATACTGGAGCGCCTCCCTGATGCAGCTGAATGGCAGACTATTAAATGCGTTGGTGATGTTGAGCGACACTGCCAACAGCACTCCACCGCCAGCGACGACCGCCGCGGCCGCGGCCCTCAGGCGCATAATCGCACCGACCGTCGAACGACCAGCCCGAAATCCGAACTGGGCATGCGACAAGTCGGGTCCGAAATCGCGCAAGTGTTGGATGATGCGGGCAGCGAGGATTCTCTCTAGCAGGTTACCCGCCTCGTCCAGCAGCACGATGGGCCTGAAAGCCCCGACCGAATCTGGCGTTCGCCCCGGCTTCGGCAGGAGTACCAGCATCCCTTCCTTCCAGCAGTCAGGGAACTGTCCGGACGCCAGGCACGCGTCGAACAGTCCCCTGAGGCGGGGCTCCAAGTGGTCCAGAGCCAGAGCAAGCACCCGGGCGGGTATCCCGTCCGGGCCGGGGGTGGTGTTCATCGAACGAATCCGCGAGACAGCCGCCCCCATTTCCGACGCAGTGATGGGCGGTACACTGAGGTCGGCCTCCTGGTCACTACCTGGTGATGCCATGACCGGAGGCGTGTGCTCCGCCCGTCGTGGGAATAGGCCCTCGACCACCTCGGTGAGGAGGCTGGGCTGAAGTGTCTCCGTGAGGGGGGGGCCCTGAGTGCGGAGCTTGTTTAGCGCCGCACGGTACGGGCGACCCCAGGGTTCACGGTTGAGACCATCCAGCATTTCCTGCCTTTTCTCGGTTTTGGTGCGGCAGATGGCCAACTTGAACGCGGCCCGCGAAGTGCGGTACGCCTCGTACAGCTGGCCCTTCCGCTCCCCATCGCGGTTGCGCCGCGGACTGCGGGTGTAGGACCTTTGGGCACGAATGCACGCCGCGTGGAGGTCCGTGGGACCACCAGTAGAGCCCCTTCCTCGGAGGAGGACGTCGCACTCGGGGTATGGCTGAGTCGAAAAACCTGCGTAATTGCAGCGCGAAATCGGCCAGCCTCAACGTCCAACCCCTCGGTCAGGGCTGGTGAGGACAGCCACGATTAAACGATAGCTGCATCCACCAGTAGGTCCCTATCAAGCCTGCCCACAGCCCACCGCGGGAACGCTGGAGTTCTGCGCGCTGTGTGACCCCTACTGGAGCCCTGAAGGGACCGGGAGACCTCAATACAGATGTACCGATGATCGGACAAGGTCTCAACCTCCTCCAGGACACGCCAGTTCCTCACTCGCGCCGCAACGTCGGGGCTAGCGAACGAAAGGTCCACTATCGACCCATCCCGTCGCCGCACGCACGTGTTGACGGAGCCTCTGTTTAGCAAACAGAGGCCCGTCGACGCCGCCCACTCTACCACCGCCGCTCCACGGGCGTCCGTCGCAGGGGACCCCCACGCCGTGGATATAGCGTTGAAGTCCCCCACGACTAAGACGTGGCTAGGTGCCAGTCGCCGTATCGAGGTCTCCAGGCTGTTAAACCAGACCTCGAAATCAGCCAGACTCCGGTTGGGGGAGAAGTAAACGCCGTACAGCGTAACTCCCTCACAGTCGGCTGCTACGTATCCCGTGCCCCTGTCTCTGATCGACAAGGGCGGACAACGCAGCGCCGTGGAGCTGACGATTGCCACGGAGCCATCGCGGCTGCTCGCCCAATGAGGGCGGTCAGGAACGCAATAAGGCTCCGCAGCTACGGCTACACCAATCAACCGCTCCACCATGGTTTGCAGGAGAAGATCCTGCGCCCTGGCGGAGGTTGAGATTCGCCTGGAGAAGGACAGTGTCACGGTTGAATTTTAAGCCGTAACCATATCCTCCTCCACCCGCGACGGAGGCAAAGCCACGCTAGGGGGGCAGCCTGGGCCGATTGGCTGGTCCCCCCCTTTTTTGGGCCTGTCGTCGGGGGTCTGCAACCCTCCCGCCCCATGCTGTGCTTGGCAGGCCTATTGCCTGCCGCGCACGCGGGGCAGTGAGGAGCAGCGGTGCAGGTTGCTGCCCGGTGCCCTGCCTGACCGCAGCGGAAACAAAGATCGCTGCAGTCGAAACAGTTAGTGCACGTCGGCCGGGTGTGTCCGACCGCCATGCACTTATAGCACCTCGCGGGTCGGGGCTCCAGCACGGTGACCCGCGCAGAACTCCAGCCCACGAGGAGCCTGCCTGCGTCACTCCGTCTCTGACGCATCTCCCTCCGGCGCAATTAAGCGTTTAAGGAGCCGTGAAGGCTGCTTCGCCAATTCAGCTACAACTCGTTGGGACCCACTTGGTTTCGGAAATAGGGATGCGTCTGTCTTCTCGCTGCCATCCGTTTCCATCTCCGTCACATCGGTGGCGGTGCCACTGCCCCCCGTCAAACTTGCTGCAGGTGTTGGTATCCTGCCGCGGGTCCTCCTCCTCGCTCCTGTCTTCTCCACCTTCTCTTCCTTCTTTGCCTCCTTTTTGCTTGTGGCGTTGGTTGAAGATACATGGGGCTGACAGAGCCGGTCTTGCTACTCGGCTCTGTGAGGGATTCTCTAGGCGCGTTGCACCTGGTACACTCCTGAGGAATCTTTGTATTTTTACGTTCCGCCATGATGAGTTTAGAGTCCTTTGACTATGGTGCACACCCTCGCGTCTGGACTCCCCTCCAGCCATTCATCCCTCGCCGGGTGACAAAGTTTGGATTAGGGTTATTTTTATAGGGGTTATCTTCCCCGCGGTCCGAAGACCCCCGGTCCAGTCCGTTCAGGATTACGGGTCGGGCCGAACGGAGGTCTGTACCAGACCGTGACCACCGCTTGTGTCAGCAAGCGGTGAGCCCGTCGCCCCTCAGCCCCATCTCCTTCCCAGGGCCGGGGAGGCCCACTCTGGCCCCGCTGGCCCTCCACGGCAGACCTCCTGCCAACCGGTCGCAGAAGCAAGCGGCGAGCCGGTCGTCCCTCAAACTGAGAAGCTCCGTCTCCAAGGACGGGAGGGCCACTGTGACCCTGTTGTCCCCTCCCAGAGTCGGGGGGGCCACTATGGCCCCGCTGACCCTCCACGGCGAACGTTCGGGCTGTCCACTGTGCCCTCTGCTAATCAGAGGGACACGCAGAGACCCGTCCCCTGCCGGAATTCAGCCGCCGGCACTAGAGTGCCGACATTGCCCCGGGTGCACCACGCGGAGGTATCCCGACCCGCACCCCATTTCACACCCACCTAGAGAAATGAAATTTGTTTAATTTTTTATTAAAATAAATTAGCAATTGCCGAATTTATAGATGACCTACTTGTTGATATCAAAAGACATGTTGCAACTGATTATTTTAATTCTAAATTTTATAATGATTTATAATAGACAAACCGTTGTTCCGAATATATTAGTATTTTTATATGAACAATTGATTTTTATTAGTATTTTTTTAATGATTTTTATGCTTGTTAAAACATTATTACATGTTAAAACTTTATTGCATATTGTATTTCCATATGTAAAGTACATAATTATGTTTATTATACTAATAACTTATTGTTAATTTCTTTTTGTTTTTTATTACAGGTAAGTGACGTCATGCAGGTCAATACCGGTAAATAGTAAAATATGGAGTTAGCTTATAGAATTGTTAAACCAAATAATTTGTTATAAGTACCTATACTAGATTGTGCCCGTGTGCTTGGACTTCCGAACATATACATCACTCTACGACATTAATTATCTCTATGCAAAAATTACTATCCTATCGGAACCGTTCATTTTTCGGGCATGTATATGTAGCCTGTCTTTTTCTAGGCCCCAGACTATGTATATGCAAAATATCATGATGTTTGGTTCAGTACTTACAGCGTGAAAGCGTAATAAAAAATAAACAAACGAACTCTCTTTGACATGAGTAGAAGGTAAACCACCTCCACGTTTATCCATGGTTGGATCCATGGATCTAAATAAATGGTTTAAAAATATTTTTAGAAAATCGATTATTAAAACGAAATTCTTCATCACTGTACAAGTCAAAAAGATTTAGCCTGTTTTTGAAAATCTGAACGTTTCTTTGTTTAAAAAAAATTGAAATTGTAGAATATCTGATAAAGATAACTGTTGTTTTCTAAAGAAAGAGCAGCAATCCTATATTTCTAGATTTAATGTAATATAGGTACAGTATACGGTAATGGCCAGTAGTTTTTATCTTTTGTTTAAACTATATGCAAAGTTTTATATATATTTTGTGGATTTGATCCTCGAAGCTAGCAGCCCTAATAGTGCACAGTGCATGTAAGTTTGTGCGAAGCAACGGCCGCGGTGTGAATCTTGAAATCCTATGTAGAGCTGTCTCAGAGCACAATAAACGGGCAGCTTATATATGCCGTATGGTATAAGTTACGAGAATATGCAGTTTGTAACTTGCAGAAAATCGTCTAAATATGTTACAAAATTAAAGTAAGTACTTAGTAGATATTTTTATATATATTTTTAGCATTTGACATTAAGCATGTGCATGCCATATAAATTAAGACAAATTTTGAAAATGTGAAATCGAAAATAATATCTATAATGTTGTGTGTGTGCACAGCGTCACCTAAGACGTTAAGTATGAATATGTTAGAGACAGATTATTTATGAGTGTTTATTTAAATTCTTATGAATGGTGATAAGGGTATTCCTGTCCATCGTTGTTATCGCCGCTCATAAACTTACCAATGCACGGCCAGGTAGCTTCTCACTTCTACATATAAAGGAGTCTGTATTTGATAGGCTACCTTCATTTACAGACCAAAAAGTTCACAGCTGGTCCATTTATAAACCTTTATTTAAACTATTTAACCAATTCTCGGCGTTTTTTTGTTGCTGACCATAGGCCTTAAAGAGCGGACACTGTGAACGGCCTTGGGCCGCCTCCATCCAACAGCTACGTGCAGCTTTGACAAGATTGTAAATCCACCTGCTATTGTGCCGTCTTATATTACGCTGTCCGAATAATTAACTGCTTCCTCAAAACCTATATTTATTACAGTTCATTAAATGAAGAGTTTCGCTATCAGTTTATGACTTGTACTACGCGAAGTATCATTCGCAAAGTATCTGTGCAGCTCAACGCTAATGTCACGGAACGATGCTCGCCACTGACTTCCTCTTTGTATGCCTCAACTTAATATTTTTATTTCACATTCAAGCCTTTTCCAACACAACTTTGTTACTGTTGCTATTTACAATGACTTCCATATATTTGTAAGTAGGATTGATGTGACTAACAACGTCACCCAATTCGGTTAGAAAGAATGTGTTATGAAAATTGGTAATTCCGAGCAATTAACGTAATAGCTCAGTTAGCAGAGCGTCTGGAATGGTTATCCAGAAGCCGTATTTTCAAACTTATTGTGGCTATGATTTTTCATTTCACATTTTGTGCCCTAGTAGGTAAGTGGCCGAGTATTTCAAATATTATATAAATACTAGCAAACCCTGCCACGCGTTACTGTGGCACACTTATAATTCATTTAATGATTATATATTGACATACTTAATAGCCGTTTCTCAGGTTCCCTCTCCAGAATCAGTTCGATTCCCACTCAGGACAACTATTTGTGTGATGAACACAGATATTTGTACTGCGTCTGGGTGTTTTCTATCTATTATATGTATTTATTTACAAAAAAATAGTACTATATGTATTATATCATCTGGTATCCATAGCACAAGCATTAGGCTTAGTTTGGGACCAGAGGACGTTGTGTGAAAAATGTACGTGAATATTTATTTATTTATCAACGTATAATTTTACCAGTGTTCGTCGCGTGCCCGAAATTCAGGCGTCGTCATTATAAAAAAAATTAAGAACCTTTAAACATTTTTTTGTAATAATAACACATTTCGCTCATGACTGACGCATAGACCAAACAGGACCAAACGGTTATTACCTGTTTCGACTATAAGATGTTTAGTTATCAACCCTTCTCTTCTATCGCTGGCCGTTTTTCTCTCCAAGAGAGTACCACAATATGCGGTTCTGTGCCACCTGCAGTTAACGGCATCCCGTGGCTTTGAACAGATTGTCAGTCCACCTGGTGGTAGGCAGTCCGAGGATTCTCTATCCGATTCTTCTATCCGATCTATCGAGTCTATAATCGATAAAGTAATAGAGGTATCAAAGGCACGGCCGGCAGGACAGGAATAGTTCACAATTAAAGAGCATCTATTTTTGCACCGACAAGATACAGGCGTTCGGTATGTTTGGTACAAGTTATAATATTTATGAGCTATTTGATGAATATTTGGTTCTTCGCTAATATTATATGCTAAAGTAAGGTTGTTTGTTAGTTAAGCTTTTACGTCGAACTTTTCCGCAAAGAAAAAAATATTTCACTGATGATCCGTCAGTGAAGTATTTATATTCTGAATGCCACGTGGACATGTCGCGAGCAGAATCTAGTTTATTATAAGCTAGTTTTTGACTATATACCATTTGGTGGTAGGTTGTGCATTGGAAAAAAAAAGAATCAAAACCTATTACCATCTCGAGCGCCATAAGATCTACAGCCACTAAACTGGGCCCGTAGAACCTCGGAAATCGTATCGACATCGCATCGTGTCTTTGTTATTGGTTGAGAGATCACTGTGATTGGGCGTCGATGTCATGAATAGATGATTTTGTGAATCACATTCTAACCCCTTGTCCTAGGTGAACGATAAACGCGTTAATACGACGCGACGCGACGTGACACGTTTTCCGTGTGGTGACGGACTAAGAATACAAGTGTCACCACCCCATTCTTTCCCACGGGTGTCGTATGAGGCGACTAAGGGAAGTAAGCAATTGTCATCCATTGCATGACTCGTGGTAGGGCTGGGTATCAAGTGGGAGTACTCACTTGGTATCGGGCCCGAGCGGGTTGGTACCACCATCTCCCGTGTGACCGACCATGAAGCACATCGTTGCGTTTTGGTTCTAGCGGGAGATAGTTCATTTCCAATTCGCTGCAGTGGCTTGGCAGTATTCGCTGCAGTGGCTTGGCAGTATTCTTAGTATAGCTGAGTCCAGGAGCGGCCGTTACCACTTGTTTATTACGTGGGCTGTGGCTCGTCTGCCACTTTAAGTTGGTAATAAAAAAATATGTCGCTAGTATCTATAGACTACAGTGACCGCTTACCATCACGCGGGTTATATACCTGATTAAAAACTTTTTTTTGTTAAGGCGAGAAAATAGTTCCTAACCGCACACCCCGTCGTTCGGGGCAACGAACAGGGTAGTGTGGGGCCTGCACCCACTAAAGATACCCGCCGTGTGCCGTCTCTCCGCCTTTATTGTCGGGCCACTGGAACTATATTACATTCCTTCTGTGGTCCGCCGGCGATATGTTGTCCGTTGGCGAACCTGATTAACACCCTTAAACTATGGAAAAAGGAGTAATGTTTTTGAATGTATTAAACACAAAGGGAAAAATGTGAAATCGAAAATAACAGTCACGAGCAGGATTTGAACCTGCATCTCCTGGATACCGTCCAGATTCTTTGCCAATTCAGCCATCGTGACAATTGCTCCTGATTGCTAATTTCGATAACACATTCATACTTAACGTCTTTGGGTGACGCCTGCGTCATCTGTCGAAAGTATTTTCATACATTATACCGACCAGGTAAACTTAATTTTACAATTAAGATTTTTACCTAATAATGACGCAAACCCTATAAATATTTAGATATTTTTATATATATTTTTAGCATTTGACATGCTTAGCACTATACATTAAACACAAAGTGAAAATACTGCCGACAGATGGCGCAGGCGTCACCCAAAGACGTTAAGTATGAATGTGTTATCGAAATTAGCAGTCAGGAGCAATTGTCACGATGGCTGAATTGGCAAAGCATCTGGACGGTATCCAGTAGATGCAGGTTTAAATCCTGCTCGTGACTGTTATTTTCGATTTCACATTTTTCACTTTGTGTTTAATGTATAGCGCTAAGCATGTCAAATGCTAAAAATATATATAAAAATATCTAAATATTTTTGAATGTACATTAGCTTGAGATGTATTCTCTTATCAGTTATACCACAGAAGACAGTAGGACGCCTCAGATTCCCGTCGGGACAAACGTCGCGCTACGCGTCCCGTCAGACAACTATCAATCACGCTGTTTGTACAGTTCCGGGTGTTGGACATTACAAACAGACATACATAAGCTGTGGCCAGTTATACTCCCTTCTCAGACGACAGCTTTGATAAGTAGTAGTCAGTACATGTGTTGGTATAACATTTTCCAAAATCTATGTGAACGCTACTCATCATTCCATTTTATACGTATACATGAAGCAATTTCCTCCCTTGTATGTGAACGTATTTTTTGAACGGCCCCTTACATGGGCCATGGTTCATCTATTTACCACTAATTTAACATGTTAGCCTTTGTTAATTTATTCAATACATTTACCCATAATTACATTCTTTACTAAAAACATCTTTTGTGCTTAAAATATTCATCACCGTCCGTATGTCGGTCCGTATACCCTACTCTGGGGTGCTCACTTAATTTATTTAACGAGCAGGGGAAGTGTGTGTTGTTTAATAATAATTTGTTGTTCGGTAGAGGGCTCGTGTGGCGCGGGATCGGGGAGAAAATTGTACGATTATCGTTGTTGTCTTCGTTAAGGATGTTATTAAAGTACTTTAAAATTTATGCTGGATTATAATTAAACTAAGATTTACGGCACCTCTGCCGTCACATGTATTACGTGTGAAAATATGTAGTTAAAATTGTCTTATAATCAGTATCTCAAAGGCAGAGACCAGTATATATATATTTGACTGACGATCTCATAGAAATGAGAGATTAATTTCTAAGGATTTTGTATTGAAAGCCACACTTAAGCCAGCGTAATTTTCTCTAGAATGGAATGAAAAATAATTTTATTCGTGTGGTGACGGACTAAAAATACAAGTGACATCACCCCGTGTCGTACGAGGTGACTAAGGGAAATAAGCAGTTATCACCCATTGCATTACTGGTGGTAGGGCTGGGTAGTAAGTGGGAGAACGTAAGGACAGCTTTCTTTTTTTTTTTTTTTTTAATTTATTGAAAGGACTTTATCGCTGAGCGATAACATCGTCCCATTAAAAACAACACCACAGAGATAAAAACAACAGTACAGAGATAAATAACAATAGTTTAGTTCTTACATAAGCCTACTTCCACCAATTTCACCAACAATTTGACCTCTTCTGGAGTCGGGCAAGACAACAAACTATTAATAAAGCCAGTTTCCGTAGACCTATTCCAACCAAAAAATGAACTTCTCGTAGCTTCGTTCCGGACGCACTCCATCAAAATGTGTTGGACATCTTCAATAACACCACAGTCTTTGCAGTTAGGTGATGCTACCTTTCTCATTAGAAAAGGACAGCTTTAAAATAAACATTATTATTAAAATAATCGCCATTCTGATATCACATGTTTATACTCTATAAGGCCACGATGCCACTATGTCAGGACGATAAATTTATTGATGGACCAATAGCGCCTCTAGCTGTTCCCATATAACAACTGCTTGTTGTCATTGAGTCGTTGAATTTTTTTATCATTGAACGTCGTAACTAGCTGTTCCCATAAAAAGACGTGACGATATTTTTATCGTGGCTACGATAAATAGTCGCAACAATGACGTTCTATTTGCTGTCTTCTCATCTATACTTTTTAAACGTCGCGCTAGCTGTTCCCATTGTCTCGATAATCTGTCATTACATCAAAAACAAGTCGTGGACGATAGTTAATAGTGACCTGTATGTGAATACTTTGGTTAGTTATACAAGGCCCTGGGGTTGAAATTAACCAATACGCGGGTTTATATTGGCATTAGCAGCAAGTGGAAAGCGGTTACCTTCATCTTCTACCAACTTAACCAATACGCGCGTCGCCAAAAAACTCGCTGATGCCGTGCCGTATGTGACACGAGAGAGCTGAAGACACCTCATCGGAAATCTGTGATCGTCACGCCAGAGAATTCGCTGTAGCAGCAGATGCTTAGTAGAGACTGCAACCTGTCTATACATTTGTTTGATGTCAGACACATAAACATAAATAAATTTACGAAATCGCAACAACACTGAAAACACTTCAGGTTGCACCACGGGCCCCACAAGAGCGTCATTCAAACTAACACCAGAAGAAGAAGGTGCAGAACCATTGAACACAACCCTGAGCTTTGTGGTGGTGGATGTTTCCTTAAAGACATGCATGGTGAGGCATATAAAACTCCACCCCTTTGCCTTGGTGCGGCTTAACATTATCTACAAAATGCGCATGCCCAAGGTTCACCAGCACATCGATAAACGCTTTGTAAGCTTTAGCGAATTCAAAATTCTTTAAAAACTTTAATTCCACTTCCGCTTGGAAGCGACGGAAAGCCATATTAAAAGAATTACCCAATTTTTGCAGAATGTCTTGCTTTACAGGAAGATCAACATGATACCGACCAGTTTCATCACGAGACACCTACTCGATAAATAACTGCTCAAAAGCCTTCTCCTGCAACGATAAAATAGGTTTATTAGAAGTTTCCTCTAAAGACCAAAATTTAGCAATATCATCATGTAATTCCGATACATGAAAGGTATATGAGGAGAGGTATGAGGGACTATGACTCCTGTACTTTGAATGGACAAATCCCCACAGAAAACCCATCCAAATACAGTGTTGAAAAGATAAGGGTATCCTTCACCTAATGAAATGTTTCCATCACACAGTGACATGCCAAAAATATGTGCACCCAAAATGACATCAACTTCTTTTGAGTGATTGTAGTCTGGGTCAGCCAATTTGACAAAGGAAGGCAAAGCAACTGTCTTAGCAGAAACTGTAGCAGTAGGCAATACATTAGTGATAACATCTATCACACCAAACTCAGATTTTATTTTAAAATCAGAGCAACGGGAGATAACCGTTAACTTAACCTTTTTAGTTATTTTTGTACTAGTTATTTTGTATTATATCAACCTACACCAGCTACCAACGAATCAGTGTAGTTGAAGTATTTTTCAGCAAACTTGCTAGCCAACTTTTTAGTGATGTAATTTTTCTGACTACCGACATCTAACAGCATCCTACACGTTACTCTGTTACCATCCGAATCACCCAGGACTGCATGAACTATAGGCAACAGTGAAACAACTTGCTTGTCATCATACAAATGGAATCGAGGCACAGCAACATTACAAGCCTCATCACTACTTACAGTGTTACAACCAGATACATTGCCATCAACATGTAACACAGAGTGATGGCTTTGTTGACATTTTTTACATTTACGAGGGGTGATCCAAAAGTAATGATAATTGGTTACTTCAGGTCCACATAAAACTCCAAAAAAATTTTTTTTCGCTAGCCTATATACTCACTACGTCAGCCTATAAAAATCATATAAATAGGTCAGGATTTCCGGGAGATACATTCATTTGAATACGAACTGTCGAAGAGATAACATCAACATGGAGAAAAACGAAATTAGAGCTGTGATCAAGTACCTCTGTTTGAAAAAAATGTCTACAAAAGACATACACTGTGACTTGGTGGAAACATTGGGGGACTCTGCTCCTCCATATTCTACAGTTGCACGCTGGGCCAAGGAGTTTAAGCTGGGCAGAACATCCACTGAAGATGAACATCGCGAAGGACGCCCATCCACGTCCCTCACAGAAGACAACGTGAAAAAAGTCGAAGATGTTGTGTTGGCAGATCGAAGAGTGACCATCAGGCATGTAGCTAAGGTCACAGGGATCTCATATGGAAGCGTTCAAAGAATCATTTCGAACGAGTTGCATATGAAAAAGGTCTCTACGCGTTGGGTTCCCAGAATGTTAACCGACGAGCAAAAGAAAAAACGAGTTGACATTTCGAGGGTCAATCTCGAAAAGTTCCAAGCAGATAAAGAAAATTTTTTGTTGCGTTTTGTGACTATGGACGAGACCTGGATCCACCATTTTGATCCTGAAACAAAAAAACAATCGATGACTTGGAAGCGAGCCTCCTCACCGACGCCAAAGAAATTCAAAGTCTCAAGTTCGGCGGGAAAGGTTATGGCGTCTGTTTTTTGGGACGCTAAAGGAAAAATTTTGGTGGAATATTTGGAAAAGGGAGCCACTATTACGGGCTCTTACTACGCAGACCAAATAAGAAGATTACGGGAGGCCATTAAGGAAAAAAGACGCGGCAAACTGCGAGCTGGAGTGCTGTTTCACCAAGACAACGCACCGGCTCACAAAGCCGCAGTTGCGATGGCTGCCATTCAAGAAACGGGATTCGAACTGGTCGAACACCCTCCCTATTCGCCAGATCTGGCTCCTAGTGACTTTTACCTCTTTCCTCGGCTCAAGGAACACCTCCGAGGCAAGAAATTTGAAGACAATAGCGAAGTTATGGCCGCTGTTGAGGCCTCGTATATTCATTTAGTTTTGAAAAATTAGAAACATTATGAGATTTAGACAAACACAATACACACAACTTTTCTCTTTGAACAAAGTTTAATCTTTCAGACGGACTGAGCTTGAGCAACTTGAAACACTTACTTGTGAGATGCGGCTTCTTACAAAACAGACAAGATTTGCTTACAATTAGAGAGGTACTTGTAACATGGGATGTGCAACGCTGCATCCGTTGCTGTGTGCTGCTGACAGCAGAAACATCTCGTGAAACCATCTCTAAAGCCTGACATCTATGCTGTAAAAAATCAATGAAATTTTGAAGTGAAGGAAATTCACTTGGGCTACGCTGGAGTTCATAGTCACGGAGAGTGCCATAATCTATTTTAGTGGACAACAGGTGTATCAAAATGACATCGGCCAAGTGTTTAACATCCAGTGACAACAATGAGTGATAACACTGCATGAAATCATTTATAAATTTTCTTAAATTATAAGATTTATTAACCTTATTTAAGGCCATTATAGAATTTAAATGATGTTGAAAAAACAATATTTTGTTATCATACCTCTTTACCAGTATTGCCCAAGATTTTATATAATTATCATTATTACATTCTAAAGTAGAAACTAAAGATGCAGCCTCCCCACGAAGGCAAGACTTCAAATAGAGTAACATTTTTGTACAGCACTTAAAGTAGTATTATTATGCACCAGTGATATATACAAATCTTTGAAAGACAGCCACACTCCATAATCTCCATCGAAAGTGGGTAATGTGCGGTGAGGTAGAAGGGCGCCGCCGGCCTGGCCCCCAAACGTGGTGGGTCTGGCCGTGGCAAAGCTGCCTCATCCCCCATGCGTTGTAGATGAGCTATTCTATTAGGTATCTTCTTTGCTAAATCATAATATTTAGTTTCTAAAGTGAGACCTTCTTCACCATGCGCTTCGTCGATATTTTCTAACAACATGTTCACCTCGTCCACTTTTGTGAAGATATCCTTGAGACGCTCGTTAGCTAATTTTAGCTCCGCCGTCGAAAGAATGTTTGAAAAATCAAGGGAATTTTCCAAATGAGTCATACGCCCTTTTAAGTACCTGCGCGTATATAATAATTTATGTTCCTCTTCCATTTTGCAATGTGACGAGACAAACTGAAATGTAGCTAGTACAACTGTTGCGGTGAACGGACAAGATGGACGACGATGACGCCGCAATACTATTCACGACGAGTATGTTGCAAAGTTCGCGAGTAATGATTTTTAGTGTAATACGGAGAACTTATTTACCGTAAATAGTCACAAATCAAACTCCCCCAGAGCCAAATTACTGTAGAAAAATCCTGTCCAAACTTATTACGCAATTCACGTGGACGACACTGAACACACGCGGTAGTCTTTTCACAGGAAAAACACCACAGTCTTACTTATAAAAATACGTTCATACGGCTAGGGGACCAATTGGTTAGTTATACAAGGCCCTGGGGCTGAAATTATACGCGGTTTACTTGTTATAAATTTATATCAAGAGAAAACACACGTTACATGACATGGCGGAAAATTAGAAAGTAAAGAGTAATGTCTAAGAATGTATATAAAAATAGGAAACGGAAACAACACAGATTATACTCGCTAGCAGTCGATAATTCCTGTATGGTAGTAATAAGTAAAATACTATCTTAAATAATATTTAATCTATGTTAGACAAAGAATTAAGGTGCGCTATCTTGTATTACTCAGCCTAAATCATTATTGATTTAGGCTTCACTTATAGCAGATAGATGGCGCAACAAGTTGTTAAGGTACATTATTGTCCATACTTACATTAAAATAAAAACCATGACACTTTAATCTGCACGACTCTCTGTCGTCGCCACATAGCGGGAACGCGCCCTAAGTGCTATAAGTACTCTATGTTATTCTGTGATGCATTGCTCTATACTCGGCTCGTATATTCAAGACTTTATTTATATTTAAGAAAGGTCATAAGGGAGCTTGTCTCTAGCGCGCGAATAAATCTGGAGATCGTGATTGGATTTTTGTTGTAAGCTTTCCTTGAGTCTGTTCGCAATTGCGAGATGCGATACTCGGATATCATTTTTGTAGGCAGAAGATAAAAAAGGTTTTATTCCATCACTTCTATTTTGATAGTAGATTTTTTTTTTATTTGAGATCTATTATTTGGTAACCTCTGACTGTTATAGTCATACAAACTCGTTAACTATTTAGAAGACCATTTTAAAATGGGATCTCCTGATACCTAATCCTTACTTTTCTTTTTCTAACTATTACTATCCCATGCACGAGTCTCCTCTTACAGTGAGAGGAATTTAGGTTATAGTTCACCACGCTGGCTCAGTGCAGGTTGGCAGACTTCACAAGTCGTCGCGAAAATCTCTCAAGTATGCAGGTTTTTTTTCATGATGTTTTTCTTCACTGAGTGTGAGCTATCTCTCTACCATTATTTTTACGGTATAAAAAGTAAATGGGGATTTCTGTTTCTTTTTTTAATTTTCGAAATCTTTTATTTCTTATATATTTTTTTTATTTCTGATATCTGTTAAAAATGTGAAAGTGGAAAGATGTATGTGGAAAAATGGATTTTTCCTGCGGGATTGCAATTTTTCTTATGGAAGTCATTAGTGTGACGTGACGTATTTATATTCTCAAGTTCACGTGGAGGAAGTCGCGGGCAGAAGCTATTGTTCTATAAATACATTCACAAATCGGTAGCCTCAACAAAGGAGCAGCGTTTGAAATTAATTACCGACATGGAGACACGGCCGTAGTCTTCTGTGTCTTGTCAAACATTAATGATACAGCCCTGCGGTATCGTTAAGGGTTTGGTTCTGTTCGTAGCGATTTAATCCTACCTATATTGTAGCGTTGGCGGAGTGGTTTAGATAGCGACCATTAGATAGTCCTATCCGGGGAAGTTCTCTAATCCACTGAGCTACCGTACTACCTTGTGGTCATACCCAATTTCCTCATCACATTTGTCTTAACGACCAATGCCATCTATCGGAACCCATTTACATGTATTAAACGAAGGAAGGGACGCAGGTTTGATTCCCGCCCGTACTAATGTTCTCTCTTTCCTCATTCACAAATAATAATTTGTACTCTAATCAAGAGCTATTCAACAAAGTTGCATCAAAATTCGTTTAGTAGCTTACATACAAAAATTGAAATATTGTTTTGTGTTCAGACACGCCTATTTTTTTTCAAATATTAAATGTACAGGCATATTCTGTTACAGCTTTATAATAGTTAGGACATACCTGAAATGAACATTACACAGTACATTCACTCGTAGATAATTAAATTACAACTCCGATAAGACAACGGTGTTGTGGTCTCGTTATTTATTAAACTATTAGGTAATTTGTAAAACAGAGTAAGTACTACACAAACTTTACTTCGATATCTGCTTTATAATTACAAATAACTTGCTAGTTAATATTTTAAGTCGCCTGTAAGTTACAAATTAATTACTCTAGTACAAGGTGAAATCTCGCGGAAACTAAATCATCAAATATTCACAGAGCTCCATTCCTTATGGGATTATTTCGCGGGGGTTGCTCTTAATTGAACACGGCTCCGTTTCATGGTGTGCAATATTAATGTATTTGTTTTTAACTTAGTGTAAGTTTCTTACTAGTTCTGTTATTGTAGCTAGACAAGGAAACGTACTTACTTTAATAACCTTTCTTTTTGGTTAAGGCAGGAAAAAAAATGTACCTAACCGCATACCTCGCCGTTCGGGACAACGATCAGGGTAGTGTTGCTATGTCCCGTCCTCCGCTTGTATTAGCGGGCCACTGGAATTATGTTACATTACTTCAGTGGTCCGCCGGCGGCTTACCCTATCGGATACCCTCTAACGTACGTATGCTTTATGTTTGATAAGCCATTTAAAACATGATTTTTCCCTCTAAACCGGAGTAAGATCTTAAAATTAATGTTATCGTAAAAATAAATAGTTTATTTTATCATGTAAATTAAACTTTAACGAACATTTTAATAAAACATAATATGCTAGCATTTAGATATTTTTATATATATTTTTAGCATTTGACATGCTTAGCACTATAAATTAAACACGAAGTGAAAAATGTCGGTATAATGTATGAAAATACTTCAGACAGATGCCGCAAGCATCACCCAAAGACGTTAAGTATGAATGTGTTATCGAAATTAGCAGTCAGGAGCAATTGTCACGATGGCTGAATTGGCAAAGCATCTGGACGGTATCCAGGAGATGCAGGTTCAGAAACTGCTTGTGACTGTTATTTTCGATGTCACATTTTTCACTTTGTGTTTAAAATAATATGCTGGCGCTATGCTGCCGCATGACTTTAGTATCGTTGATTTGCGTGCGCCAAGTACACCGACCGGCCATGAGCAGCTCGGTGTGTTTTGCTTTTATCGGGAGACAGCTGTTCTGTCTTGAGCGGCTTAGCAGTAATCTTAGTAAAATTGAGTCTATGAACGATGGTGACCACTTACTGACCCCACCATAATCAGTAAAAGACGACGGTTACCATTTACCATCAGGTGGGCCGTGGCTAGTCTGCAACCATACGCAATAAAAAAATCCCCAACCCTCCATTTTTCTGGGATACAAACTAGTCTAT
Organism: Leucoma salicis; assembly: GCA_948253155.1. Classification (NCBI taxonomy): domain Eukaryota; kingdom Metazoa; phylum Arthropoda; class Insecta; order Lepidoptera; family Erebidae; genus Leucoma; species Leucoma salicis. Next base: position 2,566,688 of record OX411830.1, on the reverse strand, counting down.
GTCAAATACTTCTGTAATTAAGCTTCGATGGACACAGCAATATCTGTACAATGTACATCCCTTACGAATATCACAAATTCGAGAGTGCGGTTTTATAATAGTATACATTAATAGATAGATTCATTTCCTCCCCAGAAAACGTTACTGGGCATTCAAAATTGTCTTTCATCTCCAAGCGACCGTGCTCTAAAGATTCCGACATCTTAAACGACTGAACAAGGGTGAAATAAATAAATCAAACTGAATTTGTTAATAAAGCCATTTATTGTGATGTCAGTGAAGGCTGCGGGATTGTCGATCTACCCGCAGAATTAATTATTCATTATTTTATAGTTTATCTTGTTCTCTATAAGATGTACATAATTAAATAGTTTTATGCCTGTTTTGATAGACTATATTTGTAAACAGATGAAATAAATTTACTGAAAAATTCCTCGTTAATCGTTCCCTGAAGATAGTTCCTAAACTGACGTGCACATATGAGACATGTAATAAGAATGAGTGAGTAACAATATGTCAACAAAAATTGTAACTATTAGAAATTCCTTGTCTCTACGTAACTTTACCGCGTACTTAGCCGTGTAGGGCCGGCTTATGAATTGTCCCACCCCTCTCCACCCATAGGAGTCGTAAGAGCCGACTGAGGAAAACCGGGGGAGTGGGCAGCAGCACTTCCTCGAGTATTAACAACATCCACTGTGATCGCCAACCCTCCTGCCACGCATGGCGATTACGGCACTATCCCCCATTTGGGGAGGCCTATGTCTAGCAGTGGATGTTGAAAGGCTGATGGGATGGGATGTAACTTAACTTTCTGACAAAAACAACGTTATTTACTTCTACAGTTGTGTTTCATGTGGTGAGTGAGAGCGCCGAAGGCCCTCCTTATCCTTCCTCTCCACCTCCTATCCCTTTCCTTGGAGTTGGTGACGCTCTAGTGATGCTTCATTGCCTCTGGTGTTGCTAGCGTACTGTATGATTGCTTGCTACCCGCCCTTTGTCGTTCTCTGTTAAACATAGCTGTCTGCAAGAGAGCGCCGCAAGAAGCGGTATTGTACCGACTGCATCCAACGTCTCCTTGTCAGTGCCTGATCAGTGATCCAGCTTGGGGGGCCGTCCTACGCTGCGGCGTCCGATAACTACACGGTCGCCTCTCCAGAACCTTTACTGACTGATTGTCTTTCGTCGAGCGATGGAACTTACCCATTATCAGATTATCAGTTCAGCTTGCCCACACTTTTTTTTTTGTTTAGGCGGGAAAAAATGTACCTAACCAACACCTGTCGTTCGGGGCAACAAACAGGGTAGTGTGGGGCCTTCACCCACTAAAGAAACCCGCCGTGTGCTGTCTCTCCGCCTTTATTGGCGGGTCACTGAAACTAAGTTACATTCTTTCGGTGGGAGCTTGCCCACCCTTTTTTTTTTGTTTAAGCGGGAATAAATGTTCCTAACCGCACACCTCCTCGCTCGGGGCAACGAACAGGGTAGTGTGGGGCCCTCACCCACTAAAGAAACCCGCCGTATGCCATCTCTCCGCCTTTTTTTGGCGGGCCACCGGAACCATATTACATTCCTTCAGTGGTGGAGCTTGCTCACCCTGAGAACTGTTTCGTGTAGATGACACGCTGAGTGACTTTAATCTTTCTTACAAGCCCAATATGTAGGGACCACGTCTCTGTTCCATATGGCATCACTACTGCTGTGAATCGGTCAGAGAACTTGTTACGTACTGCGGGATTTTTTATGATTACCAAAAGTAACCGTAATAGAAATAATATACACAGGCAATGTATCTTAGTCGTATATTGTGTATTCGATTTAACGTCAGAATATAATTAACATAGTTAATCAAATTACATGTTTTGTGAAAAACCGATTTAAACTCACTAACACAGCGTTAAAAGTTAAAACTTTTTAACCACAATTAATTATACCCTTTTAACATAACTTAGTTATTTATAGTATTGTTAACGTTACTGTCATATTATATAAATTAAATTTAAAATATTTAATGTTAAAATTAAACAAACATGACATCGTTTAGTGGTGGGACATTGCCCCACCCGGCATGAATGTGCAAGGGGGTTAGAATGTATCTCACTAAATTATATCGACATCGCATCCTGTCATTGTGAGTGGTTGAGAGTTGAGAGGTCACCGTAAGTGGCTGAGGGATTATTGCGATATCACACGTTGATTTTTCTACCAATTACAACACAACATCTATACTATTACAAAGCTGTAACAGAGCTATGTCTGTACATTTAAGACATTTGAGAAAAAATACTGTATTAGGCTATATAGCCTATATAGGCGTCGTGGTGAAGTGTCTAAACACAAAATGATTTTTTTAGATTTTTTGTCTGTTTGTTTGCTCGCGCATCACGCAAAAAGTACTGAATGGATTTTTTGATATACTCCCGGTTGACACGGCACAGCTGATTTTTCAAACTTAAAATGTCTTTATTTATTATATATCCATCCATCAGCCTTTCAACGTCCACTGCTGGACATAGGCCTCCCCAAGAGAACGCCACAACGAGTGGTCCCGTCATGGGGGATAATGCCGTAATCGCCACGCTTGGTAGGCGGGTTGGCGATCGCAGTAGATGTTGTTAATACTCGAGGGAGTGCTGCTGCCCACTCCTTCGGTATTCCCTCAGTTGGCTCTTACGAATTCCGTGAGTAGAGAGGGGTGGGACAATTCTAAAGCCGACCCCACACGGCCACACATATATAGCACTTGTAAAATAATATCTACACACACATATAAAGAACAAACACTATTTTTAACACTCGTTATATTTTTGATGCCATTTTTGTTATTTAAACTAGTTAAAAAACTGTTTGAAGAAAATCTGGCTTGGACGTCCGTGAGTTGTAGGTAATGTATGTTAACACGATAACGACCAAAATACTTAATTAATCGAGTATTTTTTTTTCGTTTACGAATTGTTATGACTAGGAATAGAGCCCTATTACTTTTCACGTTCCGATTCGATGTGGTTTAATTGTTATTAAATAAACAAAAAAATACTGAATATTTACGGCATTCACGCTCGACGCGACACTAAAACCAGCGCCTTTCATGAGAACTACCTACCTTTTTACGTACGCATAGCCAGTAGCCACCGGTGGTTTTACTATCGTCAACAGAACAGAACGCCGTTCGCCCGGCCGGTACATTGTTTTTTGTTAAAAGAATACCTTTGTTTGACGAACTGATGATATTTGTCAAGTATAATTACTATTTTATCCATAACAATAAGTAAAAACACTAAACACACGTAAATAATAACACAACGTTATAAAACACGAAAAAAACATATTTTACATTCCACAATATTTTTGCGTGGCCTTGGCGTCACGTTGTTTTCACTTAGAACAAAGTATAAAATTATAAGGCAACCAAGTTAGGAAGATAAATGGTTTAGAGATTTCTTGTTGAACTCATTGATTTTTAAATAAGTCGTATAATATTGTCCAAAGTTGCAATTTTCTATTGATAGATGTCGCTGTTTTAAAGTAAAAGAGATATTGACAAATGCAGCCCTAGATGTCGCAAGTGGCAATTTTATAGATGTATTCAGTTGCTGTTGTATCATAGAACCACAATATTTCTTTTTTTTGTAAGGAAACTAGCGATGTCTTTTTGTTTTCTTAAATTGTTTTTGTTTACAGTTTAATAAATTATTCAATTTTACATGTTTATATATATATATTATATGCACTTATGCAGATATATATGTAAACTCATGGGTTGTTGTTCTTACTAATTGCCAGATGGCGCCTTGCAAAATGACAGAAGTAGACCAATGTAGAAGTACTTCTTAAAATTAGCGCTAGATGGCGTGACATGAAAGACATGAAACCCACATTAGTACTTTTTGAAATTAGCGCTATCTATGTGATTTATTGAAAAGTACTTAGTAAAACCAATACATTATTAGTTACTTATCAAATAATCAATTTTATTGTGAAAAATGAAGATTATGAGGCGTGCAGTTTTCGATTTTCCAAAGTATTTATTTATTATTATTAGAATTATATGCCGCTATTCAAAACATCATGTCCACAATTTTATTTATATACGAATACTTAACAGTACAGTCAATACGCTCTATTAGAATTATGTGCCAATACTCAAAACGTCAGGTCCATTTTATTTACAAGAGCTTGCCAGTCAAAGCGCCTAATCTTTTTTAATCTCAGTTTTTTCGTAGGTATCGTTCTAAACTCAGGTTAATCCTGGAACTTTTACTGCGAATAAATCGACTATCACTTGCGCGCTTAAGCTTCCCAGCCTGCCTGATTTTATGCCCGGATATATCTGAAGTGTGATTAAGTTTTAGATAAACTATGCGGAAAATTGGCGAAGCGTTTAAAGTTTTGAGGCATTTTTTCAGTTATTTGTATTTGAATTTTTTACTGCAGTAGAAGTGACATAAATCTGTGTCACTACCTAACCTAACCGACCTCCTTTTTGCTTTCTTTTTAAGACGCTTCCATATTGTAGCGCGACTATAGCATCGACGTCGCGCTACAGCTTTTTCAAATCCGTACGAATGTAAATATCTTGCGGATAATATTTTGCTATCTAATATGTATATAAAATTCTCGTGTCACAGTGTTTGTCGCCACTCTCCTCCGAAACGGATTGACCGATTCTTATGAAATTTTATGTGTATATAGTAGGTCTGAAAATAGGATGTCGACTTTTGTTCATACCCCTAAGTGATAAGGGTGCTCTAACCCATTTTTTTTTCTGTTTTGGACTATTTTCTTTTATTTTAATTTTTATGATTCGGTATCAAAAATTACATACAACCTTAAATTGTCACCCTTCTACTGCCAATCCCTATTTTTTAATAGCGATATTAGTACTTTAATAATTTTCATTACAAAATATTCACGAAAATACATTAGGATGGCGGTACGAAGTTCGCCGGGTGAGCTAGTTTTTATATACATATATTATATTTTAAGTACTTGTTATGCTTGGCCATTTACAAAATGATACCTAATCACGAGCAGCATTTAAATTTGCGTCTCCTGGGAAATTGTTTGAAATATTTTGCCAATAAACTAACATTTTTAGTTTCCTATTTTCGCACTTGTGATCTTGCGGTTAAACCATAATATATTCAGTTCCGTCTAGACAGTTTATTTCTGGAGTAATCGATACAAGTGCACGGAAACTAGTCAGTTTAACACTTTAACTGTTTATCTCTCCGTCTACTAAACTGACCACTGGTACCGCGTATCTACTTCACTATTCCGTATGACGGCTTATTGGAAACAATGGAATCTATGAAATAATTTTATTCCTTGATCGGCTGAATGAATACCGAAACGTCACTGAATTTCTAAGCTTAGCTAGCTTTTAGCTTTAGTTTTTAAGGTCGTGAATATATCAGCTGAATCCATCCATCCATCCATCAGCCTTTTAACGTCCACTGCTGGACATAGGCCTCCCCAAGAATGGGAGATAGTGCCGGAATCGGCACGTTTGGCAGGCGGGTTGGCGATCGCAGTGGATGTTGTTAATACTCGAGGCCGAGCTGCTGCCCACTCCCCCGATATTCCCTCAGTCGGCTCTTACGACTCCCTTGGGTGGAGAGGGGTGGAACAATTCTAAGGCCGGCCCCACACGGCACGGCACGGCATCAGCTGAATACAATAACGATACTAAAATCTGTCGAATTTGTAAAACGGAAAATTATTGCGTGACTCGAAATTTACTATAACTTAAATGTTCTGAATGTATAGTATTCGCCGTATAAATAAGACATTAATTAAATATCTGAATAGCGAGTATTAAGTCACATTAAAACGTTCACTTATAATCGACTAAGATGAGTCACAAGTCACACTCGCGACAAATCGCGTCATCTCTAGCCACGCGCGCGTTTATTTTTGTCGCATCACCGCCCGGCTATTCCCGAGTCACGCGCGTGTTGACGGACAGACGTCTTTGCATCTATTTTAGGGTTGGCACATATTTCCGTGACCGGTAAAAAGATGAAAGTGATTTTTTTTTTTCATTGTTTCACTGATTGACTGCTTTGGCCAAAAAGATTTACTGGTATTATAAATGCGAAAGTATGTTCGTTTGTTAAAGATAGAAAATTACGTAGTGTGGTATAGCTATTTTGCACAAAAATTCAATCTTCCGTAGGGCGTATTTATCTTCCGAAGTTTATGCGGACAAAGTCACGGGTAGAATCTCATTTGTGACATATAAAAATAGGACGATAGTTTCATGAAAATGTTTTTTTCTGTTTATACCCAATAGTTATAACTTTAGCCCTTTTTTTTTTTTATTTTTATTTTAGGTGGGCAAAAATGTCCTACCGCACACCCCGCTGCCCGGGGAGACAACGGGGTGAATGGGGCTCTCACCCACTAAAAACCCACCGTGCGCCTACACCCGCCCTTGCTACGGCGGATCACGGGTACCGCGTCGTTACGACCGCGATCCGCAGGCGGCAGCCCCTACGGGCACCCTCTCTTGAGCGACGCCTCGCGCACTTGGGCGTCGCACCTTCGCGGTAGGCTTCCGCGGACGGCAGGGTACTCCCCGACCCCACCGTCCGCAGCCTCGACTAGGGCGGCATAAGGCGCAAGTACAACAGCCTGGGGTCGTCTCCCTCCTTGCGATCGTGTGCAGGTATTTGCCGAAGCAACCATGCCCCGACAAAACCTGCACCAACCGGAAGGTGAGGATCCCGTGCTGCCGCCCTGCCCATTCTTCCAAGATCGGCCGGAGCGCCCCCACGGTCCAGAGACCGGCTCGGGGCGTCTCCAGCCGAGACTTCCACTTTAGGACGGTGGCGCGGCGGGCATCTTCCCGCCACGATGACATTACGCTCGGCGAGGGGCGGCTGCCCTCCGCCCGCGCCGTCGACGCCCGCCGATAGACGTCGGCGAGCACCTCCGCCTCCAGATCCCACGGGGGGGTTCCGGCCAACGCGCAGGCTGCATCGGTCGAGACCGTGCGGTACCCGCGTATTGCCCTGACCGCTACGACCCTCTGTGGACGCCACAGAAGGGCCCTATTGCGAGCGGCCAGGGACTCCGCCCACACGGGCGCGCCGTACAGTGCCATTGACCGTACTACCTACTACTAACTTTAGCCCTTGGTTAAAAGAAAGGTCTATTGCGGGATTATAGATAATTTCTATGTAACCATCACAAAATAACCGACTTCTAGTTAATACTTATATGGTTTTATCATGGATACCATTGTCAGAACTGGACCAATCAGAACTGGATCAATCAGTACTGGCCAGAATTTAAATGGGACTGCACGGGAAGCACTAGCCTTCAAATAAAAAAATAATCATCAAAATCGGTTCACCCAGGCGAAAGTTCTGAGGTAACAAACATAAAAAAAAAACAATTGAATTGAGAACCTCCACCTTTTTTGAAGTTTGTTGTTTGTTGTATTCATACGTAGGATGATAATATAAATATACATGACTCACGCTTGATTCCAAGAGGGATCGGCAGACACAATGAATTGTTATTTATTATCAAGCGGCCTTCCGTATATTAATATTTAATTAATAACTTGTAAAATCTTTAGCTTATGTGAGTTTACGAAAATACATTTATGTATTATATGTCAATAATAATTCAAATTTGCCGTGTGGAGCCGGCACTAAGAATAGCTCCACCCCGTCTCTTCCTATGGGAGTCGTAAAAGCCGACTAAGGGATTACCGGAGGACCGGGCAGCAGCGTTCCCCTGTATACTAAAAACATCCACTGCGATCGCCAACCCGCCTGCCAAGCGTGGCGATTATGGTAATACCCCCCCTTTTGGGGAGGCCTATATCCAGCAGTGGACGATAACAGGCTGATGGATGGATGGATGGATGGAATAATTCAAATTAATATTTTTGGCATATTTGTTTTTATGTAAGTAACTTCGATCGTTAGCTTTGTGTTTGCAATACACCTATACAGAGTACGTGCATCAATTATTTTTCTTTTCAAAATTTCTTTAATTACCATAAAATATAACAAATGTTATTAACTAAACACGGTTTAGTATAACATGCACCAGAAACTTAAAGGGTAACTATATCAGGCTAACAGCGCCTATAAAAGTTTTTTGATAAAAATACTATTTATGTAACAATACTTTGTAAGTCCTAAATTAATAAAAACTATATTACTTAAATATTTTGATGGCATAAACTAGGAGCACTTTGTATAGCGCATACTTTTAATATAAGGGTATAATATAAACTAAATACCTATATTATGTAAATTTAAACACTATTATACTTAAGATTAAATATTAAAAAATTAAAGGGTATTATAAAATCGCTGCGGACGGCATACTTGCTCGCAGCTCAATCTACCCGCGAGCCAGTCGTTAACAATTATTAGATACAATTTAGACCATCTATGCATTTACTAATAGTAACTTACCAAATATATAAAATTCAGCCCAGACTACATAGTTTTATTTCAAAACATCTTTAAAATCAAGGCTCAATACAAATTAAGTTTACGTAGGTCTATATTAGAGTTATAGGTTATTGGAGTCAAATGAAGTTTACATAGGACCATATCGGAGTTATATTAATAAATCATTAAAATATGTTTACAAATGAAATATTTCTGCCCGAAAACTAAAACAAAATACAAAGGAATTGAGTGCGAAATTCTTGTTTTTGATGTCGATTAAAATTGTAAAAAGATTATATTAAAAATAAAACCGATTCCATCTTACCTTAGTGACAACCCTATCTAACTTTAAACGCACTTGTTGTGCAGTAAATATTTTTGCAAATATATTCTGGCATGCGAATTGCAATTAGAAGTTTTTGATATACTTATAAATCAACGCGAGCACCAAGATGTAGTAGAGTGCGTTTTACGCGCGTAATAACGTTTATTGTAATATGACATCAATCTATACCTATTATAAAGCTGTAACAGAACCAACTCTGAAAATTAAAGAGATTTTCAAAAAAAAAAAAAATTTTTTTAGTTTGCCTGTTTGTTTGTTCGGGTATCACGCAAAAACTACTAAACGGATTTTAATGATACTGCTTCTATATCCGCAACCTGAGTTATAATCTAAAAACTAGCTTTTGTTACTGCTCTGTGCTGATCATCGTCAGGTCTCGGGGTCGATCCCTGGTTCGGGCATTTTCGTAAAAATAAACATTCTTAGTAGCAGTGGAGTTTGGAATTGTGCCTGGTAGACAACAATAGGCTCGCCCCCTATTACGTAGAACTTAAACATAGCTGACGAACCGTGCGTTGATGTGTAATACACCTCTACCTACCCCTTTGAGGAATACAGGCGTTATGCTATCTTTGTTGTTTATGAGCAAAGGCTAGTTAGTGGTATTTGTATTCCGAGGATAAAGATCTGTTACTGATCTGTTAGCGATTATTAACGCAAGCCCCCTTTGTGTTTAGTTTGGTAATCGTTTGTTTTTCGATATGGAAATTTTTGCGCTAATTTTCACGCGTCAAGCGCAGAAACTGTTTATAATTTGGTATTCCTGTTTGTGCGATCTACATGTGTTAAGAGTTAATGTCTTGGTAGACATGAGTATCTTGGTGCCATAGTCGGCTCGACTGGACTCGTTCGATTACATTTAATGGTGCTAGTTATTTAATGGTTGTTAAATTGAATAATAGAATTATGAATATCCTAACTATTATAAAGCTGTAACAGAGCTGTGTCTGTACATTTAAGATATTTGAGAAAAAAATACTGTATTTAGGCTATTAAAACGTGTGTTCTGACACACAACATTTTTTTTTTTAGGTTTATTCTGTTTATGTTCGTTTGTACGCGCATCAAGCAAAAACTACTGAACGGACTTCGATGCAACATTTTTTATTTTATAGTTCTTAATTAGACTTAAAAACTGATATACATTTTATTCAGCTACTATATTGGAAGCCTGAGATATAACATAAAAACTTGTCCTAAAAGTTACTTATATATTTATGGGGATGCTTAATTATGGTCTTTGTTAAGCCATCTTCGTGTTTCTATTGTCGAGCCCCATGTCTCGACTGCGTGTTTTGGGGGTTAGGCAGAATCTCATATATCACATGTTGATCGTATCGTGATCACTGTGATTGATTTGGAAACCGACGCGTGATGTCGCAATAATCCGTTAGCCAATCATGGTGATCTCTCAACCAATCACAGTGATCACGATACGATCGACATGTGAGATATGAGATTCTGCCTAACCCCATTTTAATAAATAATACGACGACTCTGCTCAGTCATTATTTATATTTTAGTAAGGAGGTTGAGTGGGAAATATTATTATTCTCACATATTCTTGGACCACTTATTCGTCCGATTTCGTGTTTTAAGTTAATCTGGGATTTTAAATTCAGGGAGAAACAGCTTAAAGATTTTGTTGTGCTTCTATTATTAACCTGCGACCTCAAAATGTCACAAGCACGAAGCTTACAATATAAAAACATCGTAAAATGTATTTAAAATGTCGTCATTAATATATAATTTTATGTCCGTAGATATAAAAATAGTTTCGGATGGACCGAACTGTTAGTACTGTGAAATTTGCGTAGTGTGTGTGTGTGTATGTGTGTGTGTGTGTGTGTGTGTGTGTGTGTGTGTGTGTGTGTGTGTGTGTGTTTTTGCTACCCAATTTCACCAAATCCGTTCAGAAGTTTAGATGTGATTGATTGTTTTGACCACTGAAGTAATGTAATATAGTTCCGGTGGCCCGTCAGTAAAGGCGGAGAGATGGCACACGGCGGTTTTCTTTAGTGGGTGAAGGCCCCACACTACCCTGTTCGTTGCCCCGAACGACGGGGTGTGCGGTTAGGAACGTTTTTTCTCGCCTTAACAAGGAAAAAAAATGGTATTAAACACAAAGTGAAAAATGTGAAATCGAAAATAACAGTCACGAGCAGGATTTGAACCTGCATCTCCTGGATACCGTCCAGATGCCGAATTGGCAAAGCATCTGGACGGTATCCAGGAGATGCAGGTTCAACTCCTGCTCGTGACTGTCAATGTATAGCGCTAAGCATGTCAAATGCTAAAAATATATATAAAAATATCTAAATAAGAAAAGGTGTGATTGATCGACAAACATTCAAACATCTTTACAAATTTTTTCGAAATAGATTCGAACCTTTGAATCACAGAATATCGTCTCATATGATTTACTTCTAGGTTATAGCAGATAGTGCCGGCAGTGTTCAATTTGTAAATTATATCTTTTTACTAGCTTTTACTCCTGGCTTCACCGCAGGCAAAAGCTATTTTTGTTATATCTCGGGTTCCGAGTATAGTAGCGAAATATAATGTATGTAATACAAGTTTTTAAGTCTAACTAAGAGCTTTAAAATATGTTTCATTAAACTTTAGTAATTTTTGCGTAATGCGCAAACAAACATACAGACAGGTAGACAAATTTATAAAAAAAGAACGACGCGTAATTAGTAAAAAGCCTAGTACAGTCATTTTTCTTGCTAATAGCATAAATGTACAGACATGCTCTGTTATCGCTTTATAATAACATAGATAAATAGATTGGATATTTCGTAACAGTTTAGTCTGAAAGTATCAAGTTCCCCCATTTCATTTAACCTAAATAGCTCAGCTATCAGCACCAGCTGTCCGCGAGTACTAACTCATAGCAGCATACACTATTAAAAAGTAAATTTCGCTAGTGGAAGTAGTTTAAAATTTGCTCAAGCGATACATCATCCTGGATACTTGTTTCAGTAAGTTTCTACTCCGTTTTAAGTAATTTAGCGGGAAGATTGAGAGCTGTGGCACAGAAATCTTAAGTAAAATTTGTATGTATGTAACTTATATACCTCGTGGTGCTCGCCCCGTATTACGTGCGACTTAAACATAGCTGGCAAGTCGTGGGTGTGTAATACACCTCTGCCTGCCCCTTCGGGGAATATAGGCGTGATGCTATGTTTATATACCTCGTCTTAATTAATGGTTATTAGCCAGTTATTTTTTTCAACCCTTTGTTCCGTGTGGTGACGGACTAAGAATACAAGTGTACCCAATTCTTTTCCACGGGTGTCGTATGAGGCGAATAAGGGAAGTAAGCAATTATCATCCATTGCATGACTGGTGGTAGGGCTGGGTACCGAGTGGGAGTACTCATTTGGTAGCGGGCCCAAGTGGGTTGGTACCACCATCTCCCGTGTGACCGGCGATGAAGCACATCGTTGCGTTTTGGCTGCAGCAGGAGATAGCCGTTTATTCTTGCATTTCATATCGGTGAAATGAAATGGTGAGCAGCGGCTTGACAATACTTTCGGTATAGTTGAGTCTATGAGCGACGGTTACCATTTACCATCAGATGGGCCGTGGCTCGTCTGCCACTAAATGCAATTAAATTATTAGGCACAGGTCTCCTCGTTTTATATCACGAGAGATAACATATACGTCTAACATTGCACAGATATCGTTGTGGTTCGAATCCCACACAGTACAATTATGTGATTCACGAATGATTGCCCCGAATCTCGATGAATTTTGTATTTTTTAATTGTATGTTTAGTTATAAACGCTCCCGCGGGACAATAATAATCATATCTAGTGTTCGGATACAATAATAATCTCTAGTGTTCAGTTTCTGAAGTAGACCGACGCGTGATGTCGCAATAATCTATTGGCCAATCACAGTGATCACGATACGATCGACATGTGAGATATGAGATTCTGCCTAACCCCCCAGCATCCGCATTATGGATGACATCTTTAGGTTTAACCTAATTTTTTTGTTAAGGCGGAAAAATGTTCCTAACTGCACATCCCGTCGTTCAGGGTAACGAAGGCGTAGTGTGGAGCTAGGGTTGCCACCCGTACTTTAATTTAAAGTATTGTACGTTATTTATGGTAATTGTACTCTATACTTTATGAGAACAATAAAGTACGCGAAAATACTTTATTTTGCATGATTGCCCAAAACAGAACGATAGTTACTGGGGTCGATGACGGTATCGAAAGGCAAGGCATCTGGACGGTATCCAGGAGATGCAGGTTCTAATGCTGCTCGGCACTGTTATTTTCAATTTCACATTTTCCACTTTGTGTTTAATGTATATGGCTAAGCATTTCAAATGCTAAAAACATATATAAATTTCTAAATAACTAATTATTATTATTGACAATTTACGCGAAGTGGAAACTAAACGGGAATACACTGGCAGATTTTACCATACGAGGTCAGTAAATCATAAATTTGAGAAACTCTGACTCAATTCATAAATGTCGGTTAGCGTTGTACATAGCTGCTTATAAAACTGTCCGGGCGTAGTTTGTGCACAGGAAGTTGAGGGTAGCGTGGATGCCGCCATGTCCGGCATCACTTCCTCTACAAGTTGCCCACTGGAAAATGAGTTTGTGGTTCTGTTCTACAGCATTTCTGCGGAAGTATGCAGCTGTGTTAATACTAGGCTTTGGTAATTATATTTAAGTGACTTCCAAAGGGGGGTTATACAACGCGATCATATATATTTATCGGAACAAACAGTGTCAGCGATGACTGCACAGATGTGTCGTTTTATGTTTCCATTTTTAAGCTCCGTTAGGCCAACGCAGCTAATATGTAAAACACCCTCAGACGGGTCCCCAACGGGCCCAATAGTGACACAAAAAAATAAATTTTGACGCTACTTGGCACCGCTGTGGTAAAGCTGCGCTCTCAGCATGAATCAGCCCGCTCAACCAGGGAGTTACCCTCCTTTCACAGAAGATTGGCATGTAGCAACTGTAGGCACTCCTACTATTTTGTGTCTTATGGTGAGTGAGAGCGCCGGAAGCCCAAATATTTTCTCACTGTCTATTTCCTATCCTCTATCAACCTTCCTTTACCTTTGGTTAGACAGAGACATCACCATGGTGTTGCTGGCGTCTTTAGACTACGCCGCTTACATCAAGCAGACCGAATTTGTCACTGTTATATAAAATGAATAATAATAGTTTTAATTAAACTTAAAAACAAGCTATTCATATTTAAAATTAATTTAACCCTTTGCTTGGGTGGACATTTTATCCAAATGTCACGTGTCGCAGTGACAGCGAGTCCCTCGTGGCGACTGAGATTAAAAAGACACCTTTATATTTAACAAAGTTTAGATCCTGTTGCTCGTTAATTGTTGTATTTAATTATTACGCGACCGCCCACAAAAGGAGCAGAATGTTTTATAAATTAATTTTGTATACTTCAAGTGAGGCGTATAAGTACTTATATGGTCTGCTGATGGTAAATGATCTCCGTAGCCTATAGAGACTAGTTACACTAGGGCCACCGCTTGTGTGTTGCCAATCCTATGGAAAGTTATAGGACGTGAGAGGAAGAATGGTAGAGGCTGAAGAAGTAAATATGAAAGTTTGTAAATGGGGATAAATAGGATAAATAGGAGTTTTGCGTTTTTACTGGGTTTCTTTTTAGGTGTGATTTAAATGAGAAGATTAGGGCTGCGAAGCTGTTCCGGGTTCGATTTCTACATATGATGTACTTGCTGTAAGCGCAGGAATTTAGAGTCATGTATTATCTGTAATGGTATAATGTTGTAATAGAGCTATGTCTGTATATTTAAAATGTTTGGGCAAAAAACTACTGTATTAGGCTATTTAGTGTAATATAAAATGTAGGACATTCTATAATTCATATCTCTATGCAACATTTTTTTATACTACAGAAACTTAAGATTTTCAAAAGTGAGGGATAAAAAGTCCTGTGTGTTAATTCAGGTAATTAACTATCTATGGTTTAAATTTCATGAAAAATCTTTAAAGAAAAATATCACAAATAATTGTGAAGTGGAAAAATTTTGCTTTACTCCGAGCAGGATTCTAACCTGCGTCCCATGCAATAGGGGGGCAGTGTTCTGGACCGCTTAGCTATCTATCCGCTATGGTGACACCACAATAAATTATTCTGTTTCTACTCTCACAAATAATTTGTTCTTTAAAGTAGCTGAACATGTCAAGTGCTTAAAATACAGATCAAAATATCATAAAAATCTGTTCAGACGTTTTTGCGTGACTTAGTAACAAACTTCTAAACATACAAACTTTTACATTTACAACATTAGTTCTTTTATTTATTAGGATCCAGAATGATTTCGCAAACAAGTTTTTTCATAACAGGTCATACACTGATAAAGTGGATATCTTTCAAACGAAATATACTAGGTACCTTAAAATACTTTCAGCTAAAATATGGTAGCGATATTTGGAGTAAATAAAAATGGATGGTGTTATTTGTATCAAGTATTTGTTCAGACAAGGCGAAGGGTTTGCTTGAGATTGTATTCGCGAAGATTAAATATTTGCAGTAAAATAGAGCCGAAGAATAATACTCTATCTATAGAATATTCTGAGTTTGTCTGTTAATTTATGACTACAAATATTTTCTGAATTTCTGCTTTTATTTTAAACTAGTTACTGCCGGCGTCTTCGTTTGCGTTATTTTTAATGCATATCCGTTTTATCGATTATGCGTATAACAAAGAGTTTTATTGTCGGAATAAAATATTTGATGTGTTTGTTGAAGCCACGTTTTATCAGTTTACCATATTTCATTCAAATCCGTTTAGTATTTAGTTGTTTATGCCAATAATATCTATCGTACGGGAACTAGGTATTCATTTTTCCTAATTACCTAAAACAATTACCCATAACATACAACAAAATAACATATTAGTAGGATTCAGATTATAAGTCAAAATTATAAAATAATTACTAGTGCCGCATTAAAACTAAAATGAACAAGTGTAATTTAAATTGTGCTTTTTTTAAATTTCCTTTTTTACTGTACAAATTATTATTTGTGAATTAGGAAAAAGAGAACTCGTACGAGCGGAAAACGAACCCGCGTCCCTTCCTATCCGGGGAAGTGCTCCAATCCACTGAGCCATCGCACCACTCTGCGGTCATATCCAATTTCCTCATCACATTTGTCTTAACGACCAACGTTCTCTTTTTACTAAAGTTGTCTTTTTCCTCATTCACAAATAATTTGTACACTAAAAGGTAGCTGAGCATGTTCAATTGCTAAAAATACAGATCAAAATGTTCCTTTTTTACTTTTATGAAGATTTTTTTAATTGTCGCAATATTTTTTCTTAGAGTTCAAGGAATAAATTCCGTAATTAATTTAAGCAACATGGTGTGCAAACTAACAGCCACAAACATTTTGTTTAGTAGACACACAACCTGAACATTCAAATGGTATTTATAAAATTCACATCACAAATGTTCTACCGATTTCAGCATTCACTAAATTTTTATTTGATACCGATTTTATCGTTTATATCGAAAAATCCAGCTTAGTTTATATTTTATACGATTTTATTCTCTGGGGAGTCTTCTCTATAAATGTTGGAATACTTTTTTATTAGGGTGAAGTTTTTATTCATAAATATGTAAGCCGTTTAACATTTTGTAACTCAATCCATAAGCACTTTGTAAAGTTGTTTCCAAATTAAAGGCTGTTAATGTTTGTGTTTTCTATACTTAGAAAGATTAGTAAATAAATAAATAAATCCAGTTTCAGTGGTCTGCCAATACAGGCGGAGAGACGGCACATGGCGGACTTAATTTAGGGGGCGAGGGCCCTACACTACCCTGTTTGTTGTCCCGAACGACGGGGTGTGGGGTAAGGTAGATTTTTTTCCGCCTTAACAAAATAAAAGGGTTAATAAATAAATAGGTTTTTGAACGGTAATGTACCATCCTGAATAATTTGATTGGTACATAACTGAGCATTTTGCATAACTGAGTCCAATTAAACTTAGCTATTTTATTATAGAAACAGCCATTATACGAGTATCTAATAAGTGGTATAATAATAACCAGCTTAAATCAGCAGTGCCTATTATTAACAAATTATTGGATAAAAGACGGCTCCCTTTCAAAACGAGATCAGTGGAGAGAATCAAACTTATCTAATATTTCAAGCCACTTAAACTGTAGTCGTTGAGAGCACTCGGCGTATTCCATTTAAGCTATGTATACATTGACTACAAGATTGTTGATGTAAAAATACAGAGGGAGGGTAAAACCGGCTGTTAGTGTGGCGCCGTCACCACGCCAATTTTTATTTAATTATTTTAACGCCATCTGTTGAAAAAGCATGTAACTAGGAAGCATGACGTCAATCAATATACTAATAAAAGTTTTAATTCGTCTATAGATTTCTCATTTATTCTAAAGATAACACACCGCACCAGAGCCCAGACTGAGAACCGCTACGCTTAATATATAAAATCGGTATTTTAACCACTACGCCATCTGTAAGCTCATATAAAATGAAGAGTTATTGTTTTATTAAATTACTATGATAGTAGGTACTTCGCACGAGTCCTGAATCCAAAGTAACTTGCGTTCATAATTATGTAAAGTAGCATTTTGCTCATTTTACAATTACAACCAATAAATTTGAAACGCATGGAAGTGCAGCTTAAATAAAAATATATCTTTTGTGGCTAAAAATGGGAGAAAAGTGAGAATATTGGACTTGGTCAAAATTCATTGGTTCTTCTGAATTAGAACCATAGGAATAGGAATTGTAGCTATTCTGTAATGACGTTTCAGGGCTCTAGAATTAAAAAGTTTGCAAACGCTGGTAATAATTAGTATACAATATATCAACGCTAGAAACGAAGACAGGAACATATGTAATATTATGTTGCCGCCTTTTTACGCAAGGCTGACTTCGTAAACGCATCAAACGATTATCGCGCCAACAAATGTTGTTGTTACAAATTAATACTTATCTTTTCATTCTTAAATAACACTCGATATCCATTCTTATTGTTATAGTAATAAAGCTTATAAGAAAATATCTTAAGTGCTTTGCCTTAAATTGTTCTATTTCCAGGAATCTTTGATTTAAACATCTGTGACCTATGTTTTGACATTTACAGAGCTAGCTAACATGTCAGGCGATTGTGATTTATTATTATAAGTATGAATACACAACAGGGGAGTATGAATCTTATTTCTTTGAGATAAGGGTTGCTCAGGACGTTTTATATTGGATATAATTTATTTTTGGTGTTATAGGATGACAAATTACACCCTCACCTCACGTTAAAGCAACTTAAACCCTTATAGATATAATTTCTTAAAGTTTTTTGTTTGGGATTTTGGGTTTTACAATATCACGATAAATAATTTACTGCTTGAATAAATTCTTTTAATGTTGAGTAACGCCATACGAGTTACCGGTAGAACTTTAGCACAAAAGCGGTTCCTTAGCATAAAGTTACTCTTGGTAAATCTGATGGCAAATACCATTAAAATTCCAACTGAATTCAATTTTCCTAATTAGAAAACTAAGTTATATAAATCATATACGTAATTGTTCTACATTTCTAGCCAATATGGTACTACAATTGGAATACAAAGTCCGTAAAAATAGCATTAAGTTCGATAAGTATTTGAGAAATTACTCGATATAGTTTCATATATGCTATAAAACTAAAATTTATCGAGTAATTTGAAGTTTCTGGTGGCAATATTACCGAAATACACTTTATGGCCAATCTCTATCCAATTCTCACGAAAGTACAATAGCGCACGAAATATTTAAACGATATATTTATTTATTTACAGACTAGACACGGAGTAGTGTGCTTAGGGTTGCCAAAAGTATTTAAATATTTTAACTTCTTATTTAAATTTTCACTGGTGAAAAATGTTGTGGTATTTTTTATTGTGAATTTCAAACCAGCCAATAAGCCACCTGACTTCAGAGTGTAACAGCCGACATAGATGCTAACAATAAGTAGATAACAATGTTATTATCTTTTCTATATCTGTTATGGAGATCTAGGTTTTCCTATCGCACCAATATTCAAAATATAATTGTCAATTGGTAAGAATATCTACATTGAGCTGGAACACATGCGTTGCATCGATCTGGACAGGAGGAAGAGAAAGGAGATTGAGAGAAAGGATAAGGCGGGGGTTTGAGGCTCCGGCACTCTCACTCATCATACGAAACAACAGTATTACCTACTGCTGTTTCACGCTGATCTTCTATGGGAGGGTGGTACTTCCCCAATCAAATCGGCCCATTCTTACTGGAACAAGCAAAACAAACAAACATTATTTATAAAATATTAAAAGTAAATTACTTAAAGATCTTCAGCTCAGATTTGTCAGTGGTGCTTTACAATTTTGACTGTGTTGCCAAGTAGAATTTATGAGAGTCCTTTATAATGTCTCATGTAAATTAATCAAGAACGGCAACGAGAGCCGTTTTTACCACAATAAGTAACCTATTTCTTCGTAATTTTTACATAGTGTGCCAACCCTAAACAGCGCGTGAAATTTTCAATCGGGGCGAGATGAAACAATGGTGCTGCGTGAGTGAAACTGGCGATCATCTCAAATATTCACACGCCTCTACAGATTCCCAAATTGCACGCTCTTTGTGAAGAAATTACGTTTGGATATCGTCTGCAGGCTTTACATTGCGTTTTATTATACACTAATTACTGCCTCTGACTTCGGCTGCTTGACTTAAGAATGGCCTAAATAATATAAATATGATCTCTAGTCGAAAATTGTGTCCCACAGAAAAGGCCACTAGTCCATAAACCGGGATAAAAAGTATCTCGTTTTCTGGATTACGGATTATATGTATGCTAATGACTGCACAGGTGGCGGAGTGGTTTAGATACCGACCTAGTGTTGTGGGTTCGATTCCCACATAGTACAACTCATTGTGTGATCCACAAATGGTTGTTCCGAGTCTGAGTGTACATTGTGTCCGTAAAATTGTATGTTTGTAAAGGCCCCCCACGTTACAAGGACTATTACTTTGAGCAGGGTATTATTATAAAAAAAAAAAAATAAGAATGGCTACGGTCACTACTTACCTTACCACATATAAACATCAATCAGTCAATTTGCATCAATTATCATTACACTAGTACTTTTTCCAAAAGTGAATTTCAGCGAAATACCAATCTCCAATTTTTCGATGGAGTGAGTGTCGTTATATATTATTGAGGCAACACCAATCCTATATCGGACGTGTCACATAATTTTCCTTTCATTAAAATTAGTTGTATTACGTAGTGGTAAAACCAAGGACTATAAATATCATGGTAACGAGTTCGATTCCCATACCGACAACCTCGAAAGGACACACCTCGGACTTGTGTTTCTTGACAATATTATCACTACCTGATTAAGGGAAACTCTCGACGACTTGTGAAGTCTTGTGAAGTCTTCCAACTCGCACTGGGGCAGTTTGGTGGCTTATGGCCTAAATTCTTCTCACTCTGAGAAGGAGTACAGTGTCGAGTAACAGTAGTACAGTAATGAGCTCATCATCCGATACAGTAAGACGGTTGAGAGCGTCTGTAATAATCCAGAAGTCACGGGTTCAAACCCTGTCCATGCTATCATTTTACATTTTCGCAGTTTGTTTTTTTAAGAAGATAAACAATACGAAATTGGCAGGATGTAGGTACAGAGGGAGACCGAGACTCATCTACCTAGACCAAATCGGGCATGTATTGAAAGAAAGTGGAATCAGGAGCCTCCCAAACCGGCAAGCGTGTTTGAAAAGAATTGTTAATGTTGAGGAAGCGAGAGACGTATACAAGAAAAGGCTCTCTTTTTGTACTCTGGTCTGTCTGCCTACCCCGCAAGGAATATGGCGTGATGATAATTAAGTAAGTGTTCCGGTAAATGTTCGAGCATGACAATTGCTTAAAAATATATACCTAAAAGTAAAAATAGTAAACTGTAAAAATTTATAAAACGTCATAAAATAGACTAAACTGTTAAAAAATAATGTGAAACATTTTCCAATTCAGAACACAAGGGCAAAACAACAACACTTCCGTATCATTTAATTAAAAATGTAAAAACTCCATTACGCACAGCCCTGACCCGTAGGGCTGTGCGTTACTAATTGCCGTGTTAATATTTGATATGGCTCTGTTTTTTTTCTGTGTTAATTACAGCCTCGTTCGTAGGGCTGAGTTGATATTTATTAGGTAATAGCTTTTACCCGCGGCTTCGCTCCAGTTACTCTAGTTCTTTTTTTATAAAACTACTTGGTTTCGCGGCACGCGTTATTAAAGCTCCCAGTCGTATCATTTTGCTGACTCTTTTGCCACTTTCACAAATAATTTGTTCTTTAAAGTAGCTGAGCATGTCAAGTGCTAAAATACAGATCAAAATCTGCAATAATCACTGTTCAGTCAATTTACACAAAGCCTTAGCGAAAACTTCTGTTACAAATCGTTTTATCCACTGGAAACCGCATGAAAATCCGTTCGCTAGTTTTGGAGTTTATTTCGTTCAGACAGTTACGTCACGTTATTTTCTAATATCTTTTTTAGCACTTTTGGTTAAAACGAGACTATAGGTACCGTTTTTATGTATTTTTCGAGTTAAAAAGTAGGTTATGTAATTTTCTGTGTTCCATGTAGTCACATGTAGGCCAAATTTCAACAGTTAAGGCATAAAAGCGTTACAAACAAACAAATTCACTTTAAAATTTAGGAATATTAACTAGATTCTGCCCGCGACTACGTTTGCGTGGACTTCAGAATATAAGTAAGTAAATCACTCTATGGAATACTAATTATCTCTATGTAAAAATAGCTATCGCACGAAAATCATTCATTATACCAGGATAAATAATTAATAAATAAATATTCACGGATATTTTCACACAACGTCCTCTGGTCCCAAACTAAGCTTAACGCTTGTGCTATAGGTACCAGATTACGGATATAATACATATATTACTTTTTGTACATACATACATATATTAGATAGAAAACACCCAGGTGCAGTACAAATATCTGTGTTCATCACACAAATAATTGTCCTGAGTGGGAATCAAACCCACGAAACGGAAGTTGATTACACTATCGATTACGCCTCGAGGCCCGTCACGAGGTATAAAAAGAAGCGCACGTCCTTTTTGGGGCTCCATACTATATTTTATGATGATTGGTTCAGTAGTTACGTCGTGACAGCGGAACTAACAATAGAAGGACTAACATTCACTTTCGCATTTATAATATTAGTAAGGACTAGCCTTTACCCGCGCAGCGAAAAGCTAGTTTTTACGTTATATCTCTGGTTCCCGATATAGTAGCGGGATAAAATGTATACCAGTTGTTAAGTCTAATCAAGAGCTATCAAATAAAAAAAGTTGCATCAAAATCCGTTCTGTAGTTTTTGCGTGATGCGCGAACAAACAAACAGACAAACATAAAAAATCTAAAAAAAATTGTTTTGTGTTTAGACACGCCTATATAGCCTATTACAGTCATTTTTTCTCAAATATCTTAAATACAAAGACACAGCTCTGTTACAGCTTTATAATAGTATAGGATAACGATAAGTGTGTGAAAGGTGAGTTTGCTTATTTAAATTACGCTGACACACCCGCGACTTTATTTGCGTAGATTTTTTTTACGTGAAACCTAAATTATTTTACAAAATAAGAGTAGCCTAAGTTACTCATTATAACATCAGCTATCTACCACTGAAAATCTCGTCACACTAATTTTACCTCGGGTAGATGTGGGATTCAGAACGCTCAGCATGTAAGTGTTTAAGCGAGCATTCATACTGACTACTTTGTAAGACTTAATATAAACTCAGCCTGCTTTAACAAACTCAGCGATCCTAACTTAATTTACTTAAGAAAATCTCGAATTAAAAAAACTCTAACTTCACGAAAACCAAAAATACATAGTTCACATCGAATAAATTTGGCAACGCTCCCGGCTAACCTGTGGAGTTTGTGTACCAACAACAAATTAACTTAAGTGCCGCCGCCAATTGAATTTTATTTGTTGATTGTACCAATCTCTCGATAAAACAAGTGGAAATGAAAATTCGGGGGACGAAGTTTTACGTGTCAAATGTACCGGCTATGGCTTTGTTACAAAGTTATAATTTTTTAAAAGCTGTTGTTAATTTGGTGCGTTTTATTTTAGATGTTTATTCTGATATTTGTTTAGTGATATTAATGGTTAAAGATATCCCGTCTCATTTACTATCCAGCCCTAAAGAGTTCATAGTTATAGTTTACAAAGCTACCTACTTGCCTAAGAGTGGATTCGACTAAACTCGAATATATACAAGAATAACTATACCGAGAATAATCTATTCCACGATTTTATTATCTTAGATAATCAACAGTCGTTTTTCCACGTCATCTGACCACGCTATCGCTTTTACTTGAAACAGCTTTTCGCGAATAGCGAAGTGAATGTAATACCCAGCAAAAAGAAATCATGTTCTACAAGCGGGACAGTGTATAGATTAACTCATCTCAACTCTTATTTGTCGTACTATAGCGTGAGGAAGTAGCTGTCACGCGCCCGAAACCGATATTGGTTTCGAAAAATGACAGCACAAAAAAGATGACGCCACTTTTTTTATTCTTGGATTAACTCCTTTCAGTGCTTATCGGTGGTATAGTGACTATACCAAAATAGGCTCGCTATTCTTCGAATTTTTGTTCGTAAAATGTAAAACTGATTTATTCTCGAGTAAGTAGCGAATTATTCTAGGAATAAAATGTATTCTTGTTTGGTCGAATCCGCTCTAAGAAAACTATCAATGAGTTGGATACTGTCGATGCTTGCTAACCGGTGACTTATTATCCTATCTTGTATTTTAACTCGCCTTTTAAAATGCCTGTATCCGCTACGAGCTACTACGCGGGCGTAGCAGAGCTACGCGCTCTACTGTTTAACAATTTGGCTTTCTTTTTTTTTTCGGTCTGAAGTGTAGATCACAAATACTGCCTAATTTACTGCGTGCGCTTTTTAATAGCTATTGTGTGGCTTATGGCTTGCGTTATAATAACAGCTGCTGTTTAATTTATGACGTGCGCTTTTGTACCAGATTTTGCGTCATATGCGGGCCTTTAATCATGACCGATACGGATTTTTCCATCGTGACCTTCAATTTTTATTTCGAAAAATACCAATAGTTTACGAAACTAAATCGTGTCTGAATAGAACACAATATCACGGATCCAAAGTAAGTTTTTTTCAATTTTCCTCGAAATGAATATGAAAGGAAGGCTTTACGTAAGGTTCAAGTGTGCGCCGAATCACGTCCCGTTGACTCGTGATATCGGTACCCACGAATCTTATAGGTTTCAGTGAAATACGTAAAATAGCTTCGCTTTATCAATTATTTTATAGTGTATATACGTTATTTATATTTTTTGTAGTCTTATGTTTTTATTTTTTAGGAGTAAGCAAGGTGTGTGAGCACATTCATATTTAACCTATGCACTTAACAACCATCCAGCCATTCATCAGCCTTCTATTGTACACTGTTGAAAATAGGCCTCCCCAAGACAGCGCTATAATGAGTCTTGTGTTGTATTCCATCAACGAATGCATGCCCAGAGGGGTTAGACGGAATCTCATATCTCACAATCGACATCGTATCGTGATCACTGAGATTGGTTGAGCGATCACCGTGATTGGCCAACGGATTATTGCGACATTTTTTTTTTATTGCATGTTGTGGCAGACGATCCACGGCCCATCTGATGATAAATGGTAACCGTCGCTCATGTACTCAATAATACCGAGAGTAGTGTCAAGCCGCTGCTCACCATTTCATTTCACTGATATGAAATGAAAGAGTAAACGGCTATCTCCTGCTACAGCCAAAACGCAACGATGTACTTCATGGCCGGTCACACAGGAGATGGTGGTACCAACCCGCTCGGGCCCGATACCAATAAAGTACTCCCACTTGGTACCCAGCCCTACCACCAGTCATGCAATGGATGATAATTGCTTACTTCTCTTAGTCGCCTCATACGACACCCGTGGGAAAGAATGGGGTGGTGACACTTGTATTCTTAGTCCGTCACCACACAGACAAATCACGCGTCGTTTTCTCTACCAATCACAAGCGAGACGATACGATGTCGATTGTGAGATATGAGATTCCGTCTAAACCCCCAGGTCATCGACCCCTGGAGGGAGGCGGCCCTGCACTGCGCCTTCCTATATGTGTAGGCCATGCCTAGCTGTTGTCGGTTCCTTGAGGCTATGTGGCCCATTGCCACTTCAGCGTACTGACTCGGAGAGCTATATCCTTCACTCTAGTTTACCAGCGGACTTCCAAACGTGCGGAAATTTAGCAGTTTACGACACAATACTGAAACTACTACTAATTTTCTTGTAAACAAAAGCGTGCTACGGTCATGATCCATAATATAGGCAGGTAGGCTCTTTACACCTGAGAGCTGCTTATATTATAAGGGGATGATGGATGGCTTTATAAGTTTGTTAATTGCACTCTATAAGTGGCATCGCGATTAACCACAATTTCTTGTTAACTTAATTATAAAAATTTACTTTTTTTCCGTCTGACATAAATTGTTTAATTTTTGTTTTATAATTTGTCTCATATTAGAACATGTAATCACAATTTTGTTCACGTTTGATCCCGACCACTGCCCTTATTGAAAATTCATTTACCTACTATTAAAAATAAACCTGGGGCCCCTCTTACCAGGCAAGTCAAGCGTGCGCATAGTACTTTAATCCGTAAATAAAAGGCTTTTAAAAATGGTGAATCAAAAATAACATTCTCCTTCATAAAAAAAAGGTCCGCTGAATTTGAATAGTGAATCAGTATTTGAGCGTTAGTCTTATACAGCAGTTTTTCTGACTGAAGTCCAAACATGAGTGTTCAAAGTGAGTGCTAGTTATAAAAAAATATAATTGAATAGGTAGGTATTGTTAACAATTTTACCGTTAAATGTTCGACCACTGCCCTGAACCTACGCTATGCTTACTAATTTATTTGGTTTAGCATTCTATAAAAAACTTAATACTATGGTGTAGTAATTTTAACGAATGTAGTGAAATAAAACTACTCCTACAATAAAGCTAGAATATTTCCATCATTCCTACAACTTACCAGATAATCAGATATAATAATACTTATGTACTATAATTACTGTCTCCATAATACATTATATTAACTAGATTAACACACGCGCAAGACGGCGGAAGTGCTCGTCAAAGTGCCACCGTCGATTGGGAAGCCCACACCATTGACCGTTATCGAGGCGCTGGCGGGCGGTCCACGTCGGCGCCCATGGAAGAGTAGGGCCTCCGACTTCCATCCGCCTGACCACCTCTGCGGTACCTGAGGTGGCCAGCGTTGCCGCCTCCTCGAGGGTCCCGCCCCGGGCTGTGACGAGAGTATCGTCTGCGTAGCAAATTACGCCCAGCCTGGGGGGGAGCCGGCCACGGAGGACCCCTCCTTACAACGTCCCCTTCCCGGTCCACGAAGAGGACGCTGCGGCCGTCGGGGTAGTCCGCCACCAGCCGCCTTAGGTAGAGGGGCACTCCATGGTACCCGAGTGCCTCCTTGATGCAGCCGAATGGCAGACTATTGAAGGCGTTGGCGATGTCGAGCGACCGCCAACAGCACTTCCCTCGAGGTGACGGCCTCCGCAGCCGCGGCCTGCAAGCGCAGAATGGCGTCGACCGTAGACCGACCCGCCCGAAATCCAAACTGGGCGTCGGGACAGGTCGGGGCCGACCGCTCCTTGGTGCCGGACGATGCGGGCAGCGACTACCCGCTCGAGGAGTTTGCCCGCCTCGTCCAGAAACACGATGGGCCTGAAGGCCGCGACTGTATTCGGAGACCGTCCCGGCTTCGGCAGGAGCACGAGCTTCCCCTCCTTCCAGCAGTCAGGGAACCGTCCGGACACCAGGCAAGCGACGAACAGTCCCCTGAGGCGGGGTTTAAGGTGGCAATACTGCCGACAGATGGCGCAGGCGTCACCCAAAGACATTAAGTATGAATGTATTATTGAAATTAGCAGTCAGGAGCAATTGTCACGATGGCTGGCATTGGCAATGGCAATGCATCTGGATGGTATCCAGGAGATGCAGGTTCAAATCCTGCTCGTGACTGTTATTTTCGATTTCACATTTTTCACTTTGTGTTTAATGTATAGTGCTAAGCATGTCAAATGCTAAAAATATATATAAAAATATCTAAATATTTATAGGGTTTGCGTCATTATTAGGTAAAATCTTAATTGTAAAATTAAGTTTACCTAGTCGGTACAATGTATGAAAATACTGCCGACAGATGGCGCAGGCGTCACCCAAAGACGTTAAGTATGGATGTGTTATCGAAATTAGCAGTCAGGAGCAATTGTCACGATGGCTGAATTGGCAAAGCATCTGGACGGTATCCAGGAGATGCAGGTTCAAATCCTGCTCGTGACTGTTATTTTCGATTTCACATTTTTCACATTGTGTTTGACGAATAAGGCTCTAAAACCATATATTTTGGCATTATTTATTTTTATTGTAAACATTATCTGTGTGAGCGAAAAAAGAGAGCTACCTGATTTGTTTTAAGTGGTGTGGGTCTTAAACATATATTCTGGATTGGATGGGACTCAGGTTCGAATCCTGCTCGCAGTAAAGCTCTCGTTTTGCAGTTTCACAAATAATTTGCTTTTAACATCATTTATCCCCCACGATGGGACCCCTCGTTGTGGCGTTCTCTTGGGGAGGTCTATGTCCAGTAGTGGACGTTGAAAGTCTGATGAATGGATGGATGAGCATGTCAAGTGCTAAAATACATATAAACATAATCTCTCTGTATTATTTATATCCGAAAACGGAATCCATTATCCATAATGGATGGAATGGACTTTGTCCACAAAGTAAGAATCATTAATCCATCTAATCCATCTTTTCTGTGAAATTACGGTTTTTTCTTTAATATATAGAATGGCATCTATCAGCGAAAGACGCGCACTAAGCAGTTTCATTCCTCCCCGTACTATCCGCCTAAGTCAAATGCTATCATCCTTTACCGTAGCCACTACGTAAATATCACTGGAAGCAGCTAGGGTGCCCATGAAACAATATAATTTTAAGCAACTTTCTCCCATACTCATTTAAAAGAGTGATTGTTTCATAATACATTATGAGTATTTCTCGTATGATCAAAGTTGTAGTGCATACTTAGGCCTCACATTATTAATCAAAATCGATAAGTATTTGACAATCTCTAGTCCAATTATGGCATTAGATTAGATCATGTCCGTATATTTAAAGACACTGATTCCTTATATTGACCATAATTGATGTTCAAGATAACCACGAATTGCGTCTCTACTCACTCTTAGGTTACGAAAATATATCTTCTTTCATAAAACTTATGGAAAAGTTATGAAAACCAGTCAGATATAGGATATTCCCGTGATATTTTCTTGACCGCTAAGACTTTAACAACCACTTTCCAGCAGTCTTGATATCGGCCAATATCTAACAAGTATGGAAATGTATATAAATGCAATGTAATTGATTTGTTATCGGTATATAAGTTATATGTGCTACGATTACCTTTAAACATTATTGACAAACGACCGATAATCAGACTTACGCACTCATAGCTGTAGTCATCCGTTCGGGCAAATGGTATGAAAGTAGTATGTTTTATGTTATGTTAACAGCCCTTTCAAGTTAAGCAAACACTCGAAGTTGTAACCTGCTAATTGCAAAGTAATTATTTAACATACCTACGTAATCGAATCGTTAGGTATTTATTAATTATTTTATTTATTTAACCTTCATGCACACTACACGTACAAAGGCGGACTTAATGCTAAAAGCATTCTCTACCAGTCAACCTTTAGGTCATGCAGAAATAGAAGTAGGTAGGTCAAAAGGGATATATATCTAAACTATTATAAAACTGTAACATAACTGTTTCTGTATATTCAAGATATTTGAGAAAAAAATACTGTAATAGGCTATATAGGCATGTCTAAACACAAAACAATATTTTTTAGAATTTTTGTCCGTTTATCTGTTTATCTGATTGTTTGATCGCGCATCACACAAAAACTACTGAACGGATTTTTCCCAACAACTCGCAACTTTTCTTATTTGAAAGGCCTTGATTACACTTAAAAACTGGTATACATTTTATCCCGCTACTATATCGGGAACCTGAGATATAACCGAAAAACTAGCTTTTGGCTGCGGCGAAGCCGCTGGCAAAGGCTGCTATCTATATAAATACGTTAGCGATATATAAACATACGCATTACACACTAAATACATACTGTTTACTTGTAATTATAACACACACACACACACACACACACACACACACACACACACACACACACACACACACACACACACACACACACACACACACACACATAAACATATTCCGATTTGAGGACATCCTGATTTCAAGAGGGAGAGCATTCCAAAGCAGTATAGATTGGATATATAAGGAAGAGTGAACAAGACTGTATGTGAAGGGCAGGATAGTAGAAGATTATGTGAAGACCGAAGATTTTTGTTATGGCAAGAATAAATAAATTTGAAGTTATCAGTCAGATAATTGGGGGCATTGGGAGAATTCAGTAGAGAGTAAAGCATCGTTAGCGTATGTAAACTACGTCGCTGTCGAATGCGTAGCCAGCTTAGCTCTCGACGAAATTTTGAGACATGATCATATTTACGAAGGTTGTAAACGAACTGAATGCAATTATAGAGAAGTCAGTCTAGCTTATTGAGTAGATGTGCATTCAGGTCGAGATAGCACACATCACCATAGTCGATAATTGTTAAGATTTAAGTTTGCACGAGCATTTTCTTTGTTTTGCAAGGCAGGAAATTTTTAAGCCAATATAGAGAGCGTATGGGTACCGGTAACTTTTATGCTAACATTTGTAACCTGAGTTCGCCAATCTAATGTTGCGTCAATATGTAGACCAAGGTTTTTAACAGAAACAGTTATAGGAATAATAGAATAATATATCAAACATCACAGGTGGCACAGATGACCCGTCGATTCTATTTGTTATGCGAGAACTACCTATTATAATGGCCTGGCATTTAGATGGATTCACACTAAGGCCAAACCAGTCAAACCATTGTTTTAGTGAAGCCAAGTCAGGCACATTGAAATTTCTTGAGTGATGTATTGATAAATAATGAAAACAGAAGAGGAGAAAGTATACCGCCTTGAGGAACACCGCAGTCAAGAACACGCCAGTTAGAAGTGACTTCCTCATTGCGAACTGACTTCTGGCGACCTCGAAGATAAGAGGAGAACCAACCCAGTGCCTCAGGTGAGATCAGAAGATGGGAGAGGATAGAAAGAAGAATATCATGATTGATCGTATTAAAAGCATCTGAAAAGACCACCAAGACCATCAATGTTACTTTAGTCTTTTCAATTCCCGGTTTTACGTCACCAGTTACTTTTAATAAGACTGAAATTGTGCTGTGCCCAGGTCTAAAACCCGATTGAAACGAAGAGAGAATGTTATTATGTTGGGCAAAACTAGACAGTTGTTTGAGGACACATTTTGCAATTTTTGTGATTGCAATTCGTCCATTTTTTTAATAAAACACTCTTCGAGACTTCTTTGGGTAGATTGGATGTCAGCAATTTGGGCCATATTGATGATTAATATGTAAATTAAACACTCAACACAAGTCGTACACAAGTCAACCGGCAGGTGGTGCAATATATAACTCAGGGTGTCACATATAGGGCCACCCATAGAACTACACTATTAACTGTTTGTATAACACTTATTTTTACAATTTATTACGGCTTAAATATTGTGTATAAATATATTTTCAAAAGTGCTATCTTAAAATGCGTATTAACTTTTTAATCGCCTACCCACGAAAAAAGGTATCTGTGCGAGTCGAAGCTCTCATTCGATAATGTATTGTTTCATCCTTTAAAACATAGTCACCCTACACAAAAACAAGAAACGATATAAAAAAGCGAGGAAGAGTTACGGCTGCGTCGTTCGCTCGTTTGTCATTTGCTAGTTACGGAAGTTAAAAACGTTTATTTTCTTTAAACGTGTAAGTACCGGGAACATTGCAGCTGAAGTAAAGTTTAAACACTTCAAGTATATAGTTTATTTTATCGAATGCTTAAAGCGATCTGCACTAAGTTATAAATAAAGTCGTGGGGCTCAATCCTAACTTTTAATACCAAAAACTTGACAAACAAGATGTTTTTTTTTTAAATCGTAATAAAAACCGATTTCCGCGTTGATCTCTTTCTCTTTCTATTTCTTCTTCACTATGCGAAGGTTTTTTTACAGCTTTTGCTTGTCATTTAGATATATTATGTCCGTGACGAACTAAGAATACAAGTGTCACCACCCCATTTTTTCCTGTGGGAGTAGTACAAAAAGAAGTAAGAAATTAAATTTTTTTGCGTTACTGGTGGCAGTACTCACTTATTATCGAGCCCAAGCGAGTCGGTACCACTGCCTTCTATGTGACCGATCATGAAGCACCTCGGTGCGTCTGGGTTATGGCTGAAGATAGCCGTCACCGAATCCGATCCACGAAGTGAAATTGTAAGCAGCGGCTTTACAGTACTCTTAGTATTGTAAGAAAAGGGGCCTACGTGTGAATGTGAGCAAAACCAAAGCAATGGTTTTTGAAAGAGAAGAAGCCAGAACAGATGTTAGAGTAGCAATAGGAAATGGTGTGCTAGAATAAGTGGACGAATTTATATATCTTGGATGTGGATTCAGTCGGGATGGAAGGTACACCACTGATGTAGAGAGAAGAGTGAATGCGGGAAAAAGAGTGAACGGAGGATTGGGACAACTTCTCGGCAGGCACCACCTCAGCCAGAAGGCACGTGTCGCAATACACAACGCAGTGCTTGTCCCAACGTTATTATATGGAAGCGAGAGTTGGGTATGTAAAAAGGAGCATGAGAGTAAAATCAATGCGGTCGAAATGCGATCTCTGCGGAGAATCTGTGAAGTGAGGCTGACTGTCCGCATTCATAACCATGACGTAAGAGAGCGAGTAGGTATGAGAGAGAGTATTGGTGTAAAGATGCGAAAGGGAATGCTCCGATGGTTCGGACATGTGGAAAGAATGCCGGACGAGCGACTGGCTAAGAAGATATACAATGCGAAAGTGGAAGGATGTAGGTACAGGGGGAGACCGAGACTTACCTACCTAGACCAAATTGGTCATGTATTGAAGGAAGGTGGAGTCAGGAGTCTCCGAAACCGGCGAGCGTGTACGAAGAGAGTTATGAATGTTGAGGAAGCGAGAGATGTATGCAAGAATAGAGCCTCTTGGCACTCTGTTCTCTCTGCCTACCCAAAGGAAATGGCGTGATGATAAGTAAGTAAGTAGTATAATTGAGTCCTTGAGCGACAATTACCATTTACAATCAGGTGCCGTAACTCGTCTGCCATCAGCAATAAAAAATATTTTAAATAATGTGTGAGTACCATGCATATTTTTAATTACTACAAATATTAATTTGTTTTTAATCATGTATCGTTAATCGTTTTTCATCTACTTCAAACATAAGAGTACATAAGAAATGAGTTAGAGAAATGTAGGTATTTCTTTAAAAAATATTGAGATAATATATGTATTATGTATTCGTGCGAAGTCGAGTCGGCTCGCTAGTACTTTACTCGTGTATACAAACGTGTTGAATTAATTTGTTTTGGGCATAAGTGTGCTCATACACTTTGCTTGTAAAAGTTAAATGTTATTCTAATAGAGACGTTGTTTTATTGCAACACGAAAACTGTTTACAATATTGTCATAGATATTTCTATTCTATAGAGAATAAAGAAGAGATTAATAAAACATAGGATCACGTCTGTATTCCCCGAAGGGGTAGGCTGAGGTGTATTACACCACCACGGTTCGCTAACTGTGTTTAAGTCCCACTAAATAGGGGATGAGCCTATTTCCCGTCTACTGGGCACATTTCCAAACTCCGGACCCATACTGAGAATTTTTGTTTTTACGAAAACGCTAAATAATACTGCTCGACCCGGGCATCGAACCCGAGACCATATGATCAGCAGACGCACACACTATATACCGCTGTACCACAGAGGCTGTTGAGATATCACAGTAGGGTTCAATTTACTTACCACTGAAGTAATGTTACATAGTTCCAGTGGTCTGCCATTACAGGCGAAGAGACACACGACGGGTTTATTTAATAGGTGAGGGCCCTACACTACCATGTACGTTACTCCGCACGACGAGGTGTGCGGTTAAGTACATTATATCCCACCCTAACAAAAAAAAATTAAGGGTTAAATTTATAGTACAAATTATTTGTGAATAAGGAAAAGAGATTTTTTGTATGAGTGGGAATCGAACCCGCGTCTTTTTCAATCCGGGGAAGTACTCTAAGCCACCGAGCTATCGTACAGACCTATTTGGTCATCCCAATTTCCTCATCACATTTGCCTTTACGACCAACGCCATCTATCGGAATGCATTTACATGCATCAATCCAACAAGGTAAGTTTAATTTTGCAATTAAAATTCATACTATTTGATCTCTTTTTACACAAATATTAATCTCTTTTTCCTTATTCACAAATAATTTATACTTCATGTCAAATGCTAAAAAATATAGACCAAAAAAGGGTTCAATTTACTTAATTCGATTCGAATAGAATCAATTGTCTAAATGTTAAAGTTAAGTTTGCGATTAATTTAACATCCCTTGTCCCAGAGCGCTCTAACTTGGAGACTATTGCTAATTGTATCATTAACTGACGTCCGCCCGGGAGTTGCACTAACGTACTAATTGGCTGTGTATTTGCAATATAGTAAACTAGACTCCGCCAGCGACTTCATCCGCGTGGAAAACACCTAACAGTACATTCCCCGTCGTTCTTTTTTTTTTGTTTTGTTTGACGTTGGTTGTTAGCCTCAGATGGCTATGACAATCTTAACCGGACAATTGGTGAGCGCAGAGGGCTCTCAACCCGACATTTAAGCAACGCTACCCGGGGGCACCCCCTGTGGGGTAAGGACCTCGGCTCGGGCTGTTGCTGGCAAAGTGGGATTTCCCACGTTTATGATTTGACCGCGACACGTCTTTCGCTCCCGTCGGTGGGGACGAAACCGTGAATAATTATTAATATTAGCTGCGCGACCCCGTCGTTCGGGGACATCACCCATTAAATAAACCCGCCGTGTGCTGTCTCTCCGCCTGTATTGGCAGACCACTGGAACTATGTGACATTATTTCAGTGGTTAATTCATGATTCCTACGAAAACATATTATCATAACATAATAAAATGAAACAGAGACATTGAGAAGCTCTCCAAGCGCGGTCCGAGTTTTTAATTATTACACGTACCCCCGGGAGCGAGGGTGGAAATGGAAAATTAATTATTACAAAATAAGCTTTCTTGTATGCCGTGGTATTTGCCGTTCGTTGGTTTAATTTTAAGGTGTCTGCACCTTGTTGCTTGTTTTGGTGATATTTAACTATGTTTTATGAGTTTTTGCGCTGAATAATCCATGCAACTGTAGGGCACTTAGCAGAAAAAAAAATACTCAAGTAAAATAATAAGGTAATAGATTGGAATATGTCTGATAGATAGCATGGCCCAATAGACGATCAAATTAAATTATATATAATGATAGCTTGGTAGTTAGAGCATATCTATATTATATAAATAATAATAATAATAATATTCACGGACATTTTTCACACAACGTCCTCTGGTCCCAAACTAAGCTTAACGCTTGTGCTATGGGTACCAGATTACGGATATAATACATACTTATACTACTTTTTTTTTTGAAATACATACATATAATAGATAGAAAACACCCAGATACAGTACAAATATCTGTGTTCATCACACAAATACTTGTCCTGAGTGGGAATCAAACCCACGACCTCGTGCACGGAAATCGGTTACACCACCGACTACGCCACGAGGCCCGTTAAAATGAATCTCTATTTCTCTTGGTCATAGCATCACGCGTGAATGGATGAAACAATTTTGCTAATTATTTTTTTGTTGTGTTTATTATTGTCAGGAGAAGGTACTTATGAAAGAAAAAAATAAGAAAATTGCGCATATAATTGGAAAATTTCAGGAAACTTAACGACTGTTTTAACTTAGCACGTTTGACATTTTGCAAGTAATTGAATGTTCATAGCTAAGACAAGACAGGGTCAGCTAGTAGAACATAATTTTAATCAAAGTTATTTACCACGAAACTTTAATTCAATGCACTGGTAACTGTACATAACCATTCCCCTGTGCAGTTTCTGTGTCCGTAAAAGCATTCACAATGCACCCAATCTTGTCTCAAACGCAACGACTATACGTGTAGTTCTGGACACTTGCAAGTTTGCATATTGAAGCAAATTCGCTGCGAGCTTCATTTCATTTAGACCGGCGAATGTCCTGGGATTTTATTATTTTGTACAGCGCTGCTGTTGCGCTGAATTTACTTTATTCCCTCAGTAATAAACTATTTGACCCTTACTGAAGTCAACTCTAGGAGTTTTATTGCTGTTGAAATTAGACGTTTTTACCCTGTTCGTTACTCCGAACGACGGCGTGTGCGGTTAGGAACATTTTTTCCCGCCTAAAAAAGAAAGCGGTTCCTACCATTGTGTTTCGTAGGCTGTGTGAGAGTGGCGGAGGCCCAAACCCCCTCCCTATCCTCTATTCTCTTCTTATTATAATCTGCTTAATATCCTGCCTATCCTCTCTTTAATATACTTCCTATCCACTTCCTATCCCTTTCCTTGGAGAGGGCGAAGAGTGAGTGAAGCCTCTGGTGTTATTAGCGTCAATAGGCTACGGTAACCGCTTACCATCAGGTGGGTCGTGTGCTTATTTGCTACACACATAGTATAAAAAAAAAGAAAACCTTCGCATTTGTAATATTAGCAAGGATTCGATCAATACACCTTTAATAAGCAAATCAAGTAAAAATACTCTCTTATATTCTCGAGCCTCGATACTGTAATTTACTTTTCTCGAGTAAAACTACCAGGATCTAATGTCAAATGCAAAGAAATGTTATTAGAACGCCCGCCAAGGATTTCAATTTCAACAAGTGAAGTGATATTGCCGTTCGCAGTACACTGCTGGCCAGTGTGATGTGCAAATAGGTTTTATATTACATTCGCCACGTACATGATTTTTTACATTTATTTCTATTGAATATTATTGTGTGTTTAAGAAATTTTGCTGGGA
This sequence comes from Leucoma salicis, assembly GCA_948253155.1. Classification (NCBI taxonomy): domain Eukaryota; kingdom Metazoa; phylum Arthropoda; class Insecta; order Lepidoptera; family Erebidae; genus Leucoma; species Leucoma salicis. Next base: position 2,530,611 of record OX411830.1, on the reverse strand, counting down.
AATGGAGATCAATTCCATTTGGTGGATTGTTGGAGTGGAATCTTTGTATCATTGTTGATACTATTTTAATGAATCATCCATCCATCCATCAGCCTTTTAACGTCCACTGCTGGACATAGGCCTCCCCAAAGGGGGGATAATGCCGTAATCGCCATGCTTGGCAGGCGGTGGATGTTGTTAATACTCGAGGGAGTGCTGCTGCCCACTCCACCGGTATTCCCTCAGTCGGCTCTTTCGGCTCCCATGGGTGGAGAGGGGTGGGACAATTCTAAAGCCAGCCCCACATGGCACTAATGATTATCAATTATTAAAAATAAAATGAAGACAAAAATAAAGCCTATTAATGCTCAATAATGTTTGCTGTTTTTGCAAATTTTTCAACCGATTTGATGTTGGTGATGAATTATTTGAACTTTTTACTGTATACAATTCTCAATTTATTTTCTATTTGCGATTGTGCCTCTTGTATCGTATTTACGGGTGTTTCTTTGACGTTCCAATTTAAAATTTCACCACAAAGAAAATACAAAATATATAAGGCCGACGACACAGCATCTGTTTATTACAATCGTTTTTAACCTTATAATAAAATTTAAAGAACAAATTATTTGTGAATGTATTTTTCCACATTCACAAATTATTTGTTCTTTAAAGTAGCTGAGCATGTCAAGTGCTAAAATCTATAGCTAAAATACAGATCAAAATGCTTATAATTTAATCTTAACACAAATAATGTGTGTCTATATTTATTTTATAAACCGCAGTACACTTGCGTCACATCTAAGGCTGAATAAAATGCATATCATTTGAATTTCAGTGGTTTGACGCTATATGCGTCAAAACAACAAATGCAACAAATAAATAAATTTACACGTTTTCAAACAAAACTACGCTTACGGAATCTATGGCGTTTTCTTCATCCCAACGTTTAGAGACGGCACACGGCGGGTTTCTTTAGTGGGTGAGGGCACCACACTACCCTGTTCGTTTCCCCGAACGACGGGGTGTGCGGTTAGGTACATTTTTTCCCGCCTAAACAAAAAAAAAAGCTCTGCAAAGAAGGCTGTCTGTAACACCTGGAGTTTACAAAGAGTATGTCATGTATTTCTGTATAAAATATTAAAATATTGTTTGTCTGTTTGTTACAGGACGTGATACACACAATCAGCACACCACACGGACAAGTTCAAAGAATCGTTGTGTTCAAGAAAAACGGTGTTCAAGCCATGGTTGAATATCCTTTGCAATAGACATTATCTTTTATTTTTATTATTATTAACTTATGACTCGAACTGAAAGCGTGTGCGGGCAGCAGAGCGATGAGCGCCTGCGTTTTAACCAGCGTTTAATTTTGTTTTAATTCATGGCTTCGTACTTTTAAAGCAAGAAATTGAAGTTGCGTTTTTATCGCGCTCGTATATGGATAGTTGTTTCACACGCCAACTGCGCCGCTAGTCGCACCTGCTTGCAGATGATATTGTTCAGTCATTCATGAGATGCGATGGGATGATGACTGATGATTATTTAATTATTTAGTAAAACCAACAACTATAAAATCCTTATCCTAGAAGAACAAATTATGTATTTGCGAAAGTGGAAACAGAACTTTAATGCGAGTGGGATACGAACCTGCGTTCCTGCCGATCCGGAGAAGTGCTCTAGACCCAGCTCTAGGCCATCGCAGTCGCCGACGACGATTCCCAATTTCCACTTCACATTTGTTTTAGATGTTTTTACGACGCATGCCACCTATCGGATGCATTTACATACATTTTATTACAATACCTATAGTAATTTTAATTTTGCAATTATAATTCATACTATTTGATGGCGCGATCCTTTTAATATATTGATCTGTATTATATTCAGAAACCTATATATTTATTACATTTTATCTTATCACTATGTCAAGAATCACAGATTTAAATTAATAAAACTAACTTTTGTTTGGATAATTAAATATAAATCATGATTATGACTTCTAGTCATATTCAAGAATAGTCAAAAAATTTCCGCTTTGGCAGCATATGCCTTCGCGGTCCATATCGCAACGCCATCAAAATTTAACGAACCATAGCCAATGGCATATAAAATATCAACGAAAAAAGATATTTGTTGCTTATGATTAATGGCTAGCAGTTGAGATTTCAACATGTATATTTCTAAAAATGCACACGGTTCTCTATGCCCATTAAAGAATATTAGATTTTTTTTTAATTATTCATCTTGTAAAGACAGATTTCACATACATAATATAGTGTAGAGGTTTAAATACCGACCTTCATCAATCATTTATTAGTTCGTGTGGTGACGGACGAAGAATACAAGTGTCACCACCCCATCCTTTTCTGCGGGTGTCGTACAAAGCGACTAAGGGAAGTAAGCAATTATCACCCATTGCATAATTTCTGGTGGTAGGGGACGCTGATTCGAATCCTGCTCGCTGTCAATCTCTTTACAACTTTTTTTTTTTTTTTTATAGCGGATGGTGGCATACAAGCCACAGGTGGGCTGATGCTAAATGGTAACCATCGCTCATGGACTTAACTATACCGAGAGTATATTCATTTCATTTCACAGATGGCTGAAATGGAAGATTAAACGGCTATCTCCTGCTACAACTAAAACACACCGATGTGCTTCATGGTCTGTCGCGCGGGAGATGGTGGTACCAACCCGCTAGTGTCCGATAGCAAGAGAGTACTCCCACTTGGTATCCAGCCTTACCATCAGTCATGAATTGGGTGAAAATTGCTTACTTCCTTTAGTCGCCTCGTACAACACCCGTGAACATGAATGGGGTGGTGACACTTGTATTCTTAGTCCGTCACCACACGGTCCGTCTTTTTCCACTTTCACAAATAATTTTTAGCCCTCCTGCGCTCTCACTCACCATACGAAACACAACAGTAGGCGTAACTACCGGCCCGCTCGTGCTGGGATAAGCAAGGATCTACCACTAGAACGTATCAGAGTAAAATATAGTACCTATTTGTTGGTATAAATATATGAAGAGCAAATAAAATCGTATCACGCGTTTTCACTTATCGCAAACATCCGGCGTTCTTTTCCACTGGCAGCATTATAGAAACATGGCGGCGCTTTGTGTCTGACGTGTATCGAAACTATTATTAATAAAAATAAACTGAAATTCTTGATATACGACGCTCGCGTCACAAATGTACGAGTTATGGGATATAAGTGGCACTTGTACAAATAGTGCATGAAGTTTTTAAATAAATAAAAATAAATAAATAAATAAGTGGCACTTGTATTTACAAAGAGAATGGTTTTAAAGATACGAGTATTTTTTATCGTACGAAGCGACTAAGGGAAGTAAGCAGTTATCACCCATTGCATCACTGGTTGCATGCATTACCATTTACCATCAGGTGGGCTGTGCCGCTTGAATGATGTTGTAACTCAACGCTACCATAAAACACGTGCAACACAATCGATGTATCCAACTTTATATGTAGGTGACCCTAATAGGATGTAGGACTCGTAGGAAACTAGATTACAGGAGCGCGTCGCTGTTATCGCGTTAATTGATATACTCGCTGTTAGTTAATGGCTTAGCCAAGTAATAGCTTGTGGTTAATGGAATTCGTTAGTCATACCTCCTCATCATCATCACTTTTCTGTTATACTGCCGTTTCACCTCCTATGCATTTCATTGGAGATGGCGACGCGCAAGTGATGGATCAGCTGTTGATGAGTCTATAGGCTACCCATGTAGTATAAAATAATAATTAAATCGACATAAGATTATTATTTTACTAATATTATAAAAGGTAAATATTTGTATTTTTGTATGTATACAAATGACATAGACTAAGAGTAATTCGAAAAAAAAACTACTTATGTCCTGCATAAAGATACATTTACTCGTTTACCCCAAATTGTGTAAAAAAATAAATGTCCACCCGTGCGAAGCCGGCATGGGCCACTAGTCTATACTATTTAAAGCTGTGTATGTACATTTAAGATATTTGAGAAAAAATACTGTATGGCTATACAGGCGTGTCTGAACGCAAAACAATTTTTTTTTAGATTTTTGTCTGTTTATCTGTTTGTTCGTTCGCGCATCACGCAAAAACTACTGAACGGATTTTGATGCGACTTTTTCATTTGATAGCTCTTGATTAGACTTAAAAAGTGGTATATAATTTACCCCGCTACTATATTGGGAACCTGAGATATAACAAAAATACTAGCTTTCGGCGGAGCCGCAGGAAAAGGCTAGTATTTTTTTTTATTGCAATTAGTGGCAGACGAGCCACGGCCCATCTGATGGTAAATGTCAACCGTCGCTCATGGACTCAACTATACCGAAAGCATTGTCAAGCCGCTGCTCACCATTTCATTTCACAGATGAGAAATGAAAGCATAAACGGCTATCTCCCGCTACAGCCAAAACGCAACGATGTGCTTCATGGCCGGTCACACGGGAGATGGTGGTACCAACCCGCTCGGGCCCGATACCAAGTGAGTACTCCCATTTGGTACCCAGCCCTACCACCAGTCAATAGATGATAATTGCTTACTTCCCTTAGTCGCCTTGTACGACACCCGTGGGAAAGGATGGGGTGGTGACACTTGTATTCTTAGCCCGTCACCACACGGACTAGTATAATAAAAAATGATAATTACGAGCGGCGATTGAACCCGCGTCTCCTGGAAACACCGGACCGAATTTTGTACCACATTATTTTTTATCGTCTTGGGTGACCGCCCACGCTCATCTCTCAAATTAAAACATTACTGATTGGGTTCAAATTGAACCCGTTGTAACTTATGTTGTTTTTCAATGTCCAATAATTTCCTTAACCGTGACCGTAAGTTTGAAAGTGTGGAGTCAGCTACGAGAGCGAAGGAGGCGCTACACGGCTGCGACATATACTCTGGATGCTGTACACTCAAAATCGAATTCGCAAAGGTGAGTGTTTTTATTATATGATTTAAAACATTGAACTTAAAAATAGTTTAATCTCCATCTATCTATATCAATCTATCTATATGTAATATAAAGTAAATTCGCTATGTGCTTCTGTCAGTTAGAAACAGATTGTTCGACGACACATGTTATAGCTTTGGGAGGCTATTCCTTTGACCACTGAAGTAATGTCATGAAAACTGGAACTGCTCCAGTAGAGATATGGCATACAGGCGGAGAGGTTTATTTAGTGGGTGAAGGCCCCACACTACCCTGTTTCGGGGGCATGCGCTTAGTCACATCTTTTCCCGCCTTAACAAAAAAAAAAGAAAGGCTATTTAGGCATCTCTGTAACATTTTTTTCTGTTTGTCTGTTTGTTTTTACGCACATCACGCAAAAATTAATAAACAGATTTTGATACAAGCTTTTTGTTTGATAAGAGCTATCATGATTTGATTTACAAAACTGGTATACTTTTTATCCCGCTACTAAATCGAGAACCTAAAAGCTAGCGTAGCGGAGGTGCCACAAAAAATAGTACACTGTAAAATATGTCTCCTATCAAGACTGTTATTTTAAACAAGAATTTCACTGAAGAAAGAAAAAAAATAATAATTGCCTTAAGTCTTAACAATGTATATTATTTGATTCGGATTATCGCCTATTTTTAATTGCTTACGTCACACAGTTATACTTACATTATGCATATTATGTATGTTGTACACAGTCCAGTTAAGACCATCGCTCAGTAACGCGATACTCGAGCTGAAAGCCCTCTCGAGCGCTGAGTGTGTTTGTACTGGCTCCCGTTACCGACACTCGACTTGACGGTTTTTGGAATTTTCGCCATATATATGACACGCTATGCTATTTATGCTTATTTATGCAATTTTTTTTTATACTACGTGAATGGCAAACAAACATACGGCCTGCCTAATGGTTAGTTACTGTAGCATAAAGACGCTAGCAACACCAGAGGCATCACTCGTGCGTCGCAATCTTCAAGGAAATGTACTATCTATCTATACATATAATCAAATTATAATAAGCCGATGTACATTTGTACATTATAACAAGCCGATGTGTGCCGTTGTATATTGCAAATATTGAAGACAAAAATAACATGGGGTCTTTATTAGAGCAACAAAAGCCAAAACATTATTAGAATTTTTGTCTTTCTGTATGTTTGTTCGCGCATCACGCAAAAACTACTGTTCGATTTTGATGAAACTTTTTTGATTGATTTCTCTTAATTAGATTTAAAATCTGGTATACGTTTTATCCCGATTACTATGTCGGGAACCAGAGATGTAACCTAAAAACAAATGATATATAAACGTATTTTGATGAAACTATTTTAATTGATTTCTTGTGTTGTTGCTGGCAAAAGCTAGTGTTGAAGTAAAAAAGTTTCGTTCTATCACGAGAATTATCTGGAAGACTCGTTAATTAAAAATATCAGCTGTTTTCAGATTGATAAATAGGAATATCAAACCTTCTTATTAACTATCATGTAGCAAATATAACTCTTCATTTCCTTACTAGCATTCTTCATCTCAATCTCTTTCTTCTGTTTACAATCAGGCGATCGCGGTGTTTACCACCTCGTCTATATTAATATAAAGCTGTAACGGCTATAAAGCTGTAACAGAGCTCGCTACAGCTCTACATAATACATTTAAGGTATTTGAGAAAAAATGACTTAATGGTGTAGCGGTAGTGTATGCGACTGCTAATCATGAGGTCTCGGGTTCGATTCCCGGGTCGGGCAATGTTATTGAGCTTTTTCCTAAAAAGAAAAATTCTCAGTAGCAGCCCGGAGTTTGGAAATGTGCTCGGTAGACGTCAATAGGCTCGCCCCCTATTACGTGGGACTTAACATAGCTGGCGAGTCGTGGGTGTGTAATACACCTGTGCCTACCCCTTCGGGGAATACAGGCGTGATGCTATGTGTTTTGATTAGGCTATATAGGCATGACTAAACAGAAAACGATTTTTTTTAGATTTTTTGTCCGTCGGTTTATTTATTTGTTTGTTCGCGCGTCACGCAAAAACTACTGAATGATTTTTTTATTCAACTTTATGTCTTTGATAGCTCTTGATTAGACTTAACAACTGGTATACATTTCATCCCGCTACTATATCGGGAACCTGAGATATAACCAAATATAGCTTTTGGCTGCGGCGGAGCCGCGGGCAAAGGCTAGTATTAGATAAAATATTCAAGCAAAACTAGAAACGCAAAGAAATTTTAAAAAAGGAAAACAATAAGAGTGATTTTGCTGTTCATTTCTCTGAAACAGACGTCTGTTTTTGTCAAACATCGCGTCATACGATAACATTGGCCAAATTCGGAGTTCAAACTTTTTGCTTATTCGCCTCTTTTCTTTGTATGAGGTGATTTTGCGCGGGAAATAAAAAAAATGGATGCTACGTCGATTCTGTAAGCGGTGGTCCTGTATGAACATATCTATATATGTAGGGTTACTGTAGTTTTATTAGTTTTAGCAGGATATTCTTATATACAGGTTGAGGTTACTTTACTTTGTTATGGTGGCAGACACCTGATGGTATATAATAAAATCTGTCGTACAAAATAGGTTCCTTCGCAATTTTGTCTTTTCCGTGCTGTAAAATTTGAAAACGTCAGAGGTTGATTAAATTCGATTTTGAGTTGACAGTTCTAAGTTTTACCAATATCGCCATTTATTGCGTAAAAATGTTTTCCAGCACTTACATAGGTTTAAAAAAATTACATTGTTACTTCCATAGAGTCACGCCTAATCCCCAGAGGGGTAGGAAGAGATAACGGGTAGGCATTTGTTATATAAAACTCTTCCGCTGCCTTAACTTTATTTCATCGTTATTGAATATTTAACTTTTTTTAGTTTTGTTACTTTTTGAAGTTGGTTTCATTTTAATACACTATAAAAACTTGATAACTGAATTTGTTTTTTTTTGTGATTTTTATTAAAGAGGATAGATTTACTGCAAGCAAGATTTGCACTTTCATAAATAATTTGTTCTATTAAATTAGTTGAGAATGTGCTAAAATACAAATCGCAAAGATTTATAATTAAATCGCGTCATCGCTTAGTATGACTCTAAATTGTAATAATTGGATTAAAATGTCTCTCTTATCAGTTTCACAAATAATTCGTTCTACTAAAATTGTAGGGTGTAATATTTTAAAAAATACGACACTTTATAAAGTAGTATACTTTTGTTCCATGCATCCCCTATAATTATGTTATCAGAAACAGTTAATCAAGACTGTCCACAATACTACACCACCATAGTCACCATAGCCTCAAGCGTTAGGGAGCCTGATTTGACCGTATTGTTCAGAATAGGCTGGCGTTATTTGATTTCTATCCTTCACGGTGCATTGCAGAGGGGGAATAAGCAGAGCAAGGGATTTTTATAGCCACTATAATCACATTCGATTAGAAGTTATACCTGTATTTGGAAGAGAAGGATATGGTGGTGAATAACTGCGGTTAGGTCTTACAATTATGTTGTTATACGTAGCTTATTGGATTTTTGTACATGGGAATGTCTATTTTGACCTGTGGAAAAGTGGACAACTAATCTGTGATTATTATTTTTTGAATTTGCTTGGATACTGAAATTTTTTTTAAGTAAATACTCTTCTATAGGAAGGTTTGGATAGGGAGTAAATTCACGTAAGTCGTCATCGACATGGTCACGTGACGTGTTAGCGATAACATTATATCTGTTCCTATTAGTATAACTTATTGCGCTGGACCAGCTATGAATGTAGATATATATATATATATATATATATATATATATATATATATATATATATATATATATATATATATATATTTTTAAGTTTTCACTTCTGTTGGCAGTCCTTATGACTGCTTTTTTTTGTGTGTGTTTGAATGGGTCTCTGAGTAAACCACTCAACTCAAGATTCTTAACTAGACTCAGTAGGTTCGTGTTACAGGATTTTTATTTTTCTCTTACGACGGAAATTTATTTCACCCCAAAACATTGTCACTATCCTTATAGCTACAGCGGCTCTTTCTGGAGCTATAGCCAACTTTAGGGTAGGAACAGGGGCAACTTGTGCCGGACTACTTAGATAATAATATATTAGCACTAAAATTCTCTTCTTATGAAAACAATTTCAAAATCGATTACATTACATCCCTTCGATCTCTAAAAATGTACAAGGTAGGTACTTCATTAATCAGAAACCCATTCACTCTCCAACAACGAGCGTCCGATCTTTTATAATTCGTTTCATTCGCTCGTTCATTATTAATATTATATCGCAGTAACACGATACATAACGGTATTGTGAATTTATTGTGTACTGTCTTTTTATAGTAGTCACAATGAAGCATTGTTACAGGATTTTAAATTTATAACGCTTATTAATCGTCTTAACTTGAAAATATGTACTTAATATAAAATACCAGAACACAAAGTGCGAAAATGTGAAATAGAAAATAATATTCGCAATTAGGAGTTGAACCTCCATCTCCTGGAAATCGCGCATCTGCATCTCCTTGGCATCGCCACCAAAGATATTAAGACATAAAAACATAACATAGCATCACGCCTGTATTCCCCGAAGGGGTAGGCAGAGGTGTATTTCACACCCACGATTTGTCAGCTGATAGAATGAATGAAGATATTAAGAAGGAATGTGTTATTGAAATTCATACTCCCGAGTAGATGTCATGATGGCTGAATTGGCAAAGCATCTGAAACCGATTTCCAGGTGCAGTTTCAAATCCTTTTCGTGACTATTATTTGCTTTTTCACATTATCGCAATTCATGCTCAGGTACCTAAATGGCCAAGTATTTCAAGTACTTAAAATAGCCCATAAAATTTGTTTAACTAATCTGCGCATACTGCTCGTGGGTATTTGATAAATATTTGTAATATGGTCTCATATATTTGTTCAAGTGACAGCCCTATTGTGTTGGCTCTTTTCAATTGATTGATATCCTTTTCAATAAAATATTAAACAAACATAATAGCAATAATGCCATCAAAAATGTAATAAAGGGACGTCCTGTATACATCGATAAACGGTGCATTATTGGATCTTGTATCCGTCACTAAACGTTGTATTGTCGGGACAGCCCTGTACGTTGATAAACGGCGTATCATTGGGACACAGCTGTATACAACGCTGAATACTCCCGTTTTATTACATCAGCCTGTATAGATTTATACCTTTTATAGAATATGTGTGATTTGTTTTTCTATGACAAACTCATACTCTGGATGTGCATTTGCCGCTCGAACGATCGCCAAGATTAAGGAACTTTTTTTTTTATACTGAGTGAGTGGCTGTCTAGTGGTTATCGTAGCCTATAGACGCTAGCAACACCAGAGGCATCACTCGCGCGTCGCCATCTCCAAGGAAAGGGATAGGGTGGATAATAAAGAGAGGATAGCGAGGGGGTTTGGGCCTCCGGCGCTCTCACTCACCATACAAAACATCGGAAAGATGAACTATCGTTGTTACATGCTGGTTTTACTTCCCCGATCGAGCCCTGGGATAAGCAAGGCTTTATCAATAAAATAACTTATCTCCGAACGCGAATCTGATGGAAAGAAAAAAAGAGTTCATGCATTTATTTATATTTTTGATAAATACATTAAAATGAAGTAGGCGATATTTTTTTTTTAATTTCCACATTGATGAGTAAAACATAATGCAGTAAGTAATCACTGCATATGTTAAAGAAAATTTTCTGTAATGCTCGTCTAGCGGTGCGAAAATAGGGACAGCGTAAATGAGTTAATTATTTACTTAGGAGTTTTAATTGTAAAATTTTCTCCAAAACCACTAAAAATGTGAGCAAGCTGACGATCCTCAAAAAAACATGGCAGAAAAGCATAGATTTAATAAAATGTTTCTTTCGTTAATTTATTTTTACCGCAGAGGGCCTTTTTTTTATTTTTATTTTTTTTTGTTTAGGCGGGAAAAAATCCTCCTAACCGCACACCCCGTCGTTCGGGGCAACGAACAGAATAGTGTGGGTCTCTCACCCACTAAAGAAACCCGCGGTGTGCCGTCTCTCCGCCTTTATTGGCGGGCCACCGGAACCATATTACATTCCATCAGTGGTCAGCGCAGTGATGGCCTAGCGGTAAAACCAAGGACTACAAAGATAGTGGTATCGAGTTCAAGCCCCAGTCCAAGGTCCAGACCTCGTACGGCACATAACTCTGATTTATAGACATTTTTCCAAGTTGTGTTTACTATTTATCACTGCTCGGTGAAAGCAAACATCGAAAGGGATCCTGCTTGCTTGAGAGAATTTTTCAGTGGCATGTGAAGTCTGCCAATCCGCACTTGGCCAGCGTGATGGAATATGGTCTAATCACTCTCATCATTAGAGGAGACCGGTGCCCAATAGTGAGACAGAAATAGGGAAAATTTGTTATTTTTCTCAAAAATTAGTAACCTTTAGTTGCGGCCTGGGCACTTTGACAATACAAAGTCTAACATTAGGAATTAAGTCCTATTAAGTTTTGAGGTTGGGTAGTGGGTACCAAGTGAGAGTATTACTTGTTCCAACGTCTTCCGTGTGTTTGATAGTGAAACACCTCGTTGTGTTTTATTTCGAAATAGTCGTCAAGTTCATTCATTTTCCGTCAGAGAAATAAAATGGTGATCAGCGAATAGGCAAAACAATTATTAGTTCAACAAGTTTTCTTTCTCGTCCACTCGCTTCTATCATTCATCGTATTAGCATTCACTCCTTTCTTTCTCATGTCCGCATTCACGTAATCCATCCATCTTTTCTATGCCTTACCAACCACTTTTCTTCCATCATGTCTAACATTCATCTCTAACATTAACCTATACTATTTTAACGCTGTTAGAGAGCTATGTCTGTACGTTTAGGACATTTGTGATACTAAGCTATTTAGGAGTCTTAAACATTTTTTTTGGGATTTTTGATTGTTTGTTTGTCTTTTTATCTGTGCGGGCTTCACGCGAAACTTACTGAACGGATTTTGTTTAATAGTTCTTGATTAGACTTAAAAACTGTCATACATTTTATCCCACAACTGTATGAAGCCTGAGATATAACCTAAAAACTAGATTTTGACTGCGGTTGAATCGCTGGCTTTTACTTATAAGCATAGAAAATAATTGTCTCAGTAGTTCAGCGAATTGAATATTTAATTTTACTTGTAAATGATGTTATTTTAATGTGCCAGCGTAACCAAAATATATTCCATTGAAATATTTTTATTCTCTCTTCGCAAATGGTCCGTGGAAAGTAACGGGTTAAAATTTAAAACGAATTGCGAAATGTTGGCAAGCCCAGCAAACCATGTTTACTTTGGTATTTATAGGATTATTTTTGAGTTCAGAAGTTAATTATTATAATAGTAACCATGCTATATAAAACGAAATAGATAATACTACTACTTATTATCACACCATCTACCTTGCGGGGTAGGCAGAGAGAACAGAGTGCCAAAAGGCTCTATTCTTGCATACATCGCTCGCTTCCTCAACATTCATAATACTCTTCATACACACTCGCCGGTTTCGGAGTCTTCTAACTTCACCTTCCTTCAATACATGATCGATTTGGTCTAGGTAGGTGAGTCTCGGTCTCCCCCTGTACTAAATCTTTCTACTTTCGCATTGTATACTTTCTTAACTAGTCGCACGTCCGGCATTCTTTCCACATGTCCGACCCATCGGAGCATTCCCTTTTGCATCTTTATACTAATACTCTCTTTCATACTTACGTCGTCGTTACAAATGTGGTCAGTCAGTTTCACTGCACAGATTCTCCGCAGAGATCGCATTTTGACCGCAATGATTTTACTCTCACGCTCCTTTTTTAGATAATTATGTGGAATATTTAGATATTATTTTTAGCATTTGTCATGCTTAGCCATATATATTAAACACAAAGTGTGAAGATGTGAAATCGAAATTTCTGCTCGTGACTGTTTTCCCTTTCACATTTTCACACTTTGTGTTTAATTATTTAGAATGTTTAGTAGTCAGTGTTTCACCTGAAATCTACGAAAATAGTAAGGGATAGAATATTTTATATATGTATTACATGAATCTGGCGTGTGGGGCCGGCACCAAGAATAGCTCTACCCCGTCTCTTCCTATGGGAGTCGTAAAAGCCGACTAAGGGATTACCGGGGGACCGGGCAGCAGCGTTCCCCTGTGTACTAAAAATATCCACTGCGATCGCCAACCCGCCTGCCAAGCGTGGCGATTATGGTAAAACCCCCATTTTGGTGAGGCCTAATACACATGAAAACGTATCGACATCGAGGTTTTTTGTGGCGATTTTCTCATGAAAAGCCTTACTACGGAATCCGGCCGCTTATGACGATTGTAATCGCGACATTGCGGATGCACTTGCCACACTCGCTCGTATTAGTTATTAGTAACTTTGACGATTTTAAGCCTATGAAATAAAGATATAATTTTTGAATATAAATTTAATTGTATCATTGTGATTGAAGGAGCACCGTGATTGGCTGAGGCATTACTGTGACATCATTTACCTCCTATCCCTTTCATTGTAGATGGCGATCCGCGAATGATGCATCATCTTCAATAGACTGCGGTAACCGCTTACCTATACTTACCATCATGTGGGTCTGTATGCTTGTTTGCCACCTACGTAGTATAAAAAAAACAAAGTTCAGGTTCGTACACAGCATCACGCCCGTATTCCCCGAAGGGGTAGGCAGAGGTGTATTACACACCCACGACTCGCCCGCCAGCTATGTTTAAGTCCCACGTAGGCAGGGCGCGAGCCTATTGACGTCTACAGGGCACATTTCCAAACTTCGGGCTGCTACTGAGAATTTTTCTTTTTAGGAAAAAGCTCAATAACATTGCCCAACCCGGGGATTGAACCCGAGACTTCATGATTCAGTAGCAGTTCAGTTCAGTTTCAGGTTCGTTTTGGCTTAAAAATACTAGCTGGAGTGGACTCATCCCTACTATAGTTGGTAGAGTTGGAGGAAAGCTAGGTGTGAACATTCAACTTGACTTTCAATATGCTTTTCAAATTAGAATAATTTCAATGCTTTATAAGTAAGTGTCAATGCTTCGCGTTAGTGAGTAATCTGATAGCTTTAGTTTGAAGAGCATTTAAATCTGCAAAATCAATTGAACCACGTTTAATTGAATCCAAAGTGAAAGTACCAACAAGGAAGCTTGGCAATATTGCAAATCTGAGACGGTACTTCACACCTTTTTTTTTTGTTTAGGCGGAAAAAAATGTACCTAACCGCACACCCCGTCGTTCGGGGCAACGAACAGGGTAGTGTGGGGCCCTCATCCACTAAAGAAACCCGCTATGTGCCGTCTCTCCGCCTTTATTGGCGGGCCACTGGAACGGTACTTCACACCTGAGCGGATTTAAATTGACATTAAGCTAAGGTCGGTTCGTATTAACGTCACATTTGAGCTGGCACTATCAAATGTCACCTATCAATTTCAGATTCAGTCGAAGAGCGTGCTTAAATACTTATTGGTGACGTTTCGGTTAAGACCAATTTTCAAAACCGAAGCGCAGTCACCGAATAGTTAATGTTTCGTTGGGCCGGCTCGAACGGGGAAGTACCATACATCAGCCTTTTAACGTCCACTGGCTGGACATAGGCCTCCCCAAGAATGGGGGTTAGTGCCGTAATCGCCACGCTTGGCAGGCGGGTTGGCGATCGCAGTGGATGTTGTTAATTTTCGAAAGGAGTGTTGGGGGAAGTACCGCTTTCTCAAAAAAGATCAGTCTAAAACAACGGTGCTTACTCCTACTATTGTATTTCGTATGGGGACTGAGAGTGCCGAGGACTCAATCCTATCTTATCACCGTATTATCGTTTTTTTTACCTCCTTTATCTTTCCTTGGAATTGGCGACGCGCGAGTGATGCCTCCGGTGTTGCTAGTGTTTATAGGCTACAGTAACCGCTTACCATCAGGTGAGACATATGCTTGGTGACATCCACGTAGAATAAATAGAATTGTTAATATGGTTGTATTCTGGCGGATGTGCGCAAGAACTATAATTTGGTGCCCTCATCCCTAAATTGTTACCTGCCGCTATCACCCTTGTATAATCGGATCCCCATATGAGATACCCATATGTTATTAAAAGTTACTTACGCAATCTCCCTGGCGGGGTAGACAGAAAGAACAGAGTGCCAAAAGGCTCTATTCTTGCATAATTCTTTCGCTTCCTCAACGTTCATATTTCTCTTCATACACACTAGCTGGTTTCGAAGACTTCTGACTCCACCTTCCTCAATACATGACTGATTTGGTCTAGGTAGGTGAGTGTCGGTCTCATCCTGTACTTACATCCTTCCAGTTTCGCATTGTATATCTTCTTTACTACTCGAAGTAAACGTATAGAGGACCTATATGACAATATTGCGTGTGAGATTGGTATTTCTCTAAGGAGAGCCGGGCTATTCATTCTTGAATCAAAATACGTGGCCTTTTATTCACCATTTACGTAATAACATAATTAAAATCGTTATTTATAAGTATGTTCATAAACAAAACACTAGTATTTCATATAATTAATTGTATATATGAAATAAAATAAATCGCATTCTACAGCGCGCGCAGCGGCGTACACGACCGAAATTCCTGTATTTTTGTGTAGTGTTTAATTGTGAGAAAATGTTATTATTTAATTAGTAAAAAATACATACTAGTATTTTCAGGCGAGTAATAAATTATTATAAGAATTAGGCCACTTTTTACTTTGTAAAAATAACAGTATTTATTTTGTATGACTTATTTATATATAGCTAGCGTTTGCCCGCGGCTCTGCTGCAGCTAGTTTTTAGGCAACATCTCAGATTCCCGGTCTATACCGGGAATCTGAGATGTTGCCTAAAAATTACTACGCTACTATTAGTGAGATGAAATTATACAAGTTTTGGAGTCTAATCAAGTTATCAAAATCTGTTCAGGTAATTTTTGCGTCAAGCCCGAACCTAAGAGTTTTAAGAATTGTATTGAGTTCAGAGACGCCTAAATAGTCAAAACAAATTAATTTTTCACACATAGATCTGTTACAGCTTTATATAGATGCCCGGCAAAGGTCCTACTTTTCAGGATATTAGATATTTTGATAAGGAGATTTATCGAATCATTAGATAAAGAGTATCAGCGAGAATTCGGATTGGCGATCTTTGGTTATTGTGTGTGTGCTAAGATAAGCCACCTATTTGTAAACATTTGATGTCTAGCACCCCACACTTTTTTACAATCATTATTTATTATAATATTCTTTCTCACTTTTTAGTTGAACACCTCTATTCCCCGAAGGGGTAGGCAGAGTTGTATTACGCACCCACGACCCGCCAGCTATGTTTAAGTCCCACGTAGTAGGGGGCGAGCCTATTGCCGTCTACCGGGCATATTTCCAAACTCCGGGCTGCTACTGAGAATTTTTCTTTTTACGAAAAAGCTCAATAACACTGCCTGACCCGGGGATCGAACTCGAGACCTCATGATCAGCAGTCGCTCATACTACCGCTGCATCACAGAGCCCTGGTGTAACGTTGGTTGTTTATAATTAAGATAGCTATATATAGGGAATAATAATGTACCTAGTTTACAATAGGATCTAGAAGTTCCTTGTAACATAAGATGCTATTATCTAACAAAGGAATAAATTCGTTTCAACAAAGCCATTTAGTAGCGTGCATTCTCAGGAAATAGTGTCTCGACTACAAACGGGTGTTCTCTGAGAGATTGCGTGTCAAAGTGACGCTTTTAACGGAGAGGGTTGGGGACATCCCAACAGACGACATACATTCTGATATTCTTTTGATTGCATTACAATAAGAATAAAATCTCTATTCGAGTACGGTGATACCAAAACAGGGTTATGATTGCAACACGTACCTATGTATATCTGTTCCTGCATAACTTCTACTCTATTTATCATATCTATATAAGTAAGGTATTGTTAGAAGCATCTTGATAGGCTTTGTGACGTCGAGCACTGAAGGAATGTAATATGGTTCCGGTGGCCCGCCAATAAAGGCGGAAAGACGGCACACGGCGGGTTTATTTAATGGGTGAGGGTCCCATACTACCCTGTTCGTTGCCCCGAACGATGGGGTGCGCGATTAGGTACATTTTTTCCCGTCTAAAAAAAAAACAAAAAAAGGCTTTGTAACGTCATTTCATTGAATTTAGCGCCCTCTACAGGATATATGGTAAAAAAATAAGTTTAGAGGTGGCTTATTGGGTATCAAATTAAAAGGTTTCATTAGCGCATTTTAAATATGTATGCGTATAGGATGAGATGGCAACTAAAAGTCAAAACTCCACT
Source organism: Leucoma salicis (assembly GCA_948253155.1). Classification (NCBI taxonomy): domain Eukaryota; kingdom Metazoa; phylum Arthropoda; class Insecta; order Lepidoptera; family Erebidae; genus Leucoma; species Leucoma salicis. The sequence goes on along the minus strand of OX411830.1, from coordinate 2,513,321 downwards.
GTAGATATTTATTTTAAAGAAATTTTTTACCCAAACGTTGCCTTCAACACGGCGGCTATCACCCAAGAGAGAGAGATACGTCGTACACTCCCTCCCGTTCGCACACACGTTTAATTACATCTCAGCAACCTTATTACCTAATGCATATTTAATTAATAAAGGTTGAGTTTAGATACTGCACCCTACATGCATATTGCATATACGTAGTATGTTTTACGATATCGTTTGTCCACTGTTAGGTACTTTTGGCCTAAATTATATAGGTGAAATGTGAATCTGTTACTCGTATGCCTTCACGATATAGAAAGCGTTTTTTATACTACGTGAGCGGCAAACTTAGCATACAGCCTACCTGAAGTGGTTACCGTAACCTGTAGACGCTAGGAAAACCAGAGGCATCATTCGCGCGCCGTTATCTCCAAAGAAAGGGTTAGGAAGGATATTAAGGAGTGGATAGGTAGGAAAATAAGAGAGACGATAGATAGGAAGGATAACGAGAAAATAGGGAGGGAATTTGGGTAACGACGACGATAAAAAAAAATTAACCGTGAACTCTTTTCTTTTCAGCCGGAAAGACTGAACGTGTTCAAAAATGATCAAGACAGTTGGGACTACACACGTAAGTTGATACTATTATTGATCCTTTATAAACCTAGAGTGAGATCCCGCTGCAAGATTTCTACGCCCATCTGTTTTTAATATAAATGGCATTTTTATAGATATTTATTATTTAATAAAGGAATACGTTTTTGCTGGGTTGCCAATAAAAATATGCAAGTACTTTTTTATTTATCTCTGGTGGGGTCGGTTTCCGAATTGTTAGGTTTTAGCAACACTATTTACAGTAGTCACAACGAATCTTTGTGTCTCTAAAGTTGGCCGGAATTGGTCAGCACTAATCGTATGATTGTCACAATCCCCACTTATTGCTCTGTGCCTAACTTCAGAGACACAAAAATTTGTTATGACTGCTATACACGGAGTGCTGTCTGACTTCCACAACATAACTAAGGAGACAACTTAAGAAAGCGACCTTAGAACAAGACTGCGTCAGATTTTTTATTCAGGCCTCTCATATTCTGTAACGGTTGCTAGGATGTTATTTGATAGCTGAGACCCACTGGTTAACGTAGGTTTACAAATAGGGTCAATATTTTTGGTCACCCATCCGATGCCGGCCGAGCGAGAGTTGCTTTACCTTGACGATCTTTTGAGCGGCTAGGGCTCAACTACGTCATGGTCTCTAAAAAAAAAATGTAATTAATTTAAAAAGTTTGGTTGCCATTTCTTATCCTCTTGTCAAACGATTGTAAACATGTACGTGTCTCCGTTAAATGTATTGGTTCATAACGTATCTTAATAAATTATATATCTTATTAAAACTCTCTTTTTTCCTTACCAGATGACATATGTTGCCTATAAAAAGTTCTGTCTGAATAAATAACATTTTAAATAAAGTACTTGCGGCCATATTAAGATTGGTAATTCGGTAGAAACATATTCCTATAATAATTATTTATAAAAATGGTATTTAGATTTAAAAAAAACTGGGTGTAGAGTTCTTGTAGCCGGATCTTAGGCTATTGATTCTGTTCCGAGTAGTCAGTGCAATGAATAATATATTAACATAAAAATGTAGGAACAATTTAGGTCGCACACAACTTGACATTATCCAAGCGATTTAAACTTGCAGCTTGCAGCGGAGTTTATTTCTCTTTGCTAATACGAGTATAAAGAGTAACAAACTGTCCACTAACAGAATGACAATTCTGACATTATTTATTTGTTCGACATTTCCAGATTTATTCGCTCTACATAAAGCAAGTCTTTGTTTTAATATCTTCATTTCACTGGATTATACGCTAAGCTAATCTTAGACAAAGCTCTATTCTCTAGCTATAAAGATTTGTGGTATGGTGTGAAATTATCAGCCTCCTTAGAATGAAAAACGAAACAACAATCCGACGCGTGATTCCTGATTAGTCCAGTTTTCGACGCGTGATACAGGCGACCAATCACAATGAAGCGAAACGAAAGTTCGTCTAACGTTTCGTTTTTCATTCTAAGGGGGCAGATTGACTTTTTTTACGGTTTCAATAAGTAGCTTCACTTCATACACTTGGCTTTTAATCATTATTGAAATCCCAAGTCTAAAAGATAGGGGGTTGTTACAGTCCTTTTTTTTTTTTTTTTATTTAGGCGGGAAGAAATGTACCTAACCGCACACCCCGTCGTTCGGGGCAACGAACAGGGTAGTGTGGGGCCCTCACCCACTAAAGAAACCCGCCGTGTGCCGTCTCTCCGCCTTTATTGGCGGGCCACTGGAACTATGTTACATTCCTTCGGTGGTGGGTTGTTACAATCCTACATCAGTTCGCTTGTCTCTCAAACATTATATGATCACTCATATGTGGTTCAAGGTTCTCGACTAAAAATGATTTGTTATTTTAATTAAATTTTTGTGCAAATGTAAAAAAAAAAGCCTTCCATATCCAGCGCCGCGTTTTCGCAGTATTTTTTTTTCCATATTCACAAAAGCTCTGACTAAAAATAACTCATCTTATTATCTTTTAAACACATAACATAGCATCATGCCTGTATTCCCCGAAGGGGTAGGCAGTGTATTACACACCCACAATTCGCCAGCTATGTTTAGGTCCCACGTAATAGGGAGCGAGCCTATTGCCGTCTACCGGACACATTTCCAAACACCGGGCTGCTACTGAAAATTTTTGTTTTTGCGAAAAAGCTCAATAGCATAGCTCGACCAACTCCCCAAATTTGCTTCTTATACGAGAACAGAACTATGGTGCAATTAATACTCCAGTAATATTATCATTTTATATCAAACGTATATATATAACTTAAAGCTCGCACAAAAGACGGTTTGAGGTCTAAAATACGTCTTTTCATATGCAAAAGAGCCGGATGAATCCAGTTAACGGCAGTCACAACAAGGCTAGGACGTCGCGTCGCCGCCATTTTGATATTGTTAAGTTTGAATTTTATTTTTACAAAACAGGGTAGACGTATAATCATGATTCATTGTTGCGATAATAATGGTTTTAATATTGCCGAGAAAATATATGTTTAAAATTATTCTACCTAAGTGATTTTACTTTAGTTCGTTTTAGGGTAAGAAGACTTACTGAACTTTCGTTCGTTTTAGGGTAGAAGAATGAGTTAGCTTCTTCTGTTGTTAGAATAATGGGTTTTTATTGCTAGTATTATTGTGTTACATGAGTTGTTGTCCGATTTGGGTGACTAGATATTTTCTAGAATACATCATTTTGAAAATATTTTACGCGCGTTTAAAGATACGTTGTACATAGTTCTTAACAGTTTCTAAAATAAAGCTTTGTAACTTTATTATATATTTATGAGTAGGTAACTAGCCTATGTCCGCGGCTTCGCCGTAGCCAAAAGCTAGTTTTTAGGTTATATCTCAGGTTCCCGATATAGTAGCGGGACAAAATATATACCAGTTTTTAAGTCTAATCAAGAGGTACCACATAAAAAAAGTTGCATCAAAATCCGTTAAGTAGTTTTTGCGTGATGCGCGAACGAACAAAATGACAAACAGACAGACAAAACTTCTAAAAAAAATTGTTTTGTGTTTAGACACGCCTATATAGCCTACATACAATAATTTTTCTCAAGTATCTTAAATGTACAGACAGCTCTGTTACAGCTTTAAAATAGTATAAAGATAGATAATTTACTAGAACACGAAGTGTGTAAATGTGAGATCTAAAATAATTTCGAGCAGGATTTGGGACTGTATCTCCTAAAATATCGTTCCAGACGCTTTACCAAATCAGCCATCGTGACATCCGCTCAGGGCTACTGATCTATAACACATTCCTTCCTAATGTCTTGGGTGACCTGCGCCATCTATTAGATATATCTACACACAGTGTTCCGACTAGGTCAACTTAATTGTCACAGTTAAGATTCATACCAAATACTGACGCAGCCCTATAAATATTTTAATATTTTTTTTATATAATATTTTAAATCCTTACTGCTTACACACACACACCTTGTAAAAAGTTGGAGAACTCACAAAAATAATGTCAAACCAATACCAATTTGCCTCGCCAATTCGCAATAAAAATGTCATTTATCAATAGGAAAAATGAATCACGAAGTACCCGACGGAGTATAGCAAGTGATTTAAATTCTCAACGAGTGCAAATTTTATGCTAAATGCATCTACATTTAGTAGGTATAGCCGTTTGGAATGGTTTTAGGGTACCGTGTAGGTACCACTGAAGTAATGTAACACAGTTCCAGTGATCTGCTAATACAGGCTGAGAGGCACACGGCGGGTTTATTTAGTGGGTAAAGGCCCCACACTACCCCGTTTGTGGCCCTGAACGACGTTCATTATTTCGATTCCATCCATCCATCAGCCTTTCATCGTCCACTGCTGGACATAGGCCTCCCCAAAATGGAGGTTTTACCATAATCGCCACGCTTGGCAGGCGGGTTAGTGATCGCAGTGGATTTTTTAGTACACAGGCGAACGCTGCTGCCCGGTCCCCCGGTAATCTCTTAGTCGGCTTTTACGACTCCCATAGGAAGAGACGGGGTGGAGCTAATCTTGGTGCCGGCCCCACACGGCAAGATTATTTCGGTTATGGGTATTAAATAGAAAAAGAGCGATCCTCTGGCCTGATGGTAGTTAAACCAGCTACTTTTGCATCCTCTTGAAGATACTACGATCGGAAGTCATAGTCTAGTGGTGTACTAGCAGTCCGAATGATCGGCAAGGATAAGAACTTTCGCTCAGCCGGCGTCAGATGAATATCCATATGTGACACATTTTTTGATACCATGGCCTCCATTCCTTGGCAAATGAAACAGAGAGTTCCCCGAAGGGGTAGGCAGAGGTGCATTACACACCCACGGTTAGCCAGCTATGTTTAAGTCCCACGTAATAGGGGGCGAGCCCGTTGACGTCTACCGGGCATATTTCCAAACTCCGGGCTGCTACTGAGCATTTTTCCTTTTTTTTTTGTACGAAAAATCTCTTTAACTCCGGGTCGGACAACCCGGGGATGGAACCCGAGACCTCATGATCAGCAGTCGCTTACACTACCGCTGCACCACAGAGGCAGTTACCACAGCACTGATTATGATCTGACAATCTTTAACCGAACAGTTCAGCTAACTGACGATGCAAAGATCATTTGTGGAATGAGCACAGCTGGCTGTGTGGTATAATAATGATTTCCATCACCTCTCTTCAGAAGGTAATTTCGGTCACAGCGGACTGGTTGCCAGAGTCCTAAATAAAAATCTGACTCCAAAATTGTGGATACCGAAATCGGCAGTAGTGGGACCAATGTATGTATAGATGTCAGGCTATTAGCTAAAACCAAACAGATCGGAAGAAGACCCTAAACAATTTGGTATGAGGCTCAGAAGATGATGTGAAACACCAACTGCAACTGAAGGATCTCTCGCACCAAAGCCTCAGTATTGGATTTAGGTGTGCTCACTTGCTGGACCCAAAAGGGTAAGTTTCACCATCTTCTCTGTTCAGGCGATCATATCCCCACTTCCATCTTGGGTATAGAATCTTGTGGCATGGCTATACCTCTAATGTTGCTGAGTCTGTGAGCGGTGGCTACCACTTAACAACATCAATGTTAGGCAATTTTTACCACACTGACATGAACACAGATGGAAATCGGGCTGGTGTTCTTTTCACGAAGGCGCTCATTTCGTATTCTATTTGTCACTAGTCAGTTCAACAAACTGACGATGCAAAGGTTGCTTATCTTTACAATCACTTGTGGAATCCATCCATCCATCCATCAGCCTTTCAACGTCCACTGCTGGACATAGGCCTCCCCAAGAGAACGCCACAACGAGTGGTCCTGTGCCGACCGCATCCAACGGCTCCCCGTAGCTTTGACCAGATCGTCGGTCCATCTGGCCGTCCTACGCTGCGCCGTCCGATACGTGGTCGCCACTCGAGAACCTTTTTTAACCAACGGTTGTCGGTTCGCCGAGCGATGTGGCCTGCCCATTGCCACTTCATTATGGCAACCCGGCGGACTATGTCGCTCACTCTCGTTCTCCTACGGATCTCCGTATTACGGATTCGATCACGTAGGGAAATACCAAGCATAGCCCGCTCCATGGCCCGCTGAGCGACTTTGAGCCTTGATACGAGGCCAACATTCAGAGACCACGTCTCTGTTCCATATGTCATCACTGGCAACACACACTGGTCGTAGACCTTCGTTTTCAGACACTGCGGAATATTGGACGAGAAGATCTTCCTTAGCTTCCCGAAGCTTCACTTGTGGAATACATAATAAATATTTCCATGATTTCTCTCCAGACTAATTTGGTTTACCAGACCAGTGACAATGGACACTAGCCATGTACGCAGGAGATATTATAGTGCACGTGTGCGTACAAACATACGTGCACTATCTGTTCCCTCACTCTCATAGTTCGATGGGACACCATTCCAAAACGACGGAAGGAGAGGTCAGGCGCAGGCCCAACATCCATCCATCCATCCATCAGCCTTTCGACGTCCACTGCTGGACATAGGCCTCCCCAAGAGGACGCCATAACGAGCGGTCCTGTGCTGTTTCGCTCAAATGGGGTGCCGTAATCGCCACGCTTGGCAGGCGGGTTGGCGATCGCAGTGGATGTTGTTAACACTCGAAGGAGTGCTGCTGCCCACTCCCCCGGTATTCCCTCAGTCGGCTCTTACGACTCCCATGGGTGGAGAAGGGGTGGGAAAATTCTAATGCCGGCCCCACATGGCCAACGGCAACGAAGTACAGCGAACACCGCCAACTTCCTAACTCCGGGCTGCTATTAAGAATTTCTTGACGAAAAATCCCAATAACTTTTGGCTGGGCTGACCCGGTAATTGAACTCGAGACCTCATGTTACACAGTCACTTATACTACCTCTAGACATGCATACTTAATACATATTAACAAGACAACATTTTGTCAAATATATGGCTAGTTAAAATGAACTAACTCAACTCTTACCTCTTTTAGTTGACGTTTACGACTTTCAGTGTTAATTTATGCTCGCCTTTTATTTCATAATTTCAAGGAATAGCGATAAAGTTTTAGCGCTTGGTCATTAATAATTCTCGTTTGGTGACGCCAGTATTTATTTTTATAAATTTAAAGGATGATGAGAAAGAAAAGTTAATGTGGCACTCACCGATCTCGACGAAAGTTTCTTCTCTTCTGTGGGCCCACAATGTTCCTCTTCTGTCCAATCAGGCGGTTTACTAGCGTCTCCACAAAAGAATTACAAAAGCAATAAAGGCTTGAGAGATACACGAAGGGAGTTGTAAATTCCTCTCGGGCGGTCTCAGAAAAGAGTTAATCTATTTCTGGGCGATAGGTATTAGGCTAGAGACAATGTCTTTCGCGCGCGGTTTAATAAGAATAATCACAGAACACAACACTATGTCCCGGGCGGGTGTCGCAACAAAATGTATGCGATGGGAGTCGAATCACAGAACAAAGTCCTGCGCGGTCCTCGCGTGACGAGTATTGAATTTCAACTGCTTCCTGCTGCTCTTCAGGTTGGAAGATGGACGGTGTCATGGCGGCTAGGGAAGCGCTCTCATTGGCTGCGTTATGTAAACAATGGTGCCACATTTATAGTAGTAGGATCAAGTAATAGGATCGTTTAGAAACTATAATATTATAAACTGGCGTTACCATTTCCACCCCCCCTTAATGGGTCACCTTTAAGAACATACATAAGATGCACCCCAATAATAATTAAACTAAAGTGCGATCCTACTGAGAAGCGAAGCGGTATTGTATCTATTTATAAGCTAAACTATTGGCTATTTTATATTAAACTTAAATTAATTATTTAGGATTATTGTGTCGGTAGAGGACACAGACGGATGACCGGGCGAAGATAAGTTCCCTTGACGGTACGAACAGTGCAAACGCGGGCCACTCCGTCCTTTGAAAGGTGGACCCTTTCAATGACCGCCAGTGGCCAAGCCAGTGGCGGGGCGTTATCATTTCTAACGACCACAACTGTCCCAGAAGTGACAGGTACAGAAGGTGTATTCCACTTTTGTCTAACCTGCAATCCATGCAAGTATTCTAACCTCCAGCGGTTCCAAAACGACTGATTTAAATTAATTACCCAACTATATATAATAAAGGACTATAGAAAACACCAGTTTTAAATACCTACATGCTTACGCACCCCTATAGCTTATTGACGTACTTTCAGCTTTCGCGGCAAACAGACATAAAATGTTGAGAACTGTGATTTATTATGCATATGCGGATACAGTACTCAGTGCTGTTCCGCTGCATTCAGTGCTGTGACTGTCTAATTGTGATCGTTGATTTAGTTTAGCATTACTAATGTTATAAAAGAAGTACTATTTTTAGGAATCAAAATTTTCTATGTTGAGTACTGTAACCATCCAGCGAAACGAGAATTGAGCTTATTAAATGTAGCTAATAAATTGAAAAATATATTTATTCTTGGAAAGAAATGGATAAAGAATGGAAAAGAATTGTGTCCGAAAAACATTAAGTTATGTTTCGGAAATGAAAATTGAATAAAATGCTTTACGCAGCCAGAGATTGCAGATCCAGCTATCGTAGAGCATATAATTACCAAATATTGACAATAAGTACTGATCGAGGATGAAAATAAAAATAGGGAATATGGCAAAAGCATAAATCTAACCCCAAAATAAACCCGATTTGGTAGAATTCTCAGAAACTTGAGTTACAATATCGTACAGAAAAAAGAACACAATTTCGACACGTGTTTCTCTCTGCACGTAGTATCTTCAGGGATATAAAACAATATATTTAATGTTCGCTTAAAACATATTACAGTGTGTTGAAATGTTACTTTGAATTGTTTTTAAAAAACTTGTACGGAACCTTAATAGCATATTTCGATATTTGCTAGTTATTTTTTTCACTTATTGTGGGTAGGATTTGTTTATTTCGCGTTTTGAACAGGATTCAAACTCATTTATGTTACGGGCCTCGTGGCGTATGTCGGTAGTGTAACCAACTTCTGTGCATGAGGTCGTGGGTTCGATTCCCACTCAGGACAATTATTTGTGTGGTGAACACAGATATTTGTACTGCGTCTGGGTGTTTTCTATCTATTTTATGTTTGTATTTACAAAAAAAAAAGTAATATATGTATTATATCCGTAATCTGGTACCCATAGCACAAGCGTTAAGCTTAGTTTGGGACCAGAGGACGTTGTGTGAAAATGTCCATGAAAATGTCCATGTCCATGAATTAGGGATTTTGTTTTCTTGAATTTTACAAATTATAACCTTAATTTCACTATTTCTTTAATTCAACCGAATCTAACTCTGATGAATGCCGAGTTAAAAGCAAAGTTGGTGAATTCAAGTTAACAATAATGCCTTTAGCTTCTAAGTTATTTCGTAACAATAAAATTCGGGTCTGTCTCAAAAACCTTTTACTTTGTTTTGACTGACTTCGTTTGACATGTCTGGAGTGTTAGTCGAAAATTACAGTTTCAGTTTAAATAGCTGGTATTAACCTTGTGAGCTCCTTGATCGCCGCCCTTAAAATATTACATTTATAATAACAATCACAAGCAGAATTTGAAACTGCATCTCTTAGAAAACCGTCCCAGATGATTTGCCAATTCAGAAATCGTGACAATTGCTTGGGACTGGAAATTTCTATAACAAATTCTTTCTTGCCTTAAGCGCTCTTCCGAATGTTTTGCATTAATGTATTGCTAATTCCGACCAGGGGAAAATGTGAAATCGAAAATTACAATCACGAGAAACTATGAAGTCTACTTAGACGAAGTCGTAGGCAGAACCTAGTTTTCTTTTGCCAGTTAGGACTTTTTTAAAGTTATGAAAATGGTTCTTTTAAAGATTTCGTTATAATCGAATGCGCGCGTGCGTTGAGGATAAACGAATATTTTTTACAAAATTTCTTACTTAATTTCAGAGTTAACATTTCCTATATTTGTATTTACCAAATATGTAGACTACCTAATATTAGCGCAACTATTGTTATTAATTCGAATGATGCCTAGTGCTGAACAAATATTTTGAACTGCCAGGCTCATCTTGTACGAGTAGGGTCTCCACACATCCAAATGTTTTCGGATACGGTTAAAATGTGCGTAAAAACGACTCGATATCGAATTGTTTGGTTGAGGAATATTGTAATATCACACATCGGTCTTTGAATAAAACACGATGTAATGATACGATATCTAGTCGTGTTTTGTTTTTCACATTTTAAATCCCTTATTTGCGAACGTTAATGTGTGTTACGAATTGGAAAAGTATGATAATTGGTTAAGTAGTTACAGGTTGATAGTGAAACATACGAATAAACTCAGTCAGTATTTATAATCGTTCAGCGTGTCATGGAGGGAAACCCATGCTCGGAATATTCATTCATGAGACAAAATGTGCAATACGTAGATCCATAGGAAAACGGGAATAATGTTTATTATAGTTATTTTGATCTGTATTTTAGCACTTGACATGCTCTACTAGTTTAAACAACAAATTATTTGTGAAATGTGGAAATAGAGAACTTTACTGCGAGCGGGAGTGTGCTTAAGATTGCTAAGCCATCGCAGTGACCGACGGTCACTTTTTGGTTACCCATCCGATGTCGCCTGAGCGAAAGTTGCATAACCTTGCCGGTCGTTCGAACCGCAAATGCACTACTAAGCTGGGATCTCCAGATCAACAGTATGGCAAAATTGTGAAGTAAAAAAAATCAGGTATCCTAAAACTTTTGGGGCACCTTACTTCCCAAGGCCTGTAAACAAGGATCGTTGCCAAGCGCACTTGTTATAATATTGCGTAATTTCATTATCTTTTAGTTCTGCCAGGTATGATCATTCTTACTTATATAATATTACTAGCCTTTGGCCGCAGCTACGCCGCAGCCAAAAGCTAGTTTTTAGGTTATATCTCAGTGCGCATAGCTTGACAATACTCTCGGTATAGTTGAGACTATGAGCAATAGTTACCACTCCGTACAACCGTCGGTAGACCGTGGCTCGTCTGCCATCATATGCCTTAAAAAAAAGGTGCAATAACATTAATTGACCCATTTCTGAAGTCCACGTATATGAAGTCGAGGGCAAAATGTATTTTTTTATAAAATAAGGGTACCAAACAAGCTCTAGTGGTAGATCCTTGCTTGTCCAACACGTCAGTGTGTTCTTTAGCAGCAGATAGCCGATTTTTCTTTCATTTCATATCTGAGAAATGAAATGGTGTGCAGCGGCTGGGCCGTGACTCGTCTGCCATCAATAGCAGCCTTTGGGGACTGCCGATAGAAGTGAAAACTAAGTAACTTGTGTTGTGTGTGTTAATGACCAATTAATTGGTAACACTTCTTACTTACATACCAAAAATAATTCAAAAATAATAATCTAATAGCTCGATGATACAATTTTTATGTTTTCCAATATTCAATTTTAATTGAGGTGCACAGTTCGTTTTGCTCTAAGAACACTCGCTGGAACAAGCTCTTTCATTAAAGGTCTGCCCACTTAAATTGGTTGAGTTGCTGAAGAGCTGGGTGTGAACGTTCAACTTGACCTTAAATTTTCTTTTGAATTAGAAGAATTTCATTTGCAACTCCTAACTCCTGCTTTATAAATACACTAGCTGACTGAACAGACGTCGTTCTGAGAGGTATTGGGTCTTTAGCAGTCCAATAGATTTTGCCTAATCAAACATGTAGCACGCACAACACAATACTTTTAATTAATGTGTGTGACATCAATATATGAATTTTCAGCTAGTAACAGTTGGAATGGGAAGCAGAGAATATGGCTATTATGTTTTTTAATAATATTACAATTTATATATACTAGGTAATAATATATTCGGATATAATAATAGTTTCGGAGTTCATCGTGAGATACAACGTGACACGAGAATTTATCTATGTATACTATACTATTATAAAACTGTAACAGAGCTGTGTCTGTACATTCAAGATATTTGAGAAAAAATAGCTGTAATAGGCTATATAGGCGTGTCAAAATCCAAAACATTTTTTTTTCATTTTTGTCTGTTTATCTGTTTCTGTTTGTCTGTTTGTTTGTTCGCGCATCACGCAAAAACTACTGGACGGATTTTAATGGAAAGGCCTTGATTAGACTTAAAAACTGGTATACACTTTATCCCGCTACTATATCGGGAAACTGAGATATAACCGAATAACTATGTAGGTTTTGGCTGCGGCGAAGCCGTGGGCAAAGGCTAGTATATAATAGACTTGCAAAATGTGTGACATGGCATGTTCATTCATATTACGGGAGTGACAAATAAGCGCTAGGAAAACTTTGAACGGATCCTCTGGCGCTTTCACTCACCATATGTAACACAACAGTAGAAGTCACAACCGTTGTTTAATGCTGATCTTCTGTGAGAGGGTGGTACTTTTCCGTTCGAATCGGCCCACTCATTCTTACTTTGCATTGGCAAGTCGTTAGTATAATTTTAAGATAGCGTTGTGTTTTTCACGTCTTTAAAGGCTTCGCGTATACTTACTAGAGCATACAATATCCAGTCGAATGTAGTATCCACGTCCGTAATCGTTGGATTAACTCCAAAATCTGTATATCTGTTGGTAAATCTTGCCAAATATGTGTACGACTTACATCTATTATGTTTATGGACTGAGAAGTAGCTTTGTAGTTTCAGCAAAATAGATGTTGAATAAAAAAAATATAGAAATATGTAGTATATACTAGCCTTTGCCCGCCTTTTTTTTTAGGTTATATCTCAGGCCTCGTAGCGTAGTCGGTAGTGTAACCGACTTCCGTGCACGAGGTCGTGGGTTCGATTCTCACTCAGGACAATTATTTGTGTGATGAACACATATATTTGTATCCGTAATCTGGTACGCATAGCACAAGCATTAAGCTGAGTTTGGGACCAGAGGACGTTGTGTGAAATGTCCGTGAATATTTATTTATATTTAAAAAAGATTTAGAATAAAAAAAATATAGAAATAGTATATACTAGCCTTTGCCCGCCTTTTTTTTTAGGTTATATCTCAGGTTCCCGATATAGTAGCGGGATAAAATGTATACCAGTTTTTAAGTCTAATCAAGAGCTATCAAATAAAAAAGTTGCATTAAAATCTGTTTAGTACGAGGAGGGAACAAAAAGTAGTGAGAATGAGATAGAATATAATGACTATTGATAACTTAATAATTTATTTTTCTACATAGTCTCCGAGTCTCTCTACACACCGAGTCCAGCGATTTTCCAAGGCTTCAATCCCTTTCAAAAAAAAGTTTTGTGTTGGTCCTGCCAAAAGCTTTCCACGGCATCCATCACCTCGTTATCGTCTTCGTACCTGTTTCCCCTTAAGTATTCTTTCAATTTGGGAAACAGATAAAAATCGCTAGGCGTCAGATCTGGTGAATAAGGTTGGGGGGGAGTTTGGGCTCGTATGATTCGTCTTGCCGAGTACTTTGTGTCTAGATGGTATCCAGGGGCTGATGATGAAGCTGGAAGGTGGCCACAGTAACTCTATAATGAAATGACGCAACCCCGTCGAGTTTGGACAAGTTTGATTCGTTTTCATGAGTACTTTGTCTTTAGAAGGTATCCAGGGTCTGATGATAGAGCTGGAAGGTGGCCATGCGAAAATCTGTAATTAAATGGCGCAACTCCATCGGGTTAGGGCTCGTTTCGTTTGAAATATCTGACTAGAACTTTAGTCATAGATGAAATCCAGGGTCTGATGATGGAGCTGGAAGGTGACCACAGTAACTCTGTAATGAAACGACGCAACTCCATCGAGTTTGGAATCATTTGATTCGTCTTGACGAGTACTTTGTCTTTAGATGGTATCCAGGGTCTGATGATGGAGCTAGAAGGTGGCCATAGGAATTCCGGTATAAAATGACATAACTCCATCGAGTTTGGGCTCGTATGATTTGTCTTGACGAGTACTTTGTCTCTAGATGGTATCCAGGGTCTGACGATGGAGCTGGAAGGTGGCTCTGTAATGAAACTACGCAACCCTATCGAGTTTATACTTGTTTGATTCGTCTTGAGGAGTACTTTGAAAAGTTACGATCATTTTATTTCTAAAAATTTGTTTGGATGTTTTCACATCTGTTAGACGTCCCGTGACGTCTAGTTTTTTTGTTTTACTGTGATTAGTGGGATTCATTTCAATTATTTGTTATTTATTAATATGCTTAAGCCTAGGTACTTAAGTTTTCTGCGTCATCATTTCTGTCGTTAAGTTTTACTTTGCAAGTAAATAAAACCGAGTATTATCATCTTGTGTTTTCTTCAACTTATCACAGAAATAGTAACAAAAATAAGACATTGGTTGTCGCGGGCCAGATTGATGACACTATTCTTAAGCTGTCGCGGGCTGGATTGATGGCATTGGCGGGCCGGATTTGGCCCGCGGGCCGTAGTTTGGAGACGCCTGGTCTAGAGAAAAGGACATAGGCTATCTTTTTTCCCGGAAAAAATAATGGTTTCTGTGGTATAGTTATTTTTATATAGCGATAATTAATGTACCGTAGTGACTTATTTATATTCTGAAATGCTTGCGGACGAAGTCGAGGGCAGAATCTAGTTTATTATACTTACTTATCATCACATCATCTCCATTGCGGGGTAGGCAGAGAGTAGAGAGTGGCAAAAGTTTCTATTCTTGCATACATCTCTCGCTTCCTCAACATTCATACATATTTCTCTTGATACACGCTTGCCGGTTTTAGAGACTCCTGACTCCACCTTCCATACATACATGACCGATTTGGTCTAGGTAGGTGAGTCTCCCACACTACCCTGTTTCCAAACTACCCTGTTCGTTGCCCCGAACGACGGGGTGTGTGGTTAGGTACATTTTTTCCCGCCTAAACAAAACAAAAAAAAAAGTTATGTGAGTCTCGGTCTCCCCCTGTACCTACATCCTTCCACTTTCGCATTGTATATCTTCTTAACCGGTCGCTCGTCCGGCATTCTTTCCACATGTCCGAACCATCGGAGCATTCCCTTTCGCATCTTTACACCAATACTCTCTCTCATACCTACTCGCTCTCTTACATATATTTTTTTTATACTACATGGGTGGCGAACAAGCATACGGTCCACTTGATGGTAAGTGGTTACCGTACCCTATAGACGGTGGCAACACAAGAGGCATCACTCACGCGTAGCCATCTCTAAGGTATGGGATTGGAGGTGGATAGGAAGAATAATAAGGAGAGGATAGGATGGATAATAGGGAGAGGATAGGGTCCGTCCCTATTATGGGCCTCCAGCACTCTCACTCACCATACGAAACACAACGTTAGGTACCGTTGTTACACGCTGATCTTATGTGAGAGGGTGGTACTTCCCCAATCGAGCCAGCCAATTTATGCTGGGATAAGCAAGGCCAATGTACCACTAGTAACAGAAAATTGTATTAAATACCATCACGGGCAATACATTTTTCATTCCGAGACAAACGCGACAGGCAAGCGATGTGAAATCAATAACTGATTCTATTTCTGTTCCTGTCATTCACTTCGTGGTACTGATTGGTACCAGTATACAAACGTTACACACGCGACCCTTTGTGCAAGGTTCGATAGCATTTTCTCTTTATATACTGCCATTGGCTGAATATAACGCTGCTTAGTTTATTAAGCAAGCACCACTTACCTTTAATTTAATATAAACATGTATTTAATCGAAGATACTTTACTCTTTTAGAAGTATTTTTTGGAGTTATACTTCTAATGCGACTTCCAACAAGGTTGCGTTAAACGTTTAACGCTACCATGGAGGGATTTTAATGAGACACTTGAACTCATAACATCGAATTATAAGAAATTTCAAAATTCTTATCATTTAGTGACATTAGACATAATTACTTTATTTATTAATAATGCCAAAGAAGTATAACTTCTCACGCGCGTACATAAGTACACGCATTTTTTTTTTCTTTTTTTTTATAGACAACCCTACACCTGCACTAAGGAATACTCCTTGTATCGCGGAAAACACTTTAAACATACAATTGCAAGGGCACAAAGTACACCCAGACTCAGAACAACCAATTGTGGACCACACAAAATGGGCAAGTTGGTCGACTAAGGCGAACGTATTTTGACCAGATCGGAGACGTTCTTAAGGAGGCCAGGTTAAGAGTACTCGTAACCAACGAGAATGCCTGAAAGCGCTGATGAAAGTAGTTGAAGCGAAAGATGTGTGTCAGGATCTTAGCAAGTGGAGAGGAGTGGTCTTTACCCCTAAGGGAAATAGGTGTGACAATATGTATGTATGAACAAAGAGTTGTTCTGTGTGGAAATCGAACCCAAAACACAGACTCCGTCATCTGTGCAGTTTACTTAGTCAATTATTTTCAACCTAATACTGTCTGTCCCCACTATTGGTTCTCCTCTCGAAGTGAAAGGAGCTTAGGCCATATTTCACCACCCTGGCCAAGTACTAATTCACAAGCCGTTGAGAAAATCGTTAAGGCATACAGGTTTCCTGATGTTTTCGTTTCTTAGTCCGTTACACGTACATATTACATGATTCACAATCTCGTAAATTCTGTAGTAACGCGCGCAAAGGTAGGAAAATCACAGTACCTTCTATTATTAACCGCGCTGTATGAGGCCGGGGAGTGAGTGTCCTCTCACCTCGCCTCTGAAAGCGTGTACTCAGAGTTAAATGGACGTAGATAAAACTCTCCCACTATCTACGTGTTATAGTTGAGCGTACACACGGTTTATTAGGATGGACAATGTATCAACGAGCATGAATTACTGTTTAAGCGAATGTATTCCTCTCTAGCGGGAACCCATATTGCTATTATAAGAGTGTTTGTATGGTATTTAAAAGACGTTTATGACATATGGCTTCAGATTTAGCATGCTTATAAATTTATTATTTACGTCTGTTAAATGCTAAATGCTATTCAAATTTGAAACAGGTTTATAAAGAGTTTAAGATGATATATTAAAGATGATATTTTAATTGCTATTTAAAACATCACATATTTTACACATTCATTAAATTCTTTTGAAAGTGAAAAAAGTACGTGTTACAAATACAAAAAAACATGTGTTATTGAAAAAGTGTTATACAAAAATATGTATAATTATGATAGAAATTTCTGATTATAAATTCTACAAATATAGCTTTGAAGCTTTATTTCTAAAAATCTTTCTTTTGGATTCCACACAAGACAAATGAGCGTATTCTAATAATAGTTGGTCTGAGTCTGGGAATCTGTGTTCGTTTTAACGCAGGGGGCGTTACTGAGACTTATTTCTTAATTAAGGATAGTATTAGAAAATGGAAAACAAAAAAAAATTTTACATATTGTCACGTGAAATTGGTATATAGATGAGTGAGCACAGAGCGTGCTGAAAATGTTCTAGTACTAAACGCTGTCCGTTCTTACTATATGTGTGTCACTTCTCTTAGTATTCATAGCACGATCTTGGAAGGTATTACGTACGCTATTGACTCACAACCCCCTATATTTTATTCAATTATATGTAAAAACACCCCCTTTATTGTGTTGTATCGGAGTTACTAACTGTTAAAAACCATTCATATTATGTTAAGTAAATGAATAAATGATCGAAGTCAGTTAGTCGAAGGTATAATTACATTTATGTCCTTGTGGCGACTAAAAATACATATTTTTTGGTATAGTGGTAAGAAGGTCCCTATCTTCCACTAAATAAGCCTGCCGTGTGCTGTTCTCGGCCTGTGTTGGCTGGCGGACCACTGGAATTTTATAACTTTACTTCATCGGACACAAAGTTCAACTAGACTCAGAATAGCCATTAATGGACTAAACAATTGTCCTGTCTGGTAATAAGCGAGGCTTATAATAAATCCCTTAAAAATAAACATACATATCCTTTTTCTTTTTTGTTTTGTTTTGGCCGGAATAAATGTACCTAACCGCACACCCCGTCGTTCGGGGCAACGAACAGGGTACCACTAAAGAAACCCGCCGTGTGCCGTCTCTCCGCCTTTATTAGCGGACCATTGGAGCTATGTTACATTCCTTCGGTGGTAAACATACATATCCTAACTATTATAAAGCTTTAACAGAGATATCTGTACATTTAAGAGAAGAAACTACTGTATTAGGTTATATAGGCGTGTGAATGTTTTTTAGATTTTTTCTCTGTTTAGGTATCTTTTTGTCTGTTTGTTCTGTCGCGCATCATGCAAAATGTGCGATGCGCGAACAAACAAACAGACAAAAAAAAATATTTGTGTTCAAACATAACCTAATACATCAAATATCTTAAATTTACAGACAGCTCTGTTACAGCTTTACAATAGTTAGGATAATAAGCAACATCGTAACCTATCAGTAAGTTATATAGAATGGAATATGATATAAAACAAAAACCTAACTTCATGGCTTCTTGTTTCGTAAATAACTTAACTTGGCAGAGAATATCTGCGCCAAATGTTAGTCTGCCAATGAAGGCAATAACTGTCCTTATTGGCAATAGGATCAAACGAAAATCGACATGTACTTGGAAAATTCATGTACTTAGTTTCAAAATGAAAATACTGAAATGAAATGAAGTTACATTTAACGTTCAAACATGCTTACTACATACTAGCAGCTACCCCTTTAACCTTGCTACTTTATTTTATTATTACTTTTACGCGAAGTCCTAGTTAGTTTTAACCGACTTCAAAAAAGGAGGAGGTTTTCAATTCAGATGTTTATATATATTTTTTATGTATCCATCCATCCATCCATCTATCAGCCTTTTAAAGTCCACTGCTGGACATAGGCCTCCCCAAGAATGGGGGATCCGTAATCGCCACGCTTGGCAGGCGGGTTGGCGATCGCAGTGGATGTTGTTAATACTCGAAGGAGTGCTGCTGCCCACTCCCCCGGTATTCCCTCAGACGGCTCTTACGACTCCCATGGGTGGAGAGGGGTGGGACAATTCTAAAGCCGGCCCCACACGGCAAATGTTTTTATGTATGTTCGGGCACAACTCCGTCATATATAGATAGATGGATTTGCAAAATCCTTATGTTCCAAATTTTTTGCAATGCAATTATTTATTGCTTTATAGTTCCTGGGAGTTCTTTGAAGATGGTATTCTTTTTTTTTTAAACTATATGGTTGCCTGTACAGTCGGTTTACGGACGATTATTTTACGTGATAACGTCATATACTCCTAATCATACTTAAAAAAACAGCTTCGCGCCTTTATTCCCGAAGGGGTAGAGGCAGAGGTGTATTACACACCCACGACTCGCCAGCTATGTTTAAGTCCCACGTAATAGGGGGCGAGCCTATTGACGTCTACCGGGCACATTTCCAAACTCCGGGCTGCGATAGAGAATTTTTCATATTACTTAAGTACACACTAAATCATCATCGATTTAACGGATCATAGGCTAGTCACATAGTAACTCGGTAAATCCGCCATCTTAAGAACCGCTGATGAACCACGTAGTCAGATTACTTTAAATACCGCCACCTATTTTATATTTTAGCAACCCTGGGCGGAACGTGACACTTTTTGTGCGTGCGGCCGGCGTTCATCGATTTATAAGACTTTATCACGTCAAAAATAGTTTATTATTAAAATAATATTACAAGGAGTAACTTATACTCCTTATAACATTAAAATATAAATCCTAAATTTAAAAATTATAACTGGATTTCTCAAAAGTTTCAAATTCACTTCCTATCTTATGTCGAGTCGTCCTCTACGCGATTGGGCGCAATTTATATTCATCAAAGCCATGTCCCCAGGGTGCGTTTTCTCATGGCCTAATGGTTTTATTTATTTGAGGGCTTTATGTCAACCCCTTGGGGGGCAAGTCCTTTGTCACGTATGGGGTTAAATATAGCGCAATTGTTTTCTTCGGTCTTTTGTGACCAATTTTGAGAGACGCTTTTAGGGTTAATTAACTTGAAGTTATATGATGTTAACATTTTTAAATTAGGTTTTAATACGGGTTATGGATTTAAATGTGATGAAAAAAAATAACAGGTTTATTAATATTCCTAAAACTCAAGTCAGAAATTATACAAAAAAAAATAAAGCCGAATTAACAGCTTTTTAGTTAATTCATATTAAAATATATACATTACCTATAATACAATAGCAAATGTTTTTTTCTTTTTGTCGGTCTATTTGTCCCGGTTAATCTCCGGAACGTCTCGACCGATTTGGCCGGGCCTTTCAGTGACTGATAGCTGATGTTATAAGAAGTATAATAGTCTACAACGAAAAATACGCAGCACAGAAAATTTTAGAAGCTAGAAAGAAAGAGAATAAGTTATCATTTTTTTTTCTTTTTAATCTATATTAAAGGACTTGGTTCACAAATAGATAGTGACCATGTCGTCCTCATAAGGCTACAGAAAATATATTAACTTATACAACTAAACAATTTAAACTCTTTACGCTACACCGACTTTAACTAATTTATATAAAACCTTGGCACTGCTAGGCATGGGATCGGTAGCACAATATTACATCTTCCTACGCCACTAAATATATGTAGATTTATCAGATACGCGTATCCTGAATGAATTGTTCCGAACACATTCCACCAGGATGTGATGGACATTTTCAATAACAAAGAGATTCGTGAGAAAGATTTTGATATTGAAATATTGAATGGATACGTTAAGTCCCTACGTCCCTACAATGCTCTAAGCTACTTATCCGCTGTTCGAAACAGTGTCAGACGTCTTAACCATTTCGACCCATTTATGCTGAACATAATATCACGCCTGTATTCCCCGAAGGGGTAGGCAGAGGTGTTTAAATCCCACGCAGTGTTGTAACTAGCTTTTTATGCGCCCGGTGCGAGCTTCTAATACTGCACCCTTAAAAAATATTCTAATCTTACCAGGCTCTGACAATAAAATCTAATGTTTATAAAAATAAATCCATCACCTAAAAACTACGTTTTTGTATACTTCATTAAGAGTATTTACTATTGTCTGTGGTCCTGGTCTGGTAATTTTTACGCCCTAACAGGGTCTGCGCCCTGTGCCTAGGCACCGCTGGCACTGCCCTAGTTACGGCACTGGTCCCACGTAATAGGGGGCGAGCCTATTGCCGTCTACCGGGCACAATTCCGAACTCCGGGCTGTTGCTGAGAATTTTTCTTTCCCCGACCCGGGGATCGAACCCGAGACTTCATGATCAACAGTCGCTCACACTACCGCTGCACCACCGAGGCAGTTAACGAACGACCCAAGTATATTAACGGTAGCTTAGTGATAAAAGCATTTAATCTCTTTCTGCTTTACGATAACATATTATTCTATCAAAGAGTAGTTTAATTAGTGTCACGCCACACAATAATAACAGGCGGATACACTTACGTGACTGCCGATCGTCCCCAGAGAAGCCTTCGGGTGTGTCCCGTAACCTCTTTGTATAACGTCACGTAACATATAGATAAGATGAAAATAGACGGGCTGACGCGTCAACGCGATGCGTGTTAAAGTGACAAGGTATTTAATTTGAGGGCGTGACGAATACGAAGTCGTGATGGGGGATAATCGAAGTATTTAAATTATATGCTGATGATTTTGGAAGCTTCGAATTTTATAGAATTGTATATATATTAACACGAAAGTGTGAAAATGTGAAATTGATAATAACAGCCGCGAGCATTATTTGAACCTGCATCTCCTGGATACCGTCCAGATGTTTTGCCAATTCATCGTGACATTTGCTCGCGACTACTAATTTCGATAACACATTCATTCTGAACGTCTTGGGTGACGCAGCAATTAGCAGTCTCGAGAAAATGTCACGATGGCTAAATTGGCAAAGCACCTGGGGCGGTATGTCAGGAGGTGCAGGTTCAAATCCTGCTCGGGTGTTAATTTATATGGCTAAGATGTCAAATGCTAAAAAAAATATCAAAATATTTACATAATAAGAATTTATGTATGTATAAAAAACTATTTAATCCTTTTTATGCCTCGGCAAAAGCCTCTAATCTAAATCTTGGCAAAACAGAATTAATATTTCGTATCAGATATTAAGTCATCATAGATCGATCGCGAGTGGTACACTATGTAGCAATTTTGGTTGTTCCATGGAAGCTTCGCAAATTAATAGCTCGGTTTATATTGAAGTAGCTAGGCTTCGGAATTATGCTGCGTTTGAGGTGTTATAGGCTTATGTTGTTAGAGCTACGTATAAAAGAGGACCTAGTTTCTAGTCTTTGATTGTGTTGAAAGTCTTTTGAAGTGTTGCCCAGGTTTTAGATAGTCTTTTGTGAACAATCGCTCAGTATAATATTGTAAAGTTTCATAGTAATAATTTGTACCTACCTATTACTAAATGAATACATTTGTATTACGTACCTATACAATCATATGTTTTAGGTTTTTGATCTGTATTTTAGCACTTGACATGCTCAGCTACTTTAAAGAATAAGTTATTTGTGAAATGTAGAAAAAGATACATTTTAGTGGGAGCAGGAATCGATCTTCTCTCCCTTCCAATCCGGGGAAGTGCTTTTCAAATAATGTTTTAGGTTTTCATAATAAAGAAGAACAAAACATTGAATAACTTATATATTTGATTGTTTTAGTATTACAAAAGAAAAGGGAAAAGATGTGCTCTCATTCACCAAACGAAATTAATTTTTTGGAACCGTTTTTCTACACTGACATTTTGTAAAAGGGTTTCACTTCTTCACTCGGCCCATTCATGCTTATGGTACATCCAAGGTAACACAGGTACACTGTTCGTGGTTATGTGTGAGGTGGCGCTGCGGTTAACCGCTAATAGATTTTTGCCGCAAAACTATGTACGGTTTCTCTGGTATGGAGCGGAGCGGCTTTGCTGTAAATGCCGATAGAAAAAAACGCTAACTGCTAACTAACTAATTTAACTGCCTAACTGTGGTGCAGCGGTAGTGTAAGCGACTTCTGATCACGAGGTCACGGGTTCGATCCCTGGGTCGGGCGGTGCTAATGAGCTTTTTCCTAAAAAGAAAAATTCTCAGTAACAGCCCGGAGTTTGGAAATGTGCTCGGTAGACGGCAATAAGCTCGTCCTTTATTACGTGGGCCTTAAACATAGCTGGCGAATCGTGGGTGTGTAATACACCTCTGCCTAACACTTCGGGGAATACAGGCGTAATGCTATGTTAAAAAACCGCAATATGATCTGGTGGTTAATTAAGTGTATTAACGATACACCTTAAATTTTAATTTTCACACAGGTTATATCGCTTATAATTTAACCGGTTTGTTTTTGAAATGTTGACACTAATCTTAAATTAACTGCAGCTTTGTAAGACAAATAGTTTATATATAATTATTATAGTTTGGATGAGAGTACAAATAGATACTGACATAGCTGAATTTAGTCGGTCATATTGTCGGAACAACATGTTCTTGAAACAACTGTCTTACAAAGTCGTTGTTTTACAGATTTGGCATATAGATTATACAAAATACGTGTTCATCCACTATACTTACTGTTTTATATACATATACAAATTGTACACTGTATGAAATTTTAAGTTGACCGACTATCATAGTATCGAGCAACAGTGAGGCGATGAAATGTCGCTAAGAAACTGTTGATATGTGTTCGCAAATTAGTTCAGAATATTTTGCGTTAGTTAGAAAGTTGAATTGCAGATCAGATTACTTATTAATTTTTAACAAATAATTATATGTAAATTGTGAATTGTAATTATCAATCTGCCATTGAACTTTATTATTGCATATATAAATGGAATATTTATATATTTTCTTTGACAGAGTCGCACGTCGCTGTGTAGCGAGCGCGACCACAAAAATCAGATGACTAAGATCGCCGATGATCATCTAGTGGTCAGCTTCAGATTTCTACTACTGTACTGACAATATATATTAATAATGTTATTAATGATCTTCCATGCACATATAAAACTAATGACAAACACACTCTTGAAAAAAAATATGATTTATCTAAAATTACATTTTGTATATCGTTTTAAAATTAGTTCACCGAACAAGCAGACAGACAGAAATCAATAACACAGCCACATTTGTCTCTAATAACACGATATACAAATTTATATTGATTTTCTGATTTAAAAAAAAACTCTGTAGCTTTTTTTAATGAAATTGGCATGCACCGTTAACGCTACGCGTGGTGGCAATAGTTTATTATTTTTTTTGAGTTTTTAAAGAGAAAATAAAGAGTGTGTTTCGTCTTTATATGTGCAGGGAAGTGAGGTGTGTTGGCCTCGTACTACGAGTGCGGACGCCAAATGAACGCGGTAAGTGTGATACATATAATACACGTTTCTAGATTTAAGGCAAACGGTTCTTATCCG
Organism: Leucoma salicis; assembly: GCA_948253155.1. Lineage (NCBI taxonomy): Eukaryota > Metazoa > Arthropoda > Insecta > Lepidoptera > Erebidae > Leucoma > Leucoma salicis. Next base: position 2,488,948 of record OX411830.1, on the reverse strand, counting down.
GATAAAGTTTTGAATGAAGTGAATTTGTCGTACAAGAAGTACGACAGTATTAACGACATACAACTGTCACATTTAGGCTACCTAAAAAAAAGACGAAAGATACTTATTATCCTGGAAAAAATATGTTTCACTTGGTTCCAGCTAGTGAGAAAATAAATGAGTAGATGTCATTAGAACAGTTTTTAGTGTTACAAGACCAAATGTGATGTAGGGAGAGTTGCAGGTAGGTTTCTACGATAGTTTTTTTTTTTTACTACGTGGGTAGCAAACGAACATATGGCCCACCTAATGGTAAGCGGTTACCGTAGCCTATAGGTGCTACCAACACCAGAGGCATCACTCGCGTTTAGCCATCTCCAAGAAAAAGTGATAGGAGGTGGATAAGCAGAGGATAATAAGGAGAGAATAAAGAACGGGTTTGGACCTCTGGGGGTCTCAATTACCATACGCTACACAACGGTAAGAGTACCTACCGCTGTTACACGCTGATCTTTTGTGAGAGGTGCTTCCCCGGTCGAGCCAATTCATGCTGGGATAACCAAGGCTCTACCACTAGACGCGACTACATAGTCTTGCGATCTAAAAGTTCGAGAATCCTGCTCGTAAAAAAATATTTGCTTCCACTTTTACCAAAAATCTAGTAAAATAGCAGAGCATGTCAAATGCTAAGAATCACAATAAAATTATTGAGTAGTTATGATTCTAAAGTCATACATTTGATGGAAAAGTTTTTAATGTTTAATAGTTACTACTCATCACCACAAATAAGTCAAACTTTGTATATCGGCCACACAAAGTTACTGGTCTGCATCTAGCAGTATCAAGACTATAGTATATTATGTCATCCTTCCATATAATAATATATTCAACCCTGCCGTAATCACCGCTCTGTGCTTTGCTTATCGCCTTCAATGACAGTCCAAAGTCATTCCCGTAGAAATGCCGCTATTATTATCACTATACAATTTTATTGCAGAAGTCCAAATTAATTTTTTCTTAAACTGTCAGGCACCACAAGGAATAGGTCATTGAATATTAAAAAAATAAATGTCGGAAAATTCAAGAATGAAGTATTATCGTTTATTATTCGAAGACAGTCGTGAAAGTTGACCGAATGAAAAGATTACACCCATCCCACGTTCGTCGTAAAACATAACGGCAACAATAAAATAACTTGTGGACAGTACCTATGGACTAACATAAGGGTTTTTATCAGATTAAAGATTTATCTTTATATGGTAAACCAAACTGCTGAAAGGGTTTCTTACGATCTGGATTTTTTCTAATATTTGGTTATGTGCTTGTTTTATATTTTGTAGGAAAAAGAATCCTTAATAATACCATACTGCTTATATGTATCGATTTATCTATTGTATGTATATAGATGACATGGGCTCAATAGAAGTTAAGAATGTGATGTATAAATTGGTTACTACAAGTACTAACTTTTAGTACCTTAGTGGTGAAAACATTTAAAACAGATTTACTACGAGGGTAGCAAACAAACATATGGCCCATCTGATGGTAAGCGATTACCGAAACAGCTTCACCAGAGGCAACACTCTCGTGTCTGCAACTCCAAAGAGGTGGAGAGGCAGGATAATTAGTTGTAAACGATGAAAATATTTTTATAATCTTTTAAGTAGAAGGCTCCTGTATACCAGGTCGTATTGGAATTACTTTCACAATTCTGATATTGTACGTTGGTCCCAAATATAGCCCGATCGATCGTCCTGCATTACTTATTACTATTGTACGAGTTAATAGCTCGACGGACAGAGGGACGGATGTAGACCATGTACTACAGCGATGGTAATTGAAGTGTTATATAGGCGATCGGTTGTGGGTTTATTTGAATAACACAGAAGATAATTTCAGTTTGTCTTGAATTTGTATATACACATTTTCGTGTCGCAATGACTAGACTAGTAAGTCATCAAAAAAACTAGGTAGTTTTAATAGTTTAAATTTGAAAGAAAAAGGATTTTTTCAGATTTATCTCTATTGAATCGGTTACTTTTTGCGCATCCATTTGATAATAAATTTCAGTAAATAGTGTCAGGTATAGTAGTTTTTTTATTGTAGTTCTAGCGCCAAGATATAGTAATATGATTACTCTAGACCGTCTGGATAAACCTCGTGTAACTGTATTTACGCGTTGCCATGAGCAGGCAGAAGAGTCTGTAGAGACGCCGACGCAACGTTATTCTCTCCACATGATATATACCACATCCAAATTATGAAATAGGTGCAAGCAAATGATGCATGATTTTATTTTCTTGTCTGCAGTCACGGAAGATGTACAGCCGGTCCAGAGAAGCGCGCCTCTTCTTCAGTCGCCCCAGTACACCGGTGGAAGACCACAGCCTTACAGTAAGTAATGTCGCTAGAAGGCACGCTTTGTTTTTATGTTAGTACTAATAGTTTGTTATTACTGACTTTCATAAGTATTATATTTCCACAAAAATAATTCATGATTTTTTTACTACCTATATGTTTATTATATAAATAGAAGCCTAGAATTATCACTCGGTTTTAAACCACCAATTACCGTTGCTTTGTGTTGTTTTCCATATATTAAATTAAAATCTTTTATACGTATTCGGATATCCAGGTGGATATAGATTTCTTAAATTCTTTTTAGCTCGGCATTATCAAGTAGTATTTTTATTCTTAAAGTTGAAACTTCTATTGTCACTTTTGGCGGTTTTTAGATGGGTAAAATCTTTCACGTTATCGAAATGTGTATGCGAAATTCTTAACATCACCATTTAGCATGTATATGTACATTGCCATCTATCGAATTCGTACTAAATACTGTCGGTTTAATTAGATAGGTAAAAGCTATTATGACTTTGTTTAATTTTTGACTTCTGTCGCCAGTCCTCGTGACTGCCTATGGGAATTTTTGTGTTTACAAACTTCATGTACATATATTATTCTCAAATCGACATGCTTTATAATAACAAGTTAGAAAGCATTTCGAGGAACAGCCAGCCTCCGCAAGACAAGTAGAATCGTCTAACTTTGAAACACATCGTTATGTTCTGTCCCAGTTCGTTTTACCTTCCGTTCAAACAAATTTTTTGTGAACTTAGTATAGTTCAAGTTTTAAATGTGCTCACGAATTTAGTCATAAATGTTAGTTCTTAGTCACGCAAAACTGTCTTTCTAGGTTTTATAAGGTAAAACCTGTGGTCGAGTTACATATCCATATATATAAAACCTTGTCACAGTGTGTGCCCTTGATGAATTCTGTAACTATTTATCCGATATCAACGTCAAACACCTCCTCACCTAAAACTTTTGCGAAAATACGAGTTTATGGTATTTGTTAAGAAATTAACATCCGGTGAAGGAGGACCGCCATCGTGAGGAAATCTGCATTGAGAGATTTTCTGGATGGCTTGTGAAGCCTGCCAAGCCGCACTGGGCCAGCGTGAGATTGCCTATTATAAAAATAGTCATTATTAAAAGCAAAGGCGTATTAGGTTTACCCTAAAAGTTTTAAATAAATAAATAAATATTCACGGATATTTCACACTACGTCCTCTGGTTCCAAACTAAGCTTAACGCTTGTGCTATGGGTACCAGATTACGGATAAATACATATACTATTTTTTTTTGTAAATACACACACATAATAGATAGAAAACACCCAGACGCAGTACAAATATATGTGTTCATCACACAAATAATTGTCCTGAGTGGGAATCGAACCTACGACTTCGTGCACGGAAATCCGTTACACTGCCGACTAAGCCACGAGGCCCGTTAAAAGCAAAAATCTTAAATTTTAGGTATTTTATAACTCTTAAAGTCTTATCATGGCTGTGAAATGATGACCTATAGATAAATCGTATATTCGAACTAATATCATAATGATATAATACAATAATCCTCTGTCCCTATTAATAGTGGTTGGACGCTAACTTATAATTTGTAACCTAAAGATTAAGAAGTTATATAAAGCAACCTGTTACACTGACCAATATCTTCACAAATTTTAAACCACCCTAACATCAAAGGGTAAATAGTCCTGAAAATTTCGTCTAAATGCACAATCCTGGATAATCCTTTACAGTTTCGAACTACCGTCCAACGCAGATATCGAATCTCGGTTTTATGAATTTACGAGAGTACAGAAAACAAGGTAGTGGTCTGTAACACTTCCAGTTGTAGGATAGTTCAGTGTCCAGTTTAAGCAATGCTTCCGTTGGAGTTGGACGTCTCTAATACGTTGTGGTTTACTTCGGATCACCCGTCGCAAATAGTTGAACTATAAAGTTTGCAAGTTGATTCTGGTTGCTCAGTTTTAGAACTTTTGAAGCGGAAATAATCACGTACATTTACAGGTTTCATTCAAAACTTTCGGTCCCCTAAAGTTTGTTCTATTGGGAAACCAAAATAACTTTAAGAAGGATTACTATTATAAATCTGGCATACTCATAAAATTATAGAAGCGGTGATAATCGAGCGGCAAAATCAAGAACTGCAAAGTCGAATTCGACCCTCAGACCGATGTCCGAATTTCGCACGCCAGTCACCTCTGAGTTTTAAAGATTTTTCAAAATTATTTGTATACATCTTAATGAGAATTTTTTTTTTTTTGTAAACCTAATTATCACAGATTGGTGAAGGAAAACATCGTGAGGAAACCTGCAAGCCTGAAAAATTTTCTCGACGGCTTGTCAACTCCGTAGTGGACTGCCGCCTAAATCCCTCTTATGACCTCAATTCCTCTTATGGTATCCTCAGACCTGTGCCCAATAAAATGACAGCATAAGGGTTGTAAAAAAAGTTATCGGAAATGTAGAACATGTGTACATGGGCAGGCCATGTTTGTTGAGGCCGGCCCCGGCTCAATATATTAATTACCTAGAAAAGGCTTTTTGAGTAGACTCTGCGGATAGCGCAGGACTGAGTGTTGAGGCGTGAAACAAACTTCTGAAGTTGTATGTCCAGAAGTCTAAGTTTTAGAATTTGTTCCTATTAAAGGATATATTTGATGTGATGGATATAATTTGAAAATCGTAACCAGCCATAAGAACTTTGAACTTTTTTAGCCTAAACCCAAAATGTTTGTTTTAGTAAACCCTAAATTGAAAAATTGCTGACGTTACTATAGTGGTTAGATAACATTACATTAAAGTAATGTTTTATTTCTACTTTTCTTTTTCTCGCTGTAGTATAGGCTAATTTATTTTATTTTCAACGATTCGTGGGAGACGAGGCGAATTCATCTAAAAAAACATATATTATGAAGTTTAATTTAAACAAGAAATAAAACTTAGATTACCTACACAGCTCATTCGGGCAGCAACCAAATTAAACAATTTACAATTACCTACTATAAAAATATCGTAAACCTGGTTTCGTGGGAAGTCGTAAAAATTTGCACAGAATTGAAAAATTCATGCATAAAAGATGGCGGGTCACACGTTGCCAAATGAGGCATTCAGTTTGAATAAAAGCTAAATTTGTTTTAAGCGATTCGGGGCAGATCCAGAGGAAATTGGATTCAAAACCGTACTTTTTTGAGATTAAAACGGTAGGTATTGTCCGTATTCGAGATTGGCTTTAATATCGAACGACTCAGAAGTGCAATGAGACGTACAGACTTGATATTGGATTTATTTTTTAATGTAATACTATTGTCAGGAAGCGATAGTATAAGTCTAGTGCATTGAGGACGAAGATGGAGGATTTAGGGCATATAGATGAAAGCCCCACACTACCGTGTTCCTTGCCTCAAACAACGTCAATGGCGCAGCTATAATGCGGCATTCATTCAGATACAAGACAGTCACCTTATAACTGCGCGTGACATGAAATGCAGTCGTGATTTTGCCATTTATTTGGAGTTGTTTAAGGTCTTGCACTACATTAAACACGCTTAAACATGCTGGCTGCTTCGTGACACTTTGTGGACTTACTTAGTCGAAAGTATTGCCTTTGCCGAGTGTTTAAAATTCAAGCTGATATTAATAAGCTTTAAGATATTAAAACGTTATCCTATTTGGAGTTTATCGGTTTCCGAACGCATTCGATATTAATAATCAAATACTATGAATGGAATTGCAAATTGCAATATCTGAACGCAGCCAATTGCTTTAAAAGTTAATCGACGCAATCGGAATAATCATCAAATAATCTTGTACTTTATGCTTTATTTTCCGTCTGCACTTTTTACTATTTCTTTAACGTCAATTTATATTTTAGTTCATTATATTATTGCCCTGCAACATAAAGGACTGCTTAGAATCTAATTGGTGTAAGAAATAAAGTAAGTACCTACCATATTCCGCAAAACAAATTATGTTTGAATATTTTTCTTTACAAAAATTGCGGTCATGTACATGACACTATGAAGTTATTTAAAAAAAGCTCTAAATGGAGCCCCGCGCGTAAAAGTGGGTCGTGTTTGAAAGCACGAGTCCTGAAAAGCGTCTATTCTGGTTGAAATACATCGACGAAATGAGAGTTATATGAACCTTGGAGATTGCAATAACTGGTCAGGGTCGCTACTTCATAAATTAAGAATAAACAAAAATTGCACATTGTTTGGGGAGCGAGTGGGGCAGACTGTGGCTTAATATCTCTCATTATAAAAGCAGACGGGCCCAGTTGTGGGATAGTAATTAATTATGAAATAAAATCTAGATATTTAAACTACAGTTGAGATTCAACATTTTTACGTTACATATTGAAATTCAAAATATTTAATTCGACCTTAAAAATCATAGCTATATTTTTTATCATTCATTCATTCATTTACATAAAATAATTTCGTAATTAAAATCAAATAGGCAAATCAATAAATCTTATTAAACTTAATTAAATAACAATAGATCTAATTCAACTTAATTCCGATGAAATCACTCTTATACCAATCAAATAATACCCCTTTGACATGAAATTGAAATAATTAGAATTTTTGAAATTGAAGTAAGTACCACAAATTAAGTTGGCACTCGCTCAACGGGTTCAATATTATTTGAATACATATTTTGAAAATATGTTAAAACAAAAGAAATAGCTGTTATTATAATCAAACAGTATTCCATTGATTATTTAAACAAAAGTATAATTAAAGTACGTGTATAATATGTCAAGTATTTTTAAAAACTTTTAACAATACAGAAGAAGTACATATATACACAAATATATATATACACAAAAATATAAGTATACACAAAAATATTAAACAGTATTACATGTCTTGACAACCATAGCAGATAGTGCCATACACACCAGTGTTGCCACATCTAAATAATTCATAAACTCGTGTTGGAGTCGCTCATACACGCGCCCTCTATCGTTCTATATGAGCAACGTGAATGATTTTGGTTATCTGTATGTTGAAGTGTGTAGAAGTTTTGTCTTGTAAGTAATTTAAATAACACAAGGGTGTGCAAACAGGGAATATATATTTGCAACACATTTTAAAGTCATTTTTTTTACACCTTAGTCTAGAAAGTGAAGGCGTGAGAGTGATGAGATTTTAGTCAAAATAATAATAATAATAATGTCCATACCATTTGAACATGGACAGGGACACTAGCCATGTACGCAGGAGATATTATATTGTCCGAGTATGTGCGCAAACACTAGTGCAGTCTCTGTTCATCTGTCATCAAAGTGGGGGCTTTGACAGGACGGATTTTAAGTGCTTTCCGAGGCACTATTGATAATTTCTTTACGGAAAAACCCAACCACTTTTTGTTGGCCTGACCCGGGATTTGATCGCAAGACCTTATGATCTGCAATTACGTGCCGCTAGACCACCATCTAAATAACCCTCAGTGCGCTTGTTATTGATATCCATGCCTTCACTATGAGGTACTAATGATAATGCAACTAAAACTATTTCTGACATGGTCTTCCTTTGTGGATTATAAAGTCTTTCTACTGGTTTGTGTCAATACCATCAGAACGACGCGACGCTCAGGGGTATGCGCCATCTAGTTGTGGTCTAGGGTTTAATTTCCTCTCATACAAAATTCCTCTACTTTTTTCACCTTTGGTAAATTCAAATAATACAAATGATGTCTGTGCAATCCTGATTTTAAATGACTCTCACATGTAAGTGTTGCCAGAGCTAAATAATTCATGACAGCGAGTGAGCTATGTTTGCGTGTACAGAACGAATTGAATCGATGTGTACTAAAGAATGGTTGAATCATTGTACGAGCCGTATGTTCCAGAAAAAGTAGATATTTTACAAGAAAATAGTAGTATGTCGCGTCAGTAATGAAAACTTTCGGGTTTTCAGTATATAATTATTTTATGCCCGATACGCTCTAGTGAAACATTTTTAATGATACTTTTTGTTTGTTTGAAAGACTTCCATGCGGTGAATCCCAAATTATGATAAGATGAGGGGAGTTAAAATGAAAATAGTATTGTTTTTTAATGATTGGTTAAGAAAACGTCGCATGATGTCACAATATTCCCTCAACCAATCACAATTTAACGATGCTAATCGAATCTTCTTTTACACGCACATTCTAACCCTGCTAATACATACTCGTATAGAGGAAACGCTCGTTTTTTACACATTTTTGCTATCATCAAGAACTTGCTAATTGCAAACTATATGATTAGAATATCTCGAAGGCACATAAAATGTAAGTTAGTATAGTCTTGCAATAGACCAAAGTTGCAATAAATCGCTGCGTATTACAATTCAAAAACTCACATGTATCTTTCTATCTCACACATTCTTTATTTGGATCGATTTTCTTACCTTATTAGATTCGCCATTATAGCAATTCCTCGGTAGAGCGACCTCATATATTCGTGAAAGACGTTCCCATAAATTACTCTATTCTCTTTACAAGTCATACACGGATATTCCATCTAAAAAACAAATTTTAATCCTAGTAAAAATTCATGTGTTTGTTTCCTCTCGTAACACTGACAGACAGACGGCTGTGTTCATCTCGTACCCTTTCAGTACGGTACCCTAATAAAATTTAGGATGTATGCAATGTTCTCCGCGCACACCTGGTAGTCGGTAGTTTAAAAATGTATGTGGGACTACACTGTCAGTTTTTTACACCTGCGATAGTAGACACGCCAGGCTTTCTTAAAGAAATAAATGTGGATAGTTTTGTGTGAGATTTTTCTGAGACACTTATAGTGAAATAGAAAACCTTTTGGTTTTCAAACTGAGACCTTTTGGGGCACTGTCCCAAAAGGATTCAGTTTGAAAACAATAAAATGCCTAATATACCTTGTAACAATATTATTATCTACAATATTATTACTAACACAAGGAAGATGTATTTGAGCATGAAAAAATATCTCGTTTCAATTATTCTATTTGTTAAACGTATCAGTATTATATCATAGAATATTTATTTTATATTAAAAATATAACATCGATTTATGAATTAAATACTTCATAGCTTTATATATTTTATACGTTTTCTTTTCACAATGTTAATGTGAATAACTTTTTTGACAACCAAGAGTAATTATTGCTGGGGCATTTAATACGCAGATTATATCGCCGGTACCCATCAAGTGGGGATGCTCAAGTGTAAATAATAAAACCGTAAAGGACGCTCGCTTCTATGCAGATACCTAAATCGTTTTAGACTTACGTAGATGATGCTGTGATTATAAATAATGTAACATGCTGCAGGAAATTCGAAAATCGTGAGGAAACCTACATATCTGACAGATTACCTCGAGGTTTAGTGACGTTTGGTTTTAGTTCTAAACAGTGTAAATGAGTTACAAAAAAGGCGATATTTTACTAAGCTAGTGCGCTTTGTTAAGCTACCCGCCAAGATTATTAAAAAGTAAGTTAAAATAACCTCGGGTAATGGCAACAAAGTATCGGATTGACGGCGTGGATGATCAACAGATGCATCAACAGCCCCCCAGGCTACCACCAGAAGCTGCAGTGAAGATTCGTGCAGCCAACACAGTCAACATTCCTGCGAGCATACGCAGAACGGTCTGTATCCTATGCACCATTTAAGAATGAGTATCCCGTTTGCTGAATAATTTTCTTCACGAATTCCCACTAATGACTGTTCATCCTATAGATTGTTTTGTTACTGACATTTATATGTAGTTTATATGCACCTGAGTATTTAAGCGAAACTTTTTAGTTTAAGTATTTGTTGACTAAACAATTTTTTGTCCGTGTGGTGACGGACCACCTCATCCTTACCCGTGGGTGTCGTACAAGGCGACTAAGGGAAGTAAACAATCACCCATTGCATTATTGGTGAAGGCTGGGTACCAAGTGAGAGTACTCACTTACTAGCGGGCCCGAACGGGCCGGTATCACCGTCTCCTGTGTGACCGGTCATGAAGCACGTCACAGTGTTTTGGCTGTAGCAGAAGATAGCTATTTATTCTTTCATTTCATATCTGAGAAATGAAATGGTGCGCAGTGGCTTGACAATACTCTCGATATAGTTGAGTCCATGAGCACTTACCTACCGTCAGGTGACCCGTGGCTCATATGCCATCATAAGCAATAAAAAGAGAAGTTTCGCTTTAATATGATGATTTAGCTATCCAGTTTGGTGATTTTGTGTAGTTACTTTTAGGCCTCTTATGAAACCGTATTCATAAGTTTCCTTACTAGATTTTTACTTTTTAATGAACGGGTTTCTAAAGAGGCACTATATCTACTGGTACTTTATGTGTAATATGAACAACCTTATTTCAAGATATTTAAAAATTAAGACTGCAAAATCGAACTTACATTTTTATGTTATAAATCAATATCAAACAAATGGCTAAATATCATCTTTAACTACAATTCGCTTATGTATTATAAATTTCCTTTGAATAAGGTTGTTATATAATTAAATGAATGACCGTTAGCTATCAAATGTGTTAGTAGATACTAATATGATTTTAGTAATAGAAATAAATGTTACTAAATATAATATATCTTCATGTATGCATTGTTTGCCCTGTTTACCCGTATGTTACAATACCACAAACATAAAGAAAACATGAAACACCATAGAGTTCTTGCGCAAAATATTCTCATAACCAAGTTGGACAACATTATATTAGGTATCGTCTGATTGATTTACTGCAATCGCCAGAATAAACTCGATTCTAACAATTCGAATAAAAATCTCTCTCTTATAAATTCGCTGGTATGACTAAATTAATACATTTGTAATTAATATATTTTGCGTCAACCCTATACGCTAGCTAGCAATATAGTAACATAGGTAGGTACATATTTCTATACAACCATACATATTGTAAATAGGTATACATATTATATTCTTACATACAATGTATTTAGGATTTGAAAGAATACGGAAATTTTTCCACGATTTTTCTATTAATGTAACCATTAAAAGTATTTAAGAAAACATGACTTGGAATATTTATAGGGCTGCGTCATTATTAGGTAAAAATTTTAATTGTAAAATTTAGTTTACCTGGTCGGTATAATGTATGAAAATACTCCCGAAAGATGGCGCAGACGTCACCCAAGACGTTAAGTATGAATGTGTTATCGAAATTAGCAGTCAGAAGCAATTGTCACGATGGCTGAATTAGCAAAGCATCTGGACGGTATCCAGGAGATGTAGGTTCAAATCCTGCTCGTCATCTGTTATTTTCGATTTCCCATTTTCACACTTTCTGTTAAATGTATATAGCTAAGCATGTCAAATGCTAAAAATATATATAAAAATATCTGAATAATAAATAATTAATTTAATTTCTTAATGATTATAGTTATTACAGGCTATTATTATAATTATTGTTGTCGATCGTAAAAATCGGTGTACTAGCATTGGATTATGTTATTAAGTGTTCGTAATTGTCACGTGACACATAATCATACATTTAAACTCCCTGACTCGTAGGGTGCTTTTTCTTTGGCGCTTTCACTGAAGCGCAACTTAGATATAAAAATAACTAATTCTATGATCATTTTGTAGCTAAATTAGTTGTCGCACTAAATCGACAATAGACATAACGCGATGCGCGATTTAGTTTACCTTAGTTCATATATAAACTTTAATTTAGAAACAGGCTTGACATAGGATAAATCAGTTTGACGTACCAACTCCAAATAACATAGAACAGTTGTTACATATTTCAATAAAAGTTTACTTTAAGATCATATAATTAATTATTTTTCAAATTCACATAAATTATTATGTCTAGACGTATCTCGATTGCTCAATTACTTATTATAAATATTTGGGTAAGCGTATCCGCTACGCTGGCGATGTTAATAATATTGTTTATATACACGGTGTTCGTTAATCAAAACTTAACCTTCTTATTAATTTATTGAGAGTAAAGAAGGAGAAACTTCATCTGAACTTTCAAAATTATGTTAAACTAGATCGTGCCCGCGACTCTGTCTGCGTGACTTCAGAATATAATTACGTTAATATACGGCACACTAATTATCTCCATGCAAAAATTGCTATCCCGCAAGAAGTATAAATAAATTTTGCCGGGATAAATAGTCTGTCTTTCTCTGGTTTCGGAACTTCATGTATGCTGAGTTTCATGATGATCCGTTGTATAGTTATGGCGTAAAAGCGTAACAAACAAACGCACAATTTTTCACTTTCTTTATAGGGTTCCAATTTTTTTTTTTACTTTTAAAACTCCTATATCAGAGTGATCAAAACAAAAAAAAACAACTATTCAAATCGGTCAAGCCAGTTTTGAGTTTTAGGGAGACTACCTAATGAACAACAATATTTTTTTATATATAGAGGAGTACCTAATATTAATATGCCTATTAGTTATAATTACATTAGGCTGCTTGGTAAGGTTTCTCAGCGGCTTCTGAAGTCAGTCCGCATTGGACCAGCAGGGCAGTATTAAGTTTTACAAATACAAATCTGTTTTGAATCCAATTGAAATAACACGTCGCCATCTAGATACGTCACACCACATCTAGAATCTAGACATAAAAATTACATTCCTCATACAAACTGTATACATGCACTGTATCTGTACAATAAATACATCTATACCAACACTGACTTTCATTTGAAGACCTCCTTGCATGTTATAGCACTTGTTTGTGACCTGCATCTTCTTTACCTCGAGACTGGAACTAATGTTTCGTATGTGCCAGTGTTGGGTTAACCTTTAAAGGAGTCTATACACCAAAGTAGCCGACGCAACCCGGTGGTTATATTCTCGGTGGCTTCACGTACAAGTAGAAAATGTTGTCGGCGGCACGAAATCAACAAGTTTTTTGGCAGTCTGTCAACTGAGTATACACTCCAAAGTCGCCGATACAGCCCGGCTGCTTGGCTATCGGCGGGGCTCATACAAATTGGACATGGTTTTCGGAAATAATTCCGCCCACACCAGCTTGACTTTTATATGTAGACTCCAGTGACATGCCGACGACATGTCGTCACAAATCGCTGGATAGCGTGCAGGTGCAAGTTGCTGTGGTCGTCGTGATTTTCGGAAATAATGCCACCGGCACCAGTCGGCAGCGGATCGGTGACTTTGGTGTATAAACTCCCTTAGGCTTTAGGTTGTGTTCCGGGGCGGTTAATTTCAAGACATGAAACGGAAGACGAATCTTCGGGTAGATCTATTCTAGAAAGAGCTAGTTACTAGAAAGTATACTTTATTAAAAAAGGGGCAGCTGTTAATGTCTATTATCCTTACTTAGTGAGCTCTTGGAATTGGATAAAGATGGGACTCCATTCTTTGTCACCCCACAGACAGTTTCTTTGTACTTGGTCGTGTTTTTGTCTGTTTGTGTGTACGTGTAAGAACAAGAGAAACGGATTGTGCACTTGTGTGAAGTGTCTTTGAAAACTAATCCTTATAATATACTATTATTGATCAATATATTTAGAACCTTCTCACAGAAGATCAAAGCGAAACAATGGCAGGTACTCCTAATGTTGTTTCGTATGGTGAGTGAGAGCGCAAACCCAAACTTCCTTATCGTCTATTTCCTTATTATATTTTCACTCCACCTATCTCTTTCCGACATGCGAGTGATGCCTCTGGTATTGCTAGCCTCTATAGGCTACAGTAATCCCTTAGCATCAGGCGACCATATGCTTGTTTGCCACCCGCGTAGTATGAATAAAAATAGTTGCAAAGTACAAATTATTTGTGAATAAAGAAAAAGAGATTTTTAGTAGGAGCGGGAAACGAACTAGATCTAAAATGTTTAAATAGTTGCAATTTATAATATTAACGAATACCGAACTTTTCGATTGCAAGTAACTACCACGGGTTATAGACTAAATAATACCAAGATTTTTTTTAAACTACGTGGTTGGCAAATAAGCACACGGCCCACCTGATGGTAAGCGGTTACCGTAGCCTATAGACGCTAGCAACACCAGAGACATCACTCGCGCGTCGCCATCTCCAGTGAAAAATAAAGGAGGTATATAGGAATAATAATAATAATAATAAATAATAAGGAGAGGGGATAAATAAGGAGGCTGGAATTATTAAGTCTTTAACATCATTAGGTAATGACCTGAGAACTCCATGAGTAAAAATATTATAAGTTGTAACCTTTTTACAGATATGGACTTCGGTAGTGGCGGGCCCCCGCCTCCTGGCATGATGAAGGAGAGACATGGACCCCCACCACCACATCACCCGGTAAATACTCAATATCTATATTCCATTACACATTAATTGGTGATATCTAGTCGTGGATCACGCTGTGTTTGCCTTAACTAAAAGAAAAAAAAAGGATCACGCTGTTTTTATTACATTTTGGCACTAACATACCTATATAATTCCATCCATTAGCCTTTTAACGTCCACTGCTGGACATAGGCCTCCCCAAGAACGGGGGATAGTGCCGTAATCGCCACGCTTGGCAGGCGGGTTGGCTGCTTCTTTCTTGCTTCGAGGGAGTGCTGCTGCCCACGCCCCCGGTATTCCCTCAGTCGGCTCTTACGACTCCCGTGGGTAGAGAGGGGTGGGACAATTCTAAAGCCGGCCCCACACGGCAAATATAATTACGAAACAAATATATAAAACATATATAATTACGATTCGCTTAACGGTAAAAAAGTTTTGCTGTGTTAAGTTAAATAATATTTTTTATACTACTCGGGTGGCAAACAAGCATACGGGCCGCCTGATGGTAAGCGGTTACCGTAGCCTATAGATGCTAATAACACCAGAGGCATCACTCGCGCCAAGATAGGCATAGGAGGTGTAAAGGAAAGAGAGGATAGGGAGGTGGTTTAATTTAATATTCAATTTTTAAGTGTATGTCGTCTAACTAAAATACCACGCCGCACTTCAATAGCCCCAAAGCCAGCTATCTTCATCCTCGTTCCCTATACTGGGTCAAAGGTATACCTACTCAAAAGCCTTTTTTTTTTTGGTAAGGCGGGAAAAAATGTTCCTAACCGCACACCCCGTCGTTCGGGGCAACGAACAGGGTAGTGTGGGGCCTGCACCCACTAAATAAACCCGCCGTGTGCCACTGGAACTGTGTTACATTCCTTCGGTGGTCACCTACTCAAAAGCATGACCATCCACCAGCAACACGGTCAAGAAGTAGCGCCTCAAATTTGATTCGAAAACATCTGTTCTAGGTTTTCAATTTCAATGACTTTAATGTATTTGTAATCAAAGCGCGTGGTGACGGACTTTCGAATACAAATATTACTCCCGCCCAATTGTTGTCCGCGGATGTCGTACAAGGCGACTAAGGCAAGTAAGCAATTATCATCCATTGCATTACTGGTGCTGGCTGTGCTGGGCTGTGTAACAACCCCACACTACCCTGTTCCTTGCCCCGAACGACGGGGTGTGCTGTTAGCTGTTAGGTACATTTTTCCCGCCTTAACAAACAAAGGCCCTGAAGCACCTCGGTGTGTTTTGGTTATAGCAGGAGTTTCATATCCGACTGCACAGATGGCGGAGTGGTTTAGATACCGGCTCTCCGTCCGAGTGTTATGGGTTCGATTCCCACACAGGACAACTCTTTGTGTGATACACAAATAGTTGTTTCTAGTCTGGGTGTACTTCGTGTCCGTGAAATTGTATGTTTGTAAAGTCTTCCGCGATACAAGGATTATTCCTTAGTGCAGGGTGTTGTGTTCTTAAAAAAAACCGTAGCGCCTTGTCAGTATAATTGAGTCCATAAACGACGGTTATCACTTACTAGCAGATAGGCCGTGGCTTGTCTGCCACCAAAAGTACTTAATAAAAATATTATTCACCCCCGAAGACAGGTCTGCTGTTTTATTCAATATCAAAATTAATTATGAAACGGCTTTAATCATCGCATTGTGAATTTCAATTAAACTAATTAATTTATTGGAAAGAGACGCGTCATCGCAAAATCGCAATTGAAATTCGCTCCTGGAATCCGTATTTATTGGCGACAGAGCAATTCCATCATCATAATTAGCGGTAAAAAAAATTCAATTGGGCATTTCAATTTATAGTAATTGCAAATATTCATTGTGAGTTTTTGATACATATATTTGGCGTTGTGGGTCTACATTAACTTCTTATATCATTTTATTTGTTCAGGTATTCATAAAAATAATACAATTTGTTGGAAATTAAATATAAAATGCTCGTTTTCATCCATAAGTTTGCTTTTTAGTTTTTTTCGTTTCGCAGTGGTTTACATTTTTTTTTTATTGAATTTAATGGCAGACGAGCCACGGCCCATCTGATGGTAAATGGTAACCATCGCTCATGGGCTCAACTATACTGAGAGTATTGTCAATCCGCTGCTCACAATTTCATTTCACCCATATGAAATGAAAGAATAAACGGCTATCATCTCCTACTACAGCCAGAACGCAACGATGTGCTTCATGGCCGGTCACGCGGGAGATGGTGGTACCAACCCACTCGGGCCCGATACCAAGTGAGTACTCCTACTTGTTACCCAGCCCTACCACCAGTCATGCAATGGATGATAATTGCTTACTTCCCTTAGTTGTCTTATACGACACCCGTGGGAAAGAATGGGGTGGTGACACTTGTATTCTTAGTCCGTCACCACACGGACAAAAGATATCGCCAAAGTGTTGTGGGCTGTGTGACTCAAAAATGAACTGAAGCGATTTTTATTACTTTTTTCTAAAAACTTGAGGAAAGTAAGTTCACTTTCCCACAAGTGAAAAATACATAATACATTAAACACAAAGTGAAAAATGTGAAATCGAAAATAACAGTCACGAGCAGGATTTGAACCTGCATCTCCTGGATACCGTCCAGATGCTTTGCCAATTCAGCCATCGTGACAATTGCTCCTGACTGCTAATTTAGATAACACATTCATTGCGCCATCTGTCGGCAGTATTTTCGTACATTATACCGACCAACGTTTTTATTTTTTTTTACGTTCAAATCCTGCTCGTTACTGTTATTTTCGATTTCACATTTTTCACTTTGTGTTTGCTAAGCATGTCAAATGTTAAAAATATATATAAAAGTATCTAAATAAATACATAATAGTTAAAATAGAACTAACTGTAATAATAATTCAACTAGACGAGTCAATTATTAAAACACTTAAATATTTAAAGTTTATTTATTATCTATTATTTATTTATTGTACTAAGTTAACCAACAAAAGATACACAAATAACTAATACCAATATTGGTATTAAAATTAGACGTTTTGTGTATTATTCAAAGGCATAAGTCTTAAAATATTATACACAGGCCTTGCCTTGGTTTCGCAAAAACTCTAAAACGGCTGGAGCGATTTTGATGACTTTCAAAAAAGGGGGCTAATTTTTCCTTAAGTGAAGGATGTCTCGTACTCAACAGTGTAACGTATATGTTCTTTAAATATTATCTTCATTAATTTGTTCTGTTTCAGCGTGACGGGCGTGGCTATGGGCCTGAGGGTTACGCTGGGGAGGGGTTCGTGCCACCCCCTCCAATGCACCACCCTAACATGCCCCCACAGAACCAGGTAATTGAGGAGGTAAACATATTACTCGTTAATCTACTATACATATACTTATTAAACTGTAAATGAGCTATGTACATTTAAGATATTTGAGAAAACATGACTGTCTTAGGTCATATAGGCGTGTCGAAACACAATTCATTTGTTTTTATTTTTTTTCTAGCTTTTATTTTGTCTTTTGGTCTGTTTGTTTGTTCAGGCTTCACATAAGAACTACTTAATGGATTTTGATGATCTGTTTGAAAGTACTTGATTAGACTTAAAAATTGGTATACGTTTTTTCCCGCTACTATATCGGAAACCTGAGATATAACCTAAAAACTAGGTTACGGACTCCTGACTTCTCCTTCTCCTCAATACAAGACCGATTTGGTCTTGGTAGACGAGTTTCGGTCCCCCCCGTGTACAATATTAATTGTACAGTATGTATATAATAAAAATAATAAGAATAATAATCTTCATTGATATATTTACAATGTGCATGATCTGTGAATACCCTGGTTCCCGCACTAGTAAAGACTGTATTGCGGGAATATATCTCATCACTAGATGACTTCTGCCTATACTGCAACTATATTTCTCTATTACATCGCATAACGATATGGGGGTTAAGCAGAATCTCATATGTCACATGTCGATCGTATCGTGATCACTGTGATTGGTTGAGAGATCACCGTGATTGGCCAACGGATTATTGCAACATCACGCCTCGGTTTCTCAACCAATCATAGTGATCACGATACGATTGACATGTGAGATACGAGACTCTACTTTCTGATATTTACGCGAATGTTACACATTTTGAAATAAAACTACGTTTACGGAATCTATCGCGTTTACTTACGGAAAAGCGACAGATTCCGTATACGTAGTTTTATTTCAAAATATGAGATTCTGCCTAACCTCCATGGTCTATGATTTTTTTATCACCTATAATATATTTTATCACTTGCACATCTATCTCTGTATCTACATAACCTCGAAAACTTTTCCCACGATGAACTTCGAAACTACTTAACGATTTTTTTCAAAATGTGTGATTTGTTCAAAATTTAAATTTCCTATTATTTTCTTTTTTTATTGCAACATTGACTAAATATAACAAATATTAGGTAATTAAAATAATCGAAGGAATAATAAAAAATATGTGTTTTAGAAAATCATAGCCACGAGTGGGTTTTGATTCCGCGTTTTCTTAACATCGTTCAGACACTCCGCCAACTGAGCAATCGTGTCATTCACTCGGGGCCATCAATTTCCATAACACATTCCTTCTTAATGTCTTGAAAACGCTCGCGTCATCTGTCGTGATTGCTATTTCACATTTTCGCACTTTGTGTTGCGCCTTTGTAACGTTTTTATACTTTTTAACTGTTCTATAAAAACGATACTGCCCCCTAGAAGCACTTCATTAATTTGTCGTTCAACTACTAATGAAGTAGTTAATTAAACCGTATTAAAAAAAAATGTTTTAACGAATCCTCTGCTGAAAAATCGTTCGTTGTATAGGACAAAAAATCCTGTTCGACAAATAGGATCTGTCTGTTTCAGTAACAGTTAAATTATTGTAGCGTATTCAGCCGTTTAAAATGTCGTGGGTAGTAGGTTAACTGGGTTACAATTTTAACTATTTTTAAATTGCAGTTTTACTTGTGACTTGTGTTGTTATAGTTGTCGTATCTGGAACGGATTTTTTCAGCACCATGTATACCATTTACGTCTGTGGAATACTTTATTAACCTTACACATTTCTATAAATTAATAAATTTACTGGATTACCTATGTGACAGGATTTCAACCGCCCGCCATAAAGTCACGCCAAAAACTCTGCAACTTGTACTACTTGATCACAGATTATACAAAGTATTCTCAGCTTTATTATAAGACTAGCTTCTATCTGTGAATTCGTCTCTGTTGATCCATTAAGAGTGGATTCGACCAAACTCGAATATATAGAAGAATAACTATACCGAGAATAATCTATTCCACGATTTTATTCTCTTAGATAATCAACAGTCGTTTTTCCACGCTATCTGACGTATCGCTTATACTTGGAATAGCTATTCGCGAATAGCGAAGTGAATGTAATACCCAGCAAAAAGAAATTGTTCTACAAACGGGACAGTGTATAGCTTAACTCATCTCAACTCTTATTTGTCGTACTATAGCGTGAGAAAGTAGCTGTCACGCGCCCGAAACCGATATTGGTTTCAAAAATGACAGCACAAAAAAGATGACGTTTTGATGACATTTTTTTTATTCTTGGATTAAATCCTTATTCGATGCTTATCGGTGGTGTAGTGACTATTCCCAAATAGGCTCGCTATTCTTCGAATTGTTGTTGGTAAAATGTAAAATTGATTTATTCTCGAATAAGTAGCGATTTATTCTAGGAATAAAATGTATTGTCGAATCCGCCCTAAGACGTATAGATGTATCCAACAGGAAAGATCTCTGTCTCTGTCATAAGCCATAAATTATTTTTATTCCAAAGGTTCAAATCTGTTTAGTAAGTATTTAGTAGTAGATGGATCCTTGGAAACCCGTCTACGTTTCTCGTTTTTTTTTTTGTTATATTAGCGGTATAGGATTTTGAACGGTTCTTGATGTGTAATGATTACAGGGTGGTCCCCCACAGCAGGGCGCTGTGATGATGGTGTACGGTCTCGACCCACAGACCGCTAACGCAGACCGGCTGTTCAACCTGTGCTGTCTCTATGGCAACGTCGTGAGGGTAAGTATTCTCAAACGGTAGAACTATTTCAAATGAATAGGCCGTCCTCACCGTGGCAGTACTGACTACTCACTGAGTACCTGCGTAAAGCAACAGCTTTAGTTCGGCGAGTGAAAGCGCCGGACATCCAGTCCCTCCCTCGTTATCCCTATAGTCGATAGAAGCTGAAGAGGCGTCAGCTTCTCATCTAATCTCATTATACTTTCACCCCCTACCCTTCCTCGGAGTAACAGAAGCGAATACCTCGGGTATTTGACTACGACTTATAGTCCCGAGACCTCATGATTAGCAGTCGCTCTTAACTGCTTACCAGCAGGTATATAACTGCTTACCAGCAGGTATATAAAAGCGCCGCCGGCGGACCACCGAAGGAATGTAACACAGTTCCAGTGGCCCGCCAATAAAGGCGGAGAGACGGCACACGGCGGGTTTCTTTATTGGGTGCAGGTCCCACACTACCCTGTTCGTTGCCCCGAACGACGGGGTGTGCGGTTAGGAACATTTTTTTCCCGTCTTAACAAAAAAAAAAAGGTATATAAAAGCGGCAATTTGTCTATAAAAAGCGAATATGTAATAAACATTTTTCATGACAACAGCCTTTAATGTTCCTAACCGCACACCCCGTCGTTCGGGGCAACGAAAACAGGGTAGTGTGGGGCCTTCACCCACTAAAGAAACCCGCCGTGTGCCGTCTCTACGCCTTTACTGGCGGGCCACTGGAACTATGTTACATTCCTTCGGTGGTTCATGACAACACCCTGCACTAAGGAATAATTCTAGTATCCCGGCGACTTTTCAAATTTACAATTTAACAGACAAAGTACCCGGTCTCAGAAAAAACACTGGTGGATCATATAAAGAATTGTCTTGTGTGGGATTTGAACCTACAACAGTTGGCACGGGAGTTTATCTAATACCATTCCACCATCTGTTCAGTTAGTATATAAATACGTAAAGATTTTTCTAATGTCTTAAGATAGCAGAGGCTTCCATTGAATTAATGTAGCATTGTTCCAGTGGCCCGCCAATACAGGCGGAAAAACGGCACACGGTGGGTTTATTTAGTGGGTGCGGGCCCCATACTACCCTGTTCGTTGCCCCGAACGACAGGGTATGCGGTTAGATATTTTTGTTCCCTCCTCAACAAAAAAAAGGATATCAGAGGCTGTGGAAACAGTTTATATTTATGTCTATATAAATTGGTGCAATTTAGTTGGATTAATAACTTGTAATGACTGCTCTCGTAATTCCAGATAAAATTTTTGAAGACTAAAGAGGGCACGGCGATGGTGCAGATGGGTGACGCCGTCTCCGTGGAGCGTTGCGTTCAGAACCTCAACAATGTCACAGTCGGAGACTATACCTTGACCTTGGCGTGAGTATTATTATTATTGGCGTGTAATCAGTCTTGAAATTTACCCCCTGGAGGGCAATAGGCTGTTCCTTAATCAAGCGAAATGTGAATGTTACAATTCTGATCTTTCTGAGAGATAAAGGGTGTATAATGAAAATTAGTAGGTAAGCGTTATTCGTATAATCATTAAACTTTTTTGTATAATCAGTTTGTTATTCAAATTTGAGTTATGGCATAATCATTTTGTTATTCATATAGTTATATGGCACTTTTTGCGTGTATAATCAGTTTGTAAAGCGTATTAGCATAATCATGTTGTTATTTAAATAATTATAGCATAATCATTTTGTTATTCATATAATTATGAAAAATTACTAAAAATAGGTGGGCTAACTACTATGCCACCTGTATGTGATGCTATTATTAATTAATTACAGCGATATGTAACTTGGAGTTAATTGTTACAGTTTCTCAAAACAAGCTTACTTATCGGAGGTGATGAACCCTTACCCACTGCCAGACAAGAGCCCCTCGTTCAAAGACTACGTCGGCAATAAGAACAATCGTTTCTTGACACCCGCCTCCATACACAAGAACAGAATACAGCCGCCTTCTAAGGTAACTCTTTTATTCACGGCATATCCGAGACTTATTTTATGTCCGTGCGGTCTCCCACCCTAATTTTTGATCTACACGTACATCTGCGTACCTGATGGCAGGCTTCGTCTGTGAGTTAGTTACAAGTCTAGTTAGGTCGTACCGTCAAATTATGCTAATGATTTTTCGGCCAAAAACCGCATTGCGAGTTACATTAATGGACCGTGTTATGCAGAAATGATCCAACCCACAAGCTGGACAAAATTAATATTTTAATGCCAAGCAATCGAAAATAATCTCTATTTGTATGTTACGAAGACTCGTTTTATTCTGCCAACTATATTTTTTTTTATGATAGGGTAAATCAGCATAAGTTTAATGTGCGTTAGCTCATTTCTGCACAGCACGGTCCATGATGAATGCTGTCGAGTACTCGCTTTGATTTTAATGAAAATAGTATTTATGATAGCTAGATGTTGTCACCGAACTGAAAGCGCTAGTGAGGTGAAGCAACTTTGTTATGGTCGGTAGACCCTCCACAATGATCTGAGCTTGTACGTGCTTGGGGACCCTCGTAAATCTATTTGTTCTACGCCTAATGTATCTACAATTATATCGGCTTGTCATGACAATTGACAATCCGTTTTCCCTGCTTACCCTCTGGAAAAGCGTATGTCTTTGTGTGTATGTGTGTATTCCGGCGAACTGAAGAGCAAAGGCGCGTGTACGCTTGTTTACGGAGCGACAGATCATCTGACCTCTGCAATCAAAAAGTTTTATGATATTCTATAGTTCACCAGGGCACCCAAAAAAACTTTGAAAAAGCGGGACTGAACAATCCACTGGGCTCTGACCTCTGACTATCTGAAGGTTAACCTCAAAAAACACATACATTTCAGGTGCTGCACTTCTTCAACACACCTCCGGACGTATCGGACGACCAACTGCTGCAGGTGTTCAAGGACTATGGGGTGACGCCGCCGCACACCATCTCCAAGTTCCCCTTGAAAAGCGAAAGGTGAGCATTTTCTACCCGACTGTGACGGAAAAGTTAGGGTTAGGAATGTTTCTTACGCTTTCAAAATACACTTTTGTAGCTAGTGATATTTTTATCATTACTGAATTCGGATTAAGACGGATTTTTTTTTTTGTTATGCTTTTATTTCGTAGAGAAACCCACGGTAAACACAATGAAAAAAATATAAATAATAAAATGCTCAATTACAACACGAACCCCTGTTTCTGTCAGTTACATGCAAACACGGACCATGACGTCATACGGCGTTTGTGGGTCACGTGATACATGTATCATTTACAACATTTAAAATGATATTAATTAATTATTTTTCACTTCAGTAGCTCAAACATGTAGGTTATGCTGCCTGAAATCAGAGAGCATAATGCGATTTTGCTCACTGAGTGAGACAAAGTAACATTTTAATTTTTTTTTAAATAGCCGCGAATATCTTATATTCAGCCTTGGGTTAATCATATAATTCGAAACATTCATATTCTATCTCTTTCCCGCCATTAGAAATAGAGAGACAAAGACCAGTCCTATCAAAGTTCCGATTTTGAATTCGACCTCAAACACAAACTCGTTTGGAATTTCGTACTAACTAAAGAAATTTTGCAAAAAAGATAATTATGTCTTTTAATGTAATTAATTGTTTTTTTAACTTATTGTTGTATTTAAACGAAAATAAGTATTTACTGCAAATAAAACTGATATTTACACTGTAAATATTTAATTCTAGTTTCAAAAATGTTACTAACTATAACGATGCCAAATAAATCTGTTACTTTTAATTTGCAGATTTGTAGTAATTTTACTTTTAACTTTTAAATGTTCCATTTTATTGAATTGGTGCCTCTACCTATAATGTTAATTATTTTGATTCACATTTATTGTGAGTTGTAGTTATTTCAATCTATTCCTGTTTATTATTTTATCTCCTAAAGTGTTCTTGCTGCAGAAGTGAAAAGTTTGTTACACGAGATGAAAGTTTTTTGCATCTCGTGCCTTAGAATCCCTCGCCACACTCAGGATTCAAAATCAGCACTCGCAGCAAAAAAAGACTTTGCTCTCTTGTTGCACAAATAACTATTGTAGAAAGCAAGTAAAAATATTGTAGATGTGAAAATATTTCTATTAATCGTTTAAACATAGATTTACATGAAATTATAAATAGTACCTATTAATATTCGTATTCGATGGCAAATAGAGCCCATCTGATTGGCAATGGTAATTATTATTCATGTATTTAAGGGGCACAGCCGAGACGCTTCTCATAAATAGCATTACTAGCGTGAGTCTTACTTCCAAAATAAATTTTTAGTAGTTTTTAATACCTACTGTTCCCTTTGAGTTTTAAAACAACTTAACAATAATATATATATACATAAACAGTAACCTGTTAATTATTTTATATTCAAATAATTTATTTAATTTCCTTTTGCCTAGTAACTAAAAAAGACAATTGTTGGGTTTAAACTACTCTTGGAAGTAGTAGTAATCCTGAAAAGTGGGGCTTAGCAAAGGGAAGAAGCCTTTATTTTAGGCCGAAAATCAAGAGGTCCCGCGGGAATCATGATGGTTAGACAAGTAACGAGCTTTCATCCAAATGTACCGTATTAACCAATTGTGTTATGAAAAACCTCAGTGTGTTTTGGTTGTTGCCTAAATCCCCTCCGAATCCTCTCCTTATTATCCATCTTATCCTCTCCTTATGTCCTTCCTATCCACCTCCTATCCCTTTCCTTGGAGATGGTGACACGCGAGTGATGCCTCTGGTGCTGCCTGCGTCTATAGGCTACAGTAAACGCTTACCATCGGGTAGGCTGTATGCTTGTTTGCCACGCACGTTGTATACAAAAAGTCGGCGACCAATAATTTTCCATCTACGAAATAAAATGGTGAGAAGTGTCTTGGCAGTATTCTTGTTGAGTCTACGAGCAGCGGTTACTTCACGTGGGTCGTGGCTCGTTTGCCAACAAAAGAAATAAAAAATATAATTAATGTTTTAAATTCAAATATCGTCAATTTAAAAATATGTATCCGAATATTTTGAAATCGATAATAAAACTGTATTATATTAAAAAATCAATAGCTTATTTTTGTGGAGTTTTACATACATAATTACATATAGTACACGATGTTTCGGGTATATTACGATATTTGTATATACCATATAGGAACTACTATCGTAATATGTGTATATATAAAAACTATTGTATGATTCCAAGGTCGTCTTCTGGACTGATGGAGTTCCAGAACATTTCTCAATCTGTGATGGCAATAATGGCCTGCAACCACGCGACCATACAGCATCCAGGTAATACAAAAATATTTTTTCCATATTTTATTTACAGTCTATAATAACACAGTGTTTAACAAAATCACGCCATCAAATAGTATGAATTTTAATTGCAAAATTAATTAATGCATCTAAATGCGTTCCGATAGATGGCGTTGATCGTTAAGACAAATGTGATGAGGATATTGGGTATGACCGCAAGGTAGTACGATAGCTCAGTGGATTAGAGCACTTCCCCGAATAGGAAGGGACGCAGGTTCGATTCCCGCTCGTACTAAAGTTCTCTTTTTTTCTTATTCACAAATAATAATTTGTAGTTTAGCTTATAATAACATCACAATGTTGGCCTGGTATACACGCTGCGTAGAATCGTTCTCATAAAACCAGATGGGTTTTCGTTTCCAACAATAGTATTAGATTCTTAATTTTTCTATCTTAACATTTACGGCGCGCGTGAATGGAATAGTAACACTACTATATTTAATAGATAGTTAATATCCCACTTCTGTTTAATATATTTGACATTCCACTTCTGAACATTTTCACTAATATTATAAATATGAAAGGGATTTTATTATCTCTTGATGTCGTTAATGATCATTATCACGATTTTTTTTCATGACTAAACGCACAAAATTAAGTACTTAATTAAAATATTTTCCATAATATTTACAGGTGCTAAATTCCCGTTCGTTATGAAGTTGTGCTTCTCATCATCACGACAAATCGGACAGGGCAAGGGGCAGAACCCCAACAAAAGCCAAAACCAGACCCAAGACCAGAACACCCAGAGACAAGGCCAGAATAACGGCATGTCGGAACATGAATACTAGTAAGATATATTCTTAATAAATGTATAAAAAAAATTTTGTGTGGTTAAAAAAGACATGTACATTTCGTTTTTAGCGGTGATGGACCAATGTTAAGATGAAATCGGTATTTTAATTGGCAACATTGCCGGGTTTGTGCGTCATTTTCGTTGTTGGCAAGCCAAAGAGTTAGTGTTACCAGTTTAAAAATGTATAGTTAAGTTTTTTTAGTCTATAGTTATGCTGGAATGATATAGCTGCACAAACTTAGAAGCTGTTGTTATTCAGTGTTTTACCTTATAAAATCCTGCCAATTGGTTTTTTTTTTTGACTTGACCTTATTGTGTATAGAATGTCGGCCTAATGTAATAGATTTCTATGACGTTAAGTATCAATTAGGGCCATTTAAATAAAAAAATGAAATGAACTGTTGCTTTTTTCTGATTCTAGTCAAAACGTATATTATATCTAACACAATTTTCGAAATTGAAGTTTTAAATATAGTAGGGACCATAGATCTATTACACCATATTTTCTTGAATGACTATGCTTACGAAGTGTGTTCAGTTGGCAAGAAAGGTTCGATATCTCAGGTTTTTAATAAAAATAACTTGCATACCTACTAGTTTGTTTTAGTATGGTATGTGACAAAAATGGATATATTTTTGGAAAAATCTAAACAAATATGCATAACAGTCGGTATTAATCCCAAATCCCATGGTATTTTAATGGGATTTCTAAGCAACTATCGCGGTTTAAAATTATCTTTTAATAAAATTATCGCCAGACCCTAAATTATCGCTAGGTACCACTTTCTTGTACGTCTTAAACAGCCGTGAAACATATTGATTTATTTCGGTGATAAGAGTAAAGCCGATACTGTTCTAACCCTTTCCTTGAGCCTAGTGATCTTCGGCAACTTACTGTTTGGTTAAATCAGACCCTGGAGAATGTTGGTCAATGAGTGACGGTTACTTACCACCAGTTTGACTAGTACAGCTGAAAAGCTTAAAATTGTAAATTAAAATTAAATTGATTTAATTATCTTTCTTATTAACTGAACATCCAATTACTACCGAAACTTTAAAAAAAATATATGAATTTTTTCTAAAAGTAAATTGTATAGTAATTTAATCTATCAGAGTTAAATATTTCTATGGCAACATTAAAATGTGTTATTTGTGTGAAAGCGGATTTAAAAAAAAAGGATTATCTCTAATAATCTTTACATTAATTAATAGCTAGCAGTTTTGCGCGGTTAATTTAGAATTAGGTTACCTGGGGAGTTCATTTTTACATTCTGTAATTTAACGCTCTAGGCTGTACCTATTGTGGCTGTCGGTGAAGCCGTCATTATCGACTACCCTACAAATATATGACAAAGAAGCAAAGAAGCCTATTCAGGGTAATTAAGATACTGAGAAGCAAATATAACACTGAAAAGTACTAAAGATTGAATACAACTTAGAAATATTTTATTTATATATGTTAAATAATAACATAACATACATCTATCATTACAGGTTAAACCCAATGCGATAGCGTGCTTATCCTATTACCTATATATAATATAAATTACCTTATATATTATGTATAAATAATTTACCTAAATTATGTTATTTACATTTTGTAACAGATTACAAACAATGCATTTTTTGTGAATTCACTCAGAGAGCTACAGAATAGGTCCAACTCACTAGCTATGATGTTGAGTGTGCATATGTTAACGTAGGAGTTCAAAATGCCTGTACCTATCAAATTAGTGTGAGCCTTAGCTTAGAAATGCCTGTCAAATGCGACAAATGCCTATCAAATGCGGCAATTGCCTATCAAATGCGGCAATTGCCTATCAAATGCGGCAAATGCCTATAAGCTCACCTTTTTTACTTTTTCATTAAATAATTATTTAATATTATGACGAAGACTCTTCTGTCAAAAGAAAAATCAATGAATGGTTATATACATATAATTCTCTGGTTTTAGTTAAGAGTTTATTTTTATACTACGCTCACCTGATGGTAAGCGGTTGTCGTAGAGGCATGTCTCGCGTGTCACTAACTCTAAGGAAAGGGATATGAGGTGGAGAAGATGGATAATAAGCAGAGTATAAGGCCCCTCCTTTTCGTTCGTGCCTCCAGCGCTCTCACTCACCATACGCAACAACATTAGGAGTGGGTACCTACCCTTGTTTCACGCTGTTCTTTTCCAAGAGAGTGGTACTTCCCCGATCGATCTGGCCCATTAATTTCCATTGGCCCAGCACAAAATCAAGGCTCTACTACGAATTATATTAATAATAAATATTTATGTTCTCTTTCTATTGCAAAAAAATGACTAAAAATTAAAAAACTGACAAAAAAAATTGTTGATAAATTTGCGTACCAAACTTGCTATATTTTTATCCACGAATGATTTTGTATAAAATACCTATATGTATATTCTAATTAAATTAAAGATATACATGAATTTTTAAATAACAGTTTTCAAAAAAGTCAAATTCGTTAATAAAATCTACTATTTGCTACTACTCTCCCAAATACTTCAAAACTTTTGTTCCTTGACTTACATAAAGCCAAATAATTAAGCCAAAATCTCAAACAGATGAGAATTATAACTTTTATATGGCACTTGTATAAAAATATTATATTGTATAATTTGTATATAAAATAACCCTGTTCAGTGTAATTATCAACGGTCCCCTGTAAGCATAATCAAACTAGATATTTTATGCTAGCATTATATTGTACAATCGCGTACTCAAGTGTCATGTTCAATAAACGTACGATTAAATAATATGAAGTGGAGATGTTAATAGTTACGAATAGTTAAGATATTTTAAATATTTAATTTTATTTAGTTCCTGCGAGATTAAGTTTATTGTCTTTTGACATATTTATGACGTAAATACTTTGTTGATATTGTAGGCGAAGCCTATGTCGTAAGCAATCTACTGTTGTGATGGACTCTCGGTGAAGTACTGAGTTCTGGATACATGTAGGTTGATATGATGCAGCATAGTATCAATCATTTTGTGCCTTTAGGGAACCTGTGTTTTCCTTTAGATACTGATAATGAGGGCAATCAAAATTTGCTAGCGATGTGAATGTTTTGCTAAGAGAAACTAGAGTAATGTAGGATTTTTTTATAAATAAAGATTAAACTAAATCTCGCAGAGACAATCTGTTGAAATAGATTTAAAATTGTATGTATTGAATGGAATGACATATCTTGTGTGCATAATAGCGTAAATATGTGCTATGTCAATTTATAAACAGCTATATATATATATATATAACAATAATATAATGTAGATTATATAAAATTAATGTAATGTTAAATGTACATTCGTGCACAACGAGTCTTACTTTGTTTAAAGTGTGACAACACATTGCTTCTATGCTTAATCAAAACATAGATTGTACTTACAATACACTGATTTAGATTTGTAGAATAACATTTTTCAATGTTTTAAGGTAGTAAGCGAGTTGTGCTCGATTGTACAGACGCGTATCTTTTTCTGAATGTCAATTGTTTTTATTACTAATAGTGTACGTCTGTAAATTCCAATATGCTTTGAAAGTACATATCAAAGAGACAAATAACTTAAATTATACGAATATATATATATACATGTCTTTTTCACTATAGCCACAGTTTTTGCTAAAAATTTTCAAGATTTACTTTTTATTTAATTTTTCTTTTCATTTTTTACTCACAAATATGACAAGACATACAATTCAGCACTAAACAGTCTAGTTTTGACCCTAAAATGTAATATTTAGTTTTTACAGTATTTTAGGATTATTTTCAGTCAAAACTCTTAAAACTTCATATACATTCATAACTCACTTAAAACTATTTGCTTCTAGCTAACGGCGATGAGACGGAGAACACAATCACACACATATCAAGAACGGACGGCACACAGATACACACAGCCACAACATCACGAGTGAGGGAGGGTCATGAGGGTTGCTGTTTAAAAAAATAAAAATTTACCCGCTCACTCCCTGACAACTGTTATTACCACGTTTGTTTACCCCCATCTATAATAACTTGCTACGAGTCAAAAAACTATTTGCAACAAGTAATTAGTTGTCGGGTAGTCACAAATATTCTCAAGTTAGCATTGAATAAAATAAAGCGGATAAATTTTCAACTATGGCAACACTAAAAGTAATTCCTTATTTTTACAATTTGTGATTAAGATCACTCTTATAAAGACATTAACAGTTAGTTTTTTTAATATAACTTTAGACACAGTAACATGAGTTTTTCATATTATTACACATATGACATTTCCATGTTGTTTTTTCTTTGTTTATTTTAATCTTTTGTTTGGAGCCATGCTCCTTTTGATGCGTCTGCATTTTGTTTATCAATTTAGTGATTTAGGTATCTTTTAAGTAATATTCCCATTTAATTTGAATAATTAGACTTTAGTTACTTATAAATTTTTTGGTGCCGTTTTCAAAATTTAAAATAGACTTAGACAAAATTGTGATTAATTTTGAACACGGCACTGTTTCCCGTTGTAGTGATTTTTAGTGATAAAATAAAATGATATTTGTTTGTGAGTAATGTTGAAATATGCTTTTCATTTCTTGTTCCCTTTTGAAACGCGGACTAGATAGTGTCCTAGCGTAAATGTATGTCTATATAGGTTGTTTCGTAAAACGAGACAGTTATGAATATGTACAACAATAAAAAACGAGGTATGTATTTGTACCTATAGAAAAAGTATATTGAGTTTTATTTTGTTCTTTCAGTAGCCCACGCTTGCGTGCTTGTTTCTTAATTTCGCATGAGTTTTTTAAGCATTCTGTCGACCATTTTGATATATTAAGAACCAAAAATATAACTAAGTAATAGTTTAGCACTGTTTAGGTTAGTAGTAAGTGTCATTGCAATGTCAATTATATTCGATTAGTGAAAAAAAAAACAGTAAAGATTTTCTAAAAATTTTCTTAAAATCGAAATTTTGAAGTTTAGTATAAGAAGAGATGGAGCCACAACGCTTGATTCAAACTTTTTTAGTCTAGATGTTTGTATGGTGTGACAATGTGGTAGAATATCTGTAATAGTTTAAGCAGTACTTAGATTATTTTAATTTAAACCTTTTGCCTATGGTGTAGAATAAAAAATACTACGATGTCAAATTACATAGCAGATTCAAATAATAACTATAGCAAAAATAAAAAAATATCAGGTAAATAGATGCATATCTTTTTCTGTAGAGATATTTTCGAATGGATGAAAACTAAATGTTCTAGATATAGGAGTTTGGTGTCGTGATAGCTTATATCCTTGTGTTGATTGTACGAAAATATATATATTGACGATTGTTTTATTCACTAAGATAATTTATTAATTTGTTACTGACAAATGACACTGATCTACTCTGATGACGCTATAACACATGTATGACAGTAAAATTGTCTTCATTTTCAAGGAACACATGCTAAACCCATAAATTTTGTTTAACTCAAGATTGGGAGTATTTTGTGATCATTATGTATATTATAAAGTTGTGTAATACACTTGGTCCCGAACGGGAACTAATACATATTACT
This sequence comes from Leucoma salicis, assembly GCA_948253155.1. Taxonomy (NCBI): domain Eukaryota; kingdom Metazoa; phylum Arthropoda; class Insecta; order Lepidoptera; family Erebidae; genus Leucoma; species Leucoma salicis. Next base: position 2,456,647 of record OX411830.1, on the reverse strand, counting down.
GTTTTACCACAACAATTTTACTGTCAATTCACATTTTGTCGCTAAAATATGCTATACAAGACACGAGACAGCACGGTGGCACAATAATTATATTGTATTTTTAGGTTTTTAGCCTACATTTTATTGGAAATAGGTATTGTAGTTACATGATTAACATTAAAATACATGTCAACACAGCAACCTCTTTCATTTCTCACACCACTGCAAACATGGCCACACAGGCTTATAAACCATTTTATATAATTCTAAACTGCATAGAAAAGTATTTTTGTTGGACCTTATAGTTTATTATTAAATGCAAAAAAAATATGGTTTGTAAGACTTGTGTCAGCGATTGTACATGCTAACTACCTTCACAAAACAAAGAACTTAATTTACGTATTTTTGACTGAGTACATACCTATAATTTTTCTTGGACTGAATCTACCTGAAATATTATCTGGTAAATCTAATTCTTTTAATTCGCTATTAATTTTGATAGCGGCAATTACTCTCTTGAAAAATTGCTAGTAAATCATTCAAATTGCTCAATTTAGAATTCAATGCTGTACAAACCAGTTTTTCGAAGTAAAAATACTTAGTTTACGCTATACAATTTATTATACTCGGAACACTCTGTAGGGTTCTGAGTACATATACTATTCTTTCTGCATCAGTTTTTTCGTTGGAAATTGAGCAGATATTTTGTGAGTACATTAGAGCTAAAAATAATGCAACTTAGGTATACTTAGCTTCGGTTTCAGAAATTAAAATAATGTTTTTTAGGAATATTGAGAATGCGTATTATAAGTATAGAGATTGTTTTCAGCTAAAATATTATGTATTTAATGATTAGATAATAACAAAATTGTAATTAAACATTAAAGAAAAAACATAGCAACGAACTATGCTGTTTGTTTACGTCAAACTAATCCAGCTAATTCCCACAAACAAAAAATGTATAAGTATTTTAAATATGGTGGAAGACATATGTTGATATATGTAAATAGTAAGTATATTCTTAGATTCTCCGAAATTTAGTTAATAAATGTAAAATTTTAGAATTATAGTGAGCTGCTGCCTGCACACAGAACGCGAATAATGTACATTACATTCACAGACTAGGAAGGAATAATTAATAATTTGTATTAGAAAATAAATAATGTTTTTGATTACGAGACATGTAATTTTTTTCTTACACACCATGGCAAAGACATTTCTCACTCAAGTGAGGCCAATGTGAAATGAAGGTGAGTATATGGTACAAGCTGAACCCGAGACTTCCTTCAAGCAGAATCTGGTTTGTTACAAAAATTGTTTAATCAGCTATTTGTCTCAGTCATTGAAGATATTGACAAACTTTTTCAACTTTGATACATATTAAAGAACTGCGCTTTTATCCCCTAAGTAAAGGCATATGAATCTATACTAATAGTAAGTTTGGATGTTGTCAGTAATCTTCGAAAGTACAAACATTCTTTCAACAATATTGATTGGAGACTGACACGCACAGAACATTCTTATTCTACGAGCTGACACGTGTTATAAACTGTATCAATGGCGGCGCTAGTGAGTGAGTAACCCCTGCTCCTCACTGCAGTCATACCCTAGGTACAATTTCATTACCACCGAAGGAATGTAACATAGTTCCAGTGGCCCGCCAATAAAGGCGGAGAGACTGCACACGGCAGGTTTCTTTAGTGGGTGCAGGCCCCACACTACCCTGTTCGTTGCCTTAGGAACATTCGTTTCCCGCTTTAATAAAAAGAAAAAAAAAGAAAAGGTACAATCCTATTATTCTCTGCTCACTGCTGGGTAGGTATTGCTATTGAAGCAAGGTAGAGTCAGGAGTCTCCGAAACCGGCGAGCGTGTATGAAGAGAATTATGAATGTTGAGGAAGCGAGAGATGTATGCAAGAATAGAGCCTCTTGGCACTGTACTCTCTGCCATAATCATATTTCAGTACAATAGTCGAGAAACCATTAAAATATCTAACCCGAGTGTAGATAAGTGTGGATGTAGCACCAATGTCACATTTGCGACCGCCACAAGTGTCAGGATACCGTAGTAACCCCATTCATAAGAAGCACCCTGCAAGAAACTTTTCAATTGCCAATTCGTTTCCGCTTTTTATGGTTTCTTGCGACCTTTTATGTAGTTTCAAAATTGAAAAAAGAAAATTGCTGCAACCTCCATAATATCATAACCATCATCATCATCCATCAGCCTTTAATCGTCCACTGCTGGACATAGGCCTCCCCAAAATGGGGGGTTTTACCATAATCGCCACGCTTGGCAGGCGGGTTGGCGATCACAGTGGATGTTTTTAGTACACAGGGGAACGCTGCTGCCCGGTCCCCCGGTAATCCCTTAGTCGACTTGGACGACAGTTGGTCTAATCAAGAGCTATCAAACAAAAAAAGTTGCATCAAAATCCGTTCAGTAGTTTTGCGTCAAATAAAGGAGATTGTTCGGTGAAAAATCAAAGGGCCGGTGATTATGAGTCTAACTACTGTGATGAGCAGGTACACTGAAGCAAACAAGTAAACAACATAATACTAGCTACAAAATAAGTACATTATGCAAAAGGTCTTTAAATTTTAGCGCCTCTCTCTCCTGGTTATTATCCCAGTTTATTTGGGGTCAGCCCTCCTAGTATTCCTGCGCCACATCGTACGGTTGTGAGTTGTCTCTTCGTTCGTGTTTATAGAACTCGGGTCTTTTTTTATTGTTTGTAACCAGGTCATTGGTGGTCGTCCGCGGCCCCTCTTTTTCTCTTCTATATTCATAACTCTTCTGGTCATATGATCGTCATCTCGTCTCATTACGTATCCATACCAGCGCAGGCGGTTCTCTCTGAGTTTTTCGTGTATCGGGGCAACTTTAAAAGTCCCATGGATATATTGGTTTCTTATTTTGTCCGTTCTTGAGACTCCGCCAGACCAGCGCAGCATCTTCATTTCTATGACGTGCATCTTCTGTTGATCTGACTTTGTCATCGGCCAACACTCAGATCCGTATAGTAGAGCTGGTCTCACTGCTCTTTTATATACATTTCATACGGGAGTCACATAGGATGCCAGACAGAGACCTCCATTTCAACCAGGCTGTCTGGACCCGATTTTGTATATCTCTCTCTACACAGGCTCTAGGTGTCACGATGGATCCAAGATACTTAAACTCTTCCTCTCTGTTGAGAGGTCTGTTTTCAATAAGTGGACACGGAATGGCGTCTACAATGCTACCAGAAAAGTTACAATACATGTGCTCGGTCTTTTGTCTATTGACTCTCAAGCCTCTTCGTTCGAAGGACTCCTGCCATGATGTTAAGTCTGATTGTACTTGTGCCAGTGATTCAGCTATAAGAACCACATCATCTGCGTGCAGCATTGACCATGGCGCTGGTTTTTGTATATCTGCAGTAATATAGTCCATTACCAGATTGAATAGAAGAGGACTCAAGGTCGAGCCCTGATGAACACCTACCTTGACCTCAAAAGTTTCGCTTGTTCCCGCTGGGCTGACCACTCTTGTAGTTATATTGTGGTACAGATCTTTAAGGAGCTCTATGTATTGCTCCTGCACTAAATGCGTTCTCAATGCTTGCCATATAAGCTCTCGTGGGACTCGATCAAACGCCTTTTCAAGGTCTATGAATATCAGGTGGAGATCTTATTTGCGAGACTTGTACTTTTCCATGAGAATTTTTACCGAGTGGATCGCATCTGTGGTGCTTACACCGCTGGTGAATCCGCACTGGTTCGGTGTAATTTTTGTTAATTTTGTTAGCCTATTTACGAGGACATATTCCCAGATCTTAAGAGTGTGAGAGGTTAGTTTTATTCCTCTATAGTTTCCGCAGACCGCAACATCGCCTTTGTTTTTATAAAAGGGCACAAGATTGCTTGATCTCCACATATCTGGTATTTTTGTGCTTTTGAGGATTTTGTTCAACAACTTTGTTAGCCTTCTCCCGTCATCTTACTTCCGTATCACCCACGTTTTTCCATAGCTCAGCTGGAATCTCATCCGGACCGGCAGCTTTCTTAGTTTTTATTTTTTGAATAGCTGCTTTGACTTCCTGGGGTGTGATTACGTCTACCGGTCCTTCGGTGCAGGGCAATATTTTTATCGGTTCTTGTGGGAACTCCTCGTTTAATAGTGCTTGATAGTATTCTTGCCACCTCTTACTAATTTCTATATCTGTGGTTAATAATTTGCCGGATGAATCTCTAATGTATTTATTACGTTTGATATCCTTTGTTTGCTTATTTCGAAGTTTTGCTAATTTGAAAATTTCTGCGTCAGTTTTTGCATTCTCTAACTGTTGGTAAAAGTGGTCTTTGGACAGAGCTCTTGTTATTGCTACACATTTCTTAGCATTCCTTTTGTTTAGGTTGTATTCCAGGCGATCACTTTCTATTTTTGTTTCTTGCCATTTCTTGAAAGATTTTTTCTTTTTCTTTAGCTGAAATTTAACATTTTCATCCCACCAAGTAGGGTCTTTGTTAATCCTTAGTTTTCCCTTAGTGACACCTAAAGTTGTTTTGGCTGCATTTAAGCAAAACATGTGGAAGCCGTTCCAGAGGCTGTTGCTATCTTTTTGGTCTTTCAGCGTTTCTTTCAAGTATGTATCAACTTGGTCAGTGAATGTAGTGCCTTCCGACTTGTTGATATTGTACCATTTTATACGGGGTGCCTGTTTTAGGAATTTCTGTTTTTGATTCCAATTTGGAATTATCAAGCAAGCCACGAGAAGTCTGTGTTGGCTGGTCAGCGGTTCTCCTGGTATAACTTTGCAGTCCCTGAAATTGCGCAGAATTGATCTATCACACAGAAAATAATCTATTTGTGAGGATGACCCGCCACTTTAGTAGGTTATGAGATATTTAGATATTTTTATATATATTTTTAGCATTTGACATGCTTAGCAACATACATTAAACACAAAGTGAAAAATGTGAAATCGAAAATAACAGTCACGAGCAGGATTCGAACCTGCAGCTCCTGGATACCGTCCAGATGCTTTGCCAATTCAGCCATCGTGACCCTTGCTCCTGACTGCTAATTTCGATAACACATTCATACTTAACGTCTTTGGGTGATGCCTGCACCTTCTGTCGGAAGTATTTTCATACATTATACCGACCAGGTAAACTTAATTTTACAATTAAGATTTTACCTAATAATGACGCAAACCCTATAAATATTTAGATATATATATATATATATATATTTAGCATTTGACATGCTTAGCAACATACATTAAACACAAAGTGAAAAATGTGAAATCGAAAATAACAGTCACGAGCAGGTTGTGCTTTCATACTAGGAGATTGTTTGTTTTGGCGATGTGGTTTTTACAGCCGGTTGCCACCTGACGCTAAGACTGTCAACCTCTTCTAGGGTGGCACCCATAGGGTGCCACCCTAGAAGAGGTTAATGACAGTGATCTCGATACGGTCGACACGTGAAACATGACATTCTGCCTAACCCCCCTGCTGAACTTTCTTTGACCTTACAAAGATCAATATCGTAGATGTGACATAATATCAGATCATAGTAAAATGCCTACAATTCATTGCAGCTGTGAGGAAACTATGATCCCATTTTACCACGAAGACGAAGTTATTTTATATGTGCATTTTCTTTAGCTGATATTGAAAATCATTCCAAATTTGTATTTTACTTCATTTCTTTTATTTTTTATTTTATTTATTTACTTATTTTTACTGTTTCTATTTGTATTTACTTTCGAACCTTATATACCTACAATTGTTGCGGTTAGTTCATATTGCCTCCATGGCGTATTGGCTAGCGTATGCGACTGCTGATCACGAGGTCTCGGGGTTGATCCCGGGCCAGGCAAAAAGTGCTATTTGGGATTTTCGTAAGAAGTTTCTCAGTAGCTACCCGGAGTTTGGAAATCTGCCCGGTAGACGGCAATAGGCTCGCCTCCTATTACGTGGAACTTAAACATATTAGGCCAACCGTAGGTGAAAAAAAATACACCTCTGCCTAACCGCGGGGATATAGGCGTGAAACTATGTTGTGTTATGCATTAAGGTTAAAAAGATCGGCCTGTCTGCCTAATACTCTTTAGAATCACAACATTTATTAGTTGCGTGATTGGATATTAGTTTGACATGCCTATCGGTTTGGCTACCTAATTGGCTAATCGGGCATCTTTATAATTTTTCATCTTCACATTTTTGATAAGTACTCTAATGTAGTTTGGAGAGAGTATGGAGTTATCAGCTTAAATGAAACTCGGTAATCGTATTGTAGGTACGGAATTACTGAATGTTACTGAATGGTTTTATTTACACATCCTGCTCAATTTATATTATTTGGTTAATGTTCTATGACCAATTAGATTACGTATAATTTGCGCACGACACTATTTTACACGTGGATCGCGTAGACTCTGCCCCCCGCTCCGCATGTTTCCGCAGGACAAATAAAACTGTGCGCGGAGTATTTCGCGATGCAATATGGGACCTAGAGATGCGCAAACTAAATCACCTATGAGATCAGGGATTTATAAATCTTTTTCTTCGAAAGATTTAAATCACTCTTTTAAATCTTTAACTCTTTTAAATCTTTGGTTACGAATGACGTTATTCATTCGGTTGATCATAAGTGATGCAAATATCTATTGATTCATGTAGTTATTCTCTCATTCCCTCAAGTCGCAACTGGTTTTGAGCTTTTTACTTGAAAGACAGAGAGTCTAAGTTTCTGTGTACCTATCGTCATTGTATTTCAAGAGTGCGTTTGTGCGTGCCTACAACTTATGTTATCTCTTTTCAATTCACAATATCCTTTATCTATTGTCTCATTCTAAATCTACGTCCATCATTCCATCTATTCAATCCTAACGTAGTGAGCTAGTGAGTTAAAGATGTATTTTCGAAACCAAAGATTTAAAGATTGATTACGCATTTTGAAAGGATTATACATCTTTTGTATCAATCACTCCTGAGTTACACATCTCTATGGGACACACTAATTAGTCTGTCATGCAATAGAAAAGTAATCATATTAAAACGCACGGATCACGCCGTGCGTCGATGTCGTGAAGCTGAAGATGCGTATTGTAGTGAACATAATATATGAAGATATAGTGAACATAATAATATGATGTATATATTGAAGAGAAGATATGAAGGTGTGACGTGTTGATGGCTTGATGGTTATTTCTATTATAGCACTGAAAATGTCTGAACAACAGTTCTTTTTAGAACTATTCTTATTTCTATTTGTGTCACTGAAGAGTGATGTTCGTATTTCTATTTACACAGAAGAGTTTTGTTCATATTTCTATTTACACAGAAGAGTCATGCGTTTCGTCATTGTTCCCTGTCGGCTACAGTAGGATTATTGCCGTTGGGGCTGGCACCAAGAATAGCTCCACCCCGTCTCTTCCTATGGGAGTCGTAAAAGCCGACTAAGGGATTACTGGAGGACCGGGCAGCAGCGTTCCCCTGTGTACTAAAAACATCCACTGCGATCGCCAACCCGCCTGCCAAGCGTGGCGATTATGCTAAAACCCCCATTTTGGGGAGGCCTCTGTCCAGCAGTGGACGATGAAAGTCTGATGGATGGTAGGATTATTTAAAATTTTTTTTAGCTGACATTGAAAATCATTCTAAATTCTAATTACCCAATAAAGATAATTCTAATAGGCTCCTATTAAGTTACTGTTCTTCACGGATAAATTTAGTCAGAAATGGATATCTTTGACCGTCCTCGTGTCAGTAATAGCTAGGTCACTATGCAGCTTTATTTTTATCCGACTACGCGAAGCAAAAAGGATGGTTATTGTACTTTCGAATCTTATTTACCTACAATTATTACGGTTAGTAACTATTGCCTTCGTGGCGTATTGGCTAGCGTATGCGACTGCTGATCACGAGGTCTCAGGTTCGGTATTCCCGGACCGGGCAAAAATAGTTATTGTATTTTTTGGAAATGTTCCCGGCAGATGGCAATAGGCTAGCCTCCTATTACGTGGGACGTAAACATAGTTGGCAAACCGTGTGTGGAAAAAAATATACCTCTGCCTAACCCTTCAGGAATACAGGCGTGAAACTATGTTATATTATGTAGTTCCTTATTTTGTTTATTTGTCATACTGTTACTCAATAACGAGAAGTGTTATTGTAATTGTATATGAAATACTTACATAAACATAAGTCACGTGCAAGACTCCGTATTATTCGCTCTTGTGTGGTTCGGTCTAGTGTGCATACACCTTATACCATGTAAATTTTTACTTACGAGTATCCGATATTTCGGCACTGTTGCAAGCGCCATGATCACGGAGCAACTGAAGTCCTTGCGGGTGGGAATAGTTTTTATTATTCTGCGGTTAGAAATATCTGTCTATTTTTTTAGATTTTTCAATAGAAATCAGGCTTTTTTCGGCTTTTAAATTTTCTCTTTGGTAACCCTGCACCACAGAACAGTTTATACCCAAGGGCCCTACACCCAGCAAACGTTGTCCTACCCATAGGCTAACATGCTTGTTATATTTTGATATTTTTATCACAAACGTTTCGATTATATCGGTGCAGGTTAAACGGTACAATGCGATCGTAATGATTTCTCATAGCGTATGTGGCATTCTATTATTTAATCATCTTTTTACAATAGTTTATGTATTACATATAGTATATTCATAAATTTAACTTAGGCAATCGCCAACGTCCATACCACGTTGAATACACCGGTTCTCATCCGATCACCGAATTTAAGCAACATCGGGCGTGGTTAGTACTTGGATGGGTGACTGCCTGGGAATACCACGTGATGTTGGCCTTTTGTTACTTTTTTGCATTTAATCACAAAGCTCAATATTTAAGGTTCCTTGTCCCGTAAACCATCTTTGAGATTTAAAGGAACTTTTTATATTCAATCAAATTCAAAAATATCTTTATTTCATAGGCCTATTACAATAGCACTTAAAATTATCAAGAATACACTAATAATTAAAACGAGCGCCTGAGGCGAGTGCATCCGCAATAACAAAGATGCGATTGCAATCGCCACAAGCGGCCGGATTCCGAAGTAAAGCCTTTCATTAGAAGAACCCGGCAAGAAACTCATAGGCCATTTTTATATTACTTTAATTATGTGTATATATATATATATGGAACTACTACCACTAGTCTCACTCACGTATCGAGCTCGATCACGACACACAACACTTACGGTGTCGACCCTGGTTTCTGAGGTGTTTTTCTTCTTCTTTGTACATAGACGAATCGACGATTGAAAACCATCCTCACGGTTGAAATTTTTGTTTTCGTGATTTCAATGGCTTCTCTCACCAATCTGGGTATATAGTGGCGTTCTGTCGAAAGTATTTGAGGATTGTGTAAATTCTCGATGTAGTGATTCGTTCCTGCCTCCAAAAGGTGTTGTGCTATCGCCGATTTTCCTGGGTCATTGTTTTTATAAGCCCTAATGTGTTCTTTCATTCGACATGCTACAGTACGCTTAGTTTGGCCAATGTATGAACTTCCACAGCTACAGTCCACTTTGTACACGCCTGGTCTTTCCAATGGGAAATAATCTTTCGGTATGCGCAATAGCTGGGAAATCTTTTTTAAAGGAGTGAAGATAGTTTTTACTGAATACTTATTTAAAATATTTGCGACCTTATCTGTCACTCCTTTAACATAATATGGTAAATAAGCCGGCTGTCGTTCTACCTGAATGGGTCTTGCCTTCGTTTTTTGTCGTGGTGGAGGGAGCTGTCCTTTGTAACCATTCCTCCGTAGAACTGCGCTTACATGTTGTAGTTCATCCGTGACATGTTCCTTGTCACACAAATTATATGCGCGGTTGGTGAGAGACGTCACTACAGAGTTTAGGTGTCGAGGGTGGTGATGCGAGTCAGCGTGCAAATAGCGATCTGTGTGAGTTGGTTTCCTAAATACTGAGTGACTGAATGAACCGTCCTCTCGGACTCCTACTTTGATATCGAGAAATGCTATGCTGCGGTTTTTCTCTATTTCATACGTGAACCACATTTTGTCGTGTATGTTGTTCAAGTGTGTGACATATTCTTTAACGACTCCTTCATCGCCTTTTATTATAGAGAATACGTCGTCAACGTATCTTTTCCAAAGTTTAATTTGGCGTGGGGCGGTGGTGATGGCTATCTTTTCAAAATGTTCCATCCATACGTTGGCGATGATTGGGGCTACTGGACTTCCCATTGCCACACCGTCGAGTACTACATACAACTCGACGTCGAGTATATACCCAGATTGGTGAGAGAAGCCATTGAAATCACGAAATACAAAAATTTCAACCGTGAAGATGGTTTTCAATTATCTAGCACCAGGCGTCCCAGTTCGTCTATGTACAAAGAAGAAGAAAAACACCTCAGAAACCAGGGTCGACACCGTAAGTGTTGTGTGTCGTGATCGAGCTCGATACGTGAGTGAGACCAGTGGTAGTGGTTCCATAGGTAGCGCAGAATAATAAAAACTATTCCCACCCGCAAGGACTTCAGTTCATAGAGTAAAGTAATCATACTAAAACTTCAGTTGCTCGGTGATCATGGCGCTTGCAACAGTGCCAAATATCGGAAACTCGTAAGTAAAAATTTACATGGTATAAATCCCGTAAAAACGTTTAGAATTATAAGTGACCATGAAAGTTTGAAATTCTATATTGCATACACCTTAATTACCTATGTCATAATTTCAAAGGATATTTACCTACTTACTAAAATAAATTTAGTAGTCTTCCTGCTGTCGTACTTGTTAGTTCGTCGCGTTGGACTATTTGGATCGCAGTGACTTCGCGTGATAATCATGGCAGATTATGGAAACAAGGAATATTACGACATGATATTGTGGGTCGGTGCGGTGAGGAATAACAATCTGGTTGTCGCCCGCGAATTGTACCACCGTCGGTACCGGAATAGGAGGGTTCCCTTATACGCCTGTTTCCGCTGGAAGAATTGCCAGTAAGTCTGTACCGGGACATGGTGCTGCAACAGGATGGCGCGCCGGCGCGTTACTCCCATGGTGTCCGAGAATACCTGGATCGCCGATTTACGATGTGGATAGGCCGCGGCGGCACAGTGCCTTGGCCGGCACGATCTCCGGACTTAACTCCGTTGGACTTCTTTCTGTGGGGCTACCTCAAAGGAGTAGGTTATGCCACTGACTGTGAAACTGTCCAAGAAATGCGTGACAAATTTATTGCTGCTTCTAGCACGGTCTCCCCACAAATGTTCCGGAATGCGACGCGGTCCGTAGCTCGCCGAGCCGAATTATGTATTGAAAGGAAAGGACGGCACATTGAACCCTTCCTTTAGTGGTGTGGCTGCAAAAACTAACCTACCTACTTCCATCTGTATCCTGTATCATGTTGTGATGTACTTGTGCTGCTTTGAAAGTACTAGTGATCAAATAACTACATACTTAAGTACCTAACAACTTACTAACTTAATTAGCTAAAACAAAACCAACATGACATATGATTCCGTGTATTTAATTTGTGTTGTCCGTGTATTTTTTTTGATGTGAAACATCTAATGCGGAGGGAAGGTAAAATCGGTTGTTAGCGTGGCAACGCTTTTATTTTACTTGTCCCGTTCAAATCTTGCAAGTTAAATTTGACACACTTCCCGGTTTGCGATTGAGCTGAAATTTTACACGCATATGTATATCGCGTGACAATGCAATATTATGATGACATGGAGCTGATCTGATGATGTAGCTGGAAGCTAGGTGACATAGAAACTCTATAATTATACGGCGCAACCCTATCGAGTTTGGAGTTGTTTGATTCGTCTTGACGAGTACTTTTTCTTTAGATGGTATCCAGGCTCTGATGGTGAAGCTAGAAGGTGGCCATAGGAACTCCAAGATAAAATGACATAACCCCATCGAGTTTGGGCTCGTATTATTCGTTTTGACGAGTACTTTGTCTCTAGGTGGTCTCAGGGTCTGATGATGGAGCTGGAAGGTGGCCACAGTAACTCTGTAATGAAACGACGCAACTCCATCGATTTGGGAATCGTTTGATTCATCTTGACAGGTAGTTTGTCTTTAAATGGTATCCAGTGTCTGGTGATGGACCTAGAAGGTGGCTATAGGAACTCCTTTATATAACAACATAACTTCATCGAGTTTGGGCTCGTATGATTCTTCTTGACCAGTGATTTTTCTCTAGATAGTATCCATGGTCTGATGATGGAGCTGGAATGTGGCCTCATGGCCACATTCCAGCTCCATCATCAGTAGTAGTCATCTACTCGGTAGTTAAAAGTCGCAACCCATCTATTTAGGGCTAGTTTGAGTTATCTTGAATAGTACCATAGTTCTAGATGATATTCGATATTGATGATATTCAGGGCATGATGATGGAGCCGGATGGCCATGGGTAGGTACTATGCTATAAAACGCCGCAATCCCATCAACTTTAGAATTGTTTGATTCGCTTTGACAAGTACTTCGATCCCAGATGATATCCAAGGCCCGATGATGATGATTTATGCCGTTATTTTACACATGTCATATTTTTATACAAGTACACAAAAACTTATGATCATTTTATTTCTACAAAATAATTTCTATGTTTTACATCTGACATTCTCTCATCATCATGTCATCGTCATGTGACATGTGTCATCTGACTTACATTTCTATGTTTTACATCCGCGACGGTTGTTTTTTTTTTTGACTTATTAAAATTTTAAACATCGCAATACTATTACATATGGCTCACATAACGTAGCATTTAAGGCGTGTACTACCCTTTGTGATTCACTTAGTATCTATTTATGTTTGGTATTCCATATTTCTGGGTGGTTCTGATGAAGTTCTATGAACTTGAATGTTTCTTCATTTGACCACCCAGTAGCCAATGCGCACTCACACTGGAAAGGACAATTGGGATGAGCAAATAGGTCTGTACGATAGCTCAGTGGCTTAGCACTTCCCCGGATTGGAAAAGACGCGGGTTCGATTCCCGCTCGTACAAAAAATCTTTTTCCTTATTCATAAATAATTTGCACTTTAAAAAGTAGCGGAGCATGTCAAATGCTAAAAAATATAGATCAAAAATGTTTAAAAAATCGCGCCGTCAAATAATATGAATTTTATTTGCATAATTAAACTTACTATATTGGATTAATGCATGTAAATGCATTCCGATAGATGGCGTTGGTCGTAAAGACAAATGTGATGAGAAAATTGGGATGACCGAATAGGTCTGTACGATAGCTCAGTGGCTTAGAGCACTTCCCCGGATTGGAAAAGACACGGGTTCAATTCCCGCTCGTACAAAAAATCTCTTTTTCTTTATTCACAAATAATTTGTACTTTAAAAAGTAGCGGAGCATGTCAATTGCTAAAACATATAGATCGAAAATGTTTAAAAAATCGCGCCATCAAATAGTATGAATTTTAATTGCAAAATTAAACTTACTATATTGGATTGATGCATGTAAATGCATTTCAATAGATAGCGTTGGTCGTAAAGACAAATGTGATGAGGAAATTGGGATGACCAAATAGGTCTGTGCGATAGCTCAGTGACTTAGCACTTCCCCGAATTGGAAAAGAAGCGGGTTCGGTTCCCGCTCGTACAAAAAATCTCTTTCTGTATTCACAAATAATTTGTACTTTAAAAAGTAGCGGAGTATGTTCTTTGGTATATACTCATTGGAGCATGTCAAATGCTAAAAAATATAGATAAAAAATGTTTCAAATTATTTAATATATACTATAAATATACTTTATACTATATCTATGATATATACTGAAGGAAACATTTAATAATTCCAGAGCAGGTCGTGCCACGCACAAACACATCGAACTTTGTCGACACGATCTAACTTGTCGTAACGTGAGTGTCGGAGTTTGCGAACGACCGACTCGACCGAGGTAGGTCGTTATTTGATTTTATTCTTGTAAATGATTAGATGTGCCGCGTCAACATCATCATCCATCCATCCATCCATCAGCCTTTCATCGTCCACTGCTGGACATAGGCCTCCCCAAGAGAACGCCACAGCAAACGGCTCTGTGCCGCTTGCATCCAACGAATGTCTGCGACCTTGACCAGGTCATCGGTCCACCTGGTTGGAGGCTGTCCTACGCTGCGCCGTCCGATACGCGGTCGCCACTCGAGAACCTTTCTTCCCCAACGGCTGTCGATTCCTCGAGCGATATGGCCTGCCCATTGCCACTTCAGCATGCTGACTCGGTAGGCTATGTCGGTTACTCCCGTTCCGTACGGATTTCCGTATTACGGATCTAATCCCGTAGAGTATCCCAAGCATAGCCCGCTCCATGGCACGCTAAGTGACTTTGAGCCTTGATATAAGGCCAACATTCAGAGACCACGCCTCTGTTCCATAATTCATCACCAGTAACACATACTGGTCGTAGGGCTTCGTCTTCAGACACTGGAATTTTGGACAAGAAGATCTTCCTCAGCTTCCCGAACGCTGCCCAGCAGAGCTGGATTCGTCGATTGACCTCTTTCTCGAAGTTGTGTCTACCTAACTAGACTGTCTGTCCCAGGTAGACATAGTGGTCTACAACTTCGAGAAGCGTACTCCCGACTAGGACCGGTGCTGAAATGACATGGACATTAGACACGACTCATCTTGTCCATGTTAATTTTGAGACCCACAGTCGGGCAACCCTGCTGAGATCATCGAGCATGGTGACAAGGTCCTCCAGCGATTCTGCCATGACCACTAAGTATATCGTCGGTCAACGTGGAGGACAAAATTGAAAAAAGATTTATTTCTGAGGTTATTTATATATAGGCTTTAGAATTGTTCCAACCCTCTCCACCCATGGGAGTCGTAAGAGACGACTGAGGGAGTGCCGGGGGGGTGGGCAGCAGCACTCCCTCGAGCATTGACAGCATCCACTGCGATCGCCAACCCGCCTGCCAAACGTGGCGATTACGGCACTATCCCCCATATGAGCGAAATACATGTTGTGGCGTTCTCTTGGGGAGGCCTATTGGACTTCGAAAGGCTGATGGATGGATGGATGGATAGATATAGTTTTGTCCATTTTTTCATAATATTCATTTTGGCAAACAAGAGCACTGTATCGCACTGAAGACATCAAACGACTGTGGTCAATTTAAAGGAAATATCGATACGACAGAGTCGCAACGTGTGTGAGGTAAGTGAACTGTCGCCGCGACGGTTCGATACGACAGTCTCTGCGACCGTCGGCACGTGAATGGTACGCTGATTAGGGATGAATCGATACTACCGAGTACTCATATAGTATCGATACTTTTCATTCAATACCACTACTAGTAGTACATCACACTACGATTTGATACTGAGTACTGGTATCGAATGAAAACAATGGTATCGTATCGGCGGTATCGGTAAAGGTAGGCATCACAGAGTAACTTATATTATACTGAGAAGGCATTGTAATAATATCGTAGCGAGGTGGGCCGCGCGCTGTGCTGCTGTGCCGGCTCTGTCCATAGGTACACGTATCGTACGCGTTCCTGTTTATAATTTTAATAAGCCTATAAGGTACTCTGTGGTTTTCGTTTGACTATGACTCGTTCATTCGTTGATTACAATTTGTCTGAATTTGTTTGTCTGTGTGATGACGGACTAAGAATACAAGTGTCACCACTCCATTCTTTCCTACGGGTGTTGTATGAGGTGACTAAGGGAAGTAAGCAATTTTCATCCATTGTACTGGTGGTAGGGCTGGGTACCAAGTGGAAATACTCACTTGGTATCGGGCCCGAGCGGGTTGGTACCTCCATCTCCTCTATGATCGGCCATGAAGCACATCGTTGCGTTTTGGCTGTAGCAGGAGATAGCCGTTTATTCTTTCATTTCATATCGGTGAAATGAAATGGTGAGCAGAAGCTTAACAGTACTCTGGGTATAATTGAGTCCATGAGCGACGGATACCATTTACCATCAGATGGGACGTGGCTCGTCTGCATTTCTGCTACGACAATCAATAAAAAAAAAACCTAATTTATGAATTTAATAATTTTATTAAAAATTTAATGAGTACTCGGAAGTATCGATACTTTAATATAGTATCGGATGTGGTATCGATACTTAGATTCGATACTACTATCGAGTACTAGTATCGAACAAAGACTAGTATCGTTCGTCCCTAACGCTGATACAGTTGATACAGTTTATGTAGGTTTAGGCAAAATCATGCACAGCCTAAAGAATGAACACACTGTTTCGTGCAAAAATGTTGAAGTATGTAGCATTGGAAGTTTAGGAGTAGGAGCGAAATTTTTAGTGCCAAATTTTTGTGCTGCCGCGCGCGCATCCGCCTATTTCGTCTATTATGTGATAGTGACCCTTATTGCAAACCAGGGAGATTCTTTTGGAGTTCGAAGAATTGAGACTCCCGGGAGTCTTATACACATATAAAAGTCCCATAGATTAGTGGTCATACTTTTGCACTATTTATTTATTATTAGGTACAAGAATACACCCTGACCATATGTTTGCATTGGAGTTTCTGCTTTTTAAGTCATTTCTGCTCTATTTTACTTCAATAAACGATATCTATTTCAGAAAATAGATTGTTCACTCAAGCAAAAATATATCGGCATAAAATGTACATTCAACGTAAATTGCAACACATTTATCACAAAATTGTAATAGAAAACGTATTTACAGGATACAGAAATTTAGTGCTCCTAGCGGTGAAATCTAGAAGTTATTATTAAAAACGTAATGGTGGCTGCTTGAGGTCCATTGCTGACAACATAGTTAAAATCACTTATGCCGTGAGGAAAACTAATACCTTTAATATTTCTGCGGAAGTTATTAGTAGTAGTTGAGGTATGTTAAATAATGTTTCCAACTACGTTTTCTAGTTAAATTATTTTATAAGTAGTCTGAGAGCTCAACATGGCTGCCATTTACTGTAAAAAAGTAACTAATTCGAGATTAACATTTTTAAGTTACTAACCTTGGTTATTTTTCTTTTGTATGGTGGTAATGGTTTGAAATTATCGTCTAGTGATAAGAATGTAAACATTCATGGATTTTTCAAATATAAATATAATTATATATGTATCTACATTATTGAGTAAAGTTTTGTGTTGCATAATTATTAATATAGTATAAAGTTACATACAATATATAATATGTACTCTATATCATATTTAGTACTTTTTCATACATATTTTTCCTAGTAGTTTTTTTGAAATTTTGAATTAATAAGCTTTTTGTACAGGCTAACAATATACATTATACGCATACGAAGTGCATTTGCAATGACGTGATCAATCCACATACGAACATGTACATCAAATTATAGTTATGTTCGTAAAGTAGTTTATTTATTTTTTAACTTTTTTTTATTTATTATTTTGATTATGTACTCCGATATGTATGTGTGGCACAAATAAATATTTTTCTTTCTTTCTTTTTTTCTTTAAATTGATTTATCTCAGGAAAATTTTAACATAGCTAGCTCCATAGTAACATTTTAAAGTGTGTTTGTAAAGTAACGTCACGACGTATATCTGTAGTAAAAAAAAATACATTTAGTTCGGAGTACAGCTATTTTTAATCCTAAAAAATTAAAATTCTGTGGGATAGCTATATAGAAATACAGATTATTAATTATAGACTGTTGTTTACTTGTTATTTAACAAACTTTAGGTTTCAGAATGAACCCGTGCTGCTTCATATGCAACAACAGGGCAGGTTTATCACTTAGAAATGCCATCAGTATCTTTGCAGAATCGGTGAGTAGGTATTCCACAAGCTAATATAGGATACCTATGTATGTAATGTATGCATCACACTGATTGGTGCACATCTCCTCTGCAAGAGGGAGAATGGTTTGTTTCCCCACCAGATATGGGTACTTAGTTTAATTATCACGCTATCTAGAAACATTCCTATAGGTCCTGGCTTACAGCAGTTATAATAGTAGAAAATCCTTTTTTGAGTATTTTGAAATTTTATATATTTTTTTAGCATTTGACATAGCCATATATATATATTAACACAAAGTGTGAAAATGCGAAATCGAAAATAACAGTTACAAGCAGAATTTGAACCTGCATCTCCTGAATAATATATAGGAGCAGAATTTAAACCTGCATCTCCTGCTTTGCCAATTCAGCAAAGCATTGGGACGGTATCCAGGAATTTGTCTTCACACTTCCAAGTATTTTCTTTCTCATAGTATTTTTTTTATTATGAGGGTTTCCATCAAGCATAATGCCTGCCTAATGGTAAGCAGTTACAGTAGCCTATAGACACTAGCAACGCCACAAACAGCATTTTTCACACCCCAGAGTAAAGGGTAGAATGTGAAGTGAAGGGATAATATAGAGATGATAATATGGACGGTATGTCATCATGGTGTGTATGTAAAGGAAAATGGATTAAATCAAACTATTTGGGTGTAAGCCTATCAACAGACTGATTTATTAATTTTGAAATTTACTCAAATGATATTAATATAGAAACATCTAAAAATAATTATATTATAATTGCCAGAACCTGCTCATAATACATAAATCACAGGGATGATGAGGGCGTTTGGTACTCAGGCGCTCTCTCTCGCCAAACGAAACAACAGTAGCATTACCTACCATGGCTGCACGCACAGTAATCTGTGTGAGGATAGTACATCACCAGTTTAGTAGGCCCATTTTTGCTGAGAGAAGTAAGGCTTTACCATTGTAGCTTCATTCTATTCAATGATTGATTCATCTAATGGGTCTGTATGTGCATTAAGCTTCTCAAAATACTATTAGTTTGGCTAACCTCGACGTTTCGGCTGAGTTGCACCAGCCGTGGTCATGAGTAGACTCCAGTCTACCGACAGCTAAATTGGAGCTTGGGAGCACCCTTAGTGACCATACGCAAGCCTTATGGGTTTTTACTTGTGCAATGTGTTATGTGAAAATTTAAAAAGTATTATTGCAAACCGACACAGGTCAAAATATACCACTGTTGAAGTATGTGATCTAGATATTATTTGTTTCCAGAATGCATTAATGTCTGGCAATAAGCTGGCAGAAGTAATAAGTGAAATTGTTGGTAAAACTCTCGAAGAGAATAAAATTCATGCCAATGTAATTTGCAAGAAGTGTTTCAAATCCTGTTCAGAATATGATCTAATTCAAACTAGGTGAGGAAATCAATCTGTCATAATACAATTAAGGAGTTTTATCGGAAAAAATTTTTTAATTTGATTCTGTTAATCCAAATTGGCCGTGTGGGGCCGGCTTTAGAATTGTCCCACCCCTCTCTACCCACGGGACTCGTAAGAGCCGACTGAGGGAATACCAGGGGAGTGGGCAGCAGCACTCCCTCGAGTATTAACAACATCCACTGCAATCGCCAACCCGCCTGCCAAGCGTGGCGATTACGGCATTATCCCCCATGACGGGACCGCTCGTTGTGGCGTTCTCTTGGGGAGGCCTATATCCAGCAGTGGACGTTGAAAGGCTGATGGATGATGAATGGATGGAATCCAAATTCTCAATGATTTTAAATGTTATATATTGGTATAAAATCGCTTATTTCCTCTAGAAAATTATCTACAGAAGAGCTGGATATCCGGCCAAACATAGCTATTTCTTTCTATAAATCTAAAGATATTCAGTAACTGAAGAAAAATGATGAGTATAAAGTGCTTACAAATTATTTACAGGTTACAAAAAATTAAAGATGAGTTGCTTAGTCAATTCAAAGAATCGTTAATAAGCCACAAGATAGAATATGATAATTATGAGGATACTGTTTATGAGAGCTGTACTTCACCTCCACCTGTAGTAAAACAGCCTGTCATATTGGGCAAAAAGTTGGTGCTGCCAGCATCAAAACTGCAACCTGTACCACCAGCTTTACTGTTAAAAGTGGGACAATTGCCTATGGCATCTAAAAATAATATGATTTTACCACAATTTAAGGTAAGTTTTACTCAATGATTATATTTTACTCTTTATTAACTGTATTCATTGACCTACCAACAAATGTCCGAACCAAAAGAGAAACAAAACGCCAAAAAGAGAAACAATTGTTTTGAAATAAAATTACGTTTACGGAATCTATCGCGTTTACTTGATTTTTATACTATCCCGACGTTTCGAATACTTTACAGCATTCATGATCACGGGTGGACTTAGATGATAGACGTCCAAGGCTGATATGCTATTTCAACGGTTTTATCTACCGACAGTATATGATTTACAAAATTTTTGGTTTATTTGTTTTAACCCACCTAATATTCGTTTAGAAACACAGTGAAATTATCTACTTCAAATTTTTTATGCTTACAATGTATGAGACTTTAAGTTAGTATATTAAAATGAGTATAATACTCCTCTTTAAACTATAAAATTTTATTTTTATTTAGTGCTCAAAAATTCTACCATAAACTACCAATTATTACCAGTAAGAAGACAATCTTGGTTATTAGTTTATATTATTAAATATATTGATTTTGCCCAAAAGCTAAGACTAAAAAGCTACCACCGGATCGGAACGCGACCTGACTGAGAAAGATCCGGCCAGAAAACTCAGTAGGCAACAACTGTTATGGATTATTAAATTTTGTACGGATTACTTAGAGCTAAAAATAATAATCCACAGCGTGATGCGGCACACGACCATTACTGTTCTCCACTCTTCGGCACAGGTCTTGTCTCCACGCAGTGATAATTTGTAAAGAAAAACACTCTTCTCTTGAAAAACCAGAGGTCCGGTATCGAACTCGATCTTTACAGTCCTTGGTTTTACCCACTAGGCTATGCTAAAAAATTTATTTGGTAAATTAATTCTGTTTACAGCCCGCAAATGCCTCAACTGTAAATCTAAAAGTGACAGTAGGGTCCTCTGTGCTGACCCAAACGATCAAAACTACTACCCCTAGATCAGAACAACCTTCAATAAAGAGCCTACCGTCTCTAACAGACTCCGATGACATAGAAAATATCATCACATCACAAGCTCAATCTACATCTAAAACATCCATTATTAATTTCAATGTCAATTCGCTGCCAAACAATTTCTTTTCTGAAGCGGTTTTAACGAAAATTTCTGATGATGATGGTGATAAGGGGGGTGATACTATGGAGATTGATGAAGGTATGGTTTCACTGTTTGAGTGGCACTTACGGAGCCCTTTCTAGTTACTCTGCTAGTGACATTAAGATGGAATTTTTTCTACCAAATAGTAGGGTTTTGTTCCAAATTTTTAAAGATGATGCATGGCAACACTAGGGAACAGTTATAGTCCCTGTATCGCGGGGACTTTACAAACATACAATGAATATACAAGTACATTCAGTTTCAGAACGACTAT
Source organism: Leucoma salicis (assembly GCA_948253155.1). Lineage (NCBI taxonomy): Eukaryota > Metazoa > Arthropoda > Insecta > Lepidoptera > Erebidae > Leucoma > Leucoma salicis. The sequence continues at coordinate 2,435,329 of OX411830.1, read as the reverse complement.
TTGTGGATCACAAGGAATTGTCCTGTGCGGGAATTGAATCCACTACACTGGGCCCGGAAATTCAGGAAGTGGTTTCTGTTATGAGTGTTATTCGCATGGTAGATTATGGACTACAGTACAGATTTCTTGTGCTGATAGACAAAAAAGGCGCGCCGGTTTTTCCTTTGTAATTAAGTTCTTATGGCAGATCTTAATTTTGGACTAAGGTATCTTTTTATACTACAAAGGTTGCAAAACTGCACAGATGTGGAGTGGTTAAGATACTGGCCTTCCGCAGGAGTGTAACCCACATCGAATCCCACACAAGGCAACGCTTTGTATGATCCATAAATGGTTTTTCTGGGCCTGGCTGTACTTTGTGTAAAAATATGGTTGTCTATAAAGTCGGTTTACGGGCGATAATTTTACGTGATAACGTCATATATGTTTTCTGAGAGTTTCACAAACAATGCATCTGTCGCTATACATTTTTCGGAACGTGACACTTTTTCGTGCGAGCAGCCGGCGTTCATGGATTTATAAGACGTTATCACTTCAAAAAAAATCCCGTGGATTCCCTCCGTGGGGAAGAAGTGAAACTTCTTAATGTGGAAATGAAAATATGAAGGCGCGCATGCATTCGAGTGCCACGCATTCACTCTCGCTCTATTTCTATTCCCTCTCCCCAAGAGCGTTGAACGTTTAACGCAACAGTGCTTTCATACCCTCTCCATGGTAGCGTTAAACGTTTAACGAAACCTTGTTGTCGCATTAGAAGTTTCACTTCAAAAACAAGCACAGGAGCAGGCGTTGGATACATCAGGGACATTACTTACGTATAGCCAGTGCTAGTGGTAGAATCTTGCTTCTCCCAGAATCATGGACTGGCTCAGGCCTCGGTCAGGAAATACTACTCTCTCCCAAAAGATCGGCGCAAAGTAACTTTTATTACTTCTACTGTTGTTTCGTATGGCGATTGAGAGCGCCGGATGCCCAACCCTTTCAACCACTTCCTTATTATACGCACTGTTCATGACCTGTTACAAATTTTTTAGCCGCCATCAAATCATTAACAATGCGGCTAAAAATATGACGCAGGTGAACTCCAATGGTTTGAACCATTGGAGTTAATGGGCTTATTACCTAAAATCGAATTTAAATAGAACAATATAAGGACTTTATCTCTCATTCAGTTTAAAAAAAATGAAAAAGCAACTTCTTTTTTCATGAAAAGACCGATGCAAATTTCGACATTTTATTTTGTTACGGCGGGCAAAAATTTACCTAACCGCACACCCCGTTGTTAGGGGCAACGAACAGGGTAGTGTGGAGCCCTCACCAACTAAATAAATCCGCCGTGTACCGTCTCTCCGCCTCCATTGGCGGGCCACTTGAACTATGTTACATTACTTCAATGGTCCTCCGGTGGCTTACCCTTTCGGGTAAGTTCTACTGAGCAACGCATCCGCACACGGAGCTTCCCACTTTCGCGGGAGACCTTCTGCGTGACGGACGTTGCCCGCTTCAGAAAAAAAAAATCTACCACCTGGGGGTACAGAATCTAGTACCGAACCAGTGGTATTTGGGACCCTGTATATGAGCACTAATGTTGGTATTAATTGTGTTATAGATACATCCCTCTCTCTGGTGCCCGTTTCATCAACTGATGGCAGTAATTTGGTGTTAAAAGTGGATGGAGTTCAGGTAATTAGTTGAATAATTTTTTGATAGATTAAAAGTACTAAGTCTCGTAGGTGTGTAATACACCTCTGCCTACCCCTTCGGGGAATACAGGCGTGATGCTATGCTATGTAAAAGTACAAATGTCATAGTAATTTATTCATAACCAATTACCTAGTATCCACCCCAACATTATATAAAACTGGAAATGAAGGAAATTATTAATTAAAAGATTATCATTTTGTATTTTTATCCCATTTTTTTTTCGAATGAATAAATATAAATATTCACGGACATTTCACACAACGTCCTCTGGTCCCAAACTAAACTTAACAGTTTGTAAATACATACATATAATAGATAGAAAAACACCCAGACGCAGTACAAGTATATGTGTTCATCACACAAATAATTGTCCTGAGTGGGAATCGAACCCACGACCTCGTGCACGGAAGTCGGTTACACTACCGACTACGCCACAAAGCCCGTGAAATATTTCGCAATTGACGACAAAAAACCAATAAAAAGAAAAATTTATGAACTTTTTTGTGTAACGTTAGGCCCAGATTTCTCGCCTCCTTTGATTTGTGGTTAAGGGAGAAAACTTAACAGACCGGCAGAGTTTAGGTATTCGCATTCATAATATTAGTTAGGGGTGCTTCTGAAGTCCACGCAGGCGAAGTTACGTGCAGACGTTTGTACTTTAATCTATTAAAACAAAGTACAAATTACTACTTGTGAATTCATGAGGAAAAAGAGCACTTTAGTGCGAGCGGGAACCGTGGTCGTTAGACAAATGTGATGAGGAGATTAGGTATGGCCGAAAGGTGGTGCGGTAGCTCAGTGGATTAGAGCACTTCTCCGGATTGGAAGGGACGCAGGTTCGTTTCCCGCTCGCACTAAAGTCCTGTTTTTCCTCATTCACAAATAATAATTTGTACTTTAAAGTAGCTGACCATGTCAAGTGCTAAAAATATAGATCAAAATATTAAAACAAAATTATTTTCCAGTCAAACCAAATGTCTCCATCACTGGACGATGCAAACGAACAGCAAAAGTTTATAGTGGGCAATGTGCAGATACTGAAACAGGAGGATGGTATAGATGACGACGAGGAAAGCCGTGAGTATTTGCCGAGGATTTAGTCACCATATATATTATAGTAGTCACCACGGATCTTTGTCTCTCTGAAGTTAGGCACAGAGCTAGAAGTGGGGATTGTGACGGAATCATATGATTAGTGCTGATCAATTCAAATGTTTAAAAATATTACTCGATAAACATAACAATCGAATGAGATCGTAATGTTTTCATATCTAATTGTTTAGGTTATATTTATTATTTTTATATTCAATAAAAAGTATACGAGCGATTTCAGTGAATAAGCTTTAATCTAGATTTAGAAAGAGTCCACATCTTTTAGTACGATCGATAAATAATATGATTATCGATTACAATTGTTAAATTATAATAGTTTTTTGTCCGTGTGGTGACGGACTAATAATACAAGTGTCACTACCCCATTCTTTCCCACGGGTGTCGCATGAGGCGACTAAGGGAAGTAAGCAGCTATCATCCATTGCATGACTGGTGGTACGGCTGGGTACGGACACATGGACAAAAAAAGTGATAAATTCTGTCCCACTATTGGGCACTGGTCTCCCCTCTTGGTCAGAGGAATTAGGCCATAGTCCACCGCGCTGGCTCAATGCGAGTTGGCAGACTTCACAAGCCGTCGAGAAAATCTCTCAGGCATGCAGGATTTCTCACGATGTTTCGCTCTTTCACCGAGCAGTGATAGATTGTAAAACAAACACACATCATTTCGAAAAATCTCGAAAAAACCAGTGATGTGTGCCGTACGAGGTCTGAACTGTGGACTCGGGATCGAACTCGATACCACAGTCTTTGTAGTTCTTGGTTTTACCGCTAGGCTATCGCTGCATACACGTTGGTAACTATTAATAAAAAAATCAACAACAAAATCACAATTATGTTGTGTATTGTATTAATTAATTAGAGCCGTGTGGGGCCGGCTTTAGAATTGTCCCACCCCTCTCTACCCACGGGAGTCGTAAAAACCGACTGAGGGAATACGGAGGAGTGGGCAGCAGCACTCCCTCGAGTATTAACAACATCCACTGCGATCGCCAACCCGCCTGCCAAGCGTGGCGATTATGGCATTATCCCCCATGACGGGACCGCTCGTTGTGGCGTTCTCTTGGGAAGGCCTATGTCCAGCAGTGGACGTCAAAAGGCTGATGGATGGATGGATGGATTGTATTAATTTATAGATACAATAGTCCTGGACAGTGAAGATGGTTCAATACTGCGGATGGTGTCCGGTCAGAAGTTTATATACGAAGGTGGTGAGATATCCCTCATGATGGCAGAAGAAGAAGAAGACGAGGAGGAGGAACAGCAGCCGGACGATCAAAATGACTTGAATGAAGGACAAGGTATATTTGACATGTTCAGCTACTATACTAGGGGTGTGTTAAGCATAACCTTCTGGCAATGCCGGATAATGATTGGGAAAAAATGGGGTCTGAACCCAAAGATCATTAGATTGTAGGTGTGTGTGTGTGATTGTCATAGTTGTTAGATTTCTGGACGCTGTTGATCACGTGATCAAACCACTGAGAGCACCTTAGCTCGAAAACGCCAGTGCTCACAGTACAAAAATGGCGACGATTTATGACGCCATATATTATCCTAGGATACTGCGGCAGTATTGGTATTGGTTCGGCGGGCTGTTCTCCGCAACTCCACGTCTGAGCGCGTGTTTTGCGTGTGGGTGGGTGTGAAACCTTCACTTGATCCACCCCAGCTCCCGGAGGATCGCCAACAGCCCCTTGGTGTTGCTGGTGATCTCCCGGAGAAAACTTGAGCTCCCGAAGTATTTGGTCCTGTATGTGGCGACCTCCGCACAGTGCTGCAACACATGGACCGCCGTCTTCTCCTCTTGCAGGCACGCTCTGCAAAGTGGGCTGTCTGTGATTCTTAAGACAAATAAATGTTTGTTAAAGGATCCGTGACCAGTGATAGCTGCCGTGACTATCCGCAGTATAGGTACTGTCAGTCTATAACGGAACGATTTTTCTCCAGTATGAGCACTGGACAGTGCTCGTAGTGTATATCGGAACACAGCCTAGATCTCTTCTGTCGTGTGATGACGGACTAACTGAATGTTAGATTTTTGTTTATAGATTCAAATGACGAGACAGCTATCGAGCTGCAAATGGCCGGTGATGAAGAAACTGCCAACGCTATTTTAGCGGCTGCACAGGAACAAGGTAAATCCTTACATAGAATAAAACAAAGTCGCTTTCCACGTCTGTATATTCGCTACCTCCTACTAAACCACTCAACGGATTTTGATGCGAATTTGACCATTAGATAGATCATTTCTTCTGGAATGTTTATGTGTGAGTACACACATGCGAAACCGTGCTGGGTCACTAGTTGTTCTATATTTGTATTGTCAGTTTGTCTGTTTGTTTGTTCGCGCATCATGCAAAAACTACTGAACGGATTTAGATGCATTTTTTTTTATTTGATAGCTCTTAAATAGACTTGGTATACGTTTTATCTCGCTATTATATCGGAAATCCGAGATATAACCCAAAAAATAATTTTATACAAGCACACATTGGAAATGTTATGATTATTTTATTGCCACTCATTATTTCTACAAAATAATTTCTTTGTTTTCACATCTGCCAGACGTCCCGAGACGTCTATTTTTTTATCCGGAACTCCAGGCCTTTTGTTAATCGATGCCTTCGTAAAATCGTTAGTATTTAGTCGCTAGAAAAAATATCCAACGCACACCTTTGAGAATACTGCAATGAAGTTCTGCTCTACAAGCAGATCAAACGCCGCTAATGAAGCTGGATAGGTTACACCCTCCGAAAGGGATCCTAACCATATATAAAGGCAAGCCCTAGACTTTAACCCCCAAGATAAATACGCGTGTAAAACGTAGCCGTCTAAAACAGACATGGCGTTGTACTATTATTGACGAAGCTAATACGAAGCTAATGGCATTGGAAAGACCTGGAGCGAAATCAAACTCAAAGCTCAAGACCAAAAGGAATGGAAATGTACTGTGGACGCCCCCTGCCTGTCCTAGGGACACAGGAATATAAGAAGTTACTCCTTATAACATCAGCTATCTGCCAGTGAAAGTCCCATCCAAATCGTTCCAGCCGTTCTGGATATTAGTCGGAACAAACAGATAAAAATTTGATATTTTGTTAGCGAATATACTTTTATAGGTATTCAGTAGAAAGCTATTATTTAGACATTACAAATAGACACTTATTTCCTTTATATTTTTTTTTTGTGTATTTTGCCCATTAGGGGATTTGGACTTTTATTAAAAAGACAACAGCCTGTACTAACGAATAATCTCTGTATCGCAAGGAGACTTTACATTTATACAATTGACAAACACAGAATGACTCAAAAGTCAAATCCTGCCTGGGAATTAAACCCGCACTACATCTAAACCACTGGGTTATCTGTGCAGTCAGTCTCTTTCTGTACAGGGCAACCCTATGTTGGGGTTGTTTAAAAAAGTATACTTACAAATACCTACAACTTGAGATGGTAACTTGTAAAGATTTTCCATAAATTTCTCAGGAGGGGCGTTTATTAAAGTGGAGTCAGGAGAGATGTTTCGGGTCAAGACGGTAGACCGAGGCCAGGGGGAAGCAATACCGAACCTCGTAGTCAAGGACGGTGACAACTTTACGTGTCTACTCTGTGAAAACATTAAAACAGGTAATTTAAACATTCGATTATTAATTACTACCCTCATATTTTTTTAAACAATGTATGTGGTAAACAAGCGTACGGCGCACCTGATGGTAAGCGGTTTGGAAAATAAAGAATTTGATTTAAACATTTTTGATCTATATCTTTTAGCACTTGACATGCTCCGCCACTTTCCAAAGTACAAATTATTTGCGAATAAGGAAAAAGAGATTTTTCGTACTAGCGGGAATCGAACCCGCGTCTTTTCCAATCCGGGGAAGTGCTCTAAGCCACTGAGCTATAGTACAGGTCTTTCCCATCAAAAATGTTTAAAAAATCGCGCCATCTAATAGTATGAATTTTAATTGTAAAATTAAACTTACTGTATCGGGTTAATGCATGTAAATGCTTCCGATAGATGGCGTTGGTCGTAAAGACAAATGTGATAAGGAGATTGGGATGGCCGAAAGACCTGTACTATAGCTCAGTGGCTTAGAGCACTTCCCCGGATTGGAAAAGACGCGGGTTCGATTCTCCCTGTTAGTACGAAAAATCTCTTTTTCCTTATTCGCAAATAATTTGTACTTTGGAAAGTGGCGGAGCATGTCAAGTGCTAAAAGATATAGATCAAAAATGTTTAAAAAATCGCGCCATCTAATAGTATCAATTTTAATTGCAAAATTAAACTTACTGTATCGGTTTTAATGCATGTAAATGCTTCCGATAGATGGCGTTGGTCGTAAAGACAAATGTGATAAGGAGATTGGGATGGTCGAAAGACCTGTACTATAGCTCAGTGGCTTAGAGCACTTCCCCGGATTGGAAAAGACGCGGGTTCGATTCCCGCTAGTACGAAAAATCTCTTTTTCCTTATTCGCAAATAATTTGTACTTTGGAATTTGATTTAAATTTTGAATATTTAATTCTTTCTGATATATACGCGAATGGTACACATTTTGAAATAAAACTCATCCATCCATCCATCCATCAGCCTTTCGAAGTCCATTGCTGGACATAGGCCTCCCCAAGAGAACGCCACAACGCGTGTTTCGCTCATAAGAGGGATAGTGCCGTAATCGCCAAGCTTGGTAGGCGAGTTGGCGATCGCAGTGGATGTTGTTAAAACTCGAGGGAGTGTTGCTGCCCACTCCCCCGGTATTCCCTCAGTCGGCTCTTACGACTCCCGTGGGTGGAGAGGAGTGGGACAATTGTAAAGCCAGCCCCACACGGCATTTATAACATAGGCTAACCCAAATAATGCCACGAGTAGTCACTGTTCTGTAAGTTCATCCAACGATTTCCGCGTGATTTCCTGCGGCTTTGACTGACCTGGTCACGGCATAGCCGGCCCCACACGGATTCCGTAAACTATGTTTACGGAAGCTATCGCGTTTACTTGATTTTCGGCTATCCCGACGTTTCAATACTTTACACTTAGTTTACATCATTCATGATCACGGGTGGAAGATGAAACCGTTGAAACAACATATCAGCCTTGGACATGGACATTGGTATTTATAAATGAGAGTGGTATTCTTGCTTATCCCCTCATGAATGGGCCGGCTCGATCGGGGAAGTACCACCCTCTTAAAAAATAGCGTCGTGAATGTAGATACTCCTACCGCTGTCTTTCGTATGGTGAGTGTGAGCGTCGGAGGCCCAAATCCCCACCCTATCCTCTCCTTATCCTTAGTATATTCCTTTTTAGATCTATTTCTTTTAGCAATTGACATACTCCGCTACTTTTTAAAGTACAAATTATTTGTGAATAAAGAAAAAGAGATTTTTAGTCGGAGCGGGAATCGAACCACGCATCTTTTCCTATCCGGGGAAGTGCTCTAAACCACTAAGCTATCCTACTGATCCTTCGATCATCCCAAATTCTTAATCACATATTGGATGCATGTAATGCTTACCGGTAGATGGTGTTAGTCGTAAGACAAATGTGATTAAGAATTTGGGATGATCAAAGGATCAGTAGGATAGCTTAGTGGTTTAGAGCACTTCCTCGGATTGGAAAAGATGCGTGGTTCGATTCCCTATCCTACTAAAAATATCTTTTTCTTTATTCACAAATATCCTCTCCTATCCTATCCTTATTATCCATTCTTACCACCAGTCCATTATTTTTTTGGTAGGTCAATAATCACTCAATGTGAAAGCGTAATAAGCAAGCAAATAATCTCACTTCGCTGTTGTTAATAATTAGTAAGCATTAACATACTTCTCTATACATTTCAGATGAAAACGGCCCAACAGTGACAGGAGATGCGGAGTCGATTATGCGTCATCTCAAGCGCTTCCACGACGCTCGCATATACATCTGTCAGTTCTGCTCGGCTATCATGAGGAAACGGACTGAATATACAACTCATATAGGTCAGTACCATAACATTCTTATTTATTATCATTCCTTTATTTCAGGCAACTACGGCCCATAAAAAATATACATAAATATTAATACATTATAAACTAATAAATAAGTTATATAAAATAAAACTTAAAGTCTACTGTACACGAAGTGTCGGCGTCATGTTACGCTGCGAGGTGTCGCGTAACCTTCCGCGAAATCTTCGATGGAAGCCTTCGGCCAAAACTCTTCCTTGAGGAAGGTCGAAATATGCTGAGTCGGAACTCGCATCACAACGACATGAAATTTGTGTTATGGCGCGACTCGAGCTTCTCAGCCCTCAAAGTCCAGCTGGTTTTCACCCGCATATACTCAACAATCTCCTCAACCTTTGTGGAGTGATGCAGCCGGGACACATACAACTGCGTCGTAGGTATCGCTGAACGCAGAAGCATATTAGGTCCTGCCAGCGCGGTACCGCACTGGTTCCTACAAGGCGATGTTTTCTTCTTCTCCACATTCTCATGTGTCACTCCTTCAACCGGTGTTGACGCAGCGACGGCTGCACGGCACATATTTATGAAGGTGCTGAAGTGATAGAGCCTTGTTCGTCCCACTGAATGGGCCGGCTCGACTAAGGAAGTACCTCCCTCTCACAGGAGATAAACTTGAAACAACGGTTGGTACTCTTACTGGGGTGTTTCGTATGGTTAGTGAAAGCACTGCAGGCCCCTTCTCATCATCATACTCCTTAATATCCCTCCTTTCCACCTTCCTTGGAGTTGGCGACGTGCGAATCTTGGTGTTTCGTCTATAGGCTCGGTAGCCGCTTACTATCAAGTGGACCGTAAACTTTTTAAAAATAAGGTTTCGAGTGACGGCTTTGCCACCGGGTAGTCTGCTAATATGGTCAAAGCTGCAAGACCGCTCGTTATGACGCTCTCTTGGAAGGCCCTATTTCTAGCAATACGCAGGATGTCTGGATGAGTTTTGTATACAACAGTTTAAATACTAGATTTTGTTCAATTAGTTGTTCTGATCTAAATAAATACGTCTCCGTGGCACATAGCTATCCAACAAGAAATAAAAAAAAAATCTGGATTATAAAGTAGCTTGTGTCGTTTAGATTTGTTAAGTAGTTTGCCATAAAAGCATAAAAAACACAAACTCACTTTCAAATTTAAAATATCAAATAAGGAATACAAAATAAAATTATCACTATTTAGATATTTTTATATATATTTTTAGCATTTGACATGCTTACACTATACTTTGTGTTTAAAATTATCACTGTTAAAAAACACATTGCACTAAAGACAAAATTTCTTTAGGACAAAGAAAGGCTTTTTGAAGAGACATTATTGTAAAAATTCCACAAGACATTTTTATTTAAATACTGCCTTCTAACATTTACGCGAATTTTACACATTTTGAAATAAAACTACGTTTACGGAATCTATCGCGTTTACTTGATTTTTATGCTATCCCGACGTTTCGAATACTTTACAGCATTCATGATCATGTGATGAGGAAATTCGGTATTTCTAGAAATGGTACGATAGCTCAATGGATTAGAGCACTTCCCCGGAAAGGAAGGGACGCAGGTTCGATTCCCGCTCGTACTAAAATACTCTTTTTCCTTATTCACAAAATATAATTTGTACTTTAAGAGTAGCTGAGCACGTCAAGTGCTAAAATATAGATCAAAATATTATGTGGGTTAAAATAAATAAACCAAAAATTTGTAAAATCATATTACTGTGGGTAGATGAAACCGTTGAAACAACATATCAGCTTTGGACATCTACCATCTAAGTCCACCCGTGATCATGAATGCTGTAAAGTATTCGAAACGTCGGGGTATAAAAATCAAGTAAATGCGATAGATTCCGTAAACGTAGTTTTATTTCAAAATTAATACTGCGTGACAACACACTTCATCACTGAAGCGGTTCTTTTTTTTTAGAAAGGTTAATTTTTTTCTCTCTTTTTAGGACAATGACTGTGCCTTTTAATTCTCGTATGTAAATAACCTCGCAGTATAGATATTATTCTCTGTAAATTACGTAAAAAACTATTTCTATTTTATATTTCAGCGGAACACGCATCTAAACTAAAGCTAGGCAATCCTCGAGCGAACCACGTGTGTTCGACGTGCGGCAAGGCGTTCGGTAGCCGTGTGCTACTACAGGAGCACGCCAACGTACACGCTGGAGTGCGGCCGTACCGCTGTGGGCTCTGTGCCAAGAGCTTCACGTCCAAGTACACGCACCAGGCGCATCTCAAGACTCACGGGGTGAGTGCTACGTACTGACAGTCGCACGTACCTTACAGAGCCCGCAGCGGAAGGAAAATGCTGTGAGGAAAGGTCAGGTCTAATATCCCACGCTTGACCAATGTGGTGGATCTCTTGCTCTTGGAGAACATCCTTGCCCAATGCCCAATGGCTTGTGTGAAAAATAATGATAGTTTTACTACTAAGTAAATCATCGCAGTCACTACTCGTCCCCACGGAGACAACGGTGGGGTAGGCTGCTTTATGACATGTGGTAGAGCATGGTGTCTACCTACTTTTCTGGAAAAAAGTATATATATTATTATAGAATGGATATTTTAGGAGGAGAGCCCACCACTCACGCATAGATTATTAATCCCGGTTATCCTTGTAGGGTGTACAAGTGTCAAAATAACCTAATATAAAAACAAATAACCAATCCGCACTCTCACTGATAGAGGAGAATGAGCTCATTTGTTGCCGAGCGTTTCTGAGGATGCCTCGTTTAGAGGCGAAACACGTGTTGAATTTATGTTCGGATTTTTGCTCTCCCCCTAAAATATACATTCTATAATAACAATGGACTTTTTGACTGTCTGACCTTTTGTCTCAGCTAATCTTCAGTCCATGATTTGGACGGGATTTTTATTGATACATAGCTGATGCTAAGAATAACTTAAGCTACTTTTACTTTAGAAAAATAAGGCGCCCAGGAAAAATAAACTAAATTCCGCGCGGACGAAGTTGCGGGTAGCAGCTAGTCTAAACTAATATAATAAACCTGAGAGAAGTCATTTGCGTGTTGCCAGTCTCAGGCAAAGCGTTAAGAGGTTGAAGACTATATATTAATACTTAAAGAAAAAACTTTGTACCACTTTTTTAACACATTGCGCGCACCGGGAAGTGTGAGATTTGGCACAATTTTGTTTCGGATTTTTGCTCTCCCCCTAAAATATACATTCTATAATAACAATGGACTTCCGCCAAGTGTCGCCTCATTCAATTAATTATTCATGTATGTACGTAAAACAAGTAGCAATTATTCGTCAAGTATAATGCAGTTGTGGGATTGATCGATTGAAATGTGAAATTTCAGAACCGCCCCCGTCCGTACAGATGCAACCAGTGTGGCAAGTCGTTCCTGACTCAACAGAATCTAAACCAACACGAAAAAACACATTCCGGGTCCAAAGATTTCATTTGCAATATCTGCGGTAAGTAAAAACGATATATCTCATTGTAATAATAATAACTAGCCTTTGCCCGCGGCTCTGCCGCAGCCGAAAGCTAATTTTTAAGCCTAATCAAGAGCTATATAATAAAAAATATTGCATTAAAATCTGTTCAGTGGTTTTTGCGTGATGCGCGAACGAACAAACAGACAAAAAATCTAAAAATCAATGTTTTGTGTTTAGACACGGCTATATAGCCTAATACAGACATTTTTTCTCAAATATTTTAAATGTACAGACACAGTTCTGTTGCAGTTTTATAATAGTTAGTATTAAGTATTTAGATATTTTTATTATATTTTTAGCATTTGACATGCTAACAGCTGACATATAAATTAACACAAAATGTGAAATCGAAAGTAACAGTCACGAGCAGGATTTGACCTGCATTTGCTGGATACCGTCCAGATGATTTGTCAATTCAGTCATCGTCGGTATAATGTATGAAAATATTTCCGACAGATGGCGCAGACGTCGCCCAAGACGTTAAGTAGGAATGTGTTATCGAAATTAGCAGTCATGAGCATATGTCACGATGGCTGAATTGGCAAAGCATCTGGAAGGTATCCAGGAGATACAGGTTCAAATCCTTCTCGTGACTGTTATTTTCGATTTCACATTTTCACACTTTGTGTTAATTTAAGTTAGTATTAAGCTTACCAGATCAGATAATGTGTTATTTAAATTATCTCCAGACCGTTTTTTAGTGTGATATTATAGTGCACAGTCGTGTTGGGCCGGCTTTAGAATTATCCCACCCCTTTCCACCCATGGGAGTCGTAAGAGCCGACTGAGGGAAAACATCCACTGCGATCACCAACCCAGGCGGGTTGGCAGGCGCCAAGCGTGGTGATTACGGCACTATTCCCTATTTTTGGGGAGGCCTATGTCCAGCAGTGGACGTTGGGGGGCTGCTGGATGGATGGATTTATAGTGCACGAGTGTGTGCGCAACCAAGTGCACTCTTTGTTCCCTCACTCTTATATTCAGATGGGAGGTCAAGATAAGGACCAGTGGCTTTACATGCTTTCCAAAGTACACAGTTGTAACACAGCCAACCTCCTGACTCTGTGCTGCTTGAGAATTTCTTGACAGAATAGCACAATAACTTTTAGTTTGCCCGACCCGGTATTCGAATCTGAGACCTCATGACCGCATGCGAAATACGCCTACAATTAGTAAGCATACTTCAATATATGGTGTAAACATCTGTAAATAAATGATTGATTGTAACAATTAATATGGTTAAATGCGGTTTCCAGGCAAGGCGTTCAGTACACAGCACAACCTCGAAGTGCACGGCGTAGTGCACTCAGGGAACAAGGCGTTCGCGTGCACTATTTGTGAGAAGGCCTTTGCGCGCCGAGCTGAACTCAGAGACCACACCAGGACCCACACTGGTATACTATTTTTCTAACATCTTTTTTTTTACACTACGAGGATATTAAAAATAGTTTTATTTAACAATTAATAATGTTTTCGTATGGGGCCGGCACCAAGAATAGCTCCACCCCATCTCTTCCTATGGGAGTCGTAAAAGCCGACTAAGGGATTACCGGGGGACCGGGCAGCAGCGTTCCCCTGTGTACTAAAAACATCCACTGCGATCGCCAACCCGCCTGCCAAGCGTGGCGATTATGGTAAAACCTCCATTTTGGGGAGGCCTATGTCCAGCAGTGGATGATGAAAGGCTGATGGATGGATGGATGTAATGTTTGCGTATAGTATTATGTTTTTGTTGATAAATGATCACTGCGGCTGTAGCAGGAGATAGCCGTTTATATTTCATTTCATATCTGAGAAATTAATTGGTGAGTAGCGTCTTGACAATACTCTCGGTATAGTCGAGTCCATGGGCGACGGTTACCATTTACCATCAGATGGACCGCGGCTCGTCAGCCACTACTTGCAATAAAAAGAAAAACTTACAGGTGAGCGTCCCTTCGAGTGCGACATATGTGGAGCTCGCTTCACCCAGCGGTCGAACCTGCATTCACACAGGCGGGCGACACACCTGGATGACAAACGGTACCACTGTACGCAATGCCCCAAGAGATTCAAAAGGAGAAGGTAATGCCTGCCTAATGTATATCTGTATAAATTAATAAAGCAAGATTAAGAGTAGGTATGAAAGAGAGTATTGGTGTAAAGATGCGAAAGGGAATGGCTCCGATGGTTCGGACTGCCAGAATGCCGGACGAGCGACTGGCTCCACTGCTGGACATAGGCCTCCCCAAGAATGGGGGATAGTGCCGTAATCGCCACGCTTGGCAGGCGGGTTGGCGATCGCAGTGGATGTTGTTAATACTCGAAGGAGTACTGCTGCCCACTCCTTCGGTATTCCCTCAGTCGGCTCTTACGACTCCCATGGGTGGAGGGGGTGGGACAATTCTAAAGCCGGCCCCGCACGGTACCAAATAAAAACTCAATTTTTAAAATTTTTGACTGTCTGACCTTTTGTCTCAGCTAATCTTCAGTCCATGATTTGAACGGGATTTTTATTGATACATAGCTGATGCTAAGAATAACTTAAGCTACTTTTACTTTAGAAAAATAAGGCGCGCAGGAAAAATAAACTAAATTCCGCGCGGACGAAGTTGCGGGTAGCAGCTAGTCTTAACTAATATAATAAACCTGAGAGAAGTCATTTGCGTGTTGCCAGTCTCAGGCAAAGCGTTAAGAGGTTGAAGACTATATATTAATACTTAAAGAAAAAACTTTGTACCACTTTTTTAACACATTGCGCGCACCGGGAAGTGTGAGATTTGGCACAATTTTGTTTAAATGGAGAAGGATTGCAGAAACATAATATTTTTATATAATATGCATTAGAAATAAAACGAATTCAATAAAAATATATTTTATAGGATGGATTGTATGTACGATTGGTGTATGGTAGAATGTTGACCACTGGACGACCGATGGAGAGTAGATTGTAGAGACGAAAACCCCAAAGCACTCTCACTCACCGAATCAATCATATGATTTGTTTACATCTACAACGCAACACTTTAAAAATACCATGGCGAATACATGGTTTAATGGTTCTCAAACTTATTGTTAGTTAGTTTTCTTTTTTTTTTTCATTTGTCTGTCCGTGTGGTTACGGACTAAGAATACAAGTATCACCACCCCATTCTTTCCCACGGGTGTCGTATGAGGCAACTAAGGGAAGTAAGCAATTATCATCCATTGCATGACTGGTGGTACGGCTGTCACTTGGTATCGGGCCCGAGCGGGTTGGTACCACCATCTCCCGTGTGACCGACCATGAAGCACATCGTTGCGTTTTGGCTGTAGCAGGAGATAGCCATTTATATTTTATTTCATATCTGTGAAATGAATTGGTGAGCAGCGGCTTGACAATACTCTCGGTATAGTCGAGTCCATGGGCGACGGTTACCAATTACCATCAGATGGACCGTGGCTCGTCTGCCATTACATGCAATAAACAATTATTTTAAGTTTGTCTTAATTTCTAATTAGGTATTTTCTAACAAACTAGCTATTTTATAGAATCTTATATGTGAAAACATAATTGGTGTTTAGAGTTTAATTAGTTTTAATACCTGTAATAAATCACTGTTTGTTTTCCGAAAATAAAATAAATAATATTAATATTATTAGAGTCACATAAATAATAATGATATGTTGTTTCCAGGTTGTTAGAGTACCACATAAAGGCGACCCACACGGGCGAGCGACCGTTCAAGTGCAATTTCTGCGGAACCTCGTTCGTGTACCCAGAGCACTACAAAAAACACTTACGCATTCACAGTGGGGAAAGGCCTTATGTTTGTGAGGTGATTTTTTACTAGATCTGATCATTTATTTTCATGTAAAATTTTAACAGTACTTCATATTCATCTCAATATCTCTATAACTTCGTGTACGAATTCTTACAAGGCTTGAATTTCAACTCTTAAACAAAATTATATAGTATATATATACTATCTCTAAAAAAATTTTTTTTTTTTATAAATACAACCTCTGCGGTAGGGAATGATCCTTGTATGGCGGGGGACTTACAAACACAATTTCATGGACACAAAGTATACCCAGACTCGAACAACCATTTGTGGATCACACATTGTCCTGTGTGGGAATTGAACCCACAGCACTCAGCACTAGGGCGGAAGGCCGGTATCTAAACTACTCCGCCATCTGTGCTTAGAATTCAGATATTTGTCCGTTTGGTGATGGACTAAGAATTCAAGTGTCACCACCCCATTCTTTCCCGCGGGTGTCGTACGTGGCGACCAAAGCAAGTAAGCAACTATCATCATTTATTCCATTACTGGTGGTAGGGCTGCTGGTACCAAGTGAGAGTACTCACTAACGGATCCAAGCGGGTTGTTACCACCGTCTCCTGTGTGCCCGGCCATAAAGAACTTCGGATGTAATTTGACACAGCTGTTTAATCTTTCATTTCATATCTGCGAAATGGTGAGCAGAGGCTTGATTGCTATCTGTATGGTCGAGTCCATGAGCGACGATTACCACTTACGATAGAGTGGGCCGCTTCTCGTATGCCCACTATAAGCATTTAAAAATCCCCTAAGCAAGGAATACCCACAGCCATCTCCCTAAAAAATAGATAAGATTGTATCTCTAAGCGACACTCATAATTATTTCACTAAGCAACAATCACAGTTGTATCACTAAGTGTCACCCACCGTTATATCACTAAACACACCCACAGTTGTATCACTAAGTGTCACCCACCGTTATATCACTAAACACACCCACAGTTGTATCACTAAGTGTCACCCACCGTTATATCACTAAACACACCCACAGTTGTATCACTAAGTGTCACCCACCGTTATGTCACTAAACACACCCACAGTTGTATCACTAAGTGTCACCCACCGTTATGTCACTAAACACACCCACAGTTGTATCACTGTGTCACCCACCTTTATATCACTAAACACACCCACAGTTGTATCACTAAGTGTCACCCACCGTTATGTCACTAAACACACCCACAGTTGTATCACTGTGTCACCCACCTTTATATCACTAAACACACCCACAGTTGTATCACTAAGTGTCACCCACCGTTATGTCACTAAACACACCCACAGTTGTATCACTGTGTCACCCACCTTTATATCACTAAACACACCCACAGTTGTATCACTAAGTGTCACCCACCGTTATGTCACTAAACACACCCACAGTTGTATCACTGTGTCACCCACCTTTATATCACTAAACACACCCACAGTTGTATCACTAAGTGTCACCCACCGTTATGTCACTAAACACACTCACTATTACTAAGCAATACGACAATTTTGATAACTATTGACAGGTGTGCGGCAAATCGTTCAACTCCAGAGACAATCGCAACACACATCGGTTCATACACAGCGACAAGAAACCATACGAGTGCATGACTTGCGGCGCCGGCTTCATGAGGAAACAACTGCTTTATGCGCACATGAACACCAGCGTACGTTTTATTAAAGATGTGTCTTTTCATTGCAACAAAAATGGGCCGCCTTGTCTGGGGCAGTACCACCCACTCAGATGATTGGCCTGAAACAACGGTTGGTACTCCTACTATGTGTTTCGTATGGCGAGTGAGAGTGCCAGAGCTCTAAATACCCTTCGTATCCTCGCCTTATTATCCTGCCTATCATTACCTTGAAAGTGGAAATCCTGCTCGCAGCTGTAAGGCTCTCTTTTTCCACTTTCATAAATAATTTGGTTATTTAAAGTAGCTGAGCATGTGAAGTACAGATCACAATAACTGTCGGTACTCGTACGTTTGAGTTTCGTATAGTGTGTGAGAGTGCCAGAGGCCTAAACCCCTCCTCATCATGACCTCCTTATCCTTCCTATCCACCTTCGGTACCTTTCCTTGACAGTAGCCTAGATAGGCCTTAATACTAGAAACAACGAAGTGATACCGTAATGATACGTTGCTATACTTAAAAACAACACCCCGCACTTAGGTCATCTGCGGGGGACTTTACAAACATACAATTTAACAGACATAAAGTACACCCAGACTCGGAACCGTTGTATATGGACTATTAACCAAATACAGTAAAAAATCAAATAAATTATCATTTTTATTTCAGGGTCATTTAACCCAGTCGATCGTAGTCAACCAGCCGAGACTAAACAAGCCCATAGAAAATGTAATTATATAATTCATATATTCTAATACATTATTAATATTATAACATATATTAATATTATAAATGTAAAAGATTATTCCGGTCTTTGTTACTCGTGCAAAACTTGGGGATAAAATTTGCCGCATAAATGGTTTATCACTAGGATTAAGACTGTAATTATCGTTTGGGCGAGCGCGCAGCTATATCAACAAGTTCCCGGCGGACTCCCCTGTGCGCTCGCCCTGATGATTAGCATCGAATATGTTCGAAACCGGGGTCGACAAAATCGATGCACAACGTGAGATATTTCCGGTTTAATATTTCTAATAGGTATTAATCTCATGATAGTTTCAATACCAAAATAATAATAGAGTATTATGCACGTAAAGCTACGCGTCTACCAGGCGGGAGGCATCGGGTCGCATCGCAACGCAAAAATCCGCTTGCTATACATTTTGTATGAAACTTCGTCGATCAGAGGCGGGGCGGGCCAGACCGCGACGGAATCCGTCGGCGCACCGCTTGGCGAGTGTATTTTTCCGCCGATGCGGCGCGGCCCGCCCTGTATAGTGGACGCAGTACGCAAAAATGCTCGCCGCACCGTTGCGGCCCGACCCGCCTCAAATGGACGCTTAGCTTTAAGAGTCAATTGTAGTGTACTTTAAATGTGTTCGTCGAAGTTGAGGTTTTAATTAGAGGAGACAAATAACAACACGTCCATATTTATTAATTCAACTTACATACAACATATATTATAACTAAACAAGTAAAATAAGTTTCGCCACGATAACAGCCGGTTTTACCCTCCCTCCGCATTAGATGTTTCACATCAAAAATATAGGTTCCGGATAAGTAATCACCAACACATCATATACTAAAACCTCCGAAACACGCTGCATCTTATGGTATAAGTATTATTCCGATCGTTTTCGCAGTATAACCGAACAAAAAAACTGGCTCTCCATTTATTAGTATAGATATATTATACTGACCTAAACATTCAGTTTAGGCCGGCTATACACACACACACACACACACTGGGTATGTTCCGATATACACTGGAGCACTGTGATGTGTGACGTCAATTTAGTATACTGCGAAGTCGTTCCTTTAAAGTTAGCTATACTGGTTACTGTTTATAAAGGAACGCAGTCCAGTATACTGATCTGTCATTACTTTCATTTTATACAAAGTATTGATTTCACACTGCAATAAACACAATTTCTTTACATTTTCCATGTTTCGGTATCTTTGAATAACAATATTCAATAATAATAATAATTTTCAATAGTGCAAGTTGTTATGTTTCTGGACGCTATTGATCACGTGATCAAACCACTGAGAGCACCTTAACTCGAAAACGCCAGTGCTCACAGTACAAAAATAGCGATGATTCATGACGTCATATATTTCCCTAGCAAACTGCGGGTATACTGTCAGTCTATAATGGAACGATTTTTCTCCAGTAAGAGCACTGGACAGTGCTCTCAGTGTATTTCGGAACACAGCCACTACTATATTATCATTGCTGTTTAACATAAATACTAGTGCTTAATTTAAATCAATTTAATAGCAGCTTCCAAACTAGGCCAGTGCCTGTACATTAGCAACCTGAATTGCATTTTTTGTACCATAATATACAAAACAACAAGAAATTAAGAATATAAAAACTGACCTCAGTGTAAATATGCTATAAATTACAGATTTAGTGCTGAATTTTATCACTAGATAGCGCGAATACTCTAAACGTGTTTGGCACAATGTATTGAAAAAAAAAATGTTGTGCTACTTATTTCATTTTGGAATCATGCATTGCCAGAACGGTTTTATTAACATTTAATATCTATATATATATAAAATCTGCTAGTAAAATTCCTGTCCAAATCGGTTCAGCCATTTTGGAGATTATTTGAATGAATTAGACAAAAACTTCATAATTAATATTTTTTTCTAGAAATCGAGCACATTGGATATTGAAAAAGAAGTAACGCAAGACACTGTTAAATTTGATACGGTGAGCATTAATATTATGACTGTTTGTTCTCTCATATCAATCTAAAATACTCAAGCCCAGAATGAATGAGCCAGTTTGTTTGGGGAAGTACCTCTCACTCACAAGACCAGCGTAAAACGACTGTAAGTACTCCTGTTTCTGTGCCTTCAGGGTCTGGACCTTGAACTGAATAACTGTCTTTGCAGTCCTTGGTTTTAACACTACTTATTGGGTATTACTGTTTTAAATAATATACATTTCTCATTTTAGATATTTGAAGTCATAGAAGACGGTTCCAAATCTGACAATAGTGAGTATTTTGAATTTTTACATGCTATTTTAAATGGCAACCGCTACGGATGAGGATTGACACTCTTAAAAGTCACCACTTGATGGTAAATGGTGACTTTTAGCGTGTTCTATGTGTAATTCACAAATGATTGTTTTGTGTTTGTAAAAACACATATTTTTTGTATGTATTAAAGGCAATCCACGCGCAAAGCTGGGCTCAGATGGCGCTATGAGCGAGATGGCCGCTGTCAAATTTTAGTTGCTTTGTTTGCCTGAGAATTGTTTGCTTTTTTATTTTTTTTATTGCATGTAGTGGCAGAGGAGCCACGGCCCATCTGATGGTAAATGGTAATCGTCGGCTCATAGACTCAACTATACTGAGAGTATTGTCAAGCCGCCGGTGAAATGAAATGAAACAATAAACGGCTATCTCCTGCTACAGCCAAACCGCAACGATGTGCTTCATGGCCGGTCACACGGAGAGATGGTGGTACCATCCCGCTCGGGCCCGATACCAAGTGAGTACTCCCACTTGGTACCCAGCCCTACCACCAGTCATGCAATAGATGATAATTGCTTACTTCCCTTAGTCGCCTAATACGACACCCGTGGGAAAGAATTGGGGTGGTGACACTTGTATTCTTAGTCCGCCACCACACGGATAAAAATTTAATCCGATTGATCGGCGATATTGTCAAAATGTTATAGTACCTGGAAGATTAAAAAATTGATAGATGCTGCTCTGTGTAACCACAAAATTTTTGCGACTGTGCTGCTTTTTTTGGTGGTGCCATCTCTGGTCTGGTTATAAAACTTTCCGTTCTGAACTGTCAATGATTACTGCAACTATTGTCGGAGTGGTTTAGTTAACGGCCTCCCGTCCGAGTGTTGTGGCTTCCATTCCCACACAGGACAACTCTTTGTGTGATACACTAATAGTTGTTCTGAGTATGGGTGTACTTTGTGTCCGTGAAATTGTATGTTTATAAAATCCCCCGCGATACAAGGATTATTCCTTAGTGCAGGGTGTTGTCTTCTTAAAAATTACATTGTTTTGTTTTATTTTTTCAGTGAATGAACTGCCTCTGTGGTGCAGCGGTAGTGTAAGCGACTGCTGATCATGAGGCCTCGGGTTCAATCCCCGGGTCGGACAGAGTTATTGAGATTTTTCGTAAAAAAAAAAGTTAAACTCTCAGTAGCAGCCCGGAGTTTGGAAATGTGCCCTGTAGATGTCAATAGGCTTGCCACCTATTACGTGGGACTTAAACATAGCTGGCGAGTCGTGGGTTGCAATACACCTCTGTCTACCCCTTCGGGGAATACAGGCGTGATGTTATGTTTTTGTTTTATTTTTTCAGTGAAAGTGGATGATTTGGAGCAAATAAAGTTGATGTGTAACATTATAAGTGAAGATAAGAAACTTATTTTACAAGAACGTAAGTATCAAAGAGTTATACTGTCATAAGATATACGATGCGAAAGTGGAAGGATGTAGGTACAAGGGGAGACCGAGACTCACCTACCTAGACCAAATCGGTCATTTATTGAAGGAAGGTGGAGTCAGGAGTCTGCGAAACCGGTGAGCGTGTATGAAGAGAATTATGAATGTTGAGGAAGCGAGAGATGTATGCAAGAATAGAGCCCTTTGGCACTCTGTTCTCTCTGTTTACCCCGCAAGGAAATGGCGTGATGATAAGTAAGTAGTAAGTAAATTGTCATTGTTAAGATATTGTAATATCTTATGGCAAAAATTCTGACGACGGGGGAGAAAAAAAGCATAATTTTAGCGTGACGTAATTAATGAACGGCGCCTAATTTTAAGAAACAAACATTTAAAAGTATCCTTTTTATCGTTTGTTTACATGTGGTCTCACGGCTTCCTGAATAGAGTGTAGGCTAGCTTTGATTCTAAAGAGGGTACCCGAAAGGATAAAACGCCGGCAGACCACTGGAGTAATTAATATCTACCAGTGGTCCGCCACGGCACACGGCGGGTTTATTTAGTGGGTGAGGGCCCCACACTACCCTGTTCGAACGACGGGGTGTGCGGTTAGGTACATATTTCCCTCCTTAACAAAAAAAAGCTGACTTTGATTCAGTAAATATGCAATTATATGGGTTCAAACTCGCTGGCAAATATCAATAATTATAAATGTATGCCTTCATCCATCCATGCCTTAAATAACGTAATTGGTTTATTTTCAGCGGAGAAAGCTACTTTGAATTTAATTCAAGAGAACGACGATTCCACTCTATTGACTATCCGTAAGTATTCATTAGATCTTGTTCTTTAGGCGTAAGGTAGCCAGCCTCACAATACTCTAGGATGCACTTTGGAGTGTGCGCAGGAATTATATGATCTAATAATACCAGCAACTCCTTTCTACCATTGGACTACCAGACGAACGGCGGGCTTCCATCTATATGTTGTGGAAATACCATCTTTCCGAACAATGCGATTCGCTTCATCGTTTATAATATGCACGGCGGTGGAATGGAATAAGTTGCCAGCTTCGGTATTCCCGTCCAACTACAATGTGGGTGTCTTCAAGGTTAGAGTGAATAGGTTTTTACTAAGCTTACCATCCTAGCTTTTTGTTATAAGCTGTCATAAAGCAATTATATAGTTATGAACGAGTTGCACAAAAGAATAAAGATTTTGAAAATTAACTATCCTCAACGTGTCCTAGTACAGTAGAGGAGAATGTCGAATGCTAGAATTACAAGTCACAAGCGTTTTCGTAAAAAGAACAATTCTCAGTAGCAGCAAATCCGGTAGATGGCAACAGGCTCGCCCATAGGCTACGGTAACCGCTTGTCATCAGGTAGGGCCATATTCTTGTTTGTCACAAAAAAATAATATATATTTCCAGATAATTTGGAAGAGCGATCACAGTCCATCTTAGATGCAGTTACTGCTGACCAACTCGATGAACAAACCGAGGTAAATATATTCCTTGAATCAAGAACCATGGCAGACTGGTAACTCACATCCTTATGTCCTCCACAATGAAACACGCCACGGTCAGTGTACTGATGGGTGACCATAGTAGGTGTCCATGCGGAGTGGTTTAGATAACGATGTTCCGCCCGAGTGTTGTGGGTTCGATTTCCACACAGAACAACCAGAATCCACAAATGGTTGTTCCGAGTCTGTGTGCTCTTATGTCCGTAAGTATTTATTTCATAATAAAGAGTATTTTAAGGGTTCATGTATGGTATGTGAGTTAAGGCATGGGTATCGTATGCAAACATCGGGGCTTGTGAAGTCTGCCAACTCGTATTTAGCCAGCGTGGTGAACTATGTGACCTAATCCCTCTAACTATAAGAGGAAACCTGTGCCCAATAGTGGGACAGAAAAAGGGTTGAAAAAACAATGCACCAGAAAAGCTTTAAACAATTGTCAATTGCAAGGATTCTAACAGTACCCTATTCACCGAAATTTGATCAGTTACCATACATACATTAACCTATAAAAACCATAATTATGCAACAGGTAGTCGAGTAAAAATTGCCGTATTGAATCAGAATAATATGGCCTCAATCTCGCATAATGAAAGAAAACCTGTGTTCAATAATCGAGGATAATATCCCTGGAACATATAATCCCTGAATCTCCCCTAATATCTCTGGAATATAATATAACCCCTCGTTAATCGAGTGATATAACAACATGTAGGGTAAACTGTATAATGATTGGCATTCAAAGCATATTTAAGATTGATATAATATATATATATATATATTTTAAATTGATAGGTGCTTAAAAGTCAGCAAAAATTGATAAAGGGTTCTCTGGTATTATATTTTCAAATATAAATGCATTAACCCATCTAATTAAAGATTTTTAATAGAAAAACAAAACAGAACAAAATATTTAAAATTACAGTCATTGGCACCACAAGGACAGTTACTGTTATTAACACAGAAATCAGTCATTGGCACCTAATAAAGTAAGATTATAACAAAATTGGTCAAAAAAAAAGCACTCAAATAAATAATCTATGTTACAGTCGTGCGAAATATTAAATAAGAAACTTTTAAACTTAACTTGTGAATTGATGACCCTTATTAGAAAGTGATGTTTTAACAGTTCTGCATGGCGCCGTTATATATTTGTTTTCTTTAGTGCTGCCAGCTATAATATTATAAAACCTACCCTAAAGAACAGATGTTTTTTTTGCTATACCAGTTCTTAATATTTGCATTTAAAATCCAAAGTGCCAATGACTAAGGGATGCCAGCAATACTAGTTTACCCTACCACTAACACACATATAATTAATTCCAGTTGGTGGCGAACGCAGACAACGGAGATGTAGTCCGTTTGATACAGATCAAGTTGCCGGACGGAAGCAACGGATGGGTCGCGCTTAACCACCGCGACAACGTGCTGTCTACGTTATAGTACAAGTATCTGAGTGTGAACCCCTCACAGACCAGAGTTAATGGAGCATTTAGTGCACGGAATATCGTGCACTGATACATCGAAAGATAAAAACGCGCGATTGTAACAAATATAATAATTATCTGCAGCCACAGAGCAGGAGATATTATAGTGCACGAGGTGTGTGCGCAAACAAGTCTAATTTGCTCCCTCATGGCATTCGAAGACGAGCGGAGAAATGACAGGCAGGACAAACGGATTCCACTGAAGTAATATAACACAGTTCCAGTGGTCCGCCAATAAAGGCGGAGAGCACACGGCGGGTTTATTTAGTGGGTGAGGGCCCCACACTACCCTGTTCGTTGCCCCGAATGACAGGGCGTGCGGTAAATTTATCCCGCCTTAACAAAAAAAAAGAGGACCTACAGATTTATGGGGTTGAAATCCCGCCAATTTCCTAACTCCGAGCTGTTATTAAGAATTTGTATATCTTAATAACTTTGCTGTTCCGGCCGAATATTCGTATCCGAAACCTCATTAGTTTTTCACCTCCAGATTTGCAGGCGCATGCACTATTGCTAGACCGAGGTTAATTACTATCTATACTCGATGCAAATAAATAAAATTGAAGTGTCTGTTTGTAATGTCTAAATTACAGCTTTTTACTTAATGTATACGAGAGTATATATACGCTACTCATAACGCAATAGCAATTTTCAAAGTTTTTGTCTGTCTGTTTGTTCCGGCTTATCTCCGGAATGACTGGACCTATTTGGACGGGACTTCCGTTAGCAGATAGCTGTTGTTACAGGGAGTAACTTAGGCTACTTTATTTTTTAAATTAATTATGGTACCACGTAAAAAAAAAACATAAAATTGTGAATGAACACAACTCCGGAACGGCTGGACCGATTTGGACGGAACTCGCAGGACGGGGATCACTACTTTAATTTTCGATTCTGCACTAAAAAAGAAAAAACTAAATTTCATGCGGACGAAGTTGTATCGGCTAGTAATTAATATAGCGATATTTTGAAAATAAAAAATCATGTATTTTTATGAGGACACGTCGATAAAATCATAATGTAAATATTATTTATTACCTTATCAGTAGAAATGAAGTGTAATTTTGTGTTATATGTACAAATTTTAGATAAATATAAAAACGTTAAATTATTTTTATACAATGAATATGAATTTTATTTCTAGTTCCTACCTTCTAAATCAATAATATACGTGACACGAAAATACAGAGCAATGCAGATTATAGTTCATCGATTGATCCAAAGAGGCAGCACTGTCGTAGTTTTGCTGATGTAATACGAATTAGCCATTCTAAAGCACAGAGATTTTCGTGATAGGCCCGTGAATTTAGCTACACTTAAATTCGAGAACGGCTGGACCGATGTTTATGATATTTAATTTGTTGGATTTGTCTCCGCCCGGAATACCAGATTGATTATTAAAATAATGGAAATATAACCAGAATCAATAATGAAGGAAATTAAAATTCTCATACATATTGGCTTTTATGATGAAAAAACAACAATTCAGCTAATGAGTTAACACACTATTGATTCTGAAGCGTTACGAAGTTCGCGGGTCATCTAGTATATAATAGGGCAATATTCCTGCTATGCTTCCGTGTGGTGACGGATTTAGAATACAAGCGTCACCACCCCATTCTTTCCCACGTGTGTCGTATGAGGCGACTAAGGGAAGTAAGCAATTATCATCCATTGCATGACTGGTGGCAGGGCTGGGTACCAAGTGGAAGTACTCACTTGGTATTGGGCCCGAGCGGGTTGGTACCACCATCTCCCGTGTGACCGGCCATGAAGCACATCGTTACGTTTTGGCTGTAGCAGGAGATAGCCGCTGGCTTGACAATACTCTCGGTATAGTCGAGTCCATGGGCGACGGTTACCATTTACCATCAGATGGACCGTTGCTCGTCTGCCACTACAAGCAATAAAATAAAAAAAAATGGTGAGAATGAAAAATAACTGAGCATGTCTGCTAAAATACAAATCAAAATACATAATTTAATTTCTGTAAAATTGTTATCACCGTACGTTCGGAATGGATATTTTACTAAAATCAGGGTTATGAAAATCCAACGATTCAAAATAGTATATTTGTAAACGGTAACAAAAATGTTAGTTTTTGACAACTTAAAATTGTAACAAAAAATTATCAACAAAATTTAAGAAGTGAGATTGGATTTATGTCACAACAAAAATTAAGTCTCCAGCGATACCTGTAACAATAGAAATAATAGTTAAATTTTATTTTAGGATCTTTTACAAAAATAATCACAACAACAGCACAACATAAATCTTTCGAAAATGTGTGTATACCAATTATGACTGTGAAGAAAAACATCTTGAGGAAATCTTCATGCCTGAGACTTTCTCAAGTCACGGCTTGTGAAGTCTGCCAACCCGCACGGAGCCAGCGTGGTAGGCTATGGGCTGAATACTTATCATATTAACAACGGAGACCCATTCCCAAAAGTGGGTAAGGGTAGTAAGAAGTTGAAATATTAAGTATGGCACAAGCATACTGCTCGTCGATGGGTAAGCGTTCACTATAGTTTATAGGACACTAGCGACACTGGATATACGAGTACCTACGGTTTCTTCTGAGTGAGGGTGGTACTTCCCCGGGCGAGGAGGTCCAATTATTTTTAAAATAAATAAACGGGCATTTTCACACAACGTCCTCTGGTCACAAACTAAGCTTAACGCTTTTGTGCTATGGGTACCAGATTACGGATATAATATAATTATACTACTTTTTTTTGTAAATACATACATATAATAGATAGAAAACACCCAGACGCAGTACAAATATCTGTGTTCATCACACAAATAATTGTCCTGTGGGAATCGAACCCACGACCTCGTGCACGGAAGTCGGTTACTCTACCGTTTACGCCAGAGGCCCGTTTTTATACTACAAGGGCGGCGAACAAATATACGGCCCACCTGATGGTAAGCAGTTACCGTAGCCTATAAACGCTATCAACACTAGAGGTATCACTCGCGCGTCGACAACTCCAAGAAAAGCGGTAGGAGATGAATAGGAACAATAATAGGGAGAGGGTCTGGGCCTCCGGCGCTTTCACTCACCATACGAAACCGATATGCTTAAGTAACCGTTTTTTACACGCTGATCTTATGTGAGAGGGTGGTACTTCCCCGATCGAGTCGGTCCATTCGTGTTAGGATAAGCAAGGCTCGAAGACCTGGGAGAAGGAGAGCCTCATTGCAACAATGACGAGATTATTTTGTATCTCCCTGAAGTTATTTTAATAAGCAGCCCCCGTGACATAGGATTTATAGCAGTCACAACGAATCTCTGTGTCTCTGAAGTTAGGCACAGAGCGCGAAGTGGGAATTTTGACAGAATCATACTATTACTCGATTAACAAAACAATCAAATGAAATCATAATGTTTTTATATCTAAGTATTTAGGTTCTATTTTTTTTTAAATACTCAATAAAAAGTATACAACGGATTTGAGTGAATAAGCTTTAATCTACATTTCAAAGAGTCATCTTTTAGTATGATCCATAAATTATATAATTATCGATTCATCCATCCATCACCTTTCGACGCCCACTGCTGGACATAAGCCTCCCCAAGAGAATGCCACAACATGTGTTTCGCTCATATGGGGGATAGTGCCGTAGTCGCCACACTTGGAAGGTGGGTTGGCGATCGCAGTGGATGTTGTTAATACTCGAGGGAGTGCTGCTGCCCACTCCCCCGATATTCCCTCAGTCGGCTCTTACGACTCCCATGGGTGGAGGGGGGTGGGACAATTCTAAAGCCGGCCCCACACGGAAAATTATCGATTACAATTGTTAAATTATACTCGAACATTTTTCGATTAATGTAAACTGTAGAAGACGCACATGCCTTGCGTCTCATAAATGGCTACTGCGCAGCGTCTTGCAGCCAACTTCAGAGACACAAACATCCGTTGTGTTATTTAGTCATTCACGTCTGTTTGCCATCATAAAAAGAAAGGTAATGAGATTAATTACCAGTTTCAGACCTAGCTAAGCCAAACCTCACAGCTCCTTCTGAAAACTATTTAACATATATCTCTTTTTTCGCGGCAATAAACATATACATACCAATCACATATCATGGTCATGTGTGGGACACGTAACTCCCCGGCAGGTGTCGCCATAGTCGATGCAAGGCCGGTCCGAGGCCTTCACCGGCTCTGCCTTAGCACAGAATTGAATCACACTGAAAAAAAATAAGTACTTATTTTTAAACTTTTCTACTCACGACTAACTAGATGGCACCACTGAAGCAAAGTTCGAGTGACCCGCCAATAAAGGCGGAGAGACGGCAGATTGACAGAAGCGGCTTTTTTTTATCTCGGGCATGTGACATAAAACATTGCTCAATGAGGAAGACAAAAACTATAGTTTTGAAGTTGCTCTTTTCTCTCTCGTACGACAATACCGAAAAGATTTTGGATAACTTGTGGTAAATGGCCCCCCTCAAAATTTATTTGAATACCTGTATTTATAATTACGTTACCTGTGTATATAAATATATATTATATATTCACACACATACACAGACACTCACTCACTCACTCTCTCACACATACACTCAACACACTCTCACACACAAATTAGTTTACTGTATTGATACAGTAAGATTAATATTGATATTTACAGTACAATTCTATTGTTTTACAGTAGATACCCCACAGGACAGGCTTGCCTAGTGTGGGGTCACAGGGTAAATAGTGAACATTGTGTAAGATACATTGGCAATAAATTCGTATTATTATTATTTTATTAAAGACACAAGGAGTATTTCACCTGTTTTTATAGACAAACACAAATTGAACAAGTAAATAAATAGCTCACCCAGCGAACTTCATATCGCCATATTTTTTTTTTTGTGAATATTTTGCAATGAAAATTATTAAAGTACTAACTATCGCTATTAAAAAATAGGGGTTGGCAGTGGGAGGGTGAAAATTTAGGGTTATATATTTTTTATTATATAATTTTTGGTATATATTTTTTAATGGCAAAAAAATTATGCTCACAAAATAAAACAAACATTTTTGGGTGGACCACCCTTATCACTTAAGGGTATGAAAAACATCCTATTCTCAGACCTACTGAATATACACACAAAATTTCATAAGAATCGATCAAGCCCTTTCGGAGGAATGGTGACAAACTGACACGAGAATTTTATATAGATTTTTTTTTTTCGGTCACTAGCCATGTACGCAGGAGATATTATAGTGCACGTGTGTGCGCGAACATGAGTGCACTCTCTGTTCCCTCACTCTCATAATCCGATGGGCTTTCCGTCACGACCGGAGTACACTTTCCGTGGCACAGAGGTGAAACACCGCCGACTTCTATTGAGAATATCGTGACAGAAAAACCCTGTGACTTTTTTTGCCCGACCCGGGAATCGAACCGGAGACCTCATGATCACTACCGCTAGACTACCGAGGCAGTATAAAAGTTTTTTTGAACACACCATATTACATTATCCTTGTATCGCGAGGGACTTTACAAATATATGTATAATTGACGCAAAGTACACCCACACTCAAAACAACCATAAGGGGTATCAAGGTAATGTTCTCTGTGGGAATCGAACCCACAACAGTCGGTACAGGCACAGAAGGTCGATTTTCAATTTTGCAAAATACGTAATATACTATATCTTTCATCGTTCTTGCCAATAAGTAATGTACAAAAAGTATTTTTCTTATGATCGGGGGGGCCCCCACTTGCCCAGAGTGCCCAGAGTGCCCAGTGGGCAAAATGGGGCTGGTAAAAGGGTATGAGGAGGTGTAAAAGTAGTGTGGTAGTTTCTATAAAATCACCATTTACGAAATTTCATCCAAATCCATTTAGTCTTTTAGGTGTGATTGATAACACATCCTAACTATTATAAAACTGTAACAGAGCTGTGTCTGTACATTTAAGATATTTGAGAAAAAAATACTAGGCTATATGTGTATAAACACAAAACAATTTTTTTAGATTTTTTATCTATCTATTTATCTGTTTGTTCGTTCGCGCATCACGCAATAACTACTGAACAGATTTGCTCTTGTTTAGACTTAAAAACTGGTATACATTTTATCCCGCTACTATATCGGAAACCTGAGATATAACCTAAAAACTAGGCTTTGGCTGCGGCTGAGCTGCAGGCATCGGCTAGTTTATAATATTAGAAGGATTACCCATAATCTCCTTTTTGCATCCAATGTTCATCTAAATTCATTAATTGTTCATATTTGCCCATTTGACCAGGCTTCGCTTTGGGCAGGCCACATATCAACTCTGCCTTCACCGTCCTCACGGCGATAATGGGCGCCGGTATGAAACCTGATTACAAACATTTAATAATTAAAAAGAAACTTAACAT
This sequence comes from Leucoma salicis, assembly GCA_948253155.1. Classification (NCBI taxonomy): domain Eukaryota; kingdom Metazoa; phylum Arthropoda; class Insecta; order Lepidoptera; family Erebidae; genus Leucoma; species Leucoma salicis. Next base: position 2,403,809 of record OX411830.1, on the reverse strand, counting down.
TGTTCAGTTTCGTTGACATTCGTTGAGTAATTTAACAGTTAAAAAGTTACGCAAAAAATATCATATTGGATTCTCAAATTAGTTATTGGGCGTTCGATATTTCAAAATGTTACGAAGTGTTTTTTAAAAATCTATTATTGAATTATATTTTTCAAATACGTCAAATAAAAAGTTAAAAATATTATATTTCAATATATTACTAAAAATAAATAAATAAATATTCACGGACATTTCACACAACGTCCTCTGGTCCCAAACTAAGCTTAACGCTTGTGCTATGGGTTCCAGATTACCGATTTAACACATAATATATTACTTTTTTTGTAAATACATACATATAATAGAAAACACCCAGACGCAGTACAAATATTTGTGTTCATCACACGACCTCGTGCAAGGACGTCGGTTACACTACCGACTACGCCACGAGGCCCGTCCGAATAATTTATTGTGTTTACGCATAAGTAAATATGCGAAAGTGGAAGGATGTAGGTACAGGGGGAGACAGAGACTTACCTACCTAGACCAAGTCATGTATTGAAGGAAGGTGAAGTCAGGAGTCTCCGAAATCGGCGAGCGTGTATGAAGAGAATAATGAATGTGGAGGAAGTGAGAGATGTATGCAAGAATAGAGAATTTTTAAAAGTATATTATTGGATGTTTCAGTAAATACAACGGTATATCTGTCCGTGTGGTGACGGACTAAGAAGTGTCACCACCCCATTCTTTCCCACGGGTGTCGTACGAGGCGACTAAGGGAAGCAAGCAATTAGTATGTTTTGGTTGTAGCAGAAGATAGCCGTTTATTCTTTCATTTCATATCTGTGAAATGAAATGGTGAGCAGCGGCTTGACAAAACTCCCGGTATAGTTGAGTCCATGAGCGACGGTTACCACTTACCATCAGGTGGCCCATGGCTCGTCTGTCGCCATACACAATAAAAAAATATGTAAATACCTTGTAGACAGGGCTCGAACCCAGTATAAGGGTTAACATTATTATCTCCAAGCAACTTGCGATAGTTAAGATCTCCTTTAAACATTACGCCGACAGCATACTGCAGTTTCCGATACATATTGTAGTCATATTTCTTCATATCTTTATACACGTGTGGATACGTCCAATAGTCTTCGGCCTGTAGAAATTGAATAAAAAAAGTACGTATTATTTGCGAAATATGGAAAAAGATAACTTTTAGTGTGAGCGGGAATCGAACCTGCGTCCTTTCAAAGTGCTCTAACCACTATGCACTTCCCCAGATTGGAAGGGACGCAGGGTTGATTTCCGCTCGCATTAAAAGTCCTCTTTTTCCATATTTCACAGATAATTTATTTTTTAAAGTAGCTAAGCATGTCAAGTGCTAAAATACAAATCAAATATGTTTAAAAAAGTCGGTTTACGGACGATAATTTTACGTGATAACGTCATATAATATTATGTTTTCTGAGAGTTTCACAAACAATGCATCGGTCGCCATACATTTTTCGGAACGTGGGACTTTCGTGCGTGCATCCAGCGTTCATCGATTTATAAGACGTTATCGCGTCAAAAAGTACGCTGATTTTTGGGATAGACCTTATACTTATTAAGTCTACAGGTCTCATGAAGGAATTAAAACTGCGGGATCTGTTAATCAATCTATATTAATTATAAAAAGAGGAAAGATTTACCTATTAATCTATTTAGCTAATTAGACAAGGTAGATTTCAAAGAAATAAATTATCAACTATACCTATAACGTTACATAAGGTTTGTGAGTTGATTATTTTTTTTTAATAGTAAGTCATTGTATTACCAACTAAAATAATTTCAGTTGAATTGAATTTGAATTGAGTTCTCAACTGTATTTGCAAAAATAAAAGTATACCTACATAATTGATTTCCGATTCCGCCGCGTACGAAGCAACGGGCAAAAGCTAGTTTATTAATAACATCTTACCATAACGACAAAAGAGCTGTCTTCCACAAAAGAGTTCCACTTCTCCCCAAGCACTTTCAGATTGTCTGACGTTATCGGCTTGGGAGCCTCTTCCTCAGCAGCGCCATCTGTCACATTGTCACAACAAGAAATAATTATAAGAATGAAAATATGTACTCAGATTATTTGTAAATAAGGAAAAAGAGATTTTTAGTACGTGCGGGAATCGAATCCGCGTCTTTTCCAATCCGGGGAAGTGCTCTAAGCCACTGAGCTATCGTACTGACCTATTCGGTCATCCCAATCTCCTCATCACATTTGTCTACGACAATTTTAAAAAGGTAGCGGAGCATGTCAAATGCTAAATTAGATCAAAAATATGTACTCATTGAAAAAACTACTACTACAAGCGCTACCCTGCCTGAAGCGACAAGAGGCCCGTCAGAGTGCAACCCTATGCACTAAGGGGCTATTAAACAGTCAGGTATTATTTAAGCAGGATCTTAATCTAGATCTAATCTTAAGTCTCTGCTTTCCCGCTATCAGCAAAAGTCGCCGCCCATATCATCGGAAAGAAACAAACAGACCCACCCATTATGTACGTAATATTTGGACAGCCACAGACAGGACAGATTTGTATGAAATACAAAGCCGCAAAAATATTTTTTAAAAAGAAAAAAGCTCTTTTTTTTAAGGCGGGAAAAAATGTTCCTAACCGCACACCCCGTCGTTCGGGGCGACGAACAGGATAGTGTGGGGCCTTCACCCACTAAAGAAACCCGCCGTGTGCCGTCTCTCCGCCTTTATTGGCGGGCCACTGGAACTATGTTACATTCCTTCGGTGGTAAGTAGGAATCGGCATCGGACTGTTGATCAATCACAATGACTCGAAACGAAAGTTCGTCTAACGTTTCGTTTTTTCATTCTAAGGGGTTCACTTTACATTTTCACACTGTTTGGTACAGCAGAGAGCCCTGCTTATCCCAGCATAAATGAGCCGGCTCGATAGGGGAAGTACCACCTTCTCACAAAATATAGGCGTGAAACGACGGTAGGTAGTCTACCGTTGTTTCACATGGTGAATGAGAGCGCCGGAGGCCCAAATCCCCTCTCTACCCTCTCCTTAATAACCTTCCTATCCATTTCCTATTTCTTTCCTTGGAGTTGGCGACGCGCGAGTGATACCTCTGGTGTTGCTAGCGTCTATAGGCTACGGTAACTTACCATCAGGTGGGCGTATGCTTGTTTGCCACCCACGTTGTATAAAAAAAAAACATGCGAGGCAGTCTTTGCGGACTGCCGATAGAAGTGAAAACTAAGTTATTTGTGAATTGTATCGTTAAGCCCATCCATCCATCCATCAGCCTTTCAACGTCCACTGCTGGACATAGGCCTCCCCAAGAGAACGCCACAACGAGCAGTCCCGTCATGGGGGATAATGCCGTAATCGCCACGCTTGGCAGGCGGGTTGGCGATCGCAGTGGATGTTGTTAATACTCGAGGGAGTGCTGCTGCCCACTCCCCCGCTATTCCCTCAGTCAGCTCTTACGACTCCCATGGGTGTAGAAGGGGTGGGACAATTCTAAAGCCGGCCCCACACAGCATATTAGATTATTATTTTTGGTTTTTAAAGAAGTGTTAATGACCAATTAACAAGTTACTTAGTTTTAACTTCTATCGGAGCGCTCGGTGGTGACGACGCGAACTCCATGGTTTTTGTTCACCCAAAAAGTGCTCAACGCGCCTAAAGAAGTTTTCACTTCAAAATTACGGCGTGAAAGCGGAACACACAAATCAAATCAGTTTAATCTGTTTTTAAGGAAAGTAACTTAAAGATGCATCATGATGACAACTTACTCTGGTTAAACACAAAGTGAAAAATGTGAAATCGAAAATAACAGTCACGAGCAGGATAGGAGGTTATTTTCGATTTCACATTTTTCACTTCGTGTTTAATGTATAGTGCTAACCATGTCAAATGCTAAAAATATATATAAAAATATCTAAAAACTTACTCTGGTTTTCTGAACTGAGGTCCTTTTGGAATGAGGCTTTCATACAAGCATCTATAGTGTATCTGTGAACATAAATTTATTTTAACGCCATCTATTGCTCAATATCTGGCCGTGTGGGGCCGGCACCAAGAATAGCTCCACCCCGTCTCTTCCTATGGGAGTCGTAAAAGCCGAGTAAGGGATTACCGGGGGACCGGGCAGCAGCGTTCCCCTGTGTACTAAAAACATCCACTGCGATCGCCAACCCGCCTGCCAAGCGTGGCGATTATGGTAAAACCCCCATTTTGGGGAGACCTATGTTCAGCAGTGGATGATGAAAGGCTGATGGATGGATTGCTCAATATACGTACTAAGTTGTTAATTTTGTGAATTTTAGTACCTCATTTAGGAAGGTCTGCCGAATTCGACTGCACTGATAAACGTAGTTTATTAGAAACCGACCCCCCGTGCCGAGTGTTGTTCGATTCCCATACAGCTTTATTGTTTTCCATTATTTTTATGAATAATATATTTATGTGTGCTAGAACAAGTGGATGAATTTGTATATCTTGGATGTCGTTTCAGTCGGGATGGAAGGTACACAATTGATATAGAGAGAAGAGTGAATGCGGGAAATAGAGTGAACGGAGCATTGGGTCATCACCTCAGCCAGAGGGCACGTGTCGCAATACACAACGCAGTGCTTGTCCCAACGTTATTATATGGAAGCGAGAGTTGGGTATGCAAAAAGGAACATGAGAGTAAAATCAATGCGGTCGAAATGCGATCTCTGCGGAGAATCTGTGAATTGAGGCTGACTGACCGCATTCGTAACGACGACGTAAGAGAGCGAGTAGGTATGAAAGAGAGTATTGGTGTAAAGATGCGAAAGGGAATGCTCCGATGGTTCGGACATGTGGAAAGAATGCCGGACGAGCGATTGGCTAAGAAGATATACAATGCGAAAGTGGAAGGATGTAGGTACAGGGGGAGACCGAGACTTACCTACCTAGACCAAATTGGTCATGTAGTGAAGGAAGATGGAGTCAAGAGTCTCCGAAACCGGCGAGCGTGTATGAAGAGAGTTATGAATGTTGAGGAAGCGAGAGATGTATGCAAGAATAGAGCCTCTTGGCACTCTGTTCTCTCTGCCTACCCCGCAAGGGAAATGGCGTGATGATAAGTAAGTATTATTTTATTTTTTTTGAGTCTAGCTATACTTTATACGTTTGTAAAGTTCCCCGTTATACAAGGCTCATTGCTTAGGGACGTTATCTTATAAAAAAAAGTTTGAATAAACAAAAAGGCTTAAATATAGTTTATTGTATGTGAAACCAAAGCTCCTAAATGTATGCCAAATTTCTGGTTCCCACGTAGGAATGAAAGTGAAGTGGATTGCGAAGTGGGTATTTATACCACCAACGCCATCTGTTAATAAGTGGTGTTACAAAATATCTTACTTGAAATCTTTCGGAGTGACGTCAGACACAAACCAAGGCATTTTCTTTACGTGAAATCTGACCTGAAAATTAAAAAAAATTTTTTTTTTTTACTACATGGTCAGTAACAGGTATACCAGTCCACCTGATAGTAAGCGGTTACCGTAGCCTATAGACGCTCAACACCAGCCCCGTTAGAATGAAAAACGAAACGTTAGACGAACTTTCGTTTCGAGTCATTGTGATTGATCAACAGTCAGACGCGTGATTCTTGATTAGTAGAGATTTTGACGCGTGATTCAGGCGACCAATCACAATGAAGCGAAACGAAAGTTTGTCTAACGTTTAGTTTTTCATTCTAAGGGGGGCTGAGGCAACCACCGAAGGAATGTAACATAGTTCCAGTGGCCCGCCAATAAAGGCGGAGAGACAGCACACGGTTTCTTTAGTGGGTGCAGGCCCCACACTACCCTGATCGTAGCCCCGAACAATAGGGTGTGCAGTTAGGAACATTTTTTCCCGCCTTAACAAAAAAAGGGGGGGGGGGCTGAGGCATCACTCGCGTGTCACATCTCCAAGGAAAGGGATAGGAGGTGGATAGGGAGGGGGTTTGGGCTTTTTGTAACAACGGTGGTTACACGCTGATCGTATGTGATTGTACTTCCCCGATCGAGCCGGCCCATTCGTGCTGGATTAAGTAAAGCTAAGTTATAATTATATTACACAGACATGTACTTGATATGTATATTATTATGAAGTTATTATAATATTAGCTTACCTTTTGAACAATATTTTGTTCTATGAGGAAGCTCGCCAGGCAGAGGTCAGTGAATAACTCGTATCCCGCATTATCGCACACTATATCTGTAAACAATTTAAAGATCATAAATTATTTAAACACAAAATGATAAACTTTAAAATGTAAAATCGTAAATAATAGCCACAAGCATCTCCTGGAAATTCCTTTGCCATTTTAACTAAAATTTAACAAAAAAAAAGTCATCATATTTTTATGGGACTTTGGTAGTAAAGCCAACCAAATACAGACAAGCACAGGTGGCGAAGTGGTTTAGATACCTCTGCTCGACTGTTGTGGGTTCGATTCCCACACAGGGCAACTCTTCGTGTGATCCACAAATGGTTGTTCTGAGTCGGGGTGTACTTTGTGTCCGTGATCTTGTATATTTGTAACAGTCGCGATACAATGATTATAACCTAACCGCACACCCCGTCGTCCAGGGCAACGAAAAGGGTAGTGTAGGGCTCTCACCCACGAAACAAATCCACCGTGTGCCGTCTCCGTCTGTGCTACAAAACTGTAGAATAGATATAGAATAAGCTATGGAATTGACAGTCTGTTACGCTTACGTTGCAGAAGCGTTATGTCAATCTTGTACATTGATTAATCTATGCTACTTATGTCACTTAGTAGTTAGGAGCATCATTCGTGCGTCGACGAACTCAGGAAATTTTAGATTTTTTATCTGTTTGTTTATGTTTGTTTGTTCACGCATCACGCAAAAACTACTGAACGGATTTTGATGCAACTTTTTTTTATTTGGTAGCTCTCGATTAGACTTAAAAACTGATATACGTTTTATCCTGCTAATATATCGGGAACCTGAGATAGCCTAAAAACAAGCTTTAGGCTGCGGCGAAGCCGCGAGCAAAGGCTTATAAAATAAATAATTACCAAACATAACATGATTCGGTATGGACATCTTCGCTGGGCAAGGTATTTTGGGCGGTTCCTCCTCTTTGACGTCAGGCTCACCAGGCGTAGAAGCTGGTGGGGAGCTCGCTTCGCCTTTGGGTTGAACACCTTTTGATTCAGCTGGAGTGGCTTCGGGCTGGAGAGAAATAAAATAACTGCAAAATACTTGCCAGATGTTTTTGTAATTAATAAAACACACTTTTAATATTTGCTCGGGGGTATTTTAATCTGTGGTGCATGGTTTCAAGACGATAGGAGTTTTGGGCGGGACGTCATGGCGAGCGGTGAAAATTAATGTCACATACTCCAGGAAATTTATTTTAATGAAAATTACAGTAAATGTAAGCAAGCAAATTTATTTTAATAAAAATTACGTTAATGCAGTATTTCATTGACGTACAAGTTTACATGGTGGTGAAAAAGTCCGCCCAAGTTACAACAAATTAAAGCGATAGGAATTCTAGAGTGCGCTAGAAATATAGCCTTTGGGATCATGAAAGTGATGTATGCGTATTTCGTTCAACTTATAAACTTTCGCATACAAGTTTCAGACAGTGTTAATAAATTATATTAAAATATCGATGAACGACGCTTCGGTAGCTCTAGACACCACTCAGACTCCTTCCGCGTGAACTTTAGAATATAAATGCATCACTTTACGGAACATTAATAGTCTCTATCTAATTATCCTAAGGCAGCCATTATTTTTTCCGGAAAGGCCTATGTTCTTTTCCGGACTTCAGACTATATGTATGCAACATTTTATGATGATTGGTTCAACAGACTCACTTTAGCAAGTATAATATCAGGATTTTAGTGTACATATATTGTACACACATATTGTTATAAAGATCTCAATATCATTAAATCTATATCTGGTTATACGTCTAACACTACATTCTCTACAAAATACATTTATCTACGAGAGATTACAAAAATAAACCTTATCGGGACACAGGGGCATGCCAAAAGCCGTGGCTAGTCTGTGACAACTGCACTTATACTTGAATGTAGTATTCTGTAATTAAACATTAATATAATACTACCATATACTACCATATATACTACCATATATATACCAGCTAATCTGAATTCCGAAAATTATAAAATATATCAATGAGGATTATAAGTATAGGCGGGTCCACCTTACCAGTAGGGGGGGATCTTAACAGTCTGGGGGGGGGGGGGATCTTAACAGTCTGGGGGGGGGGGATTTCACATAGTCGAAAACTCTAGAGACACTTCCAATTCGGTTGCAATAATAAATTAATTACAATTAGAACTTAGTCATTCACGTACGTGTTTTCCACCATACTGAGACTAACAGATTCATCGTGGGGGTGGTCATGACCACCCCCTCTCCCTAGGTTACAAATAGCCATTACCGATGATTAGCAGTTATCGCAACCTATAGACGCTAACATACAACCATTAGGAATTCCTGTATTGTTAATAGAAATTTATCACAGCGCCATCTGTTGATGGTTCATAGAAGAAAGGTGCTCTTGCAAAAAATATTAGGGTGTTCATATTTAACGTCACATAATCGAAATGTGAATATCACCCTATGATTATTCCTGCAGAGCTGCCGTAATACTATTGGAACGTAATTGTTGCCTAAGCTGTTATTCTCGTAACCACTGATATGGTAAAAATGATGAATATTATCACAGACTACTTTTTTATGAAAGCGGAAAAACTGCACACCCTATGGTTTGGGGCGAGAGCAGGGTAGTGTGAAACCCTCAGCTACTAAAATAAACCGGTGTGGTCTCCGTCTGTAATAGCGGATCACTGGAACTATTTGAGATTTTTTCAGTAGTGGACTGACTCTCCGGTTCAGTCAAAGCCGCAGGAAATCGCGCGGAAATCGTTGGATGAACTTACAGAACAGTGACTACTCGTGGCATTTTTTGGGTGGGCCTATGTTATAAATGCCATGTGGGGCCGGCTTTACAATTGTTCCACTCCTCTCCACCCATGGGAGTCGTAAGAGCCGACTGAGGGAATATGGGGGGAGTGGGCAGCAGCATTCCTTCGAGTATTAACAACATCCACTGCGATCGCCAACCCGCCTGCCAAGCGTGGCGATTACGGCACTATCCCCCATTCTTGGGGAGGCCTATGTCCAGCAGTGGACGTTAAAAGGCTGATAGATGGATGGATGGGATTTTATAAATTACATGATAAAGTGATGGACAGAACTCACCCCTTCAACAGCTTTCCGCATGCTCTCGGCTTTGTTGGCGACTTGATCAGCAATCTTATTTGTGTCATCTACAAGTAGCTGTTGAATAACGAGAAATGTGTAAAATGCGTTGTTGAAAATATTGGCCTTAGAAGCGTGAAGTTTCATATTAAGACCGCTAGATGGCATTAGAATCACTCCTAATATGGCGGAATGCCCAGTTTAATTTAGAGTATGTTCCGATATACACTGCGAGCACTGTCCAGTGCTCTTACTGATGAGAAATTCGTTCCGTTATGGACTGACAGTATAATGCCGCAGTATACTAGGGAAATATGTGACGTCATAAATCGTAGCCATTTTTGTAATGGAGCACTGGCGTTCACGTGATCACGTGATCAACAGCGTCCAGAGATTTAACAACTTGCACTATTCATGATAATTATTATTAATAAATATAACGTTTTTCAAAGATACCGAAAAGTGCAAAATTTAAAGAAATTGTGGTGAAACCAATACTTTGTATGAAATGAAAGTAATGACAGATCATGGACTGCGTTCCGTTTTAAACAGTAACCAGTATAGCTAACTATAAAGAAACGACTTCGCAGTATACTACATTGACGTCACACCTAACAGTGCTCGCAGTGCATATCGGAACACAGCCTTAGTTTAACTAAGTAATTTTAGTAGTTATGAAATATATAAAAAAATCGCAACATCAAATATGATTTTTAATTACTCAAAACGTAAAGACCCTATACTCAGTTAGTCGTGAGACAAAAGTTTAAGGTAAGTATTAAGATGATATTTTGATGTATATTTTAGGCACTTCACACGCTCCACCGTTCACCAGAACATAATGCGTAAACGAAAATAATTAATTGGTAAATGATCTGGAACAGTATTCCAGGAAATGCAGGTTCATATCCTGCTCATGACTATAATATCATTGTAAATTTCACATTTTCGCACTGTGTTCAAATAAAATTATGCTGTAATTACCTTGTCTTTAAAATCGATAATCATTTGGAAAGGGTCCGTATACGAGCCAGGTGGTTTAGGTAGTGGCTCTGTTGCCTTGCCTTTTCCTTTGCCTGCAGGGGGCGCTTTATCTTCTTTTGGAGGCGGCACATCTTTGGCTGGTTCCTTAGCCTCTTGACCTGCTCCTCCAACGACAACTTGCTCCCCTCCTGACAACGATAGGTCACATTTGTTTGCCCATAGACAAAGCTGGAAAAAAAAACTCTTATCGGTATTACAGTATTAACGGGCAGTTGGTTTATATTGCTTATGGATCGTTCACGGACTCAACAAACACAAAGAAAACCAGTCATTTGGAATCATCCCGCTTAATATTATTAATGCAAAAGCTTTTTTGTTTAGGTGTTTAAATATTTGTGAATTAATCATGCAAAATCAAGTAAATATATTTGGACCTAATTTGCCATAGAGACTTTTGTTTTTATTGCTTGTAGTGGCAGATGTGCCACGGTCCATCTGATGGTAAATGGTAACCGTCGCCCATGGACTCGACTATACCGAGAGTATTGTCAAGCCGCTGCTCACCAATTCATTTCACAGAACGGCTATCTCCTGCTACAGCCAAAACGCAACAATGTGCTTCATGGCCGGTCACACGGGAGATGGTGGTACCAACCCCCGGGCCCGATACCGAGTGAGTACTCCCACTTGGTACCCAGCCCTACCACCAGTCATGCAATGGATGATAATTGCTTACTTCCCTTAGTCGCCTCATACGACACCCGTGGGAAAGAATGGGGTGGTGACAATTGTATTCTTAGTCCGTCACCACACGGATTTTAAATAAACTTTATTTAACTAGATAATGCGTTAAAAAAAGGTATTTAATATTTATTAACTTTCAATGTATTAAATACCTTTTTTTCTATTGTTAGTGTCGTTTTTTCTAGAAACGTAGAATAAAGCGAAAGATAAAAAATTTTAAAAGATTTTTTATCTTGTTACGCCAAAGAAGTAACACGTTAACTTCTAACGCGTGTACATAAGTACACACACACTTTTTTTTTGATACTACGCAGGTGGCGGGTTTGTGAGATCTAGCCGATTCAAGATGGGACAAGTATACCTCTACCGCAAGGCTCCTACTAGCAAAATTTCTTGATGTTAGGATGATATAGCAGCGCATAAGATTTTATTCGGTACGATACGAAAAAACAATGGCTCAAGCCACACCAGACCCTGTCAGCTTTGTTCTACAAACTGTTTACAGGTGAGTATCGTTATTAGTAAGAGACAATGCTATTAAAAAGCGACAATGATATATCCGCTGTCGGCAACATATGCGGCCGTGGATGTCGCTATCATTGTACGCAGTTGCTGTTTCTAAGATACAGCCACATTATTGCAATTTTACACTTGGAAACTAGCGACGTCGACTGATTCGACTTACGCCATCTTTTTTTAATAAATATGAAATATTTAAACAAAGTATTAATAATTATACAATCTTGGTAGTGCGTATTTACGCCCTCGCTGCAACGTCCTAGTTCTTAGGATACGACCCAGATGGCGCAGGCTGGTAAAAAAAATGTCCTCAAAAAAATGTATGAAGCCTTCATTCTTCTCGTAAGTAAAAATGTTCTGCGAGCCACACTGGGGTCCATTCAGTCAAACTACCAATCAGAAAGTCTCTCCAATATTATAAAAAAGGTTTTATATTTTATCATAAGAAACCAGAATGCCTAAGAGATTTTGTGAAGCTTATGAAGTATACCAACTTGCACTGGGGTTGCATCCCACGCCCAAAATTTGGACGCCAATATCTAATATATAAAATTCTCGTGTCACAGTGTTTGTCGCCATTCTCGTCCGAAACGGTTTGACCGATTCTTATCAAATTTTGTGTGTATTCAGTAGGTCTGAGAATAGGATGTAAACTATTTTTCATACCCCTAAGCGATAAGGGTGGTCCAACTCAAAAAGTTTATTTTTATTTTTTGTACATAACTTTTTATTGACGTGACAACGTCTTATAAATTGGTTTGCCGGGTGACACTTCAAGAAACTGCGTTACGCTCCGCTCACGTTATGCGCTCACAATGAGAGCGAGTGAGAGGCACGCGTCCCTTCCACTCGGGCATGGTTAGCCCGCCTAAGAGCGAGAGAGACAGACATAAAAAGTGAAAGGCACGCGTCCCTTCCACTCGAGCACAGTTAGCCCGCCTAAGAGCGAGAGAGAGAGAGTGAGAGAGATAGGCATACACTAAAATAGGCATACACTTACCACTCAAAGTCGTTGTCACGTAAAACTTTCGCCCGTATACCGACTTTACAGGCAACCAATTTTATTTTTTTTTTATTTTTTTATGATTTGGCATTAAAAAATACATGCAACCTTAAATTCTCACCCACCTACTGTCAACCCCTATTTTTTAATGGCGATATTAGTAGTTTAATAATTTTCATTGCAAAATATTCACGAAAAAAAATATACGAAGTTCGCCGGGTGAGCTAGTATTGTTTAAAATTACCTTTAGTAACGTCACAAAATCAGCTTTTCGTTTATCCTTTTCGCTTTTAGTCAACATGTTCACAACTTTGTCAGCTACGATACACATTGATAGCATGTTATCTTGAAATGATTGGTTCTTCTGTTGCCCAAAGTAGTCAAAATCTTTTAGACTTTTGCTGAAAATTAATAATTATATAAATTTAAATACTCTAGTAACAACAGTAACAAGAACAAATACATAGATGTTTTATACCAGAAAACATTGCATTTCAAAATTTATTACAGCGCCATCTCTTGAATGAATAAATAACTAATTCGTTCAGTAAGATAATACTAGATATCGTTTAATACTCGAAATACACTAGATAGCGCTACATTCGTATTACTGTGTTATAAACACTAGATGGCGCGCAATACCAATTATAGAACTATCAATACAAAATACTTATAACTTACTACAATTCACAGCCTTCGTATAATTTCCTATAAACATAACACTCGCTAAACACCCAGATATTGTTGAAATACTTCTTATTATCTAAATTCGCGATCCATTCGTTCCATTTATTTGCTTCAGGCGTGTCTATTTCAAATGGCGTGTATTCTTTATTTGTCAATAAATCATATTTTAATTTCGTTATCCATTGTATAAATTTTGTTATATCTTCACTTGACTGGAAATAATAATCAATTAGCTCTTGATTCTGGGACGTCAAAGAAACTAAATTTGTCTTTAGAATGATACCCAATGTTCGTTTCATATAAGTACGATATTATACACACTTTAGGCAATTCATGTTGTAATTGAATTTTTGATTTGTATTAAGTAATATTTATATTGAATAGAAAGCCAAAAATGTGGTATACAGACATCAAGAAAGAAAGAAAGAAAGAACGTTTATTAGCACACACAGAGTATCTCTAGATAGACACAAAATGGTATACAGAAAGTAAGACTAAGATTCTAAATTAAAGTCTTAACTAACTAAAGTCCTAACTGCATTGCTAGGCTCGGTAACACATCACGCCTGTGCTTAAAAGGGAGTAAGCAGAAAAAACGGATTGCCACTTGTCACAAAAGGTCCTTTCCAGTTATGTCACTATTAGACGTGACGGGTGGCAAACTATATCGCAGCACCTAGATTTTCTAATCATGAAGACAAAGTTTACGCCTCTAACTATGCTTGTAGTAATATCACATTAAATATTTACAGATTTTATTTTTTAAAGTATATACTCGGACTTTTATTATGTATTATTTTATACAAAACTATCAATCAACATTTATAACGCCATCTCGTAAAATTTCGAGGTACTAGTATGCTAACATCTAACAACAAAGTATTACGAGAGGGCGTTACAAAAATATTCTATCTTGTTTTTGGAAATTAATCTAATTAAAATATTTGGTGCTAATTGTCAGAGCCATTTCCAAGATACAAATTTATATGCATAGATTTACATTTATAACAGATAAATATAAATAATACATACGGCACCAGAAGATTTGATATTAGCGCCTTCTCTTGATAGATAATCAATAATTTTGGTTAATATCACTGGGAGTCTATCTTTTAGAGAAAAATAAGCAAAACTCCTGAAACAAAAATAGCACAAAATAACCAAAAATAAACAGCAATAATAATGTGTAGAATTTTAATAATAAAAATTTTATTTGAATAATTTTTAATGTTAAATAAAGTATAAATATATGTTAAATAAAGTATAAATATAATAATAATCCGAAAAGCTATAGCAGAATAATAAAATATTATAAAATATACAGACAAAAAGAAAGACCGCCCGAACAGGGACTTGAACCCTGGACCCTTGGATTAAAAGTCCAATGCTCTACCGACTGAGCTATCCGGGCTGTGAAAACACTGTTGAAATAGTTGATTATACAACTCCAAAAATTTTGCTGTATCTTCAAATAGAATATGTAGTTCACTTTTAGTAAGCTGATATGGACTATTATCATAAACATTAGTTCATTGAGTTAAGGTTCATATTTGCTTGACAGACATTACACAGTGTATGTAATGCATGAAATTTTTGTAATTTTTTATTGAATTCTTCATAAATATCTGAACTAATCCTGATGAATTTTTTTGTGGGTATTGGAGAAGCTCCCTGGGTGATTTAGCTTTACAAATCGGAGTGAAGAAGAAGTGGCGCTGTGATTATATATTTTTTTATCTTTATTGATTTTAGGAATTCCTGTACACATTAGGTGACGATGACAATCCCATCGGTATTATATTTGAATAGTTTTATTTTTAATATTTCTGCATTGTAATTTTATAACCACAAAATTTACCCACAATGAGAAGAGTAAGCCTATTGAAAATGCAAATATGTAAAAAATTCTGCTGAGTGCACTTATAGCAAACAAGCTATGCTACACCCAGACGGACAAATTGAATGCCAAGCCATTTTATAATAATATAGTTTATATAATGACTCTTCATTAGAAACTACCAGTAGGTATTTCAATAAGGTAATGAATAAATTCATAAAAACACAAACAATATTTATTTCCCACCACAAGCCATTAAATTTACTTAGCAACTATTGCTGTCACACGCGGGTGCCGCTGAAATCAACCGAAAACACGATCACAGGGCACATACACTCGTTACCAGAATCCATTGATTGTTAAGGCGCACAAACAGGATACTATGCAGCTTATTATAGGAACACAAAGTGCCCTAAAGGGATTACACTACGGATCCACAAACCTCTGGCCTGTAGGTGGTGGCATCACATAAACATTATGTATTGTGAATTTAGTTATTTTATTGTTTTGTGACAAACTACATGTTTGTAAAATCCACTATGATAGTTGGTAAATTTTGTAAAAGAGGATTTTATAAAGTCTAATCGACAAAAATCAATCCAATCGTTTTTGTAGGATGAAGCTAAAGTTGGTTTAATATAGGTATATATTTTAATTTTACATATCTACACAAATAATCCAATTGGAATCTTGCTGTTCTAATACCCTTACTAATATTATAAGAGTCAGAGTAAGCTTGTTTGGTCACTCCTCACACCGTTACTACATAACTGATGATCACAAAATTACAGGAAAGAGAAGTACATAAGGCACGGTTTATCCTGAAAAAATGGAGGATTCCTATAGGGGTTTTTGTGCTTGAGGATGACGTCTGTTTCCCACAACCCGGCTACTAAGTTAGCATTACAACTGCTTGATGGTACATACCTTCTGAACGTTCCCTGTAGAGGTAGATTTATTGGAGTGGATGTGTCTACGAAGGGTGAAGGTTTTTTTACTTCAATAAATGGTCCCCCGTATATGAATTCAGGAGTCACATAGTAAGCTTCGTCTTTTTCCTCCTGTACCGAAATATATTCGACTGGTCGTCCTGGGGGACTTTTAGTTCCTTCAGGAGATTTACTTGGCGAGCTGACTTTTTGTCGCGACCCTTTCGGACTATTTTGGTTTGGTGATTTTTTTTCATTGTTACGATCGGGCGAACTTACTTTTTGTCGTGACATTTTTTGATTACAGTGAATTTATACCTAGTGATTTTTATATATTTTGAATTTTGAAAAATGAATGTTGTGATTTTAAGGTGACATTATTGACATTGACATAATAACTTTGACATTGAAATATTATGGGTAGCATTTACGAAGTGAGATTTTATCATAGGGTGTCCAAATAGATCCTTTTTCATATACAATAAAATTATCTTTACATATAATTTAAAAAAAATTACTGCTGAACTCTTTTCTTTCAAATTGCCCTAAGTGCAGATTTATGCAGTCATGTAGTGTCAAAAACATTACTCTCTCTCTGGTCAAAAACAACTTCATAATTATTACCTGCCGTATATCCCGCGCAGATATTCATTAAAAGGTGTCATTAAATTCATTACCGGCAAGTTTTCTGTATCGATCAAGCAATGGTGGTTGTACTCCATATTCGATAAGTTCTAAAGGCAGGAATGAATGTAGACCTTTCAATTTAAACACAGATTATAGTTAATCCTTGGGCATACAACCTAAAAATAATTCTGTCACTACAATTCATATACAGAACTCGACCTTAATTTTTATACTAATTACGTGCAGGACACTAAAACTAATAAACTGCTCAACATGGACAACGCCAAAACGAAGGCTTGGTAATTGTAATTGGTTGTCTTATAGACACTTACCTAGTTATCGATTATACAACACAATTTTATTGACATTAAACTTGGTGGGTGACCTTGTTGTTTTTTTGGATTAGATAAATTATTGATTTGGTTCTATTTCTTTTCATAACTAATACCTAGATGGCGTTACTAGTTGTGTAGTTATTGGTCAGAATATTGCAGTATTGCACTCCTCATAACCTCTTGAGTAAAAATGTTCTGTGCTCATAACATAAGCGAAGCGTTGAGGTGGGTACTATTTATAATTTGTTTTGTTGTTACGATAGGTGGAACCGAGCGATTACCTACAGGTAAATCGGGTTCCCGTAACGGGATATAATTTAGCACAGTCTACTATCTATCTACTGCTGCTGACTTCGTCTGCGTGGAACTCAGAATTCCTTATATAGGTCCATGGACTTAATAAAAAGAAATAGGTCATAGCACAGTATCAACTCGAGGCGTTCAGTATTACTTGTATGAAACTCCCTACTGCAAAGCACACTAATCGGAATCGTAACGTAAAACGACTTGCCTCGGGACAAGCTCACGAACCGCCGTATGGCGCGTGGTCAACCAGTGGTCCCCGCTATTTTATATGCTCAGAGCTGCTGATCCTTTGGTTACGTGCTTACGTTAGATTGACGCCTGTTTGACGGCGAGGCGAAAGGCGATACGGTGACGATCCCTTTCAGAGTTGATATGTGTGCTATGACCTTATAACAGCAACTTTATGGTAGGTTAGGTACCTACATTAAAATTATCTCCATGTAATAATAACTATCCCACACTAACTTAACTATTTATGGAATAAACAATATCCTGCGGGTAACAGCTGTTTGTGTGCCAAATATCATCCGAATCTGCTCAGCCGTTTCTACGTGATTGAGTAAAAGGCATTCAAATATTCACTTTGTCACTTATAAAGCTCCACCAAAGAAAAATTGCCAACTTTTGTGTTGTATACACGTGTTGGTGACAAGTTTCTGTAATCAACTTGTTTTAGCAACAAAAATCGTAAACAAATGTTGAGAATCGTGTTTCCGTTATTAGCGGTAAACATCAAAAGAAAGCTCGTGTTGCCGATATTTATTCGCTCATTGGATATGCTTATGGTGCGGCTACACTACCAGGATATGGCAATAATTATGGCCATTATTCAAACAATACTTAGGTGTAGCCACGATTTATGGGCATAATAATCTTGCAATGCCAATCAATTGAATGAATATGGCATAAGTATATGACAGTAGGCAATAGCTCCGGTGGCGGTCTTTTTCCGCACATCAAAGAACATTGCCGCGGTAATTAATGTGTGTGTGGCCACACCTCAGTTTGTTGAACTTCGTTCTGTTCACTGTGCAACATGAGTTTACCAGAAATGTAGGTGTCGACCGACTGAAGATATTTACACTCAAAGAGCATTATGGGATTCAATGGATGATAATTATAAATATAAAGGACGCATGGAAGACTCTCATCGATGCTATGGGGCTACACGAACTTGAAATACGAAGAAAAAAAAAACCATACCTATGTGTGCAATTAACAAACACGGCAGAAATGAAACTTCTGAAAAGTAGCCTACCCTACGTGAGATTGAAATGCATAGATTATAGAGTATTCCTTTAGAGCAAAAATGTTCTGTGAATGTGATTACTTTCTTGGACCAATATGAATTACGTTACTCTTTGATAGAGTATCAGGAGTATTATTGGAATCCGATAAATGTAAGGTATATTGATGTGAAACATCTAATGCGGAGGGAGGGTAAATCGGTTGTTAGCGTGGTGACGTTTTTGTTGTACTTGTCCCATTCAAATCTTACAAGTTAAATTTGACACACTTCCCGGTTTCCGATTGAGCTGAAATTTTACAAGCATGTGTATATCTGATGATGGAGCTAGAAGGTGGACATAGGAACTATAATGAAACGGCCCAACCCCATCGAGTTTGGGCTCGTATGATTCGTCTTGCCGAATACTTTGTGTCTAGATGGTATCCAGGGGCTGATGATGAAGCTGGATGGTGACCTCAGTAACTCTATAATGAAATGACGCAACCCCGTCGAATTTGGACACGTTTGATTCGCCTTGATGAGTACTTTGTCTTTAGATAGTATCCAGGTTCTGATGATGGAGCTGGAAGGTGGCCATGCGAAACTCTATAATTAAATGGCCCAAATCCATCTCGAGTTCGGGCTCGTTTGAAGTGTCCTCACTAGAACTTCAGTTATAGATGATATCCAGAGTCAGACTCTGGATATCATCTATAGATATATATCTAGGAACTATAATGAAACGGCCCAACCCCATCGAGTTTGGGCTCGTATGATTCGTCTTGCCGAGTACTTTGTGTCTAGATGGTATCCAGGGGCTGATGATGGAGCTGGAAGGTGACTACAGTAACTCTGTAATGAAACGACGCAATCCCATCGAGTTTGGAATCATTTGATTTGTCTTGAAGAGTACTTTGTCTCTATATGGTATCCAGGGTCTGACGATGGAGCTGGAAGGTGGCCACAGTAACCCTGTAATGAAGCTACGCAACCCTATCGAGTTTAAACTCGTTTGATTTGTCTTGAGGAGTACTTTGTCAAGTTATGATCATTTTATTTCTACAAAATAATTTCGTTGTTTTCACATCTGCTAGACGTCCCGCGACGGCAAATTGTTTATTTTAATGGAGCATTAAAATTCATTTAAATTTTGTTTTCTGCAACGATATAATGGTTGATTAACGTTTAAAGCATAAAAATATGTATGAAATAGAAATACTGTCTAATATTACGTACCGAAAAGCCATCCTTTTTTTGTACTTTTAATGTACTATTTCGGCATTTCTTCATCGAACAATTGGCATTTTGATACGCTTCGTTTACTCGCGCGTCGAAACAACACTAAACGAAAGGAGTGCAGGAAAGCGTAATCTGCACTCATTTATAGTGGACACTTTTGGCGCCAAATTGTGGATCAAATAACTTTAAATTGTAAAATTAAACTTACTATATTGGATTAATGAATGTAAATGCGTTCCGATAGGTGGCGTTGGTCATTAAGACAAATGTGATGAGGAGATTGGGTATGACCGAAAGGTAGTGCGGTAGCTCAGTGGATTAGAGCACATCCACGGATTGGAAGGGCCGCAGGTTCGATTCCCGCTCGCACTAAAGTTATCTTTTTCCTCATTCACAAATAATAATTTGTACTTTGTGGATCTTCTCTCTTTATACATCAATGCATTTATGTTTGTTTCTTTATCGTGACGCATTTTCGTTTCATCGAGTTTCAAATCACAATGATTTTAAAGAAGTTTCACTTCAAAGTCTTTATTCTTCTCAAATTATTATTATCATCTCAATCCCTCTATGTACCTACTTTTCTTATTTTGAGGCTTGATCGTAGCTAATATTAATGCACACTTGCCGGGTGGGGCCGGCTTTAGAATTGTCCCACCCCTCTCTACCCACGGGAGTCGTAAGAGCGGACTAAGGGAATACAGGGGGAGTGGGCAGCAGCACTCCCTCGAGTATTAACAACATCCACTGTGATCGCCAACCCGCCTGCCAAGCGTGGAGATTACGGCATTATCCCCCATGACGGGACCGCACGTTGTGGCGTTCTCTTGGGGAGGCCTATGTCCAGCAGTGGACGTTGAAAGGCTGATGGATGGATGGATGGAATATTTATGCTTCCGTTTCTTTTTGCTTAACATAATAAATTCCGCGGCTGCATAATATCATCATCGTTCGAAGATATTTTGCCAACCACACCTACTGGTGGAGACAGCTAGTCGTCAACTAAAATGTTTCTCAAAATTATTGCCGATTTGTTTCAATTTGGTGGAGACACGCAATGGTAGCAAAAAGTTGGTGTTTTTGTTTTTAAGTTTTCAAATACTTGGAAACACGAAATTTACCAACGATTTTGGTGGAAACTGGAAACGTATATATGTCACCTACTAGCTTCTGCCTTAATATGTCAATCTAGGGCACATTAATGATGTCCATGCAAAAATAGCTATAGCACCGGTAGGTACTTACCATTCGACCACCGAAGGAATGTAACACAGTTCCAGTGGCCCGCCAATAAAGGCGGAGAGACGGCACACGGCGGGTTTCTTTTGTGGATGAAGGCCCCACACTACCCTGTTCGTTGCCCCGAACGACGGTGTGCGGTTAGCAAATTTTTTCCTGCCTTAACAAAAAAGAATAGACGTCGCGGGACGTCTACTAGATGTGAAAACATCGAAATTATTTTGTAGAAATAAATGGAAATTGACATAAATCATCATTTTCAGGCCCTGGATACCATTTAAAGACAAAGTACTCATCAATACGAATCATACGAGCCCAAACTCGATGGTGTTATGTCGTTTTATATTGCAGTTCCTATGGGCACCTTCTAAATCCATCATCAGACACTGGATACTATCTAAAGACGAAGCACTCGCCAAGACGAATCAAACTCATTAGGGTTACGCTGTTTCATTATAGAGTTCCTATATCCACTTTCCAGCTCCATCATCAGATCAGCTCCATGTCATCATTATATTGCATTGTCACGCGATATACATATGCGAGTAAAATTTCAGCTCAATCGGAAACCGGGAAGTGTGTCAAGTTATCTTGCAAGATTTGAACGGCACAAGTAAAATAAAAGCGTCGCCACGCTAACAGCCGATTTTACCCTCCCTTCGCATTAGATGTTTCACATCAAAAAATAAGGTACTTACCATTCATTTCTTCTGGATAAAAACTAGTCTATCTTTTTCTGGGCCCAGACTAATCTATAATATGCATGATGATCGATTCAGTAGTTTCGAACAGTATTTAGTGGTAGAGCCTGGCTTGTCCCAGCACGAATAGTCCGGCTCAATCACGAAATTAACACCCTTTCACAGTTCAGAGCGAAACAACGGTAGGTACTTATTCCGGATTCTCCTTCGAAGCCCAAACCCACTCTTTATCATCTTCCATCTTCTATCCCTTTCTTTTGTAGTTGGTGATGCACGAATGATGGTGTTGCAAGCGTCTTAATAGGCATGCTTGTTTGCCACCTGCACTTGCGCTTACATTGTTACCTAAGTATTATACAACTTTTTTTAAGGCGGTAAATAATGTACCTAACCGCACAACCCGTCATTCGGGGCAACGAACAAGGTAGTATGGGGCCCTCACCCACTAAATAAACCCGCTGTGCACACAGCCAATGTTCTGCCTGTGTTGGCGGGCGATTGGTACTGTGCCACATTGCTTCAGTGGTCTGCTGGAGAGTTACCCTTTCGGGTACCCACCCTTTAAAGCTTTCAATCCTGCTATTGAAAATGAGATGAAATAAAATCCAAATATAAACTTAAAATAACTTTATTATAAAAACATGCGTGTAAGTTTACACTTACAAAATACGGATTGTACTCAATGTACGTTAGGCACATATTGGTGTGGCTGGTTATAAAATATAAAGGTATCATTTGTCTAAATGATACTAGGAAATAGTCAATTTAATGATAAAAAAGAAACGAAACCATTATTTAAATTTAGAATACATAATTGGCGGAAAATTGAAAAAACATACCTGTCATATAAGTTTCTAGAAGAAATATCTTTTAAAAAATATAACGTCATACCAACATAAATAACAAAACACATCGCACAACGACAACTTAATCTCAATGTCAGTCTCACATTAAAATTATTAGCTTTATAACTTTTGTAATACAAAATAATGTTACAAGACAATTAAAAATTCCTAATGTGGCAATACATCTACAAAATAAAGTAATAAAAACAGCAGCCTTATTTATCCGCCACAACAACAACTAAAATACTTATAAAAAAAAACACTTCAAATCAAAAACAAATTCTAAAGTTTAAAAATACACATTTTGTAATCAAACTTAAATCTAATAAAATATTTGTATTTAGGTAACCTCTAAATTTACGACGCATTCGTGGAAAAATGTATTACATACACGATTTCAACGTCTAACACGTCAATTGCCGATGACGCGACATCGCGTGATAGCGATTTTGCCCATACAACTATTCACTCGATATCGTGGGGTCTAATCTAATAACTATATCTAAAATGGGCTCGGCACAGCAGAGCTGCACATATTAAGCATTTTGTTTACTTTGTATTTCGAAGCAAGGGCTTTTTGGGCACCACACATGCTAAACCGTAAAAAAGCTGCTCCCATAGATAAATTATTACAATTCATAATTCTGTAAGGCACAATAGATTACATAAAATCAAAGCTGTTAACTAAAACCTTGAAACATTATCCAAACAATGAACAAATTAAATGTTTGACTACAATGTGCTAGCATACCAAAAAAAAGTTAATAGTGCACACAAAAAAAAATTTTAAACCATATGGATAGAACTTTAGTCTATTATTTATGGCAGTTTTAAAAATAGTTTTTAATTAATTCCTTTTTCAAAAACAAACAATCATTTAAAAACTGCATCAGATAATTTGTAGACTTGTTCCAACAAAACTCTTCAGTTTCTTATCTTTAAAGTTTTTAATAATGGTCATTGTTTTGAGTATTTGCCAATGACTTATTTAGGGTAGATTTCTTCTTCACAAGTTTAATTAATCCAACAAGTCAAAGTCAAATCATATAAAATTTGTTATAGTGAAGTCAAAGTCATGCCTCAGTAAAGTGGTGGCGCCTTTACTGAGAAGCTTCTATGGAGTTATGGAGGCAACAAAAAAAAAACTCGTTACACTGCATTACATCACTTATGTACATACACAAATAGTTAATTATGTAGTAAAATGCCACCATTTTTTCAAATTAATTCTTGAAATAACAAGTTTTGGAAAATACTCTACATTATTTCGACATGATTCTTTTAGGTTCCCGCCAAAAAAATTAACCTTGAGAAATTTTCTGGCTAAATATAATTTCAAATAAGTAATATTTTTTTAGATCAGTTATTTTCAAAAAGAGAGTACAATCTTTTTGAAATTAATTGATGAGATTTTAGCCATCGTAATTTTTTGTAGAATCTACATATATAATGGTGCTTTTTAAAGTTTAAACTATGGATCAATGACACAAAGATAGTCAGCAAAAACATATTATTTATATATTTTAAGGTGCATGGCATTAATACAATAAAAGATTTTCATTATTGTTACAGCTTGAACTACCCTGAAGCAAAAAAATAAATATAAAAATCATGATAATATTAATGTTCTAAACACAAAGTGAAAAATGTGAAATCGAAAATAACAATGTTCATTGTACATACTTATATATAAAACAACATCATCTATTTGATAACCAGCAAAACATTTACAATAGTTCCAAACAATATTTTGTAATAAAAAAATTGTTGGCTTGCTGTTTTAGTAATAGTAATCTAAAATAAAAATTTAGATTTAATCTAAAATTAAAATTTAGCTTATAAAAAACTATAGTACATTAGTTAATATTGAAAATGACAGCAGCAGCCGCTATTGAAATAAATTACTTTTATAATTTTTGTATCTTGCATTTTTTTATTCTCAGTGCCGTAAATATGGTGCCCAGGCACAGGGCGCAGACCCTTTAGCGGCGCAAAAATCACCAGACCAGGGGGGTTAGGCAGAATCTCACATCTTACATGTCGATCGTGATTATCGTGATCACTGATTGGTTGAGAGATCACCGTGATTGGCCAACGGATTATTGTAACATCACGCATCGTTTTCTCTACCAATCACAAGCGAGTCGATACGATGTCGATTGTGAGATAAAAGATTCCGTCTAACCCCCCAGGGGGGTTAGGCAGAATCTCATATCTCACATGTCGATCGTATCGTGATCACTGTGATTGGTTGAGAGATCACCGTGATTGGCCAATGGATTATTGCGACATCACGCGTCGGTTTCTCAACCAATTACAGTGATCACAATACGATCATCACGTGAAATATGAGATTCTGCCTAACCCGCCAGGATCACAAACAATACCTATTATTTATAGCGTAATACGGTACACCTGTATCACTCTGCTATGTGCAAATAAATACTCATCATTAAGTATAACGTAGTTTTTAGATGATAGATTTATTAATAACGTAGTTTAGATTATAGATTTATTTTTATAAACCTTAAATTTTATTGAATCAGGTAAGATTAGAACAGTTTAAGGGCGCATTTACATAAGCACGCACCGGGCGCATAAAAGGCTTAGTTACAGCACTGCAAACACTACACACAATTTCACTAACTACTTAATGTATAGGAGGCCTTGTTTAGACGTCTGATATTATGTGAATATGACATATAAACATGTAAAAAAAACTAAAATAGAGGTCAAATTGAACATAATTTGTTATTATTTGGTAATGAAACAATTTCAAAAACAGTCCTTATTAATTACGATAATGGTCTCCAGATTTTTAAACTAGATCAATACAATAAGGTATATTGATTATAAAATTAGGCAAAAACGTAGTACACAAACCATATACCTTCGGTTAAGATTTACTGTAATAAATTGTGAAGCATTTTATACATCATGATATCATACAAATAACTTTTAGTGCTGTAACTCCAAAATAGTGATAGTAACATATGGCTTGCGTACTAAAAATGTTGGTTGATATAAGTAGTGTCACAAATATCGATATTTTTTGTAGTCAAAATATTAAAAACCATGATTATGATTATTTTTAGTAGTCAAAAAGATATAATGAGGTCAAATGTCACACCCAATATAGTGGTGTAACCGATATTCATAATTAAGCTTGTTAATCAAGATGAGTCTTAAGAATTGTCAGATCTGAACTCCTCCATTTCAATCCGTGAACGAGATCATAGATACAATTATACAAGAGAAAGCGAACAATGAAAATATAGTAAATATGGATCTGGGGAACGGATTCAACTAAGCTTCAGCAAATTTGTCCAGCAGCTCTTGAGTGACTCAAGTTATGGAAAGGATTTCCTTTCAAAGGGCCCGAATTGGAAGAATCAATATTAAGGTTCCTTAATGATAATTTCACTCAAGAATTTTTGTTATTCTTTATATTTTCTTTTTTGTCTAAAACCTAACTTATTGTCTTGCAAGCAAGCACACGTGCAAGCAAGCATTACTTTTATATCAAACATAAAAAAAATTGGAATAATAAGTGCTTTTATAAAAATTGTAAAATCTATAGAGGTCAATTTCCTATCTTAATAATTATACATTTTTATAAAATGTAAGCTCAAAACTTTTCAAGTCATAATTGAGATCAGTTATTGATTGTATAATTGGTAATATTGAGATCATAATTAGTGCTTATATACTATTAAACATTTGAAGAAATAATATCAAGTGTGCTCAGTTTTACACATTTCAATCTAGTAATTTTTCTATATGACCATTATCACATAAAAAATGAGCTTAGTCTTATCTAATACTCGTTTTTATGGAGAACATTTTGAGCTTACTCTTCACATTGTGCAGAGTAAGCTTAAATTAATACCTGCGTCTCCCATTGCTCTTGATGCGGGTATTCTTTAAGGTTATTGTGGTAGACTGTAGCGGCATACCATTGTTGTTGCTCCTTAGTACTGGACAGTAGGTGCTGTGAAAGAAGAGAGAATAAGATCAATATCATGGTACATATTTTAAATACACATCAGGTAGAGATGGAGTGAAATGAAAAAAAAACTCGTATAAATTAGAAAATTTATAATTTTCAGTAGAATAAACTGTGGGTAAAACTAGGTATAAAATAATTATACTTACATAGTATGCGCATTGTCTCCAGTTGCCCCACATTCAGAGCATACATGAGACCTTAAAATAGGGCACGTCACAATATTCATATCGCCCACTCTCTCTTTAACTGTATGATTCATATAAACCAAAGGGGTTTCTCCATTTTTGCGACAGAATGTACACATTTTAGCTGGCCTTATATCAAATCTTGACGTATTGGCAAAGTTCGGCTGGTTTTGCAGGACTGGTGTTGTAGGTATTCGTGGTAAAAGATTTCTCGCAGAATTAGGTGAAATATTTGAAAATGGTGGTGAAAACATTGGTGAACTGACAGAGGAAGTTCGATAGTTGTAATTAGGTGTTGTGGAACGTGAAGAAACTGGCATTCTAAATTCAAAACCTTTTTGTTCCATGGGAAATAATTCATAAAATACATTTTTATTGTATTTCTTGTGTTCCGACGCTGGGGGTGTGCTTGAGAACAAAGGTTGTTGGTCTTCACAATGCCATATTGAATTGTTTAACTCATCTTCAAATGGTTTTGGTATTGGTTCCAATGTTGGTGTCAAATGTATATTATTGTCAAAGATCTTTCTGCCAACTATAGGCCTTTGGCGTCTCACTGGATATTGAAATGAAGATTCAAATGTTTGGTTTACAGATTGTGATCTGTCACAGTGTGACATGTCCGGGAATGAACCTGATGATGCGGAGTCAGCAGAACTTGAGGATCTGTTAAACGATGTTGACTGATGGAACGGTGAATGCACAGTAGTGTTACTAGTGTTTGGTGTGTGATGGAAATCTGGAATATATAAGACAAAAGATTTAGGAAACAATTTCAACTGATTGATTGTATAGGTGTTTTTTTCGTTGATTATTTATAACTTCTTTTTTATTGCCAGAAGAGGCAGCCTACAAAGATTACGTGTCTCTATTACTACTTATTGTGCCTTTCCCGAATCAGATAGATTGAAAACACAATAACTTTTGCCTGAACTAAGATAAAAAACCTGATTATTCGTTGCTACTACAATGAATTAAAAAAAAACTACTCACGACGTCACGACTGAAAATAGTTTCGTAAACATTCTGTACTATATAAAATTTAATTTATGTATGTAAAACACGTTTCTCACAAGATAAGATGAGAAGCTTTTGTTCAAACTCACCATTTTCAGCATTTTCTGGAAACAATCTGTTCATTTCAGTCATGTATTCGTATGTACTTTTCGTGGGATACATTTTCCTATCTGTAAATATCAAGACGGGATCATTTTAATTATTGTAAATACGATACTTTATATTGTAAATAAATACTATAGTAAAATTTTGTTGTGAGAGCGATTGAAAAAAAAGTTCATTGAAAGAAAGTTTGCACTTGGGGACGTGACGTGACGTCACCAAAAGCCATATCCATGGTCATTTTGCAACTTAAACACACGATAAATTTTTTTTAGATAATATTTATTGTTAGATAAATTGTGTAATAATAGCGCATTCAAATTAATTTAATATTGATGAGTACCAATTATCCAAATTATTGAATATAAACAAAAAGTATAAATTCGATTATGTTTTCTTAGGTAGGTACTTGCGAAGTGTACCTATGTCGATAAAAAAACTTTCAAAAAGCATCTTATTTACACTCAATAGCAGGAATTTTAAAATAAGATTTTTTATCACTAGTTTTAATTTTGTAATCATTTATCGAAAACTACAGTATGAAAACCGAATGAGTTAAAAATCGAGAACTAAAGTAGTCTAATTGGATTAGGATAAATTGGAAATTAATGAAAATGAAGTCGCTAATTTAATTTTGTATTTTACAATACCATATTTATAGGTACGACATAACGACACATACTCTGCAATATTATAGGTAGGAATAGAAGAGGACAGGGCGTAGAATCATAAGGGCCAAGGAAATTTATGCTGTTAGGTACCTAATAAAAAAGGCATAATTTTATTCAGTCAGATAGAAGAAAAGCACATAGGTAAGGTACCACTAGCAAATTCCATAGAATATTTATGGTGCCCAATACAATTTTTAAAAGATAGTAGGTGACCTACCTCTCAGAATAAGTTTATACCTACTGTTTTATTTATAAATTACCTACTCAATTAACTTACGTAGACTTCGCTGAATGAATAATGTCAATTTTTAAATATTATTCAGTATTATTCTCATTCTCGTCATCAGTATATTTGTTATTCAAACATTAAAAATAAAAAACACGAGATCACAATGGATCTCAATTTGTTTACTGACGTTATCACGTTACGTAACATTTGCCAAATTCATAAACAATAAATAATAACTTACCCATTAAAATCTGCTAGACAAATGAAATGAAAATGAAAACTCGCTACGCGTAATATTGTTATATTAGCGCAAACACGACATTCCACGAATAAATTTGAAGGAGATGTGAAATTAAAAATAACATTTCGTCGCTTTTCGGCATGGTACAAAGGTTGCCGACAAATGTACATGTTTAGTAGTTAAAGTACTCTTAGAAAGTTTCCTTAGTAGGGTTCGATTCCGTGTAATTAAATTTTCTAACTTTTAAAGTTGATGGTCCCCGATTCGTAATTTTTAATATAATATTTGATTTATTGAGTATTGTTTACGTAAATTTTGTACTAAAAACTATATATTTTAAGTGAAGTATTTATTTTGTTGTATAAAATAAAGTAAAGCTACATTGATTGAACAATGACAAAGAACGCCGACTTCAGTCGGCGTTTGATCAAAGAAATGCCGACAACGCGAACGGCACGTGTAAGAGTGTATTCCGCTATTTGATACTAGATGGTGCTGTTTTTAATTTTGAATGAAATATGTTTTGGTTTTTTACTAGCGGAAGGCACATTAAATTTTCGCATGAAATGAAAAAATACCACCAAGCTTTGCTTGGTCTTTTATTTTTGTTGCATTTTTTCAAAGAAGATACCAAATTAGGCAAACATGAATATACCTACAAGCATATCGTTTACAACAAAATTGTTTTATCGCCATCTCGTATAGTTTTTGAGTACTAATATGATAATATCTTGATTATCTTGTAACAAAACGACAAGAGATGGAAACGAATGTCTAAAATTGTTTTTTGTTCTTTCTACAGAGCGAAACATGGGTTTTTAGAATAATAATAAATATAGGTATATACCTATATATGTACAATACCTATATGTATTATAAATCTAATAAGTAGGTACCTAATTAAAATTCTATGTAGATAAAAGATGTATCCAAATCATTAGAGCTTTTTTCGCTAAATAATAAAGTTAAGTAGGCACCTTTTACTTACAAGAATTGCTCGATTTAAATTTAGTCGTACCTACTCGTAGGACGTAGCCCATTGTACCAATTGTACACTCGTCACAATCAGCAAGGTTAGGCAACTTCCGTTCGGCTAGGATCAGATGGGTGACAAAAAAGTGACACCTTGTTGTGAACACCTTTTTTTTTTGTTTAGGCGGGAAAAAATGTACCTACCTAACCGCACACCCCGTCGTTCGGGGCAACGAACAGGGTAGTGTGGGGCCTTCACCCACTAAAGAAACCCGCCGCGTGCCGTCTTTCCGCCTGTGTTGACGGACCATTGGTAGGGTAGGTGTGTGTTGGATTACTTCTGTGGTCCGCCGATGGCTTGTTGTAAAATCCTATCCTCCTATGTGCGACGGTACGCAGTACGCGACACGTAGTGATGTGACGTATTGCGACTAATGGTAAGTACCTACCTACTTTAATCGCGTTTCGTCGCATGCATTCATATTAGGCGACAACGTAGTCCATAAGTACATACCTACAACCTCTATTTGATATTTTCGTGTCCCGTCGCGTCATATTACCGCGTTTGTCGTTCACCTTTTTTTTTTTGTTAAGGCGGGAAAAAATGTTCCTAACCGCACACCCCGTCGTTCGGGGCAACGAACAGGGTAGTGTGGGGCCCTACGTTTGTCGTTCACCTAGGAGTCTAGGAAATCGGGTTAGGTGGGTCGTGAAGTCGTGGACCGTGAAAGTCAGATAAGCAGTAGCTCCGTACAAATACTGGTAGATCAGCTAGAACCGAAAAGATCAGAAGTTATTCAGAAGACGACTTCAATAAGTCTTGAGTGTTGGGTCACAAAATATGGGTTAGGGCTAGGAACCACTGAAGTAATGTAACACAGTCCAGTGGTCCACCGATACAGGCGGATACAGCACACGGCGGTTTTGTTTATTGAGTGAGGCACACTACCCTGTGCGTTGCCCCGAACGAAGGAGTTTGCGCTTAGTTAGGTAGGTACATTCTTTCCGCCTTAACAAAAAAAAAAACATGCAGTCTTTGGGGATTGCTGATAGAAGTGAAACTAAATAGGTAGCTATAACTTGTGAATTGTATCGTCGAGCTATTAGATTATTATTTTTGAATTATTTTTGGTTTGTAAAGAAGTGTTATGTTATTAACTTACTTAGTTAGCTCAGATCAAATAAAAAAGTTAAGATGGAACTTTGCGAACAACGAAGTGAGGCCGGTTTTATAAAGATGTAGTGCATGGGCCGGTGTTGCAATCATAATTCAAATTACCCCAATATTACAAAAATAATGTTACTAATTGTTAAATGTTAAAACACTGTAGAACAAGTGTTCTATCAGCCATTCGGACGCGAAGTGTATGTAAAAAATAGTGGCGGTAGTGGATAAGGGAAGAATAATATTTTGAAAATAAAATTACAGAGTATTTAATTTTGTGCATTATTATTTATTTAAAAACCTTTGTGCAGAATTAATTTCTTGTAAGATTGCCTCTTACTTTCAATCGATTTGGAAATTGATTCTAACTTAGCAATATGGTGGAAGCTAATGCTTAGGTATTTCTCAGTAACGCACCGTATTAAATTAATTTTATGTTCGTGCCCAGCATATTCGTGTTTAATCTCTAAATTGATAAAAACCTAGTTGTTGCCCTGTTGTTTCACACAAATGATGGTGTGCTTTGCAAGACAGTCAAGTGCACCGCCCGTTCCCCTGTAATTTAATGCAATATGCAGAAGCGATGCAACAACAAAAACCAATTAGGTACACATTTATACCATTACTTCTCTCTACACGTGTTTTGCCGCTCCACAGGACACCCTCGGGGTAACTATTACGACAAGCGATTGTATTCCGTGTGGTGACGGACTAAGAATACAAGTTAACCACCCCATTCTTTCCCACGTGTGTCGTATGATGCGACTAACAGCCGGTGTCAATAATCTACCTAAGGGAAGCAAGCAATTATCATCCATTGCATGACTGGTGTTGGGCTGGGTACCAATTACCACTGAAGGAATGTAATATGGTTCCAGTGGCCTGCCAATAAAGGCGGATAGACAGCACACGGCGGGTTTCTTTAGTGGGTGAGGGCCCCACACTACCCTGTTCGTTGCCTTGAATGACGAGGTGTGCGGTTAGGAAAATTTTTTCACGCCTTAACAGAAAAAAAAGGGCTGGGTACCAATTAAGAGTACCCGTAATTGCTATTGGGCCCGCTAACGGGTTGGTAAAAAGCACATCAGTCTGTTTTGGTTGTAGCAGAAGATGCCGTTTATTTTTTCATTTCATATCTGTGACATGAAATGGTGAGTAGCGGCTTCACCATACTTCAGGTATAGTAGTCCATGAGCGACTATTACCATTTACCATACGCAATAAAAAAAATACATTAGTTGAAAAATACATTAGTGTATTGTTGTTTTGTAATAACACAAATAAAAATTTTTCTACACAAATACCTAGACCGATCGTTCAAATCGATCACGTCAGCTTTTAAACTGCACACTAAAACTGTACACTAAATAACATTTTAACAGTCTCTCCTACATTGGGCAAACAAAGAGATATAACAACTCGGATCAAAGAACACATAGCTGACGTGAAGCACCGTCGCTATACAAAGTCTGCAATTTGTGAGCACACACAGGACCACACCCGCCATTACATTAGGTTTGACAAACCTCAAATCCTCGCAAAAGAACATCGATATCGCCCTAGAATGATACGTGAGGCCTCACCAAACAGAATACAAGAAGGCACACCACGAGATTGCAAGACACAGTTAGCGCTTATTGTGTAGATAAAACCCACAGTAGTGATTAGTATTAGTTATTACATTTTTTAAAAATTTTAAACTTAATTAGCTTTCAGTAATTCCGTACAAAAATTTAATAATCCATAACAGTTGTTGCCTACTGAGTTTTCTGGCCGGATCTTTCTCAGTCAGGCCGCGTTCCGATCCGGTGGTAGCTTGTTAGTCCTAGCTTTTGGCAAAATCAATATATTTAATAATATAAACTAATAACCAAGATTGTCTTCTTACTGGTAGTAATTGGTAGTTTATGGTAGAATTTTTGAGCACTAAAATAAACAAAGAAAAAAAAATAGTTTAAAGAGGAGTATTATACTCATTTTAATATACTAACTTAAAGTCTCATACATTGTAAGCATAAAAAATTTGAAGTAAATATTTTAATTGTGTTTCTAAACGAATATTAGGTGGGTTAAAATAAATAAACCAAAAATTTTGTAAAATCATATACTGTGGGTAGATGAGACCGTTGAAATAACATATCAGCCTTGGACGTCTATCATCTAAGTCCACCGTGATCACGAATGCTGTAAAGTATTCGAAACGTCCGGACAGTAGTAAAATCAAGTAAACGCGATAGATTCCGTGAACGAAGTTTTATTTCAAAATATGGTAAACTATAACACTATAACAGTTTATAATGGCAACACTTGTATGTTTCAAGCAATAAACTCAAATTTTATTTTGATATATTGAAAATAAAATATTGGTTTCCAAGTTTACTTGTGTGAAATGTGATTCCATCCTGCTTTTTATCTCTTGTAGTCATGGACGTTAGTATGGTTTTTACACCCTTTCACAACACAATTCGGCATTTTGACGTGACAACGTCTTATAAATTGGTTTGCCGGGTGACACTTCAAGAAACTGCGTTACGCTCCGCTCACGTTATGCGCTCACAATGAGAGCGAGTGAGAGGCACGCGTCCCTTCCACTCGGGCATGGTTAGCCCGCCTAAGAGCGAGAGAGACGAAGAAATAAAATTTTGTTAATATGAAATTCAGTGCGAGATTCTTTGTATAAATTAATGTTTTAAATATAATTCTTTGTATAAATAAATGTTTTAAATTGTTACTATTATTTCATCCTTCTTCCTACTATACGAATGAATATTCACATTAAAATTATTTTACCACTCAAAGTCGTTGTCACGTAAAACTTTCGCCCGTATACCGACTTTACAGGCAACCAATTTTTTACTTTGTAAATTATGTTATTTTTGAAGCCGTTATAATCGACGCGCTGCGGTAGCTGGACTGACAATTCAATGCGTAGTTTCGTTATACGTGTGTGCGTGTAATTGTGTATTTACACGGCAAGGCGTAGTTTTAACCAAAGATGTTTTAACCGGCCTCACTTCTTTGTTCGCTGCGTACCATCTTAAATTTTTTATTTGATCTGAGTTAGTTACTAAGTTTTAACTTCTAAAGGGGTGTTCGGCGACGATGACGCGAGTTCCATGATTTTTGTTCACCCAAAAAGTAGGTACTCAACGCGCCTAAAGAAGATCGGAGCGTTCGGTGACGATGACGCGAGTTCCATGATTTTTGTTCACCCAAAAAGTGCTCAATGAGCCTAAAGAAGATCTGAGCGTTCGGTGACGATGACGCGAGTTCCATGATTTTTGTTCACCCAAAAAGTGCTCAATGAGCCTAAAGAAGATCTGAGCGTTCGGTGACGATGACGCGAGTTCCATGATTTTAGTTCACCCAAAAAGTGCTCAACGAGCCTAAAGAAGATCGGAGCGTTCGGCGACGATGACGCAGCCTTAAGAAGATCGGAGCGTTCGGCGACGATGACGCGAGTTCCATGATTTATGTTCACCCAAAAAGTGCTCAACGAGCCTTAAGAAGATCGGAGCGTTCGGCGACAATGACGCGAGTTCCATGATTTTTGTTCACCCAAAAAGTGCTCAACGAGCCTTAAGAAGATCGGATCGTTCGGCGACGATGACGCGAGTTCCATGATTTTTGTTCACCCAATAAGTGCTCAACGCGCCTAAAGAAGTTTTCACTTCATAAAGGCTAGGAATATGGTGATGTGGACGTGAAAAAATTAAAAGGGGGACTTTCAACATAAAATTTCACGGGCTCAAAATATACCCCGACTCAGATCAACCATTTTGTTTATCACACAAAGAGTTGTCCTGTATGAGAATCGAACCCACAACACTCGGAAGCAAGGCCGGTACCTACCTGCCTAAACCACTCCGCCATCTATGCAGTCAAGTCAGTAGAAAATTATTATTTTTAGTTTTTTATCATTTATTTTTCTTTAAAGAGATCAAACCTATGAATTGTCCCACCTCTCTCTACCCACGGGATTCGTAAGAGCCGACTAAGGGAATACCGGGGGAGTGGGCAGCAGCACTCCCTCGAGTATTAACAACATCCACTGCGATCGCCAGACCCGCCTGCCAAGCGTGGCGATTACGGCATTATCCCCGATGACGGGACCGCTCTTTGTGGCGTTCTCTTGGGGAGGCCTATGTCCAGCAGTGGACGTTGAAAGGCTGATGTATGGATGGATGGAAAGAGATCAAACCCATGACGATATTTTGATTATGTTATAAGAACTCATTAACATCATGTTGTGTTAATTACAAACGAATATTAGATCTCTCGTTCAATTTGATTCAAAGATGGCGGCCATAAAACAAGATGGCGTTCGGTGCAATACCTACCTGCTTGTAAGAACATTTTGGTTTAGTATCGTATGACCGCTATGTTGCAATATTTCGTAATTTCACAATTAAAGTTCGGCCGCCCACAATCGCTAATCGGGTTGATCTAGTTAAAAATACCATAAGGTTTATTATTGTTTTGAGACTAAGATCATGTAGTAGAACGTAGATGTGGCGTTCGATTTTGTACCACACCTTTATTCATAAAACTTACTTTTTCACTTACGGTCAGAGTCCTCTGTCAGGACCAGAATATATATACAGACATCATGTGCTTACCGGTTGGTTGGTATACCAAATTTCGTTAAAATTCGTTAAGCAGTTAAAAATCCTAAAAACATAGCATCACACTTGTATCCCCGAAGGGGTAGGCAGAAGTGTATTACACACCCACGATTCGCAAACTATGTCAAGTCCCACGTAATAGGGGGCGAGCCTATTGCCGTCTATCTATATTTGCAAACTCCGGGCTGCTACTTAGATTTTTTTTTTTTTAACCAAAAAGCTCAGTAGCACCGCCCGACTCGGAGATCGAACCCGAGACCTCATGATCAGCATTTAGGCAATGTAACATAGTATCAGTGGCCCGCCAACACAGGCGGAGAGACGGCACGCGGCGGGTTTCTTTAGTGGGTGTGGGCCCCACAGTCCCACACTACCCTGTTCGTAGCCCCGAACGACGGGGTGTGCGGTTAGAACTTAGGTACATTTTTTCTCGCCTTAACAAAAAAAAAAGGATCCACCACTCTCATAATTTTAATTAAAAGTAGAATATCAGGGAATAACGCATTTTTACCTCTATCCAGGGAGAACGCAATAATAGGATTAAGGATTTTTAGTAACTATCATCTGAATGGCAGCGAAGTGGTTCGCCACCGTCGGCGCCGGCACGTCTCGTTTCCACGGGAGTGAAAAGTGGCCAACGAAAACATCATTATAAGGTAAGTTTAACAATTCGTTCTCTGATTTACTTCTCTGGTAAGCGTGAGTGTGTATGTATGTATTTACTTGAGTATGTAGGTACCCGAGTATTTACCCACTTATGCATCTACACTATACATCTGATCTTTTGAAAGAATAAATACGTGATGAGATTTGGAGCAAGGTCAACAGATTGCAATTATGGACCGATTGTGACCGGTGTCTTCAAAATATAGCTTAAATTATAAGCGCAAGCGATAGCGGGAAGATGCGGTAGCGATTATAGTTGCAACTTTGTGTTATACTAGCCTTTGCCCGCGGCTCCGCCGCAGTCAAAACCTAGTTTTAGGTGATATTTCAGGTTTCCGATATAGTAGCGGGATAAAATGTAAACCAGTTTTTAAGTCTAATCAAGAGCTATCAAATAAAAAAGTTCTATCAAAATCCGTTCTGAAGCTTTTGCGTGATGCGTGAACGAACAAACAGACAAACAGGTAAAAAATCTAAAAAAGATTGTTTTATGTTCAGTTCAGACACCCCCTATAACTATAGCCTTATATAGCAATTTTTATCAAATATCTTAACATGTACAGACACAGCTTAGGACTATCCGCTGTGAGCTCACGCATTGTATATCTAATATCATAGTAGTGAGTATATTGTTTTGATGAACTTAACGAGATTGACGCACAAATGTATCTGAATATAATTTGTATGGGGCTATCTTTGTTTATTTTGATGACTCTATCAAATGTTGCGATGTTAAATACTTATTGTATGTTAATTTGCTAAAAGAAGTCATTGTTGTACTTGGATGAAAAATGGCCGAATGGTTTTGGCGCGTAGTCATTTTTTAATTAATACAAGCGTATTAATACGCTAATGTTACACATTTTGAAATAAAACTAGGTACGTTTACGGAATCTATCGCGTTTACTTGATTTTACTACTATCCCGACGTTTCGAATACTTTACAGCATTCATGATCACGGGTGGACTTAGATGATAGACGTCCAAGGCCGATATGTTATTTCAACGGTTTCATCTACCCACAGTATATGATTTTACAAAATTTTTGGTTTATTTATTTTAACCCACCTAATATTCGTTTAGGAACACGATTAAAATATTTCAAAACTCTAAACAGCTGTTCAGACCTTGTGTATATATATAATGATAGTAAAAATAAATTCCGCAAAATTATTGCCGAAAATATGGATTGCGGTAAACTTCTGTAAACGGAATATTCTTTCTTATTTTGTTCTCTTTATTCTGTTTAATCTTAGTTATAGGCATATATTATTAAAATATTATATGAATTCAATATTAATGCAATTGTAATTCCTATTTTGATTTATAAAATACTTATTAATTTGTTATATATATTATGTAATACTTAATAATTATTGTATTGTACCTAACTGAAGTGTAGATAATATCAAATATATTAACCAATCTATAGTGCGTGCGGTGTTAATCAATAAATAATTGATTACACGATGTTTTGATCTGTGCCATGTAAATAAATGTTTGTATTATGTAAATCAATTGTTTATTATACTATAATAAAAAAAAAAAAGAAGTACACGTTTTTAACTCTAACCAAGACCTATCAAAAAAAAGTTGCCTTTTCCGTCTAGTAGCTTTTGCGTGATGTGCGAACAAACATAACATATACTTAGCATCACGCCTGTATTTCCCGAGGGGGTAGGTAGAGGTGTATTACACACCCACGGTTCGCCAGCTATGTTTAAGTCCCACGTAATAGGAGGCGAGCCTGCAAGAACAACCGGGTGACTACCCTTTCACATCTTTACACCAATGCTCTCTTTCATACATCGCTCTCTTACATTATCGTTACAAACAGACACTTCAATTCCATCCATCAGCCTTTTAAAAGTCCACTGCTGGACATAGACCTCCCCAAGAATGGGGGATAGTGCCGTAATCGTTACGCTTGGCAGGCGGGTTGGCGATCGCAGTGGATGTTGTTAATACTCGAGGGAGTGCTGCTGCCTACTTCCCCGCTATACCCTCAGTCGGCTCTTACGACTGCCATGGGTGGAGAGGGGTGGGACAATTCTAAAGCCGGCCCCACACGGCAAACAACACAATTGTGTTCAATGACCCTTATTTAGCTTCCCTACATATATAATATGGCTAAGCATCTCAAATACTAAAAATATATATAAAAATTCCCTACATACATATATTTTGCGGGGGAGTCGTGGGCGATAACGCATACTACTCACGTTATCTGAATATAAAATATATAAAATCTCATTATTGTGATAAACTCCTTATTTGATGAAAGTAATATCAAGTCGGCATGTTTGTTTTGTGACCTTGTAGCTCCATATTTGACTGTGGTATGTTTTTGTACTTGTAGTACGGTGGCTTAACTGGTGATCTGTGCTCAGTTCTCAAGTGCTGTCCTCGATTCTCGTCGTAACTATTATAAAGCTGTAACAGGGCTATGTCTGTACATTTAAGATAAATGTCTGTACATTTAAGATATTTGAGAAAAAAATGACTAAGTATTAGGCTATTTATGCTTGACTGAACACAAAACCACATTTTTAATAATTTTTGCCTGTTTGCTCGGTGGTGCAGCGGTAGTGTATGTGACTGCTGGCTATGAGGTCTCGGGTTCGATCCCCGGGTTGGGCAGTGTTATTAAGCTTTTTCGTAAAAAGAATAATTCTCAGTAGCAGCCTGGAGTTTGGAAATGTGCCCGGTAGACGGCAATAGGCTCGCCCCCTATTACGTGGGACTTAAACATAGCTGGCGAACCGTAGGTGTGTAATACACCTCTGCCTACCCCTTCGGGGAATACAGTCATCATGCTTGTCGTGTTTTTTTATTCTGAGTTGGTACGAAGTTCGCAGGGTCAGCTAAATTAAAATAACTTCCACCTTCTTCGAAACTAGCAATTAAAACAATACAACGTAATAACGTTGTACACTAATTACTTGAAAATAATTACGTAAGTCGTGTTCTATAGTTTCGTACGAGAAAGTTTCAAGGCGCTTCTCACGGATAACAAATCTATCTATCTCGAAGGTTTCATCTGTTTAGGAAGAGCAGAAGCACTTATTAGTTTTAATTGTGTTGCATCTTAATTCATGATTAATTAAACCAGATTAAATCATTATTTATTTATTCTAGCTTCTGAGAAAATTCTCATTTACAATGCAAGTACTGAAGGTACTCGAGCACTGATGTAATATCACACAGTACCAGTGGTCCTCCAAAACAGGCGAAGAGACGGCACACGGTGAGTATATTTAGTGGATGGAGGCCCCACACTACCCTGTTCGTTGCCCCCGAACGACGGTTAAGTATGTGCGGTTAAGTAGATTATTTCCCGCCTTAACAATGAAAAGCGCTGAAGGCATCCAGATATTTGTAAGATGGAGAGAGTTCATCCTGTCCTTGTCCTTAGAGGATATGGTGACGCACCGCTTACCATCAGCGGGGCCCGTATGCTTGTTTACCACCCACGTTGTATAAGAAAATGTGAAAAACGTTACAAAATTGATGACAAAATTAATTTCCTTTACAATTTTTTCATTGTGATTTTTTTTTATTTTGCTATTCTGGCCGTAGATCAATCCACCAAATTGAAGATCATAAAAATCTGTCCAGCCGTTCGTCGAGTTACAAATGGTGTAACTAACCCAACTTTGTTTTTTATTTATAGATACACGAATTTTTCTTTTACAAGCCATTGGTGTTATACTGTTCGTCTTTTTAATATTACGAGGGTGACAAACAAACATACGACTCACCGGAGCGGTTACCGTAGCGGTTACCGTAGCCTATAGACGCCAGCAACCTCAGAGATACTCGCTTGTGGCCAAATCCGAAGAAAGGGATACGTAGAGAGGAAGCATAACAAAGGCCTGCCACTGTAGTAATGTAACACACTTCCAGTGGTCCGACAATAAAGGCGGAGAGACGACACACGGCGGTTTTATTTAGTGCTATCCTGTTCGTTGCCCCGAACGACGGGGTGTGGTTAGGTCCTTTTTTCCCGCCTTAACAAAAAAAGGCAGGTTTAGGCCTACTACCACTGAAGTAATGTAACATAGTTCCAGTGGCCCCCCAATAAAGGCAGAGACGGAAAAAAAATTAAAAAAAAATATAAAAGGTTTATTACACTGATCTTCTGTAAGATGGTACTTTCCTAGTTAAGCTAGCTCACTTATTCTGGCAGAAGCAAGGTTCTAGTACTACTTTTTTTGTTGTTAAGGCAGGAAAAATGTTCCTAACCACACACCCCGTCGTTCGGGGCAACGAACAGGGTACTGTGGGGCCCTCACCCACTAAATAAACCCGCCGTGGCCGTCTCTCCACCTTTATTGGCAGGCCAATGGAACTATGTTACATTTCTTCGGTGGTACAGGCCCTACTACTACCCAAAGCCTTTACTAGTGAGAATGATTTTTGATATATTACGCTACGCTAGCCCAGTGTGGGTTGGCAGGTTTCCTCGCGATGTTTTCCTTCACCGAGCGTTATATATTTTGTAAATTACGAAACTCAGAGATGTGTAATGCGACCCAGGACTGGAGATCCAATTCACTTTGCAGTCCTTGGGTTTACTAGGCTTCCTAATGGTCGTATATCTTCCGTATGCTTGTTCGCCACCCATGTAGCATATAAAAAAACGACAGCTTTTTGGAAATACTGTAATTCATTCCAGAGTCCAGAGTCAACCCGTATGTGGCAGAACAGAGAGCCATTACTCGAAAAAAAAACAAGGAAGGGAAAGTGAAGGGTTCTTTCTAGCACATTAACACAGAGTATTACCTATTATTTAGTCTATGGCAAAATATCTTTCATCAACGGTTCAATTCCGCTTCACTGTCATAAGTTTGCAAACATAATCTCTATTTTATTGATCTCATTACAAAGTCTAACGGTGCATGCATCAAAATGGCGGCATAACTATTTATTACTCTTGTTTTGTAGACCCCATTACAAAATATCTTTTTATCACATAATGCACTGTTGAAACACGATATATGAACTAACGGTGTAGAGATTTGGAAAACTAATTCCATTGCCTAGTAGTGTTATGGGTTCGATTTCCGTATATAGGGCTGGCTGGAGGTCTAAGCTCCCTCCTAATCCAGTGTCCAAATCTTCTCCTTATTACCCTTCGACGCGCGAGTGTTGTAGTTGTACCTGGAGCGGATTTTGTTATCACCATGTAAACTACGTACGTAACCTTATACATTTTCAGTAAATTAATAAAACTGGAGTATGTGACAGGATTTCCCGCTCGCTATGACATCCCGCCAAAAACTCTGACGTGCGAATGATGCCTTTGGTGTTGCTGGCGTAACGTGCTATAGAAACGTTGGTCCATGGCCTTTAGGGCACGGTAACTGCTTACCATCAGCTGAGCTGTACGAGGAGGGATCAAAAAGTAGTGAGAATGAGATAGAATTTAATGACTGTTACTCTGAATACTTAATAATTTATTTTTCTACATAGTCTCCGAGTCTCTCTGCACACCGAGTCCAGCGCTTTTCTAAGGCTTCATCCCTTTCAAAAAAAAAAGTTTTGTCTTGGTTCTGCAAAAAGCTCTCCACGGCATCCATCACCTCGTTATCGTCTTACCTGTACCTGTTTCCCCTTAAGTATTCTTTCAATTTGGGGAACAGATAAAAATCGCTAGGCGCCTGATCTAGTAAATAAGGGGGGTGGTCAACTAATTCGAAGCCGTCTTGCTGAATGGCAGCCATCGCAACTGCTGACCTGTGCGCGAGTGCGTTGTCGTGATGAAACAGCACGCCACTTCGAAGTTTCCCTCTGCTTTTCTCTTTGATGGCATTCCTCAACTTGGGAACTAAAGCTGCATAATATTGGCCTGTAATAGTGGTTCCACGCTCCATGTAATCAATCAACAATATCCCTTCTGAGTCCCAAAATATTGAGGTCGGTCATGATGGCCGTTTCCATTGCGAAGATTGCTGTTTTGTCTCGGTATCAAAATGATGGACCCATGTTTCGTCCATTGTTACGAAACGAGACTAAAAGTTTTCAGAATCTTCTTGAAACTTGTCCAACAGTATCTTCAAAATGTCAAGTCGATTTTGTTTCTGACTGTCGGTTAACAATCTCGGCACCGATCTTGCGGAGACTTTTCTCATATTCAAAGATTGTTTCAATATGGATTGAATACTTCCATATGAAATGCCCGGTTCTTGAATTAAGTATCGGATGGTAACTCTTCGATCGCTCAATACAATTTTCTTGACTTTCGCAACATTTTCTACTCGAAATTGAGAAGCCCACCTTGCAACAGTGGAATACAGCGGAGCAGACTCTCCTAATGTTGCCTCCAAATCGCAATGAATCTCTTGCGTCGTTAACTTTTTTAAACAGAGGTATTTAATAACGGCTCGCACTTAGTTTTTCTCCATTTTCGAGGACACGTTCCGACACGAAGCAAACAAATGACTACATTCAGAAAAAAACAAAAGAGAATCGAATATTTTTTTCTTTTTTAATATTACAAATATGTATCTGAGCTATGCCTGCCAGTATTTATTTTTTTCTTACCAAGGAGTAAGTCGTTCTCACTACTTTTTGATCCCTTCTCGTATGCTTGTTTGCTATCTCGTAGTATAAAAAAACTTTGTGGCAAAGAGGCAGTGGTATTGAGGGTAACCTCTGGTCCGAGTTTCAAACGTCACCCGACACACACCTTTTTCGAAACAATTTGTAATTATGTTTGTATTTGTTTACAAATTATTTTTAAACACCCCGCACTAAGGAATTGTTGTTGTTGTTCTGTGTGGAAATCGAACCCACAGCACTCGGGTGGGTGGCCAGTATCTAAGCCACTCCGCCATCTGTGCAGTCAAGTAAGCGTCTCATTCAGCAAATCAGCAAGCAATTTACCACCTGGAAACTTAATTTTTTCATCCATTCATCAGCGTATCGACGTCCATGTTGAAGGCCTCCACAAGAAAGCGCAGCAGAGTGGCTGTGCAGCCAGCATCTAACGGCTCCCTTTAACAAGATCGTCGGTCAGTTTTAGCAATAAAAAGATCTGTTCTAATATATTACAGTGCCTTTTCATTGCTCTGGTAATAATGGCGAAATAATGACACACACAACGCGCATAAATGCATGTTGATTTCGTAATAACAAAGAGATGGTACTTAATGAAGACGTTGAAGCAAATAATGCGTGTACGCATTTTGGGTTAATAAATAGTCTAACTATAAAGAAATAAAAAACTAGACGTCGCGGGACGTCTACCAGATGTGAAAACATTGAAATTATTTTGTAGAAATTAAATAATCATAACTTGAGACAGTACAAGTTCGTAAATCAAGACGAATCAAACGAGTATAAACTCGATAGGGTTGCGTCGTTTCATTACAGAGTTACTGTGACCACCTTCCAGCTCCATCGTCAGACCCTGGATACCATCTAGAGACAAAGTACTCGTCAAGACAAAACATTCGAGCCCAAACTCGATGGAGTTATGTCGTTTTATAACGGAGTTCCTCTGGCCGCCTTCTAGCTCCATCATCAGACCCTGGATACCATCTAAAGACAAAGTACTCGTCAAGACAAATCAAACGAATCCAAACTCGATAGGGTTGCATCGTTTCATTACAGAGTTACTGTGGCCACCTTCCAGCTCCATCATCAGATCTAAAGACAAAGTTCTCGTGAAGATGAATCATACGAGCCCAAACTCAATGGGTTTGCGCCGTTTCATTATAGAGTTCTTATGTCTACCTTCCAGCTCCATCATCAGATCAGCTCCATGTCATCATAATATTGCATTGTCACGCGATATACATATGCGTGTAAAATTTCAGCTCAATCGGAAACCGGGAAGTGTGTCAAATTTAACTTGCAAGATTTGAATGGGACAAGTAAAATAAAAGCGTCGCCACGCTAACAGCCGATTTGACCCTCCCTCCGCATTAGATCTTTCACATCAAAAATTGTTTGCGAAATGTGGAAAAAGAGAACTTTAGTGCGAGCGGGAATCGAACCTGCGTCCCTTCCAATCCGGGGAAATGCTCTACCGCTAAGCCATCGCACTGACCAACGGTCATTCCCGATCCCCACATCACATTTGTCTTTACGACCCACGCCATATCGGAAGCATTCACATGCAATCCAATATAGTAAGTTTCATTTTGCAATTGCAATTCATACTATTTGATGGCGCGATTTTTAAACATTTTGATCTGTATTTTAGCACTTG
Organism: Leucoma salicis; assembly: GCA_948253155.1. Classification (NCBI taxonomy): domain Eukaryota; kingdom Metazoa; phylum Arthropoda; class Insecta; order Lepidoptera; family Erebidae; genus Leucoma; species Leucoma salicis. The sequence continues at coordinate 2,359,212 of OX411830.1, read as the reverse complement.
ATGACATGCTCAGCAACTTTAAAGAACAAATTATTTGTGAATGAGGAAAAAGAGAACTTTAGTGCGAGCGGGAATCGAACCTGCGTCCTTTCCAATCCGACTAGCAACTTTTTATATTACGCGGGTGGCAATCAAGCATACGGCCCACCTGATTGTAAGCGGTTATAGACACTAGCAACACCAGAGGCATCACTCGCGCATCGCCATCTCCAAGGAAAGGGATAGGAGGTGGATAGTTAGGATACTAAGGAGTGGTTAGGAAGGATAATACGGACCGCCGGCGAACCACTGAAGTAATGTAACATAGTTCCCATAGGCCCGCCAATAAAGGCGGAGAGACGACACACGGCGGGTTTCTTTAGTGGGTGAGGGCGCCACACTACCCTGTTCCACAGTCCAAGAATCACTTAGACTGTGCCTGTTCGTTGCTACGAACGACGGGGTGTGCGGTTATGATCATTTACTGGTGGTAGGGCTGGGTACCAAGTGGGAGTACTCAATTGTTATTGGGCCCGAACGGGTTGGTACTACCATCTCCCGTGTGACCGCCCATGAAGCACATCGGTGTGTTTTGGTTGTAGCAGGAAATAGGCGTTTATTCTTTCATTTCATATCTGTGAAATGAAATGGTGAGCAGCGGCCAAGTCCATGAGCGACGGTTACCATTTACCATCAGGTGGGCCGTGGCTCGTCTGCAACCATACGCATTAAAAAAAAACTGGCTCTCCTAACAGATGTCAGTATTGTATCACGTAGAGAGATTTCGAGCATAGTCAGCTCCGTGTAAGATTACCCGATAGAAATTAAAAAAAAACCGGAGATAAAAGCCTCATTTCTATTAAAAAATCCTGAGATTTCCTAGAATTTCGTGAATTCTCTTGCAAACGTAATTTACAGCTTTGTAACCTGCGGCACAACAACTAGGCATTGCGTGCAGACACCAATATACCATCACACACACACCAATATATATGCTATTTTAATAAAATTCTAAAAAAACAAGAATTTTCCTGAAATTTCAAAACTCGGCCGGAATCCTGAGGAGAGCCTGAAAATCCTGAGATCTCAGGAGAAATCCTGAGATATGGTAATCCTAGCTCCGTGGCACTCTGAGCGGCTTTACTGTTTTTATTTATAAAAAACTAATTGAGATTCACAGATACACCTTCATAATTTCACAATATGTTTTAAATAATCTGTTCTAACTAATTACATCTCATTATACCAGATAAAGTATTATGGACTCCTTAAACAGCTATCACGAAAATCTACATCTGATTATAAAAACTAAATCATTCGCTATGACGAAATTTTTGGCGCGCTTTGTATTTTGAAATTGGAATACACTTTTGTTTTCAGAGTTCAAAAACAAAAGTTACATTAGAGTTAGACAGACACACAGATTTTGCAGAGTCGTATTTATTAGAGTGTAGTAAAACGTAGTGATTATTATATACTTACTTACTCTTTGGGTATATTTGGAATCGGATATCTCCATATTGAACTATTCGGAATTAGAGGTCGAAATCGTGTGACTACGTACCTACTATCTATCTATCAGCCTTTCGACGTCCACTGCTGGACATAGGCCTCCCCAAATTGGGAGTATAGTGCCGTAATCGCCACGCTTGGCAGGCAGGTTGGCGATCGCAGTGGATGTTGTTAATACTCGAGGGAGTGCTGCTGCCCACTTCCCCTGGTATTCCCTCAGTCGGCTCTTACGTACCTACTAAATAACTATAAATTGTGTCGCCATTTCAGGTATTGTAAAAATAAGGAAATAAATTTTACCGTGATTTCAGGATATCTCGAAACGATATTATAAACTCGTATAGGCTTAAAGCAATATGGTTTATGTGTACGGGTAGTATCTACTGATAATTTAAGGCTATGAAGATCGAACACAACCAAAACATAAGTGCCAAAAATGTGATATAGGAATTGATAACCACAAGCAGAAGCAGAATTTGAACCTGCACATTCTGGATTACTCAGCTATCGTGATAATTGCTAGGGACTATCAAGTTTCAGTACAGTACTTCTATGTTTTGGGTAAGGCGTACAAGTTGTTCATTTTGCGTAGATGTAAAACGAATGTGGGCCTCAATTCGCCTTTAAATAGAATGTGCAAACTATATAATGATCTTTCCCGATCTCTAGATCTCGACATTTGTGGTGATGGTTTGCTTGGTTTTAAGACGAAAATTTGCAATTATTTTAGGTCCGAGGTCAAAGATAAGTAGAAGTTTAAAATTATATAAATGACTACTAAAAATATAATGTTGAAGCCAAGTGTTAAATTATATGCTGTTGTTTTTTAAGCATACTTATTTTATTTTAGGGTTTCTTAATTTCCTTTTTTTTTATGAGTTTACACTACTTACATTTAATTTATAATTTTAACCATTTTTTTTGTTTTTTATATTACTTTATTAATTCATGTGTTAGTTGTGGTTGCCTGTAATAGAGGGAGCACAAGGCATGCTTTTAGTGTTTGTATATATTTTTTTTGTTTGTGTATCTCTTGTTGGCGATTCTAAAATAAATAAATAAATAAAAACCCCGCTCGCAAAAGGCGTACGCCATTTGTCAAATGTACTTGCATACACTGTTCTGACAAGGTAAGCTATTGCAATAATAATCATACCTAATGAAGACGCTGCTCAATAAACCATTTCTATCATCGTCATAGCCTTAAACTAAATTTTGTTGAAGTCGGCTTCCGGTCTACTCGGTTCTGGCTAATACACCAGTATTTACAAGGACCAGTCAGATAGACATTCACTATTAGTGACATTTTGATGTTTATTTTAGCCAGAACCTTCGATCATCAATACTAACAAGATACAGTGTCCCGAACAAAATCAAGCTAAAAACTGTCCGTGCGAATACATATATATATACTTATACAGCTCATCTGTTTACTAACGAGCTGAGACAAAACAGTTTTAAATTCAACCTAATTACAATTAGGCACTTAGTAATAAAGTCACAAATCTTTAAAATATTATCTTACATTTACGGTCATTCGTCACAAAAAACGAGCAAAGCGATAATTTATTACTGTCATTAAAAGTGAAAAGACAAATAACATTTACTGACAATCAAGCTTAAATAGCAACATAGAAAGTACTTTTTGAACTAAACAAAATAAGAGCTCACTTCTCAAGGGCGCTCTTATTTACCGAGACGTATTTTTCGGGTCGACACGAAATCTATTGCATGTATGATATTACGTCCATGATTTTAGCAGTTGACATTCTCAGCTACTTTAAAGAACAAATTATTAGTGAATGTGGAAAAAGAGAAGTTTAGTGCGAGCGGTACTCGCACCTGCGTCCCTTCCAATCAAGTAGAAGAGCAAGTGCTCTAGACCGCTAAGCCATCGCACTGACCGACGGCGATTCCCAATCTCCACATCAAATTTGTCTTTACTTTTTCCACATTCAAAAATAATCTGTTCCCTATAAGTGACTTTCATTCCACGACCCAACTAGGGGCAATTAATGATGAATGAGTAAGGCCGAATTCAGATCTTTTCTTCAGCCCTATAAATATCTCATAACTTATTTTAAACACATTAATATGCTTGGTTATTTAGCAGAAGGTAAAGTGTGAACCGAGTGAGCACGATACGAGCACTTCTTTTATACTAATTGGGTGGCGAACAAGCATACGGCCCCCCTGATGGCAAGTGGTTACCGTAGCCTATAGACGCTAGCAACACTAGGGGCGTCATTCACGCGTTGAAACTGCAAGGAAAGGGATAGGAAGTGGATAGGAAGAATACTAAGGAGAGGATAGGAAGAATAATAAGGAGACAATAGGGAAGGGGTTTGGCCTCCGGCACTTTCACTCACCATACTAAACACAATTGTAGGGAAAACTACCTAAAGATAAGCAAAGCTCTATCACTAGATAATATTAACCTAGTACCAATCCGTCATAGGATCGTCAGGAGAACTCGTTACTTTACAATATATTTATATACCAAGCGGTTAAATGAACATTACGATATTGCATATAATATCGTGACTCAGGCTAAAGAGAACAGCTAATGAATGTATTACGATAGAAAAACTGCTCCGCTGATTAGAGTGAGCCGCATAACAGTGGCGCAATCGACTTGGCTCCATAGCCATCAAAATTTGATTTATTGTTACATGAAATGTTCTTTTTATTTTTTTTAATGCTTACTAGCTGACAAGGCGAACTTCGTACAGCCTCTGAACAAATGATAAGTAATTCAGATTTTTATTAATAAAAAAATAATACTCAACTCAACTGCTGATCATGAGGTCTCGGGTTCGATCCCCGGGTCGGGCAGTGAAATGAGATTTTTCGTAAAAATAAAAATTTTCAGTAGCAACCCGGAGTTTGCAAATGTGCCCGGTGGCCGGTAGACGGCAATAAGCTCGCCTATTACGTGGGAGTGGGACTTAAACATACCTGGCGAACCGTGGGTGTGTACTGCACCTCTGCCTACTCCTTCGGGGAATACAGGCATATTGCTATGTTAATATTCAAAACTTTTAAATGGATCCGTTTTCGAAATATTATCAAAAAAGCCGTTCCATAGAAAATCCAAAAAAATATTTGTTTTTTTTGTGATTTTATCATTTTTTAATAGTTATTCCGCTATTTCAGGTGGAGACAAATCCAACAAATCAAGGATCATAAAGATCGATTTATTTACATTGGTGTAACTAACCTGATTTTGTTTTAAATATATAATAGCCTTTGCCCGCGGCTCTGTCGCAGCCAATAGTTAGTTTTTAGGTTATATCTCAGGTTGTCGATATAGTAGCGGAAGAAACTGTATACCAGTCTCTAAGTCTCATCAAGAGCTATCAAATAAAAAAACACACAAAAAATCTAAAAAAACAATTGATTTGTGTATGACACGCCTATATAGCCTAAAACAGGCATTTTTTCTCAAATATCTTATGTACAGGCACAGTTCTGTTACAGCTTTATAATATTCAAATTAAAATACATAAATATATTTATTTCGTAGGCTCATTAAATAGCACTTAAAATCCTCAAAGTTACTACGTAACACGAGTGCTTGAAGCAAGTGCATCCGCAATGTCGCGATTGCAATCACCACAAGCGGCTGGATTCCGTAGTAAGGCTTTTAATGAGAAGAACCCGGCAAGAAACTCATGAGCCACTTTTTAAAATCTCAAATGTATTATCACGTTTAAATTTATATATAAGTAGGTGTTCACCAAGAACATACAATATTGTGAAAAAAAAACAATTTAATAAATTAAAATGGGGTCCATCCATCCATCCATTAGCCTTTCGACGTCCACTGCTGGACAAAGGCATCCCCAAGAGAACGCCTCAACGAGCGGTCCTGTGCTGTTTCGCTCATATGGGGGATAGTGCCGTAATCGCCACGCTTGGCAGGCGGGTTGGCGATCGCAGTGGAAGTTGTTAATACTCGAGGGAGTGCTGCTGCCCATTCCCTCGGTATTCCCTCAGTCGGCTCTTACGACTCCCATGGGTGGAGAAGGGGTGGGACAATTCTAAAAACGGCCCCACACGGCCAAAATGGGGTGCTTATTTATAACAGTATTTTATGATGAGGAGCAGTTCAAGGCCACTTTGTTTTATCTTCTAAATAAATAGTTAAGAAGGAAACTCCTACATGGTGGCGGGCGAGCGAAGGCCCACCTGATAGTGAGTGCTAACCGTCGCTCATGGACTCAACTATACTAGAAACACAGCCGCTGCTCACCATCTCATTTCACGTATGTGAAAAGAATAAACGGCTATCTCCAGCTATATTCAAAACACACAGAGGCGCTTCTATGCTGGACACACTGTGGTACAGACCCACTTAGCTCCGTCTAGTACCCGGGTCCTACCATCAGTTTGGCGAGGGAAGATTGCTATACTTTTTTTATTTTTTTATTGCACCTAGTGGCAGACGAGCCACGGTCCATCTGATGGTAAATGGTAACCGTCGCCCATGGACTCGACTATACCAAGAGTATTGTCAAGCCGCTGCTCACCAATTTATTTCACAGATATGAAATGAAATATAAACGGCTATCTCCTGCTACAGCCAAAACGCAACGATGTGCTTCATGGCTGGTCACACGGGAGATGGTGGTACCAACCCGCTCGAGCCCGATACCAAGTGAGAACTCCCACTTGGTACCCAGCCCTACCACCAGTCATGCAATGGATGATATTTGCTTACTTCCCTTAGTCGCCTCATACGACACCCGTGGGAAAGAATGGGGTGGTGACACTTGTATTCTTAGTCCGTCACCACACGGACAGAAACTAAAAAAAAAATACTTCCCATAATAGTCTCGTACGATACCCACCAGCAAAGAATAGAGCGATAAGGTGGTAAGAATTGTTTTCCATGTCAATCACGACACGAATAAATTGACTTCACAGATGATGGAGTGGTTTAGATGCCGCCCGAGTGTGGTGGGTTCGATTTCCACAGACACAGGACAACTCTTTGTGTGATCCACAAATGGTTGTTCTGACTGTGGGTGTACTTTGTGTCCGTAAAATGTTGTCTCCCGTAATATAAGGATTATTCCTCAGGGCAGGCGAGAAGACGTCTGGTAGATGTGAAAATACCGACTTTGTTTCTTTCTTCAAATATTGTTTGAGTTTTATATAATTCTTGGCAAGCGCCCTCTCGTTATCCATAGATGAATTAAAACTGTTGTTGGTTTATTAATTGACGTTATACTTTCTAGTTAGATGCTTTTGTCAACATATGGCGTTAAAAACAATTAAATAATTGGTCTAATAACAGTTGGTTTTACCCTCCCTCCGTATTAGATGTTTTCACATCAAAAAGGATATATTGGTGGCTTATAGACCAAGCGTTTATATATCTCAATTTTTTTCAAATGTATAACCGTCTTGGATTTAAGACATAGTCCACTTCGCTGCGTTGGTTCCTTCAGTTCTTACTTACTTATCATCACGCTATCTCCCTTGCAGGGTAGGCAGAGAAAACCGAGCTTCTTGCACCTTCCTCAACATTCATAGTTCTCTTCATACACGCTCGCTGGTTTCGGAGACTCCTGACTCCACCTTCCTTCAACACATGACAGTTGGTCTAGGTATGTGCGTCTCGTTCTCCCCCTGTACCTAGTTCCCTCCATTTTTGCATTGTATATCTTCTTAACCAGTCACACGACCGGCATTCTTTCCATATGTCCCAACCATCGGAGCATTCCCTTTGGTATGTTATTCTTTACACCAATACTCTCTTTCATATCTACTCGCTCTCTCTATTTTGTTAACTGAATTAATTTCAGTTTCAAAAAACCTGTTCCATACAAAATGGATAAGAAAATTAATTATCATTTTAATTTATTTATTTCTCTTTATTTTTTTTCATTGTTATAATAGTTATTCCGTTATTCATTGACAAATCTAACAAATCTAAGATCTTAAAAATCGGTCCAGTCGTTCGTGAGATATAAATAGTGACAAGGTGACAACTAACCTGTTTAAAAAACAAAAACATAGGATCACGCCTGTATTCCCCGAAGGGGTAGGCAGAGGTGTATTACACACCCACAATTCGCCAGCTATGTTTAAGTCCCACGTAATAGAGCCTATTGACGTCTACCGGGCACATTTCCAAACTCCGGGCTGCTACTGAGAATTTTTTTTTTTTAGGAAATATCTCAATAACTTTGCCCGGGACCTCATGATCAGCAGTCGCATACACTACCGCTACACCACTGAGGCAGTTACTGACAACTGTTTTAGGTTTTTATATATATACAGATGACATAGCTCTGTTACAGATAGTAGTATAGATATTGAAGGGCTAATTAATTATACTTTTAATAAGCTAGCCAAACCAAGGAGGTCATCCCGTCGACCGCATCTCGTCACGCTCTGTCGAAAATTAGTTCACCAAATATTATGATATAATTACTCATGTTATAGTTTATATACTTATCCGGCATATATGATTATATCATAGGGCTAAAATGTAATTAATTAATTTTATGTTTTAACTAATTTCAACATATCAGATTACATGCGCAAAACACAACTATATGCATCATTATTTTGAGTTCTGTGAATACAAATGTTTGATATGTATTAAGAACAAAATCATTACTACTTATTTTATTAATTTTTATCTGTATTTTAGTATTTAAAATGCTCACCTTACTTTATAGAACAAATTATTTGTGAAATGTGGAAAAAGAGAACTTTAGTACGAGCGGGAATCGAACCCGCGTCTTTTCCAATCCGGGGAAGTGCTCTAAGTCACTGAGCTATCCTACCGATCTTTCGATCATCCCAATTTCCTCATCACATTTGTCTTACGACTGTAAATGCTTGCCGATAGATGGCCTTAGTCGTAAGACAAATGTCATGAGGAAATTGGGATGATCGAAAGATCGGTAGGATAGCTCAGTGGCTTAGAGCACTTCCCCGGATTGGACTTTTCCAACGCGGGTTCGATTTCCGCTCCTACTAGAAATCTCTTTTTCCTTATTCACAAATAATTTATACTTCAATAAGGTTTCATCAAAATCCGTTTAGTAGTTTTTGCGTGATGTATTTTTTAATAACAACACTCTCCTCGCTTCCGCTCCCAAGATAGTTTAGGTCACAAAGTCACAAATTACCTGCGTGGAATCGAACTCGCTACACTCGCCATCTGTACAGCCAATATAAATATGAACTGCTAGCCATAAGCTGTGCGGCAGAAAGGGTGACGAAAAGCGATTACAAGCAAGTGGCAATCCTCAGCGATAGCATGGCAGCGCTAGAGACTATCGCAAACAACCATTCCCCGAATTCACTTGCAGTCAAAGCAAGGCAACACCTGGGAAAAAACAGTATATCTATACTGGATAAAAGCTCAAATCGGTATTGCAGGAAATGAGAAGGCAGACGAATTGGCAAAAATGGCAGCGACCAGGATGAAAATCAGACCCCATTATGACCTGTGTCCGATATCATTCGTCGAACGACAAATCCGTCAGGAGTCGATTGACGAGTGGGATTGGAGGTACGGGACGGGGGAAACAGCTGGGTCTACTAAGATCTTCTTCCCAAACGTTAAAAACGCACATAAGACCATGCATAACCATATTACAACACAGTTATTGACGGGGCAGTGGATTAATTTGTATATCTTGGATGTGGATTCAGTCGGGATGGAAGGTACACCACTGATGTAGAGAGAAGAGTGAATGCGGGAAATAGAGTGAACGGAGCGTTGGGACAACTTCTCGGCAGCCACCACCTCAGCCAGAAGGCACGTGTCGCAATACACAACACAGTGCTTGTCCCAACGTTATTATATGGAAGCGAGATGGGTATGTAAAAAGGAGCATGAGAGTAAAATCAATGCGGTCGAAATGCGATCTCTGCGGAGAATCTGTGGAGTGAGGCTGACTGACCGCATTCGTAACAATGACGTAAGAGAGCGAGTAGGTATGAAAAAGAGTATTGGTGTAAAGATGCGAAAGGAAATGCTCCGATGGTTCGGACATGTGGAAAGAATGCCGGACGAGCGATTGGCTAAGAAGATATACAATGCGAAAGTGGAAGGATGTAGGTACAGGGGGACACCGAGACTTACCTACCTAGACCAAATTGGTCATGTATTGAAGGAAGGTGGAGTCAGAAGTCTCCGAAACCGGCGGGCGTGTTTGAAGAGAGTTATGAATGTTGAGGAAGCGAGAGATGTATGCAAGAATAGCACCCTCTTGGCACCCTGTTCTCTCTGCCTACCCCGTAAGGGAAATGGCGTGATGATAAGTAAGTAAGTTATTGACGGGGCACGGTTGGTTCTCCGAATACTTGGCTAGATTCAAGTGTAAGGGAAGCCCATCGTGCATCTGTGATACACAAATAAATGAATCTGTAATACACCTATTGTTCGAATGTCCCCAGCATTCAAGGCGGAGATATGAACTCGAGTCAGCTTCACAGACAAGAGTAAGCGTCGAAAACGCAAGTAGAATGCTGGAGGACGATGATAGACGAGAACAATTTCTAAATTATGGCGCGATAATAGTAAAAAAGGCGATAAACAAGAATAAAAGCCAGTAAATATCTGTTAACCATATATTGAAGTACATTGTTATTAGCATATAATTGTAAGATATAAGATTAAAAATAAGATAGCGCCAGTATAGATATGTGTAAATAATAAATAAGAAAAAATATTGTTTGTAGAAATGAGACTAAAAATGTAAGTCAAGCGTTAAGATAAGGCATGGTATAATAAAAATCAAAATAGATGTTAGACCATAAGTAACAAATAGATTATAGAAAATGGAAGTAATAAAAGCTAAACATATAAATGTAATAAACAAAATACGAATGTAAATAGATAATAGTATTTTAAGTCAATAGGTAATAACAAAAATGTAAATGTAATAAATATTGTTAGTGATTAAGTAAAATAGAATAAGAAATGTATCCATCCATCCATCCATCAGCCTTTCATCGTCCACTGCTGGACATAGGCCACCCCAAGAGAACGCCACAGAGAACGGTCCTGTGCCGCCTGCATCCAACGACTGCCTGCGACTTTGACCAGGTCATCGGTCCATCTGGTGGGAGGCCTTCCTACACTGCGCCGTCCGTTACGCGGTCGCCACTCGAGAACCCTTCTTCCCTAACGGTTGTCGGTTCGTTAAGCGATGTGGCCTGCCCATTGCCACTTCAGCATGCTGACCCAGCGGGCTATGTCGGTCACTCCCGTTCTCCTACGGATTTCCGTATTACGGATCTTATCACGTAGAGAGATCCCAAGCATAGCCCGCTTCATAGCACGCTGAGCGACTTTAAGCCTTGATATAAGGCCAACATTCAGAGACTACGCCTCTGTGCCGTAAGTGATCACTGGTAACACACACTGGTCGTAGACCTTCGTCTTCAGACACTGTGGAATATTGGACAAGAAGATCTCCCTCAACTTCCCGAACGCTGCCCAGCCGAGCTGAATTCGTCGATCGACCTCTTTCTCGAAGTTGTGTCTAACTAACTGGACAGTTTTTCCCAGGTATACATAGAGGTCGACAACTTCGAGAAGCGAGCTCCTGACCAGAACCGAAGCTGAAATGACATGGACATTAGACATGACTTTCGTCTTGTCCATGTTCATTTCTAGACCCACTAGTCGGGAGACACGGCTGAGGTCGTTGAGCATGGTACCAAGGTCCTCCAGCGATTCTGCCATGACCACAATATCATCTGCAAATCGAAGGTGAGTGATGTATTCGCCATTTATGTTGATGCCTAATCCGGTCCAGTCAAAGAGCTTGAAAACATCTTCCAATGCAGTGGTGAAGAGTTTCGGGGACATGACGTCTCCCTGTCTAACACCTTTCTGCAGTTGGATTGGTTTCGTGCTCTTGTCCTGAACTCGGACAGACATAGTGCCGTTTCTATACAAACACTTTAACACTTTGATGTATCGATAGTCAATTTGGCACCGCTGAAGGGACTGCTGCACCGCCCAAGTTTCGATCGAATCGAAGGCTTTCTCGTAGTCCACAAACGTTAGACACAGAGGCCGATTATACTCCGCGGTCTTCTGTATAATCTGGCGCAGCGTATGTATGTGGTCTACGGTACTATAGCCTTTTCGGAAACCGGCTTGTTCGGGAGGCTGGAAGTCGTCGAGCCTGCGCGTGAGTCGGTCGAGGGTTCTGTCACCTTTCTTGAAGAACAGCACCACCACGCTCCTGGTCCACGACTCTGGAACGTCGCCCCCAAGAACGACGAAATTGAATAGCCTCTGGAGGGCTTTGAGGACCGGCTTTCCGCCTACGAAATAAGAAATGTATAATACATGCATAACATAAGTACATAATAATAGAACTTGATAGGGAGCCAGCAAAGGACAAAAATTACAAAAATAAAATACCCTACCATAGTAAACCTGATATATAGTAAGTAGTAATAAAGAAAAAGCATTAAAAAAAATGTAGATAAACGTAAAAAAGTAAGTAAGAAATAAAACCTGTTAGGGGCCCAGAACGGGTCCAGAACATAAACATATAAATACCCTGTCTAAAATCCCCAATTGTCAGAGGTAGCTCGCGGGCCAGGCCACAGCGCCTGGACATGAAAAAAAAAATATACCTACATATATATATATGTAAATATGAACGCATTTACAATCTTGATGTCCAGAATATATAGACTGACATGCGTGGGATGTCAGTCTATCGAAGTCTATCAACCTCTGTAAAAGCTACGTGATTTCCTCAATCTACTGAGATATGAAATGGCATTCAAACGAACACGTACTTACCATTGATGGAAGGTCAACATTCTGGAAGGTTCCGATCTGTTTCAAAGATATGTGTTCGCGTCGGTAAACTAAAATCGAATCTTGGTGCTTTTTTTTTTGTTAAAGCCGTAAGTTTTTGTTTTTCCCATCCCTTATTGTAAGGAACAACACTATTTAAAAAACTATAACAAGACGGCGTTATCTGTTATTCGTGTGTCCCCATATAATTTTTTTTATTTAATTTGATATACCTGAAGAAATAATACCAAGAATAAATAATTCGTACTATTTATTCGCATAGTTTTTTCGTTAAGGCGGGATAAAATGAGTGTAAGGCTCTCCGCCTGTGTTGGCAGACCACTGTAGCTGGAAGACACTACTTCAGTAGTCCATTCGTCATGTTTTCTTATCATTTTTTTAACCACCTCGTTCCCCCTTAAGGCTTAAGACTAACCAAAAAAAAAAATCGTATTTTTTTAGTACACAGTATCTTAAAAATACAGGTAAGTATAATCTAATTCAAGCTCACATGCGGCTTTTCGGTTGTTTAGGTCGCGGGTTCAACGACAAAATAAATATACGCGATATCTCAGTAGGTACACGATCCTTGTGATTTTTGGCGAATTTATTTTCAAATGTACCTAGTGGGCATAGCCATGCATATCCCAGCATGAATAAGCCGGCTCGATCGGGGACGTAGTACCCTCTCACATAAGGTCAGCGCGTAACAACGGTAGTTACGCCTACCGATGTGTTTCGTATGGTGAGTGAGAATGCCGGAGGAAACCCTCTCCTTATTATACTTCCTTAGCTCCTACCCCTTTGTTTGGAGATGGCGACGCGCGAGTGATGCCTCTGGTGTTGCTAGCGTCTATAGGCTACGGTAACCACTTACCATCAGGTGGACCGTATGCTTGTTTGTCACCCACGTAGTATAAAACAAAAATGCAGTCATGAGGACTGCCGACAGAAGTGAAAACATAAAACTATAAACAAACAGTTTTTATTTTTTGATATCCAAATTCATTGTTTGATCTAAAATTAAAACTGTACATCAAAATTATTAGTTCACACAAAAAAAAATATTAGTTCAAATTATTAATTTCTTCATTCACAGCTGGCCCAGCGCAATAATATATATTATTAAGAACAGATATAGTGTTATCGTTAACATCTCACGTGACCATGTCGATGACGATTTACATGAATTTACTCCCTATCCAAACCTTCCTATAGAAGTTTTCACTTCAAAAATGGACCCTTTTAATAGTTTGTTTACCTTTTGTCTCACGGCTTCCTGAATACAGACTTATAGATTTTTAATCAGGATTCTGAGAATCTGTAACGATTACCTTGGTGACCTTTTACAGTAGGGATCCACTGTTAAACGTAGGTTTCGAAGTACGAAGGGGTTAAAAGGGGTTTGTGTCACATTTAGTCACCCATACTAACCTTGATTTTTTTAAATGATAGGTGCTATTCGTAGGGTTACCAGATAGAAAATTTAAAAGTCCGGAGAAATAGCCTGATTGCTATTGAAAAATCCTTGAAAGTTTGGAAAGGTGCCCGGTAGATGTCAATAGGCTCGGTCCCTATTACGTGGGACTTAACATAGCTGGCGAGTCGTGGGTGTGTAATACACCTCTGCCTACCCCTTCGGGGAATACAGGCGTGATGCTATGTTAAATCCAGAGATTTTCTCAAACTTTGTGAGTTTTCCCACAAACGTAATTTACAGCCTGGTATTGAGTGCAGACAGTATATACCATCCAATATCTCTATTTTATTGAAATTCTAAAATTTTGTCAGACAGTTTAGTTTGGTTTTCGGATGCTGATTTCGCAGGATAATTAAAAAGCTAATCTTTTAATAAAACAATCTGTACCAAGAAATTATCCATGTATCGTGTCTTACAAATATACAATTAAAATACATAAACTGCACCCAGATTCAGAACAATAATTTGTGTATCACACAAACAATCGTTCTGTGTGGGAATCGAACCTTTGACACAAAAGATCTGTATCTAAGCCACATCATTTGTGCAATTCATACTACTAAATGACGAGATAGTAATTGATCAGTGTCAGACAGTAGCAGAGCAGTTGGAACAAAACATGTAATATACAACCATAGATTTTAGTTCGTTATTTTACTTTTTTCTTTTGATGTGAAACGTCACTCTAAGATGAATTTTATCACATTTCAATAAATTTTTACGATGCGCGCGCACACCGTCACTAAAAACCGATACCCTGAAGTTAGACACCCTTTTTTTTTTGTTTATGTGTGAAAAAATATTCCTAACCGCACACCCCGTCGCTCGGAGCAATGAACTGGGTAGTATAGGGCCTTCACCCACTAACATTCCTCTGGACATTCCTTCGGTGGTCCGCCGGCGGCTTACCCTTTCGGGTACCCTTCGAAGTTAGCCATAGTCAACATTTTAGTTTTTTTGTGATATTTAAATAAACTTTATTTAACTAGATAATGCGTTATAATAAAACTTTCGATGTATTAAATACCTTTTTTCTATTGTTAGTCGTTTTTTCTACTAACGTAGAATAAGGCGAAAGATAAAATTTTTGAAAAGATTTTTATCTTGTTTTACTATCTTACTAGCTTCTGTCAGCGACTTCAGCTGCAAGGACTTTAAAATTTGGTCCATAGAGTCCTTTGAGTATACCTACACCTCCTACAGGAATCTTAGCGTCGTCCTTATCGGGGTAAAAAGGGTAATTTATCTGTATAACAGATTTCGTACAAATCCTTTATACATTTTTGATCTATATTTTTTAGCATTTGACATGCTCCGCCACTTTTAAAGTATAAATTATTTGAGAATAAGGAAAAAGAGATTTTTTGTACTAGCGGGAATCGAACCCGCGTCTTTTCCAATCCGGGGAAGTGCTCTAAGTGAATTGGAAAAGACGCGGGTTCGATTCCCGCTAGTACAAAAAATCTCTTTTTCCTTATTCTCAAATAATTTATACTTTAAAAGTGGCGGAGCATGTCAAATGCTAAAAAATATAGATCAAAAATGTTTAAAAAATCGCGCCATCAAATAGTATGAATTTTAATTGCAAAATTAAACTTACTATATCGGTTTAATGCATGTAAATGCTTCCGATAGATGGCGCTGGTCGTAAAGACAAATGTAATAAGGAGATTGGGATGGTCGAAGTACCTGTACTATAGCTCAGTGTTTAGAGCACTTCCCCGGATTGGAAAAGACGCGGGTTCGATTCCCGCTAGTACAAAAAATCTCTTTTTCCTTATTCTCAAATAATTTATACTTTAAATCCTTTATAGTTTATAAGTACTACCAAAATTTTTTTTTTTTGGCAATTAGTTCGCCATTTAGTGGATATGTTTGTTACGCTGTTCCGATCCCTTGATCGAATCTTACATCACCCGTGGATGTAATGAATTTTTTGTCTGTGAATACACTGACGCATTTGTAGGCTAATGTAAATCACCAAGTATCGGTTTAAGAAAAGAAAAAAGACTTATTGCGACAGCTACAAGTAAAATAGGGGGCATGAGGTTATGATAATGACTGGCGAATAAATTTAATTAGATTTCTGAGTTTTGGCGAGACAATCACTTCAATTATTTATAATAACATTATATTTCCTTATTACGATGTGGTAACACCAGTAGCATCACTTGTCAATTTCAAAATTGATACGCATATCGATAAAAACAAAGAAGGCCAGTCGATATTGTACAATAGGCTGTATAGAGATGCGCCCTCCGCAGAACCGCATATAAAAACAACATTTCGCATTATGTGTAACAGTGCGCATAGAGAACTGGGGCAGTGTGTTCTGTATTTGAAATTGCCCGCCATCTTCAAATTAGCAAGTCGTTGGTGATTTTTTTATTGTTGTTCGTTAAATTTTGTGTTGTTCTGTTGGGAAATCAGGTAAAATATGTTTAAAATCTTAAATAAATATGAATACATTTAATTTGTTCATTTCAGTGTAGATAATAAGACGTTTAATTGTTCAGATATATGTATCAATAGTCGATAATTTTTTTTAATATGTGTTAATTATTCTTCCGAATAAGACATCCGGATTTAAGTAATACAAACAATATTTTTTTTAATGAGCTTATCGCAAAGTGCATAAATAGACTTAAGAGTTAAATTAACTGACCATAGACAGTGGTCTGTCGGCTATACCGTACATTTTATATTCTGTGTGACATAGGCTTAGAATCCGGGACCACTCTAATCACATCCAACTGAAGTTAATGTGAAAAAATTGGTTATTTTTTTTACTAATTAGAGGCCGTAGTGATAAACACCAGCTTCCTATGCCGATAGTTATGGGTTCGATTTGTACGATGCGTAATATTAAAAAAAAATATGATTATTTAGTTATGGCGTGAAAAAAAAAAGCAAATAAACTCACTTTGAGATTAGTGCTATTTGTTAGCTGCAGCATTGATCGCGTGAAGTTATTTTCTTTTTTGTTCCGTAGGTTATTTACTTTTCGTAAAAAGTTGTTATTTAGAAATTACAAACAGACACTTCTATTCTATTTATTTGTATAGATTAATAAGAATTATGATTATCCAGAGTGTGTAAGCAAAAGCGTGCATCGCAAGGCCTCCTGGGATGGTGCGACGTTCCGCCTCAGTAGAGGGTACCCGAAAGGGTAAGCCGCTGGCGGACCACTGAAGTACAGTTCCAGTAGCCCGCCAATACAGGCAGAGAGATGGCACACGGCGGGTTTATTTAGTGGGTGAGGGCCCCACACTACTCTGTTCGTTGTCCCGAACGACGGGGTGGCAAAAAACAAAGGCAAAATCATGCGTCGGTATACGTAGATAGACTGTTGATGGATGATAATCAGATAATACAGAAGGTGTACCCAGTGTGTACCTAGTGATTATGCTACTGATTTCCTGTGCCTATTTCAGAATTCCATTTCCATACCAAAGATGGGTGTTCGAGTTTATATATAATTTTAAACAAAAAACACTATTTTAAACACTCATGATATTTTGTTATTTAAACTAGTTAAAAACTGTTTAAAAAGTTCTGTCTTGGACGTCCGTGTGTTGTAGGTATGTTCGGAAGATGTATGTTAACATGATAACAACCGAAATACTTTACTAATCGAGTCTTTTTGTTTTCTCTTACGCTTCAGTACAATTACGAATAGAGCCCTATAAATTTTCACGGTTTGATTAGATGTGGTTTAATTGTTACTAAATAAACAAAAAAGTAGTGAATATTTACCCTCGATTCGATGGTACGCTACACTAAAACCAGCGCTATACCTTATTCTGTGAGAACTACTTACTACTTCTTTAAACCAATATAGTGGTACTTCTTAAAATTAGCCTTACATGGCGTATAAGACATGAAAACCACATTAGTACTTTTTGAAATTAGCGCTATCTATGTGATTTATTGAAAACTACTTAGTAAAACCAATACATTATTAGTTACTTATAAAATAATCAATTTTATTGTGAAAAATGAAGATTATCAGGCGTGCTCTTTTGGATATTCCAAAGTATTTTCTTTTTTTAGTCAAATGCTAGTGTAAGGGTACTAGTGTGGGGTGGGTACTATCTCTGCCTATACCCCGCAGTCTATATGATTATACTGTAAGGTGCTTTGCGTCACAACCTAGTTCCTAATAACCAACGTATGAAACGTGGAATGTAATGTGCGTGTTCTCCTGACTGTAGTGAGCGTGGGGATCCTAATTGTATTGTGAGCTATTGCCACTGGCTCTACGCGATCAAAGAAAACCAATAAGTCCCAAAAAACACAAATAATTTATTCAATAAAATATTAATTAAATTACCCAAGTCTAACACAAGTTTCCGGACTGGCCAGTGCGCAGTAACTGGCCGAGCGCCTCACATACTTCTCGCTCGCACGCTACACTGCTGACATGACTAACCTCATTTGTACTTACATGGCCCATACACTAGCAATAAAATTTCTACCATTTTTAAAAACCCATTACCACGTGCAGGGTGTAGGGACGTCCGGTCGTGGATTGAATTCAACACCACTAATATCACTAAAACATCACTAACATACATCACATCTGTCTACTTAATATTATAAATGCGAAAGTGGATTTGTTTGTTACACTTTCACGTCGTAACTACTGAACCAATTATCATGAAATTTTGCATACGTTATATTCCGAAGTCTTCTTTTTTTTATTGCTAATCATGGCATACGAGCCACGGCCCACCTCATGATAAGTGGTAACCGTCGCTCATGGACTCAACTATACCGATAGTATTGTCAAGCAGCTTCGTACTATTTCATTTCACAAATATGAAATGAAAGAATTAACGGCTATCTTCTGCTACAGCCAAAACACACTGACGTGCTTCATGACCGATCACACAGGAGACGGTAGTATCGACCCGTTCGGGCCCGATAGCAAGTGAGTACTCCCACTTGGTACCCAGCCCAAAAATGTCCCGTAAATCAATGACAAGTACAGTTCAGGCATGAGAACGCGTAAGATCTAAACAGTTATAAATCTTGCGCTAACTGTTTATGTAAGTGATAAATGTAATTGTTGTTATCCACGTGTTATATAATTTTGATAACATCGTGTTTTTCACATGAGAACGGCCATTGTGGTCCAGTAATAATCGTAGATAGTTTTTGATGTGAAACATTCGTTTATCATTTGTGATTTCATCAAGCTGTGATATGAGCCAATTCAAAACAAAAAAGCTCCGTTTATGGTTTCCTTACTAATGTAAAGAAAAGTAATAAAACACACTTACTACGAACTTTAGTATACAATAATGACAACAGATTGTTTATTAAGATTAGTAAAAAGCACCCCACGCTTTTTTACAATAATCATTATTAATTAGGGCATTATTTTATATTTTTTAGTTTCTTGTCTTTTTAACCCCTGACGCGCGACTAAGGGGTGTCGTAAGTTTGACGTCGATGTCTGTCTGTCTATGTGTGTGTGTGTGTTTCTGTCTGTGGCATCGTAGCTCTCAAACGGATGGACCGATTTCTATGCAGTATATAAACACATCAAAAGGGATTATTTGCTAGAGTGAGGGTTAAAAGTGGTATTCAAATGAAGTATTGATTTAAATTTATAAATATTTTGTTACAGGTTCATTCGCTACAATGGTACATTTCAAGGTGAGTAATCATTATAAGTAACCTAATATTTTTTTTATACAAAGCCGGCGGCATGTAATCATACCGCTCACCCGATAGTAGATAGTTGCCGTAGCTTAGCAACACCAGAGGCATCAATTGCATATCGCCAACTCCAAGAAAAAGGGATGGGAGGGGGAGAGGAAAATAATGAGGGAATATGGAAGTGGCACAGTAGAAAGAGTGGGGAAGTAGGCTATCTCCGGCCCATTCCGCGATATAATTACCTACCATACTTGCCTGTCTCAGGGTTGTCACTTTTAGCTAAATTTTAATTCAGTGCCTAGAAATTGACAAGGGCCGGGAAGTTGTATTTTTACTTGTAATCGTTTAGGTAAAACTGACCTCACTAGCCCTGAACCCAGACGACACAACACAGATTATTTTAACTTACGATTTTTACTTACGATTATTACTTAGTCACTATACCTACAATACTGAGAAATCTACATGACATGACATTTAGACAGCCAAACACACAGCAATCAGTTCTGCGATTATCACACATTTTTCATTTATTTAGCGGTGCCGAAAAGCCGTGACGCGCGAATCTTGTGCGCCGTTAGACCCGACCATAGATAATATACTAATATAAAATAGACCCGACTGGCGTACTGAGAAACGGGTCGAGACTTTGTTAGTGTGCGTACGATACTATGGCGCACACATACAAGCCACGCGCGGTGCGTTTGTATGAAGATAACCTACTTCCCACTCTTTCTACTATGGAAGTGGTTTGGGTTTCTGGTGATCTTACTCATCATAGGAAAGACAAAAGTAGAAGTACTTTTATAAGTACAAACGATGATTCGTTTGACGCTGATCTTCTGTGAGAGGGTGGTACTTCTCCGATCGAGCTAGCCTATTCATGCGGGGAAGCAAGACTGTAAGTACCACTAGTTAGCTTCCGTATGTTTATTTCCACGAAACTTGATAATAATTAACGAATTAACAACTTTTTGAAGACACAAAGGAATAAGTTTTTTTATCGCGGAGGACTTTAAAAAAATACAGTTTCACAGACACAAAGTACACTCAGACTTAGAACAACCACTTGCGGATCACACAGAGAGTAGTTCTGTGTGAGAACCGAACCCACTTCGCTATCTATATATCTTTTTTATTTAGGGTAAAAGATACATGCCGGCGGACCACCGAAGGAATGTGACATAGTTCCAGTGGCCCGCCAAGAAAGGCGGAGAGACGGTACACGGCGGGTTTCTTTAGTGGGTGAAGGCCCCACACTACCCTGTTCGTTGCCCCGAACGACGGGGTGTGCGGTTAGGAACATTTTTTCCCGCCTTAACAAAAAAAAAAAAAAAAGGGTAAAAGATACTTTTTCTTCATGTCAATTTAAATCAGATTAATTTTAACGGCAATAGAGAAAAAAAGAGTCGTATTTATAAAATTTTGAAAACTGTAAGTTTCAAAGATTTATTTGTAACTGTTTAGCGTTTTTTTTTAACTACTTATAAAGGCTTGTATAATTTTTTTTTTAATTTATTTAATTTATAAACAAAAAAGTTTCTTCAAAATCCGTTCACAATCAAACAAACAGATAAGAATTTTTGTAAGGGATGCAGATTCGATTCCCGCTCGCACTAAAGTTCACTTTTTCCACATTTCACAAACAATTTGTACTTTATTTTTTATGAACCCCTAAATGTCAAAAGTATACCCAAATATTTTTGCTTTGTACTAAAATCGAACCTACAACTGGACGAGATGCTATACAAACATAATACTATTGTCGTAGACTGTCCGGACGTCATAATACTTAATACGGCAACAATTTACATATAGAGACAATAGTTACTGTTCTCATGGTACACTGAACAGCTTCGTTTGTTCATGTTAAGTGGGGCTTGGACTTCATCGTGATGGACAGGCGCGTTTTTATAAACCCTTATTAATAAACGTGAATATCTTAAACTAGCTTTTGATGTGAAAACATCAGCTAATGAGGGTAAAACCGGCTGTTGGCACCACACCAATTTATTTAATTGGTTTTAACGCCATCTGTTGACAAAAGTATCTAAATAGGAAGTATAATGTCAATCAATGAACCAATAACAATTTTAATTCTTCTATGGATAACGAGAGGGCGCTTACCAGGAATTATATTAGACTCTAACAATATTTGAAGAAAGAAAGCAAATCGATGTTTTCGTTGCTAGCGTCTATGGGCTACGGTGGGTCATATGCTTGTTTGCCACCTCCATCCATCCATCCATCAGCCTTTCAACGTCCACTGCTGGACATAGGCCTCCCCAAGAGAACGCCACAACGAGCGGTCCCATCATGGGGGATAATGCCGTAATCGTCACGCTTGGCAGGCGGGTTGGCGATCGCAGTTGATGTTGTCAATACTCGAGAGAGTGCTGCTGCCCACTCCCTCGGCATTGCCTCAGTCAGCTTTTACGATTCCCATGGGTAGAGAGGGGTGGGACAATTCTAAAGCCGGCACCACACGGCAACTCCACACGGCAAGTTTGCCACCTAACTAGTTTAAAAAAAAGGTGAAACAAATAAAAATTTTAAATGCGCCTGCGTGGGAATCGAAGCCAAGAACATCACCTGGGGGACTTGATCTCAAGCTGATACCATTGTAGGCCGCTACTTCAATGACAACGACGTAAACCTTTTAAATGTACATGGCAAAACCTTTTAAGTATTCGCGTAATTGCTTAATGAATGAATGAATTGTGAAATATGCATGTATTTTAGTATAATTCTTTATTGTGTTTTCATGTAAAGACAAATGTGATGTGGAGATTGGGTTTGACCGTTGGTCAGTGCGATGGCTTAGCGGTTAGAGCACTTCCCCGGATTGGAAGGGATGCAAGTTCGATTCCCGCTAGCACTAAAGTTCTCTTTTTCCACATTTCACAAATAATTTGTTCTTTAATTCATTATACTGGGTACGGTAGGTCTTCTACCACCTAAGCATATTAGAAAGAGTGGGGAAGTAGGCTATCTCCGGCCCATTCCGCGATATAATTACCTACCATACTTGCCTGTTTCAGGGTTGTCATTTTTAGCTAAATTTTAATTCAGAAGAAATTGACAAGGGCCGGGATGTTGTATTTTTTACTTGTAATCGTTTAGGTAAAACCGACCTCACTAACCCTGAACCCAGACGACACAACACAGATTATTTTAACTTAAGATTATTACTTAGTCACTATACCTAAAATACTGAGAAATCGACATGACATGACATTAGACAGCCAAACACACAATAATACACAGCAATAAGTTCTCCTGCGATTATCACACATTTTTTATTTATTTAGCGGTGCCGAAAAGCCGTGACGCGCACCTTGTGCGGCGTTAGCCCCGACTGGCGTTTTCAGGTATATAAGTGAATTATCTATGACTGGCGTACTGAGAAACGGGTCGGGAATTTGTTAGAGTGTGCGTGCGATACTGCGCCGCACACATACAAGCCGCGCGCGGTGCGTTTGTATGAAGATAACCTACTTCTCACTCTTTCTACAATGACCTAAGTAATATTACACAGTTCTAATGGTCTGCCAATACAGGCGGAGAGACGGCACACGACGGGTTTATTTAGTAAGTGCCCCCCACTACCCTGTTCGTTTATTTCCGCCTTAAACATAAAAAAAAGGTACAAATGATTTGTGAAAGTGGATAAAGAGAGCGTTAGAGTGAGCGGCATTCGAACCTGCGTCCCTTTCAATCTGGGGAAGTGCTTTAGACCGCTAAGCCATCGCAGTCTCCGACGGCGACTCCCAATCTCCACTTCACAATACATAGCTTTACGCCTGTATTCCCTTAAAGGGTAGGCAGAGGTGTATTACACACCCACGATTCGCCAGCTATGTTTAAGTCCCACGTAATAGGGGGCGAGCCTATTGGCGTCTACCGGGCATCATATTTTTCTTTTTACGAATAAACTCAATAACACTGCGGGACCTGCGGTCGAACCCGAGACCTCATGATCAGCAGTCGCTCACACTACCGCTGCACCACTGAGGCAGTTAAAAGTTGTCTTTACGACTCATATACATATATTAAAAAAAGGTAGGTACTAACTTGTGCCCACTGACTTGGACTTCAATATTTGGTCCATTGGGGGTATGCTTATCCCACAGGTTACCGTCTGGAATCGAACTGCAGTCAAATAAATCAGTACTTTATGCATTACACCATAGTCCAGTGTATTAATTACCTACATCCATTATAACTTACACAAGTCGAACAGTCGAAGTTGGCTAACCATAGGAGAGGGTCCCCATTCTCTGCGTGAGAATGAATGCGAAACATAAGTGTATAAGTAATTATCAGTATGTGATGGTGAGAGGCGCCCTAGGTCGCTATTGTTATAGATATATCGACTTTGAATTAGCATAGCCGATCTTTATTTATTACTAGCTTGCTCACCCGGCGAACTTCGTACCGCCATATTTATTTCTCGTGAATATTTTGCAATGAAAATACTAAAAATAAATGACTAATATGACTATTAAAAAAACCGGCCAAGTGCGAGTCGGACTCGCGCACGAAGGGTTCCGTACCATTGACTAGGTAAACAACATTACACTATTGTAACTCTCTGTAACCATGGTGTTTGGCTGTTACCAAATTTTGCAAGTAAAATTTGAGTCATTTCGTGGTTTTCAACTTAGACTTAGATGCACATAACGAAACAGTTTTAAATGTAAGGAATTATGTTACCATTAGAGTCATTCGAGGTAACTGTGCGCAGTGGGTAAGCGTGCGCAATCGCATATATTTAGGATTAAAATTAATGGGCTTGCGCACTTTTACCCACTGCGCACATATGACTCTAAGTAGGCGCCATCGTGGATGAATTTTTATATTGTTAATTCCATCAGCTTTTTAAACTTTTATTATTATCTGTAAGGGCGTAAGAATTAGGTAAGTAATATAAAGAAAGTGGTGTTAACAATTACTTGATAGGTAGGTATGTAGGTAGTAGGACCGCCCACTTTTGTTTATGCTTTTCAATTAAGTACCTATCTACTTACTTTTCAGACAGTTTAGATTATATGGGAGCCCCCCTTAAATATTAATTTAATTTTCATTTAATTATTTATTTTTAAAGTTGGTATATAACTAAATATTCTGTAAACATTTCAAGAATCTACCTGTTGTTGTTATCAATAGCGAGCAAAAAAGGGCAATAAAATACGGTTGATTTATGGGAGAAGTCCCCTTAAATATTTTTTTATTTTATTTTTAGTATTTGTTGTTATAGCTACAACAGAAATACATCATTTGTGAAAATTTCAACTGTCTAGCTATCGCCGTTATTAAGATACAGCCTGGCGACAGACGGACGGACAGACAGACGTTGTATGGGAGCCCGCCTTAAATATTATTATTTTTTTGTTTTAGTATTTATTGTTAGAGCGGCAACAGAAATGCAACATTTGTGAAAATTTCAACTGTCTAGCTATCGCCGTTATTGAGGTACAGCCTGGCGACAGACGGACGGACAGACAGACGTTGTATGGGAGCCCCCCCTTAAATATTATTATTTTTTGTTTTTAGTATTAGTTGTTATAGCGGCAACAGAAATACATCATTTGTGAAAATTTCAACTGTCTAGCTATCGCCGTTCTTGAGATACAGCCTGGTGACATACGGACGGACAGACAGACGTTGTATGGTAGCCCCCCTTATATATTATTATTTTTTTGTTTTTAGTATTTGTTGTTATAGCGGCAACAGAAATACATCATTTGTGAAAATTTCAACTGTCTAGCTATCGCCGTTCTTGTGATACAGCCTGGCGACGGACGGACGGACAGACAGACAGCGAAGTCCCTGTAATAGGGTCCCGTTTTGACCCTTCGGGTAGGGAACCCTAAAAAATAGGGGTTGGCATTAGAAGGGTGAAAATTTAGGATAGTATGTATTTTTTAATGCCGAATCATAAAAATACTAAAATAAAAAACAATGTGCAAAACATAAAAAAAAATTTGGGGTGAACCACCCTTATCACTTAGGGGAATAAAAAATTTGTTTACATCCTATTCTCAGACTTACTAAATATACGCATAAAATTTCATAAGAATCGGTCAAGCCGTTTCGGAGGAGAATGGCGACACACTGTGACACGAGAATTTTATATAATTTAGATTCTATTCAGCTGTAACAGAACTATGTCTCACTACATTCAAAGTACCTATTTGAGAAAAACGTTCGTAGTACTGTATTAGGATGTTAAGGAATTTCTAAACAGAAAACAATTTACTATCCATTTTTTGTCTGTTTGTTAATTCGCACAAACTATGTACTAAACGGATTTAGATAAATATTTTTGATTGAATAGTTGATCATGTCAAATTCTAAAAATCACAACAAAATTATATATTCCAGTTTTAGTTATAGGTAATACAAAACTTTCCAGGTGTACATCGTCAGTCTCCTGGCCGTAGCAGCTACTTGCGAGCCTCCAGTCCAAGGATACAACTACCAGCAACCTGCCCAGAACAGTTACAACTCACCCAGTAATAGCTATCTACCACCGTCTTCTGGTAAGAGATCACTTGGCATGACCCTGTACCGAATTCAAGATCAAAACAAATCTAATAAAATAAATAAATATTCACAAACATTTCACATAACGTCCTCTGGTCCCAAACTAAGCTTAACGCTTGTGCTATGGGTACCAGATTACAGATATAATACATATACTACTTTTTTTTTCTTAATACATACAATAGAAAACACCCAGACGCAGTACAAATATCTGTGTTCATCACACAAATAATTATCCTGAGTGGGAATCGAACCCACGACCTCGAGCACGGAAGTCGGTTACACTAGCGACTACGCCACGGAGCTCGTCGAAATAATTGTTTTCTGTCCGTGTGGTAACGGACTAAGTATACAAGTGTCATCCCCCATTCTTTCCCACAGGTATCGTACGAGGTGACTAAGGAAAGTAAGCAATTATCACCCATTGCATTACTGGTGGTAGGGCTGAGCACCAAGTGGAAGTACTCAATTGCTATCGGGCTTGCTATCGGGCCCGAGCGGGTTGGTACCACCATCTCCCGTGTGACCGGCCATGAGGCACACCGTTGCGTTTGGTTGTAGCAGGAGATAGCCGTTAATTCTTTCTTTCATATCCGTGAAATGAAATAGTGGTTTGACAATAATCTCGGTATAGTCGAGTCCATGAGCGACGGTTACCATTTACCATCAGGTGGGTCCTTGCTCGTCTGTCACCATAAGCAATAAAAAAAAATTAAGCAGTGATATTTAACACACATAATTTCGAAAAATCTTGAAAAGCCAGCGGTGTGTCATATGAGGTCTGAACCTTGGACTCAGGATCGAACTCGAGACCACTGTCTTTGCAGCCCTTGGTTTTACTACTAGGCTATTCTGTTATATGCAATTTGAATCATCATATTACAGGTTACGCATCACCCAGCAATAACTATCTGCCACCTGCCATCGGTGCTGGTGACTTCCATCAGGGCGGACACGGTCACGGACACGATAATGAAGTGGTAAGTACCTAATATGTGACTGTTTTACCAATTTTTTTAATACGAGTATTGGTAAATAATATCGATATTTATTTAAATCAATTTGAACCTTATATATTGTGGTATGCGATTGCGGATTATGAGGTGTCGGGTTCGAATTTTCAGTCAGACATATATAAGGCTTAAGGTTATTCAATTTGTCCTATCAATAAATTCTAGAGGGGTTAGACCAATCACAAGCGAGACGATACGATGGCGATACGATTTTACTAGTTACATTCTACAAGCCCTGCCCCCTTAGAATGTGATTCACAAAATCGTATTGATATTGTATCGTCATGTCTGTGATTGGTAGAGACATAGAAGCGTGATGTCGCAATAATCGCTCAACCAATCACGATGATCTTTTAAAATCTCTCAACCAATGACAATGTCACGATGCGATGTTGATACGATTTTGCGAGTTACATTCTACGGGCCCAGTACTTTTGAGTGATCTCACGCATACGAGATGATTATTAATTGCTTTAATTGTTACAATGTCATTTGAAGGTCATTTGTCTCAATTATAAAGTGAAATAACAATTAGAGCATTGTGTTTATATTTGATAAAGTATATTGTTTACTTGTATAAAGAGTGAAAATGTGAAATAGAAAATTCGTGTAACTGCGAGTGGAAATTGGCCTCGCGTTTTCTGGAACAACGGTCCAGACACTGCTAATTTATTATTATAGCAGTATTGATGCTAAAAATTTTATACTTCACATTTTTTTCTTACCTTGGGTGACTGTTAATTTAGCTATCGCAGCAGTTTTGATGCTAAAAATTTTATACTTCACATTTTTTTCTTACCTTGGGTGACTGCTAATTTAGCTATCGCAGCAGTTTTGATGCTAAAAATTTTATACTTCACATTTTTTTCTTACCTTAGGTGAAGCTGTTCGGTTTTATTGGGCAGTCACTTAAGAGCTCTTTATACATAAATTGAGATGCTAAATTCTGCCATCTTAAACTCCTTTAAAAACGCCTTGCACTACGGAATAATCCTTGTACGGAATAATCTTTTACCTTTCATAAACATACATTATCTCGGACACAAAGTACACCCAGACACAAAACAACCATTTGTGGATCACACAAAGAGTTGTCCTGCGTGGGAATCGGACCCACAATTCGCGCGGGAGGCCGGTATCTAAAACACAATGAGTTACCATTTTTGCGACTGTTCTGTAAACATCACGAAGTTCAGAACCCTAGCTGGGCTTCCGCTTTGTACATGATCCAATGCGATTCAAAAGATTTTAGTAAACTGTAAACGTGACATTTCGCCATACCAAGCAGTACTCTCAGCCCTCTGTTTGCAAATGTATTTTGCACGCCTCATAAGGGAAGCGTTGAGGTGTGTACTACTCTCGCTTCACGAAGAACAACTGATTTTTCAAACTTAAAATGTCGCTATTTATCATATATGTATTGCACTTGTAAAATAATATATACACACACATATAAAGAAAAATACACTATTTTTAACACTCATGATATTTTTGATGCCATTTTTGTTATTTAAACTAGTTAAAAAACTGTATAAAAAAGTTCTGTCTTGGACGTCCGTGTGTTGTAGGTAATGTATGTTAACACAATAACGACCGAAATACTTTACTAATCGAGTATTTTTTTTTTCTTTTACGATTCAGTATCATTACGAATAGAGCTCTATCACTTTTCACGGTCTAATTCAATGTGGTTTAATTGTTATTAAATAAAAAAATAGTAAATATATACGCTCGACTCGACACTAAAACCAGCGCTAACCTTATTTCGTGAAAACTACTTCTATAGACCAATATAGTAATACTTCTTAAAATTAGCGTATAAGACATGAGAACCACATTAATAGGTACTTTTTGAAATTAGCGCTATCTATGTGATTTATTGAAAACTACTTAGTGAGACCAATACATTATTAGTTACTTATCAAATAATCAATTTTATTGTGAAAAATGAAGATTATGAGGCGTGCACTTTTGGATTTTCTAAAGTATTTTAAATGGTTCCTTGTCACATTATCTTAACACTACTAAGTAAAAAACACTTAATAGACACTCATCCAATCAAAACATGTTATCAAATAAATAACAAATTTATTTTAAAAAAATATCAATAATTAAACACTAATTAATGCCGGTCATTCTTGCGTATAATATAAACATCATACGAATTGATTGGCCTTAACCTATAGATATTGTTATCTATACTATAAAATATGTCTCCGTAATCACCAAATACCATGCTGGCTGGAAAGAAATCTATATTAGCCACTTTTCTAGCGGTGCCTCTTAAACAATCAATATCGTATATACCATCGTCTGCTAAACCATAGGTCTTGTCGTTTTCCACAAAAAAATGGTATACAACAGTTAAATTCTTATTTTTAATAACATCCTGACTGTTATAAGCACAGAAAACACCACACATCGTCACATAATGTACGTTCTTATTATTGTCTAGTTCAAATTCCATCACAGTGTTCGCGTTGCCGTATTTAATCGCAGTTTTACCTTCATTATAAATCTTATACATCATATGATCGTTTGCATCTATTAAATACATATCGTTATCTCTTATAATCAGCTTGAATATATTCATGTTATAGAGTCCTATGTTTATTGCAGTATTGTTTAACGGATCATATTTGTATAATCCATCTTCGGATCCAAAGTAAACATCTCCAGTGTCCAAATCAACTGCTGTAGCCTTATTCCTTGAGATGCCATTGATTTTTTTGGACTTCTTTGTTACTATATTAACAAAAGCTCGGCCAGAATTCTGCAAATCTTTGTCCATGTACATGAAAAATAGATTTCTGCTTGATGAATCGTAGGCGAGTTCTTTCGGGCTTTCAAATGCATCGGTCAATAATTCCTCTCTGTATATTCTTGTGCCTATTTGCTGAATAGGTGTATCAGTCAGGTATATTGTTATTTTTGCGTTGACACTCACAAGCAGAACTACGAAAATAATTTTGATACACATTTCTGAGCGTGCGTCGCACATCGAATCAACTTCAAAACTACTGATGTTCGTGTTATGATTATTTATCTCAGTTTCAACGTCAAATGCGTGTGCGTTATACGAATTTAGTTCTTGAGCTATCGTATTAAGTGTTATACAGAGTTTATCAACTAAATTGCTATTTACATGGTCAGCTGGATTCGCGTAAATGAGCAAATTGCTGCCCCGTTTAAAGGTCATTTTGCCATGTGAATTCCTGTATTAATAAATACTGTCCGTGTTTGACGGCCTAAGAATACAATTGTTGTCAGCCTATTCTTTCGCATGGGTCGGTCACAACTAAGGGAAGTAAGCCATTATGACCCATTACATTACTGAGGTAGGGTTGAGTATCAAGCGGTTGTAGTTACTTGATATAGGACCTGCGAGTGCTGAGCGCGCGTGTGTTTTGGTTATAGCGGGACATAAAAAAGCTTAAAGTTATAATGCTGATATAATCTTTAAAATTAAGTAATATTTTTTATTAATGATTTTATACACTTTATTATATTTTTTATAAGCCACACACGCCCTGCACTAAAAAGTAATCCTTGTATTGGGACTTTTAAATACACAATGTATCGCACACATAGTACACCCAGACTCAGAACAACCATTTGTGGTAAACTAAGAGTTGTCCTGTGTGGGAATCGAAGCCACAGCCACTCCGCCATCTATCTATTCAGTAATTTTCCTTTACCGAAATGAAATGGTGAGCAACCATTTGATAATACTCTTAGTATTGTTGTATCCATGAGCGGCATTTACTATCAGTAGGACCTCGTCTGCCATTTACCCGTATAAAAAAAAAACAAAAAAGGACCTCGTCTGCCTCCAAAAGCCAGCCACTAGGGAAACTCGCATCGGGAGACTTTTGAGCTCTTTGATCTCTATCTATATAACAGTTATCTAGCTCTTCGAGCTCAAAAGTATGATAGAGATTTACTAAAACACTATTCGTTGAATTTTCGAATCGCAAAAACTTTTGAATGTATGAACCGATTTTCTCGTAGTTTACGGCATTCAATGCAGCTTTTTGACCTCTTTGAAGAATCTTAAAGCTCGAACTGGTCAGACTGAAAATTTCATAGAAATTCTGAAAAGAATATTTTTCATTTTTTTGCGACTACGATATCTCACGAACGAATCAACCGATTTTGACCGGACTGACGGCGACCGACGTGGTTTTTTTATTTTAAGAGCCGATTAGTTTTTGGAATCGATAGGTAAAACCGTTTAAAAGTTATTAAAAAAAAACACATAAAAAAAAATGTAGTTTTTTTGAGATTTCTCAAGATTTTGAAATAAAACTACGTTTACGGAATCTATCGCGTTTACTTGATTTTACTACTATCCCGACGTTTCGAATACTTTACAGCATTCACGATCACGGGTGGACTTAGATGATAGACGTCCAAGGCTGATATGTTATTTCAACGATTTCATCTACCCACAGTATATGATTTTACAAAATTTTTGGTTTATTTATTTTAACCCAAACCCAATTCGTTTATACATTTTAAACAGTGAAAATATCTTCTTCAAATTTTTATGCTTACAATGTATGAGACTAAGTTAGTATATTAAAATGAGTATAATACTCCTCTTTAAATTGTGAAATTTTTGTTTTTATTTAGTGCTCAAAAATTCTACCACAAACTACCAATTACTACCAGTAAGAAGACAATCTTGGTTATTAGTTTATATTATTAAATATATTGATTTTGCCAAAAGCTAAGACTAAGAAGCTACCACCGGATCGGAACGCGGCCTGACTGAGAAAGATCCGGCCAGAAAACTCAGTAGGCAACAACTGTTACGGATTATTAAGTTTTTACCGCTAAAATTATGCCTGCACTTGATGATATGACTCCAAGTATTTGTGGTATTAGTCAGCTTAAGAATACAGTGTTGTAATACGTTTAAGTGAAGTTAATGAGCTCAATCTTAAAAGGGATATGGCAGAGACAGAGCAGTACTTCAATCAGAAATGGTCACTACAATAGCCGTTTTATTGTAACAGGAAAATAGCTCATCCTAATTGATATTATAAGCTAGCTTTCTCGTCGAAATTTGGAACGCTTAAAATTAATATTTTCTTTTAATTTATTAGGTGAAATGTATGAGAAAATTAATTGGCTTCATAATTTTTTTTACGTTATTTTTTCCATTGTTTTAATGGTTATTCCCGGTGGCGACAATTCAACCTATCATAGATCTTAACTATAGCTTGAAAACCTTTTTACTATAATCTTAATAATCATCAATCAATTTGCTGACCAGGGGGGTTAGGCAGAAACTCATATCTCACATGTCGATCGTATCGTCTCGCTTGTACGACCACCGTGATTGGCCAACGGATTATTGTGACATCACGCGTCGGTTTCTCAACCAATCACAGTGATCTCGATACGGTCGACACGTGAAATATGACATTCTGTTCTGCCTCAGGGGGCAGGTTCTTTTGGGATAGGTATTTTTGCAAAGAGGATTAATACGGTAGAGTTAATATACATATTTATATTTTAACGTAGACGTGGACGTGAATTTCCACGTGGACGGAGTTACGAACAGAATCTAGTTTTTTTTATCTGTATTTTAGCACTTGATGTGCTCACCTACTTTTAAAGTATAAATTATTTTTAAATGTGGAAAAAGCGAACTTTTAGTGCGAGTGGGATTCGAACCTGCGCCCCTTCCAATCCGGGGAAGTGCTCTAAGCTGCTAAGCTGTCGCACTGACCAACGGCTATACCCAATCTTCACATCACATTTGTCCTTACGACCCACGCCACCTTTCGGATGCATTTACATGTATTAATCCAATATAGTAAGTTTAATTTTGCAATTAAAATTCATAATGGAAGGGACGCAGGTTCGAATCCCGCTCGCACTAAAAGTGCTCTCTTTCCACATTCACAAATAATTTGTACTTTAAAAGAATTTAGTTTGTTTAAGCCCATGTAGAATAGATTTAAATGAATACTGCTTAGAACTGTCATATGACTAAATATTCTTATGGAACCGTGCAAAGTATTTGGGCATGTTGCCGTGCTTTCTCTCACTGAGCACACCGGCGGTGGAAGGAAATGCGAAACTGTGGCTCGAGACACACGATACTCTAAATCTAAGAGACTTGCAGAGACAAACTGTACTTATGATAAGATTTACTATATAATTCAATGATATTTTACACTACAATATCATTGATATAATTATACTAATAAAAAGCGATGCTTTAGGAGGGCTCACGAAGTTTTCTGCCAATGGATTATTAATGCTTCTGAATTCTGAATGTAAATAATTCATACGACAAATTATTTTCATTATTTTTTTATTTTATCCAAACAAAAATCTTCATTCATTTTATGGATTTAAAAATCGATTGATATGTATGCAACCACAATAAAATGATAATTGATTAATTACTGATTATTTGCCAAAAAAATCCGGCATATTTTTAACTAAACAACATTCTATTTAGATATTTTTATATATATTTTTAGCATTTGACATGCTTAGCACTATACATTAAACACAAAGTGAAAAATGTGAAATCGAAAATAACAGTCAGGAGCAGGATTTGAACCTGCATCTTCTGGATACCGTCCAGATGCTTATTTTTTTTCTTTTTTTTTTATTGGACATTGGATGAATGCATGTAAATGCATTGCCGATAGAGGGCGTTGGTTGTTAAGACAAATGTGATGAGGAAATTCGGTATTTCTAGAAATGGTACGATAGCTCAATGGATTAGAGCACTTCGCCGGAAAGGAAGGGACGCAGGTTCGTTTCACGCTCGTACCAAACTACTCTTTTTCCTTATTCACAAATTATAATTTGTACTTTAGGAGTAGCTGAGCATGTCAAGTGCTAAAATATAGATCAAAATGTTTGAAATTACTATGTCAAAACCCAAACCTGAAAGTGATAGTTTCTCAGTAAAGTGTACCACAAAAATGCATAGATTGTGGGATAATAGTTTGTTGTGATAAGACTAACACACTTGGTTTTAATTCACTTGCAGCCCAAGTCCTATGAATTCGGCTACTCCGTGAAAGATGCAGAGTCGGGTAATGACTACAATCGCAAGGAGAGCTCCGATGGTAACGTGGTGAGAGGTGAATACAGAGTGCATCTGCCTGATGGACGTACGCAGATAGGTAAGTGGAAAGGCTATGGAGTGTTGCATATTTGCATAGACTATTATGTTCAATTTCAACTTTCTTTCACAAATGGCAGAGTGTTTTAGATACCGGCCTCCCGTCCGGGTGTTGTGGGTTCGATTCCCACATAAGACAACTATTTGTAGCATCACGTCTGTATTCCCCGAAGGGATAGGCAGAGGTGTATTACACACCCCCGACTCGCCAGCTATATTTGAGTCCCACGTAATAGGGGGCGAGCCTAATGACGTCTACCGGGCACATTTCCAAACTCCGGCCTGCTACTGATAATTTTTCTTTTTAGGAAAAAGCTCAATAACATTGCCCGACCCGGGGATCGAACCCGAGACCTCATGATTAGCAGTCGCATACTGACCTACAAATGGGTAAAAGTCCTTTGCGATACAAGGATTATTCCTTAGTACAGGGCAATGTATTTAAAAAAACAACACAACCCCCCCCCCCTCCTAAAAGGAAAAGTTACGGTTACATTAATCTAAAAATGTTCGATTATAATTTAACAATTGTAATCGATCATTATATAATTTATCGATCGTACTAAAAGATGTAAGCTCTTCTATATCTAGATTAAAGTTTATTTACTCAAATCGCCCGTATAGGTACTTTTTATTGAATAAGTATAAAAATAATAAATAGAACCTAATTACTTAGAGATGAAAACATTATGATCTCATTCAATTGTTTTGTTAATCGAGTAATAACATTTGAATTGGTCAGCACTTATCGCATGATTCAGTCCAAATTTCTCCTTCGCGCTCTGTGGTGTAATTATTCTAAGTCTGTGCCTAACTTCAGAGACACAAAGATTCGTTGTGACATATATGAGTAATTAATGATGTTTAATTCTTCCAGTGACTTACCACGCTGATTGGAGAACGGGATTCCACGCTGATGTCCGTTACGAAGGCCAGGCTAAGTATCCTGAACCAACACATAACCAACAAGGTACGTTCCGTATGGTGACGGACTAAGAATACAAGTGTCACTACCCGATTCTTTCCCACTGGTGTCGTCTAAGGGAAGTAAGCAATTATCACCCATTGCATTACTGGTTGTAGGGCTGGGTACCAAATGGGAGTACCTACTCACTTGCTAACGGGTCCGAGCAGGTTGGTACCACCATCTCCCGTGAAACCGGCCATGAAGCAAATCGGTGTGGTTTGGTTGTAGCAGGAGATAGCTGTTAATTCTTTGATTTCATGTCTGTGAAATGAAATAGTATGCAGCTGCTTGACAATACTCTCGGTATAGTTGAGTCCATGAGCGACAGTTATCATTTACCATCAGGTGGGCCGTGGCTCGTCTGCCACCATACGCAATAAAAAAAAGAAACAACAATATTAAAAGCTAGTTATATTTTTCTATACTATTATAAAGCTGTGATAGAGATATCTGTCTGTACATTTAAGATATTTGAGAATAAGTTAATTATTCTGTTTCTTAGGGTATTTAGGCCTTATGGAACACAAGACATTTGTTATAGAATTATTCTCTGTTTGTCTGTTTGTTTATTTGAGCATATCGCAAATATTACTGAACCGATTTTCTTTTTTTGTTTGATTAGATTAAATACTGATATACATTTTATCCCGTATTGGGAACTTGAGAGAATATCTTAAAAGCTAGCTTTTGACTGTGGCGGAGCTGCAGTTCTTCATTCATAAACAACCAAACTAGCTACAAACAAATTCATTTGACCAGCTACAACACATACCATTTCCAACAGCAATAATAAATTAGCTTTTAAATTCTAGGGTACAACTATAACGCTCCGAGTGACTTCAGCGGGTCTCTAACAGGTTTCAACAACCACAGACAACCATCAAGCGCCTACGGACCTCCCGGTTACCACTGAGACCCGACAACCAATTGCCGCTACCTAATAGTTACGCTCTTGTATATAATGTTAAGGTTTATAATGACATTCTTAGTACAATGAGTAACGATTGTACTTTATTAAATGTTGTATAATAGGTACCCGACTACGGCCAAGCCAAAAGAGGGTTATGATTTTCGTATGTATTTACGTCTGTTCTAACATAACTTCTAAACTCATCACTCACTCATAGCTAGACAAATAAACGTTAGAGCGTCTCCGATCCGGTTATGTACGGCGTTATGTTATATATTAGATGATAAAAATATCAGAATTACCTCAGACTAAGGAAAAAAAAAATGTCAAAACGAATTGACATAAACCACGAATGTTACCAGTGGGATTTAAAATTACCCCAAATGACTCGACGAATACGTACATACGTTACGTACATGACTACGTCGTCAGCGGCATAATATTCCCTATATGATTTGCTGTAAACATACTTTATAATTTTACTATTCCTTTTTCCTTTATGTTTTAAACAAAGAACTTTTAAAACATTACCCAATTTATAGGGATTTTTTCATTCCGGTGACAAAACTTTCACAGACATATAAAAGTGGCTTCACTTTTTACTTGACATTGCGGTGTCTTTCTTCTTTTGTTAGTCTTAGAGAATGATGAGATTTTATTGATGAACTGTTATTTGTAGCTATGAAACAAACCAGTATTTTTGTACTTATAATTTAGATTTAAGTATTCTGTATCAGTATTGTTTGTTAATAAAGATAATAAAATAACATAGTTTTATTATTTGTTTAACTCATCGATTTAATCTATACTATTATAAAGCTATAACAGAGCTGTGTCTGTACATTTAAGATATTTGAGAAAGAAATGACTGTATTAGGCTATATAGGCGTGTCTGAAGTCTGAAAAAAAACATATTTTTTAGTTTTTTTTTGTCTGTTTATCTGTTTGTTCGTTCGCGCATCACGCAAAAACTACTGAACGGATTTTAATACAACTTTACTACCGCTACTATATAACTACTGAACGGATTTTAATACAACTTTACTACCGCTACTATATCGGGAACCTGAGATATAACCTAAAAACTAGGTGTTGGTTGCGGCGGAGCCGCGGGCTAGCTTCATATATACCCTCCCACAAAATTCAGAAGGGTAAATGAGCCTCCTACGTCATTAATGATACCTACATGAATGACGTATCATCATTCATAAGTGAGCATTCTTTTATTTTACCGTAAAGGGCGACACAAGGCTCGTATTTGATTTTTTAATAATAATATTTTAACACAGTGCGAAAATATAATATCGAAAATAACAGTCACGAGCAGGATTTGAACGTGCAACTCATAAAATACCGTCTATTTCAACAGTCCCGAGCAGTTATCATAATACTGCACGATGTCAAATGCTTAAAAATTATATCACAATAACAAAAAAATATTATAATCTTTGAAAAAAAAATTAATACATACATTTTTTTTTTCATAATTCTCGTAGGTATAAGTATATTTATCTTTTTATATTGAATTCGAAGGCTTAGACATTATGTGAATGCCCATATTATTTAATGTAATAAAATTCACCACTCGTTTATTATACATATTGTCACGCCTTTTTCCCGTAGGGGTAAGCAGATACCACTTCTCTCCACTTGCTACGATCCTGTCAGACATCTTTTGCTTCATCTACTTTAATCAGTGCGTTTATGCA
The DNA here is from genome assembly GCA_948253155.1 of Leucoma salicis. Classification (NCBI taxonomy): domain Eukaryota; kingdom Metazoa; phylum Arthropoda; class Insecta; order Lepidoptera; family Erebidae; genus Leucoma; species Leucoma salicis. The sequence goes on along the minus strand of OX411830.1, from coordinate 2,321,469 downwards.
TGCTCGTTGGTTACAAGTACTCTTAACCTGGCCTTTCTTAAGAACGTCTCCGATCTGGTCAAAATACGTTCGCCTAGGTCGACGTCTACCAACTTGCCCATTCACAATCGCCATATACAAATATCTGTTTCGTTAATCTTCTTTCATCTATCCTCTCTACGTGTCCGAACCACATAAGCATTCCTTTCTCTACTTTTGTCACTACATCTTCTTTCCCACCACAGTATTCTCGTATTACACTACTTCTCACTTTGTCCATCAGTCACTCCGGCTATGCTTCTCAGAATTCGTTATCTCCACAGCATTTTATGCACAAAACTTTTGTGGTTGTTCATAAACTTATCATATAAACAACCAAATATTTTATATGTATATAATATATACCATTATTATATGTGAAATGTACAATTCTGTGTTTTCTTTCAATGAGTTACATCCGGGCACTGCTGCACACGTAACCACGATTAGTCACGTCAAATTAAAACCAAATTGTACAATATTTTTTGCAATTTTGTTAAAATATGCGAAATTTGTATCGTTTACAATTGATGTCAGGTTCATACAGGGCTATAGCGTGTATAATAGTGGTCTCGACTCTCGTCTATCTATCTCGCTCTAACATACGCGTATACTATGTTTTTACTCTTTTGCATCGCCGATCAATTTAATATTAAAATATATTGTTTAACTATATAGAGACTCCTATTGCCCGGATGGATGTAATTGCCTAATAAAAATATAGTGTTTGGTGGCCTTGCTTATCCCAGGATGAATGGGCCAGCTTGATAGGAGAATCACCTACCACCTTCACAAAAGATCAGCATGAAGGTCAAGGTACTTGTACTGTTGAGATGATGGGAGAGCGCGTCAGAGGCTCTAATTATTTATTTATCTCTATCCTCTGCTTATTATCCTTCCCTTCCACCTCTTTAACCCTTTTGGGAGTAAGCGACGCGCGATTGATGCCTCTGGTGTTGCTAGCGTCTATATGCTACGGTAACCGCTTACCATCAGGTGGGCCATATGATGGTTTGCCACCCACCTACCTAGTACAAAAAAATATATAATTTTTGTGCCAGAGATTAATAAAATAAAATACCATAAATAATTATAGACCAAATTTACTTCCATAAGTTTCATAAACAATCGGACAATATTTCTGCGCTAATTGATCGTAGACTGAGCCTTTTTCTACTTTGTAGAACTTCGACAAATTGTTCCAGAGGTGGTAAGCGTAAGGCTTCTCAAACAGCCAATATTTCTTATTGAATAAATAATCCTTCACCTTATTGAAGAAAATCAGAAGAGATCTTTCCTTATCGAAGAGACGATTTTTGTTGACAAAGTAACTCTTACCTTTATGGAAGGGTATTGGAAAGAATAACTCTGGTCCATATATTTCGAAACCTGGAAACGAATTACAGAGCAAACCAATTGTGAGCGACTGCTGATCCCATCTGCTGAGAGTTGAGACCTCATTCTCGCATTCAATCCCCCGGGTCGGACAGTATTATTGAGCTTTTTCGTAAATAGAAAAATTCTCAGTAACAGCCCGGAGTTTGCGTAATATGGCCGGTAGATGGCAATAGGCTCGCTCACTGTTACGTGGGACATAAACATAGATGGCGAACCGTGGGTGTGTAATAATTCACCTCTGCCTACCGCTTCGGGGATACAGGCACGAGACTGTGTATGTATAAATAATGGTGGTAGGGTTGGGTACCAAGTGGCAGTACTCGCATGTTATCAGACCCGAGTAGATGGATACTACCGTCTGCTACGTGACCATCTGTGAAGCACCTTATGTTTTTATTGTAGCGGGAGTATATTAGTTAGTTTTCTGTCCGAGAATCGAAATGGTGAACGACTTGGCAATATTATTAGTAAATAAGCAGTGGTTACAACCTGAAACAGGCCATAATCTGGCCACACAGTGGGTTTGTATAGTGGGTGAGCGCCGTACACGACAACGACAAGGTGTGCGGTGCACCACCGAAGGAATGTAACATGGTTCCACACCACACTACCCTGTTCGTTGCGGGGTGTGCAGTTAGGAAAATTTTTTCCCGCCATAAAAAAAAAAAGGTGTGCAACCTAACCGGTAAATTTTTTCCTGCCTTAATAAAAAAAGGTCGTAACCTGCATACATAAAAAATGTAGGAAAAAAAACGTAGAATACCTTTACAGTATTGCGAAGTCATTTTACGAATTTCTTTTTCGTCGCATAAATCCTGTAGTACTCTTTTTAAAACGAAAGGGCCGTTCTGTGCCCACATATCGCCTCTGAAGTTTTCTTTGAAGTCTCTGAGTGAGAAATGTCACATAAGATTTGTGAATTGGCAAAGCATCTGGGACGGTATTCCAGGAGATGCAAGTTTAAATCCTGCTTGTCACTGCTTTCGATTTCACATTTTCACACTTTGTGTTAATTTATATGGCTAAGCATGTCAAATGCTAAAAAATTCTATAAAATATCGAAGGTTTTCCTCGAAAGCAGGTACTTTAGGTAGGTAAAAGAGAACTTTAGTACAAGCGGTTTTTCCTCATTCTCAAATAATAATTTGTACTTTAAAAATAGCTGAGCATGTCAAGTGCTAAAAATATAGATTAAAAAAAAAGGTACCTAAATGTCTTAATATTTATATTACACGAGTGGAAAATGACAGGGACGAGCGATTTTGGTTTTGGAGGCCCAAATCCCCTCCCTATTTTCTCCTAGTTGTCCTTACTGCCCACTCTTTATTATACTTCCTATCCCTTTCCTTATTATTGTTCATAAATATCCTCTCCTTAGTATATTTCCCATCCTCTCCTAATTATCATTCCACTCCACCTCCTATCCCTTTCCTTGGAGATGGCGACGCGGCAATAATGCCTCTAGTATTGCTAGCGTCTATAGGCGACGGTAACCAGTTACCGTCAGGTGGGTCGTATGCTTGTTTGTCACCAAGGTGGCTAGAAATACACAGCATTCTACTTATAGCTGCACTTGGACGCAGTTTCTTCTAAATAAATAAATATTCACGGACATTTTCACACAACGTCCTCTAGTCCCAAACTAAGCTTAACGCTTGTGCTATGGGTACCAGATTACGGATATAATACTTATATAACTTTTTTTTTGTAAATACCTACATATAATAGATAGAAAACACCCAGACGCAGTACAAATATCTGTGTTCATCACACAAATTATTGACCTGAGTGGGAATCGAACCCACGACCTCGTGCACGGAAGTCGGTTACACTACCGACTACACCACGAGTCCCGTCTAACCTACAAATTATCCATGCCCGTGGCTCCATCACAAAAAATCCCTAATATTATTGCACAGATATAACGTGACGTTAGACCTTTAATTACCCGTGTGGGGCCGGCACCGAGAATAGCTCCACCCCGTCTCTTCCTATGGGAGTCGTAAAAGCCGACTAAGGGATTACCGGGGGACCGGGCAGCAGCGTTCCCCTGTGTACTAAAAACATCCACTGCGATCGCCAACCCGCCTGCCAAGCGTGGTGATTATGGCAATACCCCCCATTTTGGGGAAGCCTGTGTCCGGCAGTGGACGATGAAAGGCTCATGGATGATGGATGGATGGATTGCACAGATATAACGTGACGCTAGACCTTTAATTTAAGGTCTCTAGTCGGCTCGTACTACACTGTTGGAATTAATGATGTGCTTTTTGGCACGAGTCAACTTGATTAGGTACCTACTCCAAACTGTATCTATGTGTATTTGAAACTTTTTGCCCTGATACCATAGGTCACTTTAGTCCAGTTTTCCTCGAATCAAACACAGATTTATACCTATAGTATCAAATTCAGCACTTCACTAAATTGTCCCTACGTGTATGAAACAGTAAATCATCTTTTTAAAGTGCAAATATATTTGTGAATAAGGAAAACGAGATTTTTTGTACTAGCGGGAATCGAACCCGCGTCTTTTCCAATCCGGGGAAGTGCTCTAAGCCATTGAGCTATAGTACAGATCTTTCGATCATCCGAATCTCCTTATCACATTGTCTTAACGACCAACGCCATCTATCGGAAACGCATTTACATGCAATTATCCAATATAGTAAGTTTAATTTTGCAATTAAAATTCATACTATTTGATGGCGTGATAATTTAAACATTTTTGATCTATATTTCTTAGCATTTGACATGCTCCGCCACTTTTTAAAGTGCAAATTATCTGTGAATAAGGAAAAATCATTATTGTAAAGTTATGGAGAGAGTCATTGCACCGAACCTGATAACCATAATCACTCTGACAAGAGTGTAGCGACTGAGAAGACGAAAAAACATTTTTTATTTCAGCTGCGACAATAATATCGGATTACCTTATAGCAGATTCCGCTAACACTCTTCCTAAAGTGTTACTAGACAAGGCCACAACAGCAGATTCAATAGTTACCTCCCCTTGTTGAGCTGCCCAATTCGGGGCCAGCGTCTCAAAAGACTTCGCTACAATTATATCCAAGTCCAAATATACACCTCCCCACTTGTATAGAGTCAAGTATCTCAACGCATCAGATACGTGACTGATTGGCCACAGAGTTCTATTCAACCCACCATCTCTAATCATTTTCTCCATCGGTGTTCCTTTAGCGTACTCCAGTAAATGCAATCTCATCAACTTAATATTTGGATACTTCTTCAGAGCCTCAAAGCTTTTTGCTTGAAGATTTAATTCCGTAATAGGCCCCGAAAAAAATACGTTGATTTGCCAATTTTTGTGGCTTTTCGCCGCTGATTCTATGGAGCATGCCTGTCGGCTGTCTAGCAAGCCTCTACAAGACGTCTCGTGGAAGAATATTGATGTTTCTGGTGGAGAAAATCTGTCATTGACCACAGGTAACACATTGCCTTGAGTTAAATAATGACATGATACATTTTCTGAGGCGTCGAATTTGATTTCACTTCTATTTAGATTCGTCAGTTCATATTTGGTCTTAAAAATTATTAAACACGATATAACTAATAATAAAGTAGCAGCTGTAATTATTTTATGTCTCTTGATTTTATGTTTTGCGATTCTTATATATTGTGACCGCATTTTTAGTTTTAGATATCTGCTTCTAAATCGTAGAAGTCAAAATCAAAGAGAATGTAACCACTGCGTTTACTCAAAATTGTCCACTTGCCGCTTCCCGACATATTTACTTACTTACACTCTTAGATAAAAAACCTATAGATGTAGCTATCGCGTGGCCACTCATGAGACAGCAATATTACACTTCAGTGTGGCTATTACGTGCAATTCGCAAAATAAACGTGGCAAAAATTAAATGAAGATCACGATATAATTTTTACCACTATCTGAATAAATCACCAATTGATTAATACATTAATATCGATCACTAATTATCCTGATTAATATTGTTAATGCAAAATTATGTGAGAGCTTAGAGATAATAAACTTTCACAAAATTTTAACGTAACTATTTAAAAAAGGTTTCATTTTATATGTTCAACACTAATTCTGCAACATCACGTAGTTATTAGTAAATTGTAGCGATTTCACATCAGATATTGTGATAAATAAACTGTATTATTTTTTTATTCTTTATTTAGTTTCGGGACTTTTATCGAACATGGATATGCCAGTCCCATTGTACTCTTCTTAACTAATAACAATCTTAACCTAATCTAATCTAAGCAGCAGGGAGGGGCTGCTGAGAAGCAACCACCATCTCATATACCCTTCTTGCAACAACTGAGGCAGGTTCTGCCAGAATGGATTGAAAAATACCCACATTGTTTCTAATCAGCCCAAACTCTCTCAGCAACGCTTCCCTATGACTCCGGTTCCTATCACATTCCACTAACAAACGATACATGTCCTCCACCACATCACATTTCTCACATTTGGGCGAGGTGCATTTTTTTAACAGGAACGCCATATTTTGCCAATGTATGGTGACCGGAACGGAGTCTGAAAGCAATTTTTAAATATTGCCTGTTAATTATGACCTCTCCGGACGAGGGGCTACGAAAGATTGAGCACCGTATGGTTTTATACTGTAGGGACCATGTAAGTACGAATGAGGTTAGTCATGTCAGCAGTTTAGCGTGCAAGCGAGAAGTATGTTAGGCTTAGGCGCTCGGCAGTTACTGCGCACTGGCCAGCCCGTAAACTTGTGTGTTAGATGTGGGGAATTTAATTAATAATTTACTGAATAAATTAGTTGGTTTTTTGGGACTTATTGGTTTTCTTTATTTGCGTAGGGCCAGGTGCAGTAGCTCACAGTGCAATTAGGATCCCCACGCTCACTACAGTCAGGAGAACACGCACATTACATTACACGTCACATACGTAGGTTATTAGGAACTAGGTTGTGACGTGAGGTATCTTACAGTATAATCACACATAGAGACTGCGGGGTATAGGCAGAGATAGTACGCACCCCACAGTTAGAGAGCACCCGCGTACAGTCGCGTACAGTGGTGACCCGCGTTTTTAAGTGAGGCTGTTTTGAGTGCGGGGATTGCTAGGACAGTTGCACTGGTTAGATTAAGGAGTAATTTAAGTGGTGAATAAGGACACTAAGTGTTTATTTATGGTGATGTTCCAAACGCCGCAAAAAGTATATATAAGTGATTTGACATTGTCGGCTGCAGGTATGTCTAACCCTAGTATAGAATTGGCTGCAATTAGTGTGCATTCGCGTCTACCGGACTTATGGGCGGAAAGGCAGTTCCATAAATTAGTGAGTGAGATGGAATTGGGAACGCAAAAACCATCTCAGCTTCTGCGGCGGATGCGTGACCTGGGCAGGAACGCACAGATATCCGAGCAGACTCTGCACAACTTGTGGCTCGCCCGTTTGCCAGCATTAGTTAGATCGGTGCTGCTTGTCAGCCAAGTCCAGACGTTGGAGAATTTGGCCAATATGGCGGATAAAATCATCGAGAATATCCGGGGAGGTGAAGTAGCGGAGGTCAGCACGGCGGCGGCCAGTGGTACCCAACTGCCGGTGAGCGAGTTGTTGGTGCAGATGCACAAGCCTCGAAGTAGCGGCACTGCGCGAGGAGGTTAGTGAGCAGCGTCGCAGCGCTTCCCGGGGCCGAGGCCGTACACCATCAAGAGGGCGCTCGAGAACAAGATCAAGAACATCGGCGGACCCGGACTGGCTATGCAGGAGGCATTTTCGATACCGGTCTAGAGCGACAAAGTGTGAGAAACCCTGCGCATGGAAGACAGAAAACTAGACGCGGTACAAAATACGGCGGCGGTGAGTTTTGTGCCGGGGATTAATCACCGTCTCAGCGTTTATGATAGAGAAAATGGATTTAAATTTATGGTGGATACAGGCGCGAACATATCAGTTATTCCTGCCACGAAGAAGCAGAAGTTATCAGCAGCACATACGAACTATAAGTTATTTGCGGCAAATAGTAGTGAAATTAAAACTTACGGTTCAAAAACACACACACAGTCGCGTACAATACCAAATACCCTTTTCTCTTGATCTTAAATCAAAATATTCCTGCCATATATCCCAGAATTTCCTTTTGTATCCAGGGATTACTTCGCTGTAATGAAGAAATTCGTCCCGGCACAACAACAACAACAGCCGTGTGGGGCCGGCTTTAGAATTGTCGTAAGAGCCGACTGAGGGAATACCGGGGGAGTGGGCAGTAGCACTCCTTCGAGTATTAACAACATCCACTGCGATCGCCAACCCACCTGCCAAGCGTGGCGATTACGGCACTATCCCCCATTCTTGGGGAGGCCTATAACCAGCAGTGGACTTTAAAAGGCTGATGGATGGATGGATGGAATGAGGAAATATTTCATAGTATGTCCCACTCGAAGATGATGATTTACCAAGTTGGTCTACGTTTGGGTTATCCCTAATTCCGATATATCCTGGGATCCATTGCAGTCTCAAAGACACTCCCCTCGATTGCAAGTCGTAGATGTTTTTCAATACTTCATAGGCTATCCGTAAAACATCCACTATTTTTAAGAGAAGGATTATAAAATAAATGCAGCTCCTAGACCATTGGTACTCTTTGACTCATCAATAAATATTGTGTGCCAACCATTATATTTTTCTTGCAACATCCGTGTGGTGACGGACTAAGAATACAAGTGTCACCATACCATCCTTTCCCGCGGGACGAATTTAGTGAAATTCAATTAAAGTTTGTTTATCTGACATATTTTTATAGATTTTGTACGGAAGCCTTCTTTTTAATCACTGTAACTATAGGAACAATATGTAATTATTATTATTATAATTATTTATTATTATAATCAAGCGTGAAAGTCTGCTTTTTAATAAATTTGTTTGAAACACGGCATTTTTTCAAACACAAAACACGGCACCTAATTTTTCTATTAATGGCATCCCTGGTAGTCATGGTGATTAAGTTGTATGGCGAACTACTATTCTCTCTATGACTTACACCAAAAATATTATGTGACTTTTTTCTAAAGAAAATCCATAACTATGTGAAAAGAAAGTTTTATAGAGTTGGAACTATTGAAGAGGTTTTAATTTTAATATTTCAAAATTGAGAGTAATGAGTAGGGTAAAGCAGGGAGTGTGTATTTTACCTTTAAATTGTTTGTAGAATAAATTATATAGGTTTGTTGCTATATTACTTTTCTTAATTGGTTGAAAGGCTTTAACTGCCTTTGTGATGCAGCGGTAGTGTGAGCGACTCATGAGGTCTCGGGTTCTATTCTGGGGTCGGACAGTGTTATTGAGCTTTTTCGTAAAAACGAAATGTCTCAGTAGCAACCCGGAGTTGTAAATTTATTTTCATTGATTAAGAAGAAGCCAATTAAATTTTTATATTCTAGAAAACATTTTAATTGCCAACATACGCTTCGGAATATGCTTATTTTTGTACTGTTGATTGAGGCAATTGGAGATATATTATCACGCCATTTCTCTTGCAGGGTAGGCAGAGAGAACAGTGTCAAAAGACTCTATTTTTGTTACTTAAAATGTCTCTATTTATCATATATTGTACTTGTAAAATAATATATACACACACATATCAAGAAAAACACAATTTTTAACAATCATGATATTTTTGATGCCATTTTTGTTATTTAAACTAGTTAAAAGCTGTTTAAAAAAGTTCTGTCTTGGACGTCCGTGTGTTGTAGGTATGTTCGGAAAATATATGTTAACACGATAACGAACGAAATACTTTACAAATCGAGTCTTTCTTTTTCTCTTACGCTTTAGTATAATTACGAATAGAGCCCTATCACTTTTCACGGTCTGATTCGATGTGGTTTAATTGCTATTAAATAAACAAAAAAATTGTGAATATTTACTCTCGACTCGATGGTACAGTGGTACACTAAAACCAGCGCTATACCTTATTTCGTGAGAACTACTTCTATAGACTAATATAGTAGTACTTCTTAAAATTAGCGCTAGATGGCGTATAAGACATAAGAACCACATTAGTACTTTTTGAAATTAGCGCTATCTATGTGATTTACTGAAAACTACTTAGTAAGAACAATACATTATTAGTTACTTATTAAATAATAATTTTTATTATGAAAAATTAAAATTTTGGATTTTCCAAAGTATTTTTTACATTTTGCAGCATGCTATTGGCTGTTTTCACATTGAGCGATATAACGGCAACGACACGACACTGGGATATCGCAGTTAGGACAACGATTTCGTCGGACGATATCAGTATGCGTTTCGCCAAGAAAAGCTTATATTGCCGTATGATATTCGTTGTGGCAGAATAGCAGCGGTGAACAAGTTGATTTGGCTTTATTTTCTATATTTACAGTAGACCAATCGATATCGTGTGGTGACGGACTAAGAATACAAGTGTCACCACCCCATTTTTTCCCACGGGAGTCGTACGGGGCGACTAAGGGAAGTAAGCAATTATCGTCTATTGCATGACGGGTGGTAGGGCTGGGTACCAAGTGGGAGTACTCACTCGCTATCGGGCCCGAGCGGGTTGGTACCACCATCTTCCGTGTGTCCGGCCATGAAGCACATCCGTGTGTTTTGGTTGTAGTAGGAGATCCAGCAGGGGCTCTCCTTTTTATTCTTTAATTTCATATCTATGAAATAAAATGGTGAGCAGCGGCTTGACAATACTCTCGGTATAGTTTAATGCATGAGCGACGGTTAGCAATTACTATCGTGTGGGCCATGGCTGGTCTGCCACCACATGTTTAAAAAAAATATCTTTTTGACGCGATCCTATTCCATAGCACGATATCGCTCTGTGACGATATTCGTGACGAGAACGATACAGTATGAAAGCGTTGGTTGATACTTCAACATGTATTAAACTACCAATTCCACGATATCATGTCGTTACTGTTATCGCATAGTGTGAAAACAACCATTTGTCACTGAAAAAGACTGGTGGTTAATAAAATTTATTTTCTAAATTTAAATTATTCTCAAAATTAAAAACAAGTTTTATGTATCTAATGCACATAAGGTATAAAATTTAACTTCACAATATTATCCACTACAGCATAAATAGGTTCTCCTTGCTTACTAAAAGTAAGCTCTTTCAAATCAACAATACTAGCTACTCTATCTAAAGCAAACTTATATTTATTATACACATAAATACCAGTCGTCGTACACACAAACGGCTTATAGTTATAATCCGTAGTTATAACATCGACAATATATCTTTCGTGAGTATTAATAGCTCTTGTGCCTAATTTTACTCTAAAGAGGTTGCGATCTTGTAAAAAAAGTATATTATCATCGTCGTCAATTATGAGTCTATCTATAAATTGACCTTGCAACTCTTGCACAGGATTAACCACTCCATATTCAAATTTATAAGCTTGTTTTCTATTATTAATAAAATAAACAACATCTTTATTATAAAAAAGATATTTGATATTATCTTGCACGGGTAGTTTTTCGGGAACTTTATTTTCGTGTAAAAAGAATAAACCATCTGAACCGCCAACATAGATTCTATTTCTGCGTTTGTCTATGGCTATTCCTGTTGCGTTTCTTATACCGTCTATGATGCCAGATGTTTTATCATTTAAATTTAAAAAGGCAAGACCTCTAGAAGGTTCTCTAGCTATCTGATCGAAAGTAAAGTATAAAGTGTTGTCATAGTCGTTTAAAATCAATTGGTTGATGTTGCTGACGCCTTCTTTGAGTATTTCGGCGTTGTGGCATCTGTGGTTGAAGAATACTCCTGGACATCTTTGCCCTGATGACCAGCACAGGAGTGTCGCGAAGAATATTAACTTCATTATCTGTAAAACACCAAGAATATATTTTAATTAGCCGGAAGAGTTTGTTTATTTTAACGTATTAATTTCTAGTTCAACTAAAGTTTAATTGAATTTGATAGTTCAGTATTGGACGGGCTTTGTGGCGTAGGACAGTCGGTAGTGTAACCGACTTCCGTGCACGAGGTCATGGTTCGATTCCCACTCAGGACAATTATTTGTGTGATGAACATGATATATTTGTACTGCGTCTGGGTGTTTTCTATCTATTATATGTATGTATTTACAAAAAAAAGTAATTTATGTATTATATCCGTAATCTGTTACCCATAGCACAAGCGTTAAGCTTAGTTTGGGACCTGAAGACGTTGTCTGAAAATGTCCGTGAATATTTATTTATTTATAAGTAGAAGAGAGCAAATTTTATTTTTAAAAAAGAATTAGGTGTCGACGCTGATTAAAATTAACCAAATTCCACGCGCATTATGTCGCGGATAGGTGCCAGTAACACATTAAGGGTCACGCATCACTGAATTATGTTACCCACTGCACAATATACAATGGACGACGAAAAGAGCGTTGACTACCACATTTCCTGTTTGCCATGTCCTTGACCGTATTTAAATAGGTTTAGTGTCAGATATATGCTTGGAAAAAGAACATATTTCAAGGGTCTTGTATTAGCCTGGTGGTAAGCGGTTACCTTAGCCTATAGACTAGCAGTATCCAGAGGGTTTTTCCAATTTAAAAGTAGCCTAAGTTATTTCTTATAACATCAGCTATCTGTCAGTGAAAGTCCCGTCCAAAAAGGTTTCGAAGATTAGAAGAAACAAACAGAGAGACAAAAATGTAAACATTGGGTTTTTAGCGTAGACAGAGGATATAATAGACTAGCTGCTATTTTAATACTAAGGATGAAGAAAAGGATGCACATATTAGTTTTCATAACAAGAGTGAGTGAGACATATGTATAAGATTTTTATCCATTTCGCGTATGCGTTATTTTTGTTTGGACCCAATTGAACTGGGTCCAATCAAAAATATACAATAAGGTGGCCAACCGTCCCCATCATCGGTGTGTAAGTTTATTCTAATATTTGCGTAAATTTTGCTGCGCCTGGAAAAGGCCTAACTAAGTTGCTCTTTATTAATTTAAGTTTAACGTCTTTTGTAATTAACTGTTATACAAATAAAGATTTTGAGTTTGAGTTTGAAATAAAAGGTTTATTAATCACTTTATATACGTTAATGTTAAACGTTCTAATACATTAAAGGCTAAATATAAGCATAACTGCAATTTCTTTTGTAGTTATCAGGCTAAAACAGGTAGCGCATTTTTAATGTACAAAGTTATAATCATAGTTATCTTCTAAAGTTATTCCAGTTAATCATAATAATGTCGAACTATTACTATCTCGACATATCCTCAGCCTACGGTTTTTAGTTATAAGTAAAGTAAAATAATCAATGATATACTTTCATTATGCATTCATTAAAAAGCTTTTATTTCGATACCAGCCTTTGCCCGCGGCTACGCCGCAACCTAAAGCTAGTTTTTCGGTTATATCCCCGATTATTATCGGTATTGGTTCCCGATATAGTAGCGGGATAAAATGCATACCAGTTTTTAAGTATAATCAAGGCCTTTCAAATAAAAAAAGTTGCATCAAAATCCGTCCAGTATTTTTTGCGTGATACGCGTACAAACAAACAGACAAACAGACAAATATTTAAAAAAAAGTTTTGAGTTTAGACACGCCTATATAGCCTATTACAGCCATTTTTTCTCAAATATCTTGAATGTACAGACACAGCTCTATTACAGCTTTATAATACTATAGATTACAAACAGGCATTTCAACATTTAAGTATGTTCTAAAAAGTTTGTAATAAATATATGAATTTTTAATTATTTCTATGTGTAGTACATTCTCTTTGGCACCTGATCCAAAAATTATCTGTTTTTTTTATTAAAAAATAATATGTGACGTACCTACAAATATATTTTTAATTGTGTGCTTTGAATATGAGAGAGCAAAGTTGTGTCTATAAGTCTAACAACGCTATTAATCAAGAATTGAATTGAATATGAGAGAATTTTAACATTATTATTGAATAATTTAAAACAAATGTTGTATTGTAAGTTAGACGTAAGTACATAGAACACAATTACGGAGTTGCAGCGGCTATGACGATATTCCAAAGATAAAGAAAATAACGATGTTAGAAATGGCTTCACATTATGCAGGCCAATTTTGCAAGCGTATATCAAAACACAAGAAGCTAGTTATAAGTATAATGCTATTATTTTCTTATTTAAATACAGAGTACGCGCCAGACCTTTACTTCTTAACATTGGTTCCATTTGAAAATGTATCGTGCTATTATTTCACAGAAGGTGATTTATTACCTGTGGTTACTGATAGCTTTGCTCCACCAGAGACATCAATATTCTTCCACGAGACTTCTTGCAAAGGGTTGTTGGACAGCAGACAGGCGTGCGCTGTAGAATCAGCTGCTAAAATCCACCCCAATTGGCAGATCAACGTGTTTTTTGCAGCACCTATTATAGAAAAAGAGTATCAAATAAAGAGTTTCGATGCTCTCAAGAAGTATACAAATATAAAACTGTTGAGATTGAATTTATTGGAGTACGCAAAAGGTACGCCGTTGGAGGAAATGATGAGAGATGGTGCATTAAATAGAACTAGATGGCGAATCAGTCATACGTCAGACGCGTTGAGGTATCTGAGTCTTTACAAGTGGGGAGGAGTATATTTGGACTTGGATGTGGTGGTAGCGAGATCTTTCGAGACGTTGGCTTCGAATTGGGTGGGTCGGGAAAGTGAAACAGCAGTAGCCGCTGGGGCTATATCCTTTTCAAGAGATCCTTTGGGAAGAAGTTTTGCAGAGGCTGCGATATTGTAAGCTGTTATAAGTTTCTGTTTTAAATTGTTTAAACTAATCGTTTACTAATACAAAGTGCAAATTATTTGTGAATAAGGAAAAAGAGATTTTTTGTACGAGCGGGAATCGAACCCGCGTCTTTTCCAATCCGGAGACGTGCTCTAAGCCACTGAGCTATCGTACAGATCTATTCGATCATCCCAATTTCCTCATCACATTTGTCTTTACGACCAACGCCATCTATCGGAATGCATTTACATGCAACAATCCAATATAGTAAGTTAGTAGTAATAGTAATATTTTTCCTTCCTTATTCACAAATAATTTATACGTTAAAAAGTAGCGGAGCATGTCAAATGCTAAAAAATATAAATCAAACATGTTTGAAAAATCGCGCCATCAAATAGTATGAATTTTAATTACAAAATTAAACTTGGAAAAGACGCGCGTTCGATTCCCGCTCGTACAAAAAAATCTCTTTTTCCTTATTCACAAATAATTTGCACTTTAAAAAGTAGCGGAGCATGTCAAATGCTAAAAAATATAGATCAAAAATAATACAAAGTGCAAAAATGTGAAATAGAAAATGGTTGATACGAGCAGAATTTGAATCTGTATCCTGGATTATCGTTGCAGAATGCAGACGGTCTGCGAATTAAGCTATCGAGACATTTGGTCGAGATCATCAATTTCTATAATACTGTCTTGGGTGATGTTCTGGTAAATCGCCGAGCATGTTATTCTTCTGTACATGTGTATTTCATTGAACATCTAAACCACTGGACCAAATTAGATAATTTTTTGTGTTTGAGGTGACGCCGTGACAAGAGTTTTTAATTATTTTTGTGAATTGGATGTCGTTGTGAATTTGTAATACTAATGTTCGTATATTATTTGTATTATCGAAATAAATTAATCTATCTAAACGAAATGCCAATGTTTGGGCCGAACAATACTTATACTTGTAAAACTTAACATTTTTAATCTTTTAGTACACATATAGTTGTGCACTTGCAGTTCTAACGATCGGCAAGATTATGCAACTTTCGCTTGGCTGGCAATCAGTTGGGTGATTAAAAAGTGACACCTATTTGCGGACGCCTGACCTCTGTGTTTAGGAAGGCACGCTATGCAGTGGGTCCCGGTTGTCTAATAACATCAGCTGTTACAGTCCTGAATTAAAAAGGAAAAGACTACGGTCTTTTTCTAAGGTCGCCAGCCCCCTTAGAATGAAAAACGAAACGTTAGACAAACTTTCATTTCGCTTCATTGTGATTGGTCGCCTGAATCACGCGTCGAAATCTCGACTAATCAGGAATCACGCATCGGACTGTTGATCAATCACAATGACTCGAAACGAAAGTTCGTCTAACGTTTTGTTTTTTATTGTGAGGGGTTGTTGTCCTCTCCGTGCTCCGTGTTAAACTGGTGGATTACTCTAAATAAAACAGATAGGAATCCGATCTCAACTAAGCTTCGGATAAAGCTATGGTGATTTTGTGCGTGGGACATGAGGAATTTGAATGTAATGAAGAGCTAAGTTTATTACTGACTAGATGAAACTATGACTAGATGAAAAAATGGCCGTGTGGGGCCGGCTTTAGAATTGTTCCACCCCTCTCTACCCACGGGAGTCGTAAGAGCCGACTGAGGGAATACCGGGGGAGTGGGCAGCAGCACTCCCTTGAGTATTAACAACATCCACTGCGATCGCCAACCCGCCTGCCAAGCGTGGCGATTACGGCATTATCCCCCATGACGGGATCGCTCGTTGTTCTCTTGGGGAGGCCTATGTCCAGCAGTGGACGTAAAAAGGCTGGTGAATGAATGAATGGAATGGAGATGAAACTGGTAGACGTTGTCCAGCCCGAACACTCGCTTTTCTGCTATGAAACCCAGATTTTTTGACGTCAAAAATAGATGATAGAAATCCTGGCACATGGTTGCAGCGCACTCTACCAAGTCTTTTAGTAAACCACCCCGGCACCCACTAAAGCACACATAAAATTTTCATTAAACTAGCTCCCGCCGTTTTCGAGTGTTTGTCCGACTAACGCAATTGATTTTTATGCTCATGTATAAGTGTAGACCATCCGTACCACTAAAGTAATGTAACACAGTTCCAGTGGCCCGCCAATACAGGCGGAGACGGCACACGGCGGGTTTAATTAGTGGTTGAGGGCCCCACACTTCGTTCGTTGCACCGAACGACAGGGTGTGAGGTTAGGTAAAATTTTCGCGCCTTAACAAAAAAAATTGGTGTAGACTATTCATTTTACTATGCTCTTTAGAGTTAATATAATATTTTCTAAGAATTGGAAACAATATTCTAAGCTAAGTTGTAGTTTCACCATATACCTATAAACAAAAAAAGTCTTCAGTTCTGAGCCTAAATCAAGATGGCCGCCAGACTTTATTTAATTTATGTATGATATGTACTGAGTAAATGTTTTTTTGTTTTGTAGAGATTTCAAAAATCACTTCAGAGGCGACATCTGGGGGTACAATGGTCCCGGAGTTATTAAGAGAATATTAAAGAAGATGTGCAGCACAGGTGTTATAAGTAAAATGTCGGCTATAACGTGTAAAGGTATAATTATTATTTGTAATGATTTCGTCAGTATTAGAGTAAGAAAATCTGAGCTTCGCCAGGTGGTAGAGCCTTGCTAATCCAGCATGACTGGGCTAAGAGCGGATCCAAGGTCATGACCCCCGGTCATTGTGTTATGCCTTCCCCTGGTATAAGTCTGATACTAATGATACTTATCATCACACTATCTCCCTTGCGGGGTAGGCAGAGAGAACAGAGTGCCAAAAGGCTCTATTCTTGCATACATCTCTCGCTTCCTCCACATTTATAATTGTTGTCATACGCGCTCGACGGTTTCCGAGATACACCTACGATCTTCCTTCAATACATGACCGATTTGGTCTAGGTAGGTGAGTCTCGGTCTCCCGCTGTACCTACATCCTTCTACTTTCGTATTGTTTCTTCTTAACTAGTCGCTATTCCGGCATTCTTTCCACATGTCCGAACCATCAGAACATTCCCTTACGCATCTTTACACCAATACTCTCTTTCATACCTACTCGCTTTACTAATGATAGCTATCTTTCTTTCTTTCTCATTGATATATTTAATAAAGACTTTATATGGCAAATATTAAAGATGGTTATTATAATTAGTTTATTATGGTATTCAAATTTGAAGAGCTCGACTATATAATTCACCCCTGAATGATACACTGGATCCATCCTTTAGGCCGGCTAAATCGGGCAGTATCAGAGAGATAAATTGGCAATTTAAAAAAGTGGCCCATGAGTTTCTTGCCGGGTTCTTCACATGAAAGGCTTTACTACGAAATCCGGCCGCTTGTGGCGATTGCAATCGCCACTTTGTTATTGCGGATGCACTCGCCTCAGGCGCTCGTGTTAATTATTTTAATTATTAGTGTATTATTGACGATTTTAAGTGCTACTTAATAGGCCTATGAAATAAAGATATTTTTGAATTTGAATTTGATTTCTCACGAATATCTATGTGAAGTAATGATAAGATCTATGAGTGAAAGCGTTGGAGAACCAAAGGCCAACAGGGGAGCCTAAACTGCTGCGTATCATGAAGTTTCGGGTTGTTATCCCAGGTCAAGCCAGTAAAAAGTTATTGTTTTGCAGTTTTTTTTTTGGCAGCCAAAGTGTATGGTGAGATTATTAAAAGGAGAACGAGGATGGTGTCTGTTGAATTTTTGTGTCAGGCACAAGGAGGTTTCAAGTGTGGAAGGGGATGCATGGATCAGGTGTTTTCTCTGAGCAACATTGTGGAGAAGCAGCTGGCTGTAGGCCAGAGGGTTTTCTGCAGTTTTGTGGATTTAGAGAAAGCATTTGACACGATTATGCGAAAGGAACTTTGGGACATTTTGCCGGAGTATGGTATTAGCGGTAGACTGCAGAGCTTGTGTGCGGCTGGATGATGGAATGTCACCCTGGTTTGATGTCAATATCGGCGTTAAAGAGGGCTGCGTTCTATCAGCCAGACTGTTTATCATATATCTGGATAAATGTCTACAAAGGTTGAATGAAATGAATGTGGGAGTTCAGATGGGTGACTCAGTGGTTAACTCTCTGCTATATGCAGACAATGCGGTCCTATTAGCGCAGTCTGCGACTGACCTGCAAACCCTAGTCGACGTAATGGCAGAAGATTGTAAGAAAAGGGGCCTACGTGTGAATGTGAGCAAAACCAAAATAATGGGTTTTGAAAGAGAAGAAGCCAGAACAGATGTTAGAGTAGCAATAGGAAATGGTGTGCTAGAACAATTGGATGAATTTGTATATCTTCGATGTGGATTCAGTCGGGATGGAAGGTACCACTGATGTAGAGAGAAGAGTGAATGCTGGAAATAGAGTGAACGGAGCATTGGGACAACTTCTCGGCAGTCATCACCTCAGCCAGAGGGCACTTGTCGCAATACACAACGCAGTGCTTGTCCCAACGTTATTATATCGAAGCGAGAGTTCGGTATGCAAAAAGGAGCATGAGAGTAAAATCAAAGCGGTCGAAATGCGATCTCTGCGGAGAATCTGTGGAGTGAGGCTGACTGATTGCATTCGTAACAACGACGTAAGAGAGCGAGTAGGTATGAAAGAGAGTATTGGTGTAAAGATGCGAAAGGGAATGCTACGATGTTTCGGACATGTGGAAAGAATGCCGGACGAGCGACTGGTTAAGAAGATATACAATGCGAAAGTGGAAGGATGTAGGTACAGGGGGAGACCGAGACTTACCTACCTAGACCAAATCGGTCATGTATTGAAGGAAGGTGGAGTCAGGAGCCTCCGAAACCGGCGAGCGTGTATGAAGAGATTTATGAATGTTGAGGAAGCGAGAGATGTATGCAAGAATTGAGCCTTTTGGCACTCTGTTCTCTCTGCCTACCCCGTAAGGGAAATGGCGTGATGATAAGTTAGTTAGTTTTTCAGTTAAGAAAATTTAAAGTTGATGTTGATTCACCTCTGTACCTCAGAAAGCACGTTAAGCCCTTGGTACTGTTCCTGATTCCTCTACGTTTGTGTCGGAATACCGTTCTATTGGTCTATGAGCTTGGGGGAATAAAGAGCTATTGTGTTGCCCTCTAATAACTCCTACGTAATACAATGACCGTTGTGTCTGAACACGGTCTATCGAAATTTTTATTACGACTGATTCGACGTCTACAGAGGTCTGTTGATAGATTATAAATGGAATGTTTATATTTTGATCTATATTTTAGCACTTGACATGCTCAGCTACTTTAAAAAACTCATTATTTGCGAAAGTGTAAAAAATATTTAAATAATCGCGTCATCAAATAGTATAAATTTTAAATGCTAAACTAAACTTACTATATTGGGATAATGTGTGTAAATGCAACCGATAGGTGGCGTGGGTCGTAAAGACAAATGTGAAGTGGAGATTTGGAATCGTCGTTGGGCAATTACTATAGCTTACCGGTCTAGACCACTTCCCTGGATTGGTTGGCTCCCAGGTTCAAATCCTGCTTGCAGGAAATTTCCCTTTTTCCTATTTCGAAAATAATTGGATTGTCTATGATTGGGTGGGTTATTATGTTAACAGTTGTCCTAATAGTTCGGCCACAGAGGGCAGCTAGGCAAACGCTATGTCTAAATATCGATGATCAGCTAAAACCGTCATCAGAAGCTGATTTAAAGCTTGTATTAAGGCTAGAAAAAAAGGACGATTCTGGATGATAACCACCAGTCATCCTGTGAGTCTGTCATCAGCTCATTCTTTGCATTTTTTTCAGGTTTCGAAGTATACAGTCCAGAATATTTTTATCCAATTTATTATCCAGATGCAGAAAAATACTTCGATTCTAAAAAGCTCAATGTTGGGCATCCGTACACTTACCATATTTGGAATAAAGTAACAAAGTTCCTGAAGGTTGAAAAAGGTTCAGTTTACGCACAATTAGCGCAAAAGTATTGCCCTGAGGTGTATCAAGCTTATGCCGATAATTTTGGCGTGTAATTTCATAAGTAAATGCAATAAATTTTATTTTATATTCTTCTATCTTTATTTTTTTAAACAACACACAGCTAAGGAATCCTAACTATTATAAAGCTATAACAGAGCTGCGTCTTTAAATTTAGGATATTTGAGAAATAAAATTACTGCATTAGACTATATAGGCATGTTTGAACACAAAACAATTTTTATTTAGATTTTTTGTCTGTTTGTTCATTTGCGCATCACGCAGAAACTACTGAACGGATTCTGATGGTTTCTTTATTTATTTAATAGCTCTTAGCTTTGCCGTGTGGGGCCGGCTTTAGAATTGTCACACCCCTCTTCACCCATGGGAGTCGTAAGAGCCGACAGAGGTAATACCGGGGGAGTGGGCAGCAGCACTCCTTCGAGTATTAACAACATCCACTGCGATCGCCAACCCGCCCGCCAAGCGTGACGATTACGGCACTATCCCCCATACTTGGGGAGGCCTATGCCCAGCAGTGGGCGTTAAAAGGCTGATGGATGGATGGATGAATAGCTCTTAATTAGAGTTAAACACTGGTATACCTACATTTTATCCCGCTACTATATCGGGAACCTGAGATATAAATAAAAAAACTAGCTTATGGCTGTAGCGGGGCCGCGAGCAAAGGAAAATAATCTCTTTTTTTTTTATTTACAATTTATGGACTCAAAGCATACTTCTGACACAAGAACAATTTATTTGGATGTGGGCATTGTAGTTACTACCCTTGCACTGGTGGTGGTCAACCCGGTATGATATACCTCCATCCATCCATCAGCCTTTCAACGTCCACTGTTGGACATGGCCTCCCCAAGAGAACGCCACAACGAGTCCTGCGCATTTTTGGGGAGATAGTGCCGTAATCGCCACGCTTGGCAGGCGGGTTGACGATCGCAGTGGATGTTGTTAATACTCGAGGGAGTGCTGCTGTCCACTCCCTCTGTATTCCCTCAGTCAACTCTTACGACTCGGACGGTGGAGAGGGGTGGGATAATTCTAAAGCCGGCCCCACACGGCAGTATGATATACCTATTGGGTGTAAATGACACCTTACCGATAGCTCTGGGCACAAATATCACAAAATAACTGTAATAACCACACCGTTTTACAAAGTTAACAATTTTATTGCCACAGAAAATTACTAAAAACATGTTTAAAAGGTTTTAATCCATTGTAGTTTTTTATTAATGGGAAATTTTATTCATGGGTTTATTACCTAAAATAGAATTTAGATATAACAATATAACGATTTTATCTCTCTTTCAATTAGAAATGAAAACGAAAGTGAATTTTTTATCAAAAGACCGCTATATATTCCACTACTTGAGGGTTCAGAATCGAGTACTGAACCCATGGTATCGATTAGCGGTAAAATGCCATTAGTAACTTTTATATATACTATTATAAAGCTGTCACAGGGCTAATAGGTTCTAAACCCCAAAACAGTTTTTTTTAGAATTTTTGTCTGTCTGTTTATCTGTTTGTTTGTTCGCGCATCACACAAAAACTACTGAACGGATTTTGATGCAACTTTTTTTATTTGAAAGGCCTTGATTAGACTTAAAAGCTGGTATACATTTTATCCCGCTACTACGAGTATAACGGGAACCTGAGATATAATCGAAACACTAGAAAATTATTTAAACTAGAATTTATTTAAAAGAACTACTTGATGGATTTTGATGCAACATTTTTATTTAAAAGACCTTGATTTGACTTAAAACTAGTAGACATTTTATCCCGCTACTATATCGGGAACCTGAGATATAACTGAAAAACTAGCTTTTAGCTGCGGCGAAGCCGCTGGCAAAGGCTAGTGTATAATAAAACTATTATAAAGCTGTAACAGAGCTGTCTCTGTACATTTAAGATATTTGAGAAAAAATAACTAATAGGCTAAGTATATAGGCGTGTCTAAACACAAAACGATGTTTTTTTAGATTGTTTGTCTGTTTATCTATTTGTTTGTTCGCGAATCACGCAAAAACTATTGAACGGATTTTGATGCAACTTTTTCTGTGAGATAGATCTCGATTAGACGTAATAACTGGTATACATTTTATCCCGCTACTATACCGGGAACCTGAGATTTAGCCTAAAACTAGCTTTTGACTTCGGCGAAGCCGCGGGCAAAGGCTAGTGTATAATAAAATTATGATATCCTCGCATTTGAAAATTTACAACCGAATTGTAAAGCCTTGCTTTAAAGGCTTCTTACGTCTTATTTGGTACCTTACCGTGTCCTGTTTATGTGTTGTTTATATAAAAACACTATAGTTTCAATGTCATGTACATTAACGTAGTACGCGTAGAAAAAAATCACTATTATACGAATTAAATATCTATTTGTAGAGATAATTGAACAAAACATCAATTTGTTTACCTTGAACTCACTGCGATAACAATTAATAAACAGATGTTATAACTAGTGTAACATAACCACACGTTGAGCAACCTTCACTGTATACAATTCACTGGAGTGAATCAGTGAAGTCATCATTCAGTGCGGAGACTGGATAAAAACGACGAACGAATCGGTTGAAAGGGGGGGGCGGTATGGTATATACCTCTATACACATTAGCCATTAAGCCAACATATATTGTAATCTGTGAAGCCATTGTATCATTTGTATTATATAATTATTGTGTAACAAACTGTGCGCGTCGCGCTTTTATATGCGTGGAATAATAAATTTTTGATTTTGTATATGTGCAGTTTGAACCATGGGTAAGGTTTGAATAACTTTCTCTGGACTGGTATTAGATGGGTGACTAAAACGTGACACTTATTTGTGGACACCTGTCATCCTATATGCTTCGGAAGCCACGATAAGCAGGAGGTTCTTGCTGTCAACTAATATCGTTACAGGTCATACTATATCTATGTTATAGGTCGTTAGAATCTTGAATAAAAGACTCAATAGGCCAATGCCGATAATTTTCGAAACCAAAAAAAATTAGAACAGGATGATAACCATTGCAAAAGTAAGAAAATATAACAAAAAAGAAGGTAAAAATAATTTGCGGGCGATTTGAGGTCGGGAAGGGAGCTTTTAAGGGTGGAAATCGGTTTATCACGATTTCCGGCAAAACTAAGTCCTATCGAAAAAAGTTAAATGGCAAAATTGTAGTTAATAAAAAGATCTACAACTCTTCTCTCAAAATCTTCTCTCTAAATTAGGGTGACGTTTCGATATTTAATCAAAATGCGTGATACGTGAGTTATTTCCGGTAATAAATTTCTAATATTAATCATAATTGTATGAAAAATAAATATTTTGCATCAAAAAAAAATTGAATTTGTTTGAGATATAAAAAAGTAAGTTTTCACCAAATTTCGTGAAATAACATTTTTTTTTGTGGCAGTTAAAAGTAAAAAACCAAAAAGTCAGTTTTTTTGATGCAAAATATTTTTCATATTATTATGATTAATATAGATGACAAAAATTTTGAGGTTATGTGAAAAAAGTGTTGTTGTACAAGTTGTCTTTTTATTACCTACAATTTTGCCATTTAACTTTTTTCGACAGGACTTAGTTTTGCCGGAAATCGTGATAAACCGATTTCCATCCTTAAAAGCTCACCTCCACCCCCTTCCCGACCTCAAATCGCCCGCAAATTATTTTTACCTTCATTTTTGTTATATTTTCTTACTTTGCAATGGGTATCATCCTGTTCTATTTTTTTTTAACTTTTTCCATTTTCAAAGGCTTTCGACACAGGCCTGCAAGTCTTGTTCTAAGGTCGCTAGTTGTCCCGTTAGTTAGGTGGTGAAGATTGGATAGGCAGTGGTGAATCAGCTAAAATCGAATAGATCGGAAGCCGACCCCAAAATAATTTGTGTTTAAGGTGGTGAAGACAACTCCAGCGTGGTGGGCTACGACTTAAATCTTTCCCACTCTGAGAAGTTACACAATAATGCGTTCTGCCTCCCTAGAGACACGTTACCCACCAGCAATTGGTCGCCAATACTACCCGAGGTCACAGGGTGATGTTCGATAACCTTAACCTTACTCAATAAACACAGTGAAAATGTTGACTTTTTTAAACCTGATATATATTTAAAGAAATCAACAAAATAATTAATACCTTTCAATGGGGATGTTGACTGCCGTCACTTCACGACAGATGGCGTATTATCGACATGGCCTTTGAGAACTGTCATTTCCATACAGTTTGTAACCTGTAATTTGGTAAATTTAAATTTTCTCGCAATATGCCTCTGTGTGATGTACCTGGTACAATGTTACTGGGTTTTTTGGTCAAATTCTCGATAGTACAGCTCTAAGAGGGGTAGAGCTTGCTTATCGCAGCACGAATGGGCCGTCTTGATCTGGGAAGTACCACCGTCTCACCAAAGATCAGCGTAACACAACGTTAGGTTCTCCTATCTTGGTTTCGTATGGCGAGTGAGAGCACCGGAGGCCCAAAATCTCTTGCCTATCCTCTCCTTATTATCCTCCCTATCCTCTCCATAGTATCTTAGCTATCATGTATTGAAGCTGTTATTACGGGACTTCCATCCATCCATCCATCCATCCATCCATCAGCCTTTCAACGTCCACTGCTGGACAAAGGCCTCCCCAAGAGAACGCCACAGTGAGCGGTCCCGTCATGGGGGATAATGCCGTAATCGCCACGCTTGGCAGGCGGGTTGGCGATCGCAGTGGATGTTGTTAATACTCGAGGGAGGGACTTAACTAACTTATCATCACGCCATTTCCCTTGCGGGGTAGGCAGAGAGAACAGAGTGCCAAGAGGCTTTATTCTTGCATACATCTCTCGCTTCCTCAACGCTCGCCGGTTTCGGAGACTCCTGACTCCACCTTCCTTCAATACATGACCGATTTGGCCTAGGTAGGTAAGTGTCGGTCTCCCCCTGTACCTACATCCTTCCACTTTCGCATTGTATATCTTCTTAGCCAGTCGCTCGTTCGGCATTCTTTCCACATGTCCGAACCATCGGAGCATTCCCTTTCGCATCTTTACACCAATACTCTCTTTCATACCTACTCGCTCTCTTACGTCGTCGTTACGAATGCAGTCAGTCAGCCTCACTCCACAGATTCTCCGCAGAGATCGCATTTCGACCGCATTGATTTTACTCTCATGCTCCTTTTTGCATACCCAACTCTCGCTTCCATATAATAACGTTGGGACAAACACTGCGTTGTGTATTGCGACACGTGCCTTCTGGTTGAGGTGATGACTGCCGAGAAATTGTCCCAATACTCCGTTCACTCTATTTCCCGCATTCACTATTCTCTCTACATCAGTGGTGTACCTTCCATCCCGACTGAATCCACATCCAAGATATACAAATTCGTCCACTTGTTCTAGCACACCATTTCCTTTTGCTACTCTAACATCTGTTCTGGCTTCTTCTCTTTCAAAAACCATTACTTTGGTTTTGCTCACATTCAAATTCAATTTAATAATAGTAGCAATAGTAATATAAAGAAAATTTTCTCACTTTTTCTCTTATAAATTCTTTAATTTAAATTTTGGGCAAAAAGTTATATGAACATATTTGTAGGCAAAGTGATTTGCTACAAATTATGTCTTTACGAATTTTTTGTAGGACTCATAGTTTCCGAGATATCGTGAAAAAGGTGTTTTCCAAGATGGCGGCCGGGGGACAAGGGCGGCAACCCCACAAACTTGGGGTTAAGCTTCTATTGACCCCTACACATGTCCCAAAAATAAAATTGCGTCCTCTAAAAAATGCAATATTAGGTCCTTAAATTGTGTAATTGTAACATTTCAATGGACTAATAGTAATGAAACGCTTTAGTTTAAAATCTTATCTTAGCTATCCTGTCTTTATTATCCTTCCTATGCACCTCTCATCCCTTTCCTTGGAGATGGCAACGCGCGAGTGATGCCTCTTTATGTTGCTAGCGTCTATAGGCTACGGTAACCGCTTACCATTAGGTGGGCCGTATGCTTGTTTGTCACCTCCATAGTATAACAAAAAGCTTTGAATTACGAAGACACGCCTGTGAAAGCATGTTAAGCCGGTGGTTCATCGCGTGATCTTTCTCCGGCCATGTTAGAATGCTGACCCATCGGAGTATGAGGGGACAGAGAGTGCACTTATGATCACACACTAGTGCAATATGATTTTTTTTTTTATTGCATGTTGTGGCAAACGAGCCACGGCCCATCTGATGGTAAATGGTAACCGTCGCTCATGCACTCAACTATACCGAGAGTATTGTCAAGCCGCTGCTCACCATTTCATTTCACCGATATGAAATGAAAGAATAAACGGCTATCTCCTGCTACAGCCAAAACGCAACGTTGTGCTTCATGGCCGGTCACACGGATGAGATGGTGGTACCAACCCGCTCGGGCCCGATACCAAGTGAGTACTCCCACTTGGTACCCAGCCCTACCACCATGCAATGGATGATAATTGCTTACTTCCCTTAGTCGCCTCATACGACACCCGTGGGATAGATTGGGGTGGTGATACTTGTATTCTTAGTCCGTCACCACACGGACAATATAATATCTCCTGCGTACAGTGCTAGTGTCCCTTGAGATGACACTATCCACCGTGACTATAAATACAATCTGAGGATGGGTTTAAAGATATTTATTTATCAAAGAACATACACTGTTCACTTATAGATAAATATCTACTTAATTATTACATTACTCAGTAATACATTACTTCGTTCAACCAAACGTATCTAACAGATAATGTTTCAGTTTTCTTTTAAAATGGTTGAAGAGTCTGTGGAGATATGCAAGGTGTAGTCGTATTACCTAAACACCGATGTATGTAGAGAGCCTAAGTATGATGTTCGTAGTAGCGGATAGTCGCTCGCTAGCCGCGCTATGTAACGGTCAAAGACAAAAGTCGCAAGCAGTCGTTGGATGCAGGCGGCACAGGACCGTTCGCTGTGGCGTTCTCTTGGGGAGGCCTATGTCCAGCAGTGGACGATGAAAGGCTGATGGATGGAAAGAGTACCCACAAGCCCTTAATAACTATTGGCAATTTATTACATGTATAACATAACACCCTCGAATACTATGTTCTTTTTGCCGTATCGGTACTTCCCATCCCTTTCCTTGGAGTTGGCGACGCGCGATTGATGCCTCCGGTGATGCTAGCACCTATAAGGTACGATAACCGCTTATCATCAATGCCGTACGCTTGTTATGTTCTTGTACTTAACCATCGCTTAAAACAGAACGCTCGGCCGTGACACGAGATAAATATTGATCCTAATTCAGTGGCCCATAAAAGATAGTGAGATGAAGTAAAGCGGCCGAATTAGCTTAAGAATGTGTGAGCATTTAGTATAATTCTCTCCGTGCTTCTGAGGGTATCTAAAGCCGTTACCTGATCTCTGTTCCGTGGGCCTTGCCAAGTTGCATTCCATGATCGTTACATAGATCGGTACCTTATAGAAAATTATTAAAATGTATGGAAATTTGACATCTCTAATGTTACGTCACGTAACTTAGCGTTATAGATAGCGTTAAAGATGCCACATTCACATTTTAATAGTTTTCTATAGCGTTAGCGATCATAGAATGCCACTTGGCTAGGCCCATCGGTCTTCTCGGATTATCGTCCCATCGGATTGTAAAAGTAATCATGTGTACACATTTATCCCGCAACCATCTATCGATTGTTATCGATACTATTATAAAGCTGTAACAGAGCTATGTCTGTACATTTAAGATATTTGAGCAAACAATGAATGTATTCGGCTATATAGGCGTGTCTAAAAACAAAACATTTTTTTTATGATTTTTTCTGTTTGTTTGTTGGCGCATCATACATAAACCACTTAACTGATTTTGATACAACTTTTTTTATTTGATAGCTCTTGATTAGACTTAAAAACTGGTATACATTTTATCCCGCTACTATATCGAGAACCTGAGATATAACCTAAAAACTAGCTTTTGGTCGCGACGGTGCCAAATGAGCAAAGGCTAGTATAATATATTGCTGGACATAGCTTCTCCAAATGAACGCTACGATTAGCCGCATGCATCCGAACCCTCTTAGAAACTTTATAAAAGAATTGTTTTAGTTACGATCTAGCGATTACTAGCCCATGGTTTTTTGCACACCTCATAAGCGAAGCGTTGAGGTGGGTACTGCTCTCGTTTTACAGAGATTAGAACAACTGATTTTTCAAACTTAAAATGTCTCTATTTAGATATTTTTGTATATATTTTAGCATTTGACATGCTTAGCACTATACAATAAGCACAAAGTGAAAAAACAGCGGCTGTTTAAAGAAGTTCTGTCTTGGACGTCCGTTTGTTGTAGGTAGGTAATGTATGTTAACCCCATGCTGAAGTGGCAATGGGCAGCACCCTATAAATATTTAGATATTTTTATATATATTTTTAGCTTTTTACAAGCTTAGCACTATACATTAAACACAAAGTGAAAAATGTGAAATCGAAAATAACAGTCACGAGCCGGATTTATATATAGGTCGGTATAATGTATGAAATTACTTCCGACAGATGGCCCAGACGTCACCCGTTTACGTTAAGTATGAATGTGTTATCGAAATTAGCAGTCAGGAGCAATTGTCACGATGGCTGAATTGGCAAAGCATCTGGACGGTATCCAGGAGATGCAGGTTCAAATCCTACTCGTGACTGTTATTTTCGATTTCACATTTTTCACTTTGTGTTTAAGTTTTTTAACTAGTTTAAATAACAAAAATGACACAAAAAATATCATGAGTGTTAAAAATAGTGTTTTTTGTTGATATGTGTGTGTATATATTATTTTACAAGTGCAATATATAATAAATAGAGATATTTTAAGTCAGAAAAATCAGTTGTTCTGCGTAAAACGAGAGCAGTACCAACCTCAACGCTTCGCTTATGAGACAGAAGACTATGAGTTACTTTCGATACATCAAACGTGTCTGGCATTATTGATAATCTGTCTGATTGAAATTTACCGGGAATATTACATTTCCTTAGTCCGCAACTGTACATCATCCGTGTGAAACCGAGGCGGCCATAAATAGTATACCGAGTCTTTCAGGATTTTAGAAAATATTTAGATATTTTTATATATATTTTTGCATTTGACATGCTTAGCACTATACATTAAACACAAAGTGAAAAATGTGAAATCGAAAATAACAGTCAGGAGCAGGATTTGAACCTGCATCTTCTGGATTCCGTCCAGATGCTTTACCAATTCAGCAATCCTGACACTTGCTCCTGACTGCTAATTTCGATAACACATCATACTTAACGTCTTTGGGTGACGCCTGCGCCGTCTGTCGGACGTATTTTCATACATTATACCGACCAGGTAAACTTAATTTTACAATTAAGATTTTACCTAATAATGGCGCATACGTCCGACAGACGGCGCAGGCGTCACCCAAAGACGTTAAGTATGATGTGTTATCGAAATTAGCAGTCAGGAGCAAGTGTCAGGATGGCTGAATTGGTAAAGCATCTGGACGGAATCCAGAAGATGCAGGTTCAAATCCTGCTCCTGACTGTTATTTTCGATTTCACATTTTTCACTTTGTGTTTAATGTATAGTGCTAAGCATGTCAAATGCAAAAATATATATAAAAATATCTAAATATTTAAAAGGGTTTGCGTCATTATTAGGTAAAATCTTAATTGTAAAATTAAGTTTACCTGGTCGGTATAATGTATGAAAATACGTCCGACAGACGGCGCAGGCGTCACCCAAAGACGTTAAGTATGATGTGTTATCGAAATTAGCAGTCAGGAGCAAGTGTCAGGATGGCTGAATTGGTAAAGCATCTGGACGGAATCCAGAAGATGCAGGTTCAAATCCTGCTCCTGACTGTTATTTCCGATTTCACATTTTTCACTTTGTGTTTAATTTTAGAAAATATTCACGAAAAAACACTACGAAGTACGAAGTTCGCCGGTTCAGCTAGTTACGAATAAATTTGCCACAGCCCCCTAATTCTAATTAAAAGATTTCCAGAGAACCAATTTTTAAAAACTCATAAATTAAAGCTATTGTTCCTATATTTTATGAGAATTACTGAATTTGTGCCCGATGACGCCTGTTCCGGCGAGTGGGATCAGCTCGTTCACATTCTCGCTCGGCAGCCCCCTTCCGAAGCATGACTGCTTTGAAGAAAAAGACTGCTGCATTCCACCTTGCCACTTTCCCTAACATACTCCCATGCAGGTCACTCAGCGAACGTGTGTTGGGAAGAGTCCAGGTCGCTGCCGCAGTGATGACACTGTGCGGTCACTTCCCGTCTAATTCGACTCAGATACTCACCAAAACATCCGCGTCCAGTAACAATCTGAGTCAATCTGTAGGTGACGCAGCCGCTCCTCCTCTCGAGCCAAGCCTTAAAGTGTGTCAGGATGGCATTAACAATGCGCTGGCGTGCACATCGCGGCTCATGGACCCGTTCACGCCAAGTAGCGAGCGCTTGCCGGTGCGCACTCCTCCTGAACTCTTCAAGCGTCTGACTCGCCACCATATCTATTATTCTTACAGCGGTAGCGGGTCTCTTCATAGACACGCAAGTCCATCTCCGCCAGGAGGTCAAAAGGTGGGACCCGAGCCAAAAGTGTGCCCGCCTCAAAGAATACTATATGGCATCCTCACGCGCCCCTATGGCCAATTCGCGCTGCAGGCTGTTAAGGTAGCGTGAGGTACCTATACCTATCTATACTGCTTTTTTATTGCGATTAGTGGCAGACGAGCCAGGCCCACTTGATGGTAAATGGTAATCGTCGCTCATGGACCCAACTATACCTAGAGTATTGTCAAGCCACTGTTCACCATTTTATTTCACAGATATGAAATGGAAGAATAAACGGCTATCTTCTGCTACAGCCAAAACACATTGACGTCCTTCATGACCAGTCACACAGGAAACGGTGGTACCGACCCATTCGAGCTCAATGCTAAAAATGAGAAAAAAAATTTGAAATATGTTAGTAGTTTGTGAGTTTATTCCTTACAAACATAGAAAAATACAAATCTTCCTCATCATAAGCCATAAAAAAAAATTAGATGTCGCAGGACGTCTAGTAGATGTGAAACATCGAAATTATTTTGTAGAAATAAAATGATCATAACAGGTTATGATCATTTTATTTTTTAAATGATCATAACAGGTTATGATCATTTTATTTTTTGGAGTACTTCAAGACGAATCAAACTAGTATAAACTCGATAGGGTTGCGTAGTTTCATTACAGAGTTACTGTGGCCACCTTCCAGCTACATCGTCAGACCCTGGATACCATCTAGGGACAAAGTACTCGTCAAGACAAATCATACGAGCCCAAACTCGATGGAGTTATGTCGTTTTATGACGAAGTTCCTATGGCCACCTTCTATCTCCATCACCAGACCCTGGATACCATCTAAAGACAAAGTACTCGTCAAGACGAATCAAATTATTCCCAAATCGAAATGACGCAACACCATGTTGCGTCATTTCATTACAGAGTTACTGTGGTCACCTTCCAGCTCCATCATCAGACCCTGGATATCATCTATGACTGAAGTTCTAGTCAGGACATTTCAAACGAGCCCTAATTCGATGGAGTTGCGCCATTTAATTACAGAGTTCCGCATGGCCACCTTCCAGCTCCATCATCAGACCCTGGATACCATTTAAAGACAAAGTACTCATCAAGACGAATCAAACGTATCTAAACTCGACGGGGTTGCGTCATTTCATTGTAGAGTTACTATGGCCACCTTCCAGCTTCATCATCAGCCCCTGGATACCATCTAGACACAAAGTACTCGGCAAGACGAATCATACGAGCCCAAACTTGATGGGGTTGTGCCGTTTTGTTATAGAGTTCCTATGTCCACCTTCCAGCTCCATCATCAGATCAGCTCCATGTCATCATAATATTGCATTCTCACGTGATATACACATGCGACAAAATGCGTGCGCGTGTAAAATTTCAGCTCAATCGGAAACCGGGAAGTGTGTCAAATTTAACTTGCAAGATTTGAACGGAACAAGTAGGTACAATAAAAGAGTCGCCACGCTAACAAACGATTTTACCCTCCCTCCACATTAGATGTTTCACATCAAAACAGATCTTACCTACTGCAAAAAGATACATTTACTCTACGTTTAGGTGCGGCGTAGACGACGTACTAACCGCGGCGCACTTTTTAGTCTGTAAAAATAGAACCTATGTAATTATATTCAGTAACGCATACGACGCTCAAAAAGTCTGGCGGACAAAAAATCCGCGTAATTCTGGCAGACCACGCCGCGCCACTAATTAGTCTGTGGCGCCGCGTCGCGACGCACAAAAAGTGTGCGAAGAAAATAGAACGTTAGATTCATCGACACAATAAGATTGAATTTATACAATTAGACAGATGGCACGATTATTTATATAAAAACACAACAAAATCGTTAATAAAATGCCTGCCTATGTAAACACCGTTAAGTATATATTATTATTCAGTAACACAATAACACAAACTGATAGAAAGATTACTTTTGTACCGGGACCAGAGGGGCTCTTACAGGCACATTAGATGATTCCTGTTTAAGATATAGAACATCAATGAATAAGATATATCAATCGATTCAAAACAATAAATATAGGTATCTATGTGAGGAGGTTGAACGGAAAATACTATTATTCCCACAACTTCAATAATACTTCGCGATCTCTGCATTTCCACAGCGTGTACGTCCCTACAGTTCTGCTGACAGAATGTGAGAATGATCGTAGATGTGCGTCGTGTATTTTAAGTCTGTGAAAAATCCGCGATGGACTATTTGTGTGCCATGCAGACTTTTTGTGCGCCGCAGATTCGATCGCACAAAAAGTGTGTCGTCTGAGCTGCACCTTATCCTTTCCGTATATACAAATGTACTTTGTGGTTTATCCCAAAATGTAAATAAATGACCACCGCCGCTAGTTCATTTACATTCTAAAAGTTCACGCGAACAAAGTTACGAGCAGAATCTAGTCTAGTAATTTATAAAGTAGCTCCAGTTGTTTACATTTGGAGAAAGTGTGATTAGTGTGATAATGTTACATCACATGACTTTAAATAAATAGAATGACGTAATGTGTAGCATTGTGTTTTGTCTGAACACCCTGCAATATTATATCATTTGCTTGAATTGCCATGATTTTATTATCCATACAGATAAACTAAAAATAAAATTCAAGTTCCTTCCTAAATAAACTTTCCTCTGATGATGAGTTATTGTATTGTCAATCTTAAGTAGTAATTACCTACAAAAGAAAAAATCTACAGTTTTTTTTTAGCTTATTAGTTTCCATACCTATCTTCGCAAATGCTCTTTGATAGCTGTCAAATCCATGTTTAAAAATTCTAATTGAGTTGACATAACACAATTGACAGTAGGCGAAGTGCATTGTAATTGGTTTGACTTGTTATTTTTTTCCCGTAAACGTTCGCATTTTATTTTTAAGTATAGCTATTTTAAAACATCCGTTCTGGCTGCAAATAATTATTGCAATTTTAGTGATTGTGAATTTCGTGTGCCGCTGCAAGTGTATTGCCGTATTTTCGAAATAAGAATAAAGAAATAGTAAGTTTACTTTTTATAAATGTTACCTATTCGTTAACAATATATGCTATTATTTATTTGAAAAAAATTTGTAAAAAATAAAACGAGAGGCAGTAAGTATAAGGCATAGCTAACCTTTTTAAATATGCAAATAAAATAATAGGAAAAGTTAAACAGCTAAATAGAATTACTATGATACACTATTACTACCTATTACCTACGCGATATATTGATATTTATCAAAATTAAATATGAATATAATGAATGTACCTCCTTAGAATTATACTCTAAGGGCTACCCTCTTAGTATTATATTAGGTACAATTTTTTAACATACAATTAATTATTTTTTTTAATTGTTCTAAGCTTCTTTTATTGGCTAAACATATAAAAAATAAACTTAAAAAAAAAATTGGCTGTAATCACTGCCTATGCCCAAATATAGATGGTATGGCGCAGCGGCTGATGACAGACCTGTTTAGGATATTTTTTCTTTACATATGTCAATAATAATGCTGTGTATGCTGTCTCTAAATTTATGTTTAATACTTATAGTTGTAATAATATATGAAGGTTGATAAAACATTCAAGTTGTAATTTTGTTTTAATTTATATTATGCAGGTTGGTTTCCTTGTGTTATGGGTAGAATAATGTATGCACACACGTGTACACCTACAAATATATATATATTTTAAATACGTATACTATACAGGTTGATAAAATTTATAAATACATTATATTATCACCCTATTTAATTTCTTAGTTGTTAAAAATAATATTAGTGAGGATCTTATTAAATTTTTTTGACATTTTGAAAATAGAAAAAAAAACGTACATAAAACCATAACATCACGCCTGTATTCCCCAAAGGGGTAGGCAGAGGTGTATTACACACCCACCTATGTTCACCAGCTATGTTTAAGTCCCATGTAATAGGGGATGAGCCTATTGCCGTCTACCGGGCACATTTATGAAGTCCAGGCTTCTACTGAGAGTTTTTCTTTTATGAAAAAGCTCAATTACATTGCCCAATCCGAGATTGAACCCGAGACCTCATGATCAGCAGTCGCACACACTACCGCTGCACCACTGAAGTACCACCGAAGCAGTTTTGAAAATAGAGCCAGTGTGAAAATGTGAATTCAAAAAATAACAGTCACAAGCAGGATTTGAACCTGCATCTCTTGGATACCGTCCAGATGCTTTGCCAATTCAGCCGTTGCCATAATCATTTTTAATAAAATAATTGTGGTGATGGCTGTTTGATTTTTAATAAAATACTTAATTGTAGCATTTCACAGACCTCGTGGCGTAGTCGGTAGTGTAACCGACTTCTGTGCACAAGGTTACGGGTTCGATTTCCACTCAGGACAATAAATTATTTGTGTGATGAACATATTTTGTACTGCGTTTGGGTGTTTTCTATCTATATATTATTATGTATGTATTTACAAAAAAAACTGGTACCAATAACACAAGTTTTAACCTTAGTTTGGGACCAGAGGACGTTGTGTGAAATATGCCTGAATATTTATTTATTATTATTATTGTTTTTACCAAACACCTATAAGAAGAGGAAAATGCAGTTTAGCACAACAATAAATTACACCATTGTTTTGTTAAGTATTACATTCATATATTGTAATAAAGCACACACATGTGATATTGTTTCATATGTGTGTAGGTGTGCACATAACGCAATATTAAACCAGATACAATTTTTTTTATTGCATTTAGTGGCAGACGAGCTACGCCCCATCTGATGGTAAATGGTAACCGTCGCTCATGGACTCAACTATACCGCAAGTATTGTCAAGCCGCTGCTTACCATTTCATTTCACCGATATGAAATGAAAGAATAAACGGCTATCTCCTGCTACAGCCAAAACGCAACAATGTGCTTCATGGTCGGTCACACGGGAGATGATGGTACCAATCCGCTCGGGCCTGATACCAAGCGAGTACTCCCACTTGGTACCCAGCCCTACCACCAGTCCTGCAATGGATGTTAATTGCTTACTTCCCTTAGTCGCCTCATACGACACCCATGGGAAAGAATGGGGTGGTGACATTTGTATTTTGAGTCCGTCACCACACTAATGATTGGAAATAGGATATTAATAACGTATAATTAACGTATAAGAAACACACCTAGACTAATAACCATCATTTGTGGAACACCAACAAGTGTCCTTTGTGGCATTCACACTCAATAAAGCTCTTCTTTTCATGACCTAGAGAATCCGGGACTTGCAAACTTCAAATATTGCTAGTCATCCATCCATCAGCCTTTCGACGTCCACTGCTGGACATAGACCTCCCCAAATTGGAGGTATAGTGCCGTAATCGCCACACTTGGCAGGCGGGTTGGCGATCGCAGTGTATGTTGTTAATACTCGAGGGAGTGCTGCTGCCCACTCCCCCTGGTATTCCCTCAGTCGGCTCTTACGACTCCCATGGGTGGAGAGGGGTGGGACAATTCTTAAGCCGGCCCCACACGGCTAATATTGCCAATAATACGAGTATATTTGTTTATAATATTATTATGTATAAAAAAAAAACAGCAACACGCCTGTATTCCCCGAAAGGGTAGGCAGAGGTGTATTACACACCCACGGTTCGCCAGCTATTTAAGTCCTATGTAATACGAGGCGAGCCTATTGCCGTCTACCGGGTACATTTCCAAACTCCGGACTGCTACTGAGAATTTTTCTTTTTTTATTATTAAAAAGCCCGAGGATCGAACCCGAGACCTCATGATCAGCAGACGCTCACACTACCGCTGCACCACCGAGGCAGTTTTTTATTATAAAAGTATGTTTATGTAATTATATAACTTCCTGCAAATATTATAAATGTGAAAGGTTGTGAAGATGTTTGGATGTTTTTCTGTGGATCACGCCTAAATGATTTAACGGATGTAGATGAAATTTGATAAATAAATAGATTAGATATGGACAATGTAGGTTCTCTTCTTCGTTCAGTTTGTTGTTAAAGTACAAATTATTTGTGAATGTGGAAAACAAGAACTGTAGTGCGAGCGGGATTCAAACCTGCCTTCCAATCCGGGGAAGTGCTCTAAGCAGCTAAGCTATTGCACTATATGAAAAGAATTCCTGTGGAGTATGCCTACACAAGTAAGCCATTTCAAGGTTGACGTCTACCTAGGCAACTCACTAGCTTCTCTGCTTTGCACTATCCTACTGGATTATAGAATGGGTCTTTACATTGACCTAATAAAAATGGATGTTGGGTCTAGTACAAAATTAACGAAAAAAGTGTCTATGCGCCCCATACATTAAGGTAAAAGCACTAATGCTAGACACATTAAGGAAAACGCGAACTTTATTATTTAATATCAAATAAATTTATTGTACTAGAACTGTTACAATTTGTTACATAGGTCTCATTAACGTTTAGAAAGAACTTTAAATTAAAAAATCTATTTTATATCACATGTTTAGTACTAAAATTTGTATTTTATTAACTTTTGTCAGAAGATCTATTAGATGACATCACAAAAAATTAAAATTACTATTAATTGACATCTATTTACACATTTTGAAATAAAACTACGTTTACGGAATCTATCGCGTTTACTTGATTTTTATGCAATCCCGACGTTTCGAATACTTTACAGCATTCATGATCACGGGTGGAATTAGATGGTAGATGTCCAAAGCTGATATGTTGTTTCAACGGTTTCATCTACCCACAGTAATATGATTTTACAAATTTTTGGTTTATTTAGAAAGTATTATCTATTTGAACTAATAGATGACATATGTTATAGCTATCTATAAAAAGTAATAACAATACGAAAAATATTATATATATCTGGGACCGTATTCCAGGAGATGCAGGTTCAAATCCTTCTCGTGACTATTTTTTTCTCTTTCACATTTTCGCACTTTGTGTTGGTGTAGATGGCTAGACATGTCAAATGCTTAAAGAATATAATAAAAATATCAAAATATTTATATGGTTGCATCATCATTTTTAATTGTGAAGAGAATATTGGTGTAGAGATGCGAAAGGGAATGCTCCGATGGTTCGGACATGTGGAAAGAATGCCGGACGAGCGACTGGTTAAGAAGATATACAATACGAAAGTGGAAGGATGTAGGTACTGGGGGAGACTGAGACTCACCTACCTCCACTCTATTTCCCGCATTAACTCTTCTCACTATATCAGTGGTGTGGAAGGTACTTCCGTCCCGACTGAATCCACATCCAAGATATACAAATTCATCCACTTGTTCTATAAATACTCCTAACATCAGTTCTGGCTTCTCCTCTTTCAAAAACCATTATTTTGGTTTTGCTCACATTCACCCGTAAGCCCCATTTCTTACAATCTTTGGTTGTTACGTCGATTACGGTCGTTTGCGGGTCAGTCGCGGACTGCGCTAATAAGACCGCATCGTCTGCATATAGCAGAGTTAACCACTAAGTCGCCCATCTGAACTCAAACATTAATTTCATTCAACCTTTGTAGACATTTATCCAGATATATAAACAGTCTGGCTGATAGAACGTTGCCCTGTTTAATGCCAATATTTACACTAAACCAGACATTCCATAATCCAGCCGCACACAAGCTCTGCAGTCCATGTAGTTGGACTGCACCGCTTGCAGCAGTCTACCGTTAATACCATACTCTGGCAAAATGTCCCAAAGTTCCTTTCGTACAACTGTGTCAAATGCTTTCTCTAAATCCACAAAACTGCAGAAAACCCTTTGTCCTACAGCCAGATATTTCTCCACATTGTTGTGTAGAGAAAACATGATCCATGCATCCCCTTTCACACCTGAAACGTCCCTGTGCTTCAGAAACACAGAAATGTATCAGACACCATCCTCATTCTCCTTTCAATAATCTTACCATACACTTTGGCTGTCAAACTGGTCAAGGTTATAGCTTTGTAGTTTGCATAGTCATAATGTGACCCCTTGTTTTTAAACAAGGGCACGATGAATGCGCTTCTC
This sequence comes from Leucoma salicis, assembly GCA_948253155.1. NCBI lineage: Eukaryota > Metazoa > Arthropoda > Insecta > Lepidoptera > Erebidae > Leucoma > Leucoma salicis. The sequence goes on along the minus strand of OX411830.1, from coordinate 2,282,774 downwards.
CAGTCTCTGGAAATCATTCCTGAGCTCCAACATAAATTGAGAAGGACAGGAAGGATTCTCAGACATATCTTGCAAAATGTCTTTTCCTATCGGAAATCACTGTTTTATCATTGCCTTTGCCCATATAACCAGTATATTAACTATTTCATCCTTTATGGAATAGTTTTGTTTCATTTTGCCCTTAATCAGAGTTTCTGTATTTAAATTCTTCGTATACAAAATTTTTGAAAGTATAAAGTCTGTAATGAATAGCCCCAACAGTTGATACCCTGTAGCGCTAATAGTTGACACCCTGTCTACTGTTAGATAGAGTAATCACAAACTGATGAAATTTAGACCACACTTTATGTACAGGATATAGAGACGATTTTTATATACACATAAGCTTCAACATTTGGTTTAAAGTGACCCCATCAGATGACATATATGTCATCTTTTAGGTTTTCTATATTTTTTGGAACTAATAGTAGACACAGCTTATAAAGCTTTAAAATCTAAACGAATTAAAAAACCAATAGTCCTGGATAGTCGATAATATACTGCTTTTGATAAACAAACAAAAATTGGAAAAATCCGCAAATATATAAAAAGAAAATTGTACCTTTAATATTTCAATCCGCTTAAGTAAAATGTTTAAAAATCACACCGAAAGTGTTCAACCTCTTATGTTGTTTATATAAACTGACTTAGTTTTGAATTCTGCTATCTCAACAATAACATCTTTCCCCCTCAGTGGAAAGAGGCCGTGGTAATTGGAGTCCACAAACCCGGCAAAAAGCGATCCGAACCATCTAGTTATAGACCGATAAGTCTGCTTAAAGGTTTAGGTAAGATTTACGAGCGATTAGTTTTGTGTAGGCTGAAAGCATACGCCGATGCTAATAATCTCATCCCCCATCACCAATTCGGCTTTAGAGCCAAGCACTCCAGTGTGCAACAAGTCCACCGCATCGTAGAGTATACCTACTCTAATATGCAACAAAACAACCTTTTTACAGGTGCACTTTTCTTCGATGTAGCGAAAGCATTCGACAAAGTCTGGCACAACGGCCTAATATACAAGCTACTCCACTTAGGAGTACCGCGGTATCTCGTTTACATCATACGAGACTTTCTATCTAACCGCAGTTTCCGCTACAGAGTGGTAGGGGTACTATCCACCCCCCACCCCATACTCGCCGGAGTCCCACAGGGCTCCGTGCTCTCACCGATCGTCTTCCCGCTGTACACATGCGACATGCCTCAGCATCGGGAAGTGCAGACAGCACTTTTTGCAGACGATACAGCAATCTATTATGCAGGGTTTAACCCTATCACAATGCATAGGAAACTCCAATCCGCGGCCACTGCCCTCAGTACGTGGTTTAGCAAGTGGAGAATAGAGATCAACCCCGAGAAAAGCCAGGCGGTCATGTTTCATAGGAGACTACCCCGACTGTATCCCCCGGAGAAGATCAAACAGATTAGCATCTTTGGTAAACCTATTACTTGGAGTAGGCGAGCCAAGTACTTAGGTGTAATTCTAGATAACAGACTCGCATTCGCCCGCCACATTCAGGTGGTACGCTCGCGCGCAGCCTTTGTCATGGGACGTTTGCATTATCTGTTAAACGCTAGGTCAAAACTCTCGCTTAGGAATAAGGTCAGACTCTACACTGCCTGCATACGTCCTGTCATGACGTACGCCAGTGTAGTATTTTCACACGCCAATGCACACAGGATCCATAGATTACAAACATTACAGAATAGATTCATGCGCAGAGCTACGGGTGCACCGTGGTTCATACGCAATGTCGACCTTCACATAGACTTGCAATTGCCTACCATCAACCAATTTATGAAACGGTGTTCACGTAGTTTCTTTGACTCCGCCATTACTCACGCCAACCCTCTAGTGGTTGAGTCGGCTAGGTACAAACCCTCTAACATATCGCGCGTACGCAGACCGCGAAATAGCCTCGACGAAGTCGACGACGACATAACTCACGCTCAGATCAGAGCTCGCGCAGCTAATACAAGTAATTACCCACGGTTTCGTCCCCGCCGACGGGGGCGAAAGACGTGTCGCGGTCAAATCTTAAACGTGGGAAATCCCACTTTGCCAGCAACAGCCCGAGCCGAGGTCCTTACCCCAGAGGGGGTGCCCCCGGGTAGCGTTGCTTAAATGTCGGGTTGAGAGCCCTCTGCGCTCACCAATTGTCCGGGTAAGGTTGTCATAGCCATCTGAGGCTAACAACCAACGTCACACACAAAACAAAAAAAAAAGCATTCTGCTATAAAGCGAGTGTATATATTTTTTGTTATAGCATCATACGTACGCACACGTGTACAGCAGTACGTGTTTTTTACATTGATAGTAACAAGAAATTATTTAAAATATTCTTAGTTCAAGCATAGTGTAACGAATGCTAATAGTGAGTCAACTCAGCGACTAGACAGAGCAACGATGAAGTGAGGTACGAAGGAGAGCGGAGTCTGCCCGCGACGTCTGCGGTAATACCGGTCGGCTTCGCTTGCAATACATATAAAATAAAATGTAAAAATATTAGGTACTATCTAAATTAATGTTTTTGTGACAACCCTTGCATATTTTTTGGTACTAGACGTCGAGACAGCAGTGTAGGTATTTTGCGGCATAACAAAGGAGTTGAACCACTATTAGTATTCGTTACACTATGGTTCAAGGTATGTTTTGGTAGTGTCATTCATTGGTTCAATGTCGGGCATTAGTGCTTTTACCTTATACACATTACAATTAATACATAAAAACTTCAACATTCTATTTATTTATTTATTATTTATTATATTCTTTATTGTACACCAGTAAAATCCATGTAAACATAAAAACAATTAACTTAGAAGAGTACAATGGGCGGCCTTATTACTAATAGTAATCTCTACCAGGCAACCTTAGGATGGACATGACATGTTAGGTAAAGAGAGGTAGTTGAAGGTGCATAATAAAATATAATAATACAAATTATATATAAATGGACATATATACAAAATAGATCTTATTTGAAACCTTGGACCATTAAAATATGGTGAGTTTTCTTTGAAATAATTTATTAACTTATGCAGCTTCTATCAATAGGCTGTACCTCCCCGTGATCACCTTATGCAGCTTCTAGTGAGTTGATGATTTATTGCACGCCTCATAAGCGAAGCGTTGAGACGTGTGTACTATTCTCGTTTCACGGAGAAAAACTGATTTTTCTAACTTAAAATGTCCCTATTTATCATATCGCTCATTTGCTACAAAGATGACATTTCTCAAAAGCTATAATTTTACAGGAGAGCAATTTTAAAGTTTCAAGGCCATTTTTTTGGGATACTTATTTAGACAAAAATGTAGTGCGGTTACTATAGTTTTCTGTTAAAATATTAAATCTTACGTTTATAGCACACATTTTGAAATAAAACTACGTTTACGGAATCTATCGCGTTTACTTGATTTTTATGCTATCCCGACGTTTCGAATACTTTACAGCATTCATGATCACGGGTGGACTTAGATGGTAGGCGTCCAAAGCTGATATGTTGTTTCAACGGTTTTTCACCGTTCGCGCAAATTCGCGTAAATGTTAGAAAGTATTATATAGCACACATGATATACTGTGCTATTTTTTTTGCAGCAAGGAAACACATGTCATTGTTGCTGATAAATATATAAATATTTTTGTAGTATTTTGATTTATGACGTTACACTCAATAATCATTTTAAATTTGAGGTAAACTTAAAGTAATAATAACGAAATACGTCGATATTGAAAAAACTTTTTAATAATATAGGAATCAAAAGTGGACGACAACATAGTCATATCAACAGTAGGTATTGGGCTTAAATCTAGTTATTTCTTTAAACTAGCCTTTGCCCGCGGCTTCGCCGCAGCCAAAATAAAGTTTTTCGGTTATATTTCAGGTTCCCGGTATAGTAGCGGGATAAAATGTATACCAGTTTTAAGTCTAATCAAGGCCTTTCAAATAAAAAAGTTGCATCAAAATCCGTTCAGTAGCTTTTGATGCGCGAACAAACAAACAGACAAATTTCTAAAAAAATATGTTTTGTCTTTAGACACGCCTATATAGCCTATTACAGTAATTTTTTCTCAAATATCTTGAATGTTCATATTGAAACAATCTTTGAATATGAGAAAAGTCTCCGTAAGATGGGTGCCGAGAATGTTAACCGACAGTCAGAAACAAAATCGACTTGACATTTCGAAGATATTTTTGGACAAGTTTCAAGAAACTTCTGAAAACTTTTTGTCTCGTTTCGTAACAATGAACGAAACATGGCTCCATCATTTTGATCCCGAGACAAAACAGCAATCTTCGCATGGAAACGACCATCATCACCGACCCCGAAGAAGTTTCGCGCCGTGGCATCGGCTGGCAAGGTTATGGCCTCAATATTTTGGGACTCAGAAGGGATATTGTTGATTGATTAACTAGAGCGTGGAACCACTATTACAGGCCAATATTATGCAGCTTTAGTTCCCAAGTTGAGGAATGCCATCAAAGAGAAAAAGAAAAGGGAAACTTCGAAGGGGCGTGCTGTTTCATCACGACAACGCACCCGCGCACAGGTCGGCAGTTGCGATGGCTGCCATTCAGCAAGCTGGCTTCGAATTGGTTGACCACCCCCCTTGTTCACCAGATCTGGCGCCTAGCAATTTTTATCTGTTCCCCAAATTGAAAGAATACTTAAGGGGAAACAGGTACGAAGACGATAACGAGGTGATGGATGCCGTGGAGAGCTTTTTGCAGGACCAAGACAAAACTTTTTTTTTGAAAGGGATTGAAGCCTTGGAAAATCGCTGGAGTCGGTGTGTAGAGAGACTCGGAGACTATGTAGAAAAATAAATTATTAAGTTATCAATAGTAATTATATTCTATCTCATTCTCACTACTTTTTGATCCCTCCTCGTACAGACACAGCTATGTTGCAGCTTTATAATAGTATAGATAGGCACACAGTGTTACAAATCAAATTGTCCACATTACTTATATTATTCTTATAAAATAATTAATATCACCAAGTCAGCCTCAATAATTAGGTTCACTCTCTCTCTATAAATACTTTTAATATCTTAATAATAATAATTACAATCTTAATATTATCACAAAATAAGTATCAACAATGAAATTTCAGTCTCTAACACAAACTATACATAAAATTCAAAACAATTTTCAAAAATACTAAAGGGACCATAACACTATTGTAGAAAAATACAAAAAATTGTAAAATCGAGCATAGATAGAACTGTGGAACTAGGTTATTGCTTAACAAGTCCAATACATTTGCTTTCTTTCTGTGCGATATGCCTGGCTTATAGTGATAAGATTTCTTGACATACCTTTTTTTAAAGTACAAATTATTTGTGAATAAAGAAAAAGAGATTTTTAGTAGGGGCGGGAATCGAACCACGCATCTTTTCCAATCCGGGGAAGTGCTCTAAGCCACTGAGCTACCCTACTGACCTTTCGATCATCCCAAATTCTTAATCACATTTGTCTTACGACGGCGGAGCATGTCAATTGCTAAAAGAAATAGATCTAAAATACCTTTTTTTTGTTTAGGCGGGAAAAAGGTACCTACCAGCACACCCTGTCGTTCGGGGCAACGAACAGGGTAGTTTGGGGCCCTCTAAAGAAACCCGCCGTGTGCTGTCTCTCCACATGTGTTGGCGGGCCACTCGTACTATGTTACATTGCTTCTGTGGTTCGCCGGCGGCTTAACCTTTCGGGTAGGGTACCCCCCTACTGAGTGACACATCCGCATATGGAGCGTCACGCCTTCGCGGGAGGCCTTGCGATTGGCGGACGTTCCCCGGTCCATCCACCCGCAGCTTCAGCTAGGACGTTACCTCAGTTACGGCGTAACCTTTTCGTTTTCTTTTTTCTGTTCCAATTTGCTTCTGCCTTCAGACTTGCAGGTGATAAAGTTATGATCCTATTTCCTGTTAAAGATCAACTTTACAATGGGATTATACTATCCAAATTGTTAATTGCAACGGAATTCTCCTTTATCTTTTTAGCTGATAACTTAGGAGTGCGCTTCTGAGGAGCGGGTTCGGAAATAGTTATGACACTATCTGTCGTTGAAGTAGATGGTAATGCAATTAAGTACTCAATTGTCTCTATCAACTCGGCACTTTCTTGCTGAAAAGTTGCTCAGGTTGAATTTACATCGGACCTTTGACAGAATCGTCTCTATCTGGAAAATAAATCTAAATATAATAAGTATTTAATTCAAGTATTTCCATAAACAAATTTGATTCGGTGCCATAAAAAATACCCAACCTTCAATAAACGTGTGATCTGATGAATCCGAGTCAGATGACGAACTGGTAGAAAAACTACTCTCATTTGATAAATGGGTCATTCCACAAAAATAGGACAACTCTATGTCCACAGCACATTTCACTTGATATAATTAATAATTCTTGTATTCCTAAATTCCTAAGTAATAGCTCACAATGTGATTTATTCATCACTCACTTTTTTTTCAATTACCATAATCTATATTGCTGAAATCCTTTTTATTGACTACAAATGTCATTCCCTAGACATGTCCAAACTTCAAAATTTTGTGTTTTGACATCCATATTTATAGAAACATTAAGTTCCTTGATTACCTATTGTTTAATGTTAAGTATAAGTATACCTAATTCTATCAATCTTTTGCAGTTTAGATAAATAATAATTTGGTTTCCTAAAGTGAAAAAAGTGTCCACAACTTTTATCATCAGGCCCTAGCCGTTAACGGATTTTGAAATTTCGCGGCTTATATGAATGTAAAGTTAATGCTAACTAGTTGATTTTAAAGTAAGACATGAAGTTATCCGCAGACTATATTCGCTTTGCGGCTGGCATTTTGTGAATTAGTGCAAACATGGCTGTTGTTGCGGAAAACAGTGACATTCTAGTCACTTTGCCAGTCCCTCGGTAAGTATTATTACAGTTTAGTGATAGAAAATTTACATTAATTAATTATTATTTACAATTGATTTGTCGGACTTGTTCGGGACGTCGTATTAAATATCTTAGTACAGTAGTCAATCAGCAATTTGTGTTCAACTTTATTCCGATTCGTCAGTCCCTGAACCATCAGGCCCTAGCTTTAAATGGTGTTAGGGACTGACACGAGTGGTTAGAGACTGAAGTTTATTATATTGTGATATTAACAGAACAATAAAATAAATTGATAATGATAAAATATTACGATTATTAATTTTGCACTTTAGCAAGTTACTTTAGGGATCAAAAAGTCATTTAAGTAAATGTAATATGAATAAATAGTTAATCATTTTATTGAAAAATACGTAATTCATAATACACTAAATGATTCTCTTTTTGTTTTCGGGGTTTGAAACTGAAAACTGTCGGACATAATTCAAGTTGATAACAGTTATTGGTCATAATATTTCATAAATACATGTTGATAATCTGTTTTGCAGCAAAATGCCACCTAAAGGGAAACCAAAATTGTCTCAAGAAGACATAGCCATTAAAACAATTTCTGCTTCAAAAGCAAAAAATTAGAAAAGACGAATGTGTTATAGAAATTCGCAGTTCCGAGCAATTGTCACGAAGGCAGAATTGGTAAAGCATCTAGGACGGTATCCAGGAGATGCAGGTTCAAATCCTACTCGTGACTGTTATTATCGATTTCACATTTTCACACTTTGTGTTAACGTGATCACTATAAATTAGGAACTCTAGAATAGCAAACCAAAACTTTATAGTACAAATTCTGAAGAAGAAATACCTTTAAATAACTTACGTAAAACGCGAAGCAATTGAACAAGCAAGGCACAAGCAAGAATTTAAGCGATAATCTGAAGGTGACATATGGCTATGGTGGTTATGTTTTAGTTAAATGTATGGCAAAAAAAAAAATAGAATACGCTATGCTGCAATTTGTTCATGTTATGACGACGAAGAAGGAGAACTGACTGTTACATTCCTTAAAGTATGTAATAACTAAGGAGCACTATTAAAACTAAACGAACATGACGTCGCTAATGTACTTTATGATGGTATCATTGAAATACTGGCAAAGCCCTATTTGATCGTCAAAGTTGATAAAGTGTTTTACAATTTTTTTTTAGATGAATCTTCATTTCAGTTACTAAATAAAGGTTTAAATTTTGCTGTAGCGCCAAACCGAATTCCCTATGAGGAAATTATCTGTGCTATTGAGGACGTGCTGGCCAAAAATGTTATGAAACCGGACGACATGGAGGCTATTCGCCAAAACGTATTTTCACTGTTACGTCGAAGTAAACGGCCGAAACCAAATTTGTCCAAATCACAATATTTGGCGTTGAAGAACCTACGCAACAGACCAGACATCGTCATCCTGCGCGCAGATAAGGGTAACACTACTATGGTGATGGACACGTCAGATTATAATGCCAAAATTTAACACCTTTTATCGGATGAGTCTACTTATGAAAAGGTTAAAACTGACCCGACCAACTGTACACTAAATAATATGAAAAAGTTACTCAACCAGCACTCCGAAGCATTGAATCTAGACGTAAAAACCCTGGTACCACCAAACCACCTAAATTGTATGGGTTGCCTAAGATACACAAACCGAACGCACCACTAGGACCTATTGTAAGCCAGATCGACTCACCTACTTATAAAGTCGCTCAGTTACTGGCAAAAGTTCTCTCACAGCTCCGTGGACATACAGATGCGTTCATAAAAGACTCATACCATTTTGTAAGTGAGATTAAACACCTTCATCTTGCTAACAATGAAACTATGGTGAGTTTTGATGTCCAGTGACTTTTTACCTGCCTACCTGTGGAAGACTGCATCAGAATTGTATCTAAGAAACTATCAGAGAACAACATACCTATGGAATACGCTGAACTGTTAAAGTACTGCCTCACATCTGGCTACATTATGTGGAATGATGGCTTGGAGTCAAATAACTCTTTAGCTTTCTTAGATGTTATGGTAATCCGTAACCCCAACACCACCTTGAGTCATACAGTGTATCGAAAGAAAACCCATACTGATAAGTACCTGAATGGAGAATCTCACCACCATCCTTCACAGTTAGCTACCGTGTCTAAATCTTTGTTTCAGAGAGCACAAGGAATCTGTGATGAAGAACACCTGGCTGGGGAGTTGCAGCATGTAAAGAAAGTTTTACATGCTAATAAGCTGCAGGTTCCACGCCGCCGTCACAGAAACCGAGTGAAGCCACCCACAGTTGAGCGCCTCCCTGCAGTCCTGCCCTATGTTAAAGGAGTCACTGACAAGATTGGCTAGCTACATTCTCAAGAAAGCATCAATTAAAACCTACTATAAGCCACTCAAAAGGATTAGTAAATTTTTACCACCTGTCAAGTGCCATATACCCTTACAGGATGCAGGAGTGTAAAGCTGGATTGTGATTGTGGTCTCTCCTACATTGGGCAAACAAAGAGATCCATAAGAACTCGGATCAAGGAACACATAGCTGATGTGAAGCACCGTCGCTATACAAAGTCTGCAATTTGTGAGCACACACAGGACCACACCTGCCATTACATCAGGTTTGACAAACCTCAAATCCTCGCAAAAGAACATCGATATCGTCCTAGAATGATACGTGAGGCTATTGAAATTAAGAAACATCCCAATTTCAATAGAACAGACGGCTGGGTCTTACCATCAAGCTGGAATACTGTGATAGGCTTCACCAAACATAATACAAGAAGGCACACCACAAGATTGCAAGACACAGTTAGCGCTTATTGTGTAGATAAAACCCACAGTAGTGATTAGTTAGTATTTCCGCATAAATTTAATAATCCATAACAAGTTGTTGCCTACTGAGTTTTCTGGCCGGATCTTTCTCAGTCAGGCCGCGTTCCGATCCGGTGGTAGCTTTTTACTCTTAGCTTCTATTAAAATCAATGTATTTAATAATAGAAACTAATAATCAATATTGTCTTCTTAATAGTAGTTTTTTGATTACTTAAAATTTTAATTGGTAGTTTGTGGTAGAATTTTTAAGCACTAAATATAAACAAAAATTGTAAAACTTAAAAGAGTATTAAACTAATTTTATTAAGTGTTTTACAAGTATAATAAGGTGAACAATGTTTTTAGAAATTGATACGAGAAGACCTAGAGAACTTCGCATCACCTACTACTTATTTTATCAGCGATTATCAATCCTAATCAATCTACATTGTCGAAGATTTGTATTTTAATAGATTATTAAATGAAACTTGCTTGCAATGCAAATTAATTAGAAAGAATGTCAGTAACTGTCATTTCGTCGTCTATTAGCCTTGGGTGCGGGCCCCACACCACCCTGTTCGTTGCCCCGAACGATGGGGTGTGTGGTCAGGTACATTTTTTCCCTCTTGAACAAAAAAAAAGGTTAGGTTAGGCTATTACGCTTTGGTTTTGTAAGAAATTGATTTGAACAATCTTATTTTACTATAGTGACTGATTATGATAAGAAATAATAATATATATATTATTTTAATATAAAAAAAGTAATATGTGATTGTCTGAATAGTCAATAACTAAGATGAAAATGTGATATACTTAGCAGTAGGCTTTAAGGTTGTGCAAGAATTTAATTGCACGAATCCTCCATATATTGACTGATTATTATTAGAAATAAGTGTTAACATTATTGTTACCTAACCTAGGTATAATGTGATTGTCCTAATTTTATGTTTACAAATAAATATGATGGTAAATTTATATATATAGCTTGTTTCATTACAATTGACGCCCAAATATCAGTCCCTGACCAGAGCTGTCAGTCCCTAGACACACGAATTTGCAAAAATCTGAATTCCTCCTAAAATACTGCACAAAGTGACTGGCCCTTTTAGATACAACATAATTAATTAATTGCCTCTCATATACACTAATAGGATTATCAAAAGCATCTTAAAAAAGGTTAGGACAAATTACCTACAAAAGTACACGGATTTTTGTGGAATGACCCAAATATCTCATCTCGTGTGATGTTTGGTTAACTCTTTCATTGCCTGAAAAATTGGTGTTTAGGTTAATTTTATAAAGATGCTAGGAAAAACTTTAATAACAAAAGAAAACAAAAGTACAGTACTAGTTTCATTAGGCATGTGTTCTTCATTGGGGGAATTATCATGCTTGTCAATCAATGCTACAATTTTTTTACCTATTTAAAAAGTAAGTATGTGGAAACCCCTTTAAAATACAAAATAAATATTTTTAAGAAAAATACATAAATGCGAAAACGTGTCTTGAATTATTACATAAAACGTTTTATTACAAAATGTTGCAATATTTTACCATAATTAACGCAAACTATTTGTAAGTATAATGACATGTGTAGATATTTTTTATTGTAATATTAATTTGTTGTTTTCTTTGTTATCAACAACGTCAAAATTTGAAATAATACTCCAATGGTTGTTAATTTTTTCAGCAATATTGTCATAACATGAAATATGCCTATACTAATTTATTTAATATTAGTAAGCATTAACGACATATTTATACTATATACGTTATTCTTGAATTAAATATTAAAATCAATTTTGCTTAACTTACCGGCAAGATCGTTGTAACGTAAAAAATGTGAATCTTCAAGAGCACAAGTACAACCTACCGCTCTTACCGGTACATAACAATTGAAATAATGTCATTGTTGCACCAAGTCACCCAAACGAAAGAGACAATACTATAACGCCACAATTGTGAATATTTACTCTCTCTCTCTCTTACTATATGGTTTAGAAAAATGACGTTTTTACAGTAAACAGAGCGTATTTTTTCAAACAACTGTATTATTAACTAAAAAATCATTGAGATATATGTTACCTAGAGAAGCTATTCTGAACAAAAAACGTGTCACACCTTGTGCGCAGGACGAACCCGCAGTGGACTTATGCTTTTACAGCGCTTAAAGCATTAGTTATCGCATAACGTCTAATCAAACTAAATCCAACTTAAAACATATAGCGCTAGAGCGCTTATAGAGTAGTTTTCTCCCCACCAAAACGTCATAACTGCCACATTTATTATATACCTATAGATTATAGACCGCAGAAGTGACACTTTTTTACCTACAAACTCCCAACTTTATCAGTCATACTCTGGTCCATTATTTGTGAATAGTAAAATGTAGACGTAACTGCCTCTATAGTGTGAGCGACTGCTGATCATGGGGTCTCAGGTTCGACCCCCGGTTGGGCAGGGTTATTGAGCTTTTTCGTAAAAAGAATAAATCTCAGTAGTAGCCTGGTAGATGGCAATAGGTTTGCCCCCTATCATGTGGGACTTATATACATAGTTGGCGAAATGTGCATGTGTAATACACCTCTGCCTACCTCTTCGGGGCTACAGGCGTGATTCTATTGCTTGATTCTATACATTTCCCTGTATGTCAGTTTATTTGTTCGCGCATCACGTAAAAACTACAGAACAGATTTTGATGCAACTATTTTGGCATAACTTATTTGATAGCTCTTGATTAGACTTAAACACCGGTATGCATTTTTTCCCGCTACTATATCAGGTACCGGAGATATAACCTAAAAACTAGCTTTAAGCGGCCGTGGAGCAGCAGGCTAAGTCTAGTACTATATAAATTTAAACTTACAAATACGACATTTTTTTTTCATTTTTCCACTATAAGCTTTTTTGCCCGTGTGGTGACGGACTAAGAATACAAGTGTCACCACCTCATCCTTTCCCGCGGGTGTCGTACAAAGTGACTAAAGGAAAAAAGCGATTATCACCCATTGCATTACTGGTGGTAGGTACCAAGTGAGAGTACTCACTTGCCATCGGGCCCGAACGGATTGGTACCACCGTCTTCTGTGTGACCGGTCATGAAGCACATCAGTGTGTTTTGGCTGTAGCAGAAGATAGCTGTTTATTCTTTAATTTCATATCTGCTGAGAAATGAAATGGTGTACAGCGGCAAGCACTTTATAAAAACACCACACCAAATCTGAACACATATTTTTTTCCTACAACCGGTTTTGAAATAGAACATCTGCATGTAAGACAAAGGATCCTTTATCTTAGATCTACATTCTGCATATTTTAGTCTATGATTGTAGATGCCGGGGATACAAAAATATTAAATCACATGGCGTGGCATTTAAATGAAGAAATGTTTTCTATAGTATTGTTACGATATTATTACCTATTTATTCACTAAAACAACATGTAATTTTACTTACTTGACTCATTTAGTAGGTAATTGGACCAAGTTTATACTTAGTTTCTATTATTTAATACCTCTGTACTCGTCTACACTGCTCGAATGTCGAAGCCGTTCTAAAGTAAGGTGTACGGATTGCAGTTCAGTTCAGTTGAACAAAGTGAATGTTCGGAACGCCATATCTAGTGGTGTACACATACATCAATGTAAAAAATCATGAATTTTTAGGTATGTCGTCCTTGTAGCAAATGAGCGATATATTGCACTTGTAAAATAATATATACACACACATATCAAGGAAAAACACTATTTTTAACACTCATGATATTTTTAATGCCATTTTTGTTATATATTAAAAAATTGTTTGAAAAAATTGTGTCTTTGACGTCCGTTTGTTGTAGGTAATGTATGTTAACACGATAACGACCAAAATACTTTACTAATCGACTCATTTTTTCTTTTACTAATTGTATGATCACGAATAGAGCTCTATTACTTTTCAAGGTCTGATTCGATGTGGTTTATTTATTAAATAAACAAAAAAATGGTGAATATTTACGATCGACTCTAAAACCAGCGCTACGCTATACCTTGTTTCGTGAGAATTACTTGAACTATTTCTATAGACCAATATAGAAGTACTTCTTAAAATTAGCGCTAGATGGTGTATAAGACATGAAAACCTCATTAGAAGTTTTTGAAATTAGCGCTATCTATGTGATTTATTGAAAACCACTTAGTAAGATTACATTATTAGTTACTTATCAAATAATCAATTTTATTGTGAAAAATGAAGATATGAGGTGTGCACTTTTGGATTTTCCAAAGTATTTGTGAATGTGCATAAGTGTTAGCAAGTGATGAAGTGCAGAGTAAATTATTATTTCCATGCCTCCAAAACTCCATGGAATCTTCTCAGTTAAGTCGCCACCATTAAGAGTATACTGAGGTTTGACTTTGACTTGACTATGACTTCGACTGTGACTTGTTTGATGGATTAAACTTACCTATGAGGAATAAATATATCCTTAACAAGTCATTGGGAAATACTCAAACTGAGTACCCATTATTTAAAAAGAATAAAGATATATATTAGCAAAATCAGGAACCATCTGTAGAGTGCTGTGTTATCAGTTCGGTTCGATTACGCCCATTTGTATTTTTTCTAACTAGCTGCTACCTGCGACTTCGTGCGCGTAGAATTTAGTTATTTTGTTATTTGTGAGGTACCCTAATTATTTTTCGAAAATAAAAGTAGCTTAACTTGCTCTTTATAACATCAGCTATGTGCTGATGAAAGTTCCGTCCAAATCACATCAGCCGCTTCGGAGACTAGAGTGAATAAACAGAGAGACAACAGACAAAATATATCTCAGGTTCCCGGTATAGTAGCAGGATAAAACTTATTCCAGTTTTTAAGTCTAATCAAGAGCTATCAAACTTAAAAAGTACACGAATATCTGTTCAGTAGTTTTCTAAATAGCTTATTATATTATACAGTATTTTTTTCAGAGACTTAGAGACTCCTAAATGGCTTAAGAATACAGTATTTTTTTCTCAAATATATTAAATGTACAGACATAGCTCTGTTACAGTTTTATAAGAGCACAGATATACTTTTATTTTAATATATATATTTAAAATATTACTTTCATATAATGCATTTAGTAAAAAGTTGTTATTTAGACATTACAAACAGACACTAAATTTTATTTATTTTTTATAATTTGGGCTTTACTGTCACATGACTCGTGTTATAAAAATAATAGTAATATATTATTGTGCAGCGTGCACATGGTGCGCGCTTATCAGACGTTGAACGCTCGTTGTCACAGATTCATTTTTGTATCGACAATACCTATGTAATATGTTTTGAATACTTCTATAGCACTTGTCCGTGTGGTGACGGACTGATAATACAAGTGTCACCACCCCATTATTTCCCACGGGTGTCGTACGAGGCTACTAAGGGAAGTAGCAATTATATGTCCGTAAGGATTGAGGAGCCACTTTTCGTATCCTAATGAAATTATTATACTTATTTAGTAGTAAGTTTAAAAAAATTGTAGGATCGATCCGCGATTTTGTAGTTTAATACTTCAAAAGCTATATGAACATAAAGGTGGCGCCTCAATCTAAATGTTTGGATTGAGGAGCCATGTCAGAACTAGGAATATGATAGATGAATATTTATCAAATTAGTTAGTAGTTAGTTGGTATGATTTTGTAGCATTTGAGAGTAATTAGAAGATAATAAATCTGAGATCAGTAGTATCAAAACTAAAAAAGTTACCATACATTATGTGTGGCTCCTCAGACGATACATATATGACTCAAAGAAGCAGTTATTCAATTAATGCACAATTTTTTTAAACATTTAATAGTAAAGATTTGTAGGACAAGAGTCAGTAATTAAAAATTAATGAATTGGGAGATATGGCACATTTTATCTGGCTCCTCAATTGAGATGCTTGCGTAAATAGATTTGCCTCTATCTACGTATACTTGTGACGAAATTTGGAACAAAAACATCTATGTTTTGTATAAATTTATACTAATTGCACGTTTAATCACACCATAAAAAATTCAATATCTACGAAGTTATTATAGTTATCCTATAATTTCCTAACAAATGGTTTTGAAGGGTGTCCATAAATAAAATATATAACAATAAAAGTTATTGTTTGTGTTAGAAATACGTTGTGTGTGTGCGTGTGTGTGTGTGTGTGTGGTTTTGGAAGGTCTGAAAGGTGAAGGTCTGGTGGCCGGGATTTATGTTTAGTAAATTTTTCATTTCTTCATAGTTTAAGGAACTAAGCCATTTATGCAAGACTGATCTATATTTACGGGCAGTTAGAGAATAAATTTGAAGCATTGTATTAGCTCTGTTGTATAGAATAGGGCTTATAAAATAGTATTGACGTCTTGTTATTATAATATTGGCTTATTCTGAAGAAAATCATAAAATAACGAATAAATAATAAAGATTTTGTTGCTTTAGTCACTAATGCATCAAATAATGATTAGTTAAGTACTATTTACTAGCCTTTACCCGCGGCTTCGCCGCAGCCAAAAGCTAGTTTTTTTTGTTATATCTCCGGTTCCGGATATAGTAGCGGGATAAAATGTATACCAGTTTTTCAGTCTAATCCATCCATCAATTAGGTAAATACTTTCCGTGTTCCAGGTGGCTCCTCAATTCAGATGTTTGGATTTTTACATTGGTACCTATATCTTTGGATATATTTTACTACAAATTTCAGGATATGGCCTAAAATTATTTGCTTTCCTACTAAATATGCTGGTGATTTTCCTTTTAAAATCTGAAGTGGCTCCTCAATCCTTACGAACATGCAATTATCACCCATTGTATTACTGGTGGTAGGGCTGGGTACCAAGTGGGTGAACTCACTTTTGCTATCGGGCCCGAACGTGTTGGTACCACCATCTCCCGTGTGACCAGCCATTAAGCACATCAGTGTATTTGGTTGTAGCAGGAGATAGCCTCCCGGTAGTTATAGTTGAGTACATGAACGACGGTTACTATTTACCATCAGGTGAGCCGTGGCTCGTCTGCCACCAATGCTGCAATTGATAACAAAAGAAAGAAACAAACTAATTTTATTATTAAAAAAATACAAAGTTAAGATTGAATGCTGTCTTTGGCGGTGTAGTATCTATATTGAAGGTAAAATGTAATTGTAAGTAGCTAAATAGTGTGAGCACAGAATAGATCGGTACTATGGTGTGAGGGTACAAAAATATTAAATCAGTATTGAACCAACTTTCCTTTTTTCCCCACTAGATATACCTAGGTAGTAAGCCTTTGGGTAAGCAGGGTAGAAGCCCACGCGATTTAATGCCCACCTGGCAAACGCCGACTGGATTGTACGAATCTGGCGCTCTCTAGTGGCTACTTGAAACGAAACGATAATAATAAGACTAAGTTTATATAAGAATACTAGCCTTTGCCCGCGGCTTCGCCGCAGCCATAATCTAGCTTTTCGGTTATATCTCAAGTTCCCGATATAGTAGCGGGATAAAATGTATACTAGTTTGTATGTCTAATCAAGGCCTTAAAATAAAAAAGAGTTGCATTAAAATCCGTCCAGTAGTTTTTGCGTGATGCGCGAACAAACAAATAGACAAACAGATAAATAGACAAAAATTCTAAAAAAAATGGTTTTGTGTTTTGACACGCCTATAGGTACTATAGCCTATTACACAGTCATGGATGGATGGATGGATAGGTACTATAGCCTATTACAGTAATTTTTTCTCAAATATCTTGAATGTACAGACATAGCTCTGTTACAGTTTTATAATAGTACTAGCTGACCCGGCAAACGTTGTTTTGCCATCTATATTATTTCTAGGAAACATTTTTTTAGTTCAATAAAAATAACTATCTACTATAAAAGTGTGCGGGGATTTACTTATAATCGAAAGCGTTGTAGACAATGAAAGTATGCTTTATTTAGGATGTACTTTATTCCCAAATAAATTTTTATTGAATGTAAAAAAATATTTATTAAAATTGTCTTCAAATAAATTGAATTATTAATAATTAATAAATCTTTCTATCAGTGTATTGGTGAAAACTTACTTTATAAAACAGGTATATTTATTAAACACGTACACGTTTTCGTTTTGATTTAAAACTATTTCCAAAAAATGTTAAGTACTATATATTCGAGTACAGGTACCTAATGGCCGTTGTTGGCGGGAGCTCACAACATGTTTATTTACATGAGATCACTTAATTAACTAATACTTAAATTTTTTTATCAGTTATTAATAAATTGCGAATAAATAATTGTTGCAATGGAAATTAATAATAAATTTACGATGAGAGTAAAATTAACATGAGATTTGCACGGAAAAATTAAAATAATACACAAATAAAACCAAAAAAAATGGTTGAAAACTGTATAGTGAGTAAGACAGGAGACCGGCTTCGTTCTCATCCCTACTCCGTGATGTTTGCTGGATAAGAGGTGACAACGGTAGACATCTAGCGGGGATAACTGATCGATTGATAGTTGATCAGTTATCGACCGGTGAAGGCGGAAGATCAAATTTAATTGAGAAAAAAATCGTAATTAAAGAAATAAAAATAAAAAAATAAATTGGGGTTGGACTACCCTTAACATTTAGAGGGATGAAATATAGAAGTCCGATTCTCAGACCTACCTAATATGCACACAAAATTTCATGAGAATCGGTTAAGCCGTTTCGGAGGAGTTCAACCACAAACATCGCGACACGAGAATTTTATATAGTAATAAAATAATAATTTAATATAAGTACCTATATAAAGACGTAATTATTCTGGTTAGAAGATCGTTGTATATATAAAAACTTAAAAACATAACGTAATTTTTGGTTAACGCACCTCTTTATAAAAAAAAAACATATCATCACGCCTGTATTCCCCGAAGGGGTAGGCAGAGGTATATTACACCTCTTTATACATTTATCCATTGTTTTTATTAGGGTCACCGCTGCGCACTATTTCATTTCTCAGATATGAAAGAGTTTTGGCGGGAGCATGAAGAAGATCTGTCGTCGCTCTGCATTATTTTCCTAAACTTGTGTTATTTCAAGTATTAATGTGTAAAAGAGGTGGCCTTTTGCTTATTAACTATTTGTGTATATGCATAAGTGTTGGCAAGTGATGTAATGCGACATAACGTGTTTTTTCCTGTTGTCTCCAAAACTCCATAGAAGCTTCAGTAAGGTCGCCATCGTTTTTCTTCAATTCCGTAATTACGTAACTTTTTCTATTTTTTTTTATGTTTTTGGTAAATATTGTCGATAGAGTATCTACAATTTTTACAATTGTCATTTACTATCTTATATTCAAGGAATTATCAAAATGAACACAATATTTAAACAAAAAAAAAATTATTCAGGAACTTATCATTGTAGGTACATATCAGTTAAGTGAAAATCAAACCATATTTTTTCGTCCCGAATATAATCTTTCTTCTTGAAAATGTGATCTCATAAATGACAAAGCGTTTAAAGTTTTGTCACTCAGGGAACTTCTTAGTTTATTATAAAAATATCCAGCTGATGAAAAGGCTCGCTCAGCTTCAACACTTGTAGGTGTTATCGAAAGCAAATAATTATACGCTGCAGTCAAAAACACTTCGCGACCGCCGCCAGCGCTGTCGTAAATGCACA
This sequence comes from Leucoma salicis, assembly GCA_948253155.1. Lineage (NCBI taxonomy): Eukaryota > Metazoa > Arthropoda > Insecta > Lepidoptera > Erebidae > Leucoma > Leucoma salicis. The sequence goes on along the minus strand of OX411830.1, from coordinate 2,263,393 downwards.
TTTCTACCCTAATAATGGAATGGAGATCTGTGTTTACTGTTGAAATTGGTTTATTTACCGTCACTTTGTTTATTTCTTTGTCCAACTGTTGTGCGATTGTCAACTCCTCGTCATCATCGTCACTGGTGGCAATTGCGTCCGATGCACTCGGTGGTGGTTGTGAATTTGTACATTTTTGTGTAGAATTATATTTCAACCGTTCCAACAGTTCGACTATATACATTCGTATTTCATCCGACGATGGTTTTGTTAAATATTCAGTGGCAGCAGTTTTAAAAAATTCCTCATTGTTATGCAAATATTGCAAAACACCGAATACATTTGTTCGCCTTGCCTTTATTCTCTTTCTAAGAGTTGTGGCTAGTTTTCCACTGAGATGGTTTGACTGAAGATCAAGTTTTTCCAACATAAATCGAAGCGCAGCGTCGGCCGTCAATAAGTTTGAATCCCGGCGACATAATGACATAACTGTAGTTTTTATTACATTCAAGCTGTAATGAATGTCGTGAAGGTCCTGGATCTCTTCGTCTGTAAATTTTACATTCGATTTCAGATCTAATAACGCCTTAAAAACGCATGATTTTAATTTGAGGAATCGGCCTACCATATCTAACAAGCTGTTCCATCGCGTTTTACAGTCTAATATTAGGTCAATATTTTTACCATTTTCTTCTAGAATGTACTTTTGCAACAAGTCGTTTTTCAAAGAGGAGTTTTTAAAAGATTTTATTAGATCTCTTAATTTTTTTATAGTACCTTTGTATAAAAAATCCGATTCTGGTACTCTGGTCGATTCTACAATAAACGCATCCTCATCTTCTTCAATTTCCTCTGCTTCTTCAGCGCCGGTATTTGAGACATCCTCCTGCACTTCAGGTTCTAGAGATTTTTGTGTTTTATATAAAACTTCAAGGACTGCTAGTTGTATCCCATGAGCCAAACGCAATTGGTGGTGGCCGTCAAAATTTCTACCTATTTTGACCATTACACTTGGTCCATCTGTTGTGAAAGCAATTATGTCATCTTCCAGAATTAAACCGAAGTCACTCAAACGCTGCTGTAATAATTGAGTGCCTACTTCAGCTGGCATTGATCCCTGTATCCGTACAAGTCCCAAATTTTTATATTTGGCCATATCAAAGTCTTTATTGTGGATATTTATATTCATATACCTTCTATTACGGGTAGACGTCCACTCATCAAACGTGATTGTAAATCTTTTATTTTCAAACTTCATAATTTTCAATTGATTTTTCAATTTGTTTTTTGTGTCATCACTCTGTTTTAGAATTATCTGTGTTAAAGTCGTAGAAGATTTCGGCACATCGTAGCCAGAGTTTTTAAAAAGATATCTCATATCTTCTGAAGTACAAAATGTGCTCAATGGTATCCCATCCAGTGCAGCCATTCTGGTCACTCGAACCTCCATATTTGAAAAATAATCAGTGAGTTTAATTTTCTTTTGTAAAGGTTCATTCGAATTCGTACGTTTTCGTATTTGAATTACACCACTATTAGACGTTGACGTACTCGGTCTTTGCGACTCCTGATCTTGCGGCATATCTCCGATATGTTTGGCACGCATGTGAGTGTGTAACGCTCCAGTTGCGCCACCAGGAGTTTTAAAAATTTTTTTACAGTGCTTGCATTCTACACTCTGTCCATTATCAGCTCTCAAGAAATGTTCCCAGATAGAGCTTTGTGTACGTTTGTTCAAAAACTCCTTGTATACAGTCTTATTTGAAGAAGACCTGAAAAATAAATAAAAGGAAGTTAGGTTAATAATAATGACACTGGTTGCCAACAAAAAAAAAATGTTTACATTTGTAATGACAAATGTAAACATTTTTTTTTTAATAAAACGTTGCGCTACACTAGGAATTTCTTCCTGTATTGTGGGTGCGTTTACAAATAAAGAAACTCACATACACAAACACCCAGATCATTCAAATATAATTTGTTCCGTGCGGGGATCGAACCGGCGACACGCTGCACAGCAGTCAATCGCTCAGCCATTAGGCCAACCGTGTCGTCAAACGTATTACGTATTTTGTACCCAAACTTTTTTTTTTTTCTATAATAGGCGACAGAGGTCAGAGCATGCATAGTTCATTCATTCCTGATTTAGAGACGAGATTTCAAAATTTTGGTAAATAATTTATTTTTCTTATGGGTTATGGATTAACCTGTTTTATGTTTTAATTAGTGTTCTTAATTAAATATGTATTTGAGAACCTAGATATTCTATAATCTAATCGGAATAAATACACTTTAAGAAAATTGATTTGATTTACTAATTATTTTGTATGAATTGTGCATGCTCCAGTGGGTTTTTAATTCCCTTTTAATACTAAAAGACTGATTAAGGCTTTGGTTCAAGTACTTACATCTTTTAAATCTTCATCATTCTTCATCTTTTAAATGGGTGACTTTGTATGTGTGGAATCTCCACACATACAAAGTCACCCACGAAAAAATACAACTGCTATGCAATTGTTAATATTTGCGCACATTAACCACCAACTTTCAATTAAGTAATCAATTGTGTCCAGAGTCTAGCGATGCGAACTAGAGATGTGTAACTCAGGAGTGATTGATACAAAAGATGTATAATCCTTTCAAAATGCGTAATCAATCTTTAAATCTTTGGTTTCGAAAATACATCTTTAACTCACTAGCTCACTACGTTAGGATTGAATAGATGGAATGATGGACGTAGATTTAGAATGAGACAATAGATAAAGGATATTGTGAATTGAAAAGAGATAACACAAGTTGTAGGCACGCACAAACGCACTCTTGAAATACAATGAGGATAGGTACACAGAAACTTAGACTCTCTGTCGTTTTAGTAAAAAGCTCAAAACCAGTTGCGACTTGAGGGAATGAGAGAATAACTACATGAATCAATAGATATTTGCATCACTTATGTTCAACTGAATGAATAACGTCATTAGTAACCAAAAATTTAAAAGAGTTAAAGATTTAAAAGAGTGATTTAAATCTTTCGAAGAAAAAGATTTATAAATCCCTGATCTCATTGGTGATTTAGTTTGCGCATCTCTGATGCGAACTGAACAACCGACAATTGAGCAATAAAACTACACTTTCATTTTAGTTAAGAAAGTGAAGAGCATAGTAGTTCCCAGTGGTCGTAGGGACTTTTCGCCAGGGACTCCCCGGCCCCAACGACTCGCCGAGTTGATAAATTTGAACTCTATTCTGTACGTCTTAGAACTATTTTTTGCAAGATTTGATGAACGATAAAATAAACTGCGGGGAATCCCCCGTTTGTATGTTTCGATGTACTTATATCGTATAGTGTTGCCACATTTTAACTTTAATATGGTACGTATACTTAATGCTTTTTTATTGGTTGACTATTTTGATTGATTTATGATCCAATAATTACGTAAGTACGGAATTGACATCTTCAGTTACGGAATTGAAAATACTTTAAAATGAGTTCGTAATTACGTAATTGCGTATTTACGTAATTACGTAATGGAAGCCCTACACAGGAGACTGTGGACCCGTTTGGGCCCGATAGCAAGTGTGTACTCTCACTCGGGACCCAGCCCTACCACCAGTAATGCAGTTCGTGATAATTACTTACTTTAAACACAAAGGGAAAAATGTGAAATCGAAAATAACAGTCACGAGCAGGACTTGAACCTACATTTCCTGGATACCGTCCAGATGCTTTGCCAATTCAGCCATCGTGACAACTGCTCTCGACTGCTTAGCAGTGTTATCGAAATTAGCATTTATAGAATATAAAAAAAATAGCATTTATATAAAACATCAGCATTTATAGAATATAAATAAAATGCGTATTCAGTGGTCGAGATTCGGTGACTGAGACCGACTGTTTTAACATTTTGAAAGGAATACACATTAGGGATTGGTTTATTTACAACTAACTGAGAACTCTTATCGCTATGTTTACATTTGAATTGAACAGCCTACGCGCTATAAAGTATCGCTTCCCCAGCATGAACGAGCCAACTCTATCGGGGAACTACCACCGGCACCGCTCATGACATAAATATCGTTATTTTAATAATCTAAACTAATATTATAAAGAGGAAACATTTGATTGTTTGTTAGGCTCCGTAACTACTGGACCGATTTGTAAAATTCTTCCACCATTAGAGTCATATTACGCCACACCCCGTCGTTCGGGGCAACGAACAGGGTAGTGTGGGGCCCTCACCCACTAAATAAACTCTCCGTGTGCCGTCTCTCCGTCTTTGTTAGCAGGCCACTGGAACCATAATTACATTTCTTCAGTGGTATATAGAAGATATATATGTGCCTACAAAAAAGTACCATGATACAATATAAATATACTAAGTATAACAGTTATGTCACAATAACTACCTATTTTTTCATGTTAAAATTATGCTATAGTACTTATGATAAGCCGCGCGTCGGTACCTACAAACTATTATTATAAAGAGGAAAAATTTGTATTCGTGTATGTATTCAAATGACATTGCAACTGATTATAAAAATGCATTCGTCGCCATTGTAATAATTTAACAGATGAATGATGATTTAAGACACTGAGGGCTTACGTAATACGTTTTTATTTGACATACTGCGACCGGTTGCGCAACTACTGCGCAGCTGTCGCGCGGCAGTTGCTGTCTGCAAATTTTTACGTAATCAGCCCACAGAGTCAGGATTTGTTTATTAAAGCGTCATCATATTTGACAGGCGAAACCCACTGCTTAACCACCCTCACTTAAGATCGGCGTAAAAAAAAAACGGTAGGTACTCGTCCCGTTGTGTTTCATATGGCGAGTGAGAGCGCTGGAGGCCATAACCCCTTGCCTATCCTCTCCTTATTATCCTTACTCTCCACCTATACCTTTCCTTGGTGATGGTGACGTGCGAGTGATGGCTCAGGTGTTACTAGCATGTATAGGCGGTAACCACTTACCATTAGGTGGGCCTTATGCTTTTTTGCCATCCATGCAGTATAAAAAAAGGTGCTTAACTAGGCTTGTATGGCGCCCTTGTAGTACAAAATTATCTGTACGCCAAAATAATAATCTATATGGAACTGCTTCGCTTTGTGATTTTATCAGGACGGTAGCGGAGCTTTGTGCGGATGTATGATATCATTATATTATAATAGTTTTACCAATAGACTAGCATTTTTAAAAGAGTTCAATACCCGTTACCGCCAAAATAAACATGCGGGGGACATGACATGTCTGGGGACTGCCGATAGAAGTGAAAGTGAAACAAGTCATTCCTGTAAGTGACAAAAGTCATTAACACTTCTTAAAAAAACAAAAATAATTCAAAAAATTACACTTTGGAAAATCCAAAACTGCACACCTCATAATCTTCATTTTTCGCAATAAAATTTATTATAGCTAATAACGTATTGGTTTTACTAAGTAGTTTAGTTGCAGGATATGTGTAATATGTTGGTTCAAAAAGTAGGTAGGTAATTCGACAAGCGAATATCGTTTGCGTGATTTAGGACGAGAGCATGTTTTGTATATTAATTGTAGTACTAGCTGACGCTGTCCTATCTTAGCTATGAACATTCAACTACTTACTGGCGAACTGTCAAACGTATTATTATTATAGCGAAAATAGTCGTTAAGTTTTCTGAAATTTTCCTATTAAGTATATGCGCAATTTTCTTATTTTTTTCTATTTTTTTTTTCTTTCATAGTAACCTTCTACTGACAATAATAAACACAACAAAAAAAAATTGCGAAATTGTTCCATCCGTTCACGCGTGGTGCGATGACCAAGGGAAATAGAAATTCATTTTTATAAATAGATATAACTACTTACTAAACTAACTAACCCTCTCTCGCCTCTGTGGTGCAAGCGGTAGTGTGAGCGACTGCTGATCATGAGGTCTCGGGTTCGATCCCCGGGTCCGGCAGTGTTATTGAGCTTTTTCGCAAAAAGAAAAAATCTCAAAAGCAGCCCGGAGTTTGGAAAGGTGCCCGCTAGACGGCAATAAGCTGGCCCCCTAATACGTGGGACTTAAACATAGCTGGCGAACCGGGTTTTGTGTAATACACCTCTGCCTACCCCTTCGGGAAATATAGGCGTGATGCTATGTACTTATTACCTACCTATCGTTCAATGGAGTTGTACATTTACTGCTACACTAACGAGAGTTCGTCTACTTTCAGATGTCAGTTATGGTGAAGAGGTGGTACCGTTCGAGGAGAAATCAGATCATCGTGTTCATCATCATTGTTTTATGTATAGCGTATTACATCTGCTTGCACGACTCCCTTCAGAGGGAGCCGAACCTAGATCTGACAAGAAGGTAAAGTTTTTTATTGAGTTATTTGACATTCTAGCTTAGAATATACGGTAGCTAGACCAGTGTCGATAATTTTCGAAACCAAAAAAAATAATAGTAGGATGAAAATAATTTTCGAAACCAAAAAAAAATATTTTTGAGAAAATTTTCCATAGTAATGTATATTATTTTATACCATCAAAAATTAGAGATTTCAACGTATAAAAAGCACACCGATTTTTTTCAAAAAGCAGCTATTTTGACGTGAGAATTTTTGATTGAAAATTAGGGTGACTTTAGAAAAAAATAAATCTTTTGCATCAAAAAAAATTACAATGTGTTTGAGATATAAAAAGGTAAGTTTTCGCCAAATTTCGCGATAAAATATTATTTTTTGTGGAAGTTAAAAGTAAAAAACCAGAGTCGGTTTTTTTAGATTTTTCACATAAATTTTGAGGTTATGTGAAAAAAGTGTTAGTACAAAAGTTGTAGATCTTTTTATTGCCTACAATTTTGCCATTTATCTTTTTTCGATAGAACTCTTAGTTTTGCCGGAAATCGTGATAAACCGATTTTTACCCTTAAAAGCTCACCCCCACCCCCTTCCCGACCTCAAATCGCCCGTAAATTATTTTTTCTTTTATTTTTGTTATATTTTCTTACTTTTCCAATGGTTTTCATCCTACAATTTTTTTTTTACATTTTGCCATTTTCAAAGGCTTCGGCACTGGCCTAAGCTTAGTAAGTACAGCCTCCCTTACAATATCCTAATGAAAAAAAAATCTCTGTGATTGTTGAAGATCTATGAGTCTTTAGTACTGTATTTTGCAGGATTTGAACCTGCAGCTACTGGAAAACCGTCCCAGATGCTTTGCCTGCTCGTGACTATTATTTTCGTATTCACATTTTTGCATATTGTGTTCATATTGATTCAAATCTATAACCGTCTAAGTGGTTAGACTGGTAAAAGTTGAAAAGTAAATTTATAAAGAAAAATATATCTTTTCATCATGATTAAAATATCTCGCACAATATGACGTTATTGGTTTTCAAAAGTTTTGTACCTATTTTGAAATAAAACTACGTTTACGGAATCTATCGCGTTTACTTGATTTTTATACTATCCCGACGATGTCCAAAGCTGATATGTTGATATGTACATATCAGTTTTGGACATCTATTATCTAAGTCCACCCGTGATCATGAATGCTCATATCAGCTTTTGACATCTATTATCTAAGCCCACCCGTGATCATGAATGCTGTAAAGTATTCGAAACGTCGGGATAGTATAAAAATCAAGTAAACGCGATAGATTCCGTAAACGTAGTTTTATTTCAAAATGTGTAAAATTCGCGTAAATGTTAGAAAGTATTACCTAATGTACCTACATCAGAGATGGTAGTGTCAAAAGTAAGCCGCTGGCGTAGGTACCATTGAAGAATATCTTCGTCAGTGTCATACTGTAAACTTACTTTAAACTTTTACTTCCTTTATGGTTTTAAACATAAAACTTTTAATAATTTACCCAAATTATAGAGATTATTTCTTTCCGGTGACTAGGTACGCTTTCACGCACACATCTTTCAAAAAGTGGCTTCACTTTTTAGTTGACAATGCGGTGTCTTTATTTTTAGTTTGTCTGAGGTGAAGGAAAACACTTTTGAGGAAGTCTGTATGCCTGTGAGATTTTCTTGAAGGCTGAATAAGGTCAACCCCCACTGGGTCAGCATGGTGGGTTATACGTTCTAAATCCTTCCCACTGATAAGAGACCCAAGCCTAGTTGTAGGACAGTAAATCAAAAAATATAGTAGTCCCAAGGTCACAACGAATCATTGTGTCTGTAAAGTTAGGCACAGAGTGCGAAGTGGGGATTTGGAGAGAATCATACGAAAGTGCTGACCAATTCAAATGTTATTACTCGATTAACAAAACAATCGAATGAGATCATAATGTTTTCATATCTAAGTATTTAGGTTCTAATTTGTTTTAGTACGATCGATAAATTATAGAATTACTAACGAATACGAACTATAGTTGTGACTACTCTATGTAGATACCTAATTATTTCTTTCCAATATATTTTTTTGTCATAAATTTACGATAGGAAGTAGGTAGTTGAGGGGATGGTCAAAGGAAGCATGATAGGACAGGGAAAACAGTCAATTTAGATCGATATTCTGTGAGATGGGACTTCCCGGACGAGACGGCATTTTTTCTTGTTAATGCGGTATAAAATGTACCGTCGTTCGGGGCAACTAACAGGGTTCTGTGGGGCCCTCACCCACTAAAAACCCGCCGTATGCCGTCTCTCCGCCTGTATTGGCGGGCCACTGGAACTGGATGACATTACTTTAGTGGTCCGCCAGCGATATACTTCGGGTACCTTTTACTGAGTGACGCTTCCGCAGGCCGGATCATCGTACTTTCGGAGTGGAGACGGCCTATGCTTACTAAAATAACCATATTACAGACTAAATCACGCTATACAATAAATAAATAAATATTCACGGACATTTTCACACAACGTCCTCTGGTCCCAAACTAAGCTTAACGCTTGCGCTATGGGTACCAGATTAAACAATTTTTTTTTGTAATTGCCCACATACGTAACAGATAGAAAATCCCAGACGCAGTACAAATATCTGTGTGCATCACACAAATAATTGTTCTGAGTAGGAATCGAACCCACGACCCACGGCACGAAAGTCGGTTACACTACCGACTACGCCATGAGGCCCGTCAAATAGTAATATATTATACAGCTTTACTAGGCATTTATATTGGGTAATAAATATTTTTATGACAAATATTATAGGTTTACCAATAAAAATGTTTCTTTATGGGGTGATAAAATAATAATTGTTGGTATGCGATAATATTTTAATTTCACCTGGTAGCAGACTAGCCACGTCCCACCTGATGGTGAGCGGTAACCGCTGGTCACGGAATCAACTGTAATAGATTTGAAGCCCTTGCTTAATATTTCGTTAACATAAAAATACACGGTGACCTCCGCTACGACCAAAACACAGATGCTTTGTCGATCACACAGGAGACGGGGTGGTATCAACTCGCTCGGATTCGATAACAAATACGAACTACCCATCCATCCATCCATCAGCCTTTCGACGTCCACTGTTGGACATAGGCCTCCCCAAATTGGGGGTATAGACTATACCCCTACTATACCGTATAATGCCGTAATCGCTAGGCTTGGCAGGCGGGCTGGCGATCGCAGTGGATGTTATTAATACTTGAGGGAGTCGGCTATTACGACTCCCATGGTTGGAGAGCGGTGGGACAATTCTAAAGCCGGCCTCACACGGCCAACGAACTACCACTTAGTATCAATTTACTGGTGGTACTTCGCATTGCTGGTATAATGTATAATGTATTGATAATCGCTTACTTCCCTTAGTCGCCTAGTACGACACTTGCGGGAAAGAATGGGTTGGTGACAGCTGGTATTAGTATTTTTGATCTATATTTTTTAGCATTTGACATGCTCCGCCACTTTTTAAAGTACAAATTATTTGTGAATAAGGAAAAAGAGAGACTTTCTGTACGAGCGGGAATCGAACCCGCGTCTTTTCCATTCCGGGGAAGTGCTCTAAACCACTGAGCTATCGTACAGAACTTTTGATCATCCCAATCTCACATTTTTCTTTACGACCAACGCCATCTATCGGAAAGCATTTACATGCATTAAACCAATATAGTAAGTTTAATTTTGCAATTAAAATTCATACTATTTGATGGCGCGATTTTATAAACTGCTGCTGGTATTATTGGGCGATAATTGCTATTTCCCTTAGTCGCCTCATACGACACCCGCGGAAAAGGATGGGGTGGTGACACTTGTATTCTTAGTCCGTCACCATACGGACAACGGTGCAGTTTAGTGGACATTTTTAGATGTGAAAATATTTTACCTGTGAACGAAAAACATTGGGGCGCATCAGCATTTTAATATTATTTTATACTTTTTAGTCCGTTATAAAAACGAATTATTTTTGCTTTTTAGGCTTATGTTCTTCTTAATTTTTCACATTTTCCTGATCCTAAGTTTTTTTTAAATTTGTCAAACGTGCTTGGAGTAGTTTCCATTGCGTTACACAAAACAACATTTCATAAAATAGTATATTTATAGTCTAGCGATTATGTTTCGGGGGCATCCATCAAAATTTCGTAATCGGAAGTTTTTATAACACGTTATCAGGCGTGTCGACAATGCATTTTTATTTCGATTATTTTTAGTTTATAAACACTGAACAGGAATACCGTTTCATGAGTCAAACGTCCGAATTTAGTCACAGTTTTTGTTAAAATTGAATAATAAAAATAACTGTAGAATTACAACTCATGCCCGGGCCTCACTAATGGACAACGGCAATGCCCATCATCGCGATAATTATTGCGTTAACGCGATGAATTGGGTGGCCACGTTCAATAAATTGGGTGGTTCAATTTCTTTGACGTACCGCGACTGGAGTTATCGCCTAAAGTGAAACGGCAAAGTGCCGTTGCCGAATTCTCGCGATATGTCGTGGTTACAGCGCTACACCAACGTTAAACGTTCATCATCGCGATAATTAACGGCTGTTCCCATTAGTGTGGCCCAAGCATTACATAATTATAATTGCGAAAGCGAGTTTGTTGACTTTGACTATTGAACCAAACATGTAAATATTCACGGACATTTCAAATAACGTCCTCTGATTCCAAACTAAGCTACTGCATGGTTGCCTGGAAGAGATCGCTCTGAGCGATAAGGCCGCCAGCCGCCAGTTGAAACACTTATACAGTAAGCCTTCCATTTTGATTGTAAATATAATTTAATTGCTTCAAGCGACAAAAAACTGCTTCGGTAAAAGAAACCCAAAATACGCTGAAATTTACAGATTCCGATTCCGAATATGCATAAACTCAATATTATCGCCTATGCGCTTGAAGCCATCGCCCTTTTACCCGTCTAATTATGTCTTCTACGTCAAGGGGTACTATATACCCTTGACGGGCCTCGTAGCGTAGTCGCTAGTGTAACCGACTTCCGTGCACGAGGTCTTGGGTTCCATTCCCACTCAGGACAATTATTTGTGTGATGAACACAGATATTTGCACTGCGTCTGGTCGTTTTCTATCTATTATATGTATATACGCCGTGTGGGTCCGGCTTTAGAATTGTCCCACCCCTCTCTACCCATGGGAGTCGTAAGAGCCGACTGAGGAATACCGGCGGAGTGGGCAGCAGCACTCCCTCGAGTATTAACCACATCCACTGCGATCGCCAACCTGCCTGTCAAGCGTGGCGATTACGGCATTATCCCCCACAATGAGCACACAGTTCCCTTGGGGAGGCCTATGTCCAGCAGTGGACGTCGAAAGGCTGATGGATGGATGGATGGATATGTATATAAATGTATTTATAAAAAAAAGTAATATATATGTATTATATTATTAATTTTCTTTTGTATATTTATTATATCCGTAATCTGGTAGCCATAGCACAAGAGTTAAGCTTAGTTTGGGACCAGAGGAAAAAAAAAAGTCATTGACCTTTCATAATAATATTAGAAATACCTACGTCGCTTCAAATAATTAGCCTGCGACAAAAACAAACATGTAACTACGTTTGAATTACCATTAGTCTACCTAATTTATCTTTAGGAAGGTTATTTAAAGTAATTAGAATACTATACCCACTTAGAATTGTTTTTAATACGCTTATGTTATCTTGGTACTTACATATCTATGTAACGAATCTTCGAACGTGATTTTCAACCCTTTCAAGGCGAACATCAAGAGCGTTTGTCGCGTTGTTATAGATTCGATGGCGGCTAAAAAATCGCTAAATCTGTAACCCGTAAGGTTGTTGCCGATGAAAATAGTATGGGGCATTTTATTATAGATGCCGTGTGGGGCCGGCTTTAGAATTGTCCCTCTCTACCTACGGGAGTCGTAAGAGCCGACTGAGGGAATACCGGAGGAGTGGGCAGCAGCACTTCCTCGAGTATTAACAAAATCCACTGCGATCGCCAACCCGCCTGCCAAGCGTGGCGATTACGGCATTATCCCCCGTTTCTTAGGGAGGCCTATGTCCAACAGTGGACGTTGAAAGGCTGATGGATGGATGGATGGATGGATGGATTTTATTATAGATAGTAATATCTTTACTCCAAGTTATAGTTATGTACCCACCCTGTATATACACCCTGTATATACACCCTGTATATAACGAAGTTTATCATCATCATCACGCCATTTCCCTTGCGGGGTAGGCAGCGAGAAAAGAGTGCCAAGGGGCTCTATTCTCGCATATGTATGCGCTCCTCAACATTCATAACTCTCTTCATACACGCTCGCCGGTCTTGGAGACTCCTGACTCCACCTTCCTTCAATACATGACCGATTTGGTCTAGGTAGGTGAGTCTCTCCCGCGAAGGTGCGACGCTCCGTGTACGGATGCGTTGCTCAGATGAGGGTACCCGAAAGGGTAAGCCGCCGGCGGACCACCGAAGGAATGTAACATAGTTCCAGTGGCCCGCCAATAAAGGCGGAGAGACGGTACACGGCGGGTTTCTTTAGTGGGTGAAGGCCCCACACTACCCTGTTCGTTGCCCCGAGCGACGGGGTGTGCGGTTAGGAACATTTTTTCCCGTCTAAACAAAAAAAAAAAAAAAAAATAAGGTAGGTGAGTCTCGGTGTCCGTTTTATTCTGTTCAACATACTTTGTTACTTTTGATACTGTTTTGAGACTAAAAAGAAGAAAATAAATTATAGTTTAAAACACTAAAATAACACGCTTTAAATAGCTAGTTTAACTAAAACATAGTAAATAATATTATAATAAATAAATTTTATTTGTAACATTTGATTACCTCACGCTTTTCTACAATCATTATTTATTATAATTATTATTATTTACTCATTTTAGTTCAACTAGCTACTAAAACATGTTTTTTTTAGATTTTTTTAACTACAATTGTACTGCGGCGACCGACTAAGTATACAAGTGTCACCGCCCCATTCCTTCCCGGGGGAGTCGTACAAGGCAACTAAAGGAAGTAAGCAATTATCACCCATTGCATTACTGGTGGTAGCGCTAGGTACCAAGTTAGAGTACTCACTTGCTATCGGGTCCGGACGGGTCGGTACCACCGTCTCCTGTGTGACCGGTCATGAAGCATGTCAGTGTGTTTTAGCTATAGCAGAAGATAGCCGTTTATTATTTCATTTCATATCTGAGAAATGAAATGGTGCGCAGCGGCTTGACAATACTCACGGTAGAGTTGAGTCCATGAGCGACAGTTACCACTTACCATCACGTGGGCAGTGGCTCGTCTGCCAACACTAGCAATAATAAAATAAAAGAGAAACGACACATATTCAGTATTCAATGATGGAGAGAGCACCGATTAATTAAAGGCACCTTCAAGTCGAACTGTCACGCATGGTGAAATCTACGCTCTGACCCGCACTAGCTTTATTACCAGAACTCTGAAATGATGGTCTTCAGGTCGAACAAGAGCAGTAGAGGGTACCCGAAAGGGTAAGCCGCCGGCGGACCACCGAAGGAATGTAACATAGTTCCAGTGGCCCGCAAACAAAGGCGGAGAGACGGCACACGGCGGGTTTCTTTAGTGGGTGAGGGCCCCACACTACCCTGTTCGTTGCCCTGAACGACGGGGTGTGCGGTTAGGAACATTTTTTCCCGCCTTAACAAAAAAAAAAAAAGGTCGAACAAGAGCGCTGCCGCGCGAAATCATTAAGCAGCTTAACTATAAGTAGAAGTTAAGTCCATGAGCGACGGTTACCACTTACCTGCTGGTGGGCGGCGGATCGTCTGCCACCTTAAGCAATAAAAAAATATTCGGTTTTGGTAGTGGAACTGATTTTATTAATTTTATGTTCGTTTAGGAAAAATGCAAGCCGCAACTCCTTGATACAGCTGTATCAGTTGAATATGAAGTTAATAAGCTTGATTAACAGCTTACATAAAGAAAGCCAGGTGAAGAATATTTTGTGTTTGGATTCTTTCTTGGTTTAGGTAAAACTACTAGATTGACTTTGCTTCTATAATATATTTTTAAGTTGGATATTAGGCTCCCTACAGTAGCGGGATAAAACGTATACCAAACAGTTCTTAAATCTAAACAAGAGCTATCAAAGAAACGTTTCATTATAAAATCAAATCCGTTAGTAGTTTTTTTGCGTGATATGAACGAACAAATAAATAAACCGACAAACAGGCATAAAATTAAAAAGAAATGTTTGGAGTTCAGAAAAAAGTAATACTACTAAGCTATTTAGACGACTATTTAGTTTGTCCGTGTGGGGACGGACTAAGAATACAAGTGTCACCACCCCATTTATTCCCACGGGTTTCGTAGACGACTAAGGGAAGTGAGCAATTATCATCCATTGCATGACTAGTGGTAGGGCTGGGTACCAAGTGGGAGTTCTCACTTGGTATCGGGCCCAAGCGGGTTGGTACCACCATCTCCCGTGTGACCGGCCATGGAGCACATTGTTCCGTTTTGGCTGTAGCAGGAGATAGCCGTTTATTCTTTCATTTCATATCGGTGATTCGTGATCGGTTGATTGTATGACGTCGCGCATGGTCCTAACAAAAACAACCTTCAAATACGCGCCATTTAACGTCACAAAATTTAAACTGGGATATAGCCCAGCCTGATTAGTCGAGATAACGACGCGAGATTCAGGCGACCAATCACAATGAAGCGTAACGAAAGTTCGTCTAACGTTTCGTTTTTCAATCTAAGGGGGCAGCAACGGGTGCCTCACCTCAGTCAATAATAATGATCGACCAGGGACAACAACGATAACACCGATAACATAGCTAACGTCAATGTCTTAAAATATAATGATTGACAAGTGGCAGTTTCTTGCCATCCTAAAAAAAAACATAGTTTAAGTATTATTGAATAATCGATTACAAAAACCTGTAAATAAAAATAAAAATCTATAAAATACCTCATTACCTTAGCAAATACCTACCTTGTAACCTTGGGATGTAAATAATGGAGGAAAACTGATTTAAGCTATAAAGTAGGTTGAATCATGTGTTGAAAGTAAAATGGTTTGTATCGATTATTGATTTTTCACAATATAATCGCGATATTAGAAATTATTACGCTCCACTCAGACAAGTTTTCTGGAAATAGTACTAAAGTAAATATCTATGAGTAAAAATGTACTTTATTTTTTAAAGTTTTATTTCTGTAGGAATTTAGGCCGAAAACCGCCAGTCCTTTCTTTAAATTAAAAGGCGGGTGAAATTGCGGCGCACAATATAATTTTTTTTTTATATTAAATTAACAAAATAGTAAATTGTAAGTTATTTTTTTTCTAAATTTACCGAGCTTTTGACAGGATTTTAACCGCGCACAGCGCGCGCATTTGCGTAAGCGTTCGCGTGTAGGTGTTGCAGGCGTGCGTGCGTTTGTGTGTAAAGGCTCTTATCTGTGTTGCCATTTTTATAAAACTAATTTCCATAATGGTTTATTTTTTATTAATATGTGCAGTGGTGAGTTTGGTATTTAAGAACTTTGTGATTAATATTATTGTTTTGTCTAATTACCTAATACATACTTCTTCACTAACACAACTATGTTTATTTCTTAGAAATTTTATACTAGAGACCGGTGTCAGATAGAATTCTTGACGTTTTGATAAACGGAATCTTTGAACGCGATTTCCATCCACTGCAAAAATTTTATTAAATCTTTGCACACTTATCAAGGGACCACTACAATTTAAGACGTTTCTCTGTTTTACAAAGTGCTTTTTACTAAAGCTTCGTAGATATAAGTTTATATCTTACTGATTTGTATAGTACTTGACATGCTAAGCTAATTTAGAGGGGACAAATTCTTTGTGAACGTGGAAAAAGATAGCTTTACTCCGAGCAGGATTCGAACCTGCGTCCCTTTCAATCCGGGGAAGTGTTCTGGACCGCTAAGCTATCGCAGTCATCTGGCGGTGACGCCCAATCTTCGCGTTATTATTTTAATACATCCGATAGGTGGCGAGGTTCTCAAAGACGTCTAAAATAAATGTGAAGTGAAGATTGGGTGTCACCATTAGGCTGCGAAAGCTTAGCGACCCAGAGCATATTCCCCGGATTGGAAGGGACGCAGGTTCGATTCTTGCTCGCAGTAAACACTTTTTACGCTTTCAAAAATAATTTGTTCATTATTATCTATTGTAAATATGTATTATTATTTTTAGTTCAACTAGCTATTAAAGCGTGTTATAATTTATTTTTGTAATCTCTAGTTTACAATTTCTATAGTGACTTCATAATTTTCTGCTTATTTAGTCTTTGTGCTTGATGTATTGCTGTTATTTTCTTTCTTATGTCTTTCTTGTATTTTTATCTCTGTTTAGAATTGCACGAGTTTCTGTATTGCCTGTCACGAAATCTCAATTAGCGGCTAATTATAAAATGAATAACAGGTGAGGGTTTTGCTTTAAGATTTTTAATGCGATCGGTGAGGGTTGAAAGTGGTTTACATATTAAAGTTTATATTTCCAAAAATAATGAATCTATTTCGATTATTTTATCTATTAAAATTTATCTTACTCATGTTTAACTATGATTAAAGGTCCCTTTCAATTTGAACCAATCGTTGTGCTTGAACTTCGAAGTGCAACTTCTTGAACGCATTGTTTTTAAACACGGGTCAAATTAGACCAGCCAGTGTCGACATATGTCAAGTTAAATTATTATCACTCTTTAAAGTACAAATTATTATTTGTGAATGAGAAAAAAGAGAACTAGTGCGAGCGGGAAACGAACCTGCGTCCCTTGCAATCCGGGGAAGCGCTCTAATCCACTGAGATACCGCACTACCTTTTGGTCATACCCAATCTCCTCATCACATTTGTCTTAACGACCAACGCCACTTATCGGAACGCATTTACATGCATTAATCCAATATATTAAGTTTAATTTTGCAATTATATTTGCTGGCGTGATTTTTTAAACATTTTGATCTGTATTTTTAGCATTTGACATGCTCAGCTACTTTAAAGTACAAATTATTATTTGTGAATAAGGAAAAAGAGAAATTAGTGCGTGAGTTCCCGCTCGCAAAAATACAGATCAAAATATTATCACACTGCTAACTCATCGCGCTCGCAAAATCCGTTATCTTGAAAATCCCGAACTACCTTCCCATCCTCTCCTTATTATCCAATGAACCTTCCTATCTCGTGCCCTGAAGATGGCGAGGCGCGAGTGATGCCTCTGATGTTGCTAGCGTCTATAGGCTACGGTAACCGCTTACCATCAGGTGGGCCGTGCCTACGCTTGTTTTCAGTCCACGTAGTGTAAAAAAATCTGGCCTGTAAATACTTGAAATAGTGCGTGCAAGAAGTTTCACTTCCAATACTTATAATTACCTAGTTGGTATTTTCTAACTTGCACTATATGATAACACATCGTCGGGGCTCTATTGCTTCCACAGTGGCAGCGGTAGTGCATGCATGCGACTGTTGACTAAGAGTTCTCCGGTACGAATCTCAAGTCGGCTCAACAAAATGTTATTGAGATTTTCCGTCAATACATTTTCAATAGCTTTTTTTAATGCGTATGGTGGCAATGGTAACCGTCGCTTATGGACTAAACTATAACGGGAGTATAGTCAAGCCGCTGCGCACCATTTCATTTCACAGTTATGAAATGAAAGAATAAACGGTTATCTTGCTACAACCAAAACACATCGATGTGCTTCATGGCCGGTCACACGGGAGATGGTGGTACTAATACTTCCACTTGGTACCCAGGTTGGCGGTGTTCCAACCTCGCTCACCGTTGGAAGGCACGTATAAGCGTTGGTCCTGCGATGTCTCTCCTGCCTCATCGTATTATAAGAGTGAGGAAAGCCTCCGCACTCCGTTTGATGGGAAATAAATGATTGGAAGACTATATCCTGCTATTACTAAAACATACCGAAATGCTTAACAGTCACACAGGAGAGGATGGTAACATCCTCCTCGAAATCCATAGCAGATGATTACTCTCTTGGCATCAGACCCTACCTGCAATGGGTGATAATTGCTTAATTCCCTTAAGTCGCATAGATATGCTGCCTTACTAATAAACGTTGTATAACCTCTGAATAGTTATTCAGTGTTTTGTCTTTGTCACTAATATGACAGTTTGACGTTGAAAGAACGGAACAAAATACTGAATAACTATTCGGAGCTTATAATGTTGCTTATATGATGTTTTGTTGTCCCGACTCTCTTGTATTCAAGTGGGTTAGAATGTATCTCACTCGATCAAATCGACATGACATCGTTTCATTGTGATTGGTTAAGAGATCACCGTGATTGCCTGAGGGATTATTGCGATATCACGTGTCGGTTTCTCTACCAATCACAAGCGAGACTATACGATATCGATACAATTTAGTGAGTTTGATTCTACGGGCCAGCTCGAGATCCGTTAAACCACCGAGGCTATTGTATCTGAAAGTTAGGGTTCCTAGAATATCTGATAATAACATGTCATGTACTTTTAACTACAGGGGTAGTTCGGGCTGAATTGTTAACAAGATGTCTAAACACCAAACAAAGTCAAGTTGTCTCAAAGAAGTTTACGCATATAATACTTTTTAGTTTCTTTGTAGATTAAAAAATAATTATTAAAAATAAGACTTTTATTTGACTTAAAATTATGTACCGATAATAAATAAATACATAGAGGTACTATCCTACATTTTAGTATAGTGGACTTAAAAATTACGTCTCTCGTCATTCGAAATAGCTGGACCGATTTGGACGCGACTTTCATTGGGCGATATCTGATGTTAGGAGTAACATAGGATAGTTTTATTTTGAAAAAGTTATTAGGGTTCCTCACAACAATAACTAAATTCTATCTTGTTTGTACCAATATTATAAATACTTCCACATAAATAATCTACATGCAAAAGTAACTACCCCATGGGAAGCGGTTACTGCAGTACAAAATGTAGCTACATCCGGGGCATCACTCACACGCTTCCTTGAGGATAATGATGGAGAGGAAATATCGGGAATGCGGAAAGTATGACCTCTCACTTAACGAACAAATATATTTTTAACCGACTTCAAAAAAGGAGGAGGTTATCAATTCGGATGTTTATATTTTTTTTTATGTATGTTCGGGCATAACTCCGTCATATGTTGACGGAATTACGAAATTCTTTTTTTTGTTTGAAAGGGGTTTATTCCGAAATAGTCCCATTTAAATTTTATCGAATTCGGTGCAGTAGTTTTTCAAGCCGGTGCCAAGTCCAAAAGTAACAAAAACAATTCATAATAAATACTTAGATAACATTAAAAACATTTTTGGCACCGGCTTCACACATATCAGTAGGTGTCTAGCACGGAAATCGTATCTAAATACCACGGAGTACAGAAAAATAGCGGAGGTGTTTCAAGGCAAAATCTCTTTAGAACGAAGCGTCGCTAAATGCGGGTGTTCGGGGGACGAGGTACAACAATAGCTCCACCCCAGCTCCACCATCCACCATCTAGCGGTGAAATGTATTTTACAGCGTAATAGAGAAAATTTTTCATTAATTTAGTTTGTCTATTCACCACTATGGCGTTACAAGCACATTAGTTTGTTCCAGAACATTCTATATGCGTTAGTAGGGCTGGACCACATTATTTATACTAACTTACTCATCACCACGCCATCTTCCTTGCGGAGTAGGCAGAGAGAATAGTGTGCCAAAAGGCTCTATTCTTGTATACATCTCTCGCTTCCTCAACATTCATAATTCTCTTCATACACGGTTTCGGAGACTTCTGACTCCATCTTTTTTCAATAGATGATTCGTAAGAGCCGACTGAGGGAGTTCCGGGAGAGTGGGCAGCAGCATTCCCTCGAGTATTGACAACATCCACTGCGATCGCCATCCCGCCTGCCAAGCGTGGCGATTACGGCACTATCCCCCATTTCTTGGGGAGGCCTATGTCCAGCAGTGGAAGTTGATAGGCTGATGGATGTAATATAGGCGAAAACTTTCCTATTAGATTTATAAGCGGCGTTATACTTTCGCTTATCTTCTTTTGCGTTCAGGTCCTGACACTTCCTGGCCTTATTCCAGGTCAAATAGGCGAACTGCTTCTGACGTGCAGCCTCCCTGCAGGTACTGTTAAACCAGGGACGGGTAGGACCGCTGACGGGTAACTTGGTGCTTGGGATAAATGAACCAACCCTATTAGCACAATTTCCGTCACGCAGTCCTAACGTATACATGCGGTTATAATTTCTGTATAAACAGGGAATTTAAAACAATAATAAATAAATCAATAAAACGATGAAAAAAAAAAACAATTTCATAAGTAACATGACGTTAATACTTATATTCAATAATGGGTTCGCTGGTATGACGCAAACTTTTTGTTATCAATTATTTCCGAATACTCACCGACAGATGACATGTAATTCTTTAATAATATTTTTTTCTCCCATATCATGTAACTAAGTAATAAATCTTTGAAATAATTTTCATTTTATAAAGAATTTTCCGTTATAAAAGCTAAATTTACTTATTTGTGGCGAAAATTCTTATAATTATGCTTTTATAATATTAGTGACGATATTGTGGAGTTGTAGGTATAATACACTTTTCAAAGAAAATGTGTTTTAAAATATAAATATATATAAATTTAAACGACTTATACATGAAATGATATGCCATTTTGTTTTAATTTTGCTCCTGAGCAATTTTTACACCCATCAACAACGCACTTCATTGTTAAAAGAATTTAATACCTATATAAACGTGAAAAAAGAGCGAACCGTTCGCAGTGACGGTTCATTTGATACTACGGTTTTAGGCCCCGCCCACTGTGACGTCGTTGACCTAGTTGAAGGCGACATGACCTAGTTGCCTTGCGGCATCTCCACTATTTTTCTGTACTCCGTGCTAAATACCAATTATTTATTGCTTTTTTTTAGTTCCTGGGTGCAATTGAAGGCGGTTTTCTTAAAAAAATAATGTTTTATACGTTAAAGGTAGTATATTTAAATAATCATATCAGAGAAGCTGCCTGCCTTACTTACACTTGTTGTGTTTGTTTGTCATCCTTTTAGTCCTTAACTACTTAACGGATCATCATCAAATTTGTATACAGCCAGAAGTACAAAAAAGGTGTGGGATAGCTATATTTCTTCAAAGATTATTTATATGAAAATGTCGTATTTACAAAACATAAAAAAAAACCATCGGCATAGATGCTGTATCATTTGAAATCCTTTTTTTTTGTTAAGGAGGAAAAAAATTTCCTAACCGCACACCCCGTCGTTCGGGGCAACAAACAGGGTAGTGTGGAGCCTTCACCCACTAAAGAAACCCGCCGTGTGCCGACTCTCCGCCATTATTGGTGGGCCACTGGAACTGTGTGACATTCCTTCGGTGATAAGCACTTGAAATCCTCAAAAATAATAACAACTAACACAAGCGCTTGAGGCAAGTGCTTTCGCAGCACTAATATCGCGTTTGCAATCACCACAAGGGGCGGCCTTTTGGCTCATACATTAAATTACGTAAAGATGAATTAGGTCATTAAAATTCAAAAATATCTTTATTTCATAGGCTTATAATATAGCACTTAAAATAGTCAATGTTACTAATAACTAACACGAGCGCTTGAGGCAAGTGCATCCGCAGTGTCGCGATTGCAATCGCCACCAAAGAGAATGTAATACCTACGGTAATCGCCACAAGCGGTCGGATTCCGTAGTAAGGATTCAAGTGTCACTTTTTTTAATTTTCAAATTTATTACAATGTTTTTCACACCACCACTAAATTAGTAATATAAATATTAGTGTAATGTAAATAATCGGATATTTCTCATAAATTAACAGACTTATGAAACCACGCTAAAACCTTTAGAAAAAGCAAAAATTAAAAAATAAATCAGCTCCATCTGACGTCAAAAAATGTACCTATTTGGGCTGCCATATGTAAAAATACCCTTTTTTGTTAAGGCGGAAAAAATGTTTAACCGCACAGCCCGCCGTTCGTGGCAAGGAACAGGGTAGTGTAGGGCCCTCACCCGCTAAATAAACCCGCGGTGTGCCGTCTCTCCGCCTTTATTGACGGGCTTCTCCTCACCACCTCCTAATACTTCCCTTAAAATTGACGACGCGCGAGAATTACCTCAGGTGTTGCAATGTGAAATAAATGTTTTAGTTTGGCCAATCGATCAAATTGCGTGAAATTAGTTACCTATCGCATGCGTAATTAAAAAATATATTGATATCGTTCGGGTTGCGTTAAGTATTATGCGCTGTAACACTTATTCTTTCTCATTTGGGCGTGAAGTGGGGCTGAATGAATCATGTTGCTAGGCATTCAACGACTCCGAGGCCCCTTTAATCTATAAAGTTTTTAAACCACAATGTTACTGTCTACATAACTAGCGACCCGCAACTTCGAGCACGTTGAATTTAGTTATTTTCTTCTTGTGCAGTACCCTAATTATATTTTCAAAATAAAAAAAAATACTTACAAGGCGCACTGCAAATTTTAATCCCGTTATTTTTGCTGCAAATTTCTGTGGCATAGGAAATTGTATGAAGCTGCACGCACTTGCGAAAATAAAATCGCGCAAATTATCTTTCAGTACGCTGCTTAAACCGCCAGAAAAAGAATCACGCGAATAAAATTCGCAATACGTGCTAAGCCATAGAACAGTGGTAGTGCAGTTACACCAAGGACTGCAAAGACAGTGGTATCGAGTGCGATACCCAGTCCAAGGTTCAGACCTTGTACAGCACACACCTCTGACTTTGAGATTTTCTCGACGGCTTCTAAAGTCTGCAGACGCGCATTGGGCCAGCGTGGTGGACTATGACCTAATCCCTCTCACCATGAGACTAGACCCGCGCCCAATAGTGGGACAAAAAAGGTTACTCCCTATACCAATTACCTGCCAGTGAAAGTCCTTGCCAAATCAGTTCAGCCGTTTTGAAACAAAGAGACATATGGGCAAAATCTTTAAAAATTGCAATTTTTTGACCTGTATTTTAGTACTTGACATGCTCAGTTACTTTAAGTAATACTATTACACATTATTTGTGAATGAGGAAAAAGACAGTTCACTAATAATTTGTACTTGAAACTTTGCTGAGCATGTCAAGTGCTAAAATGTTTAAAAAGTTGCGCCATCAAATAGTATGAATTTTAATTTCAATATTGGATTAATGCATGTAAATACATCACATTTGTCTTTACGACCCACACCACCGTGTGGGTCGTAAAGACAAATGTGACGTGGAGATCGGGTATGGCCAGATCAGTGCGATAGCTTAGCGGTTTAGTGCACTTCCCCGGATTGGAAGGGAGGCAGGTTCGATTCCCGCTCGCACTAAAGTTCTCTTTTTCCACATTCACAAATAATTTGTACTTTAAAATTGCAATTTTGTTATAGGTAACATATATACTTTCATGGGTATTTAGTAAAAACTTGTTATTTAGGCATTACAAACAGACACTTCAATTTTATTTATTTGTACCTAAAGTTAATAAGGCAATAAACAGACTAGAGAAATAAGTAGTTACGCCCATTAATGGCGTTGGTCGTAAAGACAAATGTGATAAGGAGATTGGGGTGGTCGAAAGACCTGTACTATAGCTCAGTGGCTTAGAGCACTTCCCCGGATTGGAAAAGACGCGGGTTCGATTCCCGCTAGTACAAAAAAATCTCTTTTTCCTTATTCGCAAATAATTTGTACTTTAAAAAGTGGCGGAGCATGTCAAATGCTAAAAAATATAGATCAAAAATGGTGGTAGTGTTGGGTACCAAGTGGGAGTTCTCACTCGTTATTGGGCATGAGTGGGTCGATACCACCGTTCTGCCCTATGAACGACGGTGAAGCATGAAGTTTAGCAAGAGATACCGTTCATTCATTCAATATACATCCGCAAAATGGTTCATTCATTCAGTTTACATCCGCGAAATGGTTCATTCATTCTACTGCCAAGCCGTTGCTCACCATTTCATTTCGCGGATGTAAATTGAATGAATGATACTTAGTATTGTTGAGTCCATAAGGAATCACTTACCACCAGGTGGGCCGTGGCTCTTCTGCCACCAGAATAATAATATTTATTGAGAGCTTTGTCTTGATCTTTGACAATGACTTAGTAGAAATTAGTGCTTAGATTTAAATCGAAGCTTTTTTAATAGCATTACGCAATTGTCGCCGAGGAGTAGATCTGAAAAAAAAAACTTCAAGAGCACGATCTGCGCGATATCGCGTGATCGTGCTCTTCATCATACGTCCGATCATCATGATCATGATCAATTTTTAGACACTACAATTTTGACCAACGTGTAAGACTGATGTTTTCTTTAAGTACCTACTTAAGGCTTGTAATGTCGTTTTTAAAGGAGAATGGCTATTTTTCGCCCTGTACGATAGTAGCATCGGGGCTATGATAATTATTAGTATTTTTTATAACACAAATTGCATATTTCCTTTTAACACGGACTAGCTCCATGTCATAATGAAGAAAAAAAGTATTAGAAGGGACTACATATTTGTAGGTACATCCGATGCGCTGCCATGTTTACCTGAAGTACAATCATCAATCAATACAATCGTTCTTTAATAGTTGCTCTAGAGCCACCGATGAATTTTTTGAAGCCCTGGCGTGTGATGATGCATGCATGTATCCAGCATGGCATGTAGAAATGTAGTTTTAATCTTATTTTTATTTGTTTTTTATTTTTTTCAGGCCTTCTATTCAGAAGTAAGTACAGAGTAGTAAGTAATACGTTGCATGACTTTTAATTGCATGATTTTTTGGGCTTTGCAAACCTGCTTTATTGTAACAAAATTGTTGCACAGATGTAATGTATTGGTGTGGATACTTTTCTGTGGCGGCATGTGTATTGTAGCGGCTTCGATTCTGACTCTAGGGATACTACTTATATAGATGGATAAGGCGAGTCATAGCACGTATGTGAGTCAAAATATGGTAATAATAGAAAGAAAGAGAGAATATCGATTTAAAAAAAAAACTCCCACTGAAGCACACACCGACCTACTATGCCGAGTGTTGTGCGTTCGTGCCCACACAGGACAATTTTTTGGGTGATCCAATTGACAAAAAAATGTTTGTTCTGTCTCTAGGTAGACTTTGTGTCCGTTAAATTATATGTTTGTAAAGTTTATTTGATGCGTTGCTTCTGGAATTGATGCGCGTTACATATATATATATTGACAAGCCGAGCGTAATTAAATAAAGAAAAGAGTACCAAATATATTCTCTATCTCTCTGTATGGACTAGTGATAAACAAACAACAGTATATTGATTTTGGTCTGGTGGAAAAATTTTCACGCAAGATCGATTTTGCTATCGATGGGTCGACTTTTTCGTTGCCTCGCCTGCTCTATGTATATAATACATCTATAATTCTCACACAGTATAAATTCGCACGTTATTATTCTTCTGAAGGTGGGTGTACTTTGTATCCTTTAGTTATTATTGTCTATGAAGTCCCTCTCGATATAGTATTCACTAGGGTATCTTTTAAATGTATAATTTAACCAGTTATACAAAGCCAAAGTGACAATAAACAGTGGGCTTAACATTTTCGTGCCGTCCCCTTATACCCTTGATGGTGCTGTTGCTAGTACTACCATTAATGACCATGCTCGACCGGAGAAGCATTACCATCTCCAGTATAACGTTGGAAAGTACCTGAACGGCCCGCTGAGGAGCAGATCCATTGGTCCGCCAATGACAGACGGTGCATGGTGAGCTATTTTAGTGGGTAAGTACCACTAGCCTGCTCGTTCATCCGAACGATATGGTGTGCGGTTAGGAACATTTATAATAAGGTGAATATAAGGAGGATGTTTGTGTCGCCGGCGGCTCTCCATACGAAACACATCAATAGGAATACCTATCGTTGTTTCACGCTGTTGTTCAGTGAGAGGGTGGTATTTCCCCGATCGAGCCGGCATATTTATACTGGGACAAGTAAGTCTCTAGTGGTAGACCACCTAATGCCACTTCTCGCATAAATAAAAAAAGAGATTCCCTACTAATATTTCTTTTGATAAGCTGCTATCCTTATCGTTAACAACGTGCCAATAATGACTGATGGTGATTACGTCTGCTAGCTAGGGAACGTACCCATACGTGATCTATTTTTTAAGATTTTTCGACCCCTCCCTTCCCTCTGTGACCACTCGTAGTATATGCCAAGACCCGGGAGGGCCCCTTAAAGTTTTTATGTAGTACTGACAAGTATAATTTTTAATCATTTCGCAGGCAGAAATTGAAACAAATGAAAATAATTCGACTCATATTCGACTTTATTAATACTGCGTTTATTGCACATTAAGACTGCACGCATGCTTATACTAGTAAATTAAATATTATGAATAAAAACAAAGAGAGTTTAAAGAGTTTAAGAAGCACTAAACACTGCGCGCCATATTCAAAGATAGTTCGAAAAAGCGCGAAATTTCTCGCGGCGAAATCGACAACGTAACAAAAATCTAAGCCACCCTCCCGCTCCTGTGACTGAGCGTAGTATTTTGAAGACCTCCCTCCCCTTCAAAGCGTCACATAGTATGGGTACGTTCCCCTATGGTAAACATTTCATGTGTTGGTTTAGTCGTTTTTGTTTAGTATCCTTTATTTTGTTGAGACGCAGTAAAAATATTCGCACACACCCTATCATTCGGGACAACGACAAAGGTAGTGTGCAGCTCACCCTCTAAATACAACCACCGTGTGCCGTCTCTCTGCCTGTATCCGCGGACCACTGGAACTGTTTGGCATTGCTTCAATCGTCTTAACTGCCAATGTCGATTTCGCTCACTCAGGAATATGTCTTAAGCTGCTATAACCGTTAGATAATTTCGTGCTGCGCTGCGTTCGCTTCCATTTCGCTCAACACGCGTTATCGCGTTATTGTGAAGCTTCGTTTCACTGCAGCTGTAACAAAATGTATAATTTTTATTTTTATTATGGTGTAACTCATAATCGATTTATTCTTTATCGCTTCCTAACGATTAATTAATGCTTTTGTACTAACAATGTTATTTTTAACATCACGCTATCCAAAATGGGAGTGCACTCTGGATTGGGAATATAAATTAATAATATTTATAATATACCTATATTTTTTCTTAAAAGTGAATCCCGAGGATTAAAAATTTTAATCCTTTATTTGGTCTGTGCCTCGAGGCCCAAGTATACGAGATAATTTGTTTAATAAGGCCAGGCCAATATAGTAATTGATAGCCACGAGCGGCGCCATCAAATAGTACGAATTTTAATTCCAAAATTAAACTTGCTACCTATATTGGGATGTATGTAAATGCATCCGATAGATGACGTGAGTCGAAAAGACATCAAAAAAGCAATTGTGAAGTGGAGATTGGGAATCGCCGTCGTCAACTGAGATGGCTTAGCGGTCTAGAGCACTTCCCAGGAATGGAAGGGACGCAGGTTCGAATCCTGCTCGCAGTAAAACTCTCTTTTTTCACTTTCACAATAATTTGTTCTTTGAAATAGCTGAGCTACAAATACAGATATTAAAATATTATTAGATAATTCAATCGGATGGCAGGAAAAAAAATACCTATCTTCATATTTTGATATTTATATATATATATTTATTAAGCATTTGACATGCTTAGCCATGTAAATTAACACAACGTACGAAAATGTGAAATCGAAAATAATAGTCACGAGCAGGATTTGAACCTGCATCTCCGGAATACCGTCCGAGATGCTTTGCCAATTCGGACATCGTGACAATTACTCGGGACAGCGCGTTTCGACATTAAAAAGGAATGTGTTATTCATAAGATATTAAGATAATAATAGCCTTAGTAACGATAGTATCAAAACACAAATAAAATAAGAAAAAGAAAACTACAATAATATTTTTTTTGATTCTACGTGGGTGGAAATCATAGGCGATGGTAAGCGATTACAGTAGCTAGCAACACCAGAGGCATCACATGCGAGTCGTCAACTCCAAGGACAGGAATAGGAGGTGGAGTGGATATAAGGAGATGATGGGGGATAAAGTGGGGGTTTGGGCCTCTGGCACTTTCACTCACCATACTTAACGCAATGGTAGGAGTACCTAGAGTTGTTTTACGCTGATTTTCTTCGAGAAATATCGCAAGCTATGTAATAATAGCGCTTGATATCTCATCTTTTTCCTCGCCAGTAAAACGCTGACCCGTTGTCCTAGGTGAAAGACAGACGCGTCAATACTACGCGACACGACGCGTCACGAAAATATCAAAAAGAGGTTGTAGTATGTAGTTATGGCCTACGCTGTCACCTAATTTGAATGCGACGCAAAGCGGTTAAAGTATTACCCGTTGTCTTAGGTGAGCGACGCAACGCGACGCGACGCGATGCGACGTATTGCGGCTAATACTTTAACCGCTTTGCGTCGCATTCATATTAGGCGAAAACGTAGCCCATATCTACATACAACCTCTATTTGATATTATCGTGTCGCGTCGCGTCGCGTTGTAGGTATTAACGCGTTTGTCGTTCACGTAGGACAATGGGTAAAGATAAAACCCGCTCATATGACTGTGGCAATTTTAATGTGAAACAGCTGCCATCAGACTCATTAATTCACTACGATCAATACTCTTATAAATAAAATATTATACTTTGCGTACTCCTTCACTTACTAATGGATAATATACTCGTATAAGCTACTTTCACACTTACTAATAATTGATTTAATTGAAATAGCCTATATTCTCCAAGTTTATCTACGCTTGAGAATCATTTAAAACCGATCAGTAATTGTAAATGTGTGCGCTAAAAAATAACATAGGCACTGATGAGGACCGTCGACAGAAGTGAAAACTTAAAAGAAAAAAAATGAGCCGTTGCGGGATGTCTCGCAGATGTGAAAACATCGATATTCTTTCTTTCTTCAAATATTGTTAAGAGACTTATATAATTCTTGGTAAGCGCCCTCTCGTCATCCTTAGACGAATTAAATCTATTATTGGTTTATTGATTGACATTGTACTTCTTAGCTAGATAGTTTTGTCAATAGATGCCGTTAAAACAATTAAATAAATTGTCGCCACGCCAACAGCTGGTTTAACCACAGCATTAGATGTTTTCACATCAAAAAATAACTTTCCTTAGTCATAGTTTTTAATAAATAGATTATACGTACTGAATATATATTTTTTGTAAGGTGTAGTCCATTATTCACATGATGGTTTTTAATTCCCCCTTCCCCCGTGTTGATACGTGGTGAGGTTTAACACTAACAAGTAACTCATCGCGCGATTGCCTGAACCAATATTAAAAACTCTGCTCCGCTTCAGTGGACAGAGATTTGCGAATTAGTTTAAAAATCCATACATTTTAAATAAATAAATAAATATTCACGGACATTTTTACAGAGCGTCCTCTGGTCCCAAACTAAGCTTAACGCTTGTGCTATGGGTACAAGATTACGGACATAATACATATCTTACTTTTTTTTAATACATACCTACATTACTCGTATAATAAATAGAAAACACTCAGACGCAGTACAAATATCTGTGTTCATCACACAAATAAGTAATTGTCCTGAGTGGGGATCGAACCCACGACCTCGTACACGGAAGTCGGTTACACTACCGACTACGCCACGGGGACCGTTTCAAATGAAGCGGGTAAACAGAATGGAGCAACGTAGCTAGGAAGCGGAGAAAAGACGGCTGCAAAGTTCTGATTCTTTTTTGTAATGCGTATCTTCTGAATATATGGTAGGAAAAGTAGATTGACTAATATAACCGCATCTGTGGTGCAGCGATAGTGTGAGCGACTGCTAGCCATGAGGTCTCGGGTTCGATCCTCGAGTCGGGCAGTGTTATTGAGCTTTTTCGTAAAAAAAAAATTCTCAGTAGCAGCCCGGAGTTTGGAAATGTGCCCGGTAAACGGCAATAGGCGCGGCCCCTTAGTAGGGGCCACGTAATCGTGGGACTCAGAACATAGTTGGCGAACCGTGGGTGTGTAATACACCTCTGCCTACCCCTTCGGGGACTATAGAAAGTTCAGTCTTCATCAGCAGTTCAGAAAGTTAAATATTGAACCCGTTCTGAACGATACATAATATGATTTCTTAAGCAAAATTTGTCTTGTTATACAATTATTTAGTATGTGGTGCCTAAGTAACTTGGTTTCTTCCGAGTCCAATTCTTATTCTTCAAGTAAAGGCTGGCGCTCATTTGACGGGATAAGGCGCGGCGCGGGATGCCACGGCATACGACGGTGTCTCGCGGGCTGCCGCGGCATGCTTTCTTTAGCGAGAACTGCTATTATCACTATATCCCATTTTATCATTTTTGAATACACAACTAACTCTTGATTAACGCGAAAAACAAATGGAAAAAAACAATTGAGCGCCGGCCTCATATCAAATGTGCAATATCTCGCGGCATCCTTTGGCCTGCCACGGGATTCTTCGGCATCTTCTGGCATGCCACGGGATGCTCTGGCATGCCACGGGATGCTCTGGCATGCCACGGCATGCCGAAGCGTCCATCGGCGTTCCGATGATGCTTTTCCGTGCCATCCCGCGACATCCCGTTAAGTGAGCGCTGGCCTTAATGCGACGTAGCTGTCGACGCTGCTGGCCTTTTTCAATCAGTGTTGCTCTAAATTATCTGACTATCCCATTTCAATATAATATAATAGATACCGTAAAAGTAGATGAAGTTGTACCCTAGTTATGCACTTGTCACTTGAAAGGTCGGCAAGGTCAAGCAACTTTTGCTCGGTCAGCATCAGATTGGTGACCGAAATGTGACGCCTATTTGTGAACACCTGACTTCGTCCGTGCTTTAGAAAGCCGTTAATGAAAAGTTAGTGGTTCCCAGCTCTTAAATGACATCCTGGCAATCGTTAAAGGTTGTCAGATGCGTCAATAAACAATGTGAGCCCAGTCTTGTTCAGAGGTAGCTAGTGGTCACCCTTTTTTTTGTTTAGGCGGGAAAAAATGTTCCTAACCGCACACCCCGTCGTTCGAGCTAGTTGTCACTCTTTTCTAGGCGGGCAACGGACAGGGTAGTGTGGGGTCCCACACTCACCCAATAAAGAAGCCCGCCGTGTGCCCTCTCTTTGCCTTTATTGGCGGGCCACCGGAACTATAATACATTCCTTCAGTGCTAGCTAGTTGACACTCTAGTTGGGTCGTGGAGGTCAGAAAGGCAGTCGCTTACACGATACTGTTGGATCAGCTAAACCAAACAAAACAGAAGTTGACCACAACAAAGGTTGAGATAACCTTCGATCATGAATACTAACAAGATACAGTGTCCCGAACAAAATCAAGCTAAAAACTGTCCGTGTGAATATATACACCGTGTAAGAAGACCACTTCCGAATACGAAGACAGATGATTCTACTAGTGACAGTTTAGATGATGGAATAGAAAAATAATTTCCGAATAAAGAAAAAAAACACATTTTTTTTTGTTATATTTGCATTAGTTACACTCATGTTAGTAGCTAAATAAAGCGATAATTACATAAAAATAATATCACTTTAATAAAAAAAAAAAACAGTAATGTATTGCAAAATTTTGAATCAGCTGATAGGTACATACCGTGCAATCGCTATCTATCTGTTTATATTACCTACTTGATTTATTCAACTACTGAATGCGAATGAAAATTGAAAATGGCGAGGTACCTACCTAGATCGCAAGCGGTGCTAGCCGCACAAAACAGATAGGTAGCGACTGCGTGGCATACCTATCAGCTGATTCTAAATTTTGCAATACATTGCTGTTTTTTTTTGTTATTAAAGTGATATTATTTTTATGAAATTATCGCTTTATTTAGCTCTACTAACATCATAGAGTGTAACTAATGTAAATATAACGATAAAAAAATATGTTTATTTCCCGTAAAAAAAAATAATTCTATCCCATCATAGAAAATATCACTAGTAGAATCATCTGTCGTCGTTTTCGGAAGCGGTCTCCTGATACCCTGTATACTTATACAGCTACATAAAGGTTTTAAAACAGTTTTAAGTTTAACCTAATTACAATCATGGCACTTAGTACTAAAGTTTGACGGGCCTCGTGGCGTAGTCGGTAATGTAACCGACTTCCGTGCACGAGGTCGTGGGTTCGATTCCCACACAGTACAATTATTTGTGTGATGAACACAGATATTTGTACTGCGTCTGGGTTCTATCTTTTATATATATGTATGTATTTACAAAAAACGTATTATAAATGCATTATATCCGTAAAGCTTTAAGCTTAGTTCAGGACAAAATAAAATAAAAAGAAGTCGTCTTTGAAATATTATCTTACATTTACGGCCATTCGTCACAAAAAACGAGCATAGCAATAATTTATTACTGCCACTTGAAAGTGAAAAGACAAATAACAATTACTGTGAAATCAAGCTTAAATAACAACAAATAAAGTACTTTTTGAATTAAACAAAATAAGAGTTCACTTCTCAAGTGCGCTCTTATTTACCGAGACGTATTGTTCGGGTCGACGCGAAATCTATTGCATTTTTGATCAAAGGAGATAACACTGCAACGATGATGATGAGATTCCATAAAAATAGTTACCTGGTAGGTAGGTGGTGGTTCGCTTGAATATCAGAAAGTGCTTACTTATTTATTATCACACCGTCTCCCTGCGAGGTAGGCAGAGAGAACAGAGTGCCAAAAGGCTCTATTCTTGCATACATCTCTCGCTTACTCAACATTCATAATTCTCTTCATACACGCTCGCCGGTATCGGAGAGTTCTGACTTCTTTAAATATTAAAAAAGTATTAATATATATTTTAATAACACAGATACATCGAGAGTAGGTTGGAGGAGACCCTCAAAGAGGACAAAGGGTCTGGGTGTGTGATCCCACAGTTAGACCCGTTTGCTAAAGAAGTGACGCAGTTTGACAAGGAGCTGCCAAAAGTCGTCTGTGATGGACAGAACTGGGTAACATGCTACGTAAGTATACTTTCGATAATTAAAATTTACAGAGTATAAATTACAACTTGTCCCGTGTGGTGACGGACTAAGAATACAAGTGTCATCACCCCATTCTTTCCCACGGGTGTCGTATGAGGCGATTAAGGGAAGTAAGCAATTATCATCCATTGCATGACTGGTGGTAGGGCTGGGTACCAAGTGGGAGCACTCACTTGGCTCGGTATCGCCCCAGCACTCAGAGAGTACTCACTTAGTATCGGGCCCGAACGGGTTGGTACCACCATCTCCCGTGTGACCGGCCATGAAGCACATCGTTGCGTTTTGGCTGTAGCAGGAGATAGCCGTTTATATTTCATTTCATATCTGTGAAATGAATTGGTAAGCAGCGGCTTGATAATACTCTCGGTATAGTCGATTCCATGGGCGACGGTTACCATTTACCATCAGATGGACCGTGGCTCGTCTGCCACAACATGCAATAAAAAAATTAAAAAAATCAAACAAAACAAAAAGGAGTGTGCCCCCACTGTGTGGTTTAGACCACACGACTGAAGTAAAACTTAACAATAGATATATATAATATATTATTAATAATGTTAATATCTATTAATAATGAGAAAGAGAGAAAGAAAATGTGTGCTTGCACCTCTCTCTCTTGCCCCTACAGTAATATACGAAACGTATCTCTCTTTCTATTTTCACTAACTTATATCGCCTTCTCAACTTCCGTTCGCCTCGCCCGATCACACTTTTCGTAACGCTCACGTCACGCATTCACCAGCTTAGCTTTGAAACAAGTCAAGCGTGCGTAAAGAAGTATTCAAATAACCCCTACCCTGTTAGCTCTATACTCCACCATCAGAATGTGGTCACCGTCTGTTCGTTGTGACCATTCCAATGAGCTCAATCATGATATCACTACAATTTGATGAACAAAAGCGGATACTCTTCAATCCGTGTGGTAATAAAATAGTCCGTGTTGTGACGGAATAAGAATACAAGTGTTACCACCCCATCCTTTCCCGCGGGTGTCGTACAAGGCGACTAAGTAAGCGATTATCACCCATTGCATTACTGGTGGTAGGGCTGGATACCAAGTGAGAGTACTCACTTGCTATCGGGCCCGAGCATGTCGGTACCATCGTCTCCTGTGTGACCGGTCATGAAGCACATCAGTGTGTTTTGGCTGTGATGTAAAATTATCGAAACGTAGTATAGTTATAAACTTTCTAAGCATGTTCATTCGATAATGTCTGCTTATGTTTTAAACGTCCTTTATCAGTACGTCATATTTGTTTACCAAATAAGACAAGCATGAAAAAATAGACTATAGAATAACGTCATATAAATCGATGAACGCCGGCTGCACGCACGAAAAAGCATGACTCAGTGTCACGTTCCACCTGAGCCGAGTGTGCAAGCGAGAGCGTGGAACAAGTTATAAAGAGGCACGATCGGCCTAAGCGTTCGGCTTGTGACGCATCTATCGATATATGCCTATACTCACTTTACAGACAACCATATTGTTTTTTCAGCACTCGGTGTGCAAAGTGGTGCCTGAAGTGTTAAGGGATACATATCGTATAAAGTGTTTATACAGCGACATTATATACGAGAGCGACAACAAATACCACATGGGACCTAAGACCACGGTCCTCGACGGTGATGCTTATATTCTGACAGATAGTGATCATGTAAAGATTGCATGTACAGGCGTTAGGAGAAAGGGGTAAGTTGTTTTTTTAATTAGTTGTAGCGCTAGGTCAGCCGGGGCTTTTTTTTTGACGTGATAACGTCTTATAAATCGATGAACGCCAGCCGCACGCATGAAAAAGTGTCACGTTCCGCCCAGAGTTGCTAAATCATAAAAATAGGTGTATTTAAAGTAATCTGACTACGTGGTTCATCTGAGGTTCGTAAGATGACGTCCGATGCATTGTTTGTGAAACTCTCCGAAAACATATAATTATGACGTTATCACGTAAAATTATCGTCCGTAAACCGACTTTACAGGCTGCCATATATTTTTTTCATTAAGACCACGCATCACATTTTTCAGAGTAGACCAATTTTTTATAATTATTTTTTTAATGGATAGGGTAGGTATACTCCGAAATTGGTCCCATAAAAATTCTACCCGTAATGGTAGAAAAAGGGGATGATTGCGTATTCACTTACTGATTTCACTGAGTTATGTGTACACCTCACGTACCTTGTAGTTGGCCTCATATTAATCCATCCATCCATCAGCCTTTCGACGTCCATTGCTGGACATAGGCCTCCCCAACAGAACGCTACAACGAGCGGTCCTGTGCTGTTTCGGTGCCGTAATCGCCACGCTTGGCATGCGGGTTGGCGATTGCAGTGGATGTTGTTAATACTCGAGGGAGTGCTGTTGCCCACTCCCCCGATATTCCCTCAGTCGGCTCTTACGACTCCCATGGGTGGAGAAGGGGTGGGACAATTCTAAAGCCGGCCCCACACGGCCTACAATATATTAATAAATTTGGAAAAAAAAACACCCCTGAGGGTGGAAATATAGGGGATGATTGATTGTTCACTCATTGATTTTAATACTTAATTGTTCTAATATACTTCGGTACTTTCTCGTCGGTTTTTAGTTCGCAAGTCCTGATTATAGATTAATAATGATCTGCAGACCGAACTTCGGTCACTGCGGCTAGTTGCAAGAGACACTAGCCGTGTTCGCAGGAGATATTATAGTAGTAAACGAGTGTGTACACAAACAGAAGTGGCCTTTCTGTCACTCTTATAGTTCAATGGGATGGTGTCGGCGTTTCGGCACGTCAGAATAAAGGCGCAGGACAAGTTTTACGTGCTTTAGACACGGAGGTGAATCGCCACCAACTTTCTAACTCCGAGCTGCTTTAGAGAATTCTTTGTCGGAAAATCCCGAAAATTATTTGTTGACTACATTGGATATATATAGTTTTGTCCGTGTGGTGACGGACTAAGAATACAAGTGTCACCATCCCATTCTTTTCCGCGGGTGTCGTATGAGGCGACTAAGGGATGTAAGCAATTATCATCAATTGCATGACTGGTGGTTGGGCTGGGTACCAAGTGGGAGTACGCACTTGGTATCGGGCCCGAGCGGGTTGGTACCACCATCTCCCGTGTGACCGGCCATAAAGCACATCGTTGCGTTTTGGCTGTAGCAGGACATAGCCGTTTATATTTCATTTCATATCTGTGAAATGAATTGGTGAGCAGCGGCTTGACAATACTCTCGGTATAGTCGAGTCCATGGGCGACGGTTACCATTTACCATCAGATGGACCGTGGCTCGTCTGCCACTACATGAAAAAAAAAACATTGGATTTAGGCGATTACTATTGTGTAGGTGTAAAATTTATTTCTAAGCCATTATGGTCGTTAGTTATTTTTTGGATATTACGAGGTGGCAAACAGGCCTACCTGATGGCAAGCGATTACAGGTCACCGAGAGCGATAAGAAGGGGAGAGGAGGAATAATGAAAAAAGGATGCAAAGAGTAATAACGACAGGATAGGGAGGGTGTGGAACGGCGCTCTCACTCACCATGCGAAACACAACGGTAATAGGTACCTATCTACCGTTGGTGGTACTTCCCGGCCCATTTTTGCTTGGACAAGCAAGAGTCTACCATTAGTAACTATATTAAAAAAATATCTACACTTTATAGTGGTGCCACCTACCGAGGTCCAATTGTGAACATAAACTATCCTAGAACTCATTCCAATACCAAAAAATCTTACCATCATATTTCTGGCAGTTTAAAGAGTTGTACAGAAGAATCTGTATAAAGCTGTACTTAACAGAGCTGTGTCTATACATTGAAAATATTTAAGAACAAAATACTGTATTAGGCTATGGTCTTTGAACCGAAAACATTTTTTTTTGTATTTATCTGTTTGTCTGCTTGTTTGTTCGCACGTCGCGCAACGGCTACTGACGTAATTTTATAATACTGTTTTGTTTGATAGTTCTTGATTGTACTTAAAATCTGGTATAGGTATTATGTTTTATCCCATTACTATATCGGGGATCTAAGATTTAAGCAAGACTATGTATATGAACATGTGACAAACTCACGATAATTTCGAGACTATTTTTTTTTTATAGATCCGCATTAGTGAAATGGACCGGCTTTGCGGCCGGCTTCCGCACGCTGGTGGAAAAAAAACCCGTGCCTACCGGCCGAGAGGACAGCTTGAACGTGATGATATTCGGCTACGACTCCACATCGAAGAACGGCTTCATAAGACGAATGCCCAAGAGTTACAATTATCTTACTGAAGTTATGAAGTTCACTGTACTTAATGGGTAAGTTTCTTATAAACTAGTTGAGGGCACCACACTACCCTGATCATTGCCAACGGCCGGGTGTGTAGTTAAGTAAGTACATTTTTTCCCGTCTTAACAATAAAAGAGTTCACACATCTTTGCACATTGCTAGCGTTTTTGAAGTAAACACTTTACACTTTGACTTGGGGAGTAAGCTGGTGAATGCGTGACTTGAGCGTTGCGAAAAGTGTGATCGGGCGAGGCGAACGGAAGTTGTGATGGAGATATAAGTTAGTGAAGATAGAAAGAGAGAGTTACGTTTCGTATATTACTGTAGGGGCAAGAGAGGTGCGACCACATTTTCTTTCTCTCATTCCCATTATTAATAGATATTAACATTATTAATAATAAACATATTTATTGTTAAGTTTTACTTCAGTCGTGTAGTCTAAAGCACACTCGTTTCTTTTTTTTCTATAACTTTTTGCTGGCTGGAGAGTACCATGACCCGCAGTTGCTTTTTACGTGTACGTGGGTGGCAAACAAGCATATCGTCCACCATCACCACCACAGATGAGAAGCGGTTACCGTAGCCTATAGACGCTAGCAATATTTTGCTTACCGGAGGTGGAGTTATTACCTAAAAGGAACAAGGAAGGAGTTTCTCACCATGTCGGCTGCCATAGCTTATAGACATTAACATTACAAGAGTTAATATTACATTTTTGGTATTTGACATACCATCCATCCATCCATCCATCCATCAGCCTTTCATCGTCCACTGCTGGACATAGGCCTTCCCAAAATGGAGGTTTCACCATAATCGCCACGCTTGGCAGGCGGGTTGGCGATCGCAGTAGATGTTTTTAGTACACAGGGGAACGCTGCTGTCCGGTCCCCGGGTAATCCCTTAGTCGGCTTTTACGACTCCCATAGGAAGAGACGGGGTGGAGTTATTATCGGTGCCGGCCCGGCGATTACAAGAAAAGAAAATGCGGGAATTACAATTAAAAGTATCGGCCGGCAAATTCGTTACCACCATAAATTAAATAAAATAAAAAATAGGTAGACTTCGAAATTTAAATTTCTATGAACAATCTATGTGAAATTAATATTTTTTTTCAGATATAATATAGTAGGCGATGGTACACCGGCGGCCTTATTCCCTATTTTAACTGGCAAGACTGAGCTGGAGTTGCCAGATGTGAGGAAGAGTATGGCAAACAAAGGCACTCTGGACGTGATGCCTTTTATATTTTACAAGCTCAAGGATATCGGGTAAAATTTAATTCCTGTTTTTTTAACTGTAGTCTAACTAAATTATAACTGTTAAAAATGTACGAATTATCGGTTAAAGATAACGTTGTAACTAATGTTCATAGTGACCTCGTTAAAAATAACTACGTTAAAATCATTGTAATTTTTCATGCTTAAATAATTTCACATAAATTTTATTATCTTATTATGACTATGGGGCCGTTTAAAAACGATTGCAGCAAGGGGCTGAAAATATTGTGACGTAGTTGAATTTGGCCCACAGCAAAATTTTGCGTGACGTATAAGGACCTCAAGAGACGCCCTTGGGATTTTAACTTTCAAAGTACACCCTAACACTATTAAATCCCATACATTTTGTTACTTAGAAAATAAGTAACATTTTGGGATCTTGGTCTATAAAACAAGTAACATCTATCGGCCCTGAGATTTTGGTCTATAAAATAAGTAACATTTATCGGCCACGTGGACTGCCTCGGTGGTGCAGCAGTAGTGTGAGCGACTGATGACCATGAGGTCTCGGGTTCGATCCCCGGGACGGGCAATGTTATTGAGTTGTTTCGTAAAAAGAAAAATTCTCAGTAGCAGCCTGGTTTCGAAATGTGCCCGGTAGACGGCAATAGGCACGCACCCTATTACGTGGGACTTAAACATAGCTGGCGAATCGTGGGTGTGTAATACACCTCCGCTTACCCCTTTGGGGAATACAGGCGTGATGCTATGTTTTTTTATCGGCCCTGGGATCTTGGTCTAAAAAATCATGTAATTTTTTTGCAGTTATCGCACAGCTTATTTTGAAGACATGCCATGGATAGGTACTTTCCAGTACAGGTTTAACGGTTTCCTCCACCAGCCAGCTGACCATTATCTTCGCGCTTTCTACCTGGAGCAGGGCAGCAGCAAGAGCAACTGGGTCCCGAGGGTCAAGAGTAAATACTGTCTTGGAGACACACCTCAATATAAAGTTATGATGAACATTACTGATCAGGTGAGGAGTTTAACTCATTTTTATGGTGCTGGTGATTAGCTGATCCTAGGATAAAGTGCCGCCTGCACCGGGGAAGTTCGGCGGTGTGGGGAGCGGCGGGCTCCAATGCATACAATTATATGGAACTGTCCTCGTAGGCAGCGGCGGACGAGCGGTGCGGCCCGGTCTAGCAACGTCAAGCGTCTGCACTGACCTCGCTCGGTTGTAGGAATTTACATCAATGGGCCCACAGTAAATCAAACTAGGAAGGAATTAGTATCAAAAAGATGTCGTCGCTGTTTAGACATTTCGTTCGCGAACAAAGATACAAATTTTTCGTAACACAACACGACGCCGATCTAGCGCCGTGCGGTCTGCCCGCTGGCTTCGAAACCGGGTACAGCGTTGCCGCGCCGCTCCCGCTGAGTTCGTGACCGAGGCCTAAGTGATGATTGCCTATTTCCCTCAGTCGCCTCGTAAGTCACCCGCGTGAAATAATGGGGTAGCGACACTTGTATCCTTAGTCCATCACCACTCAGTAACCTTTCTTTTCAACCGCTGCACAAAGACTACAATATTGAGCCGTTTCTTACCAAAGATTTATATTTTAATTTTTGCTTTTGATTCACCGCAATCAAAAGTTACTTTTTAGGTTATATCTCAGGTTTCCGATATAGCAACGGGATAAAATGAATACCAGTTTTTAAGCCTAATCGAGAGCTATAAAATAAAATAGTTGCATCATAGTCCGTTCAGTAGTTTAAGCATGATGCGCGAACAAACAAAGACAGAAATAGCGAGAAACAGACAAAAACCTAAAAATGAAACAGACAATAACCTGAAAGTGGAAAATGTGAAGTCGAAAATAACAGTTACGAGCAGGATTTGAACCGGCATCTCCTGGATACCGTCCAGATGCTTTGCCAATTCAGCCATCGTGACAATTGCTCCTGACTGCTAATCTCGATAACACATTCATACTTAACGTCTTTGGGTGACGCCTGCGCCATCTGTCGGCAGTATTTTCATTCGGTATAATACCGACCAGGTAAACTTAATTTTATAATTAAGATTTACGTAATAATGACGCAAACCCTATAAATATTTAGAGTTTGATTTTTTGGGTGACGCCACCCAAAGACGTTAAGTATGAATGTGTTATCAAGATTAGCATTCAGGAGCAATTGTCACGATGGCTGAATTGGCAAAGCATCTGGACGGTATCCAGGAAATGCAGGTTCAAATCTTGCTCGTGACTGATATTTTCGATTTCACATTTTTCACTTTGTGTTTAACGCCTAATACTGCGATTTTTCTCAAGATATCTTAAATGTACAGACACAGCTGTTACAGATTATAATAGTTAAGATTTCTTTTTTTTTGATCTGTATTTTAGCATGACATGCTCAGCTACTTTAAAGAACAAATGATTTGTAACAGTGGAAAAAGAGACCTGAGCACTTCGCCGGATTGGAAGGGACGCCGGTTCAAATCCTGCTTGCAGAAAAGCTCTTTTTCCACTTTTACTAATAGCTAGGATTTCCTTGAATATCCTCGTTTTAATATCATGACGTCGTCGGTAGTGTAACCGACTTCCTTGCAAGAGGTCGTGGGTTCGATTCCCACTCAGGACAATAATAATTATTTGTGTGATGTACACAGATATTTGTACTGCGTCTGGGTGTTTTCTATCTATTGTATGTATGTATTTACAAAAAAAAAAGTAATACCCTATATGTATTGTATCCGTAATCTGGTACCACCAGATTACGGACGGAGTTTTGTGCTATCACAAGCGTTAAGCTTAGTCCTAAACTATGACTGACTGGTCCTAAACCAGAGGACGTTGTGAGAAAATGTCCGTGAAAAAATAAAAAAAAATAAAATATAACATTTAGATATTTTTATAATTTTATTTAAAAGAACTACTAGAAATTATTAAACAATATTTACATAATATATAAAAAAAACTTAACCTTAGGTAATATATTAATGCAATAAAATAAAAAAAAACAACATTAATTTTTATATACAATTTACTCATGCATCAAAAAATTCCTCCGCATCGCCGACAATAGGTAACGTGTCGGCTGGCAGCATTGCCACGTTGTATGGCAATGCTTATTCTTTGTGCAAAGAACAGACCAGCCTTCTGATCACGTGAAGAGTCGACTAATTTTTTCGCAATTTCTCTGTATAGAGAAAATGCACTAGGAGCCCATGACCCAAGCGTCTCAACACCAAACGGCTCAAAAACATAATCTTCAATGAGATTGTGATATTTGCGCTGCTTGAGTGTCTCCGCTGAAGCAGCAGCAGCACCGGCACATACCGCGGTGCTTGGAATATGCGATGGGGCTAGGGTATCTACACACGTGGCGTCCCACACCAAAGGCCTACCCAATTTCCAAGGCAGAAAAGACATACCATCTGGTCTCTTACCGTCGTCACGTACCAAACCTTTAGGTTCTAGTACAGCTGGCACGTCGGCGGCGACAAGAGCACGACGGATAATGTCATTTATAATTTATTTTTATATATATTTTTAGCATTTTACATGCTTAGCACTATACACACACTTTGTGTTTTTCACTTTGTGTTTAATTAAAATATAATTTCCAGTTCCTACATTTGGATGGCAAGAAGTTTATCTTCACGTTCATAGCAGACATCACCCATGATGATTTCAACATGATCGCTACGGCTGATGATGACATGGTGCAGTTCCTTGAGGGGTTAGTGAAGAACCGCGTGATGGAAGACACTATGATTATGATCATGGGTGATCATGGGCCTCGGTAGGTATCGTTGTCTAATCTATCTTCAATAGATTGCTTGGTCATGTTTTTTTTTTTGATGTGAAATATCTGATGCGGAGGGATGGTAAGACCGGCTGTTAGCCTATTTGTTTTTAACGTCATCTGTTGACAAAAGCATTTAACTAGGAAGCATAACATCAATCAATAAACCAATAAGAGTTTTAATTCGCCTTTGGAGAGAGCGAGGGCGCTTACCAAGAACATACACAAGTCTCAAACAATATTCTCATTTATTAAGTATATATTATAATAATAGGTAATAGGATTATATTTCACACTTACTTATAAGTTCATTGCCTTTATGTCAATTTCCGTTATTTTACACATGTCATAATTTTATACAAGCACACATTGAAAAAGTTATGATCTTTTTATTTCTACTCATAATTTCTACAAAATAATTTCAATGTTTTCATATCTGCCAGACATCTCGAGCGATTAATGAGTGGTATTTTTAGAAAAGTACATATGCTACTTTATACCTTGGAAAAATGGACTGTTCCTATATATATATATATTATATATATTAAAATATATATTCACGGACATTTCACACAAAGTCCTCTGGTCCCAAACTTTTTTTTTTTTTTTTTGTTTAGGCGGGAAAAAATGTACCTAACCGCACACCCCGTCGTTCGGGGCAACGAACAGGGTAGTGTGGGGCCCTCACCCACTAAAGAAACCCGCCGTGTGCCGTCTCTCCGCCTTTATTGGCGGGCCACTGGAACTATGTTACATTCCTTCGGTGGTACACCTCTGGTCCCAACCTAAGCTTAACGCTTGTGCTATGGGTACCAGATTACGGATATAATACATATATTTCTTTTTTTTGTAAATACATACATATAATTAGAATGAAAACATCCAGACGCAGTACAAATATCTGTGTTCATCACACAAATAATTGTCCAGCCCCCCCTTAGAATGAAAAACGAAACGTTACACGAACTTTCGTTTCTCTTCATTGTGATTGGTGGCTTGAATCACGCGTGGGACTGTTGATCAATCACAACGACTCGAAACGAAAGTTCGTCTAACGTTTTGTTTTTCTTTCTAAAGAGGCTGAATGGGAATCGAACCCACGACCTCTTGCACGGAAGTCGGTTACACTATCGATCACGCCACGAGACCCATGGTAGCCATTTTAGATATTAAAAAAAATAATTTTTGAGATCAATTTGAGTCTGATACAAAACGAAACCGTGTGTGTGG
Source organism: Leucoma salicis (assembly GCA_948253155.1). Lineage (NCBI taxonomy): Eukaryota > Metazoa > Arthropoda > Insecta > Lepidoptera > Erebidae > Leucoma > Leucoma salicis. The sequence continues at coordinate 2,219,535 of OX411830.1, read as the reverse complement.
GCATTCTCCTTTCGTAAACTATATGTGAGTTTGGACCCCGTAAAAGAATCCCGGTTCGAATTTAGTAACGTATATTGAAGGAACTTTCATGTTACTTGACGACTTGTAAAAGTATTACACTCATATCACATTTTAACCTCACTTCCAGCTATGCTAACGTAAGGGACACTCTTCAAGGCAAACAAGAGGAGCGGTTACCATTAATGGCGATTTTACTGCCGGAGGAATTGAAGCGGCGTCGTCCGGAAGTACAAGCTGCTTTAGAAGCCAACGTGCAAGCGCTGACAACTCCTCACGATATTTATGCGACTATATTGGACGTGCTGGAAATGAATCAGTACAGGAATACTTACAGGGTCGCTGGAGCCGACTTGCCTAGAGGACTGACGCTATTGGAGCCTGTGAGTTGAAGTGAATCTTCTGTGTGGGTTATGGTGTCGTGTCGCTTGCTGTAGGTTCGACTTTCTTTTTTTTATTGCATTTAGTGGCAAACGAGCCACGGCCCATCTGATGGCAAATGGTCGCTCATGACCTCAACTATACCTCTCGGTATTATTGTCAAGGCGCTGCTCACTTTTCATTTCTTTGATGTGAAATGAAAGAATAAACTGCTATCTCCTGCTACGACCAAAACGCAACGATGTGCTTCATGGCCGGTCACATGGGAGATGGTGGTACCAACCCGCTCGGGCCCGATACCAAGTGAATACTCCCACTTGGTAACCAGCCCTACCAGTCATGCAATGGAAGATAATTGCCTACTCCCTTAGTTGCCTTGTACGACACCCGTGGGAAGAATGGGGTGGTGACACTTGTATTCTTAGTCCGCCACCACACGGAGGCTCTCTCTCTCCCCCCCCCCCCTCTCCCCCTCTCTCTCTCTCCCTCTCTCTCTCTCTCTCTCTGTCATGAACATTATAGCTTGTTATATTTTAAGTCGGTATGAAGCCTGCTCTAAAAAGGTCAGTACAAGTATTGCTTCTGATGGACTCTTAAGATATCACACTGACTGTTTCTCTGCGTCTATTTGGGTAAAACTATTATAGTATAATAACAGAGCTATGTATGTAGATTTTAGATAATTGTGTAAAAAAGTATTTTTTAAAGTACAAATTATTTGTAAAAAAAAGAGATTTTTAGTACGAGCGGGAAACGAACCCGCGTCCCTTCCAATCCGGGGAAGTGCTCTAAGCCACTGAGCTACCGTACCGACCTTTTCTTTCATCCTCATCCAATCCGGGGAAGTGCTCTAAGCCACTGAGCTACCGTACCGGCCTTTTCGGTCCTCCCAATTTCCTCATCCAATCCGAGGAAGTGCTCTAAGCCACTGAGCTACCGTACCGACCTTTTCGGTCATCCCAATCTCCTCATCACATTTGTCTTTAGGACCAAAAAAAATCTCTTTTTCCTCATTCACAAATAATTTGTACTTTAAAAAGGTAGCGGAGCATGTCAAATGTTAAAAATATAGATCAAAAATGTCTGTATTAGGTTATTTATGCATCTTTGAAGACAAAACAACTTTAGGTTTTTTGTCTATTTATCTGTTTGTTTGCGCATTACGCAAAAACTACCAAACGGATTTTGATGAAATAACTCATAATTAGGCTTCAAACTGGTATATATTTTATCCCGTTACTATAATAAGAATCCGTATCTCGGATTCTTATTATAGTAACGGGATAATCCTAAAAACTATTATTATATCCTAAAGGCTAGTTTTTTATGTAGTTATGTAATAAAAAAAAATCTATTACAGGTCCCAAGGAATCGCTCTTGCAGCGAAGCAGGAATTGAACCCCATTGGTGTGCCTGTCTCCAGTGGCAGAATGTGTCTGACAGTGATCCATTGTACCACAGGGCAGTTGATGCCTTCATCAGCCACATCAACTCTTTGACTGAGAGTGTTCGGTTAGTTCTATTTAACGCTGTATACTTTAAAAAAAAAATTCAAAAAAAATTCTTAGTAACAGCCCGGAGTTTGGAAATGTGCTCGGTAGACGTCAATAGGCTCGCCCCCTATTACGTGGGACTTAACATAGCTGGCGAGTCGTGGGTGCGTAATACACCTCTGCCTACCCCTTCGGGGAATACAGGCGTAATGCTATGATGCTATTAATAATATTGCCAACCCGCACTGGGTCAGTGTGATAGACCATGGTCTGATCTCTCTCACGATGAGAGGAGGCCAGTGTCCTATAGTAGGACAGAAAAAGGGTATATAACACCGACGTCCGATATTTTGCTGCAGTGGCAATTTGCCGGTCAGAGGGTAACTCCATGAGATAATACACTATATAGTAGTAGGTACTAGGTACGACTGTATCGTGTTCACAGAACAATATTACTCAAGAGATCTTATATGTGAGAGCGACAAAGGGCCAGTGGCGTGGCGTCGCTTCCGTTGTCTGCACTCGGGCACCCCTCATTCTATAGTGATGCGAGGAAAGGGATAGGTAGTGGAGAGGAAAGATAATAAGGAGAAGATACGAACGATAGGAGAGTATAGGGAGGGGTTTGGGCTTCCAGCGCTCTTACTTATAACACAACACAAAATTAGAAATACTTACCGTTGTTTTACGCAGATCCTCTGTCAGAGCGTTTTTTTTTAATTGCATATAGTGGCAGACGAACCACGGCCCCTCTGATGGTAAATGGTAACCGTCGCTCATGGACTCAACTATACCGAGCGTATTGTCAAGCCGCTGCTCACCATTTCATTTCACTGATATGAAATGAAGGAATAAACGGCTATCTCCTACTACAGCCAGAACGCAACGATGTGCTTCATGGCCGGTCACTCGGGAGATGGTGGTACCAACCCGCTCGGGCCCGTGTGAGTGAGTACTCCCACTTGGTACCTAGCCCTATCACCGTGGCGTGGCAGCGTGGTACTTCCCCGATTGAGCCGGCACATTCATGCTGGCATAAGCAAGGTTCTACACTATTTTACGATTCCAATCAAAATATTGATATTATCTGAAGTAATGTAACACAGTACCAGTGATCTGCCAATACAGATGGAGAGACGGCACACGGCAGATTCATTTAGGAGTCGAGGGTCCCACACTACTCTGTCCATTGCCCCGAACAACGGGGTTATATTTTTTGCCGCCTTAAAAAAAAGGGGGTTGATATTATCGTGATGTTTACAGGAGCGAATGCGTGCCCCGAACGATAAAGGCCATAAAATGGGTGATGCGACAACACGCCAATAAACGTATGTTAATGTTCGCCGGCGCGAAAGACGCTGACGGGTACGTTGGCAAGTTCAATGCCAACGTCAAAACTGTCTATGAAAATTATCAACTCAAGGTGAGTAATTAATTTAATACGGTTATTTAACTAGCAACCTTCGTTGCATGATTAAATGATTTGACTCACTGTGGGTAATTAAAGTATTAACTAATTCGAATGGTGGGTAATTAAATTACCAACTCAGTGTTTATTAAAACTATCAACTCAAGGTGAGTAATTAAATTATAAACTCAGTGTTTATTAAAACTATCAACTCAAGGTGGGTAATTAAATTATCAACTCAGTGTTTATTAAAACTATCAACTCAAGGTGGGTAATTAAATTATCAACTCAGTGTTTATTAAAACTATCAAATCACGGTGGGTAATTAAATTATCAACTCAGTGTTTATTAAAACTATCAACTTAATGTGGTTAATTAATTTAATAGGGTTATTAAACTAACAACCCACTGTACGTAATTATCAGATCATGGTGGGTAATTAAATTATGAACTCAAGTCGGGGGTTTTTTAAAGGCAATAATCCCGCTTTCGCGGGGGTTTTGCAGACACATATTCACAATAAATATTTGTCGATCACGCAGAGTTATCTTGTGTGGGAATCGAACCTACCAGGCATTTGAGGTTGGTATCTAATGTTTTCCTTTAAAGAGCAGTGATAATTTGTAAAAAAAAAACTAATAATTATCAACAAACAAACACTATCGCAATTATAATATTTGTAAGGATTTTAAATAATATATTATTTATAAATGTGGAAAAAGAGAACTTTAGTGCGAGCGGGATTCGAACCTGCGTCCCTTCCAATCCGTTGGTCGTAAACACAAATGTGGGAATGACCGTCGGTCAGTGCGATGGCTTAGCGATCTAGAGCACTTCCCCGGATTGGAGTTTTCTTTTTCCACATTCACAAATAATTTGTTCTTTAAAGTAGTTGTGCATGGCAAATGTTAAAATACAGATCAAAATAATTAAATCTTTGTTAAAGTACGTCACAACATTCGATAATCTGCGTGCCGCTTCGTCGTTCGTCCAACTCTACGTTTCCCGATTTGAGATGATTTAATTGGTTATGGTGGCAGATGAACCTCTACCCATGTGATGGTAAGTGGTAACCGTCGCTGATAGGCTCAATTAAGAGGTCAAGCCGTTCACCATTTCATCTCACGGATATGAAATGAAAGAACGGCATCTCCAGCTGCAACCACAGCATACCGAGGTGCTTCATGGCGAAGACTATGGTTTCGACAGCGGAACTAACCCGGTTAGGCCCTTAACAAATCAGTACTCCCACTTGGTACCCAACCCTACCATCATTAATGCAATGGGTGATAATAGTCTACATTCCTTAATCGCTTTTTAAGACACCGCGGCAAAGAACGATATGGTGGTAATTAGAGATGCCACGCATATTCGGCATCAATTCGGTATTCGGCTATACTGGATATCTTTTTTTTACCATTCGGTATTCGGCCGAATATTATGAACTATTCGGCTGAATAACGAGTAGTAAATCATTAAAAAAAATCCATAATATTACTCACAAAGACTTTTATATTACCAGTAACTTAGCATATTAATACTTAAAACTAGTGGTGAGTAAAAAATAAATATTTTTTTATATTTTTTTTATTGCTATTGATGGCAGACGAGCCACGGCCCACCTGATGGTAAGTGGTAACCGTCGCTCATGTACTCAACTATACCGAGAGTATTGTCAAGCCGCTGCGTATTTCATTTCTCAGATATGAAATGAAAGAATAAACGGCTATCTTTTGCTACAGACAAAACACACTGACGTACTTCATGACCGGTCACACAGGAGACAGTTGTACCGACCCGGTAGCCAGCCCTACCACCAGTAATGCAATAGGTGATAATTGCTTACTTCCCTTAGTCGCCTTGTACGACACCCGCGGCAAAGGATGGGGTGGTAACACTTGTATTCTTAGTCCGTCACCACACGGACAAAAACTTAAACTTTTTCGGACTGATCAAAACACAAATGGCAATTGTATTCTTGGTCCCTCAATACACATATACCCACCCTAGGACCGTTCTACTTCAGCGATCATTGGTCCTTCGGCAATGTTACGGATTGTGAGATTTTTTAAAGTATTTTGTTTTTGTAATAAATCGTTGGCGTTTCGAAGAAAGAAAATATATCTATAATTCTCATTCATAATGAAATATTTGGAACGACGATATTTTCAGGTGGTGGTCAGTCCAGGTCGAGGGGTTTACGAAGCGTCTCTAAAGTACATGGTGGCTGACGACAAGTTCCTCATTGATTGGAGGGATATATCAAGGACTAACGCGTGAGTATTTTTTATGATAGTGCTTGGTTATATATATATTGTAAGTTTTTATAATTACTTGTAGACATATCTAAATATATAATATAAATGGGCCGACTTGAACGTACCACGCTCTCTCAAAAAAATTGAGAACTAATTATTTGTGAAGTTGGAAAAATAGAGCTTTACTGCGAGCAGGATTCGAACCTGCGTCTCTTGCAATCTTAAAGACATCAAAAACAAATGTTAAGTGGAGATTGGGTATCACTATTAGGTAAATGCGATAGCTTGATATCCGTGTGGTGATGGATTAAGAATACAAGTGTCACCACCCTATTCTTTCCCACGGGTGTCGTATGAGGCGACTAAGGGAAGTAAGCAATTATCATCCATTGAACGACTGGTGGTAGGGCTGGGTACCAAGTGGGATTACTCACTTGGTATCCGCCCCGAGCGGGTTGGTACCACCATCTCCCGTGTGACCGGCCATGAAGCACATTGTTGCGTTTTGGCTGTAGCAGTTTATATTTCATTTCATCTGTGAAATGAATTGGTGAGAAGCGGCTTGACAATACTCTCGGTATAGTCGAGTCCATGGGCGATGGTTACCATTTATTCTCAGATGGACCGTGGCTCGTCTGCCACTACGTGCTATAAAAAAAAGCTTAGCGGTCCAGAGCACTTTTCCTCGGATTGGAGGAGACAAAGGTTCGGATCCTGCTCGCAGTAAAGCACTCTTTTTCCATTTTCGTAAATAAGTTGTTCTTTAAAGTAGCTGAGAATGTCAAGTGCTAAAATACGATCTGTATTTTAGCACTTGACATTCTCAGCTACTTTACTATAAAAAAATTATATGGTTGTCTGTAAAGTCGGTTTACGAACGATAATTTTATGTGGTAACGTTATTTATATGTTTTCTGAGAGTTTCACAAAATTTAATACCGATAGCAATCGAATGGTACATATAAAAAGGTACGATCGCGCGTGCTGCTATACAATAATTGAGATTGAGACGCCTCCCTCCCGCAGACGCTCTTCAGCCCGCTTCTCTCTTGTGGTTGCGAACATCAAACAATGCATCGGTCGCCATATATTTTTCGGAACGTGAGACATTTTTGTGCGTGCGATTTATAAGACATTATCACGTCAAAAAAATGAGTTAGACTCCAAACGTCGAGATACCTCGACCACACTGTTACATTTCATCACGCTAAAAGATAACTTTTTCTATATCATAACGATTATCTAACTCCACTTTCAGGTATGGTGACGAGCCAAGTTGCATAAGCGCGAGGTTACCACATCTGAACCCATACTGTTACTGCAAGAACTACATCGGACAGAGAATTTGAGAAAAAAACTGCCAAATAAAAAATAAGTGGGATTATTAAAAGTACAGTTCGTGTGGTGACGGATTCAACTGAAGTGATTCAATTTGGTTGAACCGCTTAACTTTAACCAAAGGTCCGATACCCTAATAGGTTTTCTTTTTGCTTATGAAACTAATTTAGGAGAACAAGGACGCCTTTTAATTGTAGCGCGACTGCAGCGCTACAGTTGCACTTCAAACTAAAAACGCCTTTATACACATGTGATCTCTTCAATTTTCAGTTAAAAGGTTTACTTTGATATAAAATTTAATCTTTTTTGTTAGTATTTTTAAACGAGTTTTTATATAATTTAGAAATATTTATTTTATTAAAATCATCTATTGTGCAACTCGATTACCTATTTCAGATTAATTTAAATAACTAAGTAGACTTATTAAGAGAAAAATAATTAAACCAGTAAAATAAGTAAAAAAATATAGCGATATATGTAAATAGTATACGTATTATAAAATATCACTTAATAATAAACATCTAGAGACCTATTATTACGAGACTTAACGCGTATCAAATACCTTTTTACGGGTTTCACCAGCCGTGGGATACAAATTGTCGTCGGCATGGAATCCAGTGCTGGGAAAATATAAAAATCGTAGTTTACCGTCTAAGGCGCCGGTAGACACTATTAGTGTTGTGTGTAGGGACTTTAACAAATATCAAAAATGTGACGATGAAGTGAGGGTAGTTACATCCAGTGCCACCGGACGTAGCAGGCGGCGCCGCACATCGCCAGTTGACCCGTGACCACGGCTGGTGAAACCCAGTCGAAACGTCGGGAGTAAAAAGGTATTTGATACGCGTTAAGTCCCGTAATAATAGTTTAAATACATAGTAATGAAACGCGATAGAATAAAATCTTATATCTAGAGACCTGGTCCCAGACCTTCAAAATAATCTTTTGGCCTTGCGGCCTATTCCGAGGCCTTCAAAATAAAACTTTGGCCTTGCGGCCTCCGAGGCAGCTTACTAAACGTTGCTAAATAGGCACACGTCTATTGGCCTCGAGCCCCTTGTTGGATTAGATCTCGTAGTAATATTAAACGCTTCAGCAACTTCAGCAAGCTTCAGTAACTCTACGGTAAGCTAGACTGGTCCCATGGTGTTGCTAGATCCATAACCGGCGATTATAACTAATCAGGTGGAGATTATCAGCAATGGTAGTATCCAATAGTCCGTGATCAATCGAATAAATACAACAAATCGAATTAAAAAAAAACATGCGAGACAGCCTTTGGGGACTGCCGATAGAAGTGAAAACTAAGATTGATCATTAACAATTTTTACTTACAAACCAAAAATAATTCAATAATAATAATCTAATAGCTCGACGATACAATTCACAAGTTATTTAGTTTTCACTTCTATCTGAGAGTTCGGTGACGATGACGTGAGTTCCATGATTTTTGTTCACCCAAAAAGTGCTCAACGTGCCTAAAGAAGTTTTCAATTCAAAAAAACAACCGTCATTGTGCTATACCAGAATAGTTGTTGTATAGCGACGGACTTTGTAAATATACAATTTAACGGAAATATAGTACATCCAGACTCAGAAACAACCACTGTGGGTGCACAACAGTACCCTAAAACTTAAATTAATAAATGTGAATGTGGAAAAATAGTTACTGTGAGCGGGATTGGAACCTGCGTCCCTTCCAATCCGAGGAAGGGCTCTAGACCGCTAAGCCATCGTGGTGACTGACGGCAATAATTTGTTCTTTAAAAGTATCTGAGCATGTCAAGTGCTAAAATATAGATCAAACAATTTTTTTATATTAAACGCAAAGTGAAAAATGTGAAATCGAAAATAACAGTCACGAGCAGGATTTGAACCTGCATCTCCTGGATACCGTGTAGATGTCGAAGGTATTTTCATACATTATACCAACCAGTTAAACTTAATTTTACAATTAAAGTAATCTTTCCCAATTGATTTCTTTTTATTTATAGCTCGCTATTGTATAAGGATTTTAACTCAAACAAATTTGTTCAGGCATTTAAAAGTTTTTGTTGAATAATAAAACTCACATACATAAAAGCCGTACCTAACCGATTATTAGCCTATAGATGCTACCAACACCAGAGGCATCATTCGCGTATTGCCAACCTAAGAAAAAAAAGTAGGTGGTAGAAAAAAAATACTAAATTAAAAATACACATAATTATGTTGCTTTATGTAAAATCAAGTGCTAAAATTAGATAGTAGTTTAATGTTAATATATCTATAAATCGATATATCCATGATAAATCTAAATATTTCCTTTTAATAAGTAATGGTATCTCTGCGCAAATCTGTGGCTGTTCGACATAGATTAGATTATAGTATTTTTTTTAACGTTCAAAGATTATGTGATCATATTTTAATTAAAACGTGTACAAAGCTAAATTATGAATATTTTGAGTTTATTAATAATTAAGAATCTATTTTTCAAAGATAATCTCATCATATATCTATTAAAATATGATTTAATTTTAAAAATTGTAATAGTATTTTTTTTGTAATTATTAAAGTGAAACTTTTTTCCATCGCCTCAAATTTTTTCTTCCATCGCATTATAACCGGCCGCGAAGTAGGGATAAAGTGAAAGGCGCTAGTCAGACCAGCCAAGGTCAATATGGCGGCGCTCATGGCTCGCATCAGCTAACCGCGTAGCTTTTATATTCTCACTCATTCGTGCAAGTGCTCCGCGGTGTTTGTGTGTTTTGATCAGTCCGAAAAAAGAAGTTTCACTTGCATCGTGGTTGCATAAAACCACACAATTATTTTTTTGTACTCTAATTCCATCCATCCATCCATCCATCAGCCTTTCAAAGTCCACTGCTGGACATAGGCCTCCCCAAGAGAACGCCACAACATGTGGCGTACTCTTGGGGGATAGTGCCGTAATCGCCACGCTTGGCAGGCGGGTTGGCGATCGCAGTGGATGTTGTTAATACTCGAGGGAGTGCTGCTGCCCACTCCCCCGGTATTCCCTCAGTCGGCTCTTACGACTCCCATGGATGGAGAGGGGTGGGACAATTCTAAAGCCGGCCCCACACGGCCGGTACTCTAATTATAAGTACTTAATTTGATTATTAATTATTTATCATTAAATGATTATCCAAAAAATTTGCTAATAAGTTAAATTATATCTAGTATTGTTACTTATTAAGCTTATCTATACTAGCAAAAAGCTGTGCTTTAGGAGGGCTTGCGAAGTTTTCTACTTAATTTTCAACAGATGGCGTTAGGAATACAAAAAAAATCTAATTAATAAAAATTGTTATATTTTTTATGTGTATAAAATACTATGTTTTATGATAGATAATACATCTAGAAATAAATTGAAATTACTATGTCAAAGCCCAAATCTGAAAGTGTGATAGTTTCTCAGTAAAGTGTACCACAATATGCATGGATTGTGGGATAGTACTAGCAATAACAGCTTTTTATTTTTTTAGTTTGTACTGATGGGGTTAAGCACTGACCTGTTTTCCACCTTTAGCTTTATACTAAATTTTCTTGAGGTCGGCTTCCGACCTGTTTGGTTCTAGCGGATTTACATGGAGCGACTGTCTATCTGACCTCCACGACCTAATTTAGAGGACCTCTAGAAAAAAATAACGGACTCAGATTTTTTATTCAGTACTCTGCCAGCCTGTAACGACTATCAGGACATAATAGTCTAAGATAAGAGATAACACAAACTACATAAAGTCTAAGAGCCAGTGGCCGACGGACAGGTAACTTTGGTAATGCGTATTTTTCTTCCAGCATGCAGCACTTACAGTTTCTCCATCTCTCTATCCATGTTAAAAATCTCCTATATAATAAACTTCATAATTTGTTTAGAACGGTTAAGATTCAGGCAATTTTTTTTATGTAGTATTCAAAATATACAGATATATTTTATTTTCAACTAGCCCTTAACCGCAGACGAAGCTGCGTGGACTTAAATTGTACCTTATGTGTAAACTTAAGTCATAAGTATTTAAATGAGTAATTGTTGTTGAATGTATTCCGTCGCCAAGCAGTGACAATTTGTAAACAAATACCCACATGCTTTCGCAAAAGGGTTGTGCCTTGGTCTTGGACTATAAATCGAACACGATACCACTGTATCTACGGTCCTAGGTATTACCACCAGGTTTTAAGTCACAATGAGTTTTCGTGGTAGACGACATCTTACGGCTGTTTTCAATAATCTATCTTAGATAGCTATCTTCGATTACTCTCAGCTCTTTTACAATTATGATGATACAAAAGATTTGTATTTACAAAAATCACAAGTATTTTTGTATTTTTTAAAGATTTGTATTTAGCCCCCCTTAGGGGAGGCCTATGTCCAGCAGTGGACGATGAAAGGCTGATGGATGGATGAATGATTTAGCTGCTGCAGAGTAAAATGCTGAGAGGAATAAATAATTGAAAACGGCCGTTAGTTGAACGTATTATGTACCTGGTGGACCGAACTTTGCTCAGTATTTTTTTTTGGTGAATCGTGTTTTTAGTAAATTATATTTAGATACGAATTACATACTGATGAAATATGAATAATATTTTTCGATCTTACCGACGTAATAGGTAATAAAAATGGTTGGTGGTTATTTTTCATTGCCTGAAAACGTGGATAAAGCAACGTTTTTTAAAAATGAAACCTAGCTAGATCGATTTATCACTTCCGAAACCCCTTGCATACTAAATTTCATGAAATCGTTGAAGCCGTTTTTGAGATTCAGATTATATATATACACATTTATATATATACAACAATTGCTCGTTTAAAGATATTGGATGAAGTCGTTATCAGAAGCAAATCATCGACCACATACCCAATAGAGGAGTAATACGGGGCCCGTATTCGTTTGAATAGCCCCAATACAGGTTATTTAAACAAAGTAAACGCCGCAAGTCACCCCGAAACTGATCAGTGATTTGTCAAAAAATCTGTCTCGGTAAATAACAGCGCACTTGAGAAGTAAGCTCTTATTTTTTTAGTTCAAAAAGTATTTTATTCACTTTCTCGTGCGGGGTGCTATTAGCACCCCAGAGACTTTGGAATGCAAAAATAAAGAACAATTTGTTTGTTTCTGACATTCTTGGTCAATGTTATCCATAAAAAAGCAACGATGCATTGTTTTTCCTCGCGCTAAAGACATAAAACAATAAGTCATTGCAATTTTTGCAGACAAACTTTGTGCTAGAAACAGATGTAGTTAATTTGTACTTCTTGTTGTGAGAAATGACTTATTTATATCTAAATTTTTAAAGAATTTATTAGTATGTCTTTAGTATCTATCTTTTTTAATTAATGATTTTTAATCCATGATCTCATTTTCTTAACAGAAAAAATGGATTTTTTAATGTTTAATTTAACACAATTAAAACGATGTTCTCAAACTTATGTGTATTTATTTATTTAGTTAACAAGACCCTAGTTAATTTAAAATTATACTGGTGTAACCATATAGTTATATGGTTACACCAGAAAATCCATCTCCATCCAACCATCTATATAAAATCCAGTTTAAATATATGGGGTGTTCTCAGCACCCCGAGTGCTGACGGGGCTAAAACACCGTGCGAGTGATCGAGGGTTAAGTGGCAGTAGTAAATTATTGCTTTGTTCGTTTTTTGTGACAAATGATCATAATAATGTAAGATAACATTTTAAAGATTTGTGACTTTATTACTAAGTGCTATGATTGTAATTAGGTTGAACTTAAAACTGTTTTAAAACCTTCGTCTCAGTTCGTTAGTAAACAGCTGTATAAGTATATATTCACAAGGACAGTTTTTAGCTTGATTTTATTCATGAAGGATTTCAGCCAAAAGTATGTGTGAAATGCCGAATCATTATTCGTTTTGATTTTCTATCAAAATTGAGACTAAATTGAAGTTTCGAATCCAGTGTTGGCCGAAAATCCTGTTTCGGTCGGACCACCTATATTATTATTATTAATGCTATATATATGTGATCTAGATGAATATTTTCAAAATATCTGCTGCAGGTTTTAGCGTCTCCATCAAAGAGTAATGCGTATAATCAGAAGTCTCCATGGTGATAAGAATACATAAATGTTTTTCTTGGGAGTCGAAAGAGTAATACGTATAACCAGAAAGAGTCGATTAACAAATTAAACCAAACCAAATCGCTAGTTCTTATTTCCTTAACCTATGGTGTATTTTTTTTTGTAACAACATTATTATTAGTTGCTAAAATATATTACTTTGAGAAAAATTCAAGTAAGTATAGATAAGTGGATATTTTGAAGATATTGAACTTTAAAAACTGCACGTATCTCGTAATTGGTGCACAAATTAATTGTGTTAAATAATTATGCTATTTAATTTGTAAAATAAATATAAATAACTGAACAAATCATAGGATATTTTGTTTTATTTCATTGACATCTGTAGCTTATAAAAATTAATGGAATTTAGAAAATATAAAGAATGAAGGATCAATAATATGGCCTAGTGCCGTAAGACTTCTTACGCGTGGAATATATTTTTTTTTGTGCGGAAACCTAATTATTTTTCCAAAACAAGTAGCCTAAGTTAAATCAGTGCAGCCATTTCGGAGATTAGCCAGAACAGCCACAAAACAGTTTTGTTATGTTAAACACAAAGTGAAAAATGTGAAATCGAAAATAACAGTCAGGAGCAGGATTTGAACCTGCATCTTCTGGATGCCGTCCAGATGCTTTACCAATTCAGCCATCCTGACAATTGCTCCTGACTGCTAATTTCGATAACACATCATACTTAACGTCTTTGGGTGACGCCTGCGCCATCTGTCGGACGTATTTTCATACATTATACCGACCAGGTAAACTTAATTTTACAATTAAGATTTTACCTAATAATGACGCAAACCCTTTAAATATTTAGATATTTTTATATATATTTTTAGCATTTGACATGCTTAGCACTATACATTAAACACAAAATGAAAAATGTGAAATCGAAAATAACAGTCAGGAGCAGGATTTGAACTTGCATCTTCTGGATACCGTCCAGATGCTTTACCAATTCAGCCATCCTGACAATTGCTCCTGACTGCTAATTTCGATAACACATCATACTTAACGTCTTTGGGTGACGCCTGCGCCATCTGTCGGACGTATTTTCATACATTATACCGACCGACTGTTATTTTCGATTTCACATTTTTCACTTTGTGTTTAATAAGCATGTCAAATGCTAAAAATATATATAAAAATATCTAAATAGTTTTGTTATGGTTGAGTAGTATTTCAGAAAAAAGCTGTTATTTCAACAGACATTTAAATTTTATTTATTTGTATAGATTTCCTGCGACGTACATAATCTTCATCGTTGACCTTGATATTGTTTTTTCTTAAACTATCCTTTGCTCGTAGCTCCGCCGCAGGCAAAAGTTGGTTTTTAAGCATATCTTAGGTTCCCGACACAGTACCGGGATAAAACGTAGCTATACCAATCCCACTTCTTTTTTATTTGGCAGTTTTTTCTCAAATTCTCTGTCCGATGTAGTTCTTGCAGTAACAGTATGGGTTCAGATGTGGTAACCTCGCGCTTATGCAACTTGGCTCGTCACCATACCTGAAAGTGGAGTTAGATAATCGTTATGATATAGAAAATGTTAACTCTTAGCGTGACGAAATGTGACAATGTGGTCGAGGAATCTTGATGTTGGCATGTATTTAAACTATTATTACGGGACTTAACGCGTATCAACCTACGCTACCTTTTTACTCCCGACGTTTCGACTGGGTTTCACCAGCCGTGGTCACGGGTCAAGTCCCTACGCACAACACTAATAGTGTCCACCGGCGCCTTAGACGGTAAACTACGATTTTTATATTTTCCCAGCACTGGATTCCATGCCGACGACAATTTGCATCCCTCATCCCGATTAAAATTTTTGTGTTTTCTAATCTCAATCGCTTCGCGGATCAGTCTGCGGTAATATTTGCGATCTGTGGATAATACTTTTGGTCGGTGGAGCTCAATCCAGTGAGTTGAGTCAGAGTCGAGCAGATGTTCTGCTATCGCTGATTTAGCCGTCGTCCGATTTTTCACAGCCGCGATGTGTTCTTTAAATCTCTCAGCGATGGTCCGTTTAGTCTGACCAATGTAGGGACTACCGCAACTGCAATCAGTCTTGTAGACACCGGGAGTCTGGTACGGGATTACATCCTTCGGTGTACGAACTTGCCTTGAAATTTTAGAGGATGGAACGTAAACAGTTTTTATGGAATACTTCCTTAGGACTGTACCAATTTTGTCCGTTATTCCTTTAATGTAGGGCATGAACGCAGGTTGGCGACTGACCTAAGGATATTTCGTACGTTGGCTGTGGCGAACTGGACACCTTAGACTGGACACCTTAGGCTTTGTACCCGTTTCTCGTTCACGTAGCAGGCGGCGCCGCACATTGCCAGTTGACCCGTGACCACGGCTGGTGAAACCCAGTCGAAACGTCGGGAGTAAAAAGGTATTTGATACGCGTTTAAGTCCCGTAATAATAGTTTAAATACATAGTAATGAAACTTGATGTTGGCAGTCAATTTTTTTTTATAGTGATCTGTATTTTAGCACTTGACATGCTCAGCTACTTTAAATAACAAATTATTTACGAAAATGGTAAAAGAGTGCTTTACTGCGAGCAGGATCCGAACCTGTGTCTCCTCCAATCCGAGGAAAAGTGCTCTGGACCGCTAAGCTATCGCATTTATCTAATAGTGATACCCAATCTCCACTTAACATTTGTTTTTGATGTCTTTAAGATTGCAAGAGACGCAGGTTCGAATCCTGCTCCATGTAAAGCTCTATTTTTCCAACTTTACAAATAATTTGTTCTCAATTTTTTTGAGATAGTGTGGTACGTTCCCGTTCAAGTCGGCCCATTTATCTATACTATTACAAAGCTGTAACAGAGCTGTGTCTGAACCTGCGCTAGGAGTAGTATTGTTCTGTGGTCTGAACATTTAAGATATTTGAGAAAAAATTACTAATAGGCTATATAGGCATGTCAAAACACGAAACCCCTTTTTTTAGAATTTTTGTCTGTTTGTCTATTTATCTGTTTGCCTGTTTGTTTGTTCGCGCATCACACAAAAACTACTGAACGGATTTTGATGCAACTTTTTTTATTTGAAAGGCCTTGACTAGGCTTAAAAACTGGTATACATTTTATCCCGCTACTATATCGGGAACCTGAGATATAACCGAAAAACTAGAAAATTATTTAAACTAGATTTTTTTTAGAATTTATTTAAAAGATCTACTCGATGGGTTATGATGTATCTTTTTTTATTTGAAAGGCCTTGATTTGACTTAAAAACTGGCAGACAGTTTATCCCGCTACTATATCGGGAACCTAAGATATAACCTAAAACTAGCTTTTGGCTGCGGCGAAGCCGCTGGCAAAGGCTAGTACTATATATAAGCAAGGCTCTATCATAAAAAAAACTCACGCGTTAGTCCTTGATATATCCCTCCAATCAATGAGGAACTTGTCGTCAGCCACCATGTACTTTAGAGACGCTTCGTAAACCCCTCCACCTGGACTGACCACCACCTGAAAATATCGTCGTTCCAAATATTACATTATGAATGAGAATGATTGATTAGTTTTTTTTATTGATGATGATGGCAGACGAGCCACGGTCCACCTAATGGTAAGTGGTAAGTAGCCACCCGACAGGAGGGCTGAGAGGTTATGCCGGTCTTCTGATTTTTACTATCGGTGTACATGCTAAAACCCCGCGATGTTCCTTCAGACTTCCTGTGGCCAGGGGCGAGGTATACGCGCTACGCATGATTTCCTCCACCCCTGACAGGTCTGGGCCTCCAGTGCTGGTGGCCCCGTCTGGTTTGGAGGGCCTAGCCCTCCCTCGTCGAGAGGCACTCGCGGAACACGTGCGCCGCCATCTCGGGCCTGCTTCTGCTAGGGTGGCGGACTGACCTAGGTCCGTCACCCTCAGGCCAGCGCTTATATGGGCCGGTGGTCGACTAGCGCCCTTTAGCGCCCGGTGTGTCTTCTGCAGTGTGGGAGATGGCTGGTAACCTCCTGCTCATGCTCCTCACCGCATCATCTGCTCTCAAAAGGAGACGGCGGCATCCCTCCCACTCTCGCTCCGGACCATGACTGGGTACGAGAGCATTTCCAACCTGACTGCCGCGACGAATCTAAATACCCACCTTGAGTTGATAATTTAATTACCTACCGTGAATTAATCATTATGCAACGAGGGTTGCTAGTTAAATTACCCTATTATATTAATTACTTACCTTGACTTGATAATTTTCATAGACATATTTGACGTTGGCATTGAACTTGCCGACGTACCCGTCAGCGTCCTTCGCGCCGGCGAACATTAACATATGTTTATTGGCGTGTTGTCGCATCACCCATTTTATGGCCTTTATCGTTCGGAACACACATTCGCTCCTGTAAACATCATGATAATATCAACCCTCAATGTTTTAAATAGTGATCTCTCTCTCTCACAGAAGATCAGAGTTAAACAACGGTATGTATTCCTACTGTAATATTATATATCGTATGGTGAGTAAGAGCGCCCGCAGCCCAAACCCCTCCATACTCTCATATGCTTCGTACAGAGAGAACAATAGTGATAGTGCTCGTAAACTGCGCCTTTGTCGTACAGGCAGCCATTTTAGTTGCGAACGAAATTTAGATACATGGTCATATTTACGAAGATTAAAAACAAATCGAATGCGTTGAATTGTTGAGAAGCCGGTCGAGTTTGTTGAGTAGATCTGCATTCAGGTCGAGATAACACACATCTGCATAATCGATAAGGAAAAACCAAGGAAAGAAAAGAAAGGGAAAACCAAGGTCTGCATGAGTTTTGCTTTAGTTTCAGCTGGTAAAAAGTTTTTCAGGCGATACAGAGTGCGAAGGGTTTCCGTAACTTTCTGGCAGATATTAGAAACCTGTGCTCTTCATTTGAGCTCGCTGTCCACAATTCGCCCAAGGTTTTTGACGTCTTTACAGTAAGGTATGACAAATCCATTGTACACAATAGGTGGTAAATCAGAGACGTCAATACCCCCAAGTAAACGAGTACTGCCAATCAACATGGACTGACACTTTTCGGGATTTACATTTAGGCCAAACCTCACATTTATTATTATCCATTTGATCTGATCCTCCTCCAATCAGTTTCCTCGGAGAAGGCAAAACCCGATTGAAGCCTCTGGAGTTGCTAGCGTCTATAGGCTGTGTTAACAGCTTACCATCAGGTGGGCCGTATGCTTATTCACCATTTCGCCTGTAGTAATATATAAAACTAACCGAAGACTCTCAGTCAAAGAGTTGATGTAGCTGATGAAGGCATCAACTGCCCTGTGGTACAGTGGGTCACTGTCAGACACATTCTGCCACTGGAGGCAGGCACACCAATGGGGTTCGATGCCTGCTTCGCTGCAAGAGCGATTCCTTGGGATCTGTAAGAGATGTTTTTGTTACATAACTGTATAAAAAAGCAGCCATGAGGACTGCCGACAGAAGTGAAAACTTAAAACCATAACCAAAGAGTTGTTATTTTTGGATATCCAAATTAATTGTTTGATCTTAATTAATGTTTGAAATAGTTCATATACATGTATATTATGATTTATAATGTATTTCATCTACTCACATACTATACATCATATACCTTTAAACGAGCATTTCTTGTATATATATACATATATCCATCCATATATCCATCCATCAGCCTTTCTACGTCCACTGCTGGACATAGGCCTCCCCAAATTGGCGGTATAGTGCCGTAATCGCCACGCTTGGCAGGCGGGATGGCGATCGCTGTGGATGTTGTTAATACTCGAGGGAGTGCTGCTGCCCACTCCCCCGGTATTCCCTCAGTCGGCTCTTACGACTCCCATGGGTGGAGAAGGAACAATTCTAACGCCAGTCCCACACGGCTAATACGGGTTCGAGCGAGAACCGAACCCGCTTTTTTCCAATACGGGGAGGTGCTCTAAGCCACTGAGCTATCGTACAGACCTATTCGGTCATCCCAATTTCCTCATCACATTTGTCTTTACGACCAACGTCCGCTCGTACTAAAAATCTCTTTATCCTTATTCACAACTAATTTGTACTCAAAATATAATTGCCAAAAAATACGATTTACCAAAAAAAATACCGAGCCAAGCTCGGTCATCCAGGTACTATATATAAAGCTTGTTACATTTACCAATGACTCTTGTGATGAACCATTTTTTAAGATTTCACTTCATCGTTAACACGTCGCGTGACCATGTCGATAACGACTTACATGAATTTACTGCTTATCCAAACCTTCCTATAGAAGTTTTCACTTCAAAAATCATTGAGTACTTCAACATTAATTTACGGAAGTGAAAAATTAAAGGTACGACATAACATTGAACTGTTATTGTTAGTGATTATGGTGACAGTTCATCACTCGGATATTGCTCGGCTTGGACATTTTCATAATATGAGAGAATATGTTCACTACTCAGAAAGAGCGAAAAATGACTCTCACGTTACGTACCTACATGAATACGTCGTCAGTGCCATAATATTCCCCATATTATTTGCTTACTTACGATATACTTTTACATCCTTTATTTTTTAAACATAAAGCTTTTAAAAATTTACCCAAGTTATAGGGATTATTTCTATATAATTAATTGAAAGAGGCGACACTTGGCGGAAGTCCATTGTTATTATTATAGAATGGATACTTTAGGAGGAGAGCCCGCCACTCACCCACGGATTGTTAATTCCGGTTATCTTTGGACAAAAACAAAATAACTTAAGATTGCCAATCCGCACTCTCGCAGATAGAGAAAAATGTGATAATAGCAAAGTAGAATGCACGATAATGACAAGAAATCTCTCCAACGCGACACAACCATTCGATACGGCAGGACTCTCGGAACCACAACGTTGCAATATTCCGCAAAAAACGGAACACAAATTCAATACAAAAAACAAATATCCATTCTATAAATAATGAGATTATTTCTTTCCGGTGACAACACTTTTACGCACACATCTTTCAAAAAGTGGCTTCACTTTTTAATTGTTAATGCGGTGTCTTTATTTTTGATGTGATTACGTCTTATAAATCGATGAACGCCGGCTGCACGCACGAAAGTGTCACGTTCCGAAAAATGTATGGCGACCGATGCATTGTTTGTGAAACTCTCAGAAAACATATATGACGTTATCACGTAAAATTATCGTCCGTAAACCGACTTTACAGACAACCATATAGTTTTTTCGTTAGTCTGAGACCCATTACTGACACATATAACAAGCTACAATGATAATGGTGTAGGAATCGAACCTACAGCAAGCGACACGTAGTATGGATGGCATACATAGAAGATTCACTTCAACTCACAGGTTCCAAGAGCGTTAGTGCTCTAGACAGGTCGGCTCCAGCCACCCTGTAAGTATTGCTGTACTGAGTCAGGTCCAGCACGTCCAATATAGTCGCATGAATATCGTGAGGGGTTGTCAGCGCTTGCACGTTGGCTTCTAAAGCAGCTTGTACTTCCGGACGACGCCGCTTCAATTCCTCCGGCAGTAAAATCGCCATTAATGGTAACCGCTCCTCTTGTTGGCCTTGAAGAGTGTCCCTTACCTTAGCATAGCTGGAAGGGAAGTTTAGATATAGCATGAGTGTAATACTTTTACAAGTCGTCAAGTAACATGGAAGTTGCTTCATTAACTATTATTTGTAATTTAACCTTATAAAAATTACCTAGTAAAGAGACTAAACTTTGCCTGTGGCTTTGCCCGGGCGACCTTCATAATTGGGGCGATATTTTTACTAATATTATAAATGTGAAAGTGAGTTTGTTTGTTAGTTGCGTATGCGGATGCGTCACTCAGTTGTTACGGGGAAACCCTATCAATTCAAATAAAGAAAGCCAATTGCACGCCTCATAAGCGAAGCGTTGAGGTGGGTACATTTCATACAGAACAACTGATTTTTCAAACTTAAAATGTCCCTATTTATCATATATTGAACTTGTAAAATAATATATACACACACATATATCAAGAAAAACACACTATTTTTAACACTCATGATATTTTTGATGCCATTTTTGTTATTTAAACTAGTTATAAAACTGTTTAAAAAAGTTCTGTCTTGGACGTCCGTTTGTTGTAGGTAATTTATGTTGACACGATAAAGACCGAAATACTTTACTAATCCAGTATTTTGTTTTTCTTTTACAATTCAGTACAACTACGAATAGAGCCCTATCACTTTTCACGGTCTAATTCGATGTGGTTTAATTGTTATTAAATAAACAAAAATATAGTGAATATTTACGCTCGATTCGACACTAAAACCAGCGCTATGGCTATCCTTATTTCGTGAGAACTATTTCTATAGAAAAATATAGAAGTACTTCTTAAAATTAGCGCTAGATGGTGTATAAGACATGACAACCACAGTACTATTTTAAATTAGCGCTGTCTATGTGATTTATTGAAAAATACTTAGTAAGACCAATACATTATTAGTTACTTATCAAATAATCAATTTTATTGTGAACAATGAAGATTATGAGGCGTGCACTTTTGGATTTTCCAAAGTATTTTAAAATTTAACAATTTTAATTTAATTAAAAAAATCATTTTACCAAAAAATAATAATGACTCAAATTAAAATACAATTGGAGAAAATGGTAAAAATTAACTGAAAGGTAAGTCGCCGCAGACCACAGAAGTAATGTGATATAGTTCCAGTGGCCCACCAATACAGGTGGAGAGACGGTACACGGCGGGTTTATTTAGTGGGTGGGGGTCGCACACTACCCTGTTCGTTGCACCGAACGACGAGGTGTGCGGTTAGGTATATAAATTTCTTCCCTCCTTAACAAAAAAAGGCCGTAACTAGTGCACCAATCATCATAGATATATTCTAGAGCCTAGAAAAGAATATGGCTATTTTTCATCCTGTATTAATCCTGTGGGATACCTAGCTATTTTTATATTAAAATGAAGTATTTATATTCTGAAGTCTAACCTGACGGAGTCACGTGCAGAATCTATACTATTATAAAGCTGTAACAGATCTGTGTCTGTACATTTAAGATATTTGAGAAAAAAATGACTGAATTAGGCTATATAGGCGTGTCTAAACACAAAACTATTTTTTTTTAGATTTTTTGGTCTGTCTGTTTATCTGTTTGCTTGTTCGCGCATCACGCAAAAACTACTGAACGGATTTTGATGCAACCTTTTATATTTAATAGCTCTCGATTAGACTTAAAAAAAAATTGGTTGTCTGTAAAGTCGGTTTACTGACGATAGTTGAACGTGACAACGTCAAAGAATCATTACCTTTATCGCTGTAATTATCGTTGCTATAAACAATTGACACCACATTCACTTTTCACTGCACTTGATACTCGGTCAAAACATGTAAATGTACTATAGTATAGCAGCTGTCCACGCAGACGCATCGCTCACTCAAGTAGGAGAGAGACGGATGTCGAACGCTGCCGAACGCAAAGGCCGATTGTGCTTCTTTGCCGTTCGTTCCGCGCTCTCGCTTGCACTTCAAGCCTTACATGGAACGCCTCAGAGCGAGGTAACGCCGCATGAGTCATGTTTTTTCGTGCGTGCAGCCGGCTCTATCGAATTATAAGACGTTGTCACGTCAAAACTGGTAGACATTTTATCCCGCTACTATATCGGGAACCTGAGATATAACCTAAAAACTAGCTTTTGGCTGCGGCGAAGCCGCGGGCAAAGGCTAGTTCATTATATTTCGATGCAAGAACAACCCATAAGAATTAAACCCATAGATACCGTAAATTTTCCGTGATTAAAAGTATCATAATTACGAGTATAGCCTGCTGTAAAATTTCATGCGATTATTCTTTAAGTGGGATAAAATATATGAAACCAGGAATAAATAAGGAAAAGTAAGGAATAATAAAAGGAAAAGGAGATACTAGAAAAGAAAGGAAAATGCAAGGAAACAAAAAAAATAAAATTAAAG
Organism: Leucoma salicis; assembly: GCA_948253155.1. Classification (NCBI taxonomy): domain Eukaryota; kingdom Metazoa; phylum Arthropoda; class Insecta; order Lepidoptera; family Erebidae; genus Leucoma; species Leucoma salicis. The sequence continues at coordinate 2,196,596 of OX411830.1, read as the reverse complement.
AAAATATTTAGATATTTTTATATATATTTTTAGCATTTGATATGCTTAGCACTATACATTAAACACAAAGTGAAAAATGTGAAATCGAAAAATCTGGACGGTATCCAGAAGATGCAGGTTCAAAGCCTGCTCCTGACTGTTATTTCCGATTTCACATTTTTCACTTTGTGTTTAATTAAAGAAAAGTAAAGAAATCACCATTAATTCATTTTCCATATCTGAAATGAAACGGTGAACAGTGGTAACGTAACACTTAATATTGCTGAGTGAATGATCGGCAGTCACCACTTACCATCAGGTGGGCTATAGCTCGTCTGTCTAATCCTAATCAGTCTATTGATGATAGATAATGGAAAACGGTACTTACCGAGGCCCGTGATCACCCATGATAATGATCATAGTGTCCTTCATCACGCGGTTCTTTACCAACACATCAAGGAACTGCACCATGTCATCATCAGCCGTGGCGATCACGTTGAAATCATCATGGGAGATGTCCGCTATGAACGTGAAGATAAACTTCTTGCCATCCAAGTGTAGGAACTGGAAATTATATTAAGATGAGGATATTCAAGAAAATATAGTGTAAAAGAGCATTTCGCTTTTTTTTTGGACTACACTTTAATAAACTTCAAAAGTAAAAATAGTAGTCTAGATAGCATTTACATGCATTAAACCATTATAGTAAGTTTAATTTTGCAATTAAAATTCATACTATTTGATGGCACGATTTTTTAAACATTTTTGATCTATATTTTTAGCATTTATATGCATTAAACCATTTCCGATAAATGGCGTTGGTCGTAAAGACAAATGTTATGAGGAGATTGGGATGATCGAAAGATCTGTACTATAGCTCAGTGGCTTAGAGCACGTCCCCGGATTGGAAAAGACGCGGGTTCGATTTCCGCTAGTGCAAAAAATCTCTTTTTCCTTATTCACAAATAATTTGTACTTTAAAAAGTGGCGGTGCATGTCAAATGCTAAAAAATAAGGTCGCCAATTCTATGCCGAAATTGATATATTTCTTTAACTACGAGTATATGATCAATTTGATAATGTTTCACAAAAAGACCAAGAAAAGAGAAGGATTTATATATTTTATATTTATATATTATGTATTATATTTGTAGAATAATATATAAGTTATAACCTTATTGGTAAAAACAATAAAAAGTATACAAGCGTTATGTTGATTAACAACATAACGCTTGTGTACTTGATGAATGTGAATGTTGTGTATGTCTTTAACAGATATGCATACTAGAAAAATATGTTGCCTACAAATCCTGTGAAAACTATATAATTATGTATATTATTGATGTACCTTAATAAATAAATAAACAACTACATTAGTTGGAAAAAAACTGTGTTGTAGCTATTATAGTCGGAGAGCTGGTAAACATTTTCAAGTAGGTGATTGAGGCATGTTGAAAATTTGTCATATAGTTCTCCCACATAATCCCTTAAATACAAATGCAGACTTGGCTGGAGGGTAGCGGTCATTTATCAACCCTTCAATTATCAAAGGTTTTTGTTACAAAAAATATCCTTCAGGCAACTTTATACTTTTACTTTCATTACGTTATAAACATAAAACTTTTAAAAATTTACCCAATTTATAGAGTTGTTCTTACCGGCGACAAAACTTTCACGCACACATTTTAAAAAAAGTGTCTTTATTTTTTAATTAGTCTGAGATACCATTCTACTTTGCCGTGTGGGGCCGACTTTAGAATTGTCCCACTCCTCTCCACCCATGGGAGTCGTAAGAGCCGACTGAGGGAATACCGGGGGAGTGGGCAGCAGCACTCCCTCGAGTATTAACAACATCCACTGCGATCGCCAACCCGCCTGCCAAGCGTGGCGATTACGGCACTATCCTCTATATGAGCGAAACACATGTTGTGGCGTTCTCTTGGGGAGGCCTATGTCCAGCAGTGGCCTTCGAAAGGCTGATGGACCATTCTACTACCCATTATTTCGAATGCAAAGATTTTGATTTCAACACATTTTGTAAAGTAGGGAATTTTATATTACCTTGCATTTTTAGCGATATGTTTATTTATTTTTACGGAACTAAATTAATTAAGTAAACTTGCCCCAGAGAAATCACCAATTTTAATAGTACTATAGTTATATAACTTCCAATTTGGTTCATCATTTGGCAATACTAAGCTGTCATTTCGTGGCGCCATATTGACCTCTGTTTGTGTTACCTAACACAGAAACTAGCTAGTAAGCAATAGAAAGGACTTCCCCGCAGAAGAAACTTATCCTGAGATCAGTTAGTCACCAGCACCATGAAAATAAGTGACACTCCTCACCTGATCAGTAATGTTCATCATAACTTTATATTGAGGTGTGTCTCCAAGACAGTATTTACTCTTGACCCTCGGGACCCAGTTGCTCTTGCTGCTGCCCTGCTCCAGGTAGAAAGCGCGAAGATAATGGTCAGCTGGCTGGTGGCGGAAACCGTTGAACCTGTACTGGAAAGTACCTATCCATGGCATGTCTTCGAAATACGCTGTGCGATAACTGCAGAAAGAAAGTACATGACTATACACCAAGATCCCAGGGCCGATAGATTTTACTTATTTTATAGACCGAGATCCCAGGGCCGATAGATGTTACTTATTTTATAGACCGAGATCCCAGGGCCGATAGATGTTACTTATTTTATAGATCAAGATTTCAGGGCCGATGGATGTTAGTAGTGCCAGTATTAGTAGCCCGTGGCTAAGCACGGGCTACTCATGCTGGCACTGCGAATTTCGATAACACAATCCTTCTTAATGTCTTCTCTTGGTGACGTGAGCAATTGTCACGCATGAATTGGCAAATCATCTGGGACGCTATACCAAGAGACGCAGGTTCACATCCTGCTTGTGAATGTTATTTTCAATTTCACATTTTAACACTTTGGGCTAATTTAAAAATATAATTATTGCTATAATAGCGAAATAATAAGCATTTTATCTTTTTGTCTAAAATCAGCATTAAAAGTATTTCTATTTAAAATTCTATTCCTTTTTTATAATAGATGTAAAAATAATTGACCGATGTTATTAAAAAACGGTCAAACTTTTCAAATTAATAATTAATATGTAATATAATAATTTGATACGCGTTAAGTCCCGTAATAATAGTTTAAATAGATTGTAATGAAACGCGATAGTTTAACAAAAAAAAAAACAGCAATTAAGTTTTACCCGACATCCTTGAGCTTGTAAAATATAAAAGGCATCACGTCACATGTGAGGTTGCTCGACATACTCTTCCTCACATCTGGCAACTCCAGCTCAGTCTTGCCAGTTAAAATAGGGAATAAGGCCGCTGGTGTACCATCGCCTACTATATTATATCTGAAAAAAGCATATTGCATAAGCATGTCACATAGAGCTTTCATAGAAATTTAAAATTCGAAGTCTGCCTATTTTTTTAAATTTTATTTTTAATCGAATTTGGCGGCCATTTTTTTTTTATTTGTAATTCCCGTATTTTCTTTACTTGTAATGACGGATCAGAGGGTCGTTCAGTCGGTCAGTCGACAACAAGAGTCACCACCACACAACGCAGATAGTAAATAACTATTACATGAGGCATATCAAAAGGAATTAAGCGCAAAACGATTTTTTGCCTCTTTTTTTGTTAAGGCGGGAAAAATGTTCCTAACCGCACACCCCGTCATTCGGGGCAACGAACAGGGTAGTGTGGGGTCTTCACCCACTAAAGAAACCCGCCATGTGCCATCTCTCCGCCTTTTTTGGCGGGCCACTGGAACTATGTTACATTCCTTCGGTGGTCAAATTAAGACCCTTGCCTCTCTTTATCATCTTTATTCTCCACATTCTCATCACCTATCTATGATCCTTTAATTCCACCTCCTATCCCTTTCTTGGTATTGGCAACTCGCGAGTGATGCCTCTAGCTAGCATGGTTAAAGCGCCTTTCCCCGATAGGCATAAGATGCAGTTTCAAATCCTGACCAAGGATTTTCATATTCCCCAAAATAGTCCAGTGCAATTACAGAAATAAATAAACATAAAATTATGTAGTTTGGGGATTATGAAGGATCGATACGGGGGTGTATTCTGAGCATATATTCCAATTTGAGGGATTCTGGCGAGGTCAGCTCAAGGTCATTTCGATGAAAACGCGCTTAAATGATATTTGAAGGATTACAATATTTAATATTTAAATAAAGTACAATTTCTAAATAGTTTAATCAATTCACCTTTGGATACAGGTAAGTTGTCTAATAAATGATCATGGAATACTTTAATATTTCTTTCAAGTACTAAATACCCACTGATGTCGCTGATATTACGACAGTGGCGCGGATTTCGCTCGGTAAAGTAATATATAACTTTGAAGATATTGGCATTACAGAAAAAAGTTGTTCATAATTAAAAGATCTACACTTTGATAATCGGTCAAATTTAATAAAAATGCCAAAAAATAAAAAAAGGGAGAAAAAAAAGTAAAATTCTTGCCTTTCGGAAGCAATAAATTGAAAAATATAGATGAAAAAAAAAGTTTCAAATAAAAAAGTTAGTAAATTTAATTTAGAAGAGAAAAGGTCTACAATTTTTTGCCTAACACTAACCGTTCTCGAGATATCGAATTAAACGCGTTTTCTTCGAAATGACCTTGAGCTGACCTCGCCAGAATCCCTCAAATTGGAATATATGCTCAGAATACACCTCCTATCGATCCTTCATAATCCCCAAACTACATAATTTTGTTTTTATTTCCTTAAATTCCGTAATTGCACTGGACTAAAAAAAATATTTTTTATTACTCATACTCTGAAAGTAGGCCTGAAGTTGCCTGAGAAGCGGGTTGAAAGTAATACTTTTCAGCCCTAGGGAGAATCACTTTCAACTGACAGCTAAGTGATTATAAAAAATAAAACAGTTCTATTTTCTGTACAGCCAGTCAATTACAGCGCGATGTAAAAAAGAAATAACATAAAGTTAAGTATTTATTAAAGAATTTGTTTTTTATGTGACTTTATTTTAATATAGTTGCAACTAAATATCTTTAAAATAACGAAGATTTATATTTTTTCAATGATTAATATGAAAAATAATGGCTGAATAGCTGACAGGCCATAGAAAAAAAACAAAATCGGAGGGAAAACGGCCATTCCAAATAAAATTTTTTAAAGTCCCCCTTTTTTGTCTTTAGCTAATTCATGATTTTGATTTTTAGTTTCCTCGTATTCGTAATGAAAAGCACAGTGTTTACCTCGGGATAAAGACTTATTTAGTCCCTGGAACTATTGGAGCCTTCGCTACGCTCGGGCGCCAAACCCCGTCTCGGCACTAAATAAGTTGCTTTCATCCGTAGGTTAACAATGTACTATTTCATTACTCATACTCTGAAAGTAGGCCTGAAGTTGCCTGAGGAGCGGGTTGAAAGTAATATTTTTCAGCCCTAGGGAGAATTACTTTCAACTGACAGCTGAGTAATTATAAAAAAAAACAGTTCTATTTTCTGTACAGCCAGTCAATTACAGCGCGATGTATAATTGAAAGTTAAGTATTTATTAAAGAATTTGTTTTTTATGTGACTTTATTTTAATATAGTTTTTCAATTACATATATCTTTAAAATAACGAAGATTTATATTTTTTCAATGATTAAGATGAAAAATATTGGCTGAATAGCTGACAGGCCACAGAAAAAAAAAACAAAATCGGCGGGAAAACGGCGATTCCGAATTAAATTTTTTAGTCTCCCATTTTTTAAACATTTTTGATCTATATTTTTTAGCATTTGACATGCTCCGCCACTTTTTAAAGTATAAATTATTTGAGAATAAGGAAAAAGAGATTTTTTTGTACTAGCGGGGGTACTCCCATTTTTTCGTTAGCTAATTCATGATTTTTATTTTTAGTTTCCTCGTATTCGTAATGAAAAGCACAGTGCTTACCTCGGGATAAAGACTTATTTAGTCCCTGGAACTATTGGAGCCCTCGCTACGCTCGGGCGCCAAACCCCGTCTCGGGACTAAATAAGTTGCTTTCATCCCTAGGGTAACAATGTACTATTTATCTCACTGTTAAGAGATTTAGATCATCTAAATGGATAAACCGAGGAATCAGGACATTCAGGACTGCTAGTAAAATAAAGCGGTTGCTTAATTTCATAGATAAAGCGAAATGTGATAAAACAATATTATAAAATAACTAGACTTTGCCCGCGGCTCTGCCGCAGCCTAAAGCTAGTTTTTAGGTTATATCTCAGGTTCCCGATATAGTAGCGGGATAAAATGTATATAAGTTTTTAAGTCTAATTAAGGCGTTTCAAATAAAAAAAGTTGCTTCATAATCCGTTACGTAGTTTTTGCGTGATGCGCGAACAAACAAGCAGATAAACAGAAAAACAGAATAAAATTCTAAAATAAATGTTTTGCGTTTAGACACGCCTATACTAAGCTTATTACAGTATTTTTTTCTCAAATATCTCAAATGTACAGACACAGCTCTGTTACAGCTTTATAATGGTATAGATAGATAATAAGATTTGCTTATAATCAAGAAATAAGAAAACAAATTTAAAAAAACTAGACGTTGCGGGACGTCTAGCAGATGTGAAACAACAAAATTATTTTGTAGGATTTATATATATTTTTAGCATTTGACATGCTTAGCACTATACATTAAACACAAAGTGAAAAATGTGAAATCGAAAATAACAGTCAGGAGCAGGATTTGAACCTGCATCTTCTGGATACCGTCCAGATGCTTTACCAATTCAGCCATCCTGACAATTGCTCCTGACTGCTAATTTCGATAACACATCATACTTAACGTCTTTGGGTGACGCCTGCGCCATCTGTCGGACGTATTTTCATACATTATACCGACCAGGTAAACTTAATTTTCCAATTAAGATTTTTACCTAATAATGACGCAAACCCTATAAATATTTATATATATTTTTAGCATTTGACATGCTTAGCACTATACATTAAACACAAAGTGAAAAATGTGAAATCGAAAATAACAGTCAGGAGCAGGATTTGAACCTGCATCTTCTGGATACCGTCCAGATGCTTTACCAATTCAGCCATCCTGACAATTGCTCCTGACTGCTAATTTCGATAACACATCATACTTAACGTCTTTGGGTGACGCCTGCGCCATCTGTCGGACGTATTTTCATACATTATACCGACCAGGTAAACTTAATTTTCCAATTAAGATTTTTACCTAATAATGACGCAAACCCTATAAATATTTATATATATTTTTAGCATTTGACATGCTTAGCACTATACATTAAACACAAAGTGAAAAATGTGAAATCGAAAATAACAGTCAGGAGCAGGATTTGAACCTGCATCTTCTGGATACCGTCCAGATGCTTTACCAATTCAGCCATCCTGACAATTGCTCCTGACTGCTAATTTCGATAACACATCATACTTAACGTCTTTGGGTGACGCCTGCGCCATCTGTCGGACGTATTTTCATACATTATACCGACCAGGTAAACTTAATTTTCCAATTAAGATTTTTACCTAATAATGACGCAAACCCTATAAATATTTATATATATTTTTAGCATTTGACATGCTTAGCACTATACATTAAACACAAAGTGAAAAATGTGAAATCGAAAATAACAGTCAGGAGCAGGATTTGAACCTGCATCTTCTGGATACCGTCCAGATGCTTTACCAATTCAGCCATCCTGACAATTGCTCCTGACTGCTAATTTCGATAACACATCATACTTAACGTCTTTGGGTGACGCCTGCGCCATCTGTCGGACGTATTTTCATACATTATACCGACCAGGTAAACTTAATTTTCCAATTAAGATTTTTACCTAATAATGACGCAAACCCTATAAATATTTATATATATTTTTAGCATTTGACATGCTTAGCACTATACATTAAACACAAAGTGAAAAATGTGAAATCGAAAATAACAGTCAGGAGCAGGATTTGAACCTGCATCTTCTGGATACCGTCCAGATGCTTTACCAATTCAGCCATCCTGACAATTGCTCCTGACTGCTAATTTCGATAACACATCATACTTAACGTCTTTGGGTGACGCCTGCGCCATCTGTCGGACGTATTTTCATACATTATACCGACCAGGTAAACTTAATTTTCCAATTAAGATTTTTACCTAATAATGACGCAAACCCTATAAATATTTATATATATTTTTAGCATTTGACATGCTTAGCACTATACATTAAACACAAAGTGAAAAATGTGAAATCGAAAATAACAGTCAGGAGCAGGATTTGAACCTGCATCTTCTGGATACCGTCCAGATGCTTTACCAATTCAGCCATCCTGACAATTGCTCCTCCAGAAGATGCAGGTTCAAATCCTGCTCCTGACTGTTATTTTCGATTTCACATTTTTCACTTTGTGTTTAATGTATAGTGCTAAGCATGTCAAATGCTAAAAATATATATAAATATTTATAGGGTTTGCGTCATTATTAGGTAAAAATCTTAATTGGAAAATTAAGTTTACCTGGTCGGTATAATGTATGAAAATACGTCCGACAGATGGCGCAGGCGTCACCCAAAGACGTTAAGTATGATGTGTTATCGAAATTAGCAGTCAGGAGCAATTGTCAGGATGGCTGAATTGGTAAAGCATCTGGACGGTATCCAGAAGATGCAGGTTCAAATCCTGCTCCTGACTGTTATTTTCGATTTCACATTTTTCACTTTGTGTTTAATGTATAGTGCTAAGCATGTCAAATGCTAAAAATATATATAAATATTTATAGGGTTTGCGTCATTATTAGGTAAAAATCTTAATTGGAAAATTAAGTTTACCTGGTCGGTATAATGTATGAAAATACGTCCGACAGATGGCGCAGGCGTCACCCAAAGACGTTAAGTATGATGTGTTATCGAAATTAGCAGTCAGGAGCAATTGTCAGGATGGCTGAATTGGTAAAGCATCTGGACGGTATCCAGAAGATGCAGGTTCAAATCCTGCTCCTGACTGTTATTTTCGATTTCACATTTTTCACTTTGTGTTTAATGTATAGTGCTAAGCATGTCAAATGCTAAAAATATATATAAATATTTATAGGGTTTGCGTCATTATTAGGTAAAAATCTTAATTGGAAAATTAAGTTTACCTGGTCGGTATAATGTATGAAAATACGTCCGACAGATGGCGCAGGCGTCACCCAAAGACGTTAAGTATGATGTGTTATCGAAATTAGCAGTCAGGAGCAATTGTCAGGATGGCTGAATTGGTAAAGCATCTGGACGGTATCCAGAAGATGCAGGTTCAAATCCTGCTCCTGACTGTTATTTTCGATTTCACATTTTTCACTTTGTGTTTAATGTATAGTGCTAAGCATGTCAAATGCTAAAAATATATATAAATATTTATAGGGTTTGCGTCATTATTAGGTAAAAATCTTAATTGGAAAATTATGTTTACCTGGTCGGTATAATGTATGAAAATACGTCCGACAGATGGCGCAGGCGTCACCCAAAGACGTTAAGTATGATGTGTTATCGAAATTAGCAGTCAGGAGCAATTGTCAGGATGGCTGAATTGGTAAAGCATCTGGACGGTATCCAGAAGATGCAGGTTCAAATCCTGCTCCTGACTGTTATTTTCGATTTCACATTTTTCACTTTGTGTTTATTTTGTAGTAATAAAATGATCATTACTTGACAAAGTAAGTACTACTCAAGACGAATCAAACGAGTATAAACTCGATAGGGTTGCGTAGTTTCATTACAGAGTTACTGTGGCCACCTTCCAGCTCCATCGTCAGACCCTGAATACCATCTAGAGACAAAGTACTCGTCAAGACAAATCATACGAGCCCAAACTCGATGGAGTTATGTCGTTTTATTACGGAGTTCCTATGGCTACCTTCTAGCTCCATCACCAGACCCTGGATACCATCTAAAGATAAAGTACTCGTCAAGACGTATCAAATGATTCCAAACTCGATGGTGTTGCGTTGTTTCATTACAGAGTTACTGTGGTCACCTTCCACCTCCATCATCAGACCCTGGATATCATCTATGCCTGAAGTTCTACTCAGGACATTTCAAACGAGCCCTAATTCGATGGAGTTGCGCCATTTAATTACAGAGTTTCGCATGGCCACCTTCCAGCTCCATCATCAGACCCTGGATACCATCTAAAGACAAAGTACTCATCAAGACGAACCAAACGTGTCCAAACTCGACGGGGTTGCGTCATTTCACTGTAGAGTTACTATGGCCATCTTCCAGCTTCATCATCATCCCCTGGATACCATCTAGACACAAAGTACTCGGCAAGACGAATCATAAGAGGCCAAACTCGATGGGGTTGCGCCGTTTCATTCTAGAGTTCCTATGTCCACCTTCCGCTCACCTTCACCACCTTCAGCTCCGTCATCAGATCAGCTCCATGTCATCATAATATTGCATTGTCACGTAATATACACATGCGCGTAAAATTTCAACTCAATCGGAAACTAGGAAGTTTGTCAAATTTAACTTGCAAGATTTGAACGGAACAAGTAGGTAAGGTACAATAAAAGCGTCGCCACGCTAACAACCGATTTTACCCTCCTTCCGCATTAGATGTTTCACATCAAAAAAGAAACAAATTCCAGCAAAGCGACATGGAAATTGGATATCGAAAAGATAGATGCAATAGACTTATTGGATAATCATGTAGTTAGTAATCTGAATATTAAATTGAAAGTGGCAGGTTTATTCCTAAATCTAAGTTCTGCATCTCACGATTTTAAGAATTTTAATAAAACGAAATCCCCTGTTACACGGAATCTCATATCTCACAATCGACATCGTATCGACTCGCTTGTGATTGGTAGAGAAACCGACGCTTGATGTCGCAACAATCCGTTGGCCAATCACGATGATCCCTCAACCAATCACAATGATCACGATACGATCGACATGTGAGATATGAGATTCAGTCTAACCCCCCAGAGTAGATATTGGACGATATGCCCACGCGACATACCGCGGGTTACAAAGCTATAAAAGTATTTTGCCAGAAAATTCACAAAATTGGAGAAAATCTCAGGATTTTCCAAAAGAAATCTAAAAAAAAGGCTTTATCTCCAGACTTTTAAACATTCTCTCTGGTACCCCCTTTTTTTTGGCTAAGGCGGGAAAAAATGTTCCTAACCGCACGCCCCGTCGTTCGGGGCAACGAACAGGGTAGTGTGGGGCCCTCACCCACTAAAGACACCCGCCGTGTGTCGTCTCTCCGCCTTTGTTGTCGGGCCACCGGAACCATATTACATTCCTTCAGTGGTTCTATCTGGTATCCCTAGTCCCATTGCACTATGAAAGTGAGGGAACATAAGGTGCACTCGTGTTTGCGCACACATCGTGCACTATAATATCTCCTGCGTACTTGGCTGTAGTTGTGTAGCTGTAGTTTTTGGTGATATATGCAGCCCTTCGCGAGATAAGTTATTATAAAAAAACTTACCCATTAAGTACAGTGAACTTAATAACTTCAGTAAGATATTTGTAACTCTTGGGCATTCGTCTTATGAAGCCGTTCTTCGCTGTGGAGTCGTAGCCGATTATCATCACGTTCAAGCTGTCCTCTCGGCCGGTAGGCACGGGTTTTTTTTCCACCAGCGAGCGGAAGCCGATCGCATAGCCGGCCCATTTCACTAATACAGATCTATAAAAAATATTGTATTGAAGTTATCGTTAGTTTGCCACATCTTTATATACATAGTCTTGCCACAAATATTGCTACAAAGAAAATATCTTCATTTTCTATTGCATAAAACATTTATTAGTAAAGCGTGGGTTAGCTTATACATTAATTGAATAGCACTAAAAATGTGCAGCCATTTCAAAATGATCTCCATCAGCTTTAATACAACCCTAAGAGAGACCCTAAGATTTAAGGCCAGTTATCAATTAATAATAAATAAATAAATATTCACGGACAAAGTACAAATTTATTTGTGAATGAGGAAAAAGAGATTTTTAGTACGAGTGGGAAACGAACCCGCGCCCTTCTAATCCGGGGAAGTGCTCTAAGCCACTGAGCTACCGTGCCGACCTTTTGGTTATCCCAATTTCCTCATCACATTTCTTCTTCTTAGTCTTTACGACCAACGCCATCTATCGGAATGCATTTACATGAATTAATCCAATATAGTAAGTTTAATTTTGCAATTAAAATTTATACTATTTGATGGCGCAATAAACTTTTTTGATATATATTTTTTAGCATGCTCATGGGCATGACATGCTCAGCTACTTTTAAAGTACAGTAGCTCAGTGGCTTAGAGCACTTCCCTGGATTGGAAGGGACGTGGGTTCGATTCCCGCTCGTACTAAAAATCTCTTTTTCCTCCTTCATATTTGTACTTTAAAAGTAGCTGAGCATGTCACGCCTAAAGCATGTAAAGCTTGTCTTGCGCCTGCACTTTATCCTGTCGTGCCGGAACGCCGGCGCCGTCCTATCGAACTATGAGAGCAACAGAAAGGCCACTTCTGTTTGTGTACACACTCGTTTACTATAATATCTCCTGCGAACACGGCCAGTGTCTCTTGCAAGCCACAGTGACCGACATTCGGTCAGCAGATCATTTATCTAAAACATCATCCATCATCCATCCATCAGCCTTTCAACGTCCACTGATGGACATAGGCCTCCCAAAGAGAACGCCACAACGAGCGGTCCCGTCATGGGGGATAATTTCGTAATCGCCACGCTTGGCAGGCGGGTTGGCGATCGCAGTGGATGTTGTTAATACTCGAGGGAGTGCTTCTGCCCTCTCTCCCGGTATTCCCTCCAGTCGGCTCTTACGACTCCCGTGGGTAGAGAGGGGTGGGACAGTTCTAAAGCCGGCCCCACACGGCCACATCTAAAATATACAGGGCCTTAAACCACCCTCGCTGAACTAGCACTACAACTAATTAAAAATAACAACTTACTCCTTTCTCCTAACGCCTGTACATACAATCTTTACATGATCACTGTCTGTCAGAATATAAGCATCACCGTCGAGGACCGTCGTCTTGGGTCCTATGTAGTATTTGTTGTCGCTCTCGTATATAATATCACTGTATAAACACTTTATGCGATATGTTTCCCTTAATACTTCAGGCACCACTTTGCACACAGAGTGCTAAAAAAAAAACAACTTCTATAGTCTATTTTTTCATGGTTGTCTTTTTTGGTAAACAAATATAGCGTTAATAATACGCATCTCATCATCAGTAGCCCGCTTCAGATGTTCAGTGCGTCCAAGAACTCCTTCCACACGGGTACGCTGCACAGCAACAACGACCGGACCATCCCCAAGTAAAGCCATCAGCACTCGTATTGGGTTCGCACATATTCCGCAAAAGTCGTTCAAGTGAAAACAACGGGCAAGGACGCTGCGCTGATGAGCCTTGGGGACAGTTGGCAGAAGTGCTTGCGAAAGCGCCACTGCCCGTCGGGCATTAAACCCAGATCATTAACTTATGACCGTAGAAATAAATAGCGTTGATAATAATATTTTTCTAGGAAGCTGGCAGAATATTGAAGAATTCTGGTCATGAAATCTATCCCTCAGGACTAGGGTAGAGACCAATAAAACGCATCTGTACTGTCACGTATAATGACCAACAACGGACTTGACTTACCCTGGCATAATCATCACCCTCGCCCTTATTATACAGCAATCCTTAAACTAAATAACATTACAGTAAACATTAACCTAAACAATATAGATACTTTTTTGACTGGTGGTAGGGCTGGGTACCAAGTGGGAGTTCTCACTTGGTATCCGGTCCGAGCGGGTTGGTACCACCATCTCCCGTGTGACCGGCTATGAAGCACATCGTTGCATTTTGGCTGTAGCAGGAGATAGCCGTTTATATTTTATTTCATCTGTGAAATGAATTGGTGAGCAGCGTCTTGACAATACTCTCGGTATAGTCGAGTCTATGGGCGACGGTTACCATTTACCATCAGATGGACCGTGGCTCGGCTGCAACTACATGCAATAAAAAAAAAGAAAAACTTAATTACTAATTTACATAAATATTATAATCGATTTTTAACCTAACAACGGGTTTACGTATTCGTTTTGTGTAGTGACTCCCGGACGCTACGGGTCGTGGCGGTTCCTGGTTGACAGGTGGTTGTAGCGAGGGCCGGACACTCGATTGAGGGTTGGAGAGTAAAACAGTTTCATTACATTCATTATCAAGTCCACCATCTATTGAATGTCCTGTATCCGCTGCTCCAGGACCGATAACGCCATCCGATTGTGGCACGACATTCTCACCCTTGATTGGTGATGTCTCCCCCGAACAGGTAACATCTGATAACCGGTATCTACGCCGTATTTGATCTACGTGCCTCTCAATCAGTCGACCGTTACCACTATCCACCATATACCTACGTGAACCTTCTATCTCGATTGTCGTATTCTCTTGCCCACACGGTATCTCCTCGGCTTAAGTGTCGAGAAATACACCCGCGTAGTCCGGCGACAAGCCGATTGACTTGTCAGTGCTGTACTTCAGAGACCCTATTTTCTATTGCTCGTTGACTACGTAACAAATCCAAACGTGAACGAAGCGTGTGGCTCCGAAGCATATTCGCGGGTGTCTCGCCTGTTGTATAAACACGAAAACACACCGTTGTGCTTCATGGCCGGTCACACAGAAGATGGTGGTGCCAACGGGGCCCGATAGCAAAGTGAGTACTACCACTTGGTAGCCAGCCCTACCGCCAGTAATGCAATGGGTGATAATTGCTTATTTTCCTTAGTCGCTTCGTACGACCCTCGTGGCAAAAAATGGGGTGGTGACACATGTATTCTTAATCCAGATATTAATTGCCCTCTTTAAAGAAATAACACATTGTTACTACTAATTTACGACAGGAGTCTTCGACTCTGTATAACTTCCCAGAACACAAGGTGTGAAAATGTGAAATTGAAAATTAGTCACGTGCAGTATTTGACGGTTTCTCCTGGAAAGGCGTGCTTAAAAATATACATGAAAATATCAAATTACTTGTAGAATTTTATAAATTCGAACCCGAGAAAAAGAAGACTAAAGAAGCCTCTTTAGTGGGTGCAGGCCCCACACTACCCTGTTCATTGCCCCGAATGACGGGGTGTGCGGTTAGGAACATTTTTCTTCTTAACTATTAAGTTAGTTGAAAGTGCTAAGCTATGTTATTTAAATTACATACTGTTACTTCCTGTTAATTACTCATCTCAATGTATATTTTAAATATGTAGTTATAGGTCCATAACGGTCAGAATCATTCTCTCTCAGAATAAAGAATGGTCTCAACGAATAGGTTATAGATAAACGGTTACTTTTCGAATTTGTAATCTGTTTCTGTTTGTAAACTAGTTATTTGAATTATCGACAGGTACTTACGTAGCATTTTACCCAGTCCCGTCCATCACAGACGACTTTTGGCAGCTCCTCGTCAAACTGCGTCACTTCTTTGGCATACGGGTCCAATTGTGGGATTACACACCCAGACCCTTTGTCCTCTTTGAGGGCCTGCTCCAACCTACTCTCGATATATCTGTGTTATTAATGTGTGTTAATACCCTCTGATATTTACGCGAGTGATACCAGGAAACTATTTTTACGGAATCGCATCATCATCTTTTCCATTTGTGGAGTCAGGCTGATTGACTGAATTCGTAACGACGACGTAAGAGACCGAGTAAGTAGGTATGAAAGAAAGTATTGGTGTAAAGATGCGAAAGGGAATGCTCCGATGGTTCGGACATGTCGAGAATGCCGGACGTGCGACTGTTTAAGAAGATATACAATGCGAAAGTGGAAGTATGTAGGTACAGGGAGACCGAGACTCACCTACCTAGACCAAATCGGTCATGTATTAAAGAATGGTGGAGTCAGGAGTCTCCGAAAGCGGCGAGCGTGTATGAAGAGAATTATGAATGTTGAGGAAGCGAGAGATGTATGCAAGAATAGAGCCTTTTGGCACCGTTCTCCCTGCCTACCCCGCAAGGGAAATGGCATGATGATAAGTAAGTAAGTATCGTTCCAGCGTTATCTCAACCTTTGTTAGGGTTAGTTTCTGATTTGTTTGGTGTCAGATCCAGCAGTATCGTGTAAGCGACTGCCTTCCGGACCACCACGACCCAACTAGGGTGACAACTGACTACCTCTGAACAAGACTGAGGTCTCATTGTATATTGACGCATCTGACAACCTGTAACAACTGCCAGGATGTCATTTAAGAGCTGGGACCCACTGACTTTTCATAAATGGCTTTCAAAGCACAGATGAAGCCAGGTGTTTACAAATAGGTGTCACGTTTTGGTCACCATCAATGTTGGCCAAGCAAAAGTTGCTTGACATTGCCGATCTTTCGAGCGACAAGTGCACAATTAGGCTACAACCTCATCTACTTTTACGGAATCTATTATGTATTGAGATGGGATAGTCGGATGATTTCGAGCATCATGGATAAACACAAAGTCTGACAATGTGAAATCGAAAATAACAGTCACGAGCAGGATCCAGTTCAGGATCAGGTGACTGTTATTTTCGATTTCACATTTTCACACTTTGTGTTTATTTATATGGCTAAAGCATCTCAAATGCTAAAAACGTATATAAAAATATTTAAATAGAGCATCATGGATTAAAAATGTGAGCAGTGTCGGCAGCTACGTCGCATTACTTGACCATACCCACCATTGCCGTGTGGGGCCGGCACCAAGAATAGCTCCACCCCCTATAGTCTCTTCCTATGGGAGTCGTAAAAGCCGACTAAGGGATTACCGGGAGACCGGGCAGCAGCGTTCCCCTGTGTACTAAAAACATCCACTGCGATCGCCAACCCGCCTGCCAAGCGTGGCGATTATGGTAAAACCCCCATCTTGGGGAGGCCTATGTCCAGCAGTGTACGTTGAAAGGCTGATGGATGGATGGATGGATGGATGACCCATTCGCTGGAAAATGTTTGGTTCTCGCATCAGGGGCAGTGCAGTGGACTAAGCAGTGATCGGATAATCCCAAAGGAGCACCAACCACCACCCCGTAACCGTGTGGATTTGTAGTTAGCATAAGGTCCAACAAGGAGGGCTGATGATCCTCAATATCTGGGATACTGGTAGGTTGTGTTACCAGTAGAGAGAGACCTTAGGCCGAAGCCATATTAAATAGTTGCCGACCCGGGAGGTCAGTGGTCCGGAACTCCAGTCACTCTACATGTTATATACGCCGAATTCTGTGAAAGAGTGGTACCTACTTAGAAAGGAGTGGTATATCTACACAGCACGATATCCACTACCTATCTATAGAGCATATATCTCTACAAGTATCTTCGCCATAATTACTAGGGATGCTAATCTACGATCGATTAATCGAAAAATCGATTTATTTTTGGATCGATAGAAAGCAATGATTTGTATGGCGGAGACAAACGATTTTCATAGCTTACGCTGGCTAAACGCACAAAAGATTTATCGATAGGTTGTCCGTGTGCTGATGGACTAACAATACAAGTGTCATCACCCCATTCTTTCCCACGGGTGTCGTACAAGACGACTAAGGGAAGTAATTATCACCCATTGCATTACTGGTGGTAGGGCTGGGTACCACGCGGGAGTATTCACTTGCTATCGGGCCCGAGCGGGTTAGTACCACCATCTCCTGTGTGCAAATTGGTGTTTAGGTTGGAGCAGCTTTCATTTCATATCTGTGAAATGAAATGGTGAGCAGTGGCTTGACAATACTCTCGGTATAGTTGAGTCCATGAGCGACGGTTACCATTTACTATCAGGTTGGCCGTGGCTCATGCGAGCCACCATAGGCAATAAAAAAAAAAGATCTTCAACAATCATGGATATTTTTTTCATTAAGGAGTTATAATGTAACGGAGACGGTATAGTACTGTCTTAGATGGTTCTCGTCTTTAGTAAGCTAAGCTACAGTATATTCTAGGATAGAATATCAAATAACATAATTGAAAACTTTACCTTCTTGTCAGATCTAGATTCAGCTTCTCCTGAAGAGAGTCGTGCAAGCTGATGTAATACGCTAAATATAAAACAATGATGATGAACATGATGATTTAATTTCTCCTCGAACGGTACAACCTCTTCACCATTACTGTTATCTGAAAGTAGAGGCAGCTGCGTTAGTCTGTACAACGCCATTGAACGATAGGTAGTGAGTTTAACAAACTTGCTCTCTTCCTGAATCGTGAAAACGATATTCGCTTGCAGATTCGAAGTTAGGCGAATACAAGAGTGTAAAGGCATTTAGAAATTTTTATATATATTTTTAGCATTAGACATACTTAGCCATATACATTAAACACAAAGTGGAAAATGTGAAATCGAAAATAACAGTCACGAGCAGGATCCTGCTAAGCATGTCAAATGCTAAAAATACATATAAAAATTTCTAAATATTTATAGGGCTGCGTCATTATTAGGTAAAATCTTAATTGTAAAATTAAGTTTACCTGGTCGGTATAATGTATGTAAATACCTCCGACAGATGGCGCAGGACAGATGGCATCACCCAGGACGTTAAGTGTGAATGTGTTATCGAAATTAGCAGTCAAGAGCAGTTATCACGATTGCTGAATTAGTAAAGCATCTGGACGGTATCCAGGAGATGCAGGTTCGTATCCTGCTCGTGATTGTTATTTTCGATTTCACATTTTCCACTTTGTGTTTAATGTAAAGGCACTTTACTTCATGCAACTCCGCCTCTCCTCGGGCGAGTTTCGATGATTGTCGGTTTTGTTTCATGTAGTGTAAAGCTTACATTACTCCCAAAGTTATCTCGACGAAGGGTTCAGTGTTCGTCGAAGTTGTACGCAGTCTAAAGTACGTAACAACACACTATGATTCGCGAGAAGCTCAGTGACAAGCACTCAGGGACACTTCAAGTCTTTTAGCTCTAAGCCAAAAACGAACAACACTCGGAAGTTACCCGAGGATAAGCGAGGTTGTACGAAGCGAAGCAAAGTGCCTCTCTTCACTGTCTTATTCGCCTAACTTCACGAGTAGCGTAGATTTAAAAGCGTGTCATGAACTAATTCAATAATTTTCAAAAAGACTAGTTAATCAAATATTCTGCAAAAAACTAAAATTAACATCATACATACATGATTCATTATTCTTCTCAAACAAATAACCTATAACTTAAGTAGATACCTTTCAAAATGGTGGTCATTGTGATTTTGTTTGGCATGCGATGACATCTCAAGGATTCATGCGCTACATTCAGTAGGTATCATAAAAGACAGAAGAGCCAACAGACTCAACGATCAAATTCTACTAATAAATTTATGTATTTAAATACAGAAATGGATTATGTTTTAGAACCGAACATTACCGATAATACACGAGTCAATGACATGTCATTAAAACATCACGCGAATGTATGTGCACATAACCTCGCCTTCATCTATCTACTATTAAAAATTCCACCTCTTACCAAATCCAAACCATGTCACTACGTGAGCATCCCAAAGGCCCACTTCGCTAATATTGAAGAATCCAGTGAAGAAAATTACATATTAAATAAATACCTATATACAGTACTGTCTGCCTCTGAATACTGACTAGAGTAGTAGCAGATTAATGACTGAATAACTCTTGTTTAATATTATAAAGAATAATATACATATTATATGTACATCTAGAATTGTTATAATTTCTTTAACGGATATGCATCAGGGCTGACCACAATGAAGTTAAAATGAATGCGAATAAATGTTCCTGCTTCTTTTTTTATTGCATCTGGTGGCAGACGAGCCGCGGGCCGCCTGATGGTAAATGATACCAACGCTCATGGACCAATAATAAGACAATATATAAGATATATATATAAGACAATATACCGGGAATATTATCAAGCCACTGCACACCATTTCATATCACAGATATGAAATGAAAAATTAACGGTTATCTCCTACTACAACCAAAACACACCGATGTTCTTCATGGCCGACGAGCGATGGTGGTAGCAACCTGCTCAGGTCCGATAGCAAGTGAGTACTCCTACTTGGTACCCAACCCTACCAACAGTAATGCAATGGGTGAACAACTGCTTTCTTCTCTTAGTTGCCTCGTATGACACCCGTGTATAATGACATAAAACCACTCCTACAATAACGCTAAAATATTTCCATCATTCCTACAACTTACCAGATAACCAGATATAATTATTACTAGCCTTAAAAACTAGTTTTTAGGTTGTGTCTCAGGTTCTCGATATAGTAGCGGGATAAAATGTATACCAGTTGTTAAGTCTAATCGAGATCTATCAAATGCAAAAAAATTGCATCAAAATCTGTTCAGTAGTTTTTGTGTTATGCGCGAACAAACAAACAGATAAACAGACAAAAAATCTAAAAAAAATTGTTTTGTGTTCAGACACGCCTATATAGCCTAATACAGTATTTTTTTCTTAAATATCTTAAATGTACAGACACAGCTCTGTTACAAATTTATAATAGTATTAAAAGTTGATATAATTTAATACATTTTATCAACTTTTTTTAGACGGGATAAAAATGTACCGCACACCTCACTGTCCGGGGAGACAGCGACGTAGTGTTTCACCCACTAAAACCCGCCGTGGTACTCGGCGGACCACTGGTACCGCGTATATTCTCTTCCAAGCCCCATCAGGATCCTTCTTTGAGTGACGTCGAAAACGGCATCAAAAATATCATGAGTGTTAAAAATAGTGTTTTTTCATAATATGTGTGTGTATATATTATTTTACAAGTGCAATATATGATAAATAGACATTTTAAGTTTGAAGAATCAGTTGTTCTGCATGAAATGAGAGTAGTACCCACCTCAACGCTTCGCTTATGAGGCGTGCAATATGATTGAAGGATTTTGTTGGCCAAGTAAAAGCTCATAGTCATCACCTCTGCATATAGTCTCGAAGAAGAAAGATGTCATCAGAGTATGTGGTGACTATCGGCACAGTATTATTTAATATAGACAAGATTTTAATAAGATTGTAACCATTGAGTTATATTATTATGTTAACTATTTTTACTGCACTTGTTATAGAACTGATTCCCATGGTACAGCTCACGCTAGTTTGGGAATAAGGGCTTGCACGCTTATTGTAAATACCTTTGTTATATTAAAGATTATTATTATTATTCTTACCTACTTACTTATCATAACGCCATCTTCCTTGCGGAGTAGGCAGAGAGAACAGAGTTCCAAAAGGCTCTATTCTTGCATACATCTCACGCTTCCTCAACATTCATAATTCTTTTCATACACACTCGCCGGTTTTGGAGACTCCTGACTCCACCTTCCTTCAATATATAATTGATTTGGTCTAGGTAGTTCAATCTCGGTCTCCCCCGTACCTACATCCTTCCACTTTCGCATTGTATATCTTCTTAACCAGTTGCTCGTACGGCATTCTTTCCGAATATCTGAACCGTCGGAACATTCCCTTTTGCATCTTTACACCAATACTCTCTCTCATACCTACTCAGTCAGCCTCATTTCACAGATTCACCGCACTGCATTGATTTTATTCTTATGCTCCTTTTTGCATACACAACTATCGCTTCCTTATAATAATGTTGGGAAAAGCACTCCGTTGTGTATTGCGCCTCACGTGTGTATATTGATTCGTCATCGACGTAAATTATTAATAACAATGTGAAAATTAACAATTTTTTAATTCTGCCGACGGGAATCCATTCTAAAGCCTTTGAATAATGGCTCTACGAACGGAAAAAAATATGAGATTTGTAATATAACAATAATCGCACTTGCAATGTTAACATTCAAGCTACATGAAATTGTTAATTAACTAATGTATAACTTATTGAAGAATCGCTATAAAAAAAATTGATTGGTGGATTATTATTCGTTGATCTATCCTGTAAGTTCCTGAATGCTCTCAAATTAAAATTTTAATGTTTAAATAATATTTTTTGTTGAAGTGCTCGAAAGGGGCGTGGCTTGCGCAAACCCGAGTACCCGTTTTCGGACGTATTTTCAGCCCTTAGTAAAAATTGTAAATATTCGTCCTACAGTTTCGGGAGTTGGGATTTTTTTTAGAAATTTTCTTCTCTTTTTGTATCTTTTTATAGATTTGAAATATCTTATATAAGCAAAAAACCAAACCCCCTTTTTTTTAGTTAATTTTTATAACTGTAATTTTTTCAAAAACTTTCTACATGCGTGACACCTCAACCACATTTTTAGGAGCCGGCGAAAAAATGTTGGCCTAAAAGGTACTTGTTGACTAGACTAAACTAAAATATCATTTTTTAAACATTTTTGCCTCGGTGGTGTAGCGGTAGTGTATGCGACTGCTAATCATGAACTGTCTTGGGTTCGATCCCCGGGTCGGGCAATGTTATTGAGTGTTTCCTAAAAAAAAAATTTCAGTAGCAGCCCGGAGTTTGGAAATGTGCCCTGTAGACGTCAATAGGCTCGCCCCCTATTACGTGGGACTTAAACATAGCTGGCGAGTCGTGGGTGTGTAATACACCTCTGCCTACCCCTTCGGGGAATACAGGCGTGATGCTATTTTTTTTTTTAACTTTTTGATCTGCATTTTAGAACTTGACATGCTCAGCTACTTTAAAGTACTAATTATTTGTGAATGTGGAAAAAGAGAACTTTAGTGCGACCTGGAAACAAACCTGCGTCCCTTACAATCCGGGGAAGCACTATCGCAAGTCTCAATACATGAGCCATGAGTTGATTTTTATGCTATCCCGACGTTTCGAATACTTTACAGCATTCATGATCACGGGTGGACTTAGATGGTAGATGTCCAAAGCTGATATGTGGTTTCAACGGTTTCATCTACCCACAGTAATATAATGTTACAAATTTTTGGTTTATATATTTCAACCCACATAATATTCGTTTAGAAACACAATTAAAAATATCTACTCTAAGTCTTTTGCACATGCTAAGTACAAGACGGACTTAATGCCTTAGGCATTCTCTACCAGTCTACCTGATGAGGAGCAGAAATGTAGTGGTAGGTGCATTTAAAAATAATACTACTATAATATATATTATATAATATAAGAGGTGATCCATTTCGAGGTTCCCTACTTTTTAAAGAAAAAAAAACAGAGAATTCAAATTTAATGGAGAATGTTTATTATCATTTGAAAGAACATTCTTTGGCATTTATTTTTGAAGATTATGTCTATCAAATGTTGGCCGTTGCTACGTCGCAGATGGTCCATCCGTTGAGTCCAATTTTCGATGACTCGTTCGAGCATTTCGACTGGTAACTGGCGAATGACACGCGTGATGTTTTCCTCCAAGGCCTGAATCGAAGCGGGTTTGTCCGCATAAACTTTAGACTTTACATATCCCCACAGGAAAAAGTCTAACGGTGTGATATCACACGATCTTGGTGGCCAATCGAACGGCCCAAAACGAGGCGTTCTTTTTTTTAAACATTTTGATGTATATTTTAGCTCTTGACATGCTCCGCTACTCTTAAAGTACAAATCATAATTTGTGAATAAGGAAAAAGAGTATTTTAGTACAGGCGGGAATCAAACCTACGTCCCTTCCTATCCGGGGAAGTGCTCTAATCCACTGAGCTACAGTACTATCGTTTAGACATACGCAATCTCTAAACAAAAATCACGTCATCAAATAGTATGAATTTTAATTGCAAAATTAAACTTACTATATTGGATGCATGTAAATGCGTTCCGATAGAGGGCGTTGGTCGTTAAGACAAATGTGATAAGGAGATTGGGTATGTCTAAAAGATAGTACTGTAGCTCAGTGGATTGGAGCACTTCCCCGGATAGGAAGGGACGCAGCTTCGATTCCCGCCTATACTAAAATACACTTTTTCCTTATTCACAAATTATGATTTATCCTTTAACAACGGGAGAGACTGGCGAACCCATGGCCACTCCATCCACTTGCTTGTAGAAGCCATCATTACACATAATGTAGCCAGATGTGAGGCAGTACTTTAACAGTTCAGCGTATTCCATAGGTATGTTGTTCTCTGATAGCTTCTTAGATACAATTCTGATGCAGTCTTCCATAGGTAGGCAGGTAAAAAGTCACTGGACATCAAAACTTAACATAGTTTCATTGTTAGCAAGATGAAGGTGTTTAATCTCACTTACAAAATGGTATGAGTCTTTTATGAACGCATCTGTGTGTCCTCGGAGCTGTGAGAGAACTATTGCCAGTAACTGAGCGACTTTATAAGTAGGTGAGTCGATCTGGCTTACAAAAGGTCGTAGTGGTGCGTTCGGTTTGTGTATCTTAGGCAACCCATACAATTTAGGTGGTTTTGCACAAGGTGGTACTAGGGTTTTTACGTCTAGATTCAATGCTTCAGAGTGCTGGTTGAGTAACTTTTTCATATTATTTAGTGTAGAAGTTGGTCGGATCAGTTTTAACCTTTTCATAAGTAGACTTATCCGATAAAAGGTGTTCAATTTTGGCATTATAATCTGACGTGTCCATCACCACAGTAGCGTTACC
The DNA here is from genome assembly GCA_948253155.1 of Leucoma salicis. Lineage (NCBI taxonomy): Eukaryota > Metazoa > Arthropoda > Insecta > Lepidoptera > Erebidae > Leucoma > Leucoma salicis. Next base: position 2,172,094 of record OX411830.1, on the reverse strand, counting down.
CTTATCTGCGCGCAGGATGACGATGTCTGGTCTGTTGCGTAGGTTCTTCAACGCCAAATATTGTGATTTGGACAAATTTGGTTTCGGCCGTTTACTTCGACGTAACAGTGAAGATACGTCTTGACGAATAGCCTCCATGTCGTCCGGTTTCATAACATTTTTGGCCAGCACGTTCTCAACAGCACAGATAATTTCCTCATAGGGGATTCGGTTTGGCGCTACAGCAAAATTTAAACCTTTATTTAGTACCTGAAATGAAGATTCATCTAACGATTGTTTTGACAAATTTATGACAGCTAGATTTGGATCTGCGTAAGAGTCTATGGTTGACGGGCGCGTTTCCACAGTTGCTAAGTGGCGTTCCGGTAAAATCATTTGATTTTTGCAACAGTTTTTCAAATTTGATAAGGTGTTTATTTTTGCATTCATTATACCTATGTGTTTCGCGCTTGTTTAAGTTTTCAATGCAATTTTTGAAATCAGCCGTCGTCAAAACAATCTTAATTTTATTAGATATTGTCTCAATCTGTTGGTTAATCGCCGTTTTTACCACCGCGGACGATGTCACGGGTTGCAGTGGCAATATAAAAAGACGCATGTCCGTGTGGTGACGGACTTTCCCACGGGCGTCATACGAGGCAACTACGGGAAGTAAGCAATTATCACCCATTGCATTACTGGTGGTAGGGCTGGGTACCAAGTAGGAGTACTCACTTGCTCTCGGGCCCGAGCTGGTCGGTATCGGAAGATAGCCGTTTATTCTTTCATGTCATATCTGTGAAATGAAATGGTGAACAACGGCTTGACAATACTTCCGGTATAGTTGAGCGACGGTTACCATTTATAATTACTTCGGAAAATCCAAAACTGCACGCCTCATAGTCTTAATTTTTCACAATAAAATTGATTATTTGATAAGTAACTAATAATGTTTTGGTCTTACTAAGCAGTTTGCGATAAGTCACATAGAGAACGCTAATTTCAAAAAGTACCAATAAATTTGGTTCTCATGTCTTATACCATCTAGCGTTAGTTTTAAGAAGTATTACTATATTGGTCTATAGAAGTAGTTCTCACGAAATAAGGTATAGCGCTGGTTTTAGTGTACCACTGTACATCGAGTCAAGCGTAAATATATCACTATTTTTTTGTTTATTTAGTAACAATTAAACCACATCGAATCAAACCGTGAAAAGTGATAGGCCTCTATTCGTAATTATACTGAAACGTAAGAGAAAAAAAAAGACTCGACTAGTAAAGTATTTCGGTCGTTATTGTGTTAATATACATTACCTGCAACACACGGACGTCCAAGACATAACTTTTTAAAACAGTTTTTTAACTAGTTTAAATAACAAAAATGACATCAAAAATATCATGAGTGTCGAAAATAGTGGTTTTTCTTGATATGTGTGTGTTTATTATTTTACAAGTGCAATATATGATAGAGACATTTTAAGTATGAAAAATCAGTCGTTCTGCATGAAACGAGAGTAGTACTCACCTCAACGTTTCGCTTATGTGGCGTGCAAAAGCAGTACAACATTTTATTTGGAGGCATTTTAACTTCATTGTGTTCAGCCCTGATGCATATCCGTTCAAGAAATTATAACAATTCTAGATGTACCATAAACATATAATATGTATATTATTCTGTATAATATTAAACAAAAGATATTCAGTAATTAATCTGCTACTACTCTAGTCAGTATTCAAAGGCAGGCCTCAAGATGCAGTAATGTAATAGGTATTTATTTAATATGTAATTTTCTTCAGGGGATTCTTCAATATTAGCGACGTGGGCACCTCTAGGACATCTTTAGGATTTGGTAAGAAGTGGATTTTTTTATTTGTGAGGTGCACGATCTGCATCTCATTGACGTAGTGCACGGCTCGTGTATTTTCGGTAATGTTCGGTTCTAAAAAAAAATCAATTTCTGTATTTAAATACACAAATGCATGTATATGTATATACATAGCCGTGTGGGGCCGGCTTTAGAATTGTCCCACGCCTCTCTACCCACGGGAGTCGTAAGAGCCGACTGAGGGAATACCGGGGGGGTGGGCAGCAGCACTCCCTCGAGTATTAACAACATCCACTGCGATCGCCAACCCGCCTGCCAAGCGTGGCGATTACGGCATTATCCGCCATGACGGGATCGCTCGTTGTGGCGTTCTCTTGGGGAGGCCTATGTCCAGTAGTGAACGTTGAAAGGCTGATGGATGGATGGATGGATACATAGAGATAGATAATGCCGTGTGGGAGCCGGCTTTAGAATTGTCCCACCCCTCTCCACCCATGGGAGTCCTAAGAGCTACTGAGGGAAAACCGGGGGAGTGGGCAGCAGCACTCCTTCGAGTTTTAACAACATTTACTGCGATCGCCAACCCGCCTGCCAAGCGTGGCGATTACGGCACTATCCCCCATTCTTGGGAAGGCCTATGTCCAGCAGTGGACTTTAAAAGGCTGATGGATGGATGGATGGGATGTACATATACGTAATAATGTTTGACCATTGAGTCTGTCTCTTTTGTCTTTTGAGATACTGAATGTAGCGCATAAATCCTTGAGATGTCACCCCATGCCAAGCATAATCAATCACAATCAACCCATATTATAAAATTGTCAGATAGGCTAAGCTCAGCGGCATATGCAGTAAAAAAAAATAGATTATTGACTGATGTTGAAACGGCTAGAATAGTTTATTTCAGTTATTTTCATAGTATTATGTCCTATGGCATACTGCTATGGGGATGTTCCGCCGATTTAAATTCTATATTTGTACTTCAGAAAAGGGCTGTTCGTGCAATCTATAATCTGGGCCCGAGAGTTTCCCTTAGACAGAAATTCAAAGAAATAAATATTCTAACTGTTGTGTCTCAATTTATATATGAAAATCTGTTGTATGTCAAGAAAAACATCGGAAGCTTTGATAAGTATAGGGACGTTCATCACATTAATACTAGGAACAAAGGCAATCTTATTGCACACAGGACTCGTCTCCACAGAATTAGTAGATCTTTTATGGAGCAATGTATATGCTTTTACAATAAGATTCCTGAAAATTTCCGAAATTTGCCACTAAATAAGTTTAAGAAAGCCATACAAATTTGACTTTGTAATCAAGGTTCACTGTTTCGGATTATCTTGAAGATAAAACAAAATGGGCTTGAGCTGCTCCTCATTAATTAATTAATATCCTCATTCATTAAATTGTGATAAATTGACAATTTAAAAAAGTGGCCCATGAGTTTCTTGCCGGGTTCTTCTCATGCAAGGCGTTACTTCGGAATCCGGCCGCTTGTGGCTATTGCAATAGTAATAGCCACTTTGTTATTGCGGATGCACTCGCCTCAGGCGCTCGTGTTAATTATTAGTGTATTCTTGACGATTGTAAGTACTATTTAATAGGCCTATGAAAAAAAGATATTTTTGAATTTAAATGACCACCATTTTGAACGGTATTTTACTTAAAACATAAACATAGCATCACGCCTGTATCCTCGAAGGGGTAGGCAGAGGTGTATTACACACCCACGATTCGACAGCTATGTTTAAGTCCCACTACTGTACTGGGCACATTTCCAAACACCGGGCTGCGACTGAAAACTTTTTCTTTTTACGAAAAAGCTCAATAACACTGCTCGACCCGGGGGTCGAACCCGAGACCTCATGATCAGCAGTCGCACGTAATACTACTAAAAAACCGAGGCAGTTATCTAATTAAGCTATAGACACTTTGCTTCGCTTCGTACAACCTCACTTATCCCCTGGCGACTTTTTATTTTTTTTATTGCCAACGGTGGCAGACGAGCAAACGGCCCACCTGATGGTAAGTGGTAACCGTCGCTCATGGACTTTGGCAACACCAGGGGTACAGCCAAGCCGCCGCCTACCGTGAGTAAAGTGCTCTTCTCAAACCTCGTTTAAAGAGGGACATATCGTAGCGCTGGGGGAACACCGCAGCAGGAAGATCATTCCAGAGCCTACACGCATGTGGTAGAAAAGAGCGCTGGGAACGAACCGTCTTGGATGAGATCGTTTCCAGGTGGTGTGGATGAACCCTACTACGATGTCTCGTGGTCCGGTGGTAAAAAGGGGATGTTGGTACCACCTCAAACAGTTCCTCAGAGCACTCTCCATTGAAGAGTCGATAGAGCACACAAAGAGACCCAAAGTCTCTCCGCTGCCCCAGCGACTCCAGTTCATCCGTGAGATTGGGATCGTCGACAATTTGAACAGCACGCCTTTGCAGGGAGTCAAGTGGGTCGAGTTGGTATTTTGGTGCGCCTGCCCAGAGATGTGAGCAGTACTCCACGTGCAGCCGGACTTGTGCCTTATTAAGTGCAAGCCTCTGCCTCGGTGTGAAGTACCGCTTGGCTCTGTTCAGGACGCCCAGTTTTTTGCTTGCCAATTTGGCTTTGTCCTCCAAATGACTCCCGAATTGGACTTTGCTTGAAATATTGATGCCGAGGATATCAATACTATCGGAGAGAGAGTTACTCCTTGGACCTGTGGCGCCACGACAAATGCGTCCTTCTTTGCAGTGAACGCGTAAAACCTGTATCTTCGTAAGGTTGAATTGTACCAAGTTCTTTTCTCCCCATTCCGAGGCCCGCCCTAGAGAGCTCTCGATTTCAGACACAAGTTGTGCCCGTCTCTCCTCCAGCATGTTCCGAAGAACTTTCTGATGGTCGGCATATCGCGCATCACCCGTACTGTCATCCGCATAGCAACGCATATTCTCTATCGAGAGCATGTCATTGATGTACAGGATGAACAGCGTCGGGGAGAGCACCGAGCCTTGTGGTACGCCAGCATTAACCTCCATGGTATTGGAGCAGCAGCCGTCTACTACGACTTTGATGCTCCGACCCCGCAGGAAGCTGGCGATCCATTTGCAGAGTCCCTCGGGGATTCCATAAGATGGTAGCTTCGACAGAAGGGCCCTATGCCAGACCCTATCGAACGCCTTCGCGATGTCCAGGCTAACTGCTAGCGCCTCACCCCCACTCTCCAAGGCCTCAGCCCAACGCAAGAAGATCACCAGCGGACCGACCGTGACGGAAGCCATATTGGCGGTCACTGATCAGCTGGTGATCCTCTAGGTACTGCAGGAGCCGGCGGTTAATAACCTTCTCCAAGACCTTAGAGAGTAGAGATGTCATCGCAATCGGCCTGTAATTCGACGGGTCCGACCGGTCACCTCTTTTGGGAATCGGGTGAACATGGGCTACCTTCCACGAAGCTGGAACCCTACCGGTACTGTATGAGAGACGGTACAGGCGCGTGAGGACGGGGGTCAACTCAGGGGCGCACGTTCGAAGAACCACCGCAGGGATGCCATCCGGCCCACTCGACTTATGGACGTCCAGCAGCCGCAGCTCCCGCCTGACCGCACGCTGCGTGATGCGGATTTCAGACAGTGAGCTTTCACACCGTGTGTGTTGTGGTGTAGGTGATGCGGCTGCTCCGGCGTCCAAAGTTGAATTGGAGGCAAAGAGTTGGCCCAGTAGGTCGGCTTTCTCCTTTGCGCTATGGGCCACATTGCCATCCTGTTTCTGCAGTGGAGGAAGATTAGACTGGCAGAAGTTGCCCTGTGCTGCCTTGGCAAGCGACCATAAAGCACGACTCCCAGTGGGATATCTCTCAAGCCGCTCGCCAATTCTGGCAACGTGTTCTGCCTTGGCTTCGGCAATGGCCCTCTTGTTGGACCTGGAAGCAGCATTAAATTTTCGCTTCTCCTCTTTGGCGTTCGGATCCCGACTATTCCTGGCCCTATTTCAGGCCAGGTATGTGGACTGCTTCTGGCGTGCAGCCTCCCTACAGGTTTATTGAACCAGGGGCGGCTGCGACCGCCGACCGGTATTTTGGTGTTGGGGATGAATGATTTCATCCCCATGAGCACCGCTTCCGTGACGCAGTCCGCACAGATGTCAGGGTCCTTAGAGGAGAAGCATAGCTGCTTCCAAGGGTAGGATGCGAAGAACTCACGAAGTCCATCCCAATCTGCTGACTTGTATTGCCAGACTCTGCGAGACCCAGAGGCAAGAAAGCGACTAGGGCTCGCAACAGGGGCTGTGCTACGAACTAGGCAGTGGTCAGACGATCCCAGAGGAGCATCAACCACCACCCAGTATCCGTGTGCATTTGTGGTCAGCAGAAGGTCCAACAAGGAGGACTCATGGCTCTCAATATCTGGGACATGGGTAGGTTGTGTGACCAGTTGTGAGAGACCATAGGCCGATGCCATATTGAAGAGTTGCCGACCCGGGAGGTCAGTGGTCCGGGACCCCAACCACTCTTTGTTGTGAGCATTAAAGTCACCTAGGACCACCACCTCCGCAGATGGACACTGCTCCAATATTTTGTCAATCCCCCATTCCACGTTCTCAAAGATGTGAGTTGACCCCAAATCACTGCCGTGGGACCTGTACAGGCACGCATAGATGCGGGTAGTCCCCCTAAATTCTACGCATAACCACAGAATCAACAGGTCAACAAGTTGGAGGCCCCGCAGGCGGTGTCAACGGACATCACCCCGAACGAACACGCACATCCCGGCTTTACGATGGAATGAGTGCTCCAATTCGTAACCGGGGTATTTAAGGTACGATATGTCATCCTTCAGAGTGTTGTCAGTTTTTGGCTTAGAGCTAAAAGACTTGAAGTGTCCCTAAGTGCCTGAACTTCTAGCGAAGTAGCTCGCAGTGTGTTGTCACGTATTTGAGACTGCGTATAGACCTGAGTGTAGACAGAGAATAGACAGAGAATATGATAGACACGTTCTCAGCTTATGCAGTGTCGAGATATCAATAGTTTGACATACGATAGCCGGAATAATTTTTGAAGATATGTTCATAACTTTGTAGACTATAAATGCATTACCCGTTGCCCGTTTTAGCAGGATAACTACAATAGAAATTGCAGTTATGCGTATATTTTGTTTAAAATGTATAAGAAAGTGTAACATTAGCGTATATAACGTGATTAATAACCTTTTGTTTTACGCAAATACAATAACAAGCTTACATATTATACCGTAAACTGTCACAAAATTGCCTGTATTTCAAACATTTTAGCGTATATCCCCAAAAGTACTAAATAATTATGAGTTCTATCATACTAGAAATAAAGTTTAGGTTGAGATCTACCAAATAAATGCTAATACCAAATAAACTAATCTCAATAAATCCTTGAAAAATGCTACGTTAAGGCCGATTTTGTTAGCAGGCAAAGATAGGTTTAAACAGCCACAACATTGCCTAACTCCATATTAGACATAAATCTGTTAAAATTCTCTAAAGTAATTTAATTAAAATGAACCCTAAACATCAGTCTACTAGAATGATAATCCTTTATAGTTATGCAAGTTTTATTTCTCCATATAAACGAGGAGGCAAAGTTGGGACAGATATTTTTTGAGTTTCCATACAAGTAACCGTTATTGCATAGGGTTATCAGATGAAACTAAACTAATTTATCATCACGCCATTTCCCTTGCGGGGTAGGCAAAGAGAACAGAGTGCCAAGAGGCTCTATTCTTGCATACATCTCTTGCTTCCTCAGCATTCATAATTCTCTTCATACACGCTTGCCGGTTTCGGAGACTCCTGACTCCACCTTCCTTCAATACATGACCGATTTGGTCTAAGTAGGTGAGTCTCGATCTCCCCCTGTATCTACATCCTTCAACTTTCGCATTGTATGTCTTCTTAACCAGTCGCTCGCCCGGCATTCTTTCCACATGTCCGAACCAAGATATTGTTTTTTAATTTATTTACTTAATCACACTATTATATTTATTTTTCATTCATAGCTCTCATTAACTCTACCCCTGTAGTCATAAATTACATGTTTTACAGATCAGTTTAAAAATACAATATTAGTAATTTTTTTTACACTCGTATGTGACAACCCTATATCAGGTAAAGATAGAGCCTATGTTTTCGATTTACCTTCTTAATTTTGCCTAAACGTATTTTATTCGATTTTTACACAAATATAACCTACAATAGTTACTAAATCTTATAAAGAAATCTCAAAGCTTTGAGTGTATGCTGAATATAATAAGTTAACAGTAAAATTATTTAACTTACATCAAAAGTTATAGGTGCCTAAAAAAATCTTACCATATCCGATCCTGTTTGACGGCTCCCTGACTTTAACTGTATTATATTTTCAAAATGATGACTGGTGTCATGGGTTGCCAGATTAATAGCCGATTAAACTACTATATTTTTGTTTTGTATATGTAAAACATGAATAGATTATTAGCATCTATTTGTATTAGGCAAAGTTAGGTTTTTTTGCCGTGTGGGGCCGGCACCAAGAATAGCTCCACCCCGTCTCTTCCTATGGGAGTCGTAAAAGCCGACTAAAGGATTACCGGGGGACCGGGCAGCAGCGTTCCCCTGTGTACTAAAAACATCCACTGCGATCGCCAACCCGCCTGCAGCGTGGCGATTATGGCAATACCCCCCCATATGAGTGCACACACACACACATCGGCCCCCAGTCACGGCAGCTCCGCTATTCCGTGGCCTAACGGTAGCGGGCCCGGTAACGGCGGAGCAGGGGGTGCTAAGAATCTCCGGTCGCGATCCGGCTACCAGAAACGACTTCTGGCCCTGGTAACACACAACGTCAGGACACTGAGGACTGACGAGAGGATCACCGCGCTGGAAGAGGAGCTGAGCAAGATCCGATGGGACGTTGTAGGATTATCAGAAGTGCGAAGACAGGGTGAGGGCACGATAATCCTCCAGTCGGGTAACTTGCTCTTCCACCGGGAGGGCGACCAACAGTCCCAGGGTGGTGTCGGGTTTATCGTTCGCAAGTCTCTCATAGGTAACGTGGAGAAGATTGAGAGTGTGTCGAGTAGGGTAGCGTACCTTATACTCAGAATAACCAAAAGGTATTCGCTGAAGGTCATACAGGTTTACGCACCGACCTCGACACATTCCGATGACGAAGTGGAGGCCCTTTACGAGGACATCTCGAAAGCCATTCACGCGTCTAAAAGTCACTTCACGGTGGTTATGGGAGATTTCAACGCAAAACTAGGCATAAGGAGAGACGATGAGCTGAAGGTGGGGCAATATGGATTTGGGCAGAGGAACCACAGGGTCCAGATGCTGTCTGATTTTCTGGAGAAGGAAGGCCTCTTTATGATGAATTCCTTCTTCAGGAAACAGCCCCAGCGAAAATGGACCTGGATTAGCCCTGATGGTTCAGTGAAAAATGAGATCGACTTCATCTTAACGGACAAACGACAGATATTTAATGATGTCTCAGTGATCAGCAGGATTAAAACTGGGAGTGATCACCGCTTAGTTAGAGGCATATTGAATCTAAATATGAAAGTCGAGAGGTCACGCTTGATGAGGTCTACGCTCCGACCAACACGTGCTCAATACCAGAACCCCGAAAACTTTCAGCTCGAACTACAAAATCGCTTTCAATGCCTAGACGAGTGCGATTCAGTGAACGATATGAACAACAGGTTCGTGGAAACTGTCCAAGCGGTCGGGTCGACCCTTTTTAAGACCAGTCGTGTCAATAGGACTCAAAAGCTTTCGGACCAAACTCTTAAGCTCATAGCGACACGGACAGAAATGACGGTGCAGTCTTCGGCTGATTGGTCCAATCAGAGACGACTAAACAGACAGATCTCCAAGTCTATGCGACGAGACATTCGCCGATTTAATACCTTGCGTATTAAAGAGGCGACCAAAGTGTTCGCAAGAGATCTGTCTGTTGGGAAAAGCCAGTTGACAAAGCTGAAGACCAATGATGGTACTGTTGTTTCTTCCAAAGATGAGTTATTAAGAGAGGTCCACGAGTTCTATGGACAGTTATACAGATCCCAGAACCCTGTTGTCAGCTTGGTCCATGAGCCCAGATCCAAGCTAACTCGGCACTATACCGAAGATATCCCGGACGTCAGCCTGTACGAGATCAGAATGGCTCTCAAACAACTAAAGGACGGAAAGGCACCGGGAGACGACGGAATTACTATAGAGCTTCTGAGGGCAGGCGGAAAGCCGGTCCTCAAAGCCCTTCAGAGGCTATTCAATACCGTCGTTCTCGGGGGCGACGTTCCAGAATCGTGGACCAGGAGCTTGGTGGTGCTGTTCTTCAAGAAAGGTGACAGAACCCTCTTGAAGAATTACAGACCCATCTCGCTCTTGAGCCATGTCTATAAGTTGTTCTCGAGGGTCATTACAAATCGACTCACGCGCAGGCTTGACGACTTCCAGCCTCCCGAACAAGCCGGTTTCCGAAAAGGCTATAGTACCGTAGACCACATACATACGCTGCGCCAGATTATACAGAAGACCGAGGAGTATAATCGGCCTCTGTGTCTAGCGTTTGTGGACTACGAGAAAGCCTTCGATTCGATCGAAACTTGGGCGGTGCTGCAATCCCTTCAGCGGTGCCAAATTGACTATCGATACATCGAAGTGTTGAAGTGTTTGTATAGAAACGCCACTATGTCTGTCCGAGTTCAGGACAAGAGCACGAAACCGATCCAACTGCAGAAAGGTGTTAGACAGGGAGACGTCATGTCCCCGAAACTCTTCACCACTGCATTGGAAGATGTTTTCGAGCTCTTGGACTGGACCGGATTAGGCATCAACATAAATGGCGAATACATCACTCACCTTCGATTTGCAGATGATATTGTGGTCATGGCAGAATCGCTGGAGGACCTTGGTACCATGCTCAACGACCTCAGCCGTGTCTCCCGACTAGTGGGTCTAAAAATGAACATGGACAAGACGAAAGTCATGTCTAATATCCATGTCATTTCAGCACCGGTTCTGGTCGGGAGCTCGCTTCTCGAAGTTGTCGACCACTATGTATACCTGGGACAAACTGTCCAGTTAGGTAGGCACAACTTCGAGAAAGAGGTCGATCGACGAATCCAGCTCGGCTGGGCAGCGTTCGGGAAGCTGAGGGAGATCTTCTTGTCCAATATTCCACAGTGTCTGAAGACGAAGGTCTACGACCAGTGTGTGTTACCAGTGATGACTTACGGCACAGAGGCGTGGTCTCTGAATGTTGGCCTTATGTCAAGACTTAAAGTCGCTCAGCGTGCTATGGAGCGGGCTATGCTTGGGATCTCTCTACGTGATAAAATCCGTAATACGGAAATCCGTAGGAGAACGGGAGTGACCGACATAGCCCGCCGGGTCAGCATGCTGAAGTGGCAATGGGCAGGTCACATCGCTCGACGAACCGACAACCGTTGGGGAAGAAAGGTTCTCGAGTGGCGACCGCGTAACGGACGGCGCAGTGTAGGACGGCCTCCCACCAGGTGGACCGATGACCTGGTCAAAGTCGCAGGCAGCCGTTGGATGCAGGCGGCACAGGACCGTTCACTGTGGCGTTCTCTTGGGGAGGCCTATGTCCAGCAGTGGACGATAAAAGGCTGATGGATGGATGGATGAAAGTTAGGTATCAGAGGCAATGTTGTGGTAGTTTAAGTTACATATAATGAGGACTGTTGGCCACGTTAATATCTATGAGAAAACTTATGCATGTCTCGCTCACTCTTGCTATGACCTAATATGGGCATCCTTTTCTTCATCCCTAGCATCAAAATAGTAGCGAGTCATATACTCTGTGAACGGCTCTACACAACATTAAACAAAAACCGACAACTATCGCAAGTCGCCCGAGGCGAGGCGAGGTTGCATGAAGTAAGTGCCTTTAGACTCTTGTATTCGCCTAACTTCGAATCTGCAAGTGAATATCGTTTGCGCGATTCAGGACGAGAGCAAGTTTGACCTTAGTACGTACTATCTATCGTTTAATGGCGTTGTACATTTATTGACAGACTAACGAGGCTTCCTCTACTTTCAGATAACAGTTATAGTGAAGAGGTTGTACCGTTCAAGGAGAAATTAAATCATCATGTTCATCATCATTGTTTTATGTATAGCGTGTTACATCTGCTTGCACGACTCTCTTCAGACGGAGCTGAATCTAGATTTGACAAGAAGGTAAGATTTTTTAATGAGTTATTTTACATTCTAGCTTAGAATATACGGTAGCTTAGTAAGTACCGTCTCCGTTACAATACAATTTCCTAGTGAAAAAAATCTCGATGAAAATCTATAAATCCATCCCACTGGGAGCCGTGCTTCTGGTTACTCGCCAAGGTAGAACAGGGCAAATTCTGCCAGTCTAGTCTCTCGCCACTGCGGAAACTGAATGGCAATTTGGCCCATAGTGCCAAAGAGAATGCCAACCTTTTGGGCTAACTGGAGCTGCTGATCAGTAATCGCCAGTACGGCTTACGCTGGGCAGAAGCCTTGGAGGGTGGGGGTGAGGGTTTGGCATTCAGCATAGACATGACGAAAGCATTAGACAGGGTCTGGCATAGGGCCCTTCTGTCGAAGTTCCCATCTTATATAATCCCCGAGGGGCTCTGCAAATTAATCGCTGGCTTCCTCCATAGTCACATCATCAAGGACGTAGTAGACGGATGCTGCTCTGATACCATGGAGGTCAATGTTGGCGTACCTCAAGGCTCGGTGCTGTCCCCAACCCTGTTTATCCTGTATATCAATGACTTGCTCTCGACAGAGAGTATGCATTACTATGCGAATGACAGTACGGGTGATACGCGATATACCGGCCATCAGAAAGTCCCTCGTAACATGCTGGAGGAGAGACGGACTCAACTTGTATGTAAAGTCAAGCGCTCTCTAGAGCGGATCTCGGAATAGCGAGAAAAGAACTTTCAACCCTACGAAGATACGGGTTTGTGCGTTTACTACAAAGAAGGATGCATTTGTCGTGGTGCCCTAGTACCAATAGTTAACTCTCCCGGTCTCCCTTTGAGTATAGGGATCCTCGGCATCAACATATCCAGCAAAGTCCAGTTCGGGATTAGTGGGATAAAGTTAAATTGGCGAACAAAAAGCTGGGCGTCCTGAACAAAGCCAAGCGGTATTTCACACCAAGGCAGTAACTTGTGCTGCATAAAGCACCAGTACTCACGTGGACTACTGCTACTACATCTCTGGGCAGGCAGAGATAAATACCAGCTCGACCCACTTGACTGCAAAGACGTACTGTTCGAATTGTCGATGAACCGAATCTCAAGTAATGCGACGTAGCTGCTGACGCTGCTGACATTTTTAATCCATGATGCTCTAAATTATCCGATTATCCCATCCCAAACCTGTCTTGTTCAAAGGTAGCTAGTTGTCGCCCTAATTGCGTGCTGGAGGTCTGGACGCACTCGCTTACACAATACTGTTGGATCAGCTAAAACCAAACAAATCGGAAGTTGACCCCAACAAAGGTTGAGATAACGCTGGAACGATATTTACTTGAATTTGAATTTGCTCTATTCTTGCATACATCTATCGCTTCCTCAACATTACATAGTTCCACTTTCGCATTGTATATCTTCTTAACCAGTCGGACGTCCGGCATTCTCGACATGTACGAACCATCGGAGCATTCCCTTTCGCATCTTTACACCAATACTCTCTTTCATACCTACTCGCTATCTACGTCGTCGTTACGAATGCGGTCAGTCAGCCTGACTCCACAGATAGAAACGATGATGATGCGATTCCGTAAAAATAGTTTCATGGTAGCACTAGCCTGAATATCAGAAAGTATTATCATATATTAATTAATAACACAGATATATCGAGCGTAGGTTGGAGCAGGCCCTCAAAGAGGACAAAGGGTCTGGGTGTGTGATCCCACAGTTAGACCCGTATGCCAAAGAAGTGACGCAGTTTGACAAGGAGCTCCCAAAAGTCGTTTGTGATGGAGAAGACTGGGTAAAATGCTACGTAAGTACCTATCGATAATTAAAATAACTAGTTTACAAGTATAAATTACAGATTCAAAAATTAACCCTTACCCTCTTGCCTCCTATCATCAGACCATTGAGATAATTCTTTATTCTGAGAGAGAATGATTCTGACTATTATGAACGTATCCATCCATCCATCAGCCTTTCGAAGTCCATTACATAGGCCTCCCCAAGAGAACGCCACAACATGTGTTTTGCTCATATGGGGGTAATAGTATAGTGCCGTAATCGCCACGCTTGGCAGGCGGGTTGGCGATCGCAGGGGATATTGTTAATACTCGAGGGAGTGCTGCTGCCCACTCCCACACTTATGAACCTATAACTATATAATCTAAAAAAAGAGAACTTTAATGAGAGCGGGATTTGAACCCGCGTCCCTTCCAATCCGGGGAAGTGCTCTAAGCTGCTAAGCTATCGCATTTTTCTTCACGACCCACGCCACACTTTTTTTTTTGTAAGGCAGGAAAAAAAATTCCTAACCGCACACCCCGTCGTTCGAGGCAACGATCAGGGTAGTGTGGGGCCCCCACCCGTGTGCCGTTTCTCCGCCTTTATTGGCGGGCCACTGGAGCTACGACCCACGCCACCTTCGGATGCATTTACATGCATTAATCCAAAATATGAAGTTTAATTTTTCAATTAAAATTCATACTATTTAACAGCGCAATTTTTAAACATTTTGAGCTGTATTTTAGCACTTGACATGCTCAGCTACTTATAAAGTACAAATAATTTGTACTTTTAAACTACACATTATTTTGAAAAAGAGAACATTCACAAAATATTTGTACTTTAAAAGTAGCTGAGCATGTCAAGTGCTAAAATACAGATCAAAAGCTATAACTATTTAAAATATATAAATACACATTGAGGTGGGTGATTATCAGGAAGTAACAGCGTATGATTTAAGTGACATAGCACTTTCATCCGAATAGTAAAGAACTGCCCTGAACTGAGGGAATACTTTCAGCAGCACTCCCTCGAGTATTAACAACATCCACTGCGATCGCCAATCCGCCTGCCAAGCGTGGCGATTACGGCATTATCCCCTATGACAGGACCGCTCGTTGTGGCGTTCTCTTGGGGAGGCCTATGTCCAGCAGTGGACTTTGAAAGGCTGATGGATGGACGGATAGAGTTAAGAACTAGTACCCTAATACTATTCTTTATCACTGTATCTTTTATGTATTGCCATTCTCGAGCATGTCTCTCCTTGTGGTTGTATCAGAATAACGTCGTATGTCGTCAGGTGGCTTCAATTCAATACTTTTTTATGGCGATCCTGATAATGCCGCCAATGACAGTATTCTTGATTCTTTTACTCCAATTTGTTATGTGTTGGTTAAAGCTTAGATGTGCTTGGTATGTAAGTACTATTATTTAAGAGCGGAGAATCTTGTAATGGATAATAGCTACTATAGTATATTAACCTAAAATAGAAATGAAATCTGTTGATGTACCTGGAACCAAAGATACACGCAATATTTTATTTTATTATATTTATTTTCTTAAGGGAGATTTACAGACAAATAACATAACTATTAAATATAACAAATGAATTAATCCAATGCTAATAAAAAATCTTCACATATATGTAAGTGTAAATAGTTTAAAAAAACTAACAGAAAAGGGAAAAAAGAAAAAATATATTATGTAAGTATATAATAAAAATGCGACTATTAATTGCTGTCAAAGAACAACTTCGCAAGCCTATCTTTGACAGTAGAGAGTGGCGAACAATACAAGTCAAGATCACACGTCAAGCTATCAAATGCCCGATGCATTTGATAGCTTGACGTGTGACACGGGGGGTGAAGCTGTTAGCCCTAAAATTTGTTGCGAGCGCTAGGAACGTTAAGCTTCGCTCGCTGTCTCATACCGGGATTTCTAAATCTTATGCCAATCTTAGACAGCAATTCAGGACTATCTATCGAACCATTCGCTACTTTCATGAGATAACATAAATCGCTGATGTTACGCCTGAATACCAGGGGCAGAAAGTGATATTTCTTACACCTGTTATAGTATCCTTGAGTTTTACTTTAGGTTTTATAGTCTAGAAAACGCAAAAATTTCCACTGAATTTTTTCCATGCGATAGCGGTAAATATTATAATAGGGATTCCACACTTGGGATGCATATTCTAGATTACTACGAACAAAGGCGCAGTATAAATTTTTTAAGGTTTTAACATTATTAAATGATGCGGAACTACGTAATATGAAACCTAACGCTTTGGAAGACTTATTAACAATATAATCTATATGTTTGTCAAACATTAGTTTGTTGTCATGTATAATTCCTAAGTCTTTGATTTTCGGTCTCGAGTGATGCTTTTATCATTTAATTCGTACCCCTTATGGACGAGATTTGGTTTACGGGTAAACGAGATATAGAAACATTTTGATACATTTAATTCTTGTTACGATTGCAGTATGATTCAAGGCGATGCAAGTCTGATTGAAGATTGTCAATATAATTAGTGTTACGTATAATTTTAGGAACTTTTAAATCATCAGCAAACATTAATATTTTGGAAAAGTTGAAACATGAGCTGATGTCATTAACAAATATTACAAATAATAAAGGTCCCAATAGTGACCCTTGGGGTACGCCGGACGGTATAGTCAATATCTAATAATATATATTAATAAGCTCTCACAATCAAATAATGAGTTTATATGCATAGAGAATGATTTGATTAACTTAAAATAATGAGTATTATTAATCGTCTTATTATGCTTAGATTCATTAAATTGTAAAGATGGTTTATACAAACATTAAGAACATCCATTATATTGGATACCCTCATCTTCTAGAAAATTAACAGTTGATATAATTAGATGTTGACATTGTATTGTCAGCCTCCTCGTACAAAAGCTAAGGTATATTATTCTACTGCAGCAACAACCCGAGTCAAATACCGCCGGCCAATTCGATAGGCACTGCAAAATCACCCCTGACAACACTAACATACGGATTGCAATTAAAACTAAATAGCAATCATTGACCACCCCGTAAAACACAGATAAGACATTACCTATGTTTCTCAAAGTTTTTATGCCCTTAACATTGAGTCATTCTAGGAAGTGTATAAAAAACAACATAAACTTATGTAAAATCACAATTGAGAACCTCACACTAATTTGTTGATATCCACCTCCTTATGAATTGGTGATGTTTCGTTTTTTCTTGCATAGATATAGCAATTCTTCACCCACACGTAGCGAAAATCCCTTTCTTTAGCAGTTGTCTTGGTTTTGTTGAGAAGTGACTAATTTTGCACAGTCGGATAGTCATTTATATATAAACGCTGATTACCCGCCAAGCCCAAGGATGTTGGTACCAACGGTGATGATTTAGCGGCTATTTTGGCTGCTGCGATTTAATCTTCTTTTATATAGTGACTATTAAAACAAACGATGATTGGCTTAATATTGTGGGGATCACGTGAAGGAACTCGGTGTACAAAATTCAGTTGGGTCTTTTGAACGGGACACTGGATTCGTTTACCTATTTCACAGACGATATCTAACAGATTTTCATTATTGGTCTCTTTAATACCTTTTATCTCAAGATTGTTTGATCTGGACCATTGTTGCTTCTCACGGAGGTCCTCCTCAATTTTGTCCAGACGTTTTTGAATGGCATTAAACTGATCTTTTTTATTATTTTCAAGAAGTGATAGTCTCTCTTATACCTTACCAATTCTACTGGCAAATTTACTGATGGCATTGTTCGCCATGTCAACTGTGGGTTTCAGATTTGCAAACTCACCACGCAAAGCTTTGACTTCTTGAGCGAGTGATTCTAAGGGCGCAAGCTTGGCTGCTAGAAGTTTTATTTCTTGTAATAATTACGCATTGGTTACATTACAACTATCCATATCTGCAGATGGAGAGTTAGGTCTCGAAGTCGGTTGCCGAATTGTTAGACCTGATTGTTTGCAGCTAAGGCATCAGAAAATCAATTTTTGGTCACCCAGTTTTCTGTATCCGGTTTCGGTAACCCCTGCGCAGTGATAGTGCATGTCCTTTTCACAAGCATAACAGTGAGTCCCTTCTGTTAAACGGTCATCGCATAGTGCGCACTCCATCGTAATGAGGTGGTAACAAAAACTTTGAGAACCGCAAGGTATGAGCCACAAAGGCTTACGGCGAGCACAACACAATACAGAAGCGTCCACACAATACCGCGTTTACGACCGGACTGCTAAGAGGAATGTTAGGAGGTTAGTGTAGACTCATCCATCCATCCATCCATCAGCCTTTCATCGTCCACTGCTGGACATAGGCCTCCCCAAAATGGGGGATTTTTTAATCGCCACGCTTGGCAGGCGGGTTGGCGATCGCAGTGGATGTTTTTAGTATATAGGAGAACGCTGCTGCCCGGTCCCCGGATAATCCCTTAGTCGGCGCTTTTACGGTTGCCATAGGAAGAGACGGGGTGGAGCTATTCTTAGTGCCGGTCCCACACGGCAAGTGTAGACTCAGCAGTCGGCAACACGCGACCCGCGGGCTACATGGGGCCTGCGAGCCACCCTCTTGCGGCCCGGGATTGTATTTTTTAGTATTTTAATTTATATATCTAAATAAATCCATCCATCCATCCATCAGCCTTTCATCGTCCACTGCTGGACATAGGCCTCCCCAAAATGGGGGTTTTACCATCATCGCCACGCTTGGCAAGCGGGTTGGCGATCGCAGTGGATGTTTTTAGTACACAGGGGAACGCTGCTGCCTGGTCCCACGGTAATCCTTTAGTCGGCTTTTACAACTCCCATAGGAAGAGACGGGGTGAAGCTATTGTTGGTGCCGGCCCCACACCGGCAAGCAATCTAAATAAAAAAAATGGGTGCGTGTACTTATGTACGCGCGTGAGAAGTTATACTTCTTTGGCATCATTAAATAATTAATATTAAAAATTGAAAATTAATATATTTATATAATAATATATTTAATATATATATTTCAAATATATATATTTAATATAAATTTATATAATATATAATTAATATATATATATATATATATATATATATATATATATATATATATATATATATAATTATTAAAAACCAAATTTAGAGAATAATAAATATATAAGACATAATTTGTACTAAATATTATAAGATTCTTAATTTTAAATGTTTATTATTGATTATTTAATATTTTAAAAATAAATTTAATAATAAATTCAAAAATTGAATTTAAGGTTGGTCATTTTTTAAATATTTTTATTGATTTCTTAATTTAATATTCACTTTTCATTTTTATCAAAAAGTTGCATCAAAATTTGTTCAGTGGTTTTTGTTTGATGCGCGAACAAACAAACAGACAAACAGACAAAAATTCTAAAAAATATTGTTTTGTGTTTAGACACGCCTATATAGCCTATTACAGTCATTTTTTCTCAAATATCTTGTAGAATATAGATTATTATAACTTAGAATTAATAAAAAATGTATAACAGCGCCATCTTACCGTATTGCTTAGAACTACCACACAATAGTGGCTACACGATTATTCGTAGTACTAATTATTTCCTGTAGATATCGTTTTCATGTTGATAAGATTATTAATTCTTATAACCTATACATAAAGTAGATAATAATTAGTCAGCTGTTATCTGTTATAGTAGCAATAGTTATTATTTATTAGTGATTGTTGTTGTAGTGAGAATATAATATTTGTAACATCAAAGATCACTGTAGTTATTTGGGTGATTTTAAAAAGTTCTGTAAGTGCCTACTAAAGTTTGTTGGCCGTGAGAAGAACTATAACCTAAAAATATAAAATAAAAGTATTTTAATTTATATCAATAAATAATACATACGGATAGTTAACCTCAATTATATTGGAGCACTTGAAAAAGTATATAAGCACAATTTTTTTCACTAATATTCACAAATAGTAAGTAAAATCAATCAAAATATTCAATTTAAATCACTACTGAATATAATTTATTAGCACATATATAATTCGCACTTGTATGAAACTAAAACACGTGTTGTGAATGTATAAACTAGAAACATGTTGATAAATATTATAAATATGAAAACAGTGATCAGAGGTGACGAGCGTACCAACATGCGCGACTAATATCGAGGTTCAATTTCTATTTTGTTGGTAGCTTTTTTTTCGAGACTTAATGAGCGGTTAAGCAGACAACTTCATACTGTAGACAACTTCATACTGTTAATTTTGTGTCACAGATGCGCGCGCATCTTAAAATTTCACTCTCATCATTTTTTCATAACGCGCCTAAAGAAGTATAACTTCAATAATAATAAGTAACTATAACGTAAGTAGTTATGGTACTTAATTATAATGGGAAACCGCTTAATATGCCAAAAAACCCTTGCTATACAAAAAGAGTATAAAGTGAAACGCCATTATGATATCGAGCACAAAGTTAAATTTACAATATATTTTTTAATTTGTTTAAGTTTTATGTTATTTTTAATCATTTCTCTTTAATAAAATTAAAATAAAATGTCTTTAAGTTTTAAATAATATGACAAATGCGGCCATTTCCTTTATATAGATCCGACCCATGGTGTAGATGTAGACAATCTCAGTTTTATGTTATTAGTGTTAATGAAGTTACAAAGCGTATAAAAAATTGGGGAATATACATGGATAAGAAGGTATTTGAAGTCCGAGGGTAGAGGGATTAGGAAGGAGAGTACACAGAGAGGTTAGGATCATAAGACATTAAAGAAAATGTGTTCTGCACTCCCTTCATCTAAACCACATTCGCAAAGAGAAGAATCCTTAACCCGAATGAAAAGTGAACGGGTGTGCAGGAATGACCAAGCCGTATGCGGCATACAACTGATATGACAGCATTTAAAAAACCAAGGTTTTGTAGGTATGTCTTCCTGTATGGACTTGTAATATTTGCCTTATTACAATAAATAATTATTTATTGTAATATTATTTACCTTTTAGTTCAACTAGCTATTTAAAGCGTGTTATTTTAGTTTTTTAAACTATAATTTATTTTCTTCTTTTTAGGCTCAAAATAGTATCAAAAGTACTGTTATTTAAGTTCCGCTCCGGCTCATTGCGTTAACCCAAAATTGCGCCATGGCGCAACAAAATGAAACATTTTTTCCCGAAAAAAAAAAAAGGTATAGGAACTTAACTACATTTACATTTCACGGAGTTAATAACAATGATATTTGAATTTCCCGGTCCTGGGCTATGCGCAAACTCATTTTTCAGAAGTGAGTTAAAACACACAGCGCAGTGAACTGAGTTAGCGCACACACACACATCTCAACCCTAAAAACCGATAAATACCGAATAATTTTATCAAATTAGTGTATTGTCATCGGTCCTCGATAAATCTACAAAGTTTAAACGAAATTTGGCCGTTTAAAGTGGGTCAAAATCGCGCCCAAAGGAGTCGGTTAAAAACATATAGGTGAAGTCTGGTGAAGCTAATAAAAAGCGTGTAAAAAGCGTGGGGTGCTCGATATATATACGAAAAAGACACAAGCATAAGGCACAAGCAAAGGAAATTTTATAGTTTTTTTAAACTATATTTATTTTTATGTATATTTTAAGCACGGCTTTCCAGGAGACGCAGGTTTAAATACCGCTTGTGAATAATTTTTGATTTCCGCACTTTGTTTTTCTGATAAAATGGCCAAGTATACAAATTACTTACTTACAATATACGTAAAGATATCAACATATTTCATAGGACTGCGTCATTTTTGGTCCACACGTGGCCATGAATGTAGTAACAAAAAATTAAGATAGTAAAAACGTCAACGTCTGAAACGGTTTTCCAGGAGACGCTGGTTCAAATCCTACTCGTGACTATTATTTTCGATATCACGTTTTCACACTTTGTGTTCTGTGAAGTTATAGAAAGTCGAAAGACTTGTAGTGAATAAACATTTAAAAACAAAAATAAAACATAAAATAGTTTGATGTGTTATTTCTTTAAAGAGGACAATTATTATCCGTCGTCCGTGTGTTGACGGACTAAGAATACCAGTGCCACGACAAGGCGACTAAGGGAAGTAAGCAATTATCACCCATTGTATTACTGATGGTAGGGCTGGGTACCGAGTGAGAGCATTTATGCTATTGGACCCGGTCGGTACCACCATCTCCTGTGTGAACGGCCGTGAAGCACGTCAGTGTTTTTTGGTTGTAGCAGGAGATAGCCGTTAATTCTTTAATTTCATATCTGTGAAATGAAATAGTGGGCAGCGGCTTGATAATACTCTCGGTATAGTCGTGTCCATGACCGATAGTTACCGTTTACTATCAGGTGGGCAGTGGCTCGTCTGCCACCATAGGCAGTAAAAAAATATGGTTTTCAGGTTTTTTTTATAAAATCATGATAATGAAAGATATTCTGGCAGCTTACTACAAAAATATTATTAATAACGCTATTTATTTCCACGCTCATAAGTGAATAATCTGGGTCTGGTGCTTGACGGGCTTTCGTGAGCACTTCAGCCAACTGTCTCTAAGGCTCATCGGCGTGGCATCCTTGTACGGCTCTTACTGAATATGGGCGGACCCAATAATGCGTGCCAACGGCTTTATGCGGGGATGGTTTGGTTATTGTCACTGTACGACGCACCCGTGTGGGCGGATTCCTTGGACGTACTGAACAGGCTCTTCTGTGGTGACCACAGAGAGTCGTCGCGTCCAGGGTATACGCGGATACCCTGCGTTGTTGACCGTGGCCTGCGCGTTATCCGGAACCCCCCGTGGGACTTGGAGGTGGAGGTGCTCGCCGAGGTATATCGGTG
The DNA here is from genome assembly GCA_948253155.1 of Leucoma salicis. Classification (NCBI taxonomy): domain Eukaryota; kingdom Metazoa; phylum Arthropoda; class Insecta; order Lepidoptera; family Erebidae; genus Leucoma; species Leucoma salicis. The sequence continues at coordinate 2,149,462 of OX411830.1, read as the reverse complement.
GGCGTCGCAGAAGGTGATTCCGTGATGTGACCATTGCGGCTGCGACGAGGACAGATCGTAGCACACGATCGAGTCGTGCCCGGCTAGGGGGGGGGGGGGGGGGGGCAGAAGAAAGCGGTGGAGAGGGCCAGGGAGGACGATCCCTCCTATAACCGAAACCGCTGCTAGCAACCGGGGCAGCGGAGGCAGGATGCGCCTGATGTCACCGTAGGCTGCGGTGAATTGACCAGGGAATGTCCGCCACCCGCAAGGCTTCCGCACGCGGTGTGCGGAAGCGTCGCTCAGTAGAGGGGGTACCCGAAAGGAAAGCCACCAGACGAAGCCTGCGGAGCGCCTTAATAAAAAAAAGGATCTTAGGTAATTTTAATTGTTAGATAATCCAACATTATGAAGATTGTACAGTTACAAATTTTCTAAGCATATTGTTCATTCGATAATGTCTGCTGATGCTCTTAGCGTCTTTTTTCAGGACGCTATATTTGTATACCAAATAAGGCAAGAATGAAAAAAAAGACTATAGAAGTTGTTTTTTTCCAGCACTCGGTGTGCAAAGTGGTGCCTGAAGTATTAAGGAAAATATATCGCATAAAGTGTTTATACAGCGACATTATATACGAGAGTGACAACAAATACCACATGGGACCAAAGACAACGGTCCTCGATGGTGATGCTTATATTCTGACAGATAGTGATCATGTAAAGATTGTATGTAAAGGCGTTAGGAGAAAGGAGTAAGTGGTTTTTTTATTAGTTTTAGTATTAGTTCAGCCGGGGATCTCTTCTATTAGCGTGAAACAATAGTAGATATTCCTGCCGTTGTGATTCATATGGTGAATGAGAGCACCGGAGGCCAAAATCTTTTCCTTGTTATCAGTCCTATCCACTTCCTTTCCTTGGAGATGGCAACGCGCAGGTGATGCCTCTGGTGTTGTTTACGTCTATAGGCTACGGTAACCGCTTACCATCAGTTGGGCCGTATGCTTGTTTGCCACGTACCTAGTATAAATAACCAAGAATGGTACTTTTAGCAAGACTCAGCACCGGGTCATAAAGCTCAATCCTCACAAGCATGGTTGGAAACGAACGATTCTGACTGCATCAAGGCTGAAGACTGGCCGTCATCTAATCCCAATCTTAAGCCGCTGGACTATGATTTATGGTTAGTTTTGCAGTGTATAGCACGTCCCAATTTTTTAAGCATTTTTGATCTGTATTTTCGCACTTGACATGCTCAGCTACTTTAAAGAACAAATTATTTGTGAATATGGAAAAAAGAGAAGTTTAGTGCGAGCGGGATTTGCAACTACGTCCCTTCCAATCCAAAGAAGTGTTCTAGACCGCTAAGCCATCGCTCTGACCGATGGCCATTCCCAATCTCCACATCATATTTGTCTGTAAATGCATCCGATAGGTGGCGTGGCTCTTTTTCCACATACATAAATAAACGGTAGACGTCAATAGGCTCTCCCCCTATTACGTGGAACTTAAACATGGCTGGAGAATCGTGGGTGTGTAATACACCTATGCCTTTTTTTTTTGTTAAGGCGGGAAAAAATGTTCCTAACTGCACACCCCGTCGTTCGGAGCAACGGACAAGGTAGTGTGGGGCCCTCACCCGAGCCACCGAAACCATATTACATTCCTTCAGTGTACACCTCTAATAATAAATAATACAATAATACACCTCTGCCTACCCCTTCGGGGAAAACAGACGTGATGTTATGTGTAAATAATTTGTTCTTTATCGTGGCTGAGCATTTCGAGTACTAAAATACAGATCAAAAAATTTTAGCATATTCTAAACGCCATAATTTGGGGTCCCTTAAGCAAGCCGTAAGATTAGTATTGGAGAATTTTCCCATAGAGAAAATGAATGTTTCAATTGATAACTGGCCTCAACGCTTAAAGAGTTGTATTAAAGCTAATGGAGGTCATTTCGAATGAGCTGTACATTTTTAGTGCTATTCAATTAATGTATAAGCTAACACAATAAATGTTTTATGCAATAGAAAATAAAGATATTTTCTTTGTAGCAATATTTGTGGCAAGACTATGTATATAAAGATGTGGCAAACTAACGATAACTTCAATACAATATTTTTTATAGATCTGTATTAGTGAAATGGGCCGGCTATGCGATCGGCTTCCGCTCGCTGGTGGAATACAAACCCGTGCCCACCGGCCGAGAGGACAGCTTGAACGTGATGATATTCGGCTACGACTCCACAGCGAAGAACGGCTTCATAAGACGAATGCCCAAGAGTTACAAATATCTTACTGATGTTATGAAGTTCACTGTACTTAATGGGTAAGTTTTTTGTAATAACTTATCTCGCGAACGGCTGCAGTTAAGCATACTCAAATCAATTGTACCCTGTAACACTAAATTACAATTTAAAGATGATGCAAAAGGCCTTTTTAAACACTGCCAAATAATAAAATGTCGTCGACAAAATGAATGTGTGTGTTTTGAGTGAGGAGTATAATAATATTACAAATTTAAAAAAGAATGTGAGGCCGAAGTCTTTGCATCGGCTACCTTACTTACCTTTTTATGTGGTACCAAATTATACAAATGTTTACGGGACCCGGACCTGGGAATACATGCTACCCTCTGTAGTAAATAGCCTTCCTATCGAGATCTGCAATACTATGAATGCAATAAATTGTAAACCGATATTAACAAAATATTTTCTACATGATTCAGAATAAATATGTTCATTGTACTGAGTTGCACGTGTCTGACATACCACTGTTAAACTCTGGATGGTTTGTGTGGTATGTTAGTAATTAATCAATTTTGTAATTATGTTTTTGTGTAATAAAATAAATAAAATAAAAAATCAATACGTAGAAGTGTTCACGTTCACAAAGTTATTACAGTATGCACTTTCTCGCTCAGCAACTCATAATGTCCACACTTTTCTAGTCCCCGATTACACATTATCCTTGAAGCACTTTTTGTTTAATTATTAGTGTCCTTTAATACTGTCACTACCCCGAGCCAACTACTGGCAGGTTCGCCATGCAATGTGGTCAGGGGGAGCTTCAATAAAATCAGATAATTCCCATAAAGTCATTTATTATAACTGTACATGCCATATCTTTACAGTAGTTCATTCATGACCTCGTAGAGTAAAAATGTTCTGTGTTCCTGACTAAATGTGAGACACGATGACAATGCGTAATGCATTGTGTCATCGTGTTATTTCGTTTAATTAGATACCAAGTAGGTACATACATAGCAACATAACGAGAACGCGTAGTCAGGACATAACACCCAGAACATGAGTTTATTTAGTCATTAAGGCCCACACTTCCCTGTTCATTGCCCCGAACGATAGGATGTGCGATTCAGTGCAATTTTCCCCACTTTTTAACCAAAATGGGGTGTGAAACATTGCCAGTGTTTTTCAATAAATTGTTGCTGGTGCGATATTCTACGCGAGACGCAATTACAGCTTTTTATAATACGCGGGTGGCAAACAAGCATACCAGGGAAAGGGAACAAGGAAAGAGCTGCTCACCATGTCGGCTACCATAGCTTATAGACATTAACAATACCAGAGATAACTTAGTATTACATTTTTAGTATTTGACATCATAGCTACTGAATGCACAGATAGAAAAGTGGTTTAGATACCTCCAATGCCTGTGTTATAGGTTCGATTCACACGCAGTACAAAACTTTGTGTGACTCACAAATTGGTCTGAGTACAGGTATACTTTGTGTGAAATTGTTTGTTAAATCTCTGCAACACAAGGATTATTTCCAGTGCAGGGTCAAAATCTTTGGGTAGGATTTGAAACTGCATCTTATCCCTATCCGGCAAAGGCGGTTTAGCTATGCTAGCTAAAGGCTTCTTTTCCAATACCAAGAAAGGGAGAGGAATTAAAGGATCATAGAGAGGTGATGAAAAGGTGGAGAAGCAGGGGCCTTAATTTGAATGATTAATTTAGCGCTTAGTTCCTTTTTAGATGCCTCATGTAATATTTATTTCCTATCCGCGTTGTGTGGTGGTGGATACTTTGTTGTCGACTGACCCAGGACTGACCGATAAACGACACTCTGATACGTCATTACAAAAAAAGAATATGCGGGCATTCCAATTTAAAAAAATAGCCAGCAAATTCGTTGCCAACGTAAATTAAATTTAAAAAAATAGGCAGACTTCGAATTTTAAATTCTGCGTAAACTCTATGTGACGTTAATAATTATGCTTTTTTCAGATATAATATAGTAGGCGATGGTACACTGGCGGCTTTAATCCCTATTTTAACTGGCAAGACTGAACGGGAGTTGCCAAATGTGAGGAAGGGTATGACGAGCAACCTCACATGTGACGTGATGCCTTTTATATTTTACAAGCTCAGGGATTTAGGGTAAAATTTAATTGCTGTTTTTTTAACACACTTTTATAAGCTTGGCCTGTATCTATGTATGAAACTTTGATCGTAATTTTGATCCACTTCAAATAATATAAAATTAAATTGAAGCTTTGCACACTTATAAAGGACTGATGATAACACAATAATTTGAAAAGTTTGGCCGTTTTTTATTAAAATCGGTAAATTATAAATTATAATTTGTGAATAAGGAAAAAGAGTATTTTAGTACGAGCGGGAATTATAATTTGTACTTTAAGAGTAGCTGAGCACGTCAAGTGCTAAAATATAGATCAAAATCGGTAAATTATTTTCACATCTACGATAAAAAAGATAGACACTTCTAAATAGAAGTACTTTTAATGTTGATTTTAGATAAAAAAAAAATTGGAAAACCCTAAAGGCCATCCCTGCAACTTCCCCCTAATTTCAAAATTGCACTTATTACGTTTTTATAATTTCCGTTTCATTTTGAGCTCGGAAAGCTCAAAATGAAACGATAACTGTTCTATACTTTTGAGCTCTTCCGATCTTGATGATGGATCTTGGTCTATAAAATAAGTACCTAACATGTATCGGCCCTGTTATCTTGGTCTATAAAGTCATGTACTTTGTTTCTGCAGTTATCGCACAGCTTATTTCGAAGACATGCCATGGATAGGTACATTCCAGTACAGGTTCAACGGTTTCCTCCACCAGCCAGCTGACCATTATCTTCGCGCTTTCCTCCTGGAGCAGGGCAGCAAGAGCAAATGGATCCCGAGGGTCAAGCGTAAATATTGTCTTGGAGACACACCTCAATATAAAGTCATGATGAACATTACTGATCAGGTGAGGAGAGTCACTCATTTTCATGGTGAAGTTCTTCCTATTACTTGTCTGCTGCTAGCCGTAATTTTTTTTTGTGTGTGACTTTTTTTGTTAGCCTTAGATGGCTATAATATATTTCCCACGTTTATGATTTGACCACGAGACGTCTTTCGCCCCCGTCGGCGGAGATGAAACCGTGGGTAATTACTTGTAATAGCTGCGCGAGCTGTGTGTGCTCTGTTCTGAGCGTGAGTTATATCGTCGTCGACTTCGTCGAGGCTATTTCGCGGTCTGCGTATGCGCGATATATTAGAGGGGTTATACCTAGCCGACTCAACCACTAGAGGCTTGGCGTGAATAATGGTGGAGTCAAAGAAGCTACGGGAACACCGTTTCATAAATTGCTTGATGGTGCTTAACTGCCTCGGTGATGTAGCGGTAGTGTATGCGACTGCTAATCATGAGGTCTCGGGTTCGATCCCTGGGTCGGGCAATGTTATTGAGCTTTTTCCTAAAAAGAAAAATTCTCAGTAGCAGCCCTGAGTTTGGAAATAAGCCCGGTAGACGTCAATAGGCTCGCCCACTATTACGTGGGACTTAAACATAGCTGGCGAGTCGTGGGTGTGTAATACACCTCTGCCTACCCCTTCGGGGAATACAGGCGTGATGCTATGTTATGCTTGATGTGCTTCATGGCCGGTCAAACGGGAGATGATGGTACCAACCCGCTCGGGCCCGATACCAAGTGAGTACTCCCACTTGGTACCCAGCCCTACCACCAGTTATGCATTGGATGATAATTGCTGATTGTGGAAATTGTATTCTTAGTCCGTCACCACACGGACAATTTTTTTTCTCAAATATTTTAAATGTACAGACATCTGTTACAGATTTATAATAAGTATAGATAGATAAAGAAGAGGCGATTTTTTACTATTTTTACTATTGACGTTATTTTGAAAGTGTGGGTTAAAAAAAGAGAAATGCTCTTTTATACACTATTTTCATGAATTTCCTTGTTTTAATATGATTTATGCCGCGTGGGGCCGGCTTTAGAATTGTCCCACCCCTCTCTAACCACGGCGGTCGTAAGAGCCGAGGGAATACCAGGGGAGTGGGCAGCAGCACTCCCTCGAGTATTAACAATATCCACTGCGATCGCCAACGCGCCTGCCAAGCGTGGTGATTACGCCATTATCCCCCAAGATGGGACCGCTCGTTGTGGCGTTCTCTTGGGGAGGCCTATGTCCAGCAGTGGACGTCGAAAGGCTGATGGATGGATAATGTAATTTCCAGTTCCTACACTTGGATGGCAAGAAGTTTATTTTCACGTTCATAGCGGACATCTCCCATGATGATTTCAACGTGATCGCCACGGCTGATGATGACATGGTGCAGTTCCTTGATGTGTTGGTAAAGAACCGCGTGATGAAGGACACTATGATCATTATCATGGGTGATCACGGGCCTCGGTAAGTACCGTTATCCATCATCTATCATGAATAGACTGATTAGGATTAGACAGATGAGCCACCTGATGGTGACTGCCGATCATGGACTCAGGAATATTAAGTGTTACGGCCAAGCCACTGTTCACCGTTTAATTTCGCGTAGGGATGGGAAATGAATGAATAGTGCTTTCTATTTAAATTCTTCTCTTTTGTTTTCTAATCTTGCCAACAATTAAAACACATCGACTCAGACCGTGAAAAGTGATAGGGTTCTATTCCTAATTATACTGAAGCGTAAGAGAAATAAATTATAATTTAAAAAACTAAAATAGCACGCTTTAAATAGCTAGTTGAACTAAAAAGTAGTAAATAATATTACAATAAATAATTATTGTAAAAAAGCGTGAGGTGCATAATCAAATGTTACAAATAGTTCACCTATATAATAAAAAGCACCCCACGCTTTTTTGCAATCATTATTTATTGTAATATTATTTACTACTTTTTAGTTCAACTAGCTATTAAAAGCGTGTTAATTAGAAGTGGGCGATACAAATCGTATATAGATACGAAATCTGATATTGGTACAATACCTAAAAATCGCTTAAACTGGCTCTTTCGAAATCTAAGTATTACAATATCAGATTTGCGATGTACTGAATACTCGCCCACTCGTCTGTACCTACGCGATACGATACGCATCGGCCGCATGCGTGCGACAAAGTGCGTAAGATACAAATATTACACTAGTTAGAGCAGTACAGCAATATTACAATATCAGATTTGCGATGTACTGAATACTCGCTCACTCGTCTGTACCTACGCGATACGATACGCATCGGCCACATGCGTGCGACTAAGCGCGTGAGATACAAATATTACACTAGTTAGAGCGGTACAGTAATATCACAATATCAGATTTTTGAACAGATTTTATATAAATATTATAAATAAGTAATTTTAAATCTTAATGCTATGCAAATAAAGCTTACTTTATGTTAAGTACTAAACTTTCACTTTGTGTTTAATACTAAACATGATATCAATGATGTCTAAAATTTGAATTATTTAGCCTTGAACTTGAACGAATTTTGGTACTTATGGACCATTATGCACGTAATAGTTTTATTAGTTACTTATTGTTTAATTGTATCCGAATAGTTGCGGAAGAAAGTTTCATTTCTTTTAATTTCCTTCGCGTTCTAAAATTTAGAAAGATTTGTGTAGGTATTATGGACGTTGAGGATTGCTTTAATGGATTTTTTAATTAATATGTAGGTAGGTCCACATCCTCACACACTTACAATAAGATACCTAGTTATTTTGTTCTACGCTAGAAATTCCCTAAAAATACACTAGATGTAATCTATATGCCAAAACATTTTTGCACACGTTTGCCGGGTCAGCTAGTGATAAATAAATACCGAATTAAACATCTATTATATAAGTACGAGTATATCTACAATACCGAATTGTATTGAAATCTATGATATTGTCGTATTCTATTTAAAGATGCGCATCGGATTAGATTTCTGAAATCTGAATCTACTCATATGATGGATACGCGAACGTAAAATATCTAGATATTAAAATTTGAAATCTGATATTGAAAATGGAAATCTGATTCAGATACGATTCTCAGAAAAAGCGATACGACCCACGCCCAGTGTTAATTTATTTAAATATCAAAATACAGCATATCTTGTGTGGCGAAATGGTGAAAAACCGTAGTGACAGAAAGAAAAAAATCCAGGAGTCACGTTTCATAGGTAAATGGATAATTTAATCACTTAGTTCCCGATTTTATACATTAAAATTTACATTAATTCACCAGAACAAAATAATTCATCACAATGCCAGTATTACTCATATTCGCTAGTGGAAATTACCCGAAATATGGGAATTTTATAGTTTATATTTATGAGGTACTATTTGTTTAGATTATATTACTATACATTGATTTTTGTATTTTGTGGACTAAAATGATATTTGATTGCCATGTATCATTAATAGTGTTGTTGTAGTCTGAGTTATCGAAAACACATAATTAATATATATTTTTTATTATAATAAATTTTCTGATGGTTTATTAATTTGAATTTGCGTTGATCAGTAGTATAAGTAGCATGAATTTATTATTGTAGCACTTACAAAATCTAAATTAAAGTAATCATACCTATTTTAATATGTTTTCTATACTATTATAAAGCTGTAACATAGCTGTGTCTGTACATTAAAGATATTTTTGAAATAAATACTGCAATAGACTATATAAGCGTATCTAAACACAAAACGATTTTTTTTATTTTTTGTCTGTTTATCTCTTTGTTTGTTCGCGCATCACGCAGAAACTACTGAACGGATTTTGATGCAACTATTTATTTGATAGCTCTTGATTACACTTAACAACTGGTGTAGCTACCACGCTACTTTATCGGGAAGCTGAGATATAACCCAAAAACTAACTTTTGGCTGCGGCGGAGCTGCGAGGAAAGGCTAGTAACGTAATAAAATAAATTGCATTTGCGAGTGTTACTTATGTTCATGAGAAAATCGCATTTAACGAAAGCGACTTAAAATAAGGTGATAGATGCCCACCGTAGATGCCTATTTGTCCGCTTATTATCATTTTAGTCAAAACGGAAAAAATAAAAGCCGAACTTTCTTAAAATCACAATTTATTTCTGAAATATTACTTTCAGAATCTACATTTACTAAGAATCTTTCTGTTACATTATCAATAAGGTGAACGAGTAGCATCATTTTATTTCGTTACTTTAAGTATAATAACATACTCGGTGTATCTCAACTACCATTGCAGTGTCAACAACTTTAGCCCTCAATAAATAATTCTTTAATTTCAGCCATTTTAAAACATTTGTTATTTCTTGCAACACGACCCTTTACCTGTGCCCATACTAGTTATATGGGATTTGATTTACAGTGCTAAGGAAGTCTTTTGAGATGTTGACACCATACTCAACAGTGAACTCCTCAACTACATTTTTTGATAAAAAGTCTTTTCTTTTGTAATGATTTACAGTAATTCTGCTTTAATCAGTGTATTCATTTATTAATTGTTTACATTCTTTGAGTTTAGCCACTTTTGAACTGGGTCTTACGCCACCCTGTAGTGGCAGTTTTATTCTACCTCATGGGAGTGGTAAAAAGCGTTATCTAATACCAAAACGAAATCATCAAAATTACCTCTAGCCACTCTTCAAAATATTCTATTTTAATAATAATATATCTGCTTACAATTAGAAACTGTAGCGGCCCATATGTATAGATAACATAAAACTGTTTAAAACAATAAGCTTTGTGTATTCCGCTCACCTCAAAAAAGAGCAATAGTTTCCTAGAATTATGTGAACCCAATCTGCGCTGGAACAATAACTCTACCGATTACAACTGCATCGGATTCCTCGGAAACACATTAATTGTCAAAGCAGTAAAGACACCTTGGCCACTGTAGTCCCGACAAACATGCATGTTAATCCCGTTTTATCAACATAATTATGTTATCCTTTATTACCCATTATCTGCCGATGATTTATTTTAAGTTTTAAATAAATACAGTAATATAATGTTTTTGCACTATTAACCTTTTCAAATAGTACGGTATATTTCATATACATTTCCAATAAATTTATCTGCCAACCTGTTTTATTTTAATATGTATAATAAAAAGGGTAAATTTGGCTAACATGGCAACCCTAAATTAATTCACACATAGATAGCCGCTGCCATTGCGTATCTTCAATTTTGTCTTAGCGAGGAGCTGTCCGTTCCTTTATACGTCCATGACTATATTACTATAATTTATTTTCTTCTTTTTGGTCTCAAAATAGTATCAAAACTTCAAAAGTACGAAGCAAAGAGACAAGAGTAAAGTAAAAGTAATACCATGGCCCAATAATACAGGCCTTTTTTTTAAGGCGGGAAAAATTTTTCCTAACCGCACACCCCGTCGTTCGGGGCAATGAACAGGGGTAGTGTGGGGCCTGCACCCACTAAAGAAACCCGCCGTGTGCCGTCTCTCCGCCTTCATTGGCGGTCCACTGGAACTGTGTTACATTCCTTCGGTGGTCAATAATACAGGCCTGCTCAAGTCGTTGACAGATTGCCGCAACTACGTCATAATGACGTCACATTTTCCTTGCCGTTTTTCAAATAAAATTATTTAGGGAAAAATAATAACAGATGACAGCATTTTAAAAATAATAATACCAATCATTTACTCATCAAAAATTAATGTTTAATTGTTTACAGTAATTATAACTTCAGAATTTCTAGTCTCAATTGGTTTATTTTTATAAAAAGGAATCTTAGTTATTAATATGAGCAGCATCGTAGTTCGTATCGTAGCCTGGCAGCATAGCGGGGTTGTTGTATATGACAGATACATGACAACTATCGCTTTTAGCCGTTTCTCTTTCAAACAGATTTGGTCTAGGTAGGTAAGTCTCGGTCTCCCCCTGTACCTACATCCTTCCATTTTCGCATTGTATATCTTCTTAGCCAGTCGCTCGTCCGGCATTCTTGTCCACATGTCCGAACCATCGGAGCATTCCCTTTCGCATCTTTACACCAATACTCTCTTTCATACCTACTCCCTCTCTTACGTCATTGTTACGAATGCAGTCAGTCAGCCTCACTCCACAGATTCTCCGTAGATATCGCATTTCGACCGCATTGATTTTACTCTCATGCTCCTTTTTGCATACCCAACTCTCACTTCCATGTAATAACATTGGGTCAAGCACTGCGTTGTGTACTGCGACACGTGCCTTCTGGCTGAGGTGGTGGCTGCCAAGAAGTTGTCCCAATGTTCACTCTATTTCCCGCATTCACTCTTCTCTCTAATCAATCAAGTTGCCGGTATATTTATTTCTTCTATTCTTTCATACTTGCACTCAGGTTCAAACAAGATACATAGTCCAGCCACGCTTTCTTTTTTTAGTTTACGGAAGCTGTTACTTCCGTATCCCACCATGCATCACCTTTCACTTTATATTATGCTTCTTTGAGCATCCACATACTTCTTTCGCTGTATCTACCATACTATCTTTCAATACTCTCCAGCATTCTTCTATGTCAGATCCCGGCTGACTTGCCATTGTCAGCCGTTCACGGACACCCTCTGCATACTTTGCTCTTACACTCTCTTCTTGCAGCTTTTCAATCTTTATTCTTTCAAGCCCTCTGAAGTGGACACGTTCTCGCCAGTGTCTCCACTTTCTGAACAGACCACTAAATCTCGCAACAACGAGATAGTGGTCCGTGTCGACAGTGGGACCCCTGTAGGCTCTTGTATCCAAAATTTTACTTCGGAGGCGACTGTCTACCAGAATTAAATCTATCATACTTCTCTGTTCATTCCTTCTCCATGTATACATATGGATGTCCTTATTTTGAAAAAATGTGTTTGACACAGTAAGGTTTCTCTCCATACATACATCCGCAATGAGCCTACCTGCATCATTCACTCTCTTATCACCAAATGAACCAAGGACGTCCTCGAAGTCTGGACGCTTGGTCCCAACCCATCCATTCAAGTCTCCGCACACGATCACGCGTTCACTAGCTTCTGCCAAATCCAGAACTTCCCTAACATTATCCCAGAATTTCTCTAGATCCGATGCTACCGAAGAGCCTACGGGAGCATAAGCTGCGACCATGAAGACTCTGGTGACACCTAGTTTAATTTGACCCATAGAAGTCTGGGATCAAACATTCCGTAGTCTTTCACACCTGAGGCCAAGCGAGCGGACAGCAACATCCCCACTTCCATGCTGGCCCGATCGTTCTGCGGTAGCTAACCCGCCACCAGGAAGATCACAGGCGTCGCTATCCTTTCGCTTGGTCTTTGTTACACAGAGCACATCAAGCTGTCTGTCCGACATGACAGTTACCAGCTCGTGTAGCTTACCTTCCACACCACCTCTTACATTCCACGTGCCTACTCGACCCTCGACTCGCCAAACTGGGCAAGGCGTGATGGGTGGCGGCCCCCATCGCCGCATCTGCCGTTGTTCGTACCGACGGGGGCGGGTCAATACGCGTCGCTTCTGGGGCATGCCCTTACCCGCATTGCGGTACGCATTCGAACCGGATTGCAGCCTGTGGATTACAGGCTGGCAGGGATCTCGACGAGCACGCTCCGGACATCATCACACCCCAAACACGGTATGAAAAGTTGCGTATATTCTTTTCTGGGCTCTAGAATATATCTATAATGATTGGTGCACAGTTACGGCCTTTTTTTGTTAAGGAGGGAAGAAATGTATGTACCTAACCTCACACCCCGTCGTTCGGGGCAACGAACAGGGTAGTATGGGGCCCCCACCCAATAAACACACCGTGTACCGTCTCTCCACCTGTATTGGTGGGCCACTATGTCACATTACTTCTGTGGTTTCTGTGGTCCGCCGGCGGCTTACACTTTCAGTTACCCTCTAATCACCTTCGCGGGAGGGCAATATTTACGGTCTGAATGCTTGAAAAACTAACAAACTAACTTTCACATTTATAATATTAGTAAAAATATCGTCCCAATTATGAAGGTCGCCCGGGCAAAGCCGCAGGCAAAGTTTAGTCTCTTTAATAGGTAATCTTTATAAGGTTAAATTACAAATAATATTTAATGAAGGAACTTCCATGTTACTTGACGACATGTAAAAGTATTACACTCATGCTATATCTAAACTTCCCTTCCAGCTATGCTAAGGTAAGGGACACTCTTCAAGGCCAACAAGAGGAGCGGTTACCATTAATGGCGATTTTACTGCCGGAGGAATTGAAGCGGCGTCGTCCGGAAGTACAAGCTGCTTTAGAAGCCAACGTGCAAGCGCTGACAACCCCTCACGATATTCATGCGACTATATTGGACGTGCTGGACCTGACTCAGTACAGCAATACTTACAGGGTGGCTGGAGCCGACCTGTCTAGAGCACTAACGCTCTTGGAACCTGTGAGTTGAAGTGAATCTTCTATGTATGCCATCCATACCTCGTGTCGCTTGCTGTAGGTTCGATTCCCACACCATTATCATTGTAGCTTGTTATATGTGTCAGTAATCGGTCTCAGACTAACTAGAAAAGTTAAAAATAAAGACACCGAAATATCAATTAAAAAGTGAAGCCACTTTTTGAAAGATTTGTGCCTGAAAGTGTTGTCACCGGAAAGAAATAATCTCTATAATTTAAAGAAAGAAAGAAAGTAATTATTGCAACGGTAAACAAACATATATAATCAATTTACAAAGTATAAGTACTGGCATGTTGCAAAACGACCCCAACTCAGCGTAATGCAGGTCCTAAAACCTGCGCTGATTTTCGGTTGGGGCGCTTTAATGACGTCACGGATGTGTGACAAAATACAAAAGGATAAAAAATAATCTTAACTATCAGTATTTATTGAAATATATGTGTAATAAACAGTAAGTATAAATAAAGAATAAGTTTATCTTGCCTCTGATATACCTATATAAAATACAAAACAGGTGGGTGAGGCAATCAATGAAAATCGCAATGCCCATATAACTTAAGATATAAAAATGTTATAATGTTAAAGGACATGTACCATTTACGGCCTGTGGCGGCCATAATGTTTTCAATATTTAAAATTAAACTAATAATTTATAAAATCCGTCAGTGGTTTTCTTTTATTTATAGAACTTCAGAAAAAGATTATAGTTTAAAAAGCTATTATTTTGAATTTGTACTTTATCGTAATGGTTATTGGTGAATTATTGTTATCTGTTGACAATCAAATAGGATATTGCCGCTACGCTGAATTGACAACATTAAAAACTTTGGTACTATTATATTCAAAACAATATTACGTAGTTATTTCTTAAATAATTTCGTGAGAACAGTAATATGACTATTTAAGAAAATATTTTTTATAATTATTTGGTGAAAACTGATATTATTTCTAATCAAGAGTAGCAATTATGATTCAAAATATTGGCAAAACATTTTACATCTGTAATGTCATGTCATTCTACTCATCTAATGTTGTTATTGTGTACTTATTGTGTATCGTGAATATTGTATTGTGATTTTATGAGTGTGAGTTATATATTTAGTGATTTTAAGCCTCATTATTTGTTTTTATGTGTAGATATTATTTTATTTATTTATAATTATGGTGTTATTTTTGATCATATATTCGATTTTGAGGTAATTCAATTTTAAAATTATATCCGTCTTAGATGTCTTTTATCTCATCATCCAAAAGTTTTAGTGTGAAAAGAAATACACAGGGCAATAGGGTAGTCATTTATCTTCAAAACACATATTGTTTTATGTGTCCTTTCCAGGCCGAGAATGTATGGGCATTTGGTACATCTCATTTATGGGTGTCACAATAAAAAAAAAATGATAAAACAAATAAAATAAAATAAATGAATAAATAAAAAACTAACTTAGGTAAATTTTTAAAAGTTTTATGTGTAAAACAAAAGATTTAAAAGTATAGAGTAAGTTTACAGCAAATCATATAGGGAATATTATGGCGCTGACGACGTTTTCATGTACGTAACGTACGTACGAAATCGTCGAGTCATCTGGGGTAATTTTTAATCATACTCTGGTAACACTCGTGGTTTATAACACTTCGTTTAGGCATGTTTTTGCTTGTATTTGTGTGCGTGAGAGCGTGTAATTACAAGTTTGTCATGGTTTTATATATTTTAGTAATGGGTACTTATGAGAATTCTCTAAAAAGATCCGAACAAGTATTGCTTATAATGGGCTCTTTTCTCGTTTGATTAGCACCTTTTTGGGTTGATTTTAATGTTATTTCTTTATTAAATTGTTTTTTCATTACTCATACTCTGAAAGTAGGCCTGAAGTTGCCTGAGGAGCGGGTTGAAAGTAATACTTTTCAGCCCTAGGGAGAATTACTTTCAACTGACAGCTGAGTAATTATAAAAAATAAAACAGTTCTATTTTCTGTACAGCCAGTCAATTACAGCGCGATGTAAAATTGAAATAACATAAAGTTAAGTATTTATTAAAGAATTTGTTTTTTATATGACTTTATTTTAATATAGTTGCAACTAAATGTCTTTAAAATAATGAAGATTTATATTTTTTCAATGATTAAAATGAAAAATAATGGTTGAATAGCTGACAGGCCACAGAAAAAAAACAAAATCTCCCATTTTTTCTTTAGCTAATTCATGATTTTTATTTTTAGTTTCCTCGTATTCGTAATAAAAAAAGCACAGTGTTTACCTCGGGATAAAGACTTATTTAGTGCGCCCGAGCGTAGCGAGGGCTCCAATAGTTCGAGGGTTCGAAGCTTTCATCCCTAGGTTAAAAATGTACTATGTAATTCATTCTTAGAAATTACAGAACTATTTTGATTTTAACTTATTAATCTTAACTAAAAACCAGCGCTGCGTTGTAACTACAACTACATCACAATAGGTCTCAACCTGAGTCTTTTTTTATTTATTGTACTTTGAACCTGAGTGAGGTTACTGACACCGTCACGAAACGCCACTGCCAAATTATTTAAACTGACTAAAGAAATGTTATTTATCTCTAGCTTCCCTTCAAAACTTACAAGAAATGTTATTGTGTGTCGCGGTTATGTTAGTAAAAATTATCCCAATAGATGGCGTTAAAATAAAGACTGTATAAATGTAGAAATGAAACATGGAACCAGTGATTATCACAATGGCTGTTGGAATGTAACTAAAAGTTATTAATTCCCAATATAATCATTTTCTTTTTCGAGTAAAAACATATTTATACTCACTTTGCGCTCTTTCTGAGTAGTGAACATATTATATCATATGAAGATGTCAAATCTGATTATGCGAGTGAAGACCTTTTTTTACACTTTTTTTTGTTAAGGCGGGAAAAATATGCAACGAACAGGATAGTGTGGGGCCCTCACCCACTTAATAAACCCACCATGTGCCGTCTCTCCGCCCGGGTTGGCGGGCCAGTGGAACTATGTTGCATTACTTCAGTGGTCTTCGAGTGATGACCTGCCACCATAATCACTAAAAAATGACAATAAAAGTTCACTGGTATTTCGTACTTCACTTCCGTAATACTCAAAGATTTTTTAATAGTTATGTAACTAAAAAAATCTCTTACAGGTCCCAAGGAATCGCTCTTGCAGCGAAGCAGGCATCGAACCCCATTGGTGTGCCTGCCTCCAGTGGAAGAATGTGTCTGACAGTGACCCACTGTACCACAGGGCAGTTGATGCCTTCATCAGCTACATCAACTCCTTGACTGAGAGTGTTCGGTTAGTTTTATGTAGTGGGAACTACAGGATGGCAAATGGCATTGATAATAAGGAGAGGATACAAAGTATATGAGAGTATAAGGGGGTTTGAGATTCCGACGCTCTTACTCGTCATACAAAAAACCGACTTCCGTATACGAGGTCGTGGGTTCGATTCCCACTCAGGACAATTATTTATGTGATGAACACAGATATTTGTACTGCGTCTGAGTGTTTTCTATCTATTATATGTATATATTTACAAAAAAAAAGTAATATATTGTACTATGCCCCTCCGCCGTTATTCGAGGCCTTTAAACAATATTGAGATGACATCTTCCGGTTTCGGCCGTATTTTACTCGTTGTAGTTCCCTTCATCGGCGAAAATATGGCAACTTCCGGCCACCGTGTTCACCAGGTGAAGCCCGTAGTGGTTCTCTTCATTGGCGTCTTGATTTTCGAGCCGTACGTGCGTATACAACGCTGTTAGCGTTCGCGAAATTTATTAAAATCTAAAGTAAATGCGATTTTAAATTCATATGAAATAATATTATGTATTTATAAGTTGTAGTTTCTAAAAGTTATTGTTACTTACCTACATAAAAATAACCAATAATTTTATTTATTTTCGTTAAATATTATTTGTTACATAATTTGGCTATCTAATAATGTCGGAAAATGAGGAAAACGTGCGCAATTGTATGTCGTCTTCGTCAGCCTCATCCACTAGCAGTGATGAGGCCCTACGGAAGCGTCGTAAGCGAAAGGTGCCGCGAACGGAGGGTGGATCAGGTCAGAAAAAGAGTAAGGTATTAGAAAACCATACGGAATAAGTAAGTCAAATTCAAAGCTTTTTGGCGCATTATACCTACACTCCTGCTAGTTGGTACCCAGAGGCTCTCGAGGATCAGCCCCATGCAGAAATAATTTTCGACAATCCGGCATTATGCCAGCAACTTGTATATGTGTATACTACAACATGTATACTATCACGGTGCCCGCCGAGTCGGCCCTTAAATTTGATTTTGATATGACGACAAATCTAAAAGAACCGGCTATTCCGAATGCGTCTTCAGAACATTTGCATTTGTTAAATTCGTTGCAACATTTTAAATCTGAAAATTGGACTAAAGTTCGTTATTCTGAAATACAAAAGTCTTATAATGCTCGGCCAGGGTTTGTTGAACTAGAAGTAAACGATGAGCTTAAACAATTAGATAATGCAAACAGTTTGATTACAACCGATAGATCGTTGGGTGCTATTACACATGCAGTCATTATGCAGAGTGAGGTTTTAAAAGTATGTGAACTATTGCATTGGGTTGATGATAGTAACAGTATTGATAAAGACTCTGTTCTTACAAAAAATAAAGAGATTTTTTCGGGAGATTTTCAGAAAATGATAAGATACATGGAAAAACAGGAAAAGCTTGCCCGAGAAGAAACTCCAAGGGTTACGAACAATTATAACAAAGCTGCTCAGACAGCAAAAAGCGAGCCTTCGCAAAGTTCAGAGCTTAGTGGGAACTCTGAATTTTGCACGACTGGCGGTTCCATAAGGTTGGCTAAACTTTCGCTGTCTTTTGACGCATTGCAGCCACCTACTTCAGAGCAATTCCGAAAAGACTACTCCTGTTCCGTTACATGTCACCAGGGAGCTCGAGTGGTGGATACGGAACTGCGACAAGTCAACCAGGCTTCACCCCCCTTCATTGACTCATTTCCTTACAACAGATGCAACCGACGCGGGGTGGGGAGCAGAGTTAAATGGTATACAAGTACGGGGAGACTGGTTAAGCGGAGAAGAGGCTATTCATTCGAATCAAAAAGAAATGTTATCCATTCTAAAATGTTTGTACCATTTCGGTCCTTTTCTGAGTCATTCGTCGGTGTTGCTTCAGTGCAACAACAGATCGGTGGTGACATATCTGAGGAACGAGGGAGAAAGTCGATCGGTACAGCTGATGAATCTGACCTATCAAATTTTCGAAATTCTAAATCGTTTCGATATTCACTTAGTCGCACACCACATTCCAGGCAAATTCAACAGTGTGGCCGATCGTCTCTCTCGGAGGTGGATACTACCCAAGTGGCACCTACTTCCTGCATTGACAGAGGTAGTGTTTCGAAAATGGGGTGTCCCAGAGGTAGACCTGTTTGCATCGGCTCGAGCCCACGTCGTGCCGAAGTATGTCACCTTGGACCAAACGGATCACGCAGCGTGGAGACACAACGCATTTGCTTGGGAATGGAAGTTCAAGTTAGCATCGATCTTCCTTCCTCCGAACCTAATACCGAGAGTCCTCATGCATCTCAATCGAGCGATAGGCACATACTTGATAGTGGCGCCGAGGTGGCCTCGGGCGTTTTGCAGGGCGGATCTAAAGGCTCGTGCCATAGCATCTCCATTCACCATTCGCCAGTTAGAGTCCAACCTAGTAGACCTGTCGACGGGCCACCCTCCACCGAAAGTCAAAGAGTTAACGCTCGAAATTTGGAAATTTGGGGGTGGTCTGAAGCAGTATTAGTGTCTTGGTCTGCGCAACAAAAGGCATTGTTGCGGGCAGGATGGCGGAAATCTACACTTAATACTTACAAACCTGCCTGGGCGCGCTGGGTAAAATGGTGTCTAAACTCTCATTTCAATCCCACCGATCCATCAGGCTCGGAATTGGCTCAATTTTTGGCTGACCTGCACCTTAAAGAAAAATTAGCATACCGAACTATTCTGGTCCATAAATCTGTTGTTTCCACTTTATGTTCCGCTAAAGATGGTTGCCAACTTAGCTCTAATGTTTTAGTTAAACAGATATTAAGGTCCATTGCGGCAAGTAATGTTAAAACTCGTTCTGGAACTAATATTTGGGATGCGAATATTCTGATATCTTGGTTATCAAATAGAGAACTTTCCGTTGAAAGTTTGTGGGAGGTGTCGCGACGATGTGCGATTTTACTGTTACTATGCTCGGGGCGTAGAGTTCATGATCTCACACTCTTAAGTGTATCGAATAGTAACTTGACAGATGATACTAACGCGAACTGTGTAACCTTCTGGCCTGTTTACGGGTCTAAAAATGATTCCGCATCGTATACCCAATCGGGTTGGAAATTGTACGCGAATAATGAAAACTATAATATAGATCCTGTATTGTGGATAAGGAAGTTGGTACAGATTGGTAAGAATAGGGGTGCTAATTTGTCCGGTTTACCTCCTAGTGGTGCACCCCGGGCAACGTCGGCAGTCGCCGGCGGCTAAAATTCCGGACAGGACGGGTCTCCGCGTGTCCCTCTGACTCAGCAGAGGGCACGGTGGATAGACCAGGCGTCGGAGTCGGTGGTGCCAGACTGGCTCACCGGGCTCTGGAGAGGGGGGACAGTGGGGCCACAGCGGCCCTCCCCGTCCCAAATCGTAAACCTGAGCGCGTGTCTGTGGTTACGTCTCGCGGGCATACAGGAACGAGGGTCTTGGCTTAATCGCCCGGACCGCGAGGAAGACAACCTCTATAAAAAATTACCCCGAATCTCAAGCTCTGGCGCGCGGCGAGGAGATGCATGGCTGATGGGTAGTTCAGTCTCGAGCGCGGCCCCAGCCAGGGTACCTGCGGACCCCCTGTGTTGGGTTACAAATGTACGCTTACCCGGGTACAGGGAGCTCTGCCCGGGTGGACCACCTTTCTCCCATACTCGTGGGAACAACATGGAAAATTGTTATGAAAAAACGAATACATCGACAGAGTTGGGTGAAAATCCCGACGCCTCAGCCGTAAGGGGTCCGGCTGTAAATGCCGCCCCTATAAGCCAAGCCGCGCGCAAAATGCGCGGCAGCCGAAAGTCCCGCAAGGGCAAAAAGGCAACTAGGGACAGCTCGTTGACGGGCAGTTCAGCGGTAACGTCAGCCGCCGAGACGTCCGCCACTGAAGAGAGTGGCCCGAGTGAGGGCGCTAATATACTGACACCACGGCCTACAGACATTGCGGTGGTATTGGAGCCGCTCCCGTCGCGGTTCTGGCGCAAGCGCACCCTGTCTCAGGGGGGCGCCGCGTCGGAGTCCGATGGAAGCTCAACAGAGATGCCTCCCCCTAAAATACCCACAGCGGTCAGGGGTCGAGGCATCAGCCGGCCCGGGACACCAATCCCACGCGCCGTCTCAGCCAATAAGGCTGAGACGTTAAACTTAAGAAGAGCTGAGGCGGAGCAAACGGCAGAGGAGCGCTTAGCGCTCCTCTCAGAAAGGCTCCGCCTTCCCATTGATTGCAATGGGCCGCCTTCGGCGGCTAAAATTGCAGAAAGAGCCGCGGACAGCGTGGCCATAATTTCAACAGTGGCCACGGGCTCGAGAAACCTAAAAGGTAATTTCGTCCGGGGACTGAAAAACGCCGCCACTGAACTGTCGAACGTGGTGGAGCGGTTGGTGGCTCAAAACGAGTGTCTTGTGGCAGAGATAGCCGACCTCGGGGCGCGGAACCAGCGCCTTGAGGAGACGGTCCAAGAATTGCACCAAGGGATGGCCAACATGAGAGCGGAACTTGGGCTTCCTGCGGCTGTCCCGCGGGCCGTGGCTGCTGAGGTGCGGGTTGAGCCTGTGCTACCCGCGACCACATCGATACCGTCCAGCGCTCAGTCAGTGGCTAGCCCGGAGCTGGAAGAGGGAATGGTCCGCGCAATCATTGACCGCATTTCTGCGGTCTTTGATCCACGGCTTGAGGCTTTGGCCGCAAGGCTGCCACCAGAGCCACGACTACGGCCGCCGCTAGCGACTGACAAGAAAAGTGGCACAACGCACTCGGTAGCGACAGCCTTGCCGTGTAGAGGGGGCCAAGTATCTTTTGCTGCAGCGGCGGCCAAGCCACCACCCGCAAAAACGCCGGCTTCTTTGGCCGAAACAACGGCCCAGAAAAAGAAGGGCAAAAAGAAGGGCAAGGCGGAACAAGCCTCGAGGGGTCAGCCCCGAGAGGAGTTTCCGCCTCTACCAAGCTCCACTGTGCCTCAGCGTACTGCCGCGCCGAAACAGATTGCCGCACCCTCGCGGACTGCGGCGGTCATACTCCGGGCTTCTTCCCCCGTCCCTGCCGCTGTTATGTCCTCGGACGGGGACTGGCAAGTGGTGGAACCCCGGCGATCCCGGACCAGGGGTCGCGGCATTGCTGCGGGGCGTGAAACGGCGCCGATAACCCCGAGAGGGGAGGCTACAAAGCCAAAGAAAATAAAAAAGAGGTCGCGCAAGTTGAAAGTTCCTAAGACAGCAGCGGTGGTCATCACCCTGCTGCCTGAAGCGAAGGAAAAGGGCCTGACATATGAGGCCGTCCTAAAGCGTGCCCGGCGAGAGATAAACGTCTCCGATCTTGGGGACGTTTCTGCTCGCTCTCGCCAAGCCCGCACAGGTGCTCGAATTTTTGAGTACCTGGGTCCGGAGGGCACCAAGACGGCCGACGCGATGGCCGCGAGGCTGCTGGGCTTGTTTCCGGCAGAGAGTGGTGTCCGGGTCGCCAGACCCGTGAAGTGTGCAGAATTGCGCATTTCCGGGCTGGACGATTCCGTGACGGCGGAAGAGATCCGGGAGGCAATCGCCTCGAAAACCGGGTCTCCCAGCAGCGCCGTCCGGGTGGGCACCATTCGCCCGGGTCCAGGTGGTGTAGGTGCCGTCTGGGTCTCGTGCCCTGTCGCGGCGGCCAAGGAGTTGGCCGCCGCCGGTAGACTTCTGGTGGGCTGGAGCGCCGCGCGGGTAACCGTATTGGAGCCCCGGCCTGCCAGGTGCTACAAGTGCATGGCGGTCGGCCACACCCGGCCGCTGTGCACTAACTGTTTTGACTGCAGCGGGCTTTGTTTCCGCTGCGGTCAGACAGGGCACCAGGCGGCTGCTTGCACTGCCGCCCCACACTGCCCCGCATGTGCGGCGGGCAATCGCCCTGCCAACCATTGCATGGGGCGGGAGGGGTGCAGGCCTCCGGCCAAGTCAGGCCCTAAGAAAGGGGTGGGCAGCCAATCGGCCCCGGCTGCCCAACCCGGCGCGGCTGGACCGCCGCGTCGCATGGAGGAGGATGTCGTGGTCTAGTTTATGGACCACGACTCTATCCTCCTCCAAGGGAATCTCGGCCGCTCCGCCAGGGCGCAGGACCTCTTCCTGCAATCCATGGCGGAGCGGTCGATCGGTGTTGCCGTAGCCGCGGAGCCCTACATAATCCCCGATCGCCCCAATTGGGCGGGTAGCGGGGATGGCTCCGTGGCGGTCGTCGGGTCGGCAGCGCCGCATTCCCCGCCCTTTTCAGTCAAGGACAAGGGCACGGGATATGTGGCAGCTGAATGGGGAGGGGTCACGCTGTATGGCGTGTACTTCTCCCCCAATCGTAGTCTGGCGGCTTTCGAGGTCTTCCTGCACAGCCTGGAGACCTCGATACGGCGTATGGCACCGAGCCCTGTGCTCGTGCTGGGGGACTTCAACGCCAAATCAACGGCGTGGGGGTCCCCCAGGACGGACGCCCGAGGTGCGGCGGTCCAAGAGTGGGCGGAAGCGGCGGACCTCGTGTTGCTAAACCGAGGGTCCGCCCTAACGTGCGTGCAGCGCGGGGGCGGGTCGATAGTGGACCTTTCGTTCGCTAGCCCCGGTGTCGCCGCACGTGTAAGGAGCTGGCGAGTCCTGGAGGAGGTCGAGACCCTATCTGACCACAGATACATTCAGATAGAGGTCTCCCGGACCCTTCAGGGCGCCAGCAGGGGTCACGCGGCGGGCAGAACTCCCGCTTTTCCGCGATGGGCTGTGGGTAGGCTCGACCGGGAGCTGCTGGTGGAGGCGGCCATTTTTCAATCTTGGCTGCCTCCCCCCCTGACGGAAGACGTGGGCGCCGAGGCTGGCCGCATTCGCGGCATGCTTACGCAGATCTGCGATGCGGCCATGCCCCGCGTGCGGCGCCCGCCCCGACGGAAGGGGGTCTACTGGTGGTCCCCGGAGCTGGCGGACCTCCGTGCGGCCTGTATTCGTGCCCGGAGGTCCTACACCCGCAGCCGACGTCGCCGAATCCGCGATGAAGAGCGGGAGGGCCGGCTGTATGCGGCGTACAACAGTGCGCGCGCCGCGTTTAAGCTGGCCATCTGTCGCGCCAAAGAAGCGAAAAGGCAGGAGATGCTGGAGGGTCTCGAGCGTGACCCCTGGGGACGCCCGTACCGCGCGGCGCTCAACAAGCTCCGCGCCCAGGGCCCCCCCCTTACGGAGACCCTCCAGCCGGGCTTCCTCTCTGAGGTGGTTGAGGGACTATTCCCTTCACGGGCGGTGCACACGCCCCCGGTCATGGCTCCGCCAGATGACGACCGGGAGGCCGACGACAGGGAGGTACCGCCCGTGACGACGACGGAAATGGTGGCGGCGGCAGCACGTATGCGGAGAAGCGCCGCCCCCGGGCCGGACGGGGTTCCCGCCCGAGTGCTGGCCCTGGTCCTCGACCACCTAGAGCCCCGCCTCAGGGGACTGTTCGACGCTTGCCTGGTGTCCGGACGGTTCCCTGACTGCTGGAAGGAAGGGAAGCTCGTGCTCCTGCCGAAGCCGGGACGGTCTCCGAATACAGTCACGGCCTTCAGGCCCATCGTGTTGCTGGACGAGGCGGGCAAACTGCTCGAGCGAGTAGTCGCTGCCCGCATCGTCCGGCACCTAGGTGCGGTCGGCCCCGACCTGTCCGATGCCCAGTTCGGATTTCGGGCGGGTCGGTCTACGGTCGACGCTATCCTGCGCTTGAGGGCCGCGGCTGCGGAGGCCGTCACCTCGAGGGAAGTGCTGTTGGCGGTGTCGCTCGACATCGCCAACGCCTTCAATAGTCTGCCATTCGGCTGCATCAAGGAGGCACTCCGGTACCATGGAGTGCCCCTCTACCTAAGGCGGCTGGTGGCGGACTACCTCGACGGCCGCAGCGTCCTCTTCGTGGACCGGGAAGGGGACGTTGTAAGGAGGGCTATGTCGTGCGGCGTCCCGCAGGGTTCGGTTCTTGGGCCGCTCCTGTGGGACATCGGCTACGACTGGGTCCTCCGTGGCCGGCTCCCCCCCGGGCTGGGCGTAATTTGCTACGCAGACGATACGCTCGTCACAGCCCGGGGCGGGACCCTCGAGGAGGCGGCAACGCTGGCCACCTCAGGAACCGCGGAGGTGGTCAGGCGGATCGAGGCGCTGGGGCTTAGGGTGGCCCTTGAAAAGTCGGAGGCCCTACTCTTCCATGGGCCCCGACGTGGCCCACCCGCCGGCGCCTCGATAACGGTCAACGGTGTGGGCTTTCCAATCCAGGCCCACATCAAATACCTGGGCCTGGTATTGGATGGACGGTGGCACTTTGACGAGCACTTCCGCCGTCTTGCGCCAAAGCTCGTCGGCACGGCGTCCGCCCTCGGGCGATTGATGCCAAATTTGGGCGGACCGAGTCTCGCGTGTCGACGACTCTACGCGGGGGTAGTACGGTCAATGGCACTGTACGGCGCGCCCGTGTGGGCGGAGTCCCTGGCCGCTCGCAATAGGGCCCTTCTGTGGCGTCCACAGAGGGTCGTAGCGGTCAGGGCAATACGCGGGTACCGCACGATCTCGTGCGATGCAGCCTGCGCGTTGGCCGGAACCCCCCCATGGGATCTGGAGGCGGAAGTGCTCGCCGACGTTTATCGGCGGGCGTCGACGGCGCGGGCGGGGGGCAGCCGCCCCTCGCCAAGCGCAATCTCAGCGTGGCGGGAAGATGCCCGCCGCGCCACCGTCCTAAAGTGGAGGTCTCGGCTGGAGACGCCCCGGGCTGGTCTCTGGACCGTGGGGGCGCTCCAGCCGATCTTGGAAGAATGGGCAGGGCGGCAGCACGGGGTCCTCACCTTCCGGTTGGTGCAGGTTTTGTCGGGGCACGGTTGCTTCGGCAAATACCTGCACACGATCGCTAGGAGGGAGACGACCCCAGGCTGTCACCACTGCGACTGCGGCGAGGACTCGGCGCAGCACACGCTCGAGTCGTGCCCGGCCTGGGATGTGCAGCGCCGGGAACTCGCTGCAGTCATAGGCGTGGACCTGTCGCTGCCGGCCGTTGCGCGAGCGATGGTTGGCAGTGACAGGGCCTGGACCGCGGTCGCCGCCTTCTGCGAGGCTGTCATCTCGCGGAAGGAGGCGGCGGAGAGGGCCCGGGAGGAATCCTCCTTCGCGGACTCGATTCGCCGCCGGCGCGCGGGGCGGCGTGCGCGCGCTTACCTGCGCCTGATGCCGCCCTAGCCGAGGCTGCGGACGGTGGGGTCGGGGAGTACCCTGCCGTCCGCGGAAGCCTACCGCGAAGGTGTGACGCCCAAGTGCGCGGGGCGTCGCACAAGAGAGGGTGCCCGAAGGGGCTGCCGCCTGCGGATCGCGGAGAAACGACGCGGTTCCCGTGATCCGCCGTAGCAAGGGCGGGTGAGGGCGCACGGTGGGTTTTTAGTGGGTGAGAGCCCCACACTACCCCGTTGTCTCCCCGGGCAGCGGGGTGTGCGGTAGGACATTTTTGCCCACCTAAAATAAAAAAAAAAAATAAAAAAAAAAAAAAAGATTGGTAAGAATAGACTTAGAGAAGGTAACATAGATAATTTATTTGTAACGGCCCGAGGACCCGCTAAAGCTGCTTCTCGTACAGTTATCGCGGGTTGGGTAAAATCAATCTTATCCGAAGCTAGTGTCGATGCAACCCCTGGCAGCTTAAGATCAGCTGTAGCAACCAGAGCATGGGTTGATAGAGAACCTTTAGACAAAATCTTGGCTAGGGCTAATTGGAGGTCAGAGAATACTTTCACAAAATTCTATAAGAAAGAAATAAGACCAATACCTAATACTAATTTGAAGAGCGTTCCCTTGGAAACTTTATTTGAACCTGTAAGATAGCAAGCAGTAATTGATTTGTAAAATAATAATAATATTTAAGTTCAGTTTAGCAGATATGTCAACAAAAAAAATAGTGATTGAATATTAAAAAAAATATGAATATATGTTTTTAACTAATTAAGCCATAATTTCAGTAATTTAGCTATCACATTGGCGTCTCGTTCACCATGCGAAAACAAACAATGTCTCAAAAGTGTTTAAAGGCCTCGAATAACGGCGAAGGGACATAATAGAAGAGTTTTACCTACCAATAAAACTCATATTATGTCCGGGAGCCTTATTCGAGGCCTTACAGTAATTGGTCTGGTGTTAATAAAGTTAAAATAAGTAGTTATTGAGACCACAATGAAGAGCCACTACGGGCTTCACCTGGTGAACATGGTGGCCGGAAGTTGCCATATTTTCGCCAATAAAGGGAACTACAACGACTAAAATACGGCCGAAACCGGAAGATGTCATCTCAATATTGTTTAAAGGCCTCGAACAAGGCTCCCGGACATAATATGAGTTTTATTGGTAGGTAAAACTCTTCTATTATATCTGTAATCTGGTACCCATAGCACAAACGTTAAGCTTAGCTTGGGACCGGAGGACGTTGTGTGAAATGTCCGTGAATATTTTATTATTTACTAGCTAACCCGGCGAACTTTTTTCCGCCTTAGGGGCAATAAGTGAGCAGATTTTGGGTTTTATTTTTATTAGGATAGTAAATATAAATAAAAAAATCAAGTATTTTAAAGATTCTTTATTGGCCATGTATTTTGGTGCATGAGTTGCACTCTTCAGTGAAGCACCTTGTGATAGACGACATTTTTCGTTTTATTATCAGGTGCATAAACAAATAACGTAGATGGTCTTCCGACTCGTGAACATGCCACATATATTTGACCATGGGAAAAACATGGATTTTCTAGATTCAGACTACAAATTTGCAAGGATTAGCCTTGTGATTTGATAATGGTCATGGCAAATGCAAGGTGGATCGGAATTTGAAGTCGTTTAAACTCAAACGGCATATCGGTTGGGATCATCGGGATCCTCGGAATGAGAACATCCTCACCTTTGAATTTTCTTTTGAGTATCGTGGCGTAAATCACACTGTTCATCAGTTTACTTACCACCAAACGCGTTCCGTTGCGCAGTTTTTGTTGGTATGTTTCGAAGCATGATATCTACGGAGCGAACCTTTAGTCGTAAATTGTGCGGTGGTAAGCCAGGCACATCCAAGGAGTTTAATTCAATTGAATAGTTCATCTTTCGATGAGACAAAGTTACAGAAATTCGGAGGAAATAAAATCAATCCGCTCGATGCGTCGACAGGTTATCATTACCGATAGTCAGCTATTGCTCAGAGAAATCTTCAGCAGATGTATCGTTCAGCAATGCAACTCTCATATTTGTTGTCAGCTGAAGTTTTTTCACATAGCGCCATAGATTCGATGATTTAAGGCAAGCATTTATTTCGTACGCAGCAGTTGATCTTGGAATTACTGGCAGTGTTTGACGAAAATCGCCAGACAGTAAAATCATTGCGCCTTCAAAACATCTCGAGTCATCTAGCGTAGATCTTTCAATGTTCGGTTAAGTGCTTCCAATGCACGTTTATGCGCCATTGTGCATTCGTCCCAGATGATGATTTTCGATGCTGATAAAACTTTGGCCATTCCGGAGTGCTTTGCAATATTACATGTTGGTTCTTTAATAGTTTGAAGATTTAATGGTAATTTTAATGCTGAATGAGCCGTACGGCATCCTTCTAACAATGTGGCTGCTATTCCAGAAGTAACAACTGCAACCACAATGTTGGATCTCTCACGAACAGTGGCTAAAACTACTGACATGAGGGATGTCTTACCAGTTCCACCAGGGGCATCCAGAAAATATAAACCAATGGTGGTTCCATCATGAATTTCCTTCATTTCTTAAACTTCCTTTTGTTGGGGATTTAACAGGGGTACATTCGTTTAAATTACTAAATCTAATTCCTGATGATCATATTTACGTTCCCGTTCCAATTCTCGATTAAATGCGTCATTCATTTGACTATTTGGCGCTGGCATTCCTAAACTGACTAATAAGCTACCTCACATGAGGTAATACATGTCTTCGATCAAGAGCAAATTTTCCCGATTGTGTATTTCCTCATTCATCTGAAGATCGGGAATTCTTGAGCTGACACGAATTTGAATATGTCTTCTGACATATTATCCTTGTATTTGTGCCACAGGTTTGGGTTTGATGGAAAGCATGTCGAAATGATGATAGAAAATAATGTGCGTATCTGACTTGGCGATGCAGAGATAATTGCTTCAACGATTGTCGTATCCCTGTGGGTATCGTTTTCTAGTAAATTGAGTTCTTCACATGCAGCATGATATGTTGGGAATATTGTACCATTAACAGTCCGTAGTGACTCAAATGACGTTGGCCCACGCACATGTCAGTTGCGTTTTGTTATACCACGTTTTATGTCACGTTCCAAGGGAACGGGATAAAAAAGAACAACAGTACAAAAATATTTACCGTTGTTTAACTCTGATCTTCTGTGAGAGAGAGACAGATCACTATTCAAAACACTGAGGGTTGACATTATCATGACGTTTACAGGAGCGAATGCGTGCTCAGAACGATAAAGGCCATAAAATGGGTGATGCGACAACACGCCAATAAACGTATGTTAATGTTCGCCAGCGCGAAGGACGCTGACGGGTACGTCGGCAAATTCAATGCCAACGTCAAATATGTCTATGAAAATTATCAACTCAAGGTGAGTAATTAATTTAATAGGGTAATTTAACTAGCAACCCTCGTTGCATTATTAAATGATTAACTCACAGTGGGTAATTAAATTATCTACCAATTCGCACTATGGGTAATTTAATTATCAACTAATTCTCACGATGGGTAATTGAATTATCAACAAATTTCAAAAGAAGGTACGCATTAAAATTATTAACTCTAGGTGGGTATTTAGATTATAAATCCACGTTGGTAAAATAAATTATCGGCTCACGGTGGGTAATTAAATGATCAACTCACGTTTGTATTTTTTAAAGGTAACAGCACTCTTTTTTCCTGTCAAGGCGGGAAAAGATGTACCTAACCGCACACCCTGTCTTTCGGTGCAATGAACAGTGTAGTATGGGGCCCTCACCCACTAAATAAACCCGCAGTGTGCCGTTTCCCTGCCTGTATTGGCGGATCACTGGAACTGTGTTGCATTATTTCAGTGGTCCGCCGGTGGCTTACTCTTTGGGGTACCTCTCAGGGTCTACTGAGCGCCGCCACAATTGCTAAACGTCGCTCATAGACGCTATATTAAGAGTACTGTCAAGCTGCTGCTCACCATCTCACGGATATGAAATGAAGGAACAGCATCTCCAGCTGCAACCACAACAAACCGAGTTGCTTCATGGCGACGACTATGGTTACCACAGTGGAACTGAACCAGTGGGGCCCATCACAAATCAGTACTCCCACTTGGTAACCCTACCATCATTAATGCAATGGGTGATAATAGCTTACATTCCTTAATCGCCTCTCATGACACCGCGGTAAAGAACGATATTTACGATGGCAATTGTATTCTTGGTCAACACACTTATTTCCACCCTAGATACTTTCGACTCCAGCGATCATTGGTCCTTCGGCAGATATTACGAATTGTAAGATTTTTTAAGTATTTTTTGTAATTAGAATTATTATTTCTTAATTTTTTAAGTATTTTTTGTAATTAAAATTATTATTAAATACAAAGTGAAAAATGTGAAATCGAAAATAACAGTCAGGAGCAGGATTTGCACCTGCATCTTCTGGATACCGTCCAGATGCTTTACCAATTCAGCCATCCTGACAATTGCTCCTGACTGCTAATTTCGATAACACATCATACTTAACGTCTTTGGGTGACGCCTGCGCCATCTGTCGGACGTATTTTCATACATTATACCGACCAGGTAAACTTAATTTTACAATTAAGATTTTACCTAATAATGACGCAAACCCTTTAAATATTTAGATATGCTCCTGACTGTTATTTTCGATTTCACATTTTTCACTTTGTGTTTAATGTATAGTGCTAAGCATGTCAAATCCTAAAAATATATATAAAAATATCTAAATATTAAAATTATTATTTTGATTTTTTAAGTATTTTTTGTAATTTAAATTATATTATTGAATCCATTATTCTCATTCATAATGTAATATTTGGAACGACAATACTTTCAGGTGGTGGTCAGTCCAGGTCGAGGGGTTTACGAAGCGTCTCTGAAGTACATGGTGGCTGACGACAAGTTCCTCATTGATCGGAGGGATATATCAAGGACTAACGCGTGAGTATTTTGAGCCTTGCTTATCTCATCATGAAGTCGGCAGACTTGAATGGGGAAAAAATTGAGAACAAATTATTTGGGAAAGTGGAAAAATAGAGCTTTACTGCGACCAGGATTCTCACCTGCGTCTCATGCAATCTTAAAAACATCTAAAACAAACGTTAAGCCTAAGTGGAGATTGGGTATCACTGTTAGATAAATGCGATAGCTTAGCGGTCCAGAGCACTTTTCCTCGGATTGGAGGAGACGAAGGGTCGAATCCAGCTCGCAGTAAATCTCTTTTTCCATTTTCATAAATACATTTAAGAAGTAGCGGGGCATGTCAAGTGCTAAAATACATTAAAAAAAAATCTGGAAAACGGTTGACCCCAAAGGCCATCCCTGCAACTTCCCGCTAATTTGATACTTAAGCGCTCAAAATTGCACTTATTACGTTTTTGAGCTCTTCGAGCTCTTCGAGCTCAAAGAGATAACTGTACTATGCTTTTGAGCTCTTCGAAAACATAGAAATCTCAAAAGCATAGAACAGTCTATTAGACTTTTGTGCTCTTCGAGCTCAAAAGTCTGATAGAGATTTAATAATACACTATTCGTTGAATTTTAAAATCGCAATAACTTTTGAATGGATGAACCGATTACAGAATGCAATATCTGAGTTTCTCGAAAATAACCCAAGGTAGTCGAGCTCGAATGTTTGATAAAAAATTATAAAAACAGCATTTTTTGAATATTTAAATTGAAATAACTTTTTAATGAATGAACCGATTTTCTCGTAGTTTACGGCATTCATCGCAGCTTTTAGAGCTCTTTGAAGAACTGAAAAATGTGAAATCTAAAATAACAGTCACGAGCAGGATTCGAACCTGCATCTCCTGGATACCGTCCAGATGCTTTGCCAATTCAGCCATCGTGACCCTTGCTCCTGACTGCTAATCTCGATAACACATTCATACTTAACGTCTTTAAGTGACGCCTGCACCATCTGTCGGAAGTAATTTCATACATTATACCGACCAGATAAACTTAATTTTACAATTAAGATTTTACCTAATAATGACGCAAACCCTATAAATATTTAGATATTTGTATATATATTTTTAGCATTTGACATGCTTAGCAACATACATTAAACACAAACTGAAAAATGTGAAATCGAAAATAACAGTCACGAGCAGGATTCGAACCTGCATCTCCTGGATACCGTCCAGATGCTTTGCTAATTCAGCCATCGTGACCCTTGCTCCTGACTGCTAATCTCGATAACACATTCATACTTAACGTCTTTGAGTGACGCCTGCACCATCTGTCGGAAGTATTTTCATACATTATACCGACCAGGTAAACTTAATTTTACAATTAAGATTTTACCTAATAATGACGCAAACCCTATAAATATTTAGATATTTGTATATATATTTTTAGCATTTGACATGCTTAGCAACATACATTAAACACAAACTGAAAAATGTGAAATCTAAAATAACAGTCACGAGCAGGATTCGAACCTGCATCTCCTGGATACCGTCCAGATGCTTTGCCAATTCAGCCATCGTGACCCTTGCTCCTGACTGCTAATCTCGATAACACATTCATACTTAACGTCTTTGAGTGACGCCTGCACCATCTGTCGGAAGTATTTTCATACATTATACCGACCAGGTAAACTTAATTTTACAATTAAGATTTTACCTAATAATGACGCAAACCCTATAAATATTTAGATATTTGTATATATATTTTTAGCATTTGACATGCTTAGCAACATACATTAAACACAAACTGAAAAATGTGAAATCTAAAATAACAGTCACGAGCAGGATTCGAACCTGCATCTCCTGGATACCGTCCAGATGCTTTGCCAATTCAGCCATCGTGACCCTTGCTCCTGACTGCTAATCTCGATAACACATTCATACTTAACGTCTTTGGGTGACGCCTGCACCACGGCTGCTACTACTGCCGGACTGGCGGTAGTCGACGTGGTTTTTTGATGTTAGGAGCTGATTAGTTTTTGGAATCGATCGAAAAAACCGTTTAAAAGATATTCCAAAAAAACCACAATTGAAAAAAAATACACACACACACACACACACACACACACACATACAGACATCATCGTGGAAACAGTCGGGGAAGCTTCCTAGGACCTCGAAACGTCAACATCCGTTGAAAACTCGATTTTCCAAAAACGGGGTAAGACCAATAACTTCCCAACTTTTGAAAATTTTCAATTTTCTTAGCGGGAAGACAAAAATAGATTACAAAAGTCAAGATCCCTCGACCACATTATCACATGTCATCACGCTAAGAGATATTTTTTTTATATCATATCGATCTCCACTTTCAGGTATGGTGACGAGCCAAGCTGCATAAGCGCGAGGTTACCACATCTGAACCCATACTGTTACTGCAAGAACTACAATGGACGGAGAGTTTGAGAAATAACTGCCACATAATAAAAAAGTGGGGTTATTAAAAGTAAATTAAAGAACTTTCATTTACTTTTTTGTAAACAATAAATGCAAATTCAATTTGGTTGAACCGTTTAACTTTACTCAAAGGCCCGATACCTTTTTTTGTTAAGACGGGAAAAATGTGCCTAACCGCACACGATGTCATTCGGAGCAATGAACAGTGTAGTGTGGGTCCCTCACCTACTAAATAAACCCGTTATGTGCCGTCTCTTCGCCTGTATTGGCGGACCACTGGAACTATGTTACATTACTTCAGTGGTAAGGTCCGATCACGGAGTACGGGAAAAGAGCGGAGGTGTTTCAGTTGGAGTAACTGTTTAGTGA
Source organism: Leucoma salicis (assembly GCA_948253155.1). Lineage (NCBI taxonomy): Eukaryota > Metazoa > Arthropoda > Insecta > Lepidoptera > Erebidae > Leucoma > Leucoma salicis. The sequence goes on along the minus strand of OX411830.1, from coordinate 2,115,578 downwards.
TTCGACTGTCTAACAGCAGTAATACTTCCTTGGCCTGTCTGCACTCACCATGACTCGACCAGTAGAGTTGATGATGGTCCCTAGTTATTTTCCTTACCAGAGTCCTAGGCTTGGCAAAGGGCAAAGCTATGATGGGTTCCGGTCCGGCAGCCATGTCAGAACCTCTTCTAGCCACCTCATCTGCTGCATCATTGCCTCTGGAGCCACTGTGTCCCTTGATTCATTGTAGGGTTATGTTATTGAAGTTGCCTACCTGATTTAGTCTTTGGTGGCATTCGTGTATGAGTCCAGATGTGACTGTATGGCTGTTCAGCGCCTGGAGCACTTGAGATTCTTACCCTTTATCTCTCTGGATGTGATTGCAGATGCTGCTCGGGTGATACCCAAACATTCTGGCTGAAATACCGTGTTATGCCTACCTAGTGGCGTAGCTATATGTACATTGAGATATTCTGAGAAAACTCCGGCTCCAGTGCCTGTACCTGGTTTTGATCCGCCTGTGAAGACACGGAGTTCGCTGGGCCTTAGTGACAGTTGACAGTGGCCTTCACAGTGACCGTCTTCATACAGTTGGATGTTGTATTTTTTATAAAACATAAATTGTTTTGGTATACGGTCACTTACCGCTGTTATGATAGGGAGCTCTTCGGTGAGCTCTTCCAGTTAGGCCGTATGTTGTCTTACAACACCTCCACAAACCTAAGGTTTTGAGTCGTAGAGATGCTAAGCTTCCTGCTGTGTGTACAGTGAGAGCGGTGGTACATTTAACATGGCCTTCATTGCTGCTGTGGGGGTTGTCCTTATGCAACCTATCATTGCCTATGCCACGAGGCCTGTCTATATAGAGAGTAGTATACATTGCTATGCGGCTGACAGCACGGGTGATGCGCAATATATCGGCCATGAGAAAGGTCCTCGGAACATGCTGGTGGAGAGACGGACCCAACTTGTGTCTGAAGTCGAGCGTTCTCTAGGGCGGGCGTCGAAATGGGTTTATCGAAGACATAGGTTTGCGCGTTCACTGCAAAGAAGGACGCATTTATCGTGGCGCTCCAGTTCCAAGGGGTAACTCTCCCAGTTTCCGAGAGTATTGGGATCCTCGGCATCGGTATATCCAGTCCAGTTCGGGAGTCATTTAGAGGTCAAAGCCAAATTGGCGAGCAAAAAACTGGGCGCCCTGAACAGAGCCAAGTGGTACTTCACACCGAGGTAGCGATTTGTGCTGTATAAAGCACAAGTCCGCCCTCACGTGGAGTACTGCTTACATCTCTGGGCAGGCGCACCAAAATGCCAACTCGTCCTACTTGACTCCCTGCAAAGGCGTGCTGTTCGAATTGTCGATGATCCCAATCTCACGGATGAACTGGAGTCGTTGAGGTGGCAGATACACTTTGGAGCTCTCTGTGTGCTCTATCGTTTCGTCAATGAGGAGTGCTCTGAGGAACTATTTGAGGTGGTACCAACATTTCCATTTTACCAACAGACCACGAGACGCCGTAATAGGTTTCATCCATACCACCTGGAGAGGATCTCATCCAAGACGGTTCGTTTTCAGCGTTCCTTTCTACCACGTACGTGTAAGATCTGGAATTAACTTCCTGCTGCGGTGTTTCCTCAGCGTTACGACTTGTCCCTCTTTAAGCGAAATTTGAGAAGAGCACTTTACTCACGGTAGGCGGTGGCTTGGCTGTACCACTGGTGTTGCCAAAGTCCATGAGCGGCGGTTACCACTTACCATCAGGTGGGCCCTTAACTCGTCTGCCACCGTTGGCAATAAAAGAGAACTTGATCCATGCATCCCCCTTTTACACCTGAAACCTACTTGCGCTTTACACAATAATCCATCAGACAATGGTGACCTCTGACAATCCTCATTCTCCTTTTAATAATCTTACCACACACTTTGGCTGCCAAACTGGTCAAGCTTATGGCTCTGTAGTTTGCATAGTACTCGTATAACGAGAACCCTTGTTTTTAAACAAGGGCACGATGGGTGCGCTTTTCCAGTCCTCGGGAAGAACCATTCCTAAACTCCAACATAAATTGAAAAGCACCAGGAAAGATTCCTGGAAACAGGAGCCCTTAAGCTTAATCAGACAGCACCACATCAATTCCCACTGGCTTACCATTTTTCAAACTTCTAATCACCCATTCAACTTCGTCCGTAAACCGTTCGACTTGGTTTCAACAGCTATATGGGTTGTATCTTTCGTTACGTCGCGACGTACAAACGCGGCGATTGGTATAGGCCAGGGGTTGGCAACACGCGGCTCACGGGCCACATGTGGCCGGGGATTGTATTTTTTAGCATTTTAATTTATATACCTAAATAAATAATAATAATAAGTAATTATCACGTAAGTAGTTATGGTACTTAATTATAATGGGAACCGCTTAATATGCCAATAAACCCTTGCTATACAAAAAGAGTATAACGTGAAACGCCATCATGATACCAAGCATAAAGTTAAATTTGTATGTTTTTAAATTTATTTAAGTTTCTTGATATTTTTAGTCATTTCTCATAATAAAATTACAATAAAACGTCTTTAAATTTAAAATAATATGACAAATGCGGCCCGCTTTCCTTTTTTTTTTTTTTTTTTTTTTTTTTTCTAGGCAGGAGTCGGAATCCTCATGGACACCCAAGCTGCCTCACTTATGAAACAGCTTGGGTAGTGTCGGACTCTTACCGACTAAACCTTTCTCCTGCCTCCTATTCTTCTCCATAAACCGAAAGTCTATGCCTTTGTTAATTTATTTGTTTAATTATTACTTTAGAGGTTTTGCTCCCTTGTAAATATTTTACCCTAATCTAATTAACCCGCGCTAGGTTACGCTTCTTCAAATTACATTTCAGGAATAGTATCCTGCACTGTAATCTGAAGAAAGCTATGAATATAAAAATATTGTCTTCATCCGATTTGTGAGTGTGTGAGTTGTGTTTCTGTGTGTGTATGTATATGTGTGCGTGTATGTTGTGTTTGTGTGTGTATGTGTGTCACTGTTTCTACAGGATGTTTTTGTCCCATTATGGGAAAGAAGCATTATATTAAGTAGTTGAAGTTTGTCTAATTTCGCTTGGTTGGTGACGTTGTTGCCAATTAGTTCTGTTTTGATTTGGTAACTTATGGTTGTGGTTGAGGATTATTTATAATTATGTTGTAGTCTCTGTTTTTGATAGCCATTTTTCGGTTGTGTTCTTCAATGCTTTTTGTGTCCTTTTCGATCGCTTTGTTCATGAATTTGCATAGGGCGTCGTCACTTATGTCTGTAAAGTATGTGCAGTTGCTTGTGTGTCGTGATATTGCGACTACTGCATGTGAGACGCTGTTGTGTAGTATAAGTGGTGTTTTCTTCGTTTGGATAATGAGCACTGTGTTGTTGCTTAGTCCCTGAGCCTCGTGGATAGTGAGGATACGTGATCCGTCGCCAGAGCCATAGCCTTCATTTTTGAAAGTCTCTTTTTCTGCTTGGGTGTGAAACAGGTAAAGGGTGTTAGGTAGGGCCTTTGGTATTATAGCTCCGGTATAGTTTGTGATGGTAAGAGACTTGACCACTTTACTTGACGAGTATATGCCATTGTAGATGTCTTGTAAGGCATATGCTACGTCCATTGGGCTCCTGTGTGTACACAACAATTCCTGGCTAATGTGTGGTATTAAAGTTGGGCGATGGTATTGAAGCCTGAATAGGTTGTCTCTGTCGATGAAGGGAAGCTGGTTGACATCGCCGATGAGAAGTAATTCTCCTGCCCCAACGATGCGCGTAATCATGATGATGGAGCCAAAGTGGTTCATCAGTGCCTCATCTGCTAGTAGCCTTTGGCATTGACTCCTTGCTTTTGCTTTGATTCCATTCGCCAAGATTGATGCCATGGTATAAATTTTTGTGGCAGCGTCTGCTCCCAGTCGACATGAGATTTTGTCCTTCAGATCTTTTTGGGTCTCTATGGTGGTGGTAACTACAATATCATTTTCCGCGTCGAAGTTATTTACAATCCAAGTTGTTTTCCCACATCCTGGAACGCCGTTTACTTTGGTGATAGTAGTTGGTAGCTCCCATTTATCGATGGGGTCGCTAATTTCTAGTTTTTGTGCTCTGGCAAGAATTTTGTCTTCTAGCCATATCTCTGTAAACTGAGCTGTTACGACGATTGGATCATTGGCTGGGGTCGAGAATGTAATTACTCCTGACTGTCTGGTCTCAGCTTCATCAAGTTTTACGAAGCCATCTGTGGCGTTATAGGCTGCCATATGGGAAGTGATGTTTAGTCCCCTTATGACCTCGGAGGTTTCATTATTGTAGATTGTGGCCTTGGCCTCCTCGAGTCTAACCTTAAGCAACTCCTCATTCTGGTGGGCGAATGCTTGAAGTATTTTGCTGCAGGTTAAGGCTTTAATTTGTTTTGTGGCTGTTATTATTGCCTTATACTCAAGAAATGCGTGCCCGCTTTCCTTTATATAGTCCCCCTGTGGCCCCTGGCGGCCAAAAGGTTGCCGGCCCCTGGTATAGGCAGTCCATCCGCTACTAAGCGTGCGTTGGTCGCCTCAACAGATGTACGGCTGGTATCTTTACACGTTATGTTTGTACAGGTATAGCAGTGTTCGTCGAGCTTAAAGTTAGATGCGATATTTAGCTACCACTTGCAATAATAACTCATTTTTATTATGATAAGTTTTATTTTATTTTAACAAAATAATAATTAGTACATTACGTAAATTTTGTAGTTATAAGCTTTAAAATAATTTAGTATGGGATTGGCAAATTGGAATCGTATTTATTGTTCAGTAAGGTCCGCTTTGGGTTTCATAGCCATTGAAGCCGTTCTGACCGTTTCTGCCGTAACCGCCCTGCACTAGGCTGGTGTCTTCGTACGAAATCCTAGGCTTGTATCCGCCCTGGTCAGCTTCGTATTCTACAGTCTGCGAACGAATTGTAAAGAGTTAAAAAAATAATGGTGTTCCTAGCATAAATGGGAAGGCTTGATCTGGAAACCACTTCCCTCTCGAATCCTGAATTTTTAAACTAGGGACACTAGTCGGCAAATTTGAAGAAATAGTGGCCATCAAATATAAAGGGCTCTGACCGGCAAATTGCCACTGCAGCAAAATATGGGACGTTGGTGTTATTTAGCATTTTTCTGTCCTACTATAGGACACTGGCCTCCTCCCATCGTGAGAGAGATCAGACTATGGTCTATCACACTGACCCAGTGCGGGTTGGCAATATTATTGATAGCATCATAGCATCACGCCTGTATTCCCCGAAGGGGTAAGCAGAGGTGTATTACACACCCACGATTCGCCAGCTATATTTAAGTCCCACGTAATAGGGGGCGAGCCTGTTGACGTCTACCGGGCACATTTCCAAACTCCGGGCTGCCACTGAGAATTTTTCTTTTTAGGAAAAAGTTCAATAACATTGCCCGGCCCGGGGATCGAACTCGAGACCTCATGATTAGCAGTCGCATACACTACCGCTACGCCACCGAGACAGTTAGTATATATATAATAATCTAAAATAATATATATAATTATATATATTATAATTTATGTTATTATATATATAATAATCCTACTGTAGCGTTTCGTTTGGTGAGTGAGAGCGCCAGAGCTGTAAGCTCTTTCTGATCTCTTTATCTTTCTCATTATCATATAAGAAAGTCAAAAAGAAATGTATCATTTGTCCATGTTGCGCTCAAAAATGTAATCTAAAGCTTTATGATCTTCAGTTCTTACAATCAAGACAAAATGGTAGGATTTTATTACTATTGATTCAAAGTGGTAGGATTTTACTACTATTGATTCAAAATGGTAGGATTTTACTACTATTGATTGACTGAACCGAAGTGCAGCGGTAGTGTGAGCGACTGCTGATCATGAGGTCTCGGGTTCGATCCCCGAGTCGGTCAGCGTTATTGAGAGAAAAATTCTCAGTAACAGCCTGGGGTTTGGAAATGTGCCCAGTGACGGCAATAGACTCGCCCCTTATTTCGTGGTAATTAAACTTAGCTGGCGAACCGTGTAATACACCTCTACCTACCCCTTAGGGGAAAACAGGCGTGATGATATGTTTGATACTAATATGTCTATGTATCTCACCTGCTTCCTACCATCAGGTAACAGCACATAGTATAAGCCTTCAGCTCTGTCTCCCTGCCTGCTCTCACGGTGTCCGAAGTCGTTGCCAGAAGCTGCATCCATCACCATATATTCAAAGCTGTAGTTGGCTGGCTCCTGTTAATATATTTAGGTGTAGGTATATCTCTTTTATTTATGAGCTACAACCCACCTGATGGTAAGTAGTATTTGCTGCTCGTAGTCTTAATAATACTAAGAATCCTTCCAAGACGCTAATTATCATTACATTATTTGAGGATGTGAATTAATTAAAAGACGGCTATCTGCGATATTGGTGTAAAGATGCGACAGGGAATGCTGCGATGGTTCGGACATGTGGAAAGAATGTCGGACGAGCGACTGGTTTAGAAGATATACAATGCGAAAGTGGAAGGATGTAGGTACAGGGGGAGACCGAGACTCGCCTCATCCATCAGCCTTTCATCGTCCACTGCTGGATATAGGCCTCCCCAAAATGGGAGTTTTACCATAATCGCCACGCTTGGTAGGCGGGTTGGCGATCGCAGTGGATGTTTTTAGTACACAGGAACGTTGCTGCCCGGTCCCCCGGTAATCCCTTAGTCGGCTTTTACGACTCCCATAGGAAGAGACGGGGTGGAACTATTCTTGGTGCCGGCCCTACACGGTTTACTCATCTACCTAGACCAAATCGGTCATGTATTGAAGGAAGGTGGAGTCAGGAATGTCTGAAACAGGCGAGCGTGTATGAAGAGAATTATGAATGTTGAGGAAGCGAGAGTGCCAAAAGGCTTCCTGCATACAGGAATGAAGCCTTTTGGCACTCTGTTCTCTCTGCCTACTATGAAAGGAAAATGGCGTGATGATAGTACTAGTATTAGTTATCTAAAACAAATGTGTTGATGCTTCTACATCAATTGGTAAAATAAGTTTCACTTAAAAAACAAAATTCTACTTACACCATTGCTTTCGTCATCCCCGTAACCGTTCCTACCACCAGCTCCAGGAGGAAGGTATTCTCGGCTCTGCTCTTGGGTTCTGACTGATCCACCATGGGAGAAGGCTGCTGTAGAGAAAATGCGTTAATTCAATGGTTTTTTTTTATTGCCAATAGTGGCAGACGAGCGACAGCCCACCTGGCGGTAAATGATAACCGTCGCTCAAGGACTCAACTATACCAAGAGTATTGTCAAGCCGCTGCTCACCATTTCATTTCACAGATCTAAAATGAAAGAATAAACGGCTAACTGCTACAACCAAAACGCAACGTTGTGCTTCATGGCCGGTCACACGGGAGATGGTTGTACCAACACGCTCGGGCCCGATACCAAGTGAGTACTGCCACTTGGTATCCTTTTTCCCTTAGTAATTATTTGGACGGAGGCCCTTAGGAATTGCTTACTTCCCTTAGTCGCCTCATACGACACCCGTGGGAAAGAATGGGGTGGCGACACTTGTATTCTTAGTCCATCACCACACGGACAATTCGGAAAAAATCTGCCACAAATTTGGCGTCAATATATTTTTTGTAACGCTAAAAATTATAGATTATTTAAATTATATTTATATAGGGTATATAATATATATATTATTATAGGGTGATCATAGTCCGGAGCGTGCTCGTCGCGATCCCTGCCAGCCTGTAATCCACAGGCTGCAATCCGGCTCGAATGCGTACCGCAGTGCAGGTTAGGGCGTGCACCAGAGTCGACGCGTACCGACCCGCCCCCGTCGGTATGAACAACGGCAGATGCGGCGATGGGGGCCGCCACCCATCACGCCTTGCCCAGTTTGGCGAGTCGAGGGGAGCAGAGTGTCGAGTAGGTATGTGGAATGTAAGAGGTGGTGGGGAAGGTAAGTTACACGAGCTGGTTACCGTCATGTCGGACAGACAGCTTGATGTGCTCTGTGTAACAGAGACCTAGCGAAAGGGTAGGGACGCCTGTGATCTTCTTGGTGGCGGGTTAGCTCTGTGGTCTGGTGTACCGCAGTGCGATCGGGCCAGCATGGGAGTGGGGGTGTTGCTCTCCGCCCGCTTGGCCTCAGGTGTGAAAGACTACGGAATGTTTCATCCCAGACTTCTATGGGTCCGAATAAAACTAGGTGTCACCAGGGTCTTCATGGTCGCAGCTTATGCGTAGGCTCTTCGGTGGCATCGGATCTAGAGAAGTCCTGGGATAATGTTAGGGAAGTTCTGGCTTTGGCAGAAGCTAGTGAACGCGTGATCGTATGCGGAGACTTGAATGGATGGGTTGGAACCAAGCGTTCAGACTTCGAGGACGTGCTTGTTACATTTGGTGATAAGAGAGTGAATGATGCAGGTAGGCTCATTGCGGATGTATGTATGGAGAGAAACCTTATTGTGTCAAACACATTTTTTCAACATAAGGACGTCGATATGTATACATGGAAAAGGAATGAACAGAGAAGTATGATAGATTTAATTCTGGTAGACAGTCGCCTCCGAAGTAAAATTCTGGATACAAGATCGAATCCCCAGATCTATGTCGTAGACTTTTTGAGGAATATTAAACCATCTGCAGTTTTAATTACGATTATTTAATAAGTTATTATACATAGGTGGCGCTGTGTTAACGTCTTTAAAAGGCTTCTGAGTTTTTAGTTACAAAGAATAAAAAAGTGACATCTATTGTAAATATACCGAAACAGCTCAAATTTAGGGTATACATTTCCCGTAAGAGCGATATTTATTATTTCATAGCTACACGACCACCATAATTACAATTGATAAATCATCTAGATATCATCCTCTTTACGCAAAAGAAAAATAGAGGGCATACAAAATCCAAATGAATTTGAACCAAGAAAGCAGCAATGTTACTTTTAGATGCCGTAAATTACCTAGATATAAATCTTATGACAGCCTAGGCATTAACAGTTCCTTAGACAGCACAAATTCAGATGATTTACTGGTAAAAAGTCTGGACTTATCAACACATATACATCCAGTAATAGAAGATCTAAAGACAGAAATTGATACCTTAAAAACTCAGCTTGAAATCACACAAAATGAACTCGAAAATGTCATCACTGAAAATAATGGCTTAAAACACAACATAAATCTACTGCATGGCGAAATAAAAGTTCTAAAAAAGTTATGCTGCAGTCCTGTGTCATCACGGAAAAAATCAATGCAGAAAAATAGAAATACTAGGCGCCGATTAACTGAAAGTTTCATGGATACATCAACCTCGAATTTAGTGCTGGAACAAAAGAAGACAACACATTTTATACAAGAAATTAACATAGACAAACACATTTCTCCTCCCACAGAAACTAGTAACAGTAATCATATTCCTGCAAGTACACAACTGCATAAAAATTCCTCAAAGGACGGCTCAAGCAGAATAACTAATAATACATTAAAACTAAATAACAGAGCAAATGAAAAGAAAAGACGAGTATTTATTTTCGGAGGGCAGCAATGTAGAAATTTAGCACAAAATATAGCAAAATCAAGAATAAACAGCACTTATGAATATTATCAATTTATATCCTTTATAAAACCGTATGCCACAACTGAAGAAATACTTTTAAATTCTAAGTTATACGATATAACAATAGACGATCGAATTATATTATCAATTGGCGAAAATGACTCGAGTCCACTAAGTATTATGTGTAATCTGTGTTCATTTATTAAATTAATGCAATGCCCAATTATTGTTTTAAAGGTCCATAAAAATATACACTTAAATGAATTTAAACTCAATAACATGCTGAAATCAATTTGTACTCACCATAATAATGCTTACTTTATGGAATTTGAACAAACTTATGACTATAAGATATATGATTTATGTAAAAATATTAATTATACATTGGACCAGATATATTATAATAATCGATTCTTAGGTTTTATGCATGGTAAAAAGAAACGCAGGTCGTACATCACATTTATAAACAAAATAAACAAACCAAAAAACACAACCAAGAACTTATCTGACAGTAAAAACGCTACTGACACTCATTATCATGACTTGACAGATGTTGGGGTTGCTACCCATGATAAATCCACTCAAACTGACATATTATTAACAGCATCAGACCATACTGACAATAATCACAACAATGCAAATTTTTTTCGTAGCCAGTAGTAATAACAATATAATTAGAATACTCCATCAAAATATTGCTGGAATTATTCATAAAAGACATCTTTTAGAATTTAATTTATTTGAGCTTAGTAAAGATAATAAAGACCCCGACGTAATTTGTTTCTCTGAAACTTTTGTAGAAAAAGATTGTGTTAACCTTATAAAAATTAATGGATACAATATGGCGGCTTCATATTCTAGGGACAAACGTCAAAAACGGGGAGGTGTTTGCATTCTCATAAAGAATCGCATACAATATAACGAAATTGATATAATTAAAGAGATAGGAGTTGATAATAGTTTCGAATGTTGTGGGATTAACATAACAAACCAAAATATAACGATTATTTGCTTATATAGAACGCCAAATTCCAATACTAATATATTTTTCAATAAGCTTAATGACATTCTACGAAAACTTTTGCACAGGTGTGCCAAAAACAAAAAAGTTATTTTGGCGGGTGATTTAAATATTAATACACTTCTCACAAATAAGAAAACTATGGAATTCCTAGACATTATAAAAAATTTTAATTTGACACTTCATATTGATAAACCCACCCGTAAAAACGCATGTATTGATCATATTATAAGTAACATCAAAACAGCCCATGGGGAACTGCTTCACTGGGGGTTGTCAGATCACAACACTGCTCAAATACTTAGTATACCTGTAAAAAGTAAAAACACCATTAAAAGTGAATATTATCTATATATTAGAGATTACAATACAGACAATATCAAAAAATTCAAAGAATGTTTAGCTAATCTATCTTTTCATGAAATTTATGGGTGTTCTGATCTAAATGCCGCCTACCAATATTATAATGATATAGTACAGTTATTTTATAATTTGTGTTTTCCTAAACTTAAAATAAAGATACGTAACCAATGTTACAACATGAATTGGCTAACAAAAGGTTTGCGTAAATGTTGTAAAATAAAGAGAAAATTATATTTTAATTGCTTGAAAAAGAACACAATTGCTAAAAAAATTATTTATAAACAATATTCTAAGGTTTTAAAACAATGTATATATACATCCCAAAAGATATATAATGAGAAAAAAATTTATAATAGCACAAATATTTGTAAGACATCATGGGAAATAATAAAGGAAGAATCTGACGTAGCTGTTAAGCAAGATTTTATAAACTACATAAATAACGACAGCAAAATCATCACTGCACCTAAAGAAATAGCTAATGTGTTTAATGACTTCTTTATAACGCTGTCTAGTAGTATATCTAACTCCCAAAAAAAAATCGGACACAGTACTAGTAGTATATTTCTTAAGCCTTACGATTGTTATGACATTCATAAAATTGTCATGTCCTTAAAAAATACTAAATCTGTGGGTCCTGATGGTGTAACCACCAATGTTGTTAAAGTTTGTGCAAATGAACTTGTGCCGGTATTAACTTATATGATAAACCTGTCTTTTGTAAATGGATGTTTCCCAGAATTACTAAAAGTCTCTACTATTAAACCACTACACAAGAAAGGAGATAAATCTCTTTTGAACAATTACAGGCCAATAGCTCTAATCTCAATAGTCTCTAAAATATTTGAATCTGCTATGTATAAACGTATCGCAGATTTTTTATCCCATAAGAATATTTTGAAGAAAGAGCAATATGGGTTTCAAAAAGGGAAATCAACAACCTTGGCTTGTTATAACCTCATGAGCCAAGTTACGGATAGTGTAGATAAAGGTAATGATACAACAGTAGTGTTTTTTGATATGACAAAAGCATTTAATCTAGTATCACATAATATACTACTTAATAAATTAGAAAGATACGGTATACGTGGAACTGCTTTGACTTGGATAGAAACGTTCTTACGGAATAGAAAACAGTGTACTGAAATTAGAAATATAAATAATAGAGGTGAGATAGAGTTATATCAATCCAATTATAAAATTAATAACTCTGGTATTCCACAGGGCAGCGTACTCGGCCCATTATTGTTTTTAATATACATTAATGACTTGCCTGACATCACTGACTATCCATGCATCTTATTTGCTGATGACATATCACTAATAATTTCATCAAAACATATTGACATTCCTAAATATACTGACATTCATACAAATAATAATAATACTGATATGAAAATGTATTTAAATAATGACATTAATTCACATAATTTTAAAATTAATAAAGCAATTGATTGCATCGTAAGTTGGCTTGACGATAATAACCTAAATGTAAATCTAATAAAAACTAAATACATTCAATTTAGCACATATGGTCGGAAAAGGAAAATCCTCGATATTGTGTATAAAGGCGTTAAAATAGAGGAAGTAGATTATAACACATTTCTAGGTATAGCGTTAGATAAATATATTAATTGGAAATGTCATATTGAAAAGATATGTAACAAAGTAAACCGATTTGTCTACGTTTTAGCTAGGCTCAAGAGAATAACCTCGGAAAAAACTATTCTTAGCGCCTACCATGGCTATGTCAGATCAATATTAAGCTATGGTATTATCCTATGGGGTAATAGTACATATAAAAACCATGCGTTTTTTGCACAAAAGAAATGTATCAGAGCTATTTGCGGTGTCGCACCCTGGATATCTTGCAAACCCTTATTTATAAAGTTACGCCTACTTACATTTCCGTGTTTATACATATTGGAATGCGCTAAATTTGTTAAATTAAATAATAGTTTATTTACACACGCTAAAGATATATATCCAAGAAATACACGTAATCCAAACCGAATTGTCCTAGCCACTATCCCAAGGACCACATTATACAAAAAGAGTAGCACAGTAATGTGTGGTTATATTTATAATAGCTTGTCGGAGGATATAAAGGCCTTACCGTATAACAGATTTGTAAAAGCTTTAAAATACTGGTTGCTGGATAAGGCGTTTTATAGCGTAAGAGAATTTTTTGATGACACCAAATGTAATAATAGATATGTGTGAATCATAAAATATATATATAATAAGAAATATAATAGATATAGAGGAAACTAGTTTTGTTTTTATATGAAACTGCTATGATATGAGTACAATCTAGATTTCATAGCAAAAAGAAATGGGTACAAGCAAGCAAAATACTGGACATATGTTACATGTGTATTAAATTACTTTATTTGACTGTCTCTTAAATTTTTCCCGGTGTTATAAAATATAGAGAAACACTTTGTTATTGTTACTTCATTATTACTAAAAATAAATACTTAATCTACTTAATCTATAACAACTTGTATTAAATTTAAAAACTCGCTAAATGTATTTAATATAGTTATTTATTATAATTAGATAAAATCATTAAGACACCACAATTTGCTGCGCTCGAAGAGGGCTACTAAGCTGGAACTAACAAGAAATTTAAAATTTAAGACCTAATTTGTACCTTAGTTTGGCAAATAAAGATTTTGATTTGATTTTGATTTGAAGAGCCTACAGGGGTCCCACTGTCGACACGGACCACTATCTCGTTATTGCGAGATTTAGTGGTCTGTTCAGAAAGTGGAGACACTGGCGAGAGAGTGTCCACTTCGGAGGGCTTGAAAAAATAAAGATTGAAAAGTTGCAAGAAGAGAGTGTAAGAGCAAAGTATGTAGAGGGTGTCCGTGAACGGCTGACAATGGCAAGTCAGCCGGGATCTGACATAGAAGAATGCTGGAGAGTATTGAAAGATAGTATGGTAGATACAGCGAAAGAAGTATGTGGATGCTCAAAGAAGCATAGGAAAGTGAAAGGTGATGCATGGTGGGATACGGAAGTAGTAGCTTCCGTAGACCAAAAGAAGAAAGCGTGGCTGGACTATGTATCTTCTTTGAAACTGAGTGCAAGTATGAAAGAACAGAAGAAAGAAATATACCGGCAACGTAAGGATGACACCAAAGCCTTAGTGAAAGAGAAGCGTGATAGAGCAAATATGATTGCAGAAGAAAGGCTGACCAAAAACTTCGAGAGCAAAACAAAACTTTTCTGGAGGGAGGTGAAGAAATCTCGGAGTGGTTGGTCAGCTTTCAAAATAAATAAAATAAGGTCTAAAGGTGGAGAAATTCTTACGCAAACACAAGATGTGTTAAGCCGATGGAGTGAATATTTTGGAGATATGTATGCGGATGTTCAGGGTGATGCTGGTGCCACATGTGGTCTAACAAATCAGTATTTGGTACCGGCATCCTCTGATGACATTAGTATGGATGAAGTTGAATGGGCGATTAGAAGTTTGAAAAATGGTAAGGCAGCGAGTATTGATATGGTGTCTGCTGAGATGATTAAGCTTGGAGGCTCATGTGTCTGGGCATCCTTCCTGATGCTTTTCAATTTATGTTGGAGCTCAGGAATGGTTCCCAAGGACTGGAGAAGCGCAGTCATCGTGCCCTTGTTTAAAAACAACGGTTCACGTTATGACTGTGAAAACTACAGAGCCATAAGCTTGACCAGTTTGGCAGCCAAAGTGTATGGTAATATTATTGAAAGGAGAATGAGGATGGTGTCTGATGAATTTTTGTGTGAGGCACAAGGAGGTTTCAGGTGTGGACGAGGATGCATGGATCAAGTGTTTTCTCTGCGCAACATTGTGAAGAAGCATCTGGCTGTAGGGTTTTCTGCAGTTTTGTGGATTTGGAGAAAGCATTTGACACTGTTGTACAAAAGGAACTTTGGGACATTTTGCCGGAGTATGGTATTAACGGTAGACTGCTACAAGCGGTGCAGTCCAACTACATGTACTGCAGAGCTTGTGTGCGGCTGGATGGAATGTCACCCTGGTTTGATGTTAATATCGGCGTTAAACAGGGCTGCGTTCTATCAGCCAGACTGTTTATCATATATCTGGATGAATGTCTACAAAGGTTGAATGAAATGAATGTGGGAGTTCAGATAGGCGACTCAGTGCTTAACTCGCTGCTATATGCAGACGATGCGGTCCTATTAGCGCAGTCTGCGACTGACCTGCAAACCCTAGTCGACGTAATGACAGAAGATTGTAAGAAAAGGGGCCTACGTGTGAATGTGAGCAAAACCAAAGTAATGGTTTTTGAAAGAGAAGAAGCCAGAACAGATGTTAGAGTAGCAATAGGAAATGGTGTGCTAGAACATGTGGATGAATTTATATATCTTGGATGTGGATTCAGTCGGGATGGACGGTACACCACTGATGTAAAGAGAAGAGTGAATGCGGGAAATAGAGTGAACGGAGCATTGGGATAACTTCTCGGCAGCCACCACCTCAGCCAGAAGGCACGTGTCGCAATACACAACGCAGTGCTTGTCCCAACGTTATTATATGGAAGCGAGAGTTGGGTATGTAAAAAGGAGCGTGCTAGTAAAATCAATGCGGTCGAAATGTGATCTCTGCGGAGAATCTGTGGAGTGAGTCTAACTGACCGCATTCGTAACAATGACGTAAGAGAGCGAGTAGGTATGAAAGAGAGTATTGGTGTAAAGATGCGAAAGGGAATGCTCCGATGGTTCGGACATGTGGAAAGAATTCCGGACGAGCGACTGCCTAAGAAGATATACAATGCGAAAGTGGAACGATATAGGTACAGAGGGAGACCGAGACTTAAGGCCTCGTCACACAGAGGCCGAGCGTGTATGAAGAGAATTATAAATGTTGAGGAAGCGAGAGATGTATGCAAGAATAGAACCTTTTGGCAATCTGTTCTCACTGCTTACCCCCTAAAATTATATATCACATAGAGATTTGTCATACAGTACAGCGTGTCATAATCAATACGACAGTTGGACTACAGAAATGCTAAATCGTCTGTAAATTTAATTTATATTGACACGGTTAAACCACTAATTCCGTCAGTAAAACACATCACATGGTTTTGAGAGATCTATTACCTGATCCACCCAGAGCAGGCGCTCCATACTGGCTCGAAGGACCAGGTACTCCGTACTGCATACTAGGCACTTGTGCACCCTGATTTGGAGTCCCGTACTGAGTGGACGGAGGACCGTACATCGCGGACGGCTGAGGGGGTCCGTACTGGTTGGATGGTGGACCACTTCTGAAAGTAGATAAATTAACGGGAATTGTAGGTATATTGTAACGATGAACTGCAAAGATTCGATTCCCAGTCGGTGATATGGAGACCTCGCATATATGCCTTTTGCTTACCGAAATTATGTGTGTATTTCATAAATATTATTACTGCCTGGTGGACTAAAAATCGCGAGGAAAGTCTAAGGTACCTTCCAAATTAACCACAACTAGAATTAAATCCAAACCCGGGCCCGTAGAATGTAATTCACTAAATCGTATCGACATCGCATCCGACATTGTCATTGGTTGAGAGATCTAGAAAGGTCATCGTGATGGGTAAGCGATTAATGCGACATCACGCGTCTATGTATCTATCTACCTATCACAAATAAGACGATTCGATGTCGATACAATTTTGTGAATTACATTCTGAGGGCGCAGAATACATTCCAATTAAGGTTTATTTATTAGACACTGACTGGCAAACAAAAAATATTGCGATATCTTAATCCTAACTATTATGAAGCTGTAACATAGCTGAAGTCACTGTTAAGGTAGATATTTGTGAATAAAAATTGCTATAGAGGCTATAGGACAAAACAATATTTTTTAGATTTTTATCGGTTTGTCTGTTTGTTTGTGCATCAAGCAACGGAATTTGATGCAACTTTTTTTATTTGATAGCTCTTGATTAGGCTTAAAAACTAGTACCACCGAAGGAATGTAACATAGTTCCAGTGGTCCGCCAATAAAGGCGGAGAGACGGCACACGGCGGGTTTATTTAGTGTAGTGTAGTTGGGTACATTTTTTCCCGCCTAAACAAAAAAAAAAGGCTTAGAAACTAGTATACATTTTATGAGTTTTCCCGTGATGCGCGCCCAACGGCAGAACTTTATAATTTTATTTGTATAGATAGCGTTTTATGGTTATTCTTTCACGCATTGATTACTAAGTCAATCATTACGAAATTCAGCATACGTGTAGTTCTGAATCTAAAAAATTTCTTTATTAAACACAAAGTGAAAAATGTGAAATCGAAAATAACAGTCAGGAGCAGGATTTGAACCTGCATCTTCTGGATACCGTCCAGATGCTTTACCAATTCAGCCATCCTGACAATTGCTCCTGACTGCTAATTTCGATAACACATCATACTTAACGTCTTTGGGTGACGCCTGCGCCATCTGTCGGACGTATTTTTCATACATTAAACCGACATTTTTCACTTTGTGTTTAATGTATAGTGCTAAGCATGTCAAATGCTAAAAATATATATAAATAATTTCTTTATTTATACCGAAACATGTCGGTTTCTATGGGATAATTATTTTGGGACAGAAATAATAAATTTACGGTAACTTATTGATATTATTATTGAGACTAAGGCACGGGTAAAATCTAGCTTTCTATAAAGGGGAACCTTGTGCCCAGGTGTAGAAGCTTCAAAATGTTCATGGCGCACTTTTAGTCCGTCACTAAACATACATTTTTTTTTGTTTAGGCGGGCAATACTGCGCCTAACCGCACACCCCGTCGTTCGGGGCAACGAACAGGGTAGTGTGGGGCCCAATAAATAAATCCGCCGTGTGCCTTCTCTCCGCCTATATTGACGGGCCACTGGCACTATGACGTTACATTTACTTCAGTGGTTGATTAAAACATACCTGAATAAAGCGTCAGTTTGTTTTTGGATGGGTGCTCCGTACAGGGTCGATGGTGGGCCTCCTAGACCTGCCCGCTGTGGCGGCAGGTACCTGCTGTTCACCGGAGGTTCGGCGAAGCATACCACGGCTAATGCGCTGACCAGGATTAACTGAAAATAACATTCAATAAATATGGATTTTTTCACTCATTACCACCCTTTTTTTTTGTTAAGGCGGGAAAAAATGTAGCTTGCCTCACTCCCCGTCGTTTGGGGCCACGAACAGGGTAGTGTAGGCCTCACCCCTGTACTATACTGTACACTACCTAGCTTATCCCAGCACGAATGGGCCGGCTCGATCGGGGAAGTACCACCCTCTCACATAAGATCAGCGTGTAATAACGTTAGTTACGCCTACCGTTGTGTTTCGTATGGTGAGTGAGAGCGTCAGAGGCCAAAACCCCCTCCCGATCCTCTCCTTATTATCCTTCTTATCCAACTTTTATCTCTTTCCTTGGAGATGACGACGCGCGAATGATACCTCTGGTGTTGCTAGCGTCTAAGCTACGGTACGGCTTGCCGTGTGGGGCCGGCCTTAGAATTGTCCCACCCCTCTCCACCCATGGGAGTCGTAAGGGCCGACTGAGGGAATACCGGAGGAGTGGGCAGCAGCACTCCTTCGAGTATTAACAACATCCACTGCGATCGCCAACCCGCCTGCCAAGCGTGGCGATTACGGCACTATCCCCCATTCTTGGGGAGGCCTATGTCCAGCAGTGGACGTTAAAAGGCTGATGGATGGATTGATGAAGCTACGGTAACCGCTTACCATCAGGTGGGCCGTATGCTTATGCGACACCCAATAAAAAAGAAATCCTCGTGTGCCATTACTCCGCCTTTATTGGAGGACCACTGGAACTGTCTGACATTACTTCAATGGTTCTTATTACCATCCTTCATCCTACTGTTTGGAACGGATTTCCTTTCAGAATGAGAGGGATTTAGGAATTAGTTCACCACGCTGGCTCAGTGCGAGTTGGCAGACATTACAAGCCGTCGACAAAATCTCTAAGGGTTATGAAAATTCCTCACAACGGTTGCAGCAGTGATAATTTGTAAACAAATACACAAATAATTTCGAAAAAATGAGCCGTCACGAGACGTCTCGCAGATGTAAAAACATCGATTTTCTTTCTTTCTTCAAATATTGTTTGACTCATATATAAGTTATTGGTTTATTGATTGACATTATACTTTCTATTTAAGGTAACATAAACGGCTGCTGCAGCACAGTTGAAACGTCGGGTGAAAGGTAGTTAATAATTTCACCTAATTTATACGCGAAAAAAGACTCGTTTATGTTACTTTAAATATGTGTACAATTCGCGATTCTTTAGAAGTTACTATTGTACTTTCTAGTTACATGCTTTTGTCAACAGATGGCGTTAAAAACAATTAAATTAATAACCAACAGTCGATTTTACTCGATATGTTTAATTTACTGTTTTCGTTTTAATTACAATCGAGTGGTAAATTAAATATATACCTATTCATAAACAAGAGAAGAACAAAAACATATATTATAACATTACAAAATTTGGGATTAAACTTCGAAGTTAAATGTGTGATGGTAACAACAGCTTCTATATTTTATTAAACTCCGAAGCTAAATGTGTGATGGTAACAACAGCTTCTATATTTTATTAAACTCCGAAGCTAAATGTGTGATGGTAACAACAGCTTCTATATTTTATTAAACTCCGAAGCTAAATGTGTGATGGTAACAACAGCTTCTATATTTTATTAAACTCCGAAGCTAAATGTGTGATGGTAACAACAGCTTCTATATTTTATTAAACTCCGAAGCTAAATGTGTGATGGTAACAACAGCTTCTATATTTTAAGTGGTACAAAGCTTAGATGGCAAATATGGAATGATAGAACAAATTACTTGTGAAAGTTGAAAAAAAATTACTGCGAGTAGGATCGAACCTGCGTCCCTTCCAATTCGGGGAAGTGCTCTAGATCGGACCTAATGGTGACTACAAGTTTATCGGTATTTTGGTTGGTGTTTCTTGACCGTATTGGATTTTCACTGTTAGCGTTGATCTGTCACTGGTATTATGGAGTCCATGAGCGACGTTTACCATTTACCATCGTATGAGTTTGTTACAAAAAATATAAATATTTCAGACTTACTTTCATTTTGGTAGATACCCGCCTATATCCTTTACAAAACCTGAAAAAAAAAATATCTCATTTAAGAAGTATATTAAAATGGATCATTCAGGAGCGTAACTACTTCTGGGCATAAAGAGCTATACTTACTGCAAAAATTCTACCAATTGTTCTTTTGGAAAAAATTGGGAAAAAATTTATGAACATTTATACCGCACACCTCGTCGTTCGGGGCAACGAACAGGGTAGTGTGGGGCCCTCACCCACTAAAGAAACCCGCCGTGTGCCGTCTCTCCGCCTTTATTGGCGGGCCACCGGAACCATATTACATTCCTTCAGTGGTCTGACAATCCCACCTAAGGATAATTATTTATAGTCTGTTGCCTAGTTTATAGTATACACTAATAATAGAAAGTGGAAAGATTTGTATTGCTGGATACTTGATATTTGTCACGAATAAACTCAAAAACTACTGGTTCAATTTCAAAAATTCTTTCACCTTTAGATTGCTATTCTAGAGTATTATAGGTTATAAATATGTAAACAGTAAATATTTACAAAATTATATTATTTAAGCCATAAAATAAAAACGTAAAATAAGATCAAGAAAAATAATATTGAAACTCCTTAAAAATAATATACTTAAGTATGTAAAATTAAAAAAGCAATATAAATAAAATGAAAAATAACGAAAAAACTGAGAATAAAATCAGGTTTATGAATAAAAATATAAAATTTTATAAAATAAATATTATTAATTAGAAAAAAAAGCTACTTTTGTCCTGCAATAAAATACATTTACTCTACATTTATCCCAAAATGTTTAAGAAATATATGTCCACCCGCGGGAAGTCGGGACGGGCTGCTAATCTATAATATGTCACGCGCACCAGCCGCTTCCTTCTTTCCAGTACAATTATCCTAATTAATAATCGCCGGATGGGTTAGGATCACCAATTTTATATCGGGACACCAGTGGATAAAACCCAGGGTGCCAAATTTTTAAGGGTAACGATATGGATGTGAGAAAAAATCGAATGATAGATTTAAAAATAAACATAACATATAAAACATAGCAGCACGCCTGTAGCCTCGAAGGGGTAAGCAGAGGTGTATTTTACACACCCACGGTTCGCCAGCTATGTTTAGGTCCCACGTAATAGGAGGCGAGCCTATTGCCGTCTACCGGGCACATTTTCAAACTCCGGGCTGCTACTGAGAATTTTTCTTTATACGAAAAAGCTCAATAACCTTGCCCGATCCGGAGATCGAACCGGAGACCTCATGATCAGCAATCACACACACTACCGCTGTACCACTGAGGCAGTTTAAAGATAATGAGGGGTATTTTCCATGGTATCCTGGATGGCTTCAAGGTATTTTTTTTTATTGCATGTAGTGTTATTGGCACACGTGCTATGGCCCATCTGAAGGTAAATGGTAACCGTCGCACATGGGCTCGACTATGCCGAGAGTATTGTCAAAATATTACCTTATTGTACCGACAGTATTGTCAAAAATCAACAATATTAAGAATACTGCTTAGCTACAATGTCTCGTTACAATCAGTACTAGAATTTGCAACCCAGGCTTACCACCAGTAATGCAGGGTGATAATTGCTTACTTCCCTTAGCCGCCTCGTACGACACCCGTGGGAAAGAATGGGGTGGTGACTTGTATTATTAGTCCGTCACCACACGGACGATATTCTAGTGAAGTTGGATAAAAAGCCAGGTATCCGAAACTACAAACCTTAAAACACAACACTTTTTATAGGTCTTGATTAAAATACAAAATTCGAATATATTTAGATTTGGAACACCAAACGAAGACCGCCGATGTTACCCGAATGATGATCGATACGAATCCCGACCGCTTATATACCGATACGTGTATGATCAGTGATTACACGTTATATGTATGTACTGCTTTTGTATGTGTGTGTATAGGGAACGGCGCATCTGCTTAACGAGAACGCACTGAAAGTTACTCTGCTTCGTTAAAGGTCATCGAAAGTATTTGAATTTGTTTTTTATTATAATTGTTTTATTTCTCTTAACTGTCTTAAAGTGGTCAATTAGGGATCTTCATTGATCAAGCCCTCAGGGACATTTATAATTTTTAGGTTATATACCAGGTTCCCGGTATAATAGCGCAATAAAAGGTATACTAGTTTTTTTAATCTAGTCAAGAGCTATCAAACAAAAGTCGTTTCATTAAAATCCGTTTTGAATTTTTGCGTGATATGCAAAAAAAATTAGAATAGATTTTTGTTAAGTCTATTTGTTTAATAGACTAAACAAAAATCTATTCTAATTTTTTTTTGTATTCAGAGGCGCATAAATAGCCTAATACAGTAATTTTTTTTTTCAAATATCTTAAATGTACAGACACAGCTGAGTTACAGCTTCATAATAGTACGGATAGAAGACTGTGTCGGTGGTGTTGCAATTGGCAGGTAAGAATTTAATTCACCTTCAACTGTAGCTATAGAGCACGTGTACTATTTTTGGTCCTAAAATGCATGAAGAGTAGGCCACTCACCCACTAGGTGGTCTCTGATGACTTGATAAAGGCAGTGGCAGTGGATATCATACGGGATTGTGATGTAAATTAGCAAACGACTGCTGGATTAATAGATGCTTAGATGTAACGAAAGAGGAACTGTCGCTGTGTATAATTGTATATATTACATGTAATATACTATATTACATAACTGCCTCGGTGGTGCAGCGGTAGTATATGCGACTGCTGATCATGAGGTCTTGGGTTCAATCCCCGGGTCGGGCAATGTTATTGAGCTTTTTCGTAAAAAGAAAAATTCTCAGTAGCAGCCCGGAAAATGTGCCCGGTAGACGGCAATCGGCTCGCCCCTTATTACGTGAGACATAAACATAGTTGGCGAACCGTGGGCGTGGGTGTGTAATACACCTCTGCCTACTTCTGGCTACAGGCGTGAGACTGTGTTGGTTGTTTTTTTGTTGTTTAGTGGAATATAGCCTAAATCACTCTCACTTTGAGAGGAGACCCATGCCTTATAGTAGCATTAATAATGGGTTAAGAAAAAATGCCGTGTGGGGCCGGCTTTAGAATTGTCCCACCCCTCATCAGCCATGGGAGTCGTAAGAGCCGACTGAGGGAATACCGGGGGAGTGGGCAGCAGTACTTCTTCGAGTATTAACAACATCCACTGCGATCACCAACCCGCCTGCCAAGCGTGGCGATTAGGACAATATCCCTATTCTCGGGGAGGCCTATGTCCAGCAGTGGACGTTAAAAGGCTGATGGATGAATGGATGGATGGATAAGAAAACATGTAAATATATAAACATTAAAAAATAGCATCACGCCTGTATTCTCCGAAGGGGTACGCAGAGGTGTATAAAACAGTAGTACCCACGATTCGCCAGATATATTTAGGTCCCACGTAATAGGGAGTGAGCCTATTGCCGTCTACCGGGCACATTCTCCGGGCTGCTACTGAGAATTTTTCTTTACGATAAAACCTAATAATACTGTCCGACCCGGGTATCCAACCCGAGACCTTATGATAAGGAGTCGCTTACCCTATCGCTCCCCCACCGAGATATAATTAAATAAAAAACATTACATTAAACAAATATAATTTTATTATGAATATAGAAAAATAAGATTTTAAAAGAAACTTTGTTATTGTTTCCATAGTAATTTATTTCTAGTTCCCGACAGTAAAATAAGTGCTCAAATAAGGTAAAAAAATATTCAAATAGAGCACATTGCCGTTTGTTTGCACTACAATCGCCTAAACGTTGATGTAGCATTAGAATTATGTATGCTCTACTTCAAATTCCAGTTGAGATGTAGGATGTACCGAGCCTACAAGTGTAACATCACGCTTAGCTTATATTACATAGGTAGAATGGTAACATGAATGAGCGGCCTATCTGAAAAATATTCCTTTCTGATAGGACAGTCTGACTGCAATTTTGGTATTTTTGTAGCCCAATATTGACCAATACAGGCGGAGAGGCGGCAT
This sequence comes from Leucoma salicis, assembly GCA_948253155.1. NCBI lineage: Eukaryota > Metazoa > Arthropoda > Insecta > Lepidoptera > Erebidae > Leucoma > Leucoma salicis. The sequence goes on along the minus strand of OX411830.1, from coordinate 2,091,544 downwards.
ACGGCGGGTTTATTTAGTGGGTGAGGGCCCCACACTACCCTGTTCGTCGCCCCGAACGATGGGGTGAGTGGTTAGACATTTTTTTTCCCCGCCTTAACAAAAAAATAGGCTAAAAAACATAAAATCATCTACGACATATTAATTATGTCTATGTAAAGTAGCTATCCTACAGGAATAATCCATTTAATAAAATGTAGTTTTATTTTAACTTCTGAGCTCCAGATTATACGTATGCAAAGTTTCATGATAATCGTTTCAGCAGTTAAGGCGTGAGAGCGTTACAAATAAATACACAAATAAACGGATAAACACGGACATTCGCTTTATAATATTAGTAAGGACTAGCCTTTGCGCGCGACTCCGCCGCAGCCAAAAGCTAGTTTTTAAGTTATATCTCAGGTTCCGTATATAGTAGCGGGATAAAATGTATACCAGTTTCTAAGTCTAAACAAGGGCTAACAAATAAAAGTTACATCAAAATCCGTTCAGTAGTTTTTACGTGATGCGCGAACAAACAAACGGACAAAAAATCTAAAAAAAATATCATTTTATGTTTAGACACGATTATATAGCCTATTACAGTAATTTTTTCTCAAATAGCTTAAATGCACAGACATAGCTCTATTACAGCTTTATAATAGTATACTACTCTGTCAAGAAAGTACCGGGAAAAGATCAATAATACACAAAAATTTTGTTATTCATCCAAATTTATTTTATCACCTTCAAAGTATGCTCCTTCAGAAACGATAGACTTACGCCAACGAATAATCCAATGATCAAAACATTTTTTAAATGCTGTTTCCGGAAATGAGTTCAGTTCTCGCAGCGAATTCTCCTTTATGTCTTCTACCGATTGAAAACGGGTGCCACAAACTGGTAATTTGAGTTTAGGAAAAAGAAAAAAGTCGGCTGGAGCCATATCTGGTGAATATGGTGGTTGCTCGATGGTATTTGTTGAGTGTTTGGAAAAAAATTCATTCACAATGATGGCCTTGTGCGAAGGCACCCTGTCGTGGTGCAAAATTCAAGAATTTTCGAAAGAAGCCAGCTTTGTGGAAACACAAAGCTGGCCTTTTTCGTCGAATTTGCTTTTGCTAAGAATTCCGAGTGCACAACACCGGGATAGTCAAAGAAAACAGTCAACATGACTTTGACTTTTGATCGACTTTGGCGTGGTTTTTTCGGTTTCGGTTCAGTTGGAAGTCGCCACTCCGAAGCTTGTTGACTAGTTTGTATGTCAAACTCGTAAACCCTCGTCTCGTCACCAGTAACAATGCGATTCATGAATGTTGGGTCGGAATTAACTCGTTCTAGCATGTCCTCAGCGACTCTCATGCGATTGAGTTTTTGGAGAAAATTCAGGTCTTTTGGGACTAGCCGAGCGGAAACATGTTTCATACCCAAGTGATTATTTAAAATGGTACGGATCGACTCGAGACACAGGAAGTTCGGCAGCTATCTCTCTCAAAGTTTTGCAATGTTAACTTCATTTGCAGACGTTGATGGCCTACCAGAGCGAGGCAAATCTTCCATCACATCTCGACCGCTTTTAAACGCTTTGTGCCACTCATAAGCACGTGTTTTTGATAAATTCGATTCATCGTAAGCCTTCTGTAACATTTTTAGTGACTCCGAACACGAAATTCCATTGGCGATGCAAAATTTAAGATAAACTCTTTGTTCGATGTTTTTGTCCATTATGAAATTCGCAATATGATATAACTAAAAACAGCACTATATCTATACTATTATAAAGCTGTAACAGATCTGTGTCTGTATATTTAAGATATTTGAGAAAAAAATACTGTAATAGGCTATATATGTGCGTCGAAACACAAAACATTTTTTTTTAGAATTTTTGTTTGTTTATCTGTTTGTCTGTTTGTTTGTTCGCGCATCACACAAAATCTACTGAACGGATTTTGATGCAATTTTCTTTATTTGAAAGGCCTTGATTAGACTTAAAAACTGGTATACATTTTATCCCGCTACTATATGGGTAACCTGAGATATAACAAAAAAAAATAGAAAATTATTTAAACTAGAATTTTTTTTAGAATTTATTTAGAACTGCTAGATGGACTTTGATGCAACTGTTTTCATTTGATAACTCTTAATTAGACTTTAAAACTGGTAAGTATACATTTTATCCCGTTGGCCGTGTGGGGCCGGCACCAAGAATAGCTCCACCCCATCCCTTCCTATGGGAGTCGTACAAGCCGATTAAGGAATTACCGGGAGATCGGGCAGCAGCGTTCCCCTGTGTTCTAAAAAATATCCACTGCGATCGCCAACCCGCCTTATTGTAAAACCGTCGATTATGCCGTCTCTCCGCCTGTATTGGTGGGCCACTGGAACTGTGTTACATTACTTTAGTGGGAAGAAAACACCCTGCACTAAGGAATAATCCTTGCACCGTCACTGACTTTACAAACATACAATTTCTCGGAAACAAAGTACTTCCACACCCGGAACAACCATTTGTGGATCACGCAAAGTGTGATGTGTGGAAATCGAATCCACAACACTCGGACGGAATAGTAGGTATGTAAACCACACCGCGCCATTTGTGCAGTCATATTAATATTGGCCATGACCCGTTTAAATTAAGTAACGATACATACATGCCATTATTATCATGATTTGTATATTTTATGGTACATTTCTACTTTTGAAGTAATTACAAACTGTTATTATATACCATTAGCTATGTTAAGTATAGCTAACTATAGTCAAGCTAAAGATGGCACAACGCATTCTTTATTAGACTAATCGTTCGGGTAAGTTGATTGCATTGCCCAAACAAACATTAACCAATGTTTATTTTTTTTTATACTACGTGTTGGAGGCTTTAGTCAATTTTCTGCGGCGCGGCACTAGTTTAGTCGCAAGTGGCACATCTCTACGGCATCGGCCCGGCTACTGAATACGGCCATTATTCTATTAGAAATCTTACTCCATTTTGCATCTCTTGAGCACAAGTTTATATATTGTCCTAATGGTTCAGTACTCATTTGCTATATTGTAAAATTCTAAAATTATTAATTAAGATAAACCATTTTGATATTTTAGCACTTGACATGTTCAGCTACTCTCAAAGTACAAATTATAATTTGTGAATAAGGAAAAAGCGTATTTTAGTACGTTCGTTAAGACAAATGTGAGGAGGAGATTGGGTATTTCTAAAAAATAGTACGGTAGCTCAGTGGATTAGAGCACTTCCCCGGATAGGAAGGGACGCAGGTTCGATTCCCGCTCGTACTAAAATACTCTTTTTCCTTATTCACAAATAATTATTTGTACTTGATAAATCAGTTCAAAAGGAATTTCATTTTCAACACTACGAGTACATGGGTGGCGAACAAGCATACGGCCCACCTGATGGTTAGTGGTTACCGTAGCCTATAGACGCAGCAACATCAGAGGCATCACTCGCGCGTCGCCATCTCCAAGGAAAGGGATAGGAGGTGGATAGGAAGGATAATAAGGAGAGGATAGGGAGGGGGTGTGGGCTTCCTGCGCTCTCACTCACCATATGAAATTCAATGTTAGGCGTTGTTAAACGCTGATTTTTTGTGAGAGGGTGGTACTTCCCCGAGCCGTCCCATTCGTGCTGAGATAAGCAAGGATTGCAAGCATTTTACGAGTTTAATAGTAAGCACCATTGCTTATTTGGCTGCTGAATTCATAAGCAGTGTTTCATGTCAGGTGTTCGTCTGTCACTACTATAAAATAAATTATATATTGGGATGGAACGCACGTTCGAATCCTACTCGCACTAAAGTTTACTTTTTCCAAATTCACAAAAAAATTGTTCTTTAAAATAGTTGAGCATATCATTGCTAAAATACAGAACAAAATATTTAAAAAATAAGTAAATTATAGTTTAAAAAACAAAAAATACAAGCTTACTACGAGCGATACTTCTTTTATTTCTTTTTTATTTCATATACATGTATATATATTTTATGAATAAAGTATCCTGTAGGTATACACCACCAGCCCTCCCCCATTTCGTATATATATTTCTATCACTCCATCCAATGGTTGTTCGGAAGAGATTGCCTTGTGCGATACCGCCAATTGTACAATATTAATGTTTAAGATCTTTGTTTTGTTATTTTGGTATACAATAAAGACGTTTATTATTATTATTAATAAATAGAAAATAATGTCATAATAAATAGAAAATAATATCTAATAATTGTAAAAATGTGGGTGCACGACATCAATCAATAATTTTTAAACTATATTTTATTTTCTTATTTTTTAGTCTTAAAACAGCATTAAAAGCCATCCATCCATCTGATCCATCAGCCTTTTAAAGTCCACTGCTGGACATAGGCCTTCCCAAGAATGGGGTATAGTGCCGTAATCGCCACGCTTGGCTGGCGGATTGGCGACCGCAGTGGATGTTGTTAATACTCGAAGGAGTGCTGCATACTAATAAAATCGTGTTAAAATGGAGTAACACTGTCTCACAAAATCCCTTCGTAAAGCAATGGTAGGTATTATTAATGTCGCGTTTCGTTGGTTGAGTGAAAGCGCCAGAGGCCCAAAGTATCTATAATTGTTCCTACCCATCGCCGATCCTTTTCCGTGCAGTTATTTTTTTTTATAGCATGTTGTTGCAGACGAGCCACGGCCCATCTGATGGTAAATGGTAACCGTCGCTCATGGGCTCAACTGTACCGAGAGTATTGTCAAGCCGCTGCTCACCATTTCATTTCACAGATATGAAATGAAAGAATAAACGGCTATCTCCTGCTACAACCAAAACGCAACGATGTGCTTCATGGCCGCCCACACGGGAGATGGTGGTACCAACCCGCTCGGGCCCGATAGCAAGTGAGTGCTCCAACTTAGTACCCATTCCTACCACCAGTAATGCAATGGGTGATCATTGCTTACTTCCCTTAGTCGCCTCATACGACACCCGTGGGAAAGAATGGGTTGGTGACACTTGTATTCTTAGTCAGTCACCACACGGACAATAAGTTAGCAATGCATTCGTGTTTCCCCTGGTGTTACGAGCGTATTTAAGGCTACGGTAGCTATACATCATCATTCTGTCCCACTATTGGGCACGGGTATTCTTCTAAAGTGGATTTAGGCTTTAGTCTAGCAGGCTAGCCAAAGAGGTGACACACTTCACAAGCAGTTGAGAAAATATTTCGGACCTACAAGTATTTTTTTGTGCTTGCTAAAAATGGCAAATAAACGATCGACGAATCCAACTCTGCTGGACAGCGTTCGAGAAGCTAAGAAAGATCTTCTCGTCCAATATTCCGCAGTGTCTGAAAACGAAGGTCTACGACCAGTGTGTGTTACAAGATGACATATAGAACAGAGACGTGGTCTCTGAATGTTGGCCTCGTATCAAGGCACAAAGTCGCTCAGCGGGCCATGGAGCGGGCTATGCTTGGTATTTCTTTACGTGATCGAATCCGTAATACGGAGATCCGTAGGAGAACGAGAGTGTCCGACATAACCCGCCGGGTTGCCATGCTGAAGTGGCAATGGGCAGGCCACATCGCTCGACGAACAGACAACCGTTGGGGAAGAAAGGTTCTCGAGTGGCGACCACGTATCGGACGATGCAGCGTAGGAGGGCACCCCACCAGATGGACCGACGATCTGGTTAAAGCGGGGAGCCGTTGGATGCGGTCGGCACAGGACCGCTCGTTGTGGCGTTCTCTTGGGGAGGCCTATGTCCAGTAGTGGACGTTGAAAGGCTGCTGGATGGATGGATGAAAGATGGCAGACGAGCCATGGCCCACCTGATGGTAGGTAAGTGGTGACCGTCGCTCTTGGTCTGAAATGAAAGAACAAACAGTTATCTTCTGCTAAAAGAGAGCTTTACTGCGAGCAGGATTCAAAACTGCGTCCCATGCAATCCGGGGAAGTGTTTTGAACCGCTAAGCTACCGCAGTCACGTAATGGTGACACACAAACTCCACTTCAATTTTGTGAAAAATTATTTGTTCTTCTGAACATGTCAAGTGCTAAAATATATCTCACAATATTTAAAAAAAAACACAGTTTCGGAAAAAGTATTTTTTTTTTATACTACATGGGTAGTGAACAAGCATACGGCCCACCTGATGGTAAGTTACCGTAGCCTATAGACGCTAGCAACACCAGCGGCATCACTCGCGCATCGCCGTCTCCAAGGAAAGGGATAGGAGGTGGATAAGAAGAATAATAAGGAGAGGATAGGCAGGGCTTGGGCCTCCGGCACTCTCACTCGCCATACGAACCACAACGATAGCAGTAACTACCGTTGTTACACGCAGATTTTTTGTGAGAGGGTGGTACTTCCCCGATCGAGCTGGTCTATTCGTGCTGGGATAAGCAGGGCTCTATCATTACAAATGTTAGAGTTGTGTATAGTGTCAGCTCAGATCGGGGAATGAACTTGATACCACTGTCTTGCAGTCCTTGGTTTTACCTTTGGGCTGGCATATAGTACAACAAAAACATAGTAAATCAAAAAATATAGTAAATTAAAATGTTCTACCAATAATATTTTTGAAAACCTTTCGTCCAATAAGAATTCTTTAACCAAACGCGAGTTAAAAAATTGCGCGTTTAAAGTTTGAATCATTACAAAGTATGATTTAAAAGATAGGATAAAAACAAGGTGATCCAATAACACAGTTATATATTACAATTTAAGCAATACTTGACCTCTACTAAGGTCAAATACACAAAAAAAAATCAATTAAACTTAATATAGAGTTACAGTAGCCATCACGAAGTATATCTGCACGATTTATTGCGTGCACTAAAATCGTTCTTAATTACGCAATGTTGCCATACGAAAACTATCACTTTACTACCTAAATTATATGGATTTTAATGGAGATATAATTATGGAAACCCGCTGCTACAGAAAATCCTTACTTTTTTATTATAAATGCGAAAGTTTGTATGGCTGTTTGTTATTCTTTCACGCAAAAACTACCAATTGGATTTTAATGAAACTTTACAATAATATAGCTTATTCATCAAGATACCACATAGATTATAATTTATAAAGATGATGTGTAAATTGTCCAAAATATAACGATAAGTGTCAAGTAAGTAGGAAAAAATTTTGCCATCTGCGAGCTATTCTGGCGTGTTTTACAAAAACCGTTAGAGTTACACGTGTATAATGTATAATGGAAATTTTTATCTTAAATAGTCCTACAAAAAAGCCCGCGACAGCATACATCCATATTTTATGTGAAAGACATAAAGCCAAAACAGTGAACCATTAATAATAAAGTCTATGCGGATGAAGGCAGAAATAATCTAGTACTTATTATAATAATGATGTCGATGATCTCCAAACCGTAATTTCGGATATTCGTGGTGTGTGCGCAAACCACACAACATTACTACTCTACGAGAAGAATGACGGTTTCATAATTTTTTTTGAGGACATTTTTTCTTACCGACCTGCGCCGTCTGGGTCGAAACCTCAGAACTAACCGAACCGAACGGAACCGCGAGGGCGGTAAATACACGCCACTAAGATTGTATAATTAAAATACTTTGTTTAAATATTTCATATTTATCCAAAAAAGATGGCGTAACTCGAATTAATTGCCGTCGCTAGTTTCCAAGTGTAAAATCGCAATAATGTGGCTGTATTGGCGCAAACACAAGTGCACTCTCTGTTCCCCCACTATCATAGTCCGCTGGGACCAGGCCCTGTCAGCTTTGTTCTACAAACTGTTTATAGGTGGGTTCGGTATTAGTAAGAGACAATGCTATTAAAAAGGGACAATGATATCAAAGCAAAAGATCTATCCGCTGTCGGCACCGGAACGCGGCAACAGTCATTAACATATGAAGCCCTACATGTCGCTAGTGGCAATTTTAAATGTCGCTATCATTGTATGCAGTTAGCTGTTTATAAGATACAGACACATTATTGCGATATTTTACACTTGGAAACTAGCGAAGTCGATTGATTCGAGTTATGCCATCTTTTTTGGATAAATATGAAATATTTAAACAAAGTAGCTTTTTTTTACCGCCCTCGCAGTTCTAGTTAGTTCTGAGGTTTCGACCCAGATGGCACAGGCCGGTAAGAAAAAACTCCTCAAAAAAATGTGTGAAGCCGTCATTCTTCTCGTAGAGTAAAAATGTTCTGTGGCTGGGACGGCGCGACGTTCAGACACGACCGGAGATAGATGAGGTGCAGGATCAACGGCTTTATAGGCACGGTGGTGAAATACCGCCAACTTCCTAAGTCTTGGATGCTATTAAGTATTTTTTCACGGAAACATCCTATAAATTATTGCGGCCCGACCTGAAATAGGATGAACCTGAAACCTCTTGATCCGTATTTACATACCACTGGACCACCAAGGCAGTTAAAGCGATAACTTACAAACTTTCACATTTACACATATATAATATGTACTAGCCTCTGCCGCGGCTCCACCGCAGCCGAAAGGTAATTTTTAGGTTATAATAAGGGTAAAATGTACACCAGTTTTTAAATCTAATCAAGAGTTGCATCAAAATCCTTTCAATAGTTTTTTCGTGATGCGTGAACTAACGAAAAAAACAGAAAAAAAAATCTAAAGAGAATTGTTGTGTGTTTAGACGCGCTTATTACAGTAATTTTAACTCAAATATCTTAAATTTACAAACACAGCTCTGTTACAGCTTTATAATAGTAAGTATAGATAAATTACTAAGTAGAATTTCTTTAAGCGGGTAAAACCGGGGCGCAGCTAGTTTGGTAATAACATAGTTTCTGACTTGATTCGAAATGGCACTCAAGTGCCATTTCGAATCAAGTCTTCAAAATAACATTATTTCTATGTAGCAACTGCTTAGAATTTGTATCCTATATTTACACGTGCCTACCCTAAAATCTTAGAAGCGTGATGATACGCGCGGATTTAATGAACGCATCACGATCGCGATTATATTACACGATACGTTGCAATCGATTCCGATTCAGTGCTTTATCGATACATTAGTAGGTATAACTCGAGTGATCTCGCTAATTAGTCGATTGGTACATTTAAATTGATAGGGTTCTTAATACTGCCATAATTTCAACACACAGAGTACCTATGTTCATTACATTTAAAATTGAAACAACTTGACCTAAAAATTAATTTCAATTAATACAAATTGAAGATACTTCACCTTTATGATAGTTAGTAGTTTGTTAAAATAAAATTTATTTATAAAAAATCTATTTAGATATTTTTATATATATTTTTAGCATTTGACGTGCTTAGCACTATACATTAAACACAAAGTGAAAAATGTGAAATCGAAAATAACAGCCACGAGCAGGATTTGAACCTGCATCTCCTGGATACGTTGTCCGTGTGGTGAGTGGTAACGGATTAAGAATACATGACTGTGTCACTACCCCATTCTTTCCCACGGGTGTCGTATGAGGCGACTAAGGGAAGTAAGCAATTATCATCCATTGCATGACTGGTGGTAGGGCTGGGTACCAAGTGGGAGTACTCACTTGGTATCCGGCCCGAGCGGGTTGGTACCACCATCTCCCGTGTGACCGGCCATGAAGCACATCGTTGCGTTTTGGCTGTAGCAGGAGATAGCCGTTTATATTTCATTTCATCTGTGAAATGAATTGGTGAGCAGCGGCTTGACAATACTCTCGGTATAGTCAAGTCCATGGGCGACGGTTACCATTTACCATCAGATGGACCGTGGCTCGTCTGCCACTACATGGAATAAAATAAAAAATAAAAAAATACCGTCCAGATGCTTTGCCCATTCAGCCATCGTGACAATTGCTCCTGACTGCTAATTTCGATAACACATTCATACTTAACGTCTTTGGGTGACGCCTGCGCCATCTGTCGGAAGTATTTTCATACATTATACCGACCAGGTAAACTTAATTTTACAATTAAGATTTTTACCTAATAATGACGCAAACCCTATAAATATTTAGATATTTTTATATATATTTTTAGCATTTGACATGCTTAGCACTATACATTAAACACAAAGTGAAAAATGTGGAATCGATAATGACAGCCACGAGCAGGATTTGAACCTGCATCTACTGAAAACCGTCCAGATGCTTCGCCAATTCAGCCATCGTGACAATTGCTCCTGACTGCTAGTTTCGATAACACATTCATACTTAACGTCTGTGGGTGACGCCGCGGTGTTTGTATAAAAAACTAGTGACGTGCCCTCGCTTCGTATGGATATAATGGTATTCATTAATAATAAAACTGTATTTACGTGCAATAGATCTGATAAATGGCGGGAATAACTATGCTTCAATTTTTTATTTATTTATCCGAGCGTTTAAGCAGACTATTCTGCCTTCGTACAAGAGAAAAGCCAATTCTATCCACCTGACTATCTATTTTCTTGTACCTAATGGTTAATCTACGCGGTAGGGAGTAGATTGGCTGTGTTCCAGTTATTGAAGGGTTACCATCAGACAGTCGGTGACTTGTTTGCTATCATAAACAATAATAATCGTTGAGTGTTTTCATTTAAGCTTGTCTTTTGATATTTAGATATTTTTTTTTTTGAATTAATTATTTTACGTATATAATCTATCGTAATAAATATATGATTTATTTTATCCTGTCATATTGTATTCTTACTTCACAGCCTATTATGGTCACGGGAGGAGCTTTTGTCCAACTGAATTTTAATTACAGTATACTATTAATATGCCGCGCTACAGTAAATTAATTACGTTTTTGTAAAAACAGCTATCATGCAGGATCTGTCCATTTAAAAAAAAAATATTTTTTTTCTGGACTCCGGACTATATACACGCCGTGTAGGGCCGGCTTTAGAATTGTCCCACCCATCTCTACCCTATATGGCCCATGTCCAGCAGTGGACGTCGAAGGGCTGATGGATAGATGGATGGATGGACTATATGTATGTAAAATTTCATGATGATCGGTTAAGTAATTACGGCGTGAAAGCATAATAAACAAATAAACACCGTTTCGCATTTTGTAATATTAGCAAGGATGAGGTAGTAATTGTTGCATATTTTTTTTTAATACAATGATGAGATATAACCTTTGCATCACGGGGGACTTTACAAATATACAATTTCACGGACACAAAGTACACTCAGACTCAGAACAACTATTTGTATCTGTGTGGGAATCGAACTCACAACACCCAGGCGGGAGGCCGGTATCTAAACCACTCTACCATCTGTGCAGTCCTTACTAAATCTATACTATTATAAAGCTGTAACAGAGCTGTGTCTGTACATTTAAGATATCTGAGAAAAAATTACTGTATTATGCCATATAGGCTTGTCTAAACACAAAACTATTTTTTTAGATTTTTTGTCTGTTTTTTCATTCACGCATCACGCAAAAACTACTGAACGGATATGAATGCAACTTTTTTAATTTGCTTGTTCTTGATCAGACTTAAAAACTACTTATACATTTTATCCCGCTACTATATCGAGAACCTGAGATATAACCTAAAAACTAGCTTTTGGCTGCGGCAGATATACGATCAAAGGCTAGTACTTTAATTATACAGCTTGCGTTCAATAAATTCAATTGACTGATGTAATTAAGAAATCTTAACACGTATTGAGGTAACAATCAGATAAATATACATAAACCAGTAATTTTATAAGAACATCTACAAGTTGTATCGATGTTCCAAAATGGCTGTTCAATAATTTATCTAACTTGATGCTATGTGGTTTAAATTATACCGCAAACGCAACTTAATGTACTAGAACATATATTGCGTAAACTTGGTCTTACCACTGATGAAACACAGTTCCAGTGGTCTGCCAATACATGCGAAGAGACCGCAAACGGCGAGTTTGGATGAGGGCCCCACACTACCCTTTTCGTTGCTCTGAACGTTTTTTCCGGTCTTAAAAAAAATCTGCACGTGACTGTAGTACATTGTCCCCCTAGGGGTGAAAGTAACTTATTTAGACCCGAGACGGGGTTTGGCGCCCGATCGCAGCGAGGATCAATAGAAATGTGTCTGCCGTGTGTGGCCGGCTTTAGAATTGTCCCACCCCTCTCCACCCACGGGAGTCGTAAGAGCCGACTGACGAAATACCAGGGGAGTGGGCAGCAGCACTCCTTCGATTATTAACAACATCCACTGCGATCACCAATCCGCCTGCCGAGCGTGGCGATTACGGTACTATCCCCCATTCTTGGGGAGGCCTATGTCCAGCAGTGGACGTTAAAAGGCTGATGGATGGAGAAATGTGAAAATAGAACTAGTTTTTTGTTTAATAATTTGACAGCTGTCAGTTGAAAGCGATTCTCCCTAGGGCTGAAAAGTATTACTTTCGACCCGCTCCTTAGGCAACTTCAAACTTACTTTCCGAGTATGAGTAATGAAATAGTACATTGTTACCCTAGGGCTGAAAGCAAGTCTGTATTATTTTTCTGTGGCCTGTCAGCTATTCAGCCATTATTTTTCATTTTAATCATTGAAAAAATATAAATCTTCGTTATTTTATAGATATAGTTGCAACTATATTAAAATAAAGTCATATAAAAAACAAATTCTTTAATAAATACTTAACTTTATGTTATTTTAATTTTGCATCGTGCTGTAATTGACTGGCTGTACAGAAAATAGAACTGTTTTTTTTATAACTACTCTACTACGTTGAAAGTAATTTTCCCTAGGGCTGAAAATATATAACTTTCAACCCGCTCCTCAAGCAACTTCAGGTCTACTTTCAGAGTATGAGTAATGAAAAAGAAGTTTTCACTTCAAAAAGGCGGGAAGGGGTTTGTTCTCCAGCGCGTCGCGACCCTCTTACATACAAAACACAACGGTAGGAATACCCACCATACCACTGAAGCAATGTAATATAGTTCCAGTGGTCCGCCAATAAAGGCGAAGAGACGGTACATGGCGGATTTCTTTAGTTGGTGAGAACCCTGTTCGATGCCCCGAACGACGGGATGTGTGGTTAGGGACATTTTTTCCCGCCTAAACTAAAAAAAATACGAGTAAGTACCTATCGCTGTTTCACGCTGATCTTTAACTAATAATAATTATAATAATTATTTATTTCTTTAACAAAACTATTTTCAAACATAAATTGGACTACCTCTGTGGTGCAGCGGTAGTATAAGTGACTGCTGATCATGAGATCTCGGGTTCGATCCCCAGATCGGGCAGTGTTATAGAGATTTATCGTAAAAAAAAAAGAAAAATTCTCAGTAGTAGCCCGGAGTTTGGAAATGTGCCCGGTAGACGTCAATAGGCTCACCCCCTATTACGTGGGACTCAAACATAGCTAGCGACTCGTGGGTGTGTATGTGTAATACACCTCTGCCTAACAGGCGTGATGCTATGTCTATAAATTGGTAATTGGAGCCTCTTTTTAAGCAAATAATGCTTGTGTTGACTCTACTAAACGACTGTAGTTTAAAGAAACAACTGTAATAGCTGATCTTCTGTGAGAGGGTGGTACTTCCCTCTATCGAGCCGGCCCATTCACGCTGGAATAAGCAAAGCTCTACGACTAGAATTACTTTTTTTTTTCAATTTTTTTGTGGTTTTTTCCATCGATCACACGGGCTAGTGTTGGCCAACACTAGCCCAGTACGCAGAAAATAGTATAGTGTAGAAGTATGTGTGCAAACACAAGTGCACTCTTTTCTCCCATTCTCTTAGTTTGATTGGACGGCATTCCAACACGATCGGAGAGAGATCACGGGCAGGACCAACGACTTTGACCACTGAAGCAATGTAACATAGTTCCAGTGGCCTGCCAATAAAGACAGAGACGGCACACGGCGGGTTTATTTGGTGGGTTAGGGCCCCACACCATAGTAGAAAGAGTGGGGAAGTAGGCTATCTCCGGCCCATTCTGCGATATAATTACCTACCATACTTGCCTGTCTTAGGGTTGTCACTTTTAGCTAAATTTTAATTCAGGGCCTAGAATTTGGCAAGGGCCGGGAAGTTGTATTTTTTAATTGTAATCGTTTAGGTTATCCGTGTAGTGACGGATTAAGAATACAAGTGTCAGCACCCCATTCTTTCCCACGGGTGTCGTATGAGGCGACTAAGGGAAGTAAGCAATTATCATCCATTGCACGACTGGTGGTAGGGCTGGGTACCAAGTGGCAGTACTCTCTTGGTATCCGGCCCGAGCGGGTTGGTACCACCATCTCCCGTGTGACCGGCCATGAAGCACATTATTGCGTTTTGGCTGTAGCAGGAGATAGCCGTTTATATTTAATTTCATCTGTGAAATGAATTGGTGAGCAGCGGCTTGACAATACTCTCGGTATAGTCGAGTCCATGGGCGACGGTTACCATTTACCATCAGATGGACCGTGGCCCGTCTGCCACTAAACGCAATAAAAAAAAAGAAAAGGTAAAACCGACCTCACTAACCCTGAACCCAGGCGACACAACACAGATTATTTTAACTTACGATTATTACTTAGTCACTATACCTACAATACTGAGAAATCGACATGACATGACATTTAGACAGCTGCCAAACACACAGCAATAAGTTCTCCTGCGATTATCACACATTTTTCTTTTATTTAGCGGTGCCGAAAAGCCTTGACGCGCGAACCTTGTGCGGCGTTAGCCCGACTGGCGTACTGAGAAACGGGTCGAGATTTTGTTAGTGTGCGTACGATACTATGGCGCACACATACAAGCCACGCGCGATGCGACTTCCCACTCTTTCTACTATGCCCACACTACCCTGTCGGACCAACGGCTTTACGTGCTTTTCGAGGTGAGCCATCACCGGTGAAGCACCGCTGACTTCCTAAGGTCCATTGGCTTTTAGTGATTTCTGACGCACATTAGTGGGCCACCAACTTCCAACTCCGAGCAGTTTGTTATCGAGAATCTTTTGAAGGAAAATGGAGTATTTTTTGTTTTCTCGACCTGGGTTTCGAAAACCGAGACCTCACGATCAGCAGTCGCTTAAGCTACCGCTAGACCACTGAGGCAGTAAAACAAGATCAAGTACAGTATACTAGGTACTTAAATTGGCAAGACCTTGATTAAAAATGTATCGATATATATTTTAATTTCATTTACACACTAACGATACGATCGATTTTGTTAAATATTTATCGATGCATATTTATATATATTTTTAGCATTTGATATGCTTTGCACTATACATTAAACACAAAGTGAAAAATGTGAAATCGAAAATAACAGTCACGAGCAGGATTTGAACCTGCATCTCCTGGATACCGTCCAGATGCTTTGCCAATTTAGCCATCGTGACAATTGCTCCTGACTGCTAATTTCGATAACACATTCATACTTGTCTTTGGGTGACGCCTGCGCCACCTGTCGAAGTATTTTCATACATTACCTGGTCGGTACCAGGTAAACTTTATTTTACAATTAAGAATTTTAGAATTTGCTCAAACGTCTTAAGCATTAAAAAAAACATTTTTGCTTAGTTTTTTTTAATAACTTTACTTGACCTCGAAGAAGATGTTCAAGATTACCTAGTTTAATTAAAAGTTTGGATAATACAAATGCAATTATCATCGCGCCACTAAAGTAACAGGATCCCTAGCAGTTCCTTATGGCGGGAAATTTTAGAAGGCGAACGACATTTTTAATGTTTTTGCTATACAATACAATCACTTCAACCATATTGTAATTTAATTACAATATTGTTGAAGTAATTGTAACCAAATATACTTGCTATGCACATGCTTAACAAGATTGGGTTATATTGTAAGTTTTATACCTATATTTTTATTTTTGCCATATTTTTGCATTTGACATGGTCGGCCCGAGGCTCCGCCGCAGCCAAAAGCTAGTTTTTAGGTTATATCTTAGGTTCCCTATATAGTGGCAGGATTAAAGGTATACCAGTTTTTAAGTTTAATCACGAGCTATCAAATAAAAAAAATCATCACAATCCCTTCAGTAGTATTTGCGTGATGTGCGAACAAACAAACAGATAAACAGACAAACAGACAAAAAATCTAAAAAAAATTGTTTTGTGTTTAGACACGCCTATATAGTCTATTACAGTGATTTTTTCTCAAATATCTTAAATGTACAGACACAGCTCTGTTACAGTTTTATAATAGTATGGATAATTTAATGTTTGAGTTTTGGCGGGAATATGAAGGTCATGTCGTCGCTCTGCATTATATTCCTAAACTTGTGTTATTTCAAGTATTAATGTGTAAAAGTCGTGGCCTTTTGCTTATTAACTATTTGTGTATGTGCATAAGTGTTGGCAAATAATATAATGCGGCATAACATGTTTTTTCCTGTTGCCTCCAAAACTTCAAAGCTTCAGTGAAGTCGCGACCGCTTTGCTGAGGCGTGACTTTGACTTGACAATGACTAATTTTATACAACTTTAACTACTACTTGCTTGATGAATTAAACTTACCTGTGAAGAAGAAATATACCCTAAATAAGTTACTGTCAAATAATCTTTATTTGCATAAAAAAAAATACCTCTCGTGTTACAAGATCTCCAGAAATTCAGGGATTATCTATTACGAAGTGCAGGATGTTAGGTATCTAGATTGAAAGTGGTGGGACCGTACTCATCCCAGCATGAATGGGCCGGCTCGATCGGGGAACTAGCCTCTCACAGAAGATCATCTCCTACAGTTTCTTATGGAGAGTGAGAGCACGGAAGGAAATCACTTCCCTATATCTATCCAAGGGTAGACCACATGCTAGGGTATTTAAGATTGTACCAAGAGAACCTCCACTAAGGCGACAACTGGCTACCTTAGAAGAGACCGCAGACAGAGTTATTATTTAGGACTGACAACCTGCAATATCTTATGACATTTTCTTTTTTTTTTGCTTTACTTTGCCCATCGTTCGTGCTCAAAATGCACATCTAGGCTCATTATTTTTTCAACATCTGCTAATTTGACTAATTCAATGGCTTTTAAGACTCTATTGGACGTTGTGAGATGCATTACATTCTGAAGGAGTTCGAGGAATCTTCAAATCATCTTTGAATATTATTTACATACTAGATCTACTATAGGTTCCCGACAGTAGCGGGATAAGATGTATAAAAGTTTTTAAGTCTAATAATAAGCTAAGAAATAAAAAAGGTTGCATCAAAATCCGTTGAGCTGTTTTGCGTGATGAGCGAACGAACAAACAGATAAATAGACAAACTGGCAAACAGACAAAAAATCTAAAAATAAGATTTTATGTTCAGGCATGCCTATATACGTCCCGGGCCGGTCTTTGGACCGTAGGGGCACTCCAGCCGGTGCTGGAGGAGTGGGCGGGGCGACGGCACGGAGTCCTTACCTTCCGACTAGTGCAGGTGCTCTCGGGGCACGGTTGCTTCGGGAGATATCTGCACATAGTCGCAAGGAGGGAAGCGACTCCGGGCTGTCACCACTGCAGCTGTGACGAGGACACATGCTCGAGTCGTGCCCGGCTTGGGCCGAGCAGCGCCGTGAACTCGTCGCGGAAATAGGTGGGGGACCTCTCGATGCCGATGTTGTCAGAGCGATGCTTGGCAGCGACAGGAATCGGGCCGCGGTCGATGCCTTCTACGAGGAGGTTATATCGCGGAAGGAACCGGGCCGGCGCAGGCGCAGGTACTTGCGCCTCATGCCGCCCTAGCTGAAGCTGCGGGTGGATGGACCGGGGAACGTCCGCCACCCGCATGGCCTCCCGCGAAGGTGTGACGCTCCGTGTGCGGATGCGTCGCACCATCGCTCAGTAGAGGGTACCCGAAAGTGTAAGCCGCCGGCGGACCACCGAAGGAATGTAACATAGTTCCAGTGGCCCGCCAATAAAGGTGGAGAGACGGCACACGGCGGGTTTCTTTAGTGGGTGCAGGCCCCATACTACCCTGTAGGTTTTTAGTTGCCCCGAACGACGGGGTGTGCGGCTAGGAAAAATTTTTCCCGCCTTACAAAAAAAAAAGAAAAAGGCACGCCTATATAGCCTTATTTTTTCTTTTCCATCATTCGAAGTTTTTTCTCAAATATCAAATGTACAGATACAGCTCTGTTACAGCTTTATAATAGTTAGGATACTTATATGTATATATTATAATATCTCAACTGACTCTAACTACCTCTGTGGTACAGCGGTAGTGTATGCGTCTGCTGATCATGAGGTCTCGGGTGCGATCCCCGGGTCGGGCGGTGCTATTGAGCTGCTTTTACATAAAACAAAAAATCAGTAGCAGCCCTTCTGTATAACCTAAAATTAGCTTTTGGTTGCCGTAGAGAAGTAATCTCTGCCTACCCCTACGCGGAAAAGGCGTGACAATATGTATGTATGTAAGTCCGCCATTAAACAGTCGTCGTATCTTTATTAATACCTAATTTAATTTGATCTCAGACTCAAAACACTAATTACTACAGGGATATTAATGCACCTTTAATAGAAGTAATTTCATATTAATAATGAGAATTGTTTGTTAACTCGATAGTGTTGTCGTGATGCAAGAAAATTAAAAGCTTTTTGTAGTGTGGTGCAAGATATAGGCTAAAGCGATGCTCTAAGATTATAATATTGCAAAAATAATGGTTACAAAAGAGAACTTTAGTGCGAGCGGGAATGGAACCTGCGTCCCTTCCGGGGAAGTGCTCTAAGCCGCTGAGCTATCTTACTGACCTTAGGCCATACCCAATTTCCTCATCATATTTGTCTTAACGACCAACGCCACCTATCGGATGCATTTACATGCATTAATCCAATATAGTAAGTTTAATTTTGCAATTATTTTTTTTTCGTATAGAATATAATACTTTATTATTTACAATAAGATTATTATATATTTACACTCTTAAATGCTATTACAATCCTTATAAAAAAAGGAACAAAATAAATCGACACCCTTGCTCCATCACATCTACCAAGCACCGCTAGTTGTCCTGGTGCTGCTGCTGCTGCATCAGCGGAGACCTTCAAACGGCGGAAATATAATAACCTTGAGGGTAATTATATTTTCGAACCGTTTGGGGTCGAAACGCTAGAGTCATGGGGCCTGACTTCCTTCTGGGCACTTTGCCAGTAGTCAGTGATGCGGATGAATTTTATGATGCATAATTTTAACTTCTTTCTTTTCTTTATTTATTTTGCAATTAAAATTCATACGATTTGATGGCGTGATTTCTTAAACATTTTGATGTGTACTTTAAAGTAGCTCAGCATGTCAAGTGTTAAAATACAGATCAAAATAATGGTAACCTCAGATGTAAGGTTCTCTATATAGTTAGCGGGATAAAACGTACGAGTGTATAAGTCATATACATATCAGTAATCAAGTTGCATTACAACCAATTTAGTAGTTTTTGAAGAAGAAACAAAGAGACAGAAATTCTAAAAAAATTGCTTTGTGTTCAGACACACCTAAATAGCCTAATGCATTATTTTTTTCTCAATTACCTTAAATGTACAGACACAGCTCAGTTACAGCTTTTTAATAGTTAGAATTAGAAAAAAGGTTTTCATGACCAAAACCCCTTGCAATCCTTTCCTTAGTATGCTACCTATCTTCTCCTTAAAATAGTTCTTCTCCACCTCCTATACCTTCCCCTGGAGGTGGCGACACGTGAGTGAGAGCGAAGCCTCTACTGTTGCTATATATCTATAACTATAACCGCTTACCATTAGGTGGTCCGTATGCTTGTTAGCCACCCATCCATCCATCCATCAGCCTTTCAACGTCCACTGCTGGACATAGGCCTCCCCAAGAGAACGCCACAACGTGCGGCCCCATCATGAGGGATAATACCGTAATCGACACGGGTTGGCGATCGCAGTGGATGTTGTTAATTCTCGAGGGAGTGCTGCTGCCCACTCCCCCGGTATTCCCTCAGTCGGCTCTTACGACTCCCGTGGGTAAAGAGGGGTAGGACAATTCTAAAGCCGGTTAGTCACCCCATGTAGTATAAACAACCTTTCAACCAATCAATACGTAATCTTGGTTAATTTTAGAAATTAATCGCTACTTCTTATGCTTTAATCCAAACCAACAACTGATCGATATACGCCATCGTGTGCGCACGAAACTTGCTCAACAGTAGAATGTAGACAACCTGTTTTACATCAAACATGGTGATTATACACTAGGAAGACACATGTAATCAGGGCTGCCATTTTATTATTTTGGAAAATTACTATCATCTTTAGAAGTTATATTTAGTAGATAATGTGGTAACGGACTAAGAATACAAGTGTCACCACCCAATCCTTTCCCGCGGGTGTCGTACAAGGCGACTAAGGGAAGTAAGCAGTTATCACCAATTGCATTACTGGTGGTAGGGCTGGGTACCAAGTGAGAGTACTCACTTGCTATCGGGCCCGAACGGGTTGGTACCACCGTCTCCTGTGTGACCGGTCATGAAGCACGTCAGGGTGTTTTGGCTGTAGAAGAAGATAGCCGTGAATGAAAGAATAATCATTTCATATCTGAGAAATTAAATGGTGCGCAGCGGCTTGACAATACTCTCGGTATAGTTGAGTCCATGAGCGACGGTTACCACTTAACATCAGGTGGGCCGTGGCTCGTCTGCCATCAATCAAGTTTCGGAGACTCCTGACTCCACCTTGCTTCAATACATGACCGATATGGCTTAGGCGGGTGAGTCTTGGTCTCCCCCTGTACCTACATCCTTCCACTTTCGCATTGTATATCTTCTTAGCCATTCGCTCGTCCGGCATTCTTTCTACATGTTCGAACCTTCGGAGCATTAACTGTCACATCTTTACATTAATACTCTCTTTCATATCTACTTGCTCTTTACTTACATATTTTGTAACTAATATTACTTTATGAGTAAATAAATAAAATCTTCATGGTTTTAAAATTTCATTTCGTGACGGGCCTCGTGGCGTAGTCGGTAGTGTAACCGACTTCCGTGCACGAGGTCGCGGGGATTCTCACTCAAGACAATTATTTGTGTGATGAACACAGATATTTGTATTGCGCCTGGGTGTTTTCTATCTATTATATGTATGTATTTACAAAAGAAAAGTAATATATGTATTATATCCGTAATCTGGTACCCATAGCACAAACGTTAAGCTTAGTTTGGGACCAGAGGTCGTTGTGTGACATGTCCGTGAATATTTGTTTATATTTCTATTCTTCCTCTATATTGTGTACCTATTTGCTTACAAACGGTAGCCGAATAGCTGCCTAATGGCTTACCATTCATCCAACCATCAGCCTTTCAACGTCCACTGCTGGACATAGGCCTCCCCAAGAGAACGCCTCAACGAGCGGCCCCATCATGGGGGATAATACCGTAATCGCCACGGGTTGGCGATTGCAGTGGATGTTGTTAATACTCGAGGGAGTGCTGCTGCCCACTCCCCCGGTATTCCCTCAGTCGGCTCTTACGACTCCCGTGGGTAAAGATGGGTGGGACAATTCTAAAGCCGGTTAGTCACCCCACGTAGTATAAACAACCTTTCAACTAATCAATACGTAATCTTGGTTATACTGCCTCTGCATCTGTGGTCATCATAGTTAAGTTTATGACAGATGCATCTATGCATCTGTCATAAACTTAACTATTCTCACCCTCACACTACTTTATATATACCTTATACCTCCTATATTGACGTGATAACGTCTTATAAACCGATCAACGCCGGCTGCACGCACGAAAAAGAGTCACGTTCCGAAAAATGTATGGCGACCGATACATTGTTTGTAAAACTCTCAGAAACCATATATGACTTTATCACGTAAAATTATCGTCTGTAAACTTGCTCAGCCATATATTTATTTTATGCTACGTGAATATTATGTGCCTCCAAAGAACTCAAAACAGCATCCTTAGGGTTGTGTCTTCTGCACCTTGGTTCAGTCGTAACTCAGAAATCCACGACTACCTGGAAGTCCCAACTGTACTGGAAGAGGCAAAGCGCTATTCAAATAACTACAAAAACCGATTAGCGACTCACCCGAACCCTCTATCCCACTCTCTCCTACAGTCAAATAAGATTGGGAAGCTCAAGAGAGCCAACGTGCTGAATTAAATAGGGGAGCTAAAAAAAAAAAATATTGCTACTTGAATGGCAAACAAGTCCGAATAATAAAAAAAAAGGTAGTTTTTTTTTGTAAAGGCGGGAAAAATTTTTCTTAACCGCACACCCAGTCGTTCGAGGCAACGAGCAGGGTAGTGTGGGGCCCTCACCCACTAAATAAACCCGCCATGTGCCGTCTCTCCGCCTTTATTGGTGGGCCACCGGAACCATATTACATTCCTTCAGTGGTAGCCCGAATCTACCTGAGAGTAAGCGGTTACCGTAGCCTATAGACGCTAGCAACATCAGAGGCATTACTTGTACGTCGCCATCTCTAAGGAAAGGGATAGGAGGTGGATAGGAAGGATAATAAGGAAGGATCACTCACCATACGATACAAAACGATAGGAACTAACTACCTACTGTTCGTTTACGCTGATCTATTGAGAGAGAGTGGTACTTCCCCGATCGAGCCGGCCCATTCATGCTAGGATAAGCAAAGATCAACCACTATTATTGTTCGATGTACAGGCAATCCGGCACGGCTATATCTGAAGTAATGTAACAAAGTTCCAGTGGTGCTCCAATATAGGTGGAGAGACGGCACACGCCGCGTTATTTCAGTGGGTGAAAGTCCCACACTCGTTAAACGGAACGACAGAATTTGCTGGAACATTCTCGCTTAAACAAAAAGGCCCGAAGGCTTGCTCACTGCATTGAGTTATGCCAGTAGATACCAGGATCTATTGAGATCATATAGACTTAGAAGCTCTTTGATTAAAAAGAGAACCACAGAAGAGAATTTGTCCGTGTAGTGACGGACTAAGAATACAAGGTTCGCCACCCCATTATTTCCCACAGGTGTCGTACGTGGCGACTAAGGGAAGTAAGCAATTATCACCCATTGCATTAATGGTGGTAGGGTTGGGTACCAAAGCAAGGGGGAGTACCTACTCACTTGCTATCGGGCACGAGCGGGTTGGTATCACGATCTCCCCTGTGACCGGCCATGAAGCACATCGTTTCGTTTTGGCTGTAGCAGAAGATAGCCGTTTATTCTTTCATTTCACATATTATGTGAAATGAAATGGTGAGCAGCGGCTTGACAATACTCTCGGTATAGTTGAGTCCATGAGCGACGGTTACCATTTACCATCAGGTATATTTGGCGGTCTAACTATAAAACAACGAAGCGGTTATAGATTACCATTATATCTAAATTCAAACTCTCAGTAAAACAAGATTAATATTACGCAAGTCGTGAACATAGCTTCGTGCGTAATGATTTGTGAATTCGCGATAACGCCATCTTGTGACATATTTATTGAATATAAGTACGGTATTTGTGTTGTGTATTGTATATTATATCTAACTGTAGCCTGCGGTTTCAATCACTTTTTAATTTTAATCAAATCAATAAATAATTAGTCCGTGTCACTACACGGACTAATTATTTATATATGGCCTTAAATACGCTCGTAACACCAGGGGAAACACGAATGCATTGCTAACTTATTGTCCGTGTGGTGACGGACTAAGAATACAATTGTCACCACCGCAATCCTTCCCACGGGTGTCGTATGAGGCGACTAAGTGAAGTAAGCAATTATCACCCATTGCATGACTGGTGGTAGGGCTGGGTACCAAGTGGGAGTACTCACTTAGTATAGGGCCCGAGCGGGTTGGTACCACCATCTCCCGTGTGGCCGGCCATGAAGCACATCGTTGCGTTTTGGCTGTAGCATGAGATAGCCGTTTATTCTTTCTGTGAAATGAAATGAAATGGTGAGCAGTGGCTTGAAAATACTCTCGGTATAGTTGAGTCAATGAGCGACGGTTACCATTTACCATTCAGAATATAAATATATCATTCTACGGTATATTAATTATCTCTATATCAAATTAATTATCCCACGGAAAGCATTCAGCTATCTAGGATGTAGAGTAGCCTATGTGCTCTTCTGGGCTCCATATTATGTTAAATTCCAGACGATTGGTTCAGTAGTCGCGGTTTGAAAACGTAAAAAATAAATAAACAAACAAACTCACTTTCACATCTATAATACTTATTAGTAATGATTGGAATACCATTTTTTGATGTGAAACATCTAATGCGGAGGGTGAGTAAAATAGGCTGTTAACGTGGCGACGCTTTTATTTAACTTGTCCCGTTCAAATCTTGCAAGTTAAATTTGACACACTTCCCGATTTCCGATTGAGCTGAAATTTTACACACATGTGTATATCACGTGACAGTGCAATATTATGATGACATGGAGCTGATCTGATGATGGAGCTGAAAAGTGGACATAGGAACTCTATAATGAAACGGCGCAACACCATCGAGTTTGGACACGTTTGAAATGTCTTGACTAGTACTTCAGTCCTAGATGATATCCGGGGTCTGATGATGGAACTGGAAGGTGGCCACAGTAACTTTGTAATGAAACGACGCAACCTCACCGAGCTTGGAATCTTTTGATTCGTCTTGACGAGTACTTTGTCTTTAGCTGGTATCCAGAGTCTGATGAAGGATCTAGAAGGTAGCCATAGAAACACCGTTATAAAACGACATAACTCCATCGAGTTTGGGCTCTAATGAGAATGAATCAATGTCTTGACGAGTACTTTGTCTCTAGATGGTATCCAGGTTCTGACGATGGAGCTGGAAGGGTGGTCACAGTAACTCTGTAATGAAACGACGCAACCCTATCGAGTTTATACTCATTTAATTCGTCTTGAGGAATACTTTGTCAAGTTATGATTAATTTATTTCTACAAAATAATTTCGCTGTTTTCACATCTGGTAGACGTCCCGCGACGTCTAGTTTTTTTTTAACACGTGGTGGCAGATGAGCCACGGCCCATCTGATGGTAAATGGCAACCGTCGCTCATGGACTCAACTATACTGAGAGTATTGTCAAGCCACTGCTCACCATTTCATTTCACCGATATGAAATGAAAGAATAAATGGCTATTTCCTGCTACAACAAAAACGCAACGATGTGCTTCATGGCCAGTCACACGAGAGATGATGGTACTAGCCCGCTCGGGCCCGATAGCAAGTGAGTACTCTCACTTAGTACCCAGCCCTACCACTAGTAATGCAATGGGAGATCATTGCTTACTTCCCTTAGTCACCTCATACGACACCCGTGGGAAAGAATGGGCTGGTGACAATTGTATTCTTAGTCCGTCACCACACGGACTTTCACATTTATAATACCTATTAGTAAGGATTAGAATACCTTACCATAAATCGTGTGGCTGGTCTTCACTGCAACCCCTTGTTTTTATTTAGAGACTTTTTAACTAGTAATAACTACTCCAACTTTATATTTTATATATATTTTTTTAGAACAGCGCCATCTATATTTTGCATATCGTAGTTCCGTTTTAATTTTGTGAAATCAGATGGTGTTTATGTAATTAGATTTTTATTTTTGTTCGGCCTTTATGAGTCGTAATGTAATGTTTATCCAATAGCCTTACTCGATATTTGGGCTATCAAATGCAAACAGATTTTTGTAATCGCCTTGGTAGTTTCAGAGATTAGCGCGTTTAAATAAACAAACTCTTCTTCGTTCTATTACATTAGTAATTATAGATATAGATAATCATGTTTTGCAGTGATACCCCAAAGACGGGGACATCGAGTTCCATTACAAGTCTCTCCCTCTTCTGATTTTATAATAATAATGTGTGTATTTCTCAAGCACTGGTTAATCTTACATACATAAAACAACACGCCTGTATTCCCGAAGGGGTAAGCCGAGGTGTGTAATACACCTACGGTTCGCCAGCTATGTTTAAGTATCAGGCGAGCCTATTGTCGTCTACCAGGTACATTTCCAAACTCCTACTGAGAATTTCTCTTTTTATGAAATAGCTCAATAGCACTGCCCGACCCGGCGATCGAACCCGAGACCTTATGATCAGCAGTCGCACACACTGCTGCTGCACCACCGAGGCAGTATAGATTGGCAGTGCAACTAATATTGCTGAGTCCATGAGCAGCAGTCATGACTTACCATCAGATAACCCAAGGCTCGTCTGCTACCGCTACCAAAAAAAGTTGATAGTAAAATCCAAATAAAATTCGTCACATAATTTTTAATGCTTCATCACAGTTTACAAAATAATAAGTAATACATCATTATTATTATTCATCACAATGTTGTTTTAAATATTTAACACATTATTATTCTGTTTATAAAACAAATGGGTTTTCTTTATACTAATTATTTAATTAACATTTATGTTTTATAAAAGATATAATATAAAAATAGGCAGACTCGATTCTTAAGGTCGTTTGCACGGTTGAAACGCATAAAAGCCGCTTAGCGGTTCAATTTTTTTTAAGTTATTTAGATAACGATATAATTAAGATTTTAATTGTCGTCACTGGGACTTGTGAATGTCAGCAGACATCATTCTGACGGACACTGACAAATATTTGTGGACAGTTAAAATATGCCATCTATGGGTGAGTAGAATTACAAAAGTAAGAAAAACTAACTCTTTGTGTAATGAAACAAAACATTGAACCAACTCATTTGGTCGCATGTGGTATTGACATTCTAACGGAAGCTAATGCCCAATAATGGTATGTAATATAAGAGTTTTGGAAAACATTATTTTTTGGTAAGCTTATTTTATAATATTTCAATACTTATCATTCTCAACAACAGTTTTAAAATCACACGCATCCTATTCTGTTAAACTTATACATAATACAATGTTTTATCATGACATCATGTAATACAATGTTGATATGATCATTTTGTCTAGAAAACATACTAAAAAATGTGTACCAGGAATTTACAAAGTGATGGCGCTTTTTTTAAAAAAAAATCATATTATAAATAACTTGCCTCTTTGGCTTAATGGTAATTAACTATACGGAGTAATGATACTTCTGATAAATATTTAGTGTTTATTAGAAATATGCATATATTGTGACAAGACTCAATTGTTTAGCAGTATTTTTAAGTCGCTTTTACGATAAAAAAAAAAATAAGAAAGGGACGGGATAATTCCAAATTATGTTTTATAACTTGTAACATTTGCTTTAATAATATAAAACATCACAGGGTCACTTTATATTACAGAAATACTTAATAATAATAAGACAAAAATTCTTAAATTCGTAAATATTTTGATAACCCTGTAACTTTTAGTCCTAAAACCAGCAAAAGAAAGAGATGGAAAACAACATCGATTTATTGACAGTTCCATTTTTGAAATTAATAAATAGTAAGTTTCTATTTCTACCTACATAGATTTACTTCTCTTTGATAATAACGAGGTTTTACGTCGAGCTCAGCATTGGGTCCTGGCAGCCTTAACTACAAACTAATACTAACAGGAACATCCAGTTAAGTATATTAAAATCGACTCGCTCGTTTGTTATTTCTTACTCGGGCTGGAACAAACAAATGATTTTATTAGGTTTACTTTATCAAAGTATAGCATTTTTTTTAACTCCTACACCCTGCACTAAGGAATAATCTCTGTATTGCGGAGACAAACATATAATTTCACGGACATAAAGTATACCCAGACTTAGAGCAAACATTTTGTGGATCACACAAAGAGTTGTCCTATGTGGGAATCGACCCACAATACTCGGGTGGCTATCCACTCCGCCATCTGTGTAGTCAAAGTATTTTTTAGCCATTATTCTTGAAATAGCATGATCTTGTAAATGAAAATTAATGTAAATGTACTACCGTTGATGACTCTCAGTAAATTAACTAATGTGAAAGTAGAAAAGGTTGATTTCAGATGGGACTCGAACCCACAATCTCCCGGAATCTGTTTGCCAACGATTTAACCACTAAGCAACGGAAAATAGTTCTGGTTGTAGTAAATTTCTACGAACGATAGTTTTACGATCTCATTGGGAGAAGCCAGAGAATAAATACCATTTTAATAATAATCTGGGTCATTTATTGCTAAGCTTCTTCTTGCCGTATACTTGAAGTAGTGTATTCCCCGAAGGGGTAGGTAGAGGTGTATTACACATCTACGATTCGCCAGCTATTTTAAGTCCCACGTAATAGCCTATTGCCGTCTACCGGGCTCATTTTCAAACTACGGGCTGCTACTGAGAATTTTTCTTTTGACGAAAAAGCTCAATATAACTGCCCGATCCGGGGATCGAACCCGAGACCCCATGATCAGTAGTTGCTCACACTACCGCTGCACCATAGAGGCAGTTACTAATTTTTTTTCTGACTTAAATCACTGATTGGGTCAGTACTAGACTAAAGATAAATTTTAATATTCTTCTTAAATTTTTTAAATGACAAAAATACTCACTTTGGCAGGATAAACAAATGTTTTAATGTGTTTTGTGCCGAACATATTTGTCGCGAAGCAAGTGAACTCTCCCATGTCACTCCACAGCAGTGGTGAGATCACAAGTTCACCGGAGCGAAGGATCTGAAAGGTATATACTACTATTTAAATATACTTCAAGATAATAGCTTTTCTCGTGTCATCGCCAGTTGAAGAAATTTTATATTATGTATATAGCTACGTGACAGATATTGGAGTGAACTTTAGTGTTTTGGTAATGAACTAAGTCAGTTTGACAGGAGTATTCAATGATTGTCAATAATTCTACAGCACCAAATATTTAAAAAAGCGCCATCTATTATTGATAATAAGTAGCATAATTTTACCTTCATCCTGGGATTTTTTTTGATGAGGATCCCTTTACTATCTGCCCACGTGACTATAGGCTTAGGGTGTCCCTTTACTCGGCATGGTAGCACTACGTTGTTGCCAATAATATCCACATACATCCGGTAACTAACGACAATAAGTGGTTTCAATGGATAGAGCTTCACTCGCTCTGATTGTGCTGTGTTGCCATCTGTTGGAGAGTAGTATAGCATTAGAATTTGTTTTTGTAAATAATAAAAGCTATATGTGCTATAATGCTAAACTGAGACTCATAGCATACCTGAGGCATATACAACGGTAGTAGCCCTCACAGTATTCGTTCCAGATATTACTGAACAGGTGTACACATCCTGGTCTACTGTCTTGGAGACCAGGAGGGTGGATATCA
This sequence comes from Leucoma salicis, assembly GCA_948253155.1. Taxonomy (NCBI): domain Eukaryota; kingdom Metazoa; phylum Arthropoda; class Insecta; order Lepidoptera; family Erebidae; genus Leucoma; species Leucoma salicis. The sequence continues at coordinate 2,062,481 of OX411830.1, read as the reverse complement.
CTCGTGCGAGAGAAGTTGGGTTACTGTCTATTATCTCATTGGATTCTAAGTCATACTGTAAAAAAGAAAAAAAGTTAAATAAAGTTCTACTAACCGCCGACAGATAGCAGTAATACAAGAGATTCATTTGGAAGCCTAAAATATTATTAGTAAGACCGCGTTATAATATATGTCGTCACAGAAAAAAACAGAGTTAATCGTGCCGTCCTTAACTATATGTGAACTCCTCCTTTTTAAACATAAAAGTCTTAACTAAACTGCAAGACTATTTGTCGTCACGACATAATGGAAACGTATTACTTGTTATTAATTTTCCTTACCTCATAAACTGGTGCATCGTTTTTGAACCAATGTATAGATGGCGCTGGCATGCCAGCTGCTTGACAGTTTAGTTCTAGCACCTCGCCACTAGAGTGCATATAGGTGGGTCGCGGATAGTTCGTCAATGTTAGGTAATTGTGTGACATATTTTGTTTTATTGGGGACACAGCTGAAAGGAGAACATAATGTTTTAATTTTTTCTATAACTAAATAAATATACAAGTTACGGTAAACGATAACGGTACTAAAAAGATTTTTCCACAATGAGAAATTACCCTTTTAATTTTTTTTTATTACTGTATGCTCAACATATTCATAGATCTTTAGAAAATCGCCAACCAGTTTCTTTCTGTTTCTTCCGACACGTGTTTCTTTTTTTTTTGCGGTAGTTTTTAGTCTATATCTCAGGTCCCCATTAAACTTAGTAGCGGGATAAAACGTATATCAGTTTTTAAGTCTCAAATCAATAGCTACTAGTTGCGAATAAATCGTTCAGTAATATTTGCATGATGTGCGAACAAACAAACAGAAAAAAAACTAAAAAAAAGTTTTGTGTCACACGCCAAAACACACTTTTTTTTTTTTTGTTTATGCGGGAAAAAATGTACCTAACCGCACACCCCGTACGCCAAAACACCCTGCCAGTATATTTTTTTTATCTTAAATATACAGTCGCTGTTACAGTTTTATAACAGTTATTAGGATGTTTATTCGAATAATAATATAAAAAGTCCTATAAAATATATGTAAAGGCAATTATGGACAATTAAATTAGTATTACAATTATTGACAATTAAATTATCGAACAGCGAGTAGGTAAGCGATTGTACAAAATTGTAAAGTTTACAACTAACTGAACGATACGCTGCGTCAAATCTATTAGCGTTTTCATTGATTCAAATGACGCAGTGCTTAGACCACCCAGTTTTAATGGAGTTTAATGATCGAAGAACTCAAATACATTGATTGCATCTTCATTCCATATTTAAATACAGCAGGGCACTTATCAGATTGAAAACGTTCAATATAAAATTGTGTCTATTCGAGTAAAACTTTTTGCTGTGTTTAAGAAAATATTAGCCGAATTCCAAGGAGTTTTTATAATATGAGGGTGGCAGACAAGCATACAGCCCACCTGATGGTAAGCGGTTACTGTAGCGCTAGCAACACCAGAGGCATCACTCACGAATTGCCAACTCAAAATGACTGCACACACCATACAAAACAGTAGGTACTCTTTCACAGATCAGCTTGAAACAGCGGTACCGTTGTGATTTGTACTTGCCTCTGGTGTTGCTAGCGTCTATAGGCTTTTTTTTTTGGTTAACCGCTTACCATCAAGTGGTCCGTATGCTTGGTCATCACCCAAGTAGTACAATAAAAACTTTTTGGAGAAGGTGTCCCGAGCAGAGGGAGGTATGGGGTGGTAGTAATGAGTAACTACTCACCATTATTCTCAATGCTATTGTATTTTTCAAGTTCCGAGAGCAACTTCATATGTTTATTGACGTTGGCTGATCGGGAGCTCCCGAGGAGTGCTGAAGCGAACAGAAGTACGAAATACATTTTTGTTTTACTGTAGAGATTCTTGTAAGGAGGTATTCTGAAACAAGAAATTAGTGGTGTTATTGAATGATAATTAGGTAGTTCAGTACAAGGGTATAGACGGCGCACAATGGGTTCTTTAGTAGGGAAGGCCCCACGAACTGAATAGTGGTGTACGCTGATACATAAATAAATAAATATTCACGGACATTTCACACAACGTCCTCTGGTCCCAAACTAAGCTTAACGCTTGTGCTATGGGTACCAGATTACGGATATAATACATATTCTACTTTTTTTTGTAAATACATACATATAATAGATAGAAAACACCCAGACGCAGTACACATATCTGTGTTCATCACACAAATAATTGCCCTGAGTGGGAGTCGGACGTATGGAAATCAGTTACACTACCGACTAAGTTTTTTAATTCTCGTTTGAAATTATTTTATCTGTTCAAATTATTTTACTCTCGTAGATAGAATGCGTAGGTGACAGTATATTAGTCCACAAAGAACCGTTATTAATAAAAAGATACGACAAACAAATTAACAAGTAATCACCGAAACATATTTCTCCGTAATAATTCCAAAAGTTTCCAAGAAACCGTCGCAGCAGTTTAGTAGCTAGCGACAAGCAAACAAACTGAATATGTTAGTTTTAAAATGTTTATTCTACAAAAAGGGCTCGATGATTCACACGAGGAACACGTTAAAAGGCAATAAAATGGCCCTTCAAGGAATTTAGTGCCTTCCGCCTAGTAACTGTTTTTATGGCCCGAATTAAGGGGCACCGTCCAGTTTTCGGCCGGTAGATTATTTACGATTTTTAAAAATAGAACTTTTTTTGACCGTTTCATTTTACTTTACTGCGTCGTTGGTTCATTGAGATAAACGTGCCACTTTAATCACATAGGTTTCCTATAAAGACCTAAATAATTGAAAACGTTATTTGGTTTTAACATGTAGTTTATAAAATGATTATAAAATGATATAGCAAGACTCACTTACTCCTTCATCGTAGTTAGATTTAACGTGAAAAAAGGTTTTTAAGGACTTCCCAGGCACATTTTTTCTATATAACTTTTTTTTTTTAAATTTCTGTAGTACAAATATGTATACATATATGTTTAACTTTTTATTATTCTGATTTATTAAAGTGATAGCCTCAAAGTAGATACTCTAGTCGCAAAATCAACGACTACAATGACAATGATATTGAGTTCGAACCCCAGCTTATAACATACACCTTTAGACTTTCCGAGACTTTCGAGAATGTGTTTATATGTTTACAAATTATCACTGCTTGCTGAAAGAAAACATCGTGAGAAAACCTGCATGCCTGAAAGATTTTCTCAACAGCTTGTGAAGTCTGCCAACTTGCATTGTGCCAGCGTGGTGGACTATCGCCTAAATGCCTCTCACTATAAGAGGAGACCCATCTCCAATAGTGCGACAGTAATCTTTTAATTTTTTTTAAAAGTATTTAATAGTATTTTCGGTATTTTTTTTACTTATCACACGGTGCTGTAGTTCATATATTATAAGCCTATGCTAGATGTTTTGGGTTAAATTTTCACACAGAACAGTGTTCGTGTGATCTAACCAGTTATATTTTGTGTACATTAAATATCCCTTTCATTTTATCTCCCGTAAGAGTTTTTATTTTAATCTGATGTATCCGATTCACCTCGAAAAACCAACTAAGAAAATTCCTTCTGTACGTATATTTATATTATATACACGTGTAAAACTTATATAGTAACATCTTATGTACATTATGAATGTTAATTTTGGCATTACACAATCGGTAATCGACGGTAATATTAAAAACAAATATATCTTCAGGTGTTAATATAATATTACATAACGCTGCTGCATCTGTGGAGACCCTCGACTGCGGAAATATAATAGCCTTGAAGGTATTTAGGAACCGTTTGGGGTCAAAAGGCATGGCTCCCGGCTGTCCACCAGTACAAGTGGAAAGACGGCACACGTGAGGGCCCCACACCGCCCTATTCGTTGCCTGAACGTCGGGTTATGCGGTTAGGTACTGGATTTTCCCACCTTGATAAAAATTTGACGACTAAGACGACTAATCGACTCTTGACGTGATCAGAAGGCCTTTCAACGTAGCAATACTACTAGTCTTCTTGGACCGTTGCCCATAGTTAGTGATGCTGATGAAATCTTTTTTTTAAGTAGAGCGCATGTCAGTGTTGTAAATATTAATAAATATTTAGTTAGGAAAAATATATCATAATAGAAATTGGCTTGTAGTTCTGGTGACACCAATGAGCGCAAACGTTTAGGTTCGAATCCTTGGTCATACGTAAAAATTTACCAACAGTCTGGAATGATTGGCTTGAGTTACATAGGCGAAATTTGGACATGTGTGGAATAAAGCCTTGACCTGGTTGTTCCCCTGGTGTTCACAAACAGCGGTTATCTTTTACAATCAAGTAGGCTATTAGCTCGTCTGCCACCGTTGGAAATAAGTCTCTTTTATGATTAGCATCTTTGAGATACATAACGATACTGTAAGTACTTCCTGTGACCATGAATGTTATGTGAGACATTCTCAACATTAGCTAAAAGCTACAGGTTAAATTTGTAAGTTGGGTTTTATATCAGAATTATATTAAGTGGATAAGGCACTTAATGTTCAAGATACGAATTGTTGGCATGCCAAAAAAAATATTTTCTATCAAAATAATTCGAATAGCATTTGTCAGCCAGATTATTAATTAAGTAATGTAGGCCCTGCCTAGGGGGTAGAGGGTGTTGCCTAAGTGTTCACATTCCTTAAAAAACTGAAAACGTTTCAATTAATAGACACTATCTTTCTACTAATGAGCTTTTTTAATGCTTTAAAACGATTTTGTATACAAAATTGTTATTATCCTGACTAATATTAATATTATAAATGCAAAAATATGTCTGTTTGTTACGCTTTCACGGTATACACACTAAGACACTATACTGACGTGTAATTTTAAGTCAGTGTGGACAGAATCGCGGCCAGAATCTAGTTTAAACATAATGAAAACATTTTTTAAAACTGAATATCTCTTTTATATATTTAATCATTTTTTATTGAGCTTAATTATTACCAAAACTATGCTGTGGTAAATAAAGAAAATATATTAGTGAGTTATTACCTATATATTTAATTCGCTTTACCCAAGTTCTTTAAGTGATGCAGAGAGACGTGAGATAATAAAAGAAATAAGAACAAAGAATAATGTCACGAGGTCGACAACTGGTAAGCCTACCATGTCATAACGAAGCACTTCTTTATCGTAATCTGCACGTGTTTCGGAGAGGAAGTGAAAATTGTTATAGTTTGAGATAAACGCCGGATTCGAACTTGTATTAACGGGTTCGTACAAAATGATACCCGTTACTTTATTGTATTAATGGGGAATATACTGAGAAGTTTTACTTTATTATTATTTTTACAAACCAATTACATTACTTCTTTAGGAGGCATGTGAGGGAGTCACAGTCCACCACACTGGCCCATTACAGGCAAGTAATCGCCACAAACCTTCATTTTACTCTTTAAATTCAACTATAGTATATTTACTATAGTTGGTAGGAGGTTTCAGGTGTGGAAGGGGATGCATGGATCAAGTGTTTTCTCTGCGCAACATTGTGGAGAATCATCTGGCTGTAGGCCAGAAGGTTTTCTGCAGTTTTGTGTATTTGGAGAAAGCATTTTATACGGTTGTATGGAAGGAACTTTGGGACATTTTGCCGGAGTATGGTATTAACGGTAGACTGCTACAAGCGGTGCAGTCCGACTACATGGACTGCAGAGCTTGTGTGCGGCTGGATGATGGAATGTCACCCTGGTTTGATGTCAATATCGGCGTTAAACAGGGCTGCGTTCTATCAGCCAGACTGTTTATCATATATCTGGATAAATGTCTACAAAGGTTGAATGAAATGAATGTGGGAGTTCAGATGGGCGACTCAGTGGTTAGGTCTCTGCTATATGCAGACGATGCGGTTTTATTAGCGCAGTCCGCGGCTGACCTGCAAACCCTAATCGACGTAATGGCAGAAGATTGTATGAAAAGGGGCCTACGTGTGAATGTGAGCAAAACCAAAATAATGGTTTTTAAAAGAGAAGAAGCCAGAGCAGATGTTAGAGTAGCAATAGGAAATGGTGTGCTAGAATAAGTGGATGAATTTGTATATATTGGATGTGGACTCAGTCGGGACGGAAGGTGCACCACTGATGTAGAGAGAAGAGTGAATGCGGCAAATAGAGTGAACGGAGCATTGGGACAACTTCACGGCAGTCATCACCTCAGCCAGAAGGCACGTGTCGCAATACACAACGCAGTGCTTGTCCCAACGTTATTGTATGGAAGCGAGAGTTGGGTATGCAAAAAGGAGCATGAGAGTAAAATCAATGAGGTCGACATGCGATCTCTGCGGAGAATCTGTGGAGTGAGGCTGACTGACCGCATTCGTAACGACGACGTAAGAGAGCGAGTAGGTATGAAAGAGAGTATTGGTGTAAAGATGCGAAAGGGAATGCTCCGATGGTTAGGACATGTGGAAAGAATGCCGGACGAGCGACTGGTTAAGAAGATATACAATGCGAAAGTGGAAGGATGTAGGTACAGGGGGAGACCGAGACTCACCTACCTACACCAAATCGGTCAGGTATTGAAGGAAGGTGGAGTCAGGAGTCTCCGAAACCGGCGAGCGTGTATGAAGAGAGTTATGAATGTTGAGGAAGCGAGAGATGTATGCAAGAATAGAACCTCTTGGCACTCTGTGCTCTCTGCCTACCCCGCAAGGGAAATGGCGTGACGATAAGTAAGTAAGTATAGTATATTTAATAAAACATCAAACAAGACAAAAGTTAAACTTAAATAAATTAAACGTATAATTAAACAAGTTTTTATTACAAAACTATTTTCATGTATTTTAATAAGGATCACCATCCATTATCCACTCTTATGGCGTCCATTTTGAAATTCGCCATCTTGATTTTTTTTTAATAAGCATGCACCATTACAGAAACGTTAGTCTACAGGAATGGTTTACAAAATTTGAAACGGACATTGTAAGTTAGTATAAAGCTTATAAAAAGGTAATTTTTAAATTGATCCGTATTTTAATACTAAAACTAGTCTAGTATATTATCTTAAGGTATTAATAACGATTATTTTTGTATTTTAGAAAAAGAATCAATTTAAAACAATCAAATTCTCTACTATAAGTTAAAAGTTTAGAATGTATTGCGATCATTATATAAGAAAATATCTAAGTTACTGGTGGTAGGGCTAGTTACCAAGTAGGAGTATCTACATGTTATTGGGCTCGAACGGAACCACCATCTCCCGTGTGATCGACCATGAAGCACATCAGTTCGGTTGCAACGGGAGATAGCCGGTCATGCCTTCATTTCATATCCGCAAAATGAAATGGTGAGTTGTGGCTTCATAGTACCCTTAGTATAGATAAGTCCATGAGCGACGGTTACCACTTACTTACGTGGGTCTCGGCTCGTCTGCCATTGAAATGAATAAAAAAAAAGTATCCAAATACATACAGAGCGCGGACGATGATTCTGCTTTTTATTCTTTTTCTTTTTAGATTATGGCGATCAGCCTAAGTCATTGTTGCCAGTGTTATGTTTCATGTTGTATAGAGTAAGTTTAGTAAAAATAATGGTTAAATAAATCAAATTCATACAAAGCTAATCATAGTCTAATGAAGTCAGTCATGCCTCAGTAAAGTGGTGGCGACTTTACAGGAAGCTTCTATAGGTTTTGGAGGCAACGTGAAAAAATATCTACGTTACGCCGCATTATATCACTTGCCAAAAATTTTGCGAATACACAAATAGTTAATTAGTAAAATGCCACTACTTTTACACTTGAATACTTGAAATAACACAAGTTTTGGAAATATTGTAGAGTAACGACGTAATTCTTCTTGTTTAATGGCTCTTGTTGTGGCAACAATATTCTTTCCTGGTCCCGCCAAAAACATCTGCTATATAAAGTTAAAAAATAAAAACCATAAATACCAAAGAGTTTTTCTTTAATAAAGATTGAAATTAGAATTATCTAGATACGACCGGTAAGATCGGTTTTGTTTCAAAGTTGTAAGATGGGTCATTCCAATTGGTGATGACACGAGAGGGATGTATCGCATTGAACTTATAGTTTGATGAGTGCAACATTGTTGCATTGATTGTTTCTTGGGAGTTTTGTATCAAACGTTAAATATGTTTGATTGCTTTTGTCCTATACGATGCGGGCCATGCCAGTGTAGCTGGGGTTTGGCTCGATATTATATATTACCTAAGGGTTTTCCAGACTAAGGTGTCGAGTTATATCTCTAAGTCTGAGTTTGGGAAGCAAGCAACACATCTCTGACTTTTCAAAGTTATGTGTCTTTTTTTAAATAAATATTTACTTTTTGATCTGTATTCTAGCACTCGATATGCTCAGCTACTTTAAGGTACAAATTATTTGTGAATGTGGAAAAAAAGACAAATGTGATGTGGAGATTGGGTATGGCCGAAGGTCAGTGCGATAGCTCAGCGGCTTAAGGCACTTCCCCGGATTGGAAGGGACGGATTCCCGCATGCACTAAAGTTCTCTTTTTCTACATTCACAAATTATTTATACTTTAAAGTAGCTAAGCATGTCAAGTGCTAAAATACAGATCAAAATGTTTAAAAATCGCGCCATCAAATAATATTAATTTTAATTGAAAAATTAAACTTAGATACTATATTGGATTATTACATGTAAATGCATCCGATAGGTGGCGTGGGTCGTAAAGACAAATGTGATATGGAGATTGGGTATGGCCGAAGTTTAGTGCGATAGCTCAGCGGCTTGGAAGAAGACATTCAAATAATTAGTACTTTAAAATATTAACTTATAAAAATGCTGAAACACGGCCTTAAGATTATATTAATTTAAATTTTTGTTATTCTAAATTAATTGTAAATGCCTCGGTGGTGTAGCGGTAGTGTGAGTGTGTGAGACTGCTGATCATGAGGTCTCGGGTTCGATCTACGGGTCTGGCAATGTTATTGAGCTTTTTAGTAAAAAGAAAAATTCTCAGTAGCAGTCCGGAGTTTGGAAATATGCTCGGCAGATGACAATAGGCTCGCCCCCTATTACGTGGGACTTAAACATAGCAGGCGAATCGTGGGTGTGTAATATACCACTGCCTACCCCTTCGGGGAATACAGGCGTGATGCTGTGTCTTTGTTTAATTCGTTTAGGTTGTATTTTTAAACGGCATATGTCGCGTCCTGGGTTGCAATTATCTTCTTTCAGAGTCCTATACACCCCGTTCGGGGCAACGAACAGGGTAGTCTGAGGCCCTTACTTACTAAGGAAACCCGCCTTGTGCCGTCTCTCCGCCTGTGTTACGGACCACTGGTACTGATATGTTGGATTACTTCAATGGTCCGCCGGCGGCTTACCCTTTCGGGTATTCTTTATCATAATGCCCACATCTCTGATGCTACTAGTGTTGCTAGTCTCTAGGCCAACTTACCACTGAAGAAATATGAAACAGTTCCAGGGGTCCATACTGGCGGAGAGATGAAGTACGGTGGGTTATATTCCCGCCGAAAAGTCGACGAGGGTATGCTCTCTTGTCTCCTACAAGTAGTCACCCTATTACTAATGTTGTAATTTTTAGGTTACGAAATAATCGAATGAGCTTACCAGAGAATTCTAATCGATGACTTACATCCGGAGCGCGTGATCGAGAAACCTAATACAACTCTATCCGTTAATAGATTTAGCTGCGGCATTTAAAAATATATATATAGGCTATAAAGTTACTCTAACTTCAACTAATTGATTTTTAACGTATATCAATGTTATACAAACGGTTGACATGTTCGTTTTGCCGTGTGGGGCCGGCTTTAGAATTGTCCCACCCCTCTCCACCCATGGGAGTCGTAAGAGCCGACTGAGGGAATACCGAGGGAGTGGGCAGCAGCACTTCTTCGAGTATTAACAACATCCACTGCGATCGCCAACCCGCCTGCCAAGTGTGGCGATTACAGCACTATCCCCCGTTTTTGGGGAGGCCTATGTCGAGCAGTGGACGTTAAAAGGCTGATGGATGGATGGATGGATGACATGTTCGGGTGCACGATTTATGAATTCAGACAGTGCTTGAGTTGGGTAGTCAATGTCGCTCTTTTTTTTACCTAATCTCACACTCCGTTGTTCGGAGCAAGGAAAAGGGTAATGTGGGACTCTCACCCATTAAATAAACCCATCGTGACCCGTCTCTCCGCCTGTATTGGCGGACCACTGAAACTGGAAGACATTAATTCAGTGGCATCATAGTATAGCCATGTTTTTTGTTAAGGCGGGAAAATATGTAACTAACCGCACACCCTGTCATTCAGGGCAACGAGCACGGTAGTGCCACTTGTCTGCCTGTACCCGCCGTGTGCCGCTTCTCTGCCTGTATCGTTAGATCACTGGAACTGTGTAACATTACTTTAGCGGTGTTATAATGTAGCCCTGTAGCTCTGAATAATGCCAGATCTCCTTTAGAGTGAAAGCGATTTAAACCTCTACACTATCCTTTTCTCCAATTGTATTTCATATAGCGAGTGAAAGCGTCGCAGGCTCAAACCCAGTCGTTATTCTCGCTTTATTAGACTTCCTCCATAATACAGCGTTGTATACAGGAAACCCATACACGTAATAGAATACCTACATTGGTTGGGCCTACGACACTCTACTCTCTCTACTTATCATACGACACAACTAGAGGAGCTTATGATGAGAGAGCAGTCTTCTTTTTTGTGAAATGAAAGAATAAACGGCTATCTTCTGCTACAGCCAAAACACACTGACGTCGACGATCATTCGGGCCCGATAGCAAGTGAGTGCTCTCACTTAGTACCCAGCCCTAGCACCAGTAATGATAATTTTACTTCCCTTAGTCGGCTTATACGACATCCGCAGGAAAGGATGGGGTGGTGATACTTGTATTCTTAGTCTGTCAACACACGGACAAAAAAAAAAATTAATCAATAGATCATTGCTTCAAGTCAATCTTCTGTGAGAGAGTAGTTCTTCCCAAGTAGAGCTGGCTCATTCATACTTGTTAAACAAGGCTTCGCTGTGTGGGGCCGGCAACGGGAGTCGTAAAAGCCGACTAAGGGATTACCGGGGGACCGGGCAGCAGCGTTCCCCTGTGTACTAAAAACATCCACTGCGATCGCCAACCCGCCTGCCAAGCGTGGTGATTATGGTAAAACCCCCATTTTGGGGAGGCTTTTGTCCAGCAGTGGACGATAAAAGGCTGATGGATGGATGGAAACAAGGCTATATTACAGCGATGTGTAGTACTTTGCTTGTCCCAGCATGAATAGGCTCTATCGGTTCCATTTCACAAAAGATCATAGCGAAACAACAATTGGACATATTTTGCGACTGCTAATCATGAGGTCTCGGGTTCGATCCCCGGGTCGGGCAATATTATTGAGCTTTTTCCTTAAAAGAAAAATTCTCAGTAGCAGCCCGGAGTTTGGAAATGTGCCCGGTAGACGTCAATAGGCTCGCCCCCTATTACGTGGGACTTAAACATAGCTGGCGAGTCGTGGGTGTGTAATACACCTCTGCCAACCCCATCGGGGAATACAGGCGTGATGCTATATTTTCTGAAAAACGTTACAACCCACAATGTCAAGTTTCGAGAAAATTGAGTTTTTAGTTCAATTATTGTATTACTGCCTCACATTTTGCATAATCGAGTATAAGCTTTATCATTAACCATTGTACGAAGACCAGCACGCCTGAAAAATTTGTTCAAACTAAAACTTAAAATAAATGAAATGTTTCATCATACTTCAGATAAAACGGTTACGGTGAGTGAGAGCGTCCAAACTCCCTACTTGGCCTCTCCTTATTACCCTTCGTATCCCTTTCGTTGTAGTTGCGACGCGTGAGTAATGCTTCTGGTGTTGCTAGCGTCTATAGGCTACGGTAACCGCTTACCATCAGTTGGGCCGTATGATTGATTGGCACAAAAAAAATACTTATGTAGATCATTGACCTAAGGCAGGATTTTTGCGCCTTAGCCTCCACGTCACAATCAATGTGACAATAGCGTTTTTGAGTTTCTAATCTACGTATTATATGTACTTTTTCATAAAAAGTCACAAGAGTACTTAGCTAGAAGTTGGTGAAAATCACATTCGAAGATTCCATTATACAGATACAGACGAAGCTAATAAATATTACTAAAAAAAAAGAGCCGCTACGGGACATTTAACAGATGTGAAAACATCGATTTTCTTTCTTTCTTTAAATACCTATTGTTCGAGTCTTACATAATTCTGAGTAAGCGCCTTATCTATAGACGAATTAAAACAGTAATTGGTTTATTTATTGACATTATACTTCCTAGTTAGATGCTTTTGTCAAGAGATGACGTTAAAATCAATTAAATAAATCTGCCAACAGCCGGTTTTACCCTCCCACCGCTTTAGATGTTTTCACATCAAAAGCTCTGTCTCTCTTACATAAACATCGCTGTTCAATTTTGAGCTTCTGACGTCACATGTCGCTTATTTGATCCCTAATGGTCAAAGCATTGTGTAAAATACCTTACTCAAAAATTGTACTATGACATGCATTTAATTTCAAATTCAACCGGTAGTTTCAGAGATTACCGCGTTATATACTAACTCTTTAGCTTCATTATGTTATTATAAATACAATCATAATAAATCGGGGCCCGTAGACGATGAGTAAATATGATATCAAGATAAATCCTTAGATTCCTACTATAGACTGTGCTAACCCAGTCAGGTCGGGCACTAAATCAGAAGTTCCGCTTAACACCGGTAATCATTATATAACATTGCCTAACACAAATGTAAAGGAAATGATTGTACGGGTACCGTGAGTGTTCGTTCCCGCGTAAAGACCCATAGACAAGTTTGTTCTTATTCTTAAACCATTCGGTTTAAGCATCAGATTTCCAAAACAGCGGGATTTTTTAAGAATACCAAATGTTTGAATAAATTGTTAAGAATATCTAAATACGAGTATTAGCGCAAAGTCAAAAATTAACAAAAATGTATAATATTTATTTTTGAATACTTTTGATACAATTGGATGTACTATATAATAGGTGCCTTTGAAAAACTTAACTCTTTTGTAAAGGGTTGAAAATCTAACGCAAACAACACAACACGTTTGAAAAAATGAAATTAATTTGTGTTAGGTAGGTACTAGTTTTCTCAAAATGATATAATAGGTAAGTACTTTATATGATAGGACTGATCGGTCTTAAAGGTTTATAAAATATCTTTTTATTTCCTGAGACCTATAAAATATTGATATGCCTTAAGAAACCCATTTATTAACCACTTTTATCATCGCCATTATTAAGATAAAAATTTCCGCCTGACACGCGATCGTGATTTAAAGTTATGCAATCATGTGTTTTTTTTATTTACATAGGAGTAAAACCTCTTCAGTCATCCGATTTACTTTTTTTTTACCTTTAAGACAACGACAACTCTCGACTAGTAAATTAATATCAATGATGCTTTTGGCTTGCATTTATAAATCACGGTGAAAAATTAGAAAAGTCCATGGCAATGTTCGAATTCCACATAGGACAATTTTTTGCGACCCACAAATGGTTGTTCTGACTCTGAGTGTACTTTGCGTCCGTGAAATAATTTCATTGTATGTTTGTATAGTCATTATTACAGGAATTGTTCCGTCGTGCAGTGTTGTCTTTTTCAAAAATAATTATAATTTTTTGTTGTCGTTTCATACCAAATATTTGTGATATGAAACTCGAATCCACATCGACCTATAATTAGGAGACGTCGCTAACTAAACCATTAGGTTACGTACAGTGGATTCAGTATAATATGTAGCACAGGGATTAACGGCTCGTAAATCCCTGTGCAGATAGGTTGACAGAGCTCTTGGTTTACTTTTTAAAGATTTTTTCCAACAGTAAATATTGTCATTTCCTTAGCCCTTTACAAGACCATGAAAAGCGATGGGGTGGTGGATATAATAAGTAGGTATTTTTAGGCATCATTACACAAACAAAAATAAGATCAGAGATCCAGGATCTTTAAAATTTAAAATGTCTGTGAATCGATAATCATAAACCTAAAAATCAATACTGGCTGGTAAATAATAAAACCAATACAAATATGTTTAAAAATATATAAAACTTAAGTAATCTAGTGAATCTAGTTAATTAATAATATAATTTAAAACTAAAAAATAACGCGACGTAAGTAAAAACAAACGGTAAATTAATCAATATCTGCACCGCATCAAATAAAAGAACTTGATTTCCAGTGCAGTTTTTTAAGTAAACATGATAATTATATCATGTTAATTATTAATCATTATAAATAAAATACACTGTCTTTTAAATTTAATTTATAAATATCAATCTGAAATATGTTTATGTAATAATACCAAGAATATCGAAACGAACGTCATGAAAAAGACATCAAATAATTAAAAATATAACAACATAAACAGCCTAACAAAAAAAAATGGAAATAAAAATAAATACCTGTCAAAATATCCCGAGAAAGTTCTTTCAAAATCACAAAAAGAAATATACTAAATAAAAACTAGATCACAACTAAAAAACAAAGTAAAAAAATTTAAATTTCGAATCACAAGACTACTCGTTCACTGGCAGGGTTTGAAAACGTCTTTTCACACCACAGTATCAGTCGAAATGACCGCGTGAATGAAATCTCATCATCATTTATACCCGGCTACATAAGTACCTATGGCCGGCGCAATTGAGCCATCAAATTTTAAATCGCACCGTATTGACTCTGTAATGAACAAAGAAAGTTCGTATTGTCTTTGGACTTCTATACACTTTTTTAAACTGTTCTTATTTTAAATATAGGTCACGGTGACCACCATACGAAGTAGGTACCGTAATCTATAAATTAAAAAAATAAGCTGACCGTTTGTCGTTTCACGTGATTTAAAAATGTGAATGCATAGTCTATGCAAGTTTATAATTTATGTTAATTAAATACGATGCTAGATCACGTGATTTGCAAATGCATTTAAACAACTATCCGTTTTTTACTTTACTTTTTATAGTATTACAGGAAATAAGGTGGATAACTTTCGCTAATTGAACTCTTGGATTCATTTAAATAATTATGCTTGAGATAAAGTCACTTGTGATAGTAGTATAAATATACTAAAACCTGCCGTTGTTCGCGCATCACGGAAAAACTGGATAGTTATTATTCAATTAAGTTTTCTAAACTTTATTTCTTACACACTAGGCCCTTATACAAAAAAATATTGCGGTATCTTCATTTAAATCATGATGGTAATATGACAATACCAAAAGGTTAGCTAGAAAAAAAGTTATATTTTTAAAATATCCATACATTTAAAACTGGTATGTATATTTTACTACTGTATCGAGAATAATCGCTACTGTATCGAGAACCAGAGATGTACATAAAATACTAGTAAAATCTAGCTTTTAATTGTGTCTATTCCATTCAACATTCGGAATAGGGCGTTCATGGCAAAGGCATTCACGGAATTAGTTTCATGAATATTTGTTCCAAAAAAAAAACAAATGTAAATGTTTTGTACATTAAAAAATTTGCGTGTAACTTTTAGGCGTGATTGAAATAAGTACTTGAAACTGTTTTAAGGTTTGTGGAAAGTTTTACTGAAACAATCTCAACTGAATTAAAAGAAAATTTATTTATAAACTCTAAGCTAAATTAGTTCTTACTGAAACGATCTAACATATATTAAATAAATAAATAAAAGTATCTATTGTTTTAATGAAATATAATTGTGATTATATATTTTTAGTCAGGCCGAAACGCGGGATTTTTTTAAAATTTTTTTTACTACTATTACTTTTATTCGTGGCAATTATATATACTAGCTGTTACCCGCGACTTCGTCCGCGAGGAATTTCATAAAAATAAATAGTTGAAATGACAAACAATTTATTATCTTTCGTTAAAAATATTTTTTTTTAATAAAAAGTATCCCATTTTGCTCACTTCTAATACTTCCAAGAATATGTGTACAAAGTTGCATGATGATGAGGCTATATAGGCGTGTCTGAACACAGAACATTTTTTTTTTTAGATTTTTTGTCGGTTTTTTGTTCGCGCATCACGCAAAACTACCGAACGGATTTTGATGCAACTTATTTTGTTTGATAGCTCTTGAGTAGACTTAACAACTGGTATACCTTTTATTCCGCTACTATATCGGAAACCTGAGATATTACCTAAGAACTAGCTTTTGGCTGCGCCAAAACCGCGGGCAAAGGCTAGTAAGCAACGTAGACAAAGTCATTATCAGTTAGTTAATTATAACTATAAGACTTCTCTCGCGATGGTAAAGGTCAATCTTTTTATTGCGGCTTGGAAGTGCACGACTTCAAAGATGAATCATAAACTATTTATATTTTGTTAACACTATGTGGGTGGTAAACTAGCACACAGCCCACCTGATGGTTGCCGTAGTCTATAGACGATAGCAACACCAGAGACATCACTCCATCCATCCATCCATCAGCCTTTTAACGTCCACTGCTGGATATAAGCCTCACCAAGAGAACGCCACAACGAGCGGTCCTGTGCCCTCATATGGGGGAATAGTGCCGTAATCACCACGCTTGGCAGGCGGGTTGGCGATCGCAGTGGATGTTGTTAATACTCGAGGGAATGCTGCTGCCCACTCCCCGGTATTCCCTGTAATATTATCTAAATCCTCTTTTATAATATTACCTAAATCCTTTTTTTCTAAATAACTTATAAATGATAGGCCTATAAGAAAAGAAACATTTATTTTAAAAATTAAAGGTCTGAACCTCGAACGGTCAGATTAAAAAAAAAAAAAAAGAAAAACCTCGAACGGTCAAGTTCGAAAAAGCTATATAAACTGAAACATAGACGATTCTGACTCATTCTAGACTCAGGCATGGTCCTGTAAACATAGCTGAAGATTCTGATTCATTCTAGACTCGGACGTGGTCCTATTGAGAAAGCTGTCAAAGCTCCGAATTATCTTAAAGTTTCTTAAGAAGTTGTCAAGGCTCTTATGAAGATTGTCTTGAAGTTTTGGTTCTTCACTGGAGGCCGTTTCAGACATTTCAGGTGTGATCTGTTGGACTTCAGGGTCTGGTTCTGAGACCGGGTCTGACCTTCTAGAACAGAAGGGATTGTACGGAACGCTAAAGGGAGTGAACCGTTGTACATGTACGGAATGCTAAAGGGAATGGACGCTTGTACAAGAACATCTTTTGAGGTATCCCAAGTGTTGCGATGAATCAATCTCTAGGTAAAGACTGTAATAACTCTAGTAGTATTTAGTGCATACAAAACTTGTTCCTAATTAATGTATTTTCTTATTTATTAAAATTTGTTTCGATCTGTTTCCTATTTAATTTCTTTTAAGACTTCTAGGTAGGTCCTAAATAATTGTGGCGTGACGGCTTCACCGTTACGTTACATCCCTCAGTCGGCTCTTATGACTCCCATGGGTGGAGAGGGGTGGGACAATTCTAAAGCAGGCCCTACACGGCAGAGACATCACTCGCGCGTCGCCATCTCTAAGGAAAAGGGGGACAGGTGGGTAGGTTCGGATATAAAGGACAGGATAGATGGGAAGGAGTGGATAGAAAAGATAATAAGTAGAGGATAGGGAGGGGGTTTGGGTATCCGGCACTCTCACTCACCATACGAAACACAACGTTAGAAGTACCTACCGTTGTATCACGCCGGCCCATTTATGTCGGGATAATTGCCGCATTTTTAGTAAATAACTAGCCTAGCCTAGCACAAGCTAGTTTTTAGGTTGTATCTTATTCGGTTCCCGATACAGTAGCGGGATAAAATGTATAGGTACCAGTTGTTAAGTCTAAACGAGATCTATCAAATAGAAAAAGTTGCATCAAAATCCATTTAGTAGTTTTTGCGTGATGCGCGTACAAACAAACAGATAAACAGAAACAGACAAAAGTTCTAAAAAAAATTGTTTTGTGTTTAGACACCTATATAGCATGCAGTATTTTTTTCTCAAATATCTTAAATGTGCAGACAGCTCTGTTACAGCTTTATAATATGAAGAATACATGTGGCATGCAATAAGGTTGAAACGATTCATACAATTGGTTGGTTAGAAACAGAAAAGGTTCTCTCGTAACCATTCATCTATAAATTAAGGATACACAATTGTGTTTAGAAATCGCGGCAAAAGTTGTACCTATATAATAATCTTACTTATATGCATTCATTTCCCATTAATTTTATAAAATAGTAACAACTTTTAACTGCATGCGTCAGTGTAATGACACTATTCAGAAAGAACGAGAAACAAAGACAGTCAATGAGTTTTTCAAAAATTGATTTTAGTATTATTAGGCATGTCGATACGTTGCAGCTGCTCGCGCGTCGAAATAACACTATAAACGAAATGAGTGCAGGAAAGCGTAATCTGCACTCATTTATAGTGGACACCTTTAGTACCAAGGATCTTCTTTTTTTTTATACAATGGTCGTAACAGTAATATTAAAAAAAAGCTATACTTCAAATAGCTTAAATACTTAAATACCCTAGATACAATTCAAAGCGTTAAAAAAAGTTCTTTGTAATTTTTTTTTTGTTTTCTTTATTGATCCACTTGATTAGAGTATTTGCCAATGACGTTAGGTAGTTAGGAAGGTAAAGGTAAGGAATCAATATCAATAAATAGGAATTTAGAACGTAGGAAATTCTGGTGGAAGTATTAGAATATCGGATTAAATTTATATACTTATGAAAATAAATTACTTGTTATATTTTTATATTATTATGCGTTATGAAGTTTGATAGGATTTTATACATAATATCAATATCATTATATGCTAATAAAGTATGAACAGAAGTAGGAAAAGGAATATTGATTGATAGTAACGATGAATATAAGGAATGATCATGAGGACAGGACAGGAATAAATGATTGATGTCCCCAATTTCCCAGCAGTCGCATACATTTGATGAAATTATGTTCAATCTATACAAATGAGATGGTATACAGATATGTCCAAGCCTCATACGGATAAGAATAGTGGTGACCTGTTTTCCAAGTTTAACTTTGAAAAACCAGGGCTTACTAGGTATATTATGCTGAACTAGAGAATAGTGATTGCCTTTGATCTGACAACTGTTCAACCAAAACTTCTTCCACAATTCCTTTAGATGTAATGCAGGTAAAGCTTGCAGATCATGATAATAATTTATGTAAGGAAAAACATCACCACACTTTATAGCGTCTTTTGCGAGAATATCAGCCTTAACGTTGCCTGGAATGCCAGAGTGACTAGGAATCCAAGCAAAGGTGACATTGAATTTATTTTGCAAGCAAATATAAAGCAAATTTCTAACTTTCATTATATCGGTATTTAAACTAGAATTATTGAAAGGATAACCTTCCAATGCCTGAAGGGCGCTTTTAGCATCAGAAAAAATTACGGTATTTTTAAGTTTCGTAAGTAGAACGTACTCTTCTGCATTTAACAAACCCATGCACTCTCCCGTGAAAACTGAAGGTTCAGGAGGCAGTTTAATTTTTTGTACAACATTATAATTACTATGATATACCCCTACACCAACATATCTTGACGTTACACATTTGGAAGCATCAGAATAGATAAAATGGCAATTCTTCCAGTTACCGTTTAAGACACGTTTGAAAGACTTCGATGCTGAATGGTCAGATTTTGTGATACCTAAATCCAACCGTATGTCCGTGTGTATCACTAAAGATTCAAAAGAGGCAGAAAAGAGAGGGTGAGATAGTGAATGATAGGCAGGAGCTACTAGAGAGTTATGTTTCTGAAAACTTTTAACAAGACAAGGTGGTTCTTTATGAGTCCAATAGTTGGATGTGGCGATTTGATTTTGCAGTAGTTGAAGCTTTAAACGTAACGGATGATTTGTGAACTGGAAACAACGAAATAAAAATTTATCTGATAAATATTGACGACGGAAACGCAGAGGAGGGTCTACTAGTTCAACCTGTAAAGCATTAATTGGAGAGGACTTCATAGCTCCAGATATAATTCTTAACGATTTATATTGAATACCATCTAATCTTTTGAAAGCAGCTACATTGCCCGGGTCTAAAATAAATGTTCCATAGTCAAGAATACTACGGATAATTGCATTATACAATATCTTTAAAGAGTAAGGATGAGCCCCCCATCAAACAACAGAAAGACATCTTAATATATTGAGAGATTTTTCACATTTTGATACAATGTACTCGCAATGAGCTACACCCGAAAGTTTTGTATCTAAAACAATTAAACACAAAGTGAAAAATGTGAAATCGAAAATAACAGTCAGGAGCAGGATTTGAACCTGCATCTTCTGGATACCGTCCAGATGCTTTACCAATTCAGCAATCCTGACAATTGCTCCTGACTGCTAATTTCGATAACACATCATACTTAACGTCTTTGGGTGACGCCTGCGCCATCTGTCGGAAGTATTTTCATACATTATACCGACCAGGTAAACTTAATTTTACAATTAAGATTTTACCTAATAATGACGCAAACCCTTTAAATATTTAGATGCGCTGAATTGGTAAAGCATCTGGACGGTATCCAGAAGATGCAGGTTCAAATCCTGCTCCTGACTGTTATTTTCGATTTCACATTTTTCACTTTGTGTTTAATGTATAGTGCTAAGCATGTCAAATGCTAAAAATATATATAAAAAATATCTAAATATTTAAAGGGTTTGCGTCATTATTAGGTAAAATCTTAATTGTAAAATTAAGTTTACCTGGTCGGTATAATGTATGAATATACTTCCGACAGATGGCGCAGGCGTCACCCAAAGACGTTAAGTATGATGTGTTATCGAAATTAGCAGTCAGGAGCAATTGTCAGGATTGCTGAATTGGTAAAGCATCTGGACGGTATCCAGAAGATGCAGGTTCAAATCCTGCTCCTGACTGTTATTTTCGATTTCACATTTTTCACTTTGTGTTTAATGTATAGTGCTAAGCATGTCAAATGCTAAAAATATATATAAAAAATATCTAAATATCTAAAACAATTCCTAAAAATATTATACTACTTTTTGGATTAATAAGGATACCATCATAGTAAATGTTTATGGGTGGAGGCAAACGCGCAAATAACATATTTGAACTCTTACTAGGGGATGTATCTAACCCATTATTATCCATCCAACATTTAAGATTCTTAAGAGAATTTGTCATGTGGACACAGGCTTGATCAATAGATTTATGAGAATAATAAAAGAGTAAATCATCAGCATACTTTAGTACTCGAACATCCGAATTCAAGGAGGATACTAGATCAAATGTATATATATTATAAAGAATAGGACTTAACACAGATCCTTGTGGAAGTCCCTTATATGTTACTCTAGGCTGACACAAAGACCCTTCCAAGTGAATATGCCGCTCCATCAGAGAGTTCATAATAAAATTTATAAGTATAATCGGAACATTTAACGTTAACAATTTTTTGTATAGGATTGATAATATGACATTGTCATAAGCAGATCCAATGTCTATAAAAGCGGCAACTACAGAATTATTGACTGAAAATGCTAAACGGATATCGGTTACAAAAATGCTAACGCTATCTATTGTACTTCTACCTCTTCTAAAACCAAATTGATTGTTACATAGTAAGTTATTACTTTCTACGTACCATTCTAACCGATTTTTTACTAGGTGTTCAGTAATTTTCATGAGGACTGAAGAAAGCGCTATAGGGTGATACGATGAGGCAGACGATGAACTCTTACCAGGTTTTAATAATGGTAACACTAATTGAGTTTTCCATGAACGTGGAATATTTCCTGTTATCATAATTGTATTTATAATGTTAAGATAATAAGCAAGGAATTTATCGGAAACATGTGTAACAAAGGAATATGGAATTCCATCCACACCGGGTGCAGAATCCTTCACCTTTGTCAGTACACCTTTGAGTTCAGAAAGTGATAAAGGAGCGTTCAGACCGCAAAGATTATTAGAAATCTCTTTAAGACACGGAAGCATAAGATTTTCTGGAACAGTTGAAGGAGCTAATTTATCCAAAAATTGTGATTGTAATCAGGAAGGCATAGCACCATGGGAAGGTTCTTTGTAGGCGGATCTGAATTTCCTAATGTTTTGCCTAACCAAAGCAGGACTGATATCAGGGGAAATGGATTGACAAAATGATTTCCAGCTCTGGAACTTCTTTTTAAATAATTTACGTGTTTCAGCAATAACAGTTGACAATATTATAAAGTTTTCATTAGAGGAGAAATAGGAGTAAGCACTTTCTGCTTCTTTGGGTTTCTTAATTGCGTCTGAACACTCCTTATCCCACCAAGGAGGAGATCTAATGCTACTGATAGGTGTTTTCAAAGGAAAAGTATCATTAGCTGCCTCTATAAACGCTTGAGAGAGGGCATCGGCACAATTTGTTACGTTAGATTGAGTTATTTCTGAAAAGTGAGCTATTTTGTTGTCTAAACAAGTTTTAAATGAAATCCAGTCAGCATTTGATAATTTATACTTCATACGAGGAGTAAAAGTTGAGGTTCTAACCTTGTTATTAAATGGAATGGAAAGAATAATGGCAAAGTGATCACTACCATACGAAGATTGTAGGCACCTCCATGATATCACTGACACCAAATTGGAGGAGCATATAGATAGATCAGGGGCACTATCCCCCCCATGAGGGGCAGTGCGACGTGTATTATTTCCTGAATTGAGAATACAGAGGTTATGAGTGTCTAATAAATCCAAAATAAAATTGCCAAAGTAATTTGATGAGCTACCCCAACATTGGTGTTGGCAATTAAAGTCACCAAGTAAAACAAAAGGTTTAGGAAGATTAATTAGAATGTTATTAATTTCATTAAATATGGTAGAGGATGGACGAGGTATATAAATTGACACGAAACAAATATTGTTTACAATAGCAGCGATAATAGATAAATTATTGCTATGTCCAGTAATCGGAATATGAGAGAAAGATAGATTTCGTTTTATGAGTAGGGCAACACCGCCATACCCATCAAAACGATCTTCACGAAGACAGGTATAGCCAGATAATCTAAAAGGAAAATCTGGTTTAAGCCATGTCTCCTGAAGAGCTAGAATAGATGGATTATGATTGTTAATCATGTAAATTAATCAGATTTCTTAGAAATGGCGCTGCAACAGTTCCACTGAATTATTTTGTTGGCCGTTGCCATGCAATGGGGATAGAAATTTAGAAATATCATTATTTATGAGAGCAGCGTTGGACGGTTGGATGTATTTCGAATGTGACAGAATTTTCATTAATGCTACAATTAACTCCTTTAAGGAAGAATTTATCAAATCTTCGTTGTCTGATGTTATAAATGCGCAACCAGTTGTAGAAGACTGCATGTTATATTCTTTAGTTAAGGCTTTGTGTGCTTCAATATCATACCCTACTGAAGCTTTAGCTTTAGGCTTAGGTTTAGTAAAAACTGTTTTCTTATAGGAAGTCACAGGTTTAGAAGGTAAATGAGAAATTTGTGTGATAGATTGATGAGGAGAGGAATTTGAAGTTAATAGAGCATCGGCATATGATACCTTTGAAATGGGAGCATGTTGTTTAGAAGCTTCAGAATATGAAATGCAGCCTTTGGCCATAGTTTCTTTTATCAATTTTTGGCGTTGGTATTCAAGGCACTTATTGTTAGTAGCCATATAATAACCCTTACAATGAATACTGCGAATATCTTCCTCCTGTATATCACAACTGTCACCAGTGTGATCTTGGCTACATTTAAAACATCTAGGTTTTGATCTGCATTGAAGTTTTACATGTCCAAAACGGCAACAATTGTAACATTGTACTGTTGGGTAAATATACAATTCAACGGGGAGAGCATTATAACACATATGTGTTAGGGTAAAATCTTTCCATCGAATGTTATGACAACTGATTCTGTAGATTTGAGTTCAGTGGCATTATTAACTGTAATTTTTCTTTTTAACCTTCTTACTTTAAGAATTCTGCCACAGCCATAAGAAAGATTGATGTTATTAATGATATCTTCATCTGAACAGTCAATAGGAATACCTCTTACTATGCCCATGCGAGTTACAGAAAATGATGGTATAAATGCTTTATAGTTACTGCTAGCCAGTAGTGTTGATGTTAAAAAATTGTTTGCATCTTGATATTGTTGAAATGATATGGAAAGTCTATTTCTACCAATACGTTTTAGGCGTTTTTCAGTTGGCGGGATGGCCGTTTCCTTTTTATACCACCGATACTGGAACAGTCAGTGTCCATACTGTCCGTATGCGAGACTTGCAAAGTGATATTATAGGCGACATCTGGAGCTGTTCCACCAGGATCATCCGGGGGATCCATTGTTAATAAGATTAAATTAACTTACCTACGTATCTTC
Organism: Leucoma salicis; assembly: GCA_948253155.1. Classification (NCBI taxonomy): domain Eukaryota; kingdom Metazoa; phylum Arthropoda; class Insecta; order Lepidoptera; family Erebidae; genus Leucoma; species Leucoma salicis. The sequence continues at coordinate 2,038,114 of OX411830.1, read as the reverse complement.
TAATTTGTACACTATTATAAATGATATATACAACTAAATTACTATATATACAATTAATTATTTACAAAACCACCAGAAATATCATTAAAATTTAAAAAAATTACAAAAATCACGTCCGCCAAATTCAATGATTCCCGCGCTTTTTCTTCTTTGTAATTCACACGTCATGTTTAAACTAGTCATCTTTAGGTAATTTTTTTTTTTAATAATGGCTACTCGGTTTGAGTATTTGCCAATGACTTATTTAAGGTATATTAATTCGTCTTTAATTTTCGTTTAATTCATTAGTTGAAGTCAAAGTCATATAAAGTTAGCCATAGTCAAGTCAAAGTCACGCTACAGCAAAGCGGTGGCGACTTGCCGGCTTACTGAAGCTTTCTTTTCTTGCCAGCACGTATTCACATACACAAATATTTAATAAGCAAAAGGCCACCACTTACACATTAATACTCGAAATAACACAAGTTTAGGAAAATAATGCAGAGCGGCGGCCTGACATCGACGTTCCCGCCAAAACTCCTTTAGGTTACTTTTTATTGTCTAAAGCAGGGGTCTCCAAACTACGACCCGCGGGCCATATACGGCCCGCCAGTGCCATACAGCAGACAGCCAATATCGTATTGTTGTTACTATTGCCACAGATTACTAAATAGTTACTACGTAACTATTGCTATATAAGTTGAAGAAGAAGAATGATAATTACTCGGTTTTATTTACTTACAAGGTAAAACTTAACGACAGAAATGATGACGCAGAAAACTTAAGTTAAGTATCTAAGCTTAAGCATATTAATAACTAACAAATAATTGAAATGAATCCCACTAATCACAGTAAAACAAAAATATTAATGAGATTTATGTAAATATGTTTTGGCCCTTGAAACATACTGAAAAAATCATTATGGCCCTAAGGCTTAAAAGTTTGGAGACCCCTGGTTTAAAGTTTTTTTTTTTTTTAATTTCATGGGCAAAGGTTATGTTTTTAAGAAACGACAGACTGCCACGTTTTTTAATTGTAATACTCAATGGAGTGTATCATAAATTCTCATTTCTTAATAAAACAAATAGTACCTACGTAAAATTTACGGAATTATAATACGAATATTTACTTTGGAGGAGGAATTTAGAAGATTGTCCACCATACTGGCCCCGCGGGTCTGCTGACTGGCCCAAGCCCTGGCGTCTAAATCCCCAGGCTTCTTTTGTGTGCATAGTTGATATATCAGATTTTTTTTGTCGTAAATGAGCAAACGGCTGTAACCCCATTTACCCCAGTTCAGGCCCGCATTTTTTGCTGCTTTAAGGAACAATCACTGTATCGCGGGGGATTTTACAAACATACAATTCCACGGTCACAAAGTACACCCAAACTTAGAACCACCATTTGTGGATCACACAAACAGTTGTCCTGTGTGGGAATCGAACCCACAACACGTGGGCGGACGGTTGGTATCTAAGCCACTCTGCCATCTGTACAGTCAAATTGATTATTTTATTGAAATTGAGAACTATAACTTTCTTTTTTGTTATTCCATGTGGTGGCAGACGAGCCACGGCCCATCTAATAATAATAATAATAATAATATATCTGATGGTAAATGGTAACCGTCACTCATGAACTCAATTATACCGAAAGTATTGTCAAGCCGCTGCTCACCATTTCATTTCACCGATATGAAATGAAAGAATAAACGGCTATCTCCTGCTACAACCAAAACGCAACTATGTGCTTCATGGCCGGTCACACGGGAGATGGTGGTACCAACCCGCTCGGACCCGATACCAAGTGAGTACTCCCACTTGGTACCCAGCCCTACCACCAGTCATGCAATGGATGATAATTGCTTACTTCCCTTAGTCGCCTCATACGACACCCGTGGAAAAGAATGAGGTGGTGACACTTGTATTCTTAGTCCTTCACCACACGGACAAAAACTTTTTTCTTATAGTGGCAGATGAGAATGTGCTAAGCTCTTTCATTTATCAGATGGGAAATTAATAATCTATCTATCTTCACGGCCGGTAACCTTGACGACGGCTAGGTACCCGCTCGGGCCCGATAAGTTCCACTTGATACAAAACAGTAATGCATGCATGGGTTTTATTTCCCTCTTACGAACCAGTGGGAAAAGACAAGTGGGAAAAACAATGTACCGGCCGGGCGAAGCGCCGTTTCTTGTGTTTCGGTCGGGCCGTTTGTCGCCACCGGTGGTGTAGCTATAGAGATCCTATACAGTGCCGGATTAAGCCATCGCGGGGCCTGTAGCAAACTCGGCCAAGAGGCCCTTGGTTTGATTTAGGTTTTCAAGTTTATGGCATTAAACTCAGATTAGAAATAAAACCGAAAATGTGTGTGCGTGACAACCTGGAGCGGCTATGTAGGATAGGAACACGTATATCTGTGTGCGTGTAATGATACTAGTTTTTGAAATAAACTCCCTATATTTTTTTATGACTACAAATCAAATTGGTTGGCTTTTTAAAGTACAAATTATTTGCGGGAGTCGTTTGCCGCCTGTACTAAAAATCTCTTTTTCCTCATTCACAAATAATTTGTACTTCAAAAAGTACCTGAGCATGTCAACTGCTAAAAAATATAGATCAAAAATGGTTGGCTATTTTTTAACTTTGGGTAATAACTCAAACGTATATTATTTTAAATATTTATTAGGTACAATCAAAGTTACATACGAACAATCAAACTCAAACCTATACCTATACCTACGATTTAACGTACACAACCTATACCTATAGCTACGATTTAACGTGACGAAATCAAGTTTTAGATATTCAGGCGGGATTGAAGCATAGCCTAAGCGTTTCGCGTATAAGGCATGCAAGATATTTTTCATTACTCATACTCTGAAAGTAGGCCTGAAGTTGCCCGAGGAGCGGGTTGAAAGTAATACATTTCAGCCCTAGGGAGAATTACTTTCAACTGACAGCCGAGCTGAGTATTTATAAAAAAAACAAGTTCTATATTCTGTGCGTGTTTTGTGTGTGACAGCGCGATGTTAACTTGAATCATCAGCAACGTTATTCTCGAACTTATAAGGTACCGCATGTAACGAAACCATACCGCGATTCAGCCGAGGTGCATAACGCCATCTATCGAGGGTCGGGTAAACTTTTGTTACAGTACCTATTTATTAAAGAATTTGTTTTTTATATGACTTTATTTTAATATAGTTGCAACTATGTCTAAGATTTATAATTTTTCAATGATTAAAATGAAAAATAATGGCTGAATAGCTGACAGGCCACAGAAAAAAAACAAAATCGGCGGGAAAACGGCGAAACCAAATTCAATTTTTTAGTCTCCCATTTTTTCTTTAGCTAATTCAGGATTTTTATTTTTAGTTTCCTCGTATTCGTAATGAAAAGCACAGTGTTTACCTCGGGATAAAGACTTATTTAGTCCCTCGAACTATTGGAGCCCTCGCTACGCTCGGGCGCCAAACCCCGTCTCGGGCCTTAAATAAGCTGCTTTCATCCCTCGGATAACAATGTACTATCACGCTTATCTAAACTTATTGCACGCCTCATAAACGAAGCGTTGAGGTGGTTACTACTCTCGTTTCATGCAGAACAGCAGATTTTTCAATCTTAATATGTCTCTATTTATATTGCACTTGTAGAATAATATATACACACACATATCAAGAAAAAATACTATTACTCTTATAGAATGGATTTTAGGAGGAGAGCCCACCACTCACCCACGGATTGTCAATCCCGGTTATCTTTGGACAGAATAAACTAAGATTAACAATCCGCACTCTCACATATAGAGGAGAATGTGACAATAGCAAAGTAGCAAGCACGATAATGACAAAAAAACTCACCAACGCGACACAACCATGCGATACGGTAGAACTCTCAGAACCACAATATTGCAATATTCCGCAAAAATCCGAACATAAATTCGACACGTGTTTCACCTCTAAACAAGGCATTCTCAAGAACGCTCGGCAACAAATGAGCGAAGCTTACTCGTGCAACTTGCTTTTATACCCCTTCCACTATACAAAGTTATGACGTATCGCTCGAACGATATGAAAACAAGTTTAGTAGTGGGGAACTACAGCTAGTTTGTTCATTCAACAACATGTTACTACTGACTTTAATTATTTCTAATTGTTCTAAAACGGACAGTCTAATATTTTTATCACAAATATGCAAGGGCCCGAATTTATGACTATTATCTAATGGATGGTAACAATCTAATAAATGTTTTGCAAAATGTGACTTTTCAGGGTAATTATGCCTATACGCAGCTATATGTTCTTTATAACGAGTCTCAAAATTACGGCCCGTTTGCCCTATATAAACATTATTACATATTTGACATTGCAATTTATATACACCAGACTTTTTACATTTATCAAAACTATCTTTACCGTTACAAAGATTTTTAAGCGAAAAGTTAGGCCTAAATGCGGGATAGATACCGTGAACCCTCAGTGTCTTTGCCAACCTGTCTGATATACCACCAAAGTAAGACAAAGTACACGTAAAATTAGTATGTTCTACTGCAACAGGATACAAAAGTTGTTTTACTATGCTAGACTGTTTTCTTTTAACCAATTTGTCGATCAAGAGCCTATTATATCCGTTTGATTGGGCTATATTATAAATTATATTTAATTCCTTATTGTATGCTACCTTATCCAACGGAACATTAAAAAGACGGTAAAGATAGTATTGATAAATGTAAAAAGTCTGGTGTATATAAATTGGGATGTCAAATATGTAATAATGTTTATATAGGGCAAACGGGCCGTAATTTTGAGACTCGTTATAAAGAACATATAGCTGCGTATAGGCATAATTACCCTGAAAAGTCACATTTTGCAAAACATTTATTAGATTGTAACCATCCATTAGATAATAGTCATACATTCGGGCCCTTGCATATTTGTGATAAAAATATTAGACTGTCCGTTTTAGAACAATTAGAAATAATTAAAGTCAGTAGTAACATGTTGTTGAATGAACAAACTAGCTGTAGTTCCCCACTACTAAACTTGTTTTCATATCGTTCGAGCGATACGTCGTAACTGTTGTATAGTGAAAGGGGTATAAAAGCAAGTTGCACGAGTAAGCTTCGCTCATTTGTTGCCGAGCGTTCTTGAGAATGCCTCGTTTAGAGGTGCAACACGTGTCAAATTTATGTTCGGATTTTTGCGGAATATTGCAATATTGTGATTCTGAGAGTTCTACCGTATCGCATGGTTGTGTCGCGTTGGTGAGTTTTTTTGTCATTATCGTGCATGCTACTTTGCTATTATCACATTCTCCTCTATCTGTGAGAGTGCGGATTGTTAATCTTAGGTTATTCTGTCCAAAGATAACCGGGATTGACAATCCGTGGGTGAGTGGTGGGCTCTCCTCCTAAAATCCATTCTATTATAGTAACAATGGACTTCCGCCAAGTGTCGCCTCATTCAATTAATTATTAAAAATACTATTTTTAACACTCATTATATTTTTGATGCCATTTTTGTTATTTAAATTAGGTAGTTCAAAAACTGTTTAAAAAAGTTCTGTCTTGGACGTCCGTGTGTTGTAGGTAATGTATGTTAACTGTTAACACGATAGGTAACGACCGAAATACTTTACTAATCGAGTTTTTTTTTCTTTTATGATACAGTACAACTACGAATAGAGCCCTATCACTTTTCACGGTCTGATTCGATGTGGTTTAATTGTTATTAAATAAACAAAAAATAGTGAATATTTACGCTCGACGCGACACTAAAACCAGCGCTATCCTTATTTCGTGAGAACTATTTCTATAGACCAATATAGAAGTACTTCTTAAAATTAGCGCTAGATGGCGTATAAGACATGAAAACCACAGTACTTTTTGAAATTAGCGCTATCTATGTGACGGAACAGAGACGTGGTCTCTGAATGTTGGCCTCGTTTCAAGGCTCAAAGTCGCTCAGCGGGCCATGGAGCGGGCTATGCTTGGTATTTCCCTACGTGATCGAATCCGTAATACGGAGATCCGTAGGAGAACGAGAGTGACCGACATAGCCCGCCGGGCTGCCATGCTGAAGTGGCAATGGGCAGGCCACATCGCTCGACGCACCGACAACCGTTGGGGAAGAAAGGTTCTCGAGTGGCGACCACGTATCGGACGGCGCAGCGTAGGACGGGCCCCCACAAGGTGGACCGACGATCTGGTCAAAGCCGCGGGGAGCCGTTGGATGCGGGTAGCATAGGACCGCTCGTTGTGGCGTTCTCTTGGGGAGGCCTATGTCCAGCAGTGGACGTTGAAGGGCTAATGGATGGATGGATGGATGTGATTTATCGAAAACTACTTAGTAAGACCAATACATTATTAGTTACTTATCAATTAATCAATTTTATTGTGGAAAATGAAGATTATGAGGCGTGCACTTTTGGATTTTCCAAAGTATTTTTTTTACGGTCAGACAGGCGTTGTAGCGCGGGGCCCCCCAATTCACGGGGCCCGTAGCATTTGCTACTCTTGCTACGTGGTTAATTCGGCACTGAACCTATACAATAATTAATTAATTCTTGGCTATTAGTTTTATAGATTTTATAATTACGTACCTACCTATAGGGACGGCAAAATTTGCTTCCGCCCTGGGTGGTCCATATCCACGCTACGCCACTGCATCTTTGTATCACCAAACTTTGTTTTAACTAGGTATATTTTGAGAACACACTGAGGGATTTTTATATAAAGAAACAAATTGGTCTTGGTCTAAACAATTTAATACTACCAGTTCAAATTATGCTTAGATGTCTATTTTAAATTAATTTATACTTGATTTATCAGGAAAACTTGTGCGTGATATGAACATATTATTTACTTCTGGTGCAGAATTCATAGTTTCAAGGTAGCCAATCCTATATATAAGTAAACCAGGTCCAAATCTATTTCCAATAACATGATAGTTGATCTTTCAAATATCCCGAGTGATTTTCTACAGCCCCAAATAGGGCTTTACTTTCAATCCAATTTACAATAAAACCAGTGGGAAAGAATAGGGTGATGACACTTATATTCTAAGCCCATCACCACACAGATAAAAATTCCCCATCCATCTATCAATCAGCGAAATATCGATTGCTGTGCATATGCCAAAAAGAATACCGCAACGAACAGTCCTGTGCCGCATGCATCCTTAGGCTCATCTGACCAGGTCGTCTCGGTCATGGAATCGCCACTCGAGCAAAATTATTTCTTTAGATTATTTTAGTAAGCTCAGTACACGAATATTGTTAATATGTTTATGATAACACATTATCTAGATAGGTACATAGATATTTTAACTATTATATATCATAGCCAAATTATAATCCTAACCATTATTAAACTAGAAATATATCACCGGAAATAACTCACGTTGTGGATCGATTTTGTCAACCCGGGTTTCGAGCATATTTAATCTATAAAACTGTAACGGAACTGTGTGAAAAATACTGTATTGGGCTATATATAGGCGTGTCTGAACACAAAACAATTTGTTTGTAGACTTTTTGTGTTTATCTGTTTGTCCGTTCGCGCATCGCGCAAAACTACTGAACGTATTTTGATGCAGCATTCATTAATTTATTTTTTTGTAAAGGTGGGAGAAAAATGTTCCTAACCGTACACCCCGTCGTTCGGGGCAACGAACAGGGTAGTATGGCACCCTCACCCACCAAAGAAACCCGCCGTTAGCTATCTCTCCGCCTTTATTGGCGGGCCACCGGAACCATATTACATTCCTATATACTACGTGATGGTAAGCGGTTACCGTAGCCTATGGACGTTAGCAACACCAGAGGCATCACTCACTCGTCGCCATCTCCAAGGAAAGGGATAGGAGGTGGATAGGGTGATTGATAAGGAGAGGATAGGTAGGATACCAAGGAGAGGATAGCGAGAGGGTTTGGGCCTCCGGTGCTCTCATTCACCACTTGAAACATAACCGTAACGCGCTGGTCTTCTGTGAGAGGATGGTACTACCCCGATCGAGCCGGTCCATTCATGCTGGGATAAGTAGGGTTCTACTACTAAATAAATTACCACCAAATAAAGATATATATATATATATATATATATATTTTCAAACCGAATACAGTTACCTAAGTAAAAAGTAAGACCTAAACATTAAAAAAAAAATAAAAGGCTTATAAAAACTAACGAGAAAAATAAAACAAAATAATAACTAATGAGAAAAATAAATGAAAAATTATGCTGTGGCAGAAAAAAGGATATTGCTCAGCAAGCAATGTCGCTTAACATTGCAACGCTGATTTACAGCAATGTCCGTGTGGTGACGGACTAAGAATACACGTGTCACCAACTCACCACCCCATTCTTTCCCATGGGTGTCGTACAAGGCGACTAAGGGAAGAAAGCAAATATCACCCATTGCATTAATGGTGGTAGGGCTGGGTACCAAGTGAGAGTACTCACTTGTTATCGGACCCGAACGGGTCGGTAGCACCATCTTCTGTGTGACCGGTCATGAAGCACGTCAGTGTGTTTTGGCTGTAGCAGAAGATAGCCGTTTATACTTTCATTTCATATCTCAGGGGGGCCTTGGCTCGTCTGCCATCATAAGCAATAAAAACAAAACACCTGACGTAAGCACGTCCAGTGGCTTACAAAAAAAATCCCAATTAAATAAAACTTATGCACAAGAATAAAAAAAAAGAACAAAAAAAAATACAATGACGTGGGCAAAACCGTGGGTTCTGCTATTTAATATTATAAATCGACAGTAGCTTTGTATATTACGATTTTAACGCTCCACTAATAAGCTGATTTTGACGGAATTTTGTTTTGAGACACTGGCGCCATTAAAAAATTCCGTTCGTGATCAGGGGGAAGGGTTATAATTTGTCACACTAGGCGGTATGACAAAATGGGACATGTGGGGGAAAATGTAACGGGTTCAAAAAAACGTGACAATCGCTTTTTTTTTAATCGCAATGAATATGTATAAGTTAAGAAGGGGGGCTAGAGGTCGTGACACAGTGATGATAGAGGGGCGAGGTAATAAAAAAACTAAACGTCGCGGGACGTCTAGCAGATGTGAAAACATCGTAATTATTTTGTAGAAATAAAATTATCATAATTTGACAAAGTACTCCTCAAGACGAATAAAACGGGTATAAACTCGATAGGGTTGCGTCGTTTCATTACAGAGTTACTGTGGCCACCTTCCAGCTCTATCGTCAGACTGGATACCATCTAGAGACAAAGTACTCGTCAAGACAAATCACACGAGCCCAAACTCGATGGAGTTGTATCGTTTTATAACGGATTTCCTATGGCCACCTTCTATCTCCATCATCAGATCCTGAATACTATCTAAAAACAAAGTACTCATCAAGACGAATCAAATGGTTCCAAACTCGATGGGGTTGCGTCGTTTCATTACAGAGTTACTGTGGCCACCTTCCAGCTCCATCATCAGATCAGCTCCATGTCATCATAATATTGTATTGTCACGCGATATACACATGCTTGTAAAATTTCAGCTCAATCGGAAATCGGGAAGTGTGTCAAATTTAACTTGAGAAAATTTTAACGGTACAAGTAGGTAAAATAAAAGCGTCGCCACGCTAACAGCTGATTTTACCCTCCCTCTGCATTAGATGTTTCACATCATAAAGTTCCAAATGTAGGATGAAGTTATTTGTGAACGAGCCCTTATTATTTTTAAAGGACATGAGCTATTGTGTATTAATTAAGCAGTAACTTATATGAGGAACGTAAATATATTTTACTTCAATCGGTTTTCATAAAATTAGTTCAAGAAGTGTGGTGACGGACTAAGAATACAAGTGTCACAACCCCATCCTTTTCCGCGGGTGTCGTACAAGGTGACTAAGGGAAGTAAGCAATTATCACCATTGCATTACTGGTGGTAGGGCTGGGTACCAAGTGAGACTACACACTTGCTATCGGGTCCGAATGGGTCGGTACCACCGTCTCCTGTGTGACCGGTCATGAAGCACGTCAGTGTGTTTTGGCTGTAGCAGAAGATAGTCGTTTATTCTACTCGTATGATTTCATATCTTCGAAATGAAATGGTTCGCAGCGGCTTGACAATACTCTCGGTATAGTTGAGTCCATGAGCGACGGTTACCACTTACTATCAGGTGGACCGTGGCTCATCTGTCATCATTAGCAATAAAAAAAAGCTAAATTTTACATTAGCAGAGCCTAAAATCTGGTTTAAAATAAACGTCTAATATTTATTTAACATATTGTTAGCACCTTACTAGACTCTATTGTCTCTATACTACAAGTACTAGTCTTTGCCCACGACTGCGCTGCAGCCAAAAGTTAGTTTTTAGGTTATATCTCAGGTTTCCGATATAGTAGCGGGAAAAATGTATACCAGTTTTTAAGTCTAATCAAGAGCTATCAAATAAAAAAAGTTGCATTAAAATCCATTCCGTAGTTTTTGGGTGATTTGTGAATGAACAAACAAAGAGATAAAAAAATCTAAAAAAAGAATTTTTGTGTTTAGACACGCCTATATAAGTAATACAGTGATTTTTTGTGAAATATCTTAAATGTACAGACACAGCTCTGTTACAGCTTTATAATAGTTAGGATACATAAATACATCACTCCACGACACTAATTATCTAATGCAAAATGCAATAACAGCTGTCCACAGGAGTCATTCATTTTTTTCAGGTCTTTTCTAGGTTTTAAAACTAACTAACTGCCTCTGTGGTGCAGCGGTAGTGTGAGAGACTGCTGAACATGAGGTTTGGGTTCGATCCCCGGGTCGGGTAGTGTTATTTTCGTAAAAAGAGGAATTCTCAATAGCAGCCCGGAGTTTGGAAATGTGTCCGGTAGACGGCAATAGGCTTGCCCCCTATTACGTGGGTCTTAAACATAGCTGGCGAACCGTGGGTGTATATACACCTCTGCCTACCCCTTCGGGGAATACAGGCGTAATGCTATGTTAATGTTTTTTGCATGTCAGCCGTGTGGGGCCGGCTTTAGAAATGTACCACCCCTCTCCACCCATAGGAGTCGTAAGAGCCGACTGAGGGAATGGGCAGCAACATTTCTTCGTGTATTAACAACATCCACTGCGATCGCCAACCCGCCTGCCAAGCGTGGTGATTACGGCATTATCCCCCATTCTTGGGTAGGCCTATGTCCAGCAGTGGACGTTAAAAGGCTGATGGATGGATGGATGGATGTATATCGCGTGACAATGCAATATTATGATGACATGGAGCTGATCTGATGATGGAGCTAGAAAGTGGATATAGGAACTCTATAATGAAACAGCGCAACCCTAACGAGTTTGGACGAGTGTTGACGAGTAATTTGTCTTTAGATAGTATCCAGGGTCTGATGATGGAGCTAGAAGGTGGCCATAGGAACTGCAATATAAAAAGACACAACACCATCGAGTTTGGGCTCGTATGATTCGTCTTGATTAGTACTTTGTCTCTAGATGGTCCAGGATCTGATGATGAAGCTGACCACAGTAAATCTATCATGAAATGACGCAAACCCATCGAGTTTGGTTCGTTTGATTTGTCTTTATGACTACTTTGTCTTTCGATGGTATCCAGGGCCTGACAATGATGATTTATATCCATTTCCATTTATTTCTACTCATTATTTCTACAAAATAATTTCGATGTTTCCACATCTGGTAGACGTCCCGCGACATCTATTCATTTTTTTTTATGATCTTGTTCAGTAGTTGCGGCGTAAACAAAAACAAACAATCTCCCTTTCGCATTTATAATATTAGTAATAATTATGTCGTTGAAAACATTTTAGATATCTACCATTTATGTTATAGAACGATTATTTAATTCTGAGAATGCATAGATTAGCCGTGCACTCCAAATACCAATGTACTCTGTCAATGATAATTTAATGTATAATGGAGTTTTTGGTGTGACGTCATGTTATCCTACTTACTTACTTATCGTAGGCAGACAGAACAGAGTGCCAAAATGCTCTATTCTTGCATACATCTCTCGCTTCCTCAACATTCATAGTTCTCTTCATATACACTCGCCGGTTTCGGAGACTCCCGACTCCACCTTCCTTGAATACAGGACCGGTTTGGTCTAGGTAGGTGAGTCTCGGTCTCCCCTGCACCTACATCCTTCAACTTTCGCATTGTATATCTTCTTAACCAGCCGCTCGATCGGCATTCTTTCCACATGTCCGAACCATCGGAGCATTCCTTTGAAATCCTGTGACATAGATACTCCAGTAAATTGTCCGTGTGGTGACGGACTAAGAATACTAGTGGGAGTCCTCACTTGGTATCGGGCCCGAGGGGGTTGGTACCACCATCTCCCGTGTGACCGGCCATGAAGCACATCGTTGCGTTTTGGCTGTAGCAGGAGGTAGCCGTTTATATTTCATTTCATATCTGTGAAATGAATTGGTGAGCAGCGGCTTGACAATACTCTTGGTATAGTCGAGTCCATGGGCGACGGTTACCATTTACCATCAGATGGACCGTGGCTCGTCAGCCACTACACGCAATAAAAAGAAAAAAAATAAAATTTATTAATTTAATAAACTACTTATATAATTCGCGTGTCACGTTGTTGCTCCGAAATTATCTAACCGATTTTCATGTTTTCTTTTTATAAAATGTGTGTTTTGCTGGCGATATGATAGTTTTTATCACGTATTCTTAATTATTTAGTCGCAAAATATTCACAAAAAATATGGTGATACGAAGTTCGCCGGGTCAGTTAGTTTACTATAAATTACAGAAATGTATAAGGATATTGAAGTATTCCCTTGACGTACATAGTTTACATGGTGTTGAAAAATCCGCTCCAGATACAACAATTAATGTGTAATGATTTAGTAAAAATACACTTTTAAATTATGTTTGGAAAATGCTTCTCTATAAACGATGTCCTTGGAGGTTTGGCCATCTGTAAGTGTACATTCTAGAATGTGTACATTTGCGTATTTTTTCATGATAATCTCCATTATCGAGGTCATAACCCTTCCATGCTCTTGGGGTCATAAGTACCAAGTTGGATTATAACATTTTGTTTTGCGCAACTCGTTAATGTCGTACAGCGTGAGTACTTTGTTAAGGATGACAGGAATTTAGATTATACTTAGTCCATCAAAGAATAAATTATTTGTGAATGTGGAAAAAGAGAAGTTTAGTGTAGGCGGGATTCGAACCTGCGTCCCTTTAAATCCGGGGAAATGCTCTAGACCGCTAAGCCATCGCACTGACCGATAGCCATTCCTAATCGCCACGTCTTTACGACCCGCGCCACCTATCGGATGCATTTACATGCTTTAATCCAATATTGGTATATTGGATTAATGCATGTTTATGGTTTAATGTTGCAATTAAGATTCATACTAATTGATGGCGTTATTTTTTAAACATTTTAATCTGTATTTTAGCACTTGACATGCAAAGCAGCTACTTTTAAAGAATATAATATTTGTGAATGTGGAAAAAGAGAATTTTAATGCGGGATTCAAACCTGCGAAAAAATCCCTTTCAATCCGGGGAAGTGCTCTAGACCGCTAAGCTATCGCACTAACCGATGGCCATTCCCAATTTGCACATCACATTGGCCCATCAAGCTGGTTCAATGTAGATTGACCGAATGCACAGGTCTGACAATACAGATTTCCTACCAATGTTAGCCCTTATCAAGTAGTGCTATAGGTAAATCTAGAAGTTACCTAGTAAAGTCTTCACCTGGAGCAGTAATCGGACTTGGTACCTTTGTCTTTGCAGTCCTTACCACTAAGCTTATTCCCAGTTCTTCAAGATGTCTATCTATGTATTCTAAATGCTTTCCGAGTAAAAGATTAAGACGGCTTTCCGTAATAAGCTGGTCGACTAAAGGCTTAACCAGCAGCTGTGCATTATTATCCCAGTTCACAGGGTTTAAATAGATGGAACTCTTTATTTGTATGACAGGTAAAATAAAAGAAAAAAATGCAGTAACGAGGACTGCCGACAGAAGTGAAAACTTAAAACTATAAACAAACAGTTGTTATTTTTGGATATCCAAATTAATTGTTTGATCTTAATTAATTGTTAGAAATAGTTCCACAGATTTGGAGAAATTATGTAAGTGTTCATATATATAATTATGAATTATAATGTATTTCATCTACTCACATACTATACATGTATACTCGTATAAAGCTAGTACATTTACCAAAGACTCTTGTGAGATATGAACCATTTTTTAAGTTTTCACTTCATCGTTAACACGTCACGTGACCATGACAATGACGACTTACATAAATTTACTCCCTATCCAAATCTTCCTATAAACGTTTTCACTTCAATAAAAAAACATACAATGAATAAATGGTGGCTTTATTGTTAAATTAAATTTCTTTCAGACAACAATTTTTTTTATATTACGCGATTGGCAAACATGCATACGGCCCACCTGATGATAAGCGGTTAACCTAGCCTATTGACGCTATCAAAACTAGAGGCATAACATGTGACTGACCAACACCAACTCCAAGGAAAGGGATATAGGGGTGAAAAGGAAGAATACTTAGGAAAATCCAAAAGTGCCTCATAATCTTAATTTTTCACAATAAAATTGATTATTTTTTAAGTAACTAATAATGTATTGGTCTTACTAAGTAGTTTTCAATAAATTACATAGATAGCGCTAATTTAAAAAAATACTAATGTGGTTCTCATGTCTTATACGACATCTAGCGCCAATTTTAAGAGGTACTAATATACTGATCTATAGAAATAGTTCTACGAAATAAGGTATAGCGCTGGTTTTAGTGTACCACTGTGCCGTCGAGTCAAGCGTAAATATTCACATTTTTTTTTTGTTTATTTAATAACAATCAAACCACATCGAATCATACCGTGAAAAGTAATAGGGCTCTATTCGTAATTATACTTAAGTTAAAAAAAAAAAGACGCGGTTAATAAAGTATTTTGATCGTTATCGTGTTAACATACATTATCCGAACACACCTACAACACACGGACGCCCAAGACAGAATTTTTTTAAACAGTTTTTTAACTAGTTTAAATAACAAAAATGCCATAAAAAATATCATGAGTATTAAACATAGTGTTTTTTCTCGATATGTGTGAATATATTATTTTACAAGTGCAATATATGATAAATAGATATTTTAAGTTTGAAAAATCAGTTGTCCGGTGTAAAACGAGAGCAGTACCCACGTCAACCCTTCGCTTATGAGGCATGCAATAAAGAGGAGGTTTAGGCTTCCGATACTCCCTTTCACCATAGGAACACAATAGTACCTACGATTATTTTTAAACTGATTTTCTGTGAAAAGGTGGTACTTTTTCGATGACTATTTATGCTGTGACAAGTAGGGCATGGGATTTCGCAAGGGAAGAGTAAACGAAGGCATTCTAAACACACTTGAAGACTTTATGAGGCATCGGAACAAAAGGTAATGGGCTCGCTTAGTTCGAGTTGAAGCACATAAGTCCAAGATAGACGCCCTATTCCTACCATAAGGAATATAAAACATCAAGTCAATTGATAAGCAAAGGTAAGTAATCACCTTTGCCCTTAGGTAGGCTGCTGAAGTAATGTCTACCAGTTCCAGTAGTCCATCGGTACAGGCGGAGAGACGGCACACGGCAGGTTTATTTTGTGGGTGGTCATACTACCCTAGTCATTGCCCCGAACGACGTGGGTGTAGTTTGGTACATTTTTTGCGTTAAAAATATTAAAGGTAGACTGTACGCCTGTATCAACCAACCTCGTAGGTACTATAATAAATGGTAGAGCTTTAAAATACTTAATGATAAAAATTAACAAACGCACTAGTCGCCACTACGATTTTCGAAGGTTCCCCTCGATTTCACTGAGATGCCGTCATCAGATCCGGGTTTTATACCTTTGGCATATCTCCTTTCCAACGAAAAAAGAATCATATACGGTCGAATTGAGAAACCTCCTCCTTTTTTGAAGTTGGTTAAAAAAGAAACCCTCTCCTAAAGTTATAAAAAACCTAAATTGTCAAGTTCTATAACATACACCCGGAGCTCACACGGTGAATGCGTTCAATATTACTACTACAATTTTATTATAATAATTACTAAACATACGTGAATTGATACTCAAATATTTGAAATTATGTAAACTTGCGTGAACTGTGACGTCATATACGCACCTCACAACTGATTAAATAAGCCTATATCTAGTACCGGATTTACACATTCAGAAAAGTATACTTTTGCCTTTTTTATATTTTAGTTTCTTTTTAACACAAAAATGTAGAAAGAATTATTTGTGAATGTGGAAATAGATAACTTTAGTGCGAGCAGGATTCCAACCTGCGTCCCTTCCTATGAAGATACTAACTAAGTCGAAATTTAATATATACCTTAAAGCCTCCTCATCTTCGGCAATGTAATCAACACGATCATCGTACAAGCATTCACAATCGTCTGTGGTCATTTGAGGGGCAAGCCTTCAAGATGTACGTGGAGCCTATAGCTGCAGCTACCACTAATTTAATTTCAGTACTTATATAATGATTTTATTAATGATGTTGAACGAAAAATTATAAAAATAAAAAAATGGAAGAAGAGTAGATGGTGTTTGAGCAAGGTACCTTATTTTTATCTTTGTGATATTTATGTTTGGTAGTCCAGGTACTATTTCTCAGTGGTTCTGATACACTTCTATGTACTTGAATGTTTCTGCATTTGGTAGCAGCGGTTTCGCACTCGTCCTAACTAAATTAAAAAACAAATAGAACGCTGTGACGACGCGACGTACGCACGGCTCGCTGTCCTTCGGTGAATGAATGATCGGCGATCGTGTGGGCACGCGCATGCAACTACACGCGAATTTCCTTTCATGCGTGCGTGAAAAACCGACAAGTCACCGATCGTCTCGATTACGACGATTATAGACGATCATCGGCGACTACAGGGGAATAGCCCTCTACACAATCGTGCTCACATGTAATCATCGATGATCGCCGATTGTGAAGAGGAGTCATAGTGTTTTAATCAGCAAGCATAAAATCGTCAATTTTGTCCAACCCGGGCCAAATTTACCCCCACATGTCATGTTACGGTTAAACCATCACATCTGCGAGACACAGCTCCCGTACCGCTCCCCAGCCCTCTGATTTCCAAACAGCCAATTGAATTTCAAAACTGCCACAGATGCTAATCGATTTGATATTCAAATCGATACTGCGTAGGAATTGTTTTTTTGATCATCTAAATTCGCTTACATTCAAGCTTTGGGGATTTGAGGTCAGCAACTTTCCAGGTGTAGATATTTTGATTTTAAATTAGGAGAAGGGGCGAAATATCGTCAAGGTTTAGCAATCGATTATCTACTCGCATCTATTTCTTGCACGCAAACATATACTTAATAATGATTTAAAATTCGTATGTAATGTCTTCTTTACGCAGTTTTACGCACTCATATATAATTTGCAACCGTGTGCGTGTCTACTATGCTGTTTTTGATATAGATTAAGCTATTTTCGTCCGAATTATATTTTATGTAGACTTTATATCAAGCATGAAATGACATTTTGACAAAATAATTCTAAAATATACGTAAATATAAATCACATGTTGATTAATGCTTAAAAATTTGATATTTATAAGAACCAAGATAACACTTAATAAATCAGTGATAAGGACCGAGGACTGCAAAGAGTCCGCGATCCTAATATACATAGTAAACCCCCCGACGTTTTCTCGGCAAACAAACATACGGCCCATCTGATGATAAGTAGTTACCGTAGCCTATAGACGCCAGCAACACCATAGGCATCACTCGTGCGTCACCATCTCCAAGGAAAGGGATTGAAAGGGGAAAGGAAAGATAATAAGAAGATGATAGTTAGGGGGTCTAGGCCTACCACTGAAGGAATGTAATATAGTTCCGGTGGCCCGCCAATAAAGGTGGAGAGACGGTACACGGCGGGTATTTTAGTGGGTGAGTGACACTACCCTGTTCGTTGCCTCGCACGACGGGGTGTGCGGTTAGGAACATTTTTTCCCGCCTAAACAAAAAAAGGGGGTTTAAGCCTATACGAGATTTTTTTTACATTATATTATATAAAAATAAACTGCCTCGATGGTGCAGCGGTAGTGTGAGCAACTACTGATCATGAGGTCTTGAGTTAGATCCCCGGGTCAGGCAGTGCTATTGAGCTTTTTCGTAAAAAGAAAAATTGTCAGTAGCAGCCCGGAGTTTGGTATTGTGCACGGTAGACGGCAATAGGCTCGCCCTCTATACACATTATGGACTTAAACATAGCTGGCAAACCGTCGGTGTGTAATACACCTCTGCCTACCCCTTCGGGGAATACAGACGTGATGCTGTGTATATTGTATAGGTTTTGTTTTCGCAAACATAAATAAAAGAATGAATTTAGTTAAAAATTACCGTCGCTCGGTGCAGGATAATTACGTAAAAATCTACAATGAGATTTTCTCAATGGCTTATGAAATCTGCCTACCCAACTAATCTTACGTGGTGGACCCTAAATATCTCTAACTCTGAGAGGAGATCTCTGCCCAATAGACTCACCAATACTAAGAACACTGCCAAGCCGCTGCTCACCATTTCATTTCTCAGATGAAATAAATGAACGTAGAGCTATCTGCGGCCACAAACACAACACACCGAAGTGTTTCACGGAAAACGACAACCTGGTAGGGTGCTTTACCGGCGGTACACTAAATAATGCAATATGATAATTGTTTAGTTATCTTAACCGTTGGGGAAGAAAGGTTCTCGAGTGGCGACCACGTATCGGACACGTATCTCGTTGTGGCGTTCTCTTGGGGAAGCCTATGTCCATGTATGTGTGTTGGTGACTGTGATAGTTTAGCGGTCCAGAACACTCCCCGGATTGAACGGGACGCTGGTTGAATCCTGCTCCCACCGAAGGAATGTAACATAGTTCCAGTGGCCCGCCAATAAAGGCGGAGAGACGGCACATGGCGGGTTTTTTTAGTAGGTGAGGGCCCCACACTACCCTGTTCGTTGCCCCGAACGATGGGGTGTGCAGTTAGGAACATTTTTTCCCGCCTAAAAAAAAGTTTGAATCCTGCTCGCAGTAAAGCTTTCTTTTTCCACTTCCAAAAAGAAAAATTAAATTAAATTTGTTAATTCATGATTTTTTTAAATATACTATTTAATCCTAATTATCTGTAATTGCCAAATGTATTGTTGTTTTTAGGGTTCCGTACCCGAAGGGTCAAAACGGGACCCTATTACTAAGAATTCGCTTTCTGTCTGTCGGCTGTCCGTCCGTCTGTCACCAGGCTGTATCTCAAGAACGGCGATAGCTAGACAGTTGAAATTTTCACAAATCATGTATTTCTATTGCCGCTATAACAACAAATACTAAAAATAAAATAAAAAATATTTAAGGGGGGCTCCCATACAACAAACGTGATTTTATTGGGCAATAAAATCACGTTTGTTGTATGGGAGCCTGTTGTCGTTATCAATAGCGAGCAAAAAAGGGCTTTTTTGCTCGCTATTGATAACGGCAACAGGTAGACGCTTGAAATGTATACAGAATATTTAGTTATATATTAACCTTAAAAATAAATAATTAAAAAAAAATAATATTAATATTTAAGGGAGGGCTCCCATATATCAAACGTGATTTTTTTTATTCGTTTTTGCTCGATAACGGAAACAGTTAAACGCTTGAAATATTCACAGAATATTTAGTTATATATTCACTTTAAAAATAAATAATTAAATTAAAATAAAACAAATATTTAAGGGGGGCTCCCATACACAAACGTGTTTCTTAACTCGTTTTTGCTCTAAGGTTACAGAGAGTTACAATAGTGTAATGTTGTTTACCTAGTCAATGGTACGGAACCCTTCGTGCGCGAGCCCGACTCGCACTTGGCCGGCTTTTTTTATTTAAATACTTTTACTGTCAAATAATTTTTATATACCTACTGACATTCTGAAATTGTATTACGTCGATAAATATAATTCATAAAATATTCTAGTTGCGAACTAATTTTTGTTATTATTTATTTAATTTCGAGTTACGTCTTTCCAGCCTATTAGTGGATATAATTATCGACTTGCAAAGAACGATATACGTTTTTTAACAATCCGTATGCAACTACCAAGCTAGTAAAAGAAGCAGATGATAGGTTTGCGTCGTATATAAAAAATAACAGTCACAAGCAAGATCTGAACCTGAATCTCCTGGAATACCGTTGCTTTGCCAATTCAGCCATCGTGACGATTTCTCAAGACTGCAAATTTCAATAACACATTCCTTCTTAATTACTTGGGTGACGCCTGGCCATCTGTCGGATATATTTGCATAAATTATTCCGACCAGACAAGCCTTTTTTTTTTGTTTAGGCGGGAAAAAATGTTCCTAACCGCACACCCCGTCGCTCGGGGCAACGAACAGGGTAGTGTGGAGCCTTCACCCACTAAAGAAACCCGCCGTGTACCGTCTCTCCGCCTTTATTGGCGGGCCACTGGAACTATGTTACATTCCTTCGGTGGTCGACCAGACAAGCCTAATTATTACAATTTTATTAACATTCATACCAAATAATGGCCTAGTACTATAAATATATTGATATTTTTAAAGCATTTCAAATGCTTAACCATAAATGAATTAACACAAAGTGCGAAAATGTGAAATAGAAAATTGGCTAAGCATTTCAAATGCTTAAGAACAAGAATATCAAAATATCATCCCTGTAATATGCATCTTTATTTTGCCCTAAATCCTCCCTATCCATTCCTTACTATTCTCCCTAACCTTACGACTATTCTGTTAAAGTAAAAAAATAAATTATAGTTTAAAAAACTAAAATAACACGCTTTAAATAGCTAGTTGAACTAAAAAGTAGTAAATAATATTACAATAAACAATGATTGTAAAAAAGCGTGGAGTGCTTTTTACTATATAGGTGAACTATTTGTAACATTTTAAGCACCTCACGCTTTTTTACAATCATTATTTATTATAATATTATTTACTACTTTTTAGTTCCACTAGCCATTTAAAGCGCGTTATTTTAGTTTTTTAAACTATAATTTATTTTGTTCTTTTTAGTCTCAAAATAGTATCAAAAGTACTGTTATTTAAAAGAAATAAAACCTATTTAGATATTTTTATATATATTTTTAGCATTTGACATGCTTAGCAAACACAAAGTGAAAAATGTGAAATCGAAAATAACAGTCAGGAGCAGGATTTGAACCTGCATCTCCTGGATACCGTCCAGATGCTTTGCCAATTCAGCCATCGTGACAATTGCTCCTGACTGCTAATTTCGATAACAGCATTCATACTTAACGTACAGGTGAAGCTAATAAAAAGCGTATAAAGAAAAACAAAACAGCGTGTGAAAAACAATAATTACGTGGGTTCTAGTCGACGGACCCCGACTACATTTTTTGTTTAGCTTAACAACTTGTTTTTTTACTGCTCACATTTTGTTTTTTCAATTATTTATATTAATTTCCAAAATGAGAAATAAGCTCTTCTGAAAACATACTACTCTTAATAATTTGCATCAGAGCGAAGAATATATGCATTTAATATTCTAAAATAGGACACTGACGTTATTATTACGTATAAAGTACATTTCTGTAATTTAAAACACATAGTTTACCGTTAAATATGATAAATAACCACTAGTCTCCGTATTGAGGCCAGGCAGTGTAAAAATACTGACGTGATGTACAATGGGAGGACAAACCTAGTTTTTCGTAATAAGTTCGGAGCACGTTTACAACAAGGTTAGGAGAAGTCACGTTTTCAGTGCAGGATACAGCTAATAATATTAGTGGAATCTTTCTTTTTATACAAACGTACGTGGGTGGCAAACAAGCATACGGCCAATCTGATGGTAAGTGGTTACTGTATAGCCTATAGACGCTAGCAACATCAGAGGCATCACGCGCCATCGTCTCCAAGGAAAAGGAGGTATAGAAAGGATACTAAGGAGTGCATAGGTAGAATACTAAGGAAAGGTAAGGAAGGATAATTCAAGCCAAAACTACTGAAGCAATTATCATGCCGCAAACCGTGTGGGCCGGCTTTAGAATTGTCCTACCCTTCTCCACCCATGGGAGTCGTAAGAGCCGACTGAGGGAATACCGAAGGAGTGGGCAGCAGCACTTCCTCGAGTATTAACAACATCCACTGCGATCGCCAACCCGCCTGCCAAGCGGGGCGATTACGGCATTATCCCCCATGACGGGACTGCTCGTGCGTTCTCTTGGGGAGGCCTATGTCCAGCAGTGGACGTTGAAAGGCTGATGGATGGATGGATTTATGGTAGCCTAGCGGTTAAACCAAGGACTGCAAAGACGGTGGTATTGAGTTCGATTCCCAGTCCTAGGGTAACCTCGTACCCACTGAAGGAATGTAATATGGTTCCGGTGGCCCGCCAATAAAGGCGGAGAGACGGCACACGGCGGGTTTCTTTAGTGGGTGAGGGCCCCACACTACCCTATTCGTTGCCCCAAACGACGGGGTGTGCGGTTAAGAATATTTTTCCCGCCTTAAAAAAAAAAAAACTAGACGTCGTGGGACGTCTAGCAGATATGAAAACATCGGAATTATTTTATAGAAATAAAATTATCATAACTTGACGAAGTACTCCTTAAGACAAATCAAACGAGTATAAACTCGATAAGGTTGCGTTGTTTCATTACAGAGTTACTGTGGCCACCTTCCAGCTCCATCTTCAGGCTCTGGATACCATCTAGAGACAAAGTACTCGTCAAGACAAATCATACGAGCCCAAACTTGATGGAGTTATGTCGTTTTATAACAGAGTTCCTACGGCCACCTTCTAGTTCCATCATCAGACCCTGAATACTATCTAAAGACAAAGTACTCGTCACGACGAATAAAATGATTCCAAACTCGATGGGGTTGCGTCATTTCATTACAGAGTTACTGTGGTCACCTTCCAGCTCCATCAGCAGACCCTGGATATCATCTAGACACAAAGTACTCGGCAAGACGAATCCGACGAGCCCAAACTCGATGGGTTTGCGCCGTTTCATTATAGAGTTCCTATGTCCACCTTCCAGCTCCATCATCAGATCAACTCCATGTCATCATAATATTGCATCGTCAGGCGTACTAAGTTACATAATTATACGAATACAGGGCTATAAGTAGCAATGCGAAACATCTCAGCTGATGCTGACCTAAGACTTATGTCTCAAGAAAGCGCTGGTTTTCAGATGCCCGCGCTTCTTTAGGTCACACATGGAAGCAAATGTACAGGAGGGATGTTGCCTTTAGTTGACCTCCACCACTCACTTATACAGTTAAGTTACAATGCATATATTATCTACAAAAGAAGTAATAATTACAATACGAGTTTGGCAGACGCTTCTGCTCTTGTATGCGTGTGAGTGTGTGTGTGTCACACCCCGTCGTTCGGGGCAACGAACAGGGTAGTGTGGGGCCTGCATCCACTAAAGAAACCCGCCGTGTGCCGTCTCTCCGCCTATATTGGCGGGCCACTGGAACTGTGTTACATTCCTTCGGTGGTGGGTAGGGTTAAACTAAGTAAAAATACTATTAGAAGAATGTACGCAATGAGAGTGTGGGCTGGTATGATTGCAAACGAGTTTCCGCTACAATTTGACGTTGTAATAGGGCAACTTTATATTTCGCCTTATAGGCATTGTAGTTCATTTTAATTTTCATTGAAGGAGGCAAATCATTCCAAATTTTTGCTGCGAAAATTCTAAAACCAACTTTTGAACCGGTTAGATTTGTGGGCTGAGATCTTTCAAAGATTTTGAGTAGAGAACCGAAGATTTCTTTGTGACGAGTCTTTAATCCATGAAAGTTTTTCGAATAGGTATTGTGGTTTTTTATTCCATAAAACATTATACACAGTGCAGGCATAATGAAGCTCCCTTTGTGCACTCACATTCAGTTTTCTTTTGTTATTGAGTTGTGGTGTAATATGTTCTCTTCTTGGAATGTTATAAGCAAATCGGATGCAGGCATTTTGAACCCGCTGGATTGTTTTCTCAGTATATGTACTGTAGCTCAACCATGAGTTTTGCTCACGTAAACTCGCTAGCGACAACGTAAAATATTTGCATGACAAACCTTACAGCGCCTCTGGCGGTTACGTAGGGAATTAAATTCGGTAGTATGAGTAACTTAATATTTCGATGCGTAAAATACCTATCGAAAGGAATTCGATAGCGACTTGGCATTTGTATAGTTTGTATACAAATTTGGCACCATGATTTATGAATTTGTCTTACGCTATCGAACAAAACCGTTTCGATTGTAGTTACGTAACTTACTGCATTATTGTGTGGTGAAAGACTTAGTTTATCTATAATACTTACTAAAGTTTTGGTGTAAATGTCTGAAAGAGAGCATATTTAGCATGGAATATGTTAGCCCGTCAACTGACAGGATTATTATTTACTATTATTTCAACAAGTTCTAAACGAGCGTTAGACTCCCGGGAGTCTTACACGTGCCGGCCAATAGCGCGCCAAGGCCACGCGGCGCCGCGAGAGGCCACGCGCCGCAACGGGTGGCCGTATTTTTCTAAAAAAAATCTAAAAAAAAAACTACTTACCCATTGTTGAAAAATCCATGTTTATTGTCAAGTATAATAACTATTTTATGCACTAAAACACTTAAAAACACTATCCACTAATTATTATAATAACACTGACTTTATAAAGCGAAAACTTTTCACAAACTTTAATTTTAT
The DNA here is from genome assembly GCA_948253155.1 of Leucoma salicis. Lineage (NCBI taxonomy): Eukaryota > Metazoa > Arthropoda > Insecta > Lepidoptera > Erebidae > Leucoma > Leucoma salicis. Next base: position 2,013,366 of record OX411830.1, on the reverse strand, counting down.
TTCACTTTCGCGTTGAAATCTCGACTTTATTACCGTCCCGTTCGAGTCCATTGACGCAACTGGCTGACGTTTACGTTTGGGATTTATTTCTCGTTGATACAGTATATATAGGCTTAGGCAAAAATCATGAACAGCTTGTAGAATGAACAGTCTGTATCGGGCAAAAATTTTAGAGTAGATAGCATTGAAAGTTAAGGAGTAGGAAATAACTTTTTAGCGCCAAATTTTTTTGCGACCGCGCGCGCGGCTCCGCCCTTTTTTTTTTTGCGATGTTGACTCTTATTGCAAGCTTTGGAGATTCTTTTGGACTTTTTTATCAATTGTTGAGGTCATTGATCCGAGACTCCCGGGAGTCTAACGCGTTTCAAGCGATTGGTGGCTGAATATGAGTCAGTGTTGATATCACAATTGCAAGGAAGTACGTTCGTGTCTGGATTGCGCGTATTATTTTGTACTGGAGTATTTATATTTCCTTTTTTGGAGCCTTTGCTAAGGCATTTTGGGTATTTCCATGCATCTTTCTTTTTCATCAAATTAAAAGACTTCGAAGATATATTTAAACATTCGATGTCATATTTCAATTTGCATGCGACACAACACAAATATCCTCTTTTAGGCAATGTATTATTATGCAGGCGGCACATTTCTCGGGCGGTTCATGGTGACAGACAGTGAGAAAAACTATGCGTAATATTTAAGCGTAGATAGTAGCTAGTGGTTATGCTACAGGACAAAAGTAATCTTATAACTTGGGAAACTTCAGTACAAGTAGCGACCTCTATTTTTAACCGTTAGCAACACGTATTGGTATTCTGTTTTTTGCCTATTATAGTAAGTAGTTTCGTTTTATTTTCATAAAATACTCCGTTATTTTGAATGCGTATTAGTTCAAAATAACTAAATTCACTTATATTTATTGTGTAAGTAAGACGGCACAAATAGAAATGCTGGTTTATCATACATCACCATTTTTATAGTCCACCATTTACTAACTGTTCTGCCCACAATATATTATATGATAGCACCTACGGTTAAGCTTCATAAAAACTCACTATTTCACTACTATATGAATAGAATTGCACTATTAATACAAAATTTATTTACAAAGCAGATTCTGATATCAATCACAGGACTACCCTCACTCTTTTCTCACATGAGTGTAAAATTTCAGCTCAATCGGAAACCGGGAAGTGTGTCAAATTTAACTTGCAAAATTTGAACAGGAGAAGTAAAATAAAAGCGTCGCCACGTTAACAGCCGATTTTACCCTCCCTCGGCATTAGATGTTTCACATCAAAAACCTCAGCAGCCCGGTTACCTCGTACGGCACACACCACTGATATTTCGAGATTTTTCAAAATTAGTGTGTATTTATTCACAATTTATAACTGCTCGGTGAAGGAAACCTGAATGCCTTAGAAATTTTCTCGACGACTTGTGAAATTTGCCAACCCGTATTAGACCAGCGTAGTGAACTATAGCCTAATCCCTCTCACTCTGGGAGGAAAGCCGTGCTCAACAGTTAAATAAATAAATATTCACGGACATTTCACATAACGTCCTCAGGGTCCCAAACTAAGCTTAACGCTTGTGCTATGGGTACCAGATTACGGATATAATACATTTATTTCTTTGTTTTTGTAGAGTTACTATGTCCACCTTCCAGCTCCATCATCAGATCAGCTACGTATCATCATAATATTGTATTGTCACGCGATCTACACATGCCTGTAAAATTTCAGTTCAATCGGAAATCGGGAAGTGTGTCAAATTTAACTTGCAAAATTTGAACGGGACAAGTAAAATAAAAGCGTCGCCACGCTAACAGCCGATTTTACCCTCCCTCCGCATTAGATGTTTCACATCAAAAAAGGTACATGTTTTCCCGCCTAACCCGGTTGTCCTAGGTGAGCGACGCAATGCGACGCGACGCGATGCGATGTATTGCGGCTAACTGCTTTGCGTCGCATTCATATTTGGCGACACCGTAGGCCATAAGTACATACACCCTCAATTTGACATTTTCATGTCGCGTCGCGTCGCGTAGTATTAACGCGTTTGTCGTTCACCTAGGATAACGGGTTAACAAAAAATGCGGACTAGTCTCCTATTAAAACGAGAGGGACTTAAACTAGTCCACCACGGCCTAATGTGGTTTGATATACTTCACAAGTCATCGAGAAAATCTCTCGGAAAGGCTTTACTCACACGACAAGGGGCTGATGATAATATCTTATGATTACACTTTAAAGAACAAATTATTTGTGAATGTGGAAAAAGAGAAGTTTAGTGCGAGCGGGTTTCGAACCTGCGTCCCTTCCAATTCGGGGAAGCGCTCTAGACCGCTAAGCCATCGCACTAACCGATGTCCACCCACGCCACCTGTCGAATGCATTTACAATCATGCATTAATCCAATATAGTAAGTTTAATTTTGCAATTAAAATTCATACTATTTGAAGAAGCGATTTTTGAAACATTTTAACCTGTAAAGTAGCTGAGCATATCAATTTAATGAAACGGCGCAACTCCATCGAGTTTGGGCTCGTATGATTTGTCTTGCCGAGTACTTTGTGTCTAGATGATATCCAGGGTCTGATGATGGATCTGGAAGGTGACCACAGTAACTCTGTAATGAAACGACGCAACCCCATCGAGTTTGGAATCATTTGATACGTCTTGACGAGTACTTTGTCTTTAGATGGTATTCAGGGTCTGATGATGGAGCTAGAAGGTGGTCATAGGAACTCCGTTATAAAACGACATAACTCCATCGAGTTTGGGCTCGTATGATTTGTCTTGACGAGTACTTTGTCTCTAGATGGTATCCAGAGCCTGACGATGGAGCTGGAAGGTGGCCACAGTAACTCTGTAATGAAACAACGCAACCATATCGAGTTTATAATCGTTTGATTTGTCTTTGCCGTGTGAGGCCGGCTTTAGAATTGTAATGGGAGTCGTAAGAGCCGACTGAGGGAATACCGGAGGGAGTGGGCAGCAGCACTCCCTCGAGTATTAACAACATCCACTGCGATCGCCAACCCGCCTGCCAAGCGTGGCGATTACGGCACTATACCCCCAATTTGGGGAGGCCTATGTCTAGCAGTAGACGTAGAAAGGCTGATGGATGGAAAGAGGACGTAGCCTCATTTTTTGAAGTGAAAACTTCTTTAGGCTTGTTGAGCACTTTTTGGGTGAACAAAAATCATGGGACTCACGTCATAGTCACCCAATGCTCTGATAGAAGTGAAAACCTTGTGAATTGTATCGTCGAGCTATTAGATTATTATTTTTGGTTTGTAAGACACAAACCTTACACACAAGTTACTTAGTTTTCACTTCTATCGGCAGTCCCCAAAGACGGCCCCGCATGGTTTTTTTTAATTGCTAATGATGACAGATGAGCCACAGCCAATCTGATGGTAAGTGGGAACCGTCGCTCATGGACTCAACTATAGCGACAGTATTGTCAAGCCGCTGCGCACCATTTCATTTCTTAGATATGAAATCATTTTCCAAACGCTACAAACAAAGACTAGAAGATACCCAAATCATCTAGCCAGCAGTATAGCCAAGACAGCCCATAAAAAGCGTCTGAAAAAACTTCTACGACGGATTTCCATCCATCTATCAGCCTTTCGACGTCCACTGCTGGATATAGGCCTCCCCAAATGGTGGATAGTGCCGTAATTGCCACGCTTGGCAGGCGGGTTGGCGATCGCAGTGGATGTTGTTAATACTAGAGGAAGTGCTGCTGCCCACTCCCACGGCATTCCCTCAGTCGGCTCTTACGACTCCCATGGGTGGAGAAGGGTGAGACAATTCTAAAGCCGGCCCCACACGGCTATAACGGATTTAGCAACTGACAATGATAACTGAAGCGTCAATTCTAAAAGAGGAAAGGCCCCCAATGGGGATCCACCTCAACAGGCCAACCTTACTTCAACTCATCTGCTTATAGTCTACGGACTGATTGCAAGATCTAGAAATGGACAAAAGAAAAATATATTATTATATAGGTATATGGTTGTTTGTAAAGTCGGTTTACGGATGATAATTTTATGTGATAACGTCATATATGTCAATAGATGCGTCACAAGCCGAACGCTTAGGCCGATCGTGCTTCTCTATCGCTTGTTCCGCGCTCTCGCTTGCACGCTAGGCTCAGGTGGAACGTGACAATGAGTCATGATTTTTCGTGCGTGCAGCCGGCGTTCATCGATTTATAAGACATTATCACGTCAAAAAAATAATAATTAATGTGTTGTAGTGATTTATTTATATTCTTAAGTCCACACGGACAGAGGCGCGGTCAAAAACTAGTATTATAAAATTAACAAATTTTTACATTAAGTCGAAGAATTGAATCATAAAATTGAACTCGCAAATAAGTTTTTATTTACCGGAAATGGACTAGAATCGATTATAATAATCACGAATTTTACAAGTTTTTTATTAGACTGAATGAATAATTCAGATTTTTTACAACAACCGTGGTAAACAAGTCACAAGTCTGCCTGGTGGTTAGTGGTTGTCTTATGGACTCAACCTGTGGGCTACTCAGTTTTGTAGGCCGGCCTACCACGAGGGCCAAATGCTTGTATGCGATCCACCTAGTATAAAAAGAAAAAAATACATCTTGCAAGCGATCGAATGAAGGAGACAGAACTAAAAAGTAGCGAGTTTTGTTACTGAAAAATCGAAGTCTCGTAGTTGTAGTTTTCGGTTTTTAAAATCGTAAGTCTTAGTGAAAACTATGCTCAGCATATCCCAAATAAAAGCATGAAGGCAGTCTTTGCGGACTGCTGATAGAAGTGAAAACTAAGAAATTTGTGAATTGTATCGTCGAGTAAATTAATTGGTCATTAACATATCATCATATCTCCCCTCTCCACCCATGGGAGTCGTAAGAGCCGACGATACCGAGGGAGTGGGCAGCAGCACTCCTTCGAGTATTAACAACATCCACTGCGATCGCCAACCCGCTTGCCAAGCGTGGCGATTACGGTACTATCCCACATTCTTGGGGAGGCCTATGTCCAGCAGTGGACTTTAAAAGGCTGATGGATGGATGAACATGTCTTACTTACAAACCAAAAATAATGCAAAAATAATAATCTAATAGCTCGACGATACAATTTATACTTAGTTTTCACTTCTATCGGAGCGTTCGGTGACTATGACGAGAGTTCCATGATTTTTCACTTCAAAAACTGATGTTAAGCGGTTACAACACCATAAGCTTCACTCACGCGCCTCCAAATCCAAGGAAAGGTATAGGAGCTGGGGGGTAAGGGTAATAATGAGAGGATGAGAGGGAGGTTTGAGCTACCAGCGTTCTAAACTTTTGACTATTTTGTTCTCAGAACATCCATCCATCCATAAGCCTTTCAAAGTCAACTGCTGGACATAAGCCTCCCCAAGAGAACGCTATAACAGCCCCACGGCTTTGGTTTCGGTTCATCTGGTCAAAGCTGCGGGGTCTCGGAACAATAAACCACCTTTTTTAATTTTCGTTTGTTTGTTTGTTCGCGTGTGCAAGAACTACTGAACGGATTTTAATTAAACTCTGTTGATCTTGAAAAAATAATTTTCCGTGGAACTAAGAATAGCTCCACCCCGTCTCTTACTATGGGAGTCGTAAAAGCCGACTAAGGGATTACCGGGGGACCGGGCAGCAGCGTTCCCCTGTGTACTAAAAACATCCACTGCGATCGCAAACCCGCCTACCAAGCGTGGCGATTATGGTAAGACCTCCCATTTTGGGGAGGCCTATGTCCAGCAGTGTACGATGAAAGGCTGATGGATGGTTCTTGATAAATGAAATGGTGAGCATTGTGTTGTCTGTACTAAGATTATTAAAATCTATTAGCGACGGTTACCACTTACCATCAGGTGAGTCATGACGTACGTGGTGCATCAGTGTTATTAAAATGGATGGCGTTATACATGTATCCGTGTGGTGACGGACTATGAATACAAGTATCACCACCCCATCCTTCCCCGCGGGTGTTGTACGAGGCGACTAAGGGAAATAAGCAATTATCACCCATTGCATTGTTGGTGGTAGGGCTGGATACCAAGCGAGAGTACTCACTTGCTAACGGGCCCGAACGGGTCGGTACCACCGTCTCCTGTGTGACCGGTCATGAACCACGTCAGTCTGTTTTGGATGTAGCAGAAGATAGCCGTTTATTCTTTCATTTCATATTTGAGAAATGAAATGGTGCGCAGCGGCCTAACAATAATCTTGGTATAGATGAGTCCATGGGCGACGATTACCACTTACCATCAGGTGGGGCGTAGCTCGTCTGCCATCCTTAGCAACAAAAAAGCATGTATTTTGAATGGCGATATTAAGAATTTCGCGTGCACAGCATGTCGTTGACACAAGCTCATAAGGATTCACCCAGCTAAAATTCGCCAAACGTGGCTATATATACATTTCTTATTAAAACATTAGTCAACGTATGGCGCTCAAACAAATCAGCTATCGTGATGATTATATAATAAACTATAATTTTCCCATAATCACGGAAATATAATATATCATATGGTATTTTAACGGCTAGTGGTTAGAGCCTTGCATATCGCAGCACGAATGGCCCAGCGCGGTCGGGGAAGTACCACCCTCTCATAAAAGATCAGTGTGTAACAACGGTAGTTACGCCTATCGTTATATTTCGTATGGTGAGTGAGAGCGCCGGAGGCCCAAACCCCTTCCCTATCCTCTCCTTATTGTCTTTTCTATCCACCTCCTATCACAAATCCTTGAAGATGGCGACGCGCGAGTGATACCTTGGTGTTGCTAGCGTCTATAGGCTACGGTAACCACTTACTATCAGGTAGGCCGATGCTTGTTCGGCACCCAATTAGTATATATATATATATATATAAAAGAAAAACGTGACTTTCGACTTAAATAAAACGATGGCGCGCCAAATCGGTGTTTGACCCTTGTAATCAGGCAGGGTGAATATTGTAGTAGTGTGATTTGAATACTTCCTCCTTAGATAATCTATTTTTAATAACAACGTGCTATAGGCCTATCTTATTATGTAAACCATCATTCATAGTTTCAGCTAGGAGTGGACGTTGAGCAAAACGAACTCGTTTTTCAACCGTAACTGGTTTACTAAACAAGTTAAATTCGATTTTTTTTTACTAGAATTATTCTTACTAATCTATACTATTATAAAGCTGTAACAGAGCTATGTCTGTACATTTAAGATATTTGATAAAAAAACTGTTTAAGGCTATATACGCGAGTCGAAACACGATAACTTATTTTTTATTTTTGTCTGTTTGTTCGTTCGCGCATTGCGCAAAAAACAACTAAACGGATTTTGATGTAACTTTTTTATTTTATAGCTCTTGATTAGATTTAAAAACTGGTATACTTTTTATCCCACTAATATATCGGGAACCTGAGATATAACCTAATAACTAGATTTAGGCTGCTGCGGAGCCGCGGGCAAAGGCTAGTGTTATCTAATAGTAAGTTAGTTTGTTTATTGGTTTGTTACGCTTTCTGTCGTAAATACAGAACTAATCATCATTAAATTTTGAATACAGTCTGAAGCCCAGAAAATAACATAGATTTATTAAACACAAAGTGGAAAATGTGAAATCGAAAATAACAGTCACGAGCAGGATTTGAACCTGCATCTCCTGGATACCATCCAGATGCTTTACCAATTCAGGCATCGTGACAATTGCTCCTAACTGCTAATCTCGATAATACATTCATACTTAACGTCTTTGGGTGACGCCTGCGCCATCTGACGGAAGTATTTGCATACATTATACCGACCAGGTAAACTTAATTTTACAATTGAGATGTTTACCTATTAATGACGCAGCTCTATAAATATTTAGAAATTTGAATTAGTTTTTTTATTTTGCTAAAAATATATATAAAGATTTCTAAACTAAGATTTATCTTAAAAAAATAATAGTTCCCCTGGGGTAACAATTTTTGCATAAGAATAATTAATGTACCGTAAATTGACTTATTTATATTATCTAGTCTACGTGGACAGACTCGCGGGTTGTATCTAGTATAACATAAAAAAATAGATGTCTTGGGACGTCTACCAGATGTGAAACATCGAAATTATTTTGTAGAAATAAAATGATCATAACTTGACAAAGTACTCCTAGACTCAAGACAAATCAAAGGAGTATAAACTCGATAGGGTTGCGTTGTTTCATTACAGAGTTACTGTGGCCACCTTCCAGCTCCATCATCAGACCTTGGATACCATCTAGAGATAAAGTACTCGTCAAGACGAATCATACGAGCCCAAGCTAAATGGAGTTATGTCTTTTTATAACGGAGTTCCTATGGTCACCTTCAAGCTCCATCACCAGACTCTGGATACCATCTAAAGACGAAGTACTCATCATGACGAAACAAACGATTCCAAACTATATGGGGTTGTGTCGTTTCATTACAGAGTTATTGTGGCCACCTTCCAGCTCCATCATCAGACCCCGGATATCATCTAGGACTGGAACACTAGTCAAAACATTTCACACGAGCCCTAGCTCGATGGAGTTGCGCCATTTAATAACAGAGTTTCGCATGACCACCTTCCAGCTCCATAATCAGACCCTGGATACCATCTAAAGACAAAGTACTCATCAAGATGAATCAAACGAGTCCAAACTCGATGGGGTTGCGTCGTTTCATTATAGAGTTACTGTGGCCACCTACCAGCTCCGTCATCAGATCAGCTCCATGTCATTATAATATTGCATTGTCACGCGATATACATATGCCTGTAAAATTTCAGCTCAATCGGAAACCGGGAAGTGTGTCAAATCTAGCTTTCACGATTTGAACGGTAAAATAAAAGCGTCGCCACGATAACAGCCGATTTTACCTTCCCTCCGCATTAGATGTTTCACATCAAAAATTACTCTTCCAGTGGCTCTTAATCGTTAGGTTTGTGTGTGTCACTTCAATATGTATGTCTTCGGTTACACAAGATAACATGAAATTGTCAACGAAGCGACAAGCGAGAGCGCTGGAAGTTGAATCAACAAATTAACTACAACAAATTGGGTGCGACTTAAAATAGGTGACTGCGATAGTTTAGCAGTCCAGAGTGCTTTCCCGGATTCGATGAGACGCAGGTTTAAATCCTGCTCGCAGTAAATCTCTCTTTTTCAGTGAGCATGTTAAGTGTAAGATACAGATGAAAATATTTAAAAAATCGCGCCGTCCATCTATTAGTACGAATTTTAATTGCAAAATTAAACTTACTCTATGTAATAAAATGACTGTAAATGCATCTTATAGTTGGCGTGGGTCTTAAAGACATCTGAACTCAATATTAAGTGGAGATTAGGGGACACCATTAGGTGACTGCGATAGCTCTGCGGTCCAGAGTGCTTCCCCGGATTGGATGGGACGCAGGTTCGAATCCTACTTTCACAAATAACTTGTTCTTTAATATCAACAACTAGTTAAATAATACCATTACCCTTAACCACCTACGAATGATCTAGTGGAATTCGTTGATGACGCAAACGAATAAAGTCGACAATAATCGACTAAATTCCAAAACATAAACGACTAAATTCCATAGTTAAAGACGTAAACTAGTTTTTAAAATAGTTGACCGTTCCTCAGCACTCTCCACTTCACACACACTTCCTCAGCAGCACCAACCTCCTGACGATGAGTTCCTTATTTCTCCAACATGGCACCGAAAAGCTGGTCATCTCGAATAACAAGTTTTATTTTTAATTGCATTTATTGGCAGACGAGCCACGGCCCACCTGATGGTAAACGTATTAAACGACTAAGGGAAGTAAGCAGTTGTTTACCTATTGCATGACTGGTGGTAGGGCTGGGTGCCAAGTGGGAGTGCTCTCTTGTTGCCGAGCCCGAGTGGGTTGATACAACCATATCCCGTGTGACCGGCCATGAAGCACATCGTTCATTAGGTGTGTTTTGGTTAAAGCAGGAGATAGCTGTTAATTCTTTCATTTTATATCTGAAATATAACGGTGAGCTGTGGCTTGATAATACTCCCGGTATAGTTGAGTCCATGAGCAACGGTTACCATTTACTATCAGGTGGGCCGTGGCTCGTCTGCCACCAAACGAAATAAAAAAAAAACTCTTTTCTCTCACTCTCAGCAGCATTCCGCCACCACCGGAGAGATATCTGGCGTAGGACCTTACGTGATTTTCAAGCCACGAGGGTGAAACACCACTAAGCTTCCTAACTCCAGGGTATTGAGAATTTCTTGACCGAAACAAAGTAAAATATTTGCCCGACTCAGAAATCGAGCCTGAGACCAGATCTGTAGTCCCATACCGCTATAACGCCAAGGCAGGCAGGTGGATAGTAAGAAAAAGAGAGGGGATGTGGATGTTGTTCCGTTAGGAAATTTTCAAAAATAAACTTACGCCTATAAATAGAAGGATAAATGATGTGAGATTGTAAACAATAAACATACTATTGCCCCTGACCTTACCCTTGACAAGTACAAATAATACAGATATACTTTACTACGACTTATAACTGTTATTTTTCATAAAGTTGTCAACAATTCTTTTTCCTAAACTTGATACTTTAAATCACATTAGTTTTGAACTTTTATAAATTTTCTTAACTACAACCAGTCAATATGAAATTTAACAAACATATAGTCTGGAAATCAGAAGAGGAAATAAGCTACTTTTTATATCCCGAAAAAATAGACTGTTCTTAGTCTCATGTCACGTCTGTATCCCCGAAGAGGTAGGCAAAGGTGTATTATACACTCTTTTTTTTTTGTTAAGGTGGGGAAAATTTACAACAGGGTAGTGTGGGGCTCTCACCCACTAAATAAACCCGCCATGTGCTGTCTCTCCGCCTATATCAGTGGACCACTGGAACCATGTTACATTCTTTCAGTGTACGTTTATTACACACCGACGGTTCGCAAGCTATGTCTAAGTCCCACGTAACAGGCGTTATTGCCGTCTACCGGGGACATTTCCAAACTCCGGGCTGCTTATGAGTATTTTTTTTGTTACGAAAAAGCAATCAATCACTTCGAACCAATGTAATTAAAAAAAAATAAACAAAATAGCTGACTATTTCATCATCTGTACAACTTATCACCTCAGCAGGGCAAGAGGGCAAATTCAGTGGCGTTATTGAATGCGACAGAGTAGTACGAGAGGAATACACTTCATTTCTTTAACGCGAATGATTAGAACTCCTTATTAGAGCTCAATGTTAGAACTGCGCCGCAAGCTCTATGGAGTCTGTCAGAATCCATAGAGCTTCCCCAGCAGATACGTCTAGATATTTAGTAGGTCTATCTAATACTATTTATAATCACGGATAAGCAACTGTATAGTATAGGAACACAAAAGTTTTAGATAAAGGGCGCCATTTTGAGATCTTGTAGCACTTCAGTTTTTTTTAGGGCTGCCACTGTATCTAAGTGACTCGATGATCCTAATTGTGTTGTGCCATTTTATATTGTATATAAAAAAGTAGATTTTTAAGTAATCGATTTTCTGGATCTTAACATAATTTTATCGATTGTGAACTTAAATTTTCGATCGATTTATAAATGTTTTTGTCGAATAACAGCATAGTGGTTTCAGTTGTAGCGAACAATCGAGTGTACTCGTATAATATACTAGATAGTACAGTTACAATTTGACTGTCTGACACATTAATATTGAACAAAATAGTAAATGCTGTTGGATCAACATCAAGAGGAAAGTTGATGCACAATTTGATGTGAGGGTAAGCAGTGTCATCTGTTCGGAAACAAGTTAAGATATGCTTCATAATCACACAGATTTTTGTAGACTTATAGAGCAAGAATCACTTGGAAGTTCCAGTACCCCTAGCCAAGTTGCATAAACGTTGTAGAATAGAATAGAAATAGAATATAAGAACCAATGTATCGGATTGACAGTCGGTTACGCTTACGTTGTCGTAGCCTTATGTCAATCTCATACATTGATTATTCTATTCTACTTGCACGTTTATGCCACTTGGCTAAAGGTAGGTATTTTATAATTTTTAAGAATGATTATAGCATATGACTGACATTTATTGTACAAGAATTAAATTACACACCAGAGCAAAAATGTTTAAGAAAAAGGATATACCGTACTATTATTGAAATAGCTAGTTGTTTAGTAATTAACTGTGTGTATTTTGGCATAAGAGCGAGACGCGTGTCAAAAATTTATTAGAATTTTAGGTCGCGATGTCTTTGCGAACTTTTTTTGTGAAACCTATTTCATCCAAATACAATGTTTAATGTATGATGCAATTACATCACATCGAATTATTCAAATGGCAACACTTACTTTATAATAGTTGAAAAGTTGAAAGTAAAATGAAAGTATTTTCAAGAGAAATACTCTAAATCACGTTTTTGGGCGACAGTTAAATTCACGTGCTTACTAGGTCACGTTCTTTTATTGAAAATTTTTATAGCTAGTTTTTCATAGACTCTATTTCAAATGCAATACTTTTTTAGTGGTTTGTTATATGATCAATAATTCATCCATTTTTTAATAGGCAACACCAATGTTAGCGTTTAAATAACAATAATGTCTGGAATCCCCTGGCCTAACAAACACAATAAAAAGTACACTCAGGCATCACGCCTGCATTCCCTGAAAGGATAGGCAGAGGCATTACACACCCACGGTTCGCCAGCTATGTTTTAGTCCCACGTAATAGGGGGCGAGCTTATTGCCGTCTACCGGGCACATTTCCAAACTCCGGGCTATTGGGATTTTTATTTTTACGAAAAAGCTGTTACATGCAGAACTAATTTAAATAAAAACTTATAAATATTATTCTGAAAAAGATTTGTTTTAATATTTTACATTATTACTTATGTATTGTTTAATGTTTATGCAGTCTTTTAAGAATATTTTCGCTTGTTTTGTGATTTTGCTTTTTTTTTACGTATGGTGGCGCTCGAGCCACGGCGCACCTGATGGTAAATGGTAACCGTCGCTCATGGATTCAACTATACCGGGAGAATTGTCAAGCCGCTGCTCACACTTTCATTTCCCAGATATAAAATAAAAGAATAAACGGCTATCTCCTGCTACACCCAAAACACCAACGTGCTTCATGGCCGGTCACACGGGAGATACGCGGTAATTTGGTAGTACCAACCTGCACGGGCCCGATAGTTACATCCCTATAATATTGTCCATAATCTCCAAGTCTTCCATGTCGATAAAATCAAAAGAATCAACAATTTTTTGTTTTTTTTTATTTGAAGGGCTTCGTCGCTTAGCGATGATATCGCCCAATAGAGAGACAACTGCATATAACATCACATTAAATTATCTTATCGCTAGTTTAAAAGGCTTAAAATTCATAAATTGTGTAGACTATCGGTAAACCTCGCACATGAGAGGTGTACCGAGCCAAATGTTGCAGGGCACTTTTACAGTCGGTTAATATGACAAACTTATCACCATCAAGCGACTGAATATAAGCTAGGGCTTCCGCTATTGCAATCAATTCTATATGCATTATGGAGATATTTGAATCAATTTTAAGTTTAATATAACTTTGGAGACATGGATCGGAAAAGGCTGCTCCTCCGATACATTCGTCTTTGGAGCCGTCAGTAAAGATTTTATGATGTTCTGAGTATTGTTCTTGAATATAAGTTGTACATAAAGTCTTCAATTGCACTTCGTGGTAATGCCGTTTAGGTAGAGAAATGGTCGGAATATTGTCAAAGATTATACTGCGTATACCAATTCTGCTCACCCAGGTACTTAAAGAGAACGTGTCGAGCTGTGCACTTGAGTGTTTTTTGGAAGAGATTGGAAGAGATTTATAGTGAGAAAAAATATCACAGAGCAATGGTAGTTTTTTATTTGACCAGTAATTAGATCCTGTTGATAACGCAAGATTTTCATCAACTTCATAGTTTTACTACAACGAATTGATTTTAGTTAAAAAAAAAATTATATCCTAAATATTTTAAAGAAAGAGGCGGAAGGCACAGTTCATTCTCCATCACGTGAATTGGAGTACTTTTTATAAAACCGCCAATAACACGTAATGCTTGGTTTTGTAATCTATCTAGTTTTAAGAGTCTTGTTTTACAGCTATTATCATAGAGAAAACAGGCGAAATCAATTCTACTGCGAATCACGGCAATGTACAGACGTCTTAAATGTTTTTAATGGAGTCCCCAGTCTGGGCCCGACAACACTTTAAGCAAATCAATAAATTTTGTAACTTTGTCTAAAGTTTCAGAGATATGTTAACCCCATCTCAATGAACGATCCAGCTATAGACCTAAATATTTTACATGACTAACTACAGTAATTAAATAGTTATCAATCCTGACATTAATATTATCTCTAAAGCGGCCCTTCTTAAAAGCACAAATTTTAGTTTTATTTGGAGAGATAGTTAAGCCTAAGTTATTTAGTATAACATTGATGTTTCGTAAATTGAGTTGCAATTCTTCTACTGCTGTGTCTGCATTGTTTCCAGAGGTGTCCAACACAAAGTCATCGGCGTATTGGGATATATTAACATGACTAATATTTTTGCATATATCTATTGTGAGGATATTAAATAAAAGCGAAGATAAACGATCCCCCTGGGCTAATCCATTCCCAGTAAATCTCGTAGTTTCGCAACCAGAATTTGATATTTTTAGCTGTCTATTTGACAAAAAAGTCCATAATTAGAAACAGATTTTTGATCCCACTCCAAACCTGTCCAGGATACTTAAAAGACAAGAAATATTAACATTATTATAGGCATTTTGTATGTCTATGAAACAAGCCACTGTAACTAAGTTTTGGGAGAATCCTAACTGAATTTTTGATACCAAACGTGTGAGGTTATCTAAACAAGATTGTGATTTACGAAAGCCTACCAAATACACGGGGAACATAGACTGTCTTTTAAAAAATCATTCTATTCGTTTGCCTAAAATAACATGAAAAATTTTACACGCAAGCTAATAAAGAAATAAAATGTAAAGACAAAGGTGAGCTATTATGTTTCGGTATTGGAACTATCTTAATCTGGCGCCATTGTGAGGGGACAAAGCCAAGACTGAGACATTTATTGTATATTGAGAGTAACTCTTTTTTACCAGAGGTTGGGAGATGTTTTATCATAGAGAAAGAAATTTGGTCTAGCCCAGGTGCGGTATCACTAGTTTTAATGCAAATTTCTAATTCTGCCAATGATATATCCGTTTCCAATATTACATTATTAGAACAAAAGCTAGGCTGCGAAGGACAAACAAAATCTGGCGTTAGATCTCTAAGCAGACGTTCAGCATTTTCTTTATCCACGCAAAAACTAGATAACTGTCTGCCTTTCAACCATCTCATTTTCCGACACATTTCAGATGGTGTGGATGTTTCATCTATAGACGAACAGAACCTTTGCCACGATTGACACTTGGCTTTGCGTATCATCCTTTGAGCAATACTAATCTTTTCTTTTAAGATGCTGAAATTTCTTGAATTAGGGCAGCGTCTAAAATTTGCAAGTGTTAAGCGTCTTTCTGCCACTGCTCTAGAGAGGTCCACTGACCAGTATGGTTTAGGAGTAATTTTTTAAGATACATTTTGAGATATTTCAGTATAAGGAATATGTTTATCTGACGCTTTTTGCATAATACTCTCTAGCAAGTCATAGGCAGTTTGAGGGCTATGGGGCATTAAATGGTCTTGTAGACGGTTGTCGACATAGTTAGCATATAAAACCCAATCAGCTTTTTTGAAATTCCTTTTTTTGTGAATTTACTACTAACTTACAACTAACTTGACTTACTATTTATTGCACAAAACAACTTGATAATTAAGTGATCACTACCTAGTGATTAGTTAGTTAACCGCCATGTAAATAGCAGAGATAGATCCGACGATACAAACGAAATATCAGGGCTAGATTGTTGTAGTATGCCGTTTACTAATCTTATTCTAGTAAAACTACCATAATTTAAATGAATAAAATGATGATCTAGTAGTGAAGTACAAATTAAAAAAGATGAAGATGATAAGGAAAAAGAGATGTTTTGTACTAGCGAGAAGTTGTACAACTTCTCGCTAGTACAAAACATCTCTTTTTCCTTATTCACAAATAATTTGTACTTTAAAAGTTGCGGAGCATGTCAAATGCTAAAAAATATAGATCAAAAAAAGATCTGGTAGTGTATCAAAAATTTGAGAACCTCGGATATCCGTTTATACGACCAGCTTGAGTGGTGGGCGTTAAAATCTCCTAAAATTAAAGTCTTATTGCTAGCTATAGAAAATATTATATCCCAATCATTTTGGCCTGTTTGCACCGATGAAGGGCAGTAAATAGAAATAATATTCTCCACTTGTGAACAGTTCATAATTTTAATGTGCAAAAGTTCAATACCGGGGTTGGGACTTTGTGTTGTACAAACCAAGGATTTTACAGAACGATGGGTCAAAATTGCTACACCGCCGTAATCATCTCTCCTATCCAATCTATATGTATTATACTCGCTAATTCTATAATAACTTTCAGGTTCTAACCAAGTTTCACTCAACACTGCTATATGAACTTTATCTTGATTTTAAAATAATTCTAATTAATGAGTTTTAGGTCTTAAACTTTGGCAGTTCCATTGAATAATATTTAAGTTAATGAGTTTAGTTAGCCATTAACAAATAAATCGAGGAAGGCATCTATAGATAAACTACTTACAATTTTTTGTGACAACCATTCGGCAAATAAAGAGACTGACTGCTGAATTTTAACTTGAAAGGATTGTTTACTTATTATTATATCTTTAATTTTTGTAAACAACTGTAAAAATGTCAATCTCTCGGATAATTTATCAGAAACCTTAGTTCTATTTATACTAGTTGCTACATTTCTAAGCTCGGCACAATCCGATGATTCAGTTTGTTTGTCCCAAATGTTATCGTCTGCAGGAGTAGGCGGGCGTTGTCTTTTCTTCAGTATACGTTTTGGTTTTGATTGATTATGTACCTGATTTACCACTGAAGCACACGTTTGAGGAGTTTCACATGTATTCGGCTTATTTGAGGGTGGTAACGAGCGAGACGTCTCTTCAATTGTATGTATCGCAATAGGCTGAGGTGTTTCTTGGCGTGGTGAAGGTGCAACGTAAATCATGAGGGCTTTTCGGTATGTACAATTAAATTCCGCCATTAACTCTCTAATCCGCTTTTCTTTTTTAAAAAGATTATTAGGCATATTTTTTGCGACGCCATATGATTGCCAGAACAGTTTACGCAAATAAAAGACGTTACTGCACAATTTTCGTGGTTTTGCGAACATTTTGGGCAAACAATCCTTTTAGACGGACACATTCTGGTGGTATGGCCGAACTTCCAGCACTTCGTACATTGTGACACCGGAAAAATAAACGGCTCCACCTTTATCTTCAACCTATAGATAGTGGCGTGAGGCGGTAAAGAAGGCCCTAAAAAGGCTAGTCTAATTGTTTCACTTGGAGTCCAGCCGGTAACACTAGTAGCCTCATAGCATCGCTTATTCAATCTTTTAACATTTATTATCTCACCTGTTGTACATGATAAATTAGACATTAGGTCATCATCCGATATATCTAACTCCACATTTTTAATAATGCCGTACGATAAACCGACTTCAGACGTCTTCTGACATCTCCAATTCATGTCTGCAAAAGCCTTACATTTCATAAATTCATCTGCATCACTAGCCTTATTAAAAGTTATTAATATTTTTCGCTGATGTGTATATTTTACTCGGTAGATACTGTCACTATCAATATTATTGGCTTTCAATAACCGTGCCAACGCAAACTGCTTTGGCAAGGGATCTTTGGATGTCACACATATCTGTGACATTTCTACTTCTACGACCAGGGGGGTCTTCTCCTTCATCCCTTTGTTCCGGTCTACATATAATTTTATTTCGTCCTCTAGATACTAAATTCCATCCGTCTTCTGATGAATTTTCATCCCTGTTCCTTTTATTCTTCGACAACTCGCTGTTATGTGTGTGATTCTCCCTTTGCATATTTGTTTCATCCTCCGAGTCAGTCGGACTAACCGGCAGAAACCGGTTGACCCGCGTTCGATAATGTAGTTTACGCGCACGACCGTAAATAAAAGATAATGCAATAACACGACCACTCTCAACGATAGGCCGTACGGGACTGAGAATCAACAATATCCATAGATACGACTTAGCACAAGCAATTTCACGAGAAATAATGACAGAATCAGAGGGTCATGACTTAATGTTAGAGATGTCAAATTCCCATACATTTAAATAGTTTTCTATTAGTTAGCGATCATAGAATACAACTTGGCTAGTCCCATTTAGACAACAGCTAAACACGTCTTTAGTCACGGTTAGAGGTTGTCTAAGACACGAGTTTAAAGTATGTTTAACCCTAAAAGAAAGTTAGACAAGGATTTGTGGTAAAAAAAACTGCAACATCTGTTGAGCACTTGTTTATGGCGTGTTTCAATCTTTTCTAGTAAGACCCGTATGTTTGTAAAGTCCCCCGCGATACAAGGATTATTCCTTAGTGCAGAATGTAGTTTTAAAAAAAATAGTGATTGTCTATATAATATATAAACTAGGTACCTAAAATTTTTCCATAATGATCTCAGAGATGGTGAAAGAAGATGCTGGATACTTTATCCCAAATTTTGTTGATGTTCCGTTTTCAGCTTTTAGCCAGTGCTACTAGCGGCTGCTTATCTAGACTATAGGTAATAGAACTAGTGAGACAACTTTTTGATGAGGGAGGGTAAAATCGGCTGTTAGCGTGGCGACGTTTTTATTTTACTTTCCCGTTTAAATCTTGCAAGTTAAATTTGAAACACTTCCCGGTTTCCGATTGAGCTGAAATTTTACACACATGTGTAAATCACGCGAAGATGCAATATTATGATGTCGTGGAGCTGATCTGATGATGGAGCTGGAAGGTGGACATAGGAAGTCTATAATGAAAAGGGCAACCCCAGCGAGTTTGGGCTCGTATGATTCGTCTTGCCGAGTACTTTGTGTTAAGATGGTATCCAGGGGCTGATGATGAAGCTGGAAGGTGGCCACAGTAACTCTATAATGAAACGACGCAACCCCATCGAGTTTGGAATCATTTGATTCATCTTGACTAGTACTTTGTCTTTAGATGGTATCCAGGGTCTGATGATGGAGCTAGAAGGTGGCCACAGTAACTCTATAATGAAACGACGCAACCCCATCGAGTTTGGAATCATTTGATTCATCTTGACTAGTACTTTGTCTTTAGATGGTATCCAGGGTCTGATGATGGAGCTAGAAGGTGGCCACAGTAACTCTATAATAAAATGACGCAACCCCATCGAGTTTGGAATCATTTGATTCATCTTGACTAGTACTTTGTCTTTAGATGGTATCCAGGGTCTGATGATGGAG
Organism: Leucoma salicis; assembly: GCA_948253155.1. NCBI lineage: Eukaryota > Metazoa > Arthropoda > Insecta > Lepidoptera > Erebidae > Leucoma > Leucoma salicis. The sequence goes on along the minus strand of OX411830.1, from coordinate 1,993,932 downwards.
CTAGAAGGTGGCCATAGGAACTCCGTTTAAAAACGACATAACTCCATCGAGTTTGGAATCATTTGATTCATCTTGACTAGTACTTTGTATCTAGACGGTATCCAGGGTCTGACGATGGAGCTGGAAGGTGGCCACAGTAACTCTGTAATGAAACGACGCAACCCTATCGAGTTTATATTCGTTTGATTCGTCTGAGAAATTAGAAAATGATCATAACTATGTCAACTTATGATAATTTTATTCCTACAAAATAATGTTGATGTTTTCACATCTGCTGGACGTCCCGCGACGTCTATAGTTTTTTTTGTACGAGCGGAAAACGAACCCGCGTCGTTTCCAATCCGGGGAAGTGGTCTAAGCCACTGAGCTATCGTACAGACCTATTCGGTCATCACAATTTCCTTATCACATTTGTCTTTACGACCAACGCCATCTATAGGAATGCATTTACATGCATCAATCCAATATTGTAGGTTTAATTTTGCAATTAAAATTCATAGTATTTGAAGGCGCGATTTATTAAACAAAGGAACAGGGATGAAATTTTTTTCCTTATTCACAAATAATTTGTACTTTAAAAAGTAGCAGAGCATGTCAAATGCTAAAAAATATAAATCAGAAAAGTACTTTATTTGTTGCTGTTTAAGCTTAATTTCACAGTAAATGTTATTTGTCTTTTCACTTTTAAGTGCCAGTAGTAAATTATTACTTTGCTCACTTTTTGTGACGAATGATCGTAAATGTAATAAATAAAATAATAAATAAATATTCACGAACATTTTTCACACAACAACGTCCTCTGGTCCCAAACTAAGCTTAACGCTTGTGCTATGGGTACTAGATTACGGATCCAATACATAAGCTTAACGCTTATGCTATGGGGGCCTATGGATACCAGATTACGGATATAATACATACATATATTATGTAGAAAACACCCAGACGCAGAACAAATGTCAGTGTTCATCGCACAAATAATTGTCCTGAGTGGGAATCGAACCCACGACCTCGTGCACGGAAGTCGGTTCCCAACAATGATACTGTATAGAAAAAATAATTAAATATATTATTTATTTTTCATTGGTGGCAATACTCACAAAACGTCACAGACTAAGGGTGTGTTCCGATATACACTGCAAGCGCTGTAAGGTGTTACGTCAATTTAGTATACTGCAAAGTCGTTCCATTATAGTTAGCAATACTGGTTACTACTGTTTATAATGGAACGCAGTCCAGCATACTAATCTATCCTTACTTTCATTTCATAGTAATATTGGTTTCACACTGCAATAAACACAATTTCTTTAAATTTTCCTTGGTTCGGTATCTTTGAATAACAATATACAATAACAATAATACTTTTTAATAGTGCAAGTGGTTACATTTCTGGACGCTGTTGATCACGTGATCAAACCACTGAGAGCACCTTACCTCGGAAACGCCAGTGCTCACACTGCTGACAGTACAAAAATGGTGGCGATTTATGACGTCATATATTTCCCTAGAATACTGCGGCAGTAGAATACTCAGTCTATAACGGAATGATTTTTCTGCAGTAAGAGCACTGGACAGTGCTAGCAGTGTATATATCGGAACACAGCCTAATACATTATTTGTCATTTGTCAAATGTAAAGAAATGGCTGTCTGTCACTCGCAAATGTAGTTTACGAACTTGCTTATTGCTGTTTTGTAGTGTTAGTAAGTAATTGTTTCCAGGTGGAATGAAGGAAAATCAAAGAAAATGTTTTAAGTGTTTTAGTGTAAAGAAAATATAAAGTTCAGGATACTTTTCACAATAGCTAGTTAAAGTGATCAAAGTTAGTTGCGATTATACAGTTCTGTGATCGTAAAATTTTATATTTTTTGTTAAATAAAAGTTTATTTTAATCTATTTTTATTTTCAATAATTTAAAATAAGAATCCTAATAAAACTACAATAATAAGTGGTCGTATATGAATTCCCTCTCTATATTAATTAAAGGGGGCGTTCAATAGGTGCTGTATCTGTCAGAATCAGCCGCATCTTTTTTTGTTCGAAGTTGCTATTCTTCTCGAGTAGAGTTTATGTTCCTTGTATACTACCGACCACGCCACGAGGCCCGTCAGTTTCATTTTATTCCACGGATTTTAAATATCAAAACCGTTTCATATAGATCTTGATAGGTAAAACCTATTTTTTACCTGTCTCATGAATGTTTCAGAGCTAAAAAATTATTGATTTGATACAGTTTTTCATCTTTTATTCTAAGGTCATATTCAAAACGTTAGTAAACCTTCTATACACTTAAAAAGTGTTGCGCAATTGTCGTTGGATTTTAAATTGAAATTTGAAACTGGAATTATTTTATTTATGACCGGTTTACGAATTTTGAATTCTTGTGGAACAAAAAAGATTGATAGGTTACATCTAATAACTTTTTATTGCGTTGTAATTTTATTGAGTTTAGGAAACATTTTTTTAGTAAATATTCCCATCAAAGAGTATCTTTATAAAAATGATTATTTCTTAAATATTGGAAAAAAAATCTTAGTGCTTTAACATACTCAATAATTTTCTAAAATTCACCTTTATAAAGCATTCTGTTACGCCTCCAAAGGACTTACTTCTTAATTTGTTTTTTTGATAAAATACGTCATCTTCAAAAGTCTATCGAGGGGGGTTAGGCAGAATGTCATATTTCACATGTCGATCGTATCGAGATCACTGTGATTGGTTGAGAGATCACCGTGATTGGCCAACGGATTATTGTGACATCACGCGTCGGTTTCTCAACCAATCACAGTGATCTCGATACGGTCGACACGTGAAATATGACATTCTGCCTCAGGGGGCATAATTATTCACGTCTAATAAAATAAATATAATAACCTAAATTGACTTGACATTTGAGATGGTTATGTATTGAAAAAAAAACATCAACGATTCTATAATCTAAAATTCGTAATGTTTTAGTGGTAGATACCCAAATTTGAATATTTTGGAATGAGCTGTATTGATTATTGATATTAAAGTCAAGTCTTAGAATATTTTGCTAGATGTGTCGCTTATATAAATATATTAATATGTGCATACATAACAGCGAGGTCGCTGGTTTGAATCCTGGAGTCAAAAAAATATTAGGGTTTAACTTCAAGCAGATATTTATGTAGAGAGCTTCATAATCAACAAAATAAATATTAAAATATCAGAACACTGTTTCTTTCGTATTTTTTTGTTTAAATGGTTTAAGTAAAATATTTCCTAGTGGAACTTAACATTTTCCGGGGTTTTTTTTTTGATTAATTTTCCTTAACTGACTCAGTGGTGCAGCGGTAGCGTGAGCGACTGCTGATCATGAGGTCTCGGGCTCAATCCCCAGGTTGGGCAGCGCTATTGAGTTTTTTCATAAAAAAGAAAATTCTCGCTAGCAGCCCGGAGTTTGGAAATATGCCCGGTATACGGCAATATGCATACCTTATCTTTAAGGCATACGACTGATGTAGAGATGGGGGCCGAAAGTGATTTTAAATGAATACAAACTTCGGACGAACATACAATATTCGGCCGAAGTTCAGCTGAACTTCGGTGTGTGCTATCTCCGAAGTAACATGTCATGTTCTGTGTGCATTTTTTGATGAAAGACAATGTCGTAAAACAGAACAGTGTGATCAGTAAAAAACTAGTGTTTCAAATTATTGTATTTATTGTGTACGCGGGTATACGTGTGCTCTCTAACTGTGGGGTGCGTACTATCTCTGCCTATACCCCGCAGTCTCTATGTGTGATTATACTGTAAGATGCCTCACGTCACAACCTAGTTCCTAATAACCTACGTATGTGACGTGTAGTGTAATGTGCGTGTTTTCCTGACTGTAGTGAGCGTGGGGATCCTAATTGCACTGTGAGCTACTGCACCTGGCCCTACGCGAATAAAGAAAACCAATAAGTCCCAAAAAACCAACTAATTTATTCAGTAACTTATTAATTAAATTCCCCAAATCTAACACACAAGTTTACGGGCTGGCCAGTGCGCAGTAACTGCCGAGCGCCTAACATACTTCTCGCTTGCACGCTAAACTGCTGACATGACTAACCTCATTCGTACTTACATGGTCCCTACAATTGATTCACAGATAAGAGCACTTCCCCGGATTGGAAGAGACGCAGGTTCAATTCCCACTCGCACTAAAGTTCTCTTTTTCCTCATTCACAAATAATAATTTGTACTTTAAAGTAGCTAAGCATGTCAAGTGCTAAAAATACAGATCAATGTTTAAAAAAGTCACGCCATCAAATACTATGAATTTTAATTGCCAAACTAAATTTACTATATTGGATTAATTACGCATGTAAATGCGTTTCGATAGGTGGCGTTGGTCGTTAAGACAAATGTGATGAGGAGATTGGGTATGACCGAAAGGTAGTGCGGTAGCTCAGTGGATTAGAGCACTTCCCCGGATTGGAAGGGACGCAGGTTCGATTCCCACTCGCACTAAAGTTCTCTTTTTCCTCATTCACAAATAATAATTTGTACTTTAAAGTAGCTGAGTATGTCAAGTGCTAAAAATACAGATCAAAATGATTCACAGACTCCTGAATTGTGTAAAAAATCTAATTCATTTGTTTATTTTATTATACATTTTAATTTATCTAAATTAATTAAAATTAAACGAACCACTGACCATGATTAAATGACTAGTGTATTGGTATATGTGACTTATTTTACAGCTATGACAGATTTGAAACTTTAACTTTTTCTTGTACCGAATGTCCGGCATTTAAATCAAACTTCGATAATCCATTAAACGGAATGTAAAACGAATTTCGGCCCTTCCCTAGACTAATGCCTTAGACAAAAAATATTTTGTCAAAAAAAAAGAGTCAAAATAAAAAAATACAAAGAGTATTTTTTTTATAAAATGTAAACCTACTTGTAATCTAATACAAGTTCAAAATTCTCCAAGCCTCAAGAATAATTGAAATTTCGTGAACGGTTTTATAACCCGTATCTGATACTTAAACTGTTCCAAGAACAGTTCTAAGTACAGTTTAAAGGAAGCAATTAATTCTTGGGAGACATTGGAGCTATTAGTAGCTTCGCTTTAAGGAAAAATGTATTTAATATTGTTGCTAGGCCTACGTGACTCATAACTCGTGGCAATACGCAAGCTGACGAGGCAAAGGACACGTACACTGGTTCTGGTTCCCGAGGATGTGATAATGTGATATCTTGTAACTCTACGTCAAAAATTCCACAGACTATAAGCAGAATTATCGCAAGATGGCGAGTTTTAAGAAATTTAACCACTCTGTTGACTTTGTATTATTTATGGAATTAACTAATTTAAATTCCAGATTTTAAAACGTTAACTTTAAATGATTGTGAAAAAAAAAATACTTTGAAAAAATACTAATTGTCAAATAGATTATTGTATCGTTTCTAAGAAAAAATTAATTAAGTACTTTTTTAAAACATTTTGGCGGGAACTCAAATTCCATTCTCGAAAATGTTTAATGGTTTTGACAGGTTTTTTTTATCTATGCCAAAAAAATATTGTGATCTATATTTTAGCACTTGACATGCTCAGCTACTCTTAAAGTACAAATTATAATTTGTGAATAAGGAAAAAGAGTATTTTAGTACAGGCGGGAATCGAACCTGCGTCCCTTCCTATCCGGGGAAGTGCTCTAATCCACTGAGCTACAGTACTATCGTTTTAGACATACCCAATCTCCTTATCACATTTGTCCTAACGACCAACGCCCTCAATCGGAATGCATTTACATGCATTAATCCAATATAGTAAGTTTAATTTTGCAATTAAAATTCATACTATTTGATGGCGTGATTATTTAAACATTTTGATCTATATTTTAGCGCTTGACATGCTCAGCTACTCTAAAAGTACAAATTATAATTTGTGAATAAGGAAAAAGAGTATTTTAGTACAAGCGGGAATTGAACCTGCGTCCCTTCCTATATTGGATTAATGAATGTAAATGCGTTCCAATTGAGGGCGTTGGTCGTTAAGACAAATGTGATAAGGAGATTGGGTATGTCTAAAAAGATAGTACTGTAGCTCAGTGGATTAGAGCACTTCCCCAGATAGGAAGGGACGCAGGTTCAATTCCCACCTGTACTAAAATACTCTTTTTCCTTATTCACAAATTATAATTTGTACTTAAAAAAAATATTGATTTGAGGTTAACCTGAGTTTTAAAGAAAAATAATTTTAAATGTAGCTTTAACTTTAAAGCAGGTTATGGAGACATTATGAGACGTAAATGATAAAGTTGCGTCATGCTGTATACGGAGGTGATGGAAATGGCAGAAATACTTACATCAGTCATGTATAGATGGGCTATTAATAGAAAACCCTCAGGTACTATTAATATACAGGCGGAGAGACGGCACACGGCGGGTTTATTTATTGGGTGAGAGCCCCACACTACCCTGTTCGTTGCCCCAAACGACGGAGTGTGCGGCTAGGTACATTTTTTCCCGACTTAACAAAAAAAAGTACTTACATTATAAACGTGAAAGTGAGTTTATTCACGTCATAACTACTGAACCAATCATCCTAAAACTACATACCTAAATATAGCCTGTAACCCAGTAAAGAACATGGCTTCTTTTAATCTCGGAAAAATTTATCGTGCCTGTAGGATAGCTATTTATAGAGTTATTGTTACTGTAGAGTGACATATTTATATTCTGATGTCCACAGACTATACGAAGAAAAAATAATTGAATAAGTTAGAGTTACAGTTAGAAATTCAGAATTAATATTTATTTTTGAAGTGTAAACTTCTTTAGGCGCGTTGAGCACTTTGTAGGTGAACAAAAATCATGGAACTCGCGACATCGTCACCGCTTACGTCACGTTCTTTGGTCACGTGACGTGTTAACGATAACACTATACTTATCTACACTATTATAAAACTGTAACAGAGCTGTGTCTGTACATTCAAGATATTTGAGAAAAAATAACTGTAATAGGCTATGTAGGCGTGTCTAAAGACAAAACAATTTTTTTTAGAATTTTTGTCTGTTTATCTGTTTGTTTGTTCGCACATCACAAAAAAACTACTGAACTGATTTTGATACAACTATTTTTATTTAAAAGGCCTTGATTTGACTTAAAAACTGGTATACATTTTATCCCGCTACTTTATCGGGAACCTGAGATATAACCGAAAAACGAGAAAATTATTTAGACTAGATTTTTTTGTAGAATTTATTTAAAAGAACTACTAGATGGATTTTGATGCAATTTTTTTATTTGAAAGGCCTTGATTTGACTTAAAAACTGGTAGACATTTTATCCCGTTACTATATCGGATACCTGAGATATATCCGAAAAACTAGCTTTTGGCTGCGGCGAAGCCGCTGGCAAAGGCTAGTCTGTTACTATTAGTATAACTTATTTCGCTGGGCCAGCTGCGAATGAAGAAATTAATAATTTAAATAATATTTATTTTTTATAAATGTATGAAAAATTTTGATTTACAAGATTCAAATTAAGATCACACAATTAATTCGGATATCCAAAAATAACAACTGTTTATTTATAACTTTAAGGTTTCACTTCTGTCGGCAGTTCTCATGACGCTATGAAATTTTTTTAAAAGATTGTATTACATTTACGTTTGTACATTTAATTAGAAACTATAAGATGTTTTTGATACAAGTTCTGCGATAGGTACCTACCTACCGTATAAACAGACAATCGCAGCTGAAAAAGTAAATACAGAAAAAAATCTTTATTATTTTTTTAATACACACGGGGCAAACGTGCATACGGCCCACGGATTGCCATGGCTTATAGACGCTAGCAATTCCAGAGGAATCACAGGGGCAGGAGGCGGGATGGGAGACGATGAAGAAGAGATGGTGAGTGGTGGAGGTTTTTTTTTAAAGACAACACCCTGCACTAAGGGATAATCCTTGTATCGCGGAGGCCATTCCAAACATACAATTTCACGGACACAAAGTACACCCAGAATCAGAACAATTATTTGTGGATCACCCAAAGAGTTGTCCTGTGTGGGAATCGAAACCACAACACTCGGGCGGGTCGGCGGTATTTAAACCACTCCGCCATCTGTGCATCTTTTTTCAACTTTACAGCAATAAGTCCTTCAGCTGACTAGCTGCTGCAGTGATGACTAGCTGCTGCAGTGACGACTTAACACAGAGTTCTCGCAGCAAGGTAATAATGGTTCGACTTGTAATTTATTTCTCAGTAAGTACGAAACATTCACATACTCGCATGAGAAATGAAATGATATGGAGCAGGTATTATTAGTATTGTTGAGTCCATAAACCCGTTACCACTTACCATCAGGTGAATCATCTGTTACCAATATAAAAATATTCTCAGTAAGAGAGAAAAAAAAATGCTTTTTGGGCTAAAAGCTTTTCTTTGTAGATAAACTTACTGATAAACAACGAGATAACTGTTCAGAAAAGGGAAGATTAAGTGGTCAGTGACGGGTAGCAGCACCATTAGCGAATGTAAGGTTTACTACAAATGTCCCATAACGAAAATACCATTTAATTGTTTTTATCCCATTGTCCGGATTGGAGCAGTGCCAATATAATGGTTACATTAGAATTGCATAAAAACTCCGCCCTGCTTCTGTGGACAGAATAATCTATTGCAAAAGAAGAATTTTAGAATTTGGAACTATTATTTTCTTAATAATAAATAACAGCTAAGGCCGTTGTTGCCAGTGTCAAGTTTCAAAAGTAAGTTTAATTTATCAAACAAGTCAACGTCAAGTCAAAGTCATCTTACCTCAGTAAAGTGGTGACGAATATACTGATAGCTTCTATGGAGTTTTGGAGGCAAAACGAAAAACACGTTACGCCGCACCATATCAATTGCCAGCTTACGCACACACACAAAAATATACAATAGCTATTTTAGATATTTTTATATATATTTTTAGCATTTGACATAGCATTTTTTTTTGTTTAATATACAATAGCTATTTAGCAAAATAACTTTTATACATACAATACAATACAATACAATACTTGAAATAACACAAGTTTTGGAAAGTCATGTAGAGCGACGACATGATTCTTTAATGTTCCCGCCAAAACTCCTGGAACTAACTTAATGTTTTGGAACGCGCCAAAAGAAGCAAAAATTAAAAAATAAACGTCGCGGGACGTCTAGCAGATGTGAAAAAATCGAAATTATTTTGTAGAAATAAAATGATCATAACTTAACAAAGTACTCCTCAAGACGAATCAAACGAGTATAAACTCGATATGGTTGCGTCGTTTCATTACAGAGTTCCTATGTCCACCTTCCAGCTCCATCATCAGATCAGCTCATCATAATATTGCATTGTCACGCGATCTACACATGCGTGTAAAATTTCAGCTCAATCGGAAACCGGGAAGTGTGTCAAATTTAACTTGCAAAATTTTAACGGGACAAGTAATATAAAAGCGTCGCCACGCTAACAGCCGATTTTACCCTCCCTCCGCATTAGATGTTTCACATCAAAAGAAATGGTACGTATAAAAAGAGATCGATTATTATTTATTTTTAAATCTCTGTTTACACGGATCTTTCAACGTGGTGTGCGCATTTAGGCTAAATTAAACATTTAATATAAACTTTTTGAATTTGTTTGTTTTCTCTTTACTCTATCGTCTGATGCCGATGAAAGATATAATGGCATATCTGCAGTGCATCAACGAATGGTATGTTTAGCTATTAGATGAAGTTGTTGAACCTATTTCAACAGGTAAAAGAAAGTATCTAGGCTACAATTATTTTTAAACACAAAGTGAAAAATGTGAAATCGAAAATAACAGTCAGGAGCAGGATTTGAACCTGCATCTTCTGGATACCGTCCAGATGCTTTACCAATTCAGCCATCCTGACAATTGCTCCTGACTGCTAATTTCGATAACACATCATACTTAACGTCTTTGGGTGACGCCTGCGCCATCTGTCGGACGTATTTTCATACATTATACCGACCAGGTAAACTTAATTTTACAATTAAGATTTTTACCTAATAATGACGCAAACCCTATAAATATTTATATATATTTGTAGCATTTGACATGCTTAGCACTATACATTAAACACAAAGTGAAAAATGTGAAATCGAAAATAACAGTCAGGAGCAGGATTTGAACCTGCATCTTCTGGATACCGTCCAGATGCTTTACCAATTCAGCCATCCTGACAATTGCTCCTGACTGCTAATTTCGATAACACATCATACTTAACGTCTTTGGGTGACGCCTGCGCCATCTGTCGGACGTATTTTCATACATTATACCGACCAGGTAAACTTAATTTTACAATTAAGATTTTTACCTAATAATGACGCAAACCCTATAAATATTTATATATATTTGTAGCATTTGACATGCTTAGCACTATACATTAAACACAAAGTGAAAAATGTGAAATCGAAAATAACAGTCAGGAGCAGGATTTGAACCTGCATCTTCTGGATACCGTCCAGATGCTTTACCAATTCAGCCATCCTGACAATTGCTCCTGACTGCTAATTTCGATAACACATCATACTTAACGTCTTTGGGTGACGCCTGCGCCATCTGTCGGACGTATTTTCATACATTATACCGACCAGGTAAACTTAATTTTACAATTAAGATTTTTACCTAATAATGACGCAAACCCTATAAATATTTATATATATTTGTAGCATTTGACATGCTTAGCACTATACATTAAACACAAAGTGAAAAATGTGAAATCGAAAATAACAGTCAGGAGCAGGATTTGAACCTGCATCTTCTGGATACCGTCCAGATGCTTTACCAATTCAGCCATCCTGACAATTGCTCCTGACTGCTAATTTCGATAACACATCATACTTAACGTCTTTGGGTGACGCCTGCGCCATCTGTCGGACGTATTTTCATACATTATACCGACCAGGTAAACTTAATTTTACAATTAAGATTTTTACCTAATAATGACGCAAACCCTATAAATATTTATATATATTTGTAGCATTTGACATGCTTAGCACTATACATTAAACACAAAGTGAAAAATGTGAAATCGAAAATAACAGTCAGGAGCAGGATTTGAACCTGCATCTTCTGGATACCGTCCAGATGCTTTACCAATTCAGCCATCCTGACAATTGCTCCTGACTGCTAATTTCGATAACACATCATACTTAACGTCTTTGGGTGACGCCTGCGCCATCTGTCGGACGTATTTTCATACATTATACCGACCAGGTAAACTTAATTTTACAATTAAGATTTTTACCTAATAATGACGCAAACCCTATAAATATTTATATATATTTGTAGCATTTGACATGCTTAGCACTATACATTAAACACAAAGTGAAAAATGTGAAATCGAAAATAACAGTCAGGAGCAGGATTTGAACCTGCATCTTCTGGATACCGTCCAGATGCTTTACCAATTCAGCCATCCTGACAATTGCTCCTGACTGCTAATTTCGATAACACATCATACTTAACGTCTTTGGGTGACGCCTGCGCCATCTGTCGGACGTATTTTCATACATTATACCGACCAGGTAAACTTAATTTTACAATTAAGATTTTTACCTAATAATGACGCAAACCCTATAAATATTTATATATATTTGTAGCATTTGACATGCTTAGCACTATACATTAAACACAAAGTGAAAAATGTGAAATCGAAAATAACAGTCAGGAGCAGGATTTGAACCTGCATCTTCTGGATACCGTCCAGATGCTTTACCAATTCAGCCATCCTGACAATTGCTCCTGACTGCTAATTTCGATAACACATCATACTTAACGTCTTTGGGTGACGCCTGCGCCATCTGTCGGACGTATTTTCATACATTATACCACCCAAAGACGTTAAGTATGATGTGTTATCGAAATTAGCAGTCAGGAGCAATTGTCAGGATGGCTGAATTGGTAAAGCATCTGGACGGTATCCAGAAGATGCAGGTTCAAATCCTGCTCCTGACTGTTATTTTCGATTTCACATTTTTCACTTTGTGTTTAATGTATAGTGCTAAGCATGTCAAATGCTACAAATATATATAAATATTTATAGGGTTTGCGTCATTATTAGGTAAAAATCTTAATTGTAAAATTAAGTTTACCTGGTGGGTATAATGTATGAAAATACGTCCGACAGATGGCGCAGGCGTCACCCAAAGACGTTAAGTATGATGTGTTATCGAAATTAGCAGTCAGGAGCAATTGTCAGGATGGCTGAATTGGTAAAGCATCTGGACGGTATCCAGAAGATGCAGGTTCAAATCCTGCTCCTGACTGTTATTTTCGATTTCACATTTTTCACTTTGTGTTTAATGTATAGTGCTAAGCATGTCAAATGCTACAAATATATATAAATATTTATAGGGTTTGCGTCATTATTAGGTAAAAATCTTAATTGTAAAATTAAGTTTACCTGGTCGGTATAATGTATGAAAATACGTCCGACAGATGGCGCAGGCGTCACCCAAAGACGTTAAGTATGATGTGTTATCGAAATTAGCAGTCAGGAGCAATTGTCAGGATGGCTGAATTGGTAAAGCATCTGGACGGTATCCAGAAGATGCAGGTTCAAATCCTGCTCCTGACTGTTATTTTCGATTTCACATTTTTCACTTTGTGTTTAATGTATAGTGCTAAGCATGTCAAATGCTACAAATATATATAAATATTTATAGGGTTTGCGTCATTATTAGGTAAAAATCTTAATTGTAAAATTAAGTTTACCTGGTCGGTATAATGTATGAAAATACGTCCGACAGATGGCGCAGGCGTCACCCAAAGACGTTAAGTATGATGTGTTATCGAAATTAGCAGTCAGGAGCAATTGTCAGGATGGCTGAATTGGTAAAGCATCTGGACGGTATCCAGAAGATGCAGGTTCAAATCCTGCTCCTGACTGTTATTTTCGATTTCACATTTTTCACTTTGTGTTTAATGTATAGTGCTAAGCATGTCAAATGCTACAAATATATATAAATATTTATAGGGTTTGCGTCATTATTAGGTAAAAATCTTAATTGTAAAATTAAGTTTACCTGGTCGGTATAATGTATGAAAATACGTCCGACAGATGGCGCAGGCGTCACCCAAAGACGTTAAGTATGATGTGTTATCGAAATTAGCAGTCAGGAGCAATTGTCAGGATGGCTGAATTGGTAAAGCATCTGGACGGTATCCAGAAGATGCAGGTTCAAATCCTGCTCCTGACTGTTATTTTCGATTTCACATTTTTCACTTTGTGTTTAATGTATAGTGCTAAGCATGTCAAATGCTACAAATATATATAAATACAATTATTTTTGTCTGGTTTGCCTGTCTAAATTGCTGAACTGGTCAATAAAATTTGACAAGTTAAATGAGATATCATCATCACCTGCTTAGCTTTATCCCATCTAGTGTTTTTTCTTGGGGTCAGCTTCCGATATCTTCGGTTTTGGCTTATCCACCAGTACTTAGACGGAGCGACTGTCTGTCTGATATGACCCAACTAAGGGAACAATTGGGTAACCATAAAATAACACCAGAATCAGATGTAGGACTGACAACCTTTAACGAATGCCATGACATTTGACAGCGGCACGGGGGAGGTCAGGCGGCCACATAAATAGGGGTCACTTTTTGGTTACCTTTAGACCGATAGCCGGTCGTAAGTTCCTTAACCTCGCCTATCTGAGAATTTCAAGCGCACTACTAGTCTGGGGAAAAAAAGGAAGGTTACATTTACATATATCTAGATAATATGTTTCGTAAAATAATATTGTAAATTGAAGTTTGCTATATGAAAATTTATTACTAAGCTTCTCGTAAGAATTAAATACTTTGGAAAATCCAAAACTGCACGCCTCACAATCTTCGTTTTTCACAATAAAAATGATTATTTGATAAGTAACTAATAATTATTGGTCTTACTACGTAGTTTTCAATAAATCACATAGATAATAAATCACATAATTTAAAAAAATGCTAATGTGTTTCTTATGTCTTAAACGCCATCTAGCGCTAATTTTAAGAAGTATTAATATATTGGTCTATAGAAGTAGTTCTATGAAATAAGGTAAGTATAGGCTTATAGCGCTGGTTTTAGTGTATCACTGTGCCATCGAGTCGAACGTAAATATTCACAATTTTTTTGTTTATTTAATAACAATTATACCACATCAAATCAGACCGTGAAAAGTAATAGGGCTCTATTCGTAGTTGTACTGAAGTTAATAAGAAAAAAAAGACTCGATTAGCAAGTATTAAGTATTTCGGTTGTTATCGTGTTAACATACATTACCTACAACAAACGGACGTCCAAGGCAGAACTTTTTCAAACAGTTTTTTAACTAGTTTAAATAACATAAATGGCATAAAAAATATCATGAGTATTAAAAATAGTGTTTTTTCTTGATATGTGTGTGTATATATTATTTTACAAGTGCAATATATGATAAATAGAGACATTTTAAGTTAGAAAAATCATTTAACACAATATTGTTGTAAGTGTTTAATGTATAGTGCTAAGCATGTCAAATGCTAAAAATATGTATAAAAATATTTATTGGGTTTGCGTCATTATTAGGTAAAAATTTTAATTGTAAAATTAAGTTTACCTGGTCAGTATAATGTATGAAAATACTGCCGACAGATGGCGCAGGCGTCACCCAAAGACGTTAAGTATGAATGTATTACCGAAATTAGCAGTGAGGAGTAATTGTCACGATGGCTGAATTGGCAAAGCATCTGGACGGTATCCAGGAGATGCAGGTTCAAATCCTGCTCCTGACTGTTATTTTCGATTTCACATTTTTCACTTTGTGTTTAATGTATAGTGCTAAGCATGTCAAATGCTAAAAATATAAAAATATCTAAATATTAGAAAAATCAAATCAAGGTCAAATAATGGACTAGGATTTCTCGTAGAAGAAGTCAAAGTCGCTTGTAACAACTAGTTTGTTACCAATTTTACTTTTACTATTTTGATCCGTGGTCTGTGAATCTATCGACCCAAATAAGTCTACCATAGACTAAGAATATTTTGTGCCTGCATTTGTTTTTTTATTATAGTTCTACCATTACAGAGTAGTTACAAGGTAAATATTCTGTATATGTTTATTTTCCATCCATCCATCAGCCCTTCATCGTCCACTGCTGGACATAGGCCTCCCCAAGAGAACGCCACAGCGAACGGTCCTGTGTCGCCTGCATCCAACGGCTGCCCGCGACTTTGACCAGGTCATCGGTCCACCTGGTGGGAGGCCGTCCTACACTGCGCCGTCCGTTACGCGGTCGCCACTCGAGAACCTTTCTTCCCCAACGGTTGTCGGTTCGTCGAGCGATGTGGCCTGCCCATTGCCACTTCAGCATGCTGACCCGGCGGGCTATGTCGGTCACTTCCGTTCTCCTACGGATTTCCGTATTACGGATCTTATCACGTAGAGAGATCCCAAGCATAGCCCGCTCCATAGCACGCTGAGCGACTTTAAGCCTTGACATAAGGCCAACATTCAGAGACCATGCCTCTGTGCCGTAAGTCATCACTGGTAACACACACTGGTCGTAGACCTTCGTCTTCAGACACTGTGGAATATTGGACAAGTAGATCTCCCTCAGCTTCCCGAACGCTGCCCAGCCGAGCTGGATTCGTCGATCGACCTCTTTCTCGAAGTTGTGTCTACCTAACTGGACAGTTTGTCCCAGGTATACATAGTGGTCGACAACTTCGAGAAGCGAGCTCCCGACCAGAACCGGTGCTGAAATGACATGGATATTAGACATGACTTTCGTCTAGTCCATGTTCATTTTTAGACCCACTAGTCGGGAGACTAGGCTGAGGTCGTTGAGCATGGTACCAAGGTCCTCCAGCGATTCTGCCATGACCACGATATCATCTGCAAATCGAAGGTGAGTGATGTATTCGCCATTTATGTTGATGCCTAATCCGGTCCAGTCCAAGAGCTTGAAAACATCTTCCAATGCAGTGGTGAAGAGTTTCGGGGACATGACGTCTCCCTGTCTAACACCTTTCTGCAGTTGGATCGGTTTCGTGCTCTTGTCCTGAACTCGGACAGACATAGTGGCGTTTCTATACAAACACTTCAACACTTCGATGTATCGATAGTCAATTTGGCACCGCTGAAGGGATTGCAGCACCGCCCAAGTTTCGATCGAATCGAAGGCTTTCTCGTAGTCCACAAACGCTAGACACAGAGGCCGATTATAGTCCTCGGTCTTCTGTATAATCTGGCGCAGCGTATGTATGTGGTCTACGGTACTATAGCCTTTTCGGAAACCGGCTTGTTCGGGAGGCTGGAAGTCTTCGAGCCTGCACGTGAGTCGATTTGTAATGACCCTCGAGAACAACTTATAGACATGGCTCAAGAGCGAGATGGGTCTGTAATTCTTCAAGAGGGTTCTGTCACCTTTCTTGAAGAACAGCACCACCAAGCTCCTGGTCCATGATTCTGGAACGTCGCCCCCGAGAACGACGGAATTGAATAGCCTCTGAAGGGCTTTGAGGACCGTCTTTCCGCCCGTCTTTTTGCCCTCAGAAGCTCTATAGTAATTCCGTCGTCTCCTGGTGCCTTTCCGTCCTTTAGTTGTTTGAGAGCCATTCTGATCTCGTACAGGCTGACGTCCGGGATATCTTCGGTATAGTGCCGAGTTAGCTTGGATCTGGGCTCATGGACCAAGCTGACAACAGAGTTCTGGGATCTGTATAACTGTCCATAGAACTCGTGGACCTCTCTTAATATCTCATCTTTGGAAGAAACAACAGTACCATCAGGGGTCTTCAGCTTGGTCAACTGGCTTTTCCCAACAGACAGATCTCTTGCGAACACTTTGGAACCTTGGTTCCGCTCTATCGCCTCTTTAATACGCAAGGTATTAAATCGGAGAATGTCTCGTCGCATAGACTTGGAGATCTGTCTGTTTAGTCGCCTCTGATTGGACCAATCAGCCGAAGACTGCACCGTCATTTCTGTCCGTGTCGCTATGAGCTTAAGAGTTTGGTCCGAAAGCTTTTGAGTCCTATTGACGCGACTGGTCTTAAAAAGGGACGACCCGACCTCTTGGACAGTTTCCACGAACCTGTTGTTCATATCGTTCACTGAATCGCACTCGTTTAGGCATTGAAAGCGATTTTGTAGTTCGAGCTGAAAGTTTTCGGGGTTCTGGTATTGAGCACGTGTTGGTCGGAGCGTAGACCTCATCAAGCGTGACCTCTCGACTTTCATATTTAGATTCAATATGCCTCTAACTAAGCGGTGATCACTCCCAGTTTTAATCCTGCTGATCACTGAGACATCATTGAATATGTGTCGTTTGTCCGTTAAGATGAAGTCGATCTCATTTTTCACTGAACCATCAGGGCTAATCCAGGTCCATTTTCGCTGGGGCTGTTTCCTGAAGAAGGAATTCATCATAAAGAAGCCTTCCTTCTCCAGAAAATCAGACAGCATCTGGCCCCTGTGGTTCCTCTGCCCAAATCCATATTGCCCCACCTTCAGCTCATCGTCTCTCCTTATGCCTAGTTGTGCGTTGAAATCTCCCTTAACCACCGTGAAGTGACTTTTAGACGCGTGAACGGCTTTCGAGATGTCCTCGTAAAGGGCCTCCACTTCGTCGTCGGAATGTGTCGAGGTCGGTGCGTAAACCTGTATGACCTTCAGCGAATACCTTTTGGTTATTCTGAGTATAAGGTACGCTACCCTACTCGACACACTCTCAATCTTCTCCACGTTACCTATGAGAGACTTGCGAACGATAAACCCGACACCACCCTGGGACTGTTGGTCGCCCTCCCGGTGGAAGAGCAAGTTTCTGGACTGGAGGATTATCGTGCCCTCACCCTGTCTTCGCACTTCTGATAATCCTACAACGTCCCATCGGATCTTGCTCAGTTCCTCTTCCAGCGCGGTGATCCTCTCGTCAGTCCTCAGTGTCCTGACGTTGTGTGTTACCAGGGCCAGAAGTCGTTTCTGGTAGCCGGATCGCGACCGGAGATTCTTAGCACCCCCTGCTCCGCCGTTACCGGGCCCGCTACCGTTAGGCCACAGAATAGCGGAGCTGCCGTGACTGGGGGCCGATGTGTGTGTGTGTGTGCACTCATATTGGGGGGGTATTGCCATAATCCCCACGCTTGGCAAGCGGGTTGGCGATCGCAGTGGATGTTTTTAGTACACAGGGGAACGCTGCTGCCCGGTCCCCCGGTAATCCTTTAGTCGGCTTTTACGACTCCCATAGGAAGAGACGGGGTGTAGCTATTCTTGGTGCCGGCCCCACACGGCATGTTTATTTTATTTAAGTTTATTTATTTCGTAAATAATCGTTAAAAAAATATTTCACTTTTAAGAAAACTACGATTCAGAATAATGAAAACATACGAAACTATGCAGTATTCTAATTGCATCAATCGATTACTGGGAAGAACCGAAATAAACCATATCGCATGCATTCGTAAAATTAGTGGTTGTTTGCAAAATACTGGCATTCCGACGTACTTTCTAGATGCCACGGATGTTGAAGTATGATTCGGCTAGTTTGGAAATATCATGGCATTGACTACTAGCACATTTATGGCAGTATTTCTTGTGCACGTGTAGTTGGTTTATTTATTTAAATAGAAGAGAAATACTTATCTTTACTAATATTATAAATACGAGTTTGGAAATGTGGCCGGTAGACTTCAATAGGCTCGCTCCCTATTACGTGGGACTTAAACATAGCTGGCGAACCGTGGGTGTGTAATACACCTCTGCCTACCCCTTCGGGGAATACAGGCGTGACGCTTTGTTTTTTTTTTTTATAAATACGAATGAGATTCTGTTTGTATAGGTATTTGTTTAGTAGTCTTCCGTTTCGTTACTACTAAACCAATCAATCGACCGTACAGCTGGCAGGGTGGCTTAGACTGAATTATTTCTATCGACTAGATATGGTAATACTTCAGATAATCGTAATATTTGTAGGCAAATTAAATACTTTTTGGTGAGTTTTATTATCTTCCTCGTGACTGCCGAGATGAAGTGATTCAGATACCGGGCTTCCGCCCGAGTGTTGTGTGTGATTTCTACACAGAACAACTAAACCATTCTGCGGCGTTGGTCGTTAAGACAAATGTGATAAGAAAATCGGGATGATCAAAGGATCTGTACTATAGCTCAGTGGCTTAGAGCACTTCCCCGGATTGGAAAAGACGCGGGTTCGATTCCCGCTAGTACAAAAAATCTCTTTTTCCTTATTCATAAATAATTTGTACTTAAAAAAAGAACTAGTCGTCGTGGGACGTCTAATAGATGTGAAACATCGAAATTATTTAATAGAAATAAAATTATCATAACTTGACAAAGTACTCCTCAAGACGAATCAAACGAGTATAAACTCGATACTCGGTTGCGTTGTTTCATTACAGAGTTATTGTGGCCACCTTTCAGCTCCATCATCAGACCCTGTATATCATCTAGGACATTAGGTGTTAGTCAAGACATTTCACACGAGCCCTAACTCGATGAAGTTGCGTCATTTAATTACAGAGTTTCGCATGGCCACCTTCCATCTCCATCATCAGACCTTGGATACCATCTAAAGACAAAGTACTCATCAAGATGAATCAAACAAGTCCAAGCTCGATGGGATTGGGTCGTTTAATTATAGAGTTACTGTGGCCACCTTGCAGCTTCATCATCAGACCCTGGACCTAGAGACAAAGTACTCGTCAAGATGAATCATAGAGCGCAAACTCGATGGGGTTGCGCCGTTTCATTATAGAGTTCCTATGTCCACCTTCCAGCTCCATCATCAGATCAGCTCTATGTCATCATAATATTGCATTGTCACGCGATATACATATGCGTGTAAAATTTCAGCTCAATCAGACCGGGAAGTGTGTCAAAATTAACTTTCATGATTTGAACGGGACAAGTAAAATAAAAGCGTCGCCACGCTAACAGCCGATTTTACCCTCCCTCCGCATTAGATGAAAAAAATATTTATTTTTTTATTTTTGTTAAATTTTCTTTCATTCACATCAAAAACATAGACCTTAAAAAGTCAGAATTGTCTGAACCTTGAACTCGGGATCGAACTCGATACCACTGTCTTTGCAGTCCTTGATTTTACCACTAGGCTGTGCTATCTATACTAGGCTATCGCTATTTTCAATATCAACTACTTACTACTAAATTTCTACTAACTTAATGTTTTGAATACTTCATGCAATGTATCCACGGTCATATTATTTAAAGAATCCATAATGCAAGGACATTGTATATTTTTCGCGCGTTTTTCACGATGCAGAACACGTGTGGTTGTCCCGCTAAAAATATAGCGGGAATGTCAAGTTCGTTTCATAAATGGAATATACCTTTTTTTTGTTATGGCAGGAAAAAATGTGCCTAACCGTACACCCCGTCGTTCGGGGCAACGAACAGGGTAGTGTGGGACCTGCACACACTAAAGAAACTCACCGTGTGCCGTCTCTCCGCCTTTATTAGCGGGCCACTGGAACTATGTTAAATTCCTTCGGTGGAAATGGAATATACCTTCAAATCAAAAGCCTAAGATGGCGAATAGAGTTATCTAACCATTATGTCAAGCAGTTTACCCGCCTTTTGATTAAAAAACACTGAGCTAGAAAATGCTTGCTTTGAGTTAAAAAAGTGATTATTTGCGTTACACTTTGCTTTTTGATTTTTTTTTCAGCAAAGCACCATCTTTTTTTTCAATATAGCAGTCGAGTATTGAATTTTTGATGCCAGACTTCACTTATATATTTTTTATTTTTGCTCAGTTTTTAAAGGTTGTAGCGTAGTGTTTAATAGCCTATAATTTTACCCAAAAATTGAGATATAAAATGCTAAAATATTGTTTCATTTCCGCTTAGTAGTCCCCGATATTATCAATTACCATTGTTTATAAAAATGTCATGTCACACTGTTTGTCCGCGATGAACTCCAAAACTACTTAATATGTATAATATGTATATGCGATCTTAACTTAATTTATTTTTTTTATAATGTGTGATTTGTTCCAACTTAAAAGATAGCATAGTTTTGGTCCCGATAATTAATTTTTGTATTGCAAAATTAACGAACTACTTATGTGCCACAACAACGTGGTGGGCTAGTATTAGTACCTATACAGTAGGCATCCAGGCATAGATTCTAATAATATAGATAAGTCAAAAATTAAATGTTATTTTATAAATGATTTATATGTATAAAACATTATTATTTTGTTTTAAATTGGTGTTATATACATATATATAAATCTGACTGACTGACATATCAACGCACGGCCCACTCGGGGGTTAGGACCATGAAAATTTAGATATGGACCGTGTCCGTGTGGTGACGGACTAAGAATACAAGTGTCACCACCCCATTTTTTCCCACGGGTGTCGTATGAGGCGACTAAGGGAAGTAAGCAATTATCATCCATTGCATGACTGGTGGTAGGGCTGGGTACCAAGTGGGAGTACTCACTTGGTATCGGGCCCGAGCGGGTTGGTACCACCATCTCCCGTTTGACCGGCCATGAAGCACATCGTTGCGTTTTGGCTGTAGCAGGAGATAGCCGTTTATATTTTATTTCATATCTGTGAAATGAGTTAGTGAGCAGCGGCTTAACAATACTCTCGGTATAGTCGAGTCCATGGGCGACGGTTACCACTTACCATCAGATGGACCGTGGCTCGTCTGCCACTAGATGCAATCAAAATAAAAAAAAGAAATATGGGCTTATTTGATACTGTACTAAGATAGGATTTTAACCTACAGTAACAGAGCGAGGTTTTATTAAATTTAAAAAGTTTTCATCTGTCAAAAATATTTTATACTTACCTATAAATGAGAATTCTTCTAAAGCTCTTTGGGAATATAAAAGCAATAAGTATTAAGTATATATCTTATGAAAGCAGAGAGAAACTAAATTATATTCTTTTTCAATCTATAAACGTTATTTTATCAGATTTTTCCCGTAATAAAACGAGACTGTTTCTAGGGAATTCGCTTCATGTATAATTGAAACGTTCATTCGGAAAGGTCACGCGTGTAACTCTCATGGCCTTCATATTTTACATTTTCTCCGTTTATCCTCAAGATAAAGAATATTAAAGTACATTTGATATGATTGTATTCAGCTAAAACGGATGATTTATAAAAAATAATGCCGGGGCCATTGATCTATAAAAAATCCGGGTTTTTTTTATAGATCAATGGCCGGGTTAGTAAATATATATTGTATAGCGTCCCTTTCACACATTTTTTTTTTCTTATGACATGACGAACCACGCCGGTTACCACTTACCATGGGCAGCTGGTAGCCGCTGCTTATGGACTCAACTATAAAAAAGTACTCTAAGCTCAGACTGACAAAAAATAAAGACACTGCATTGTCAACCAAAAAATGAAGCCACTTTTTTAAAGATGTGTGCGTGAAAGTATTGTCATCGGAAAGAAAAAAATCTCTATAATTTGGGTAAAATTTTAAAAGTTTTATGTTTAAAACATCAAGGAAGTAAAAGTATATAGTAAGTTTACAGCAAATCATAATAGCGAATATTATGGCGGTGACGACGTATTCATGTACCTAACGTACGTACGAAATCGTGGAATCATTTGGGAGTAATTTTAAATCATACTCTGGTAACACTCGTGGTTTATGACACTTCGTTTTGGCATGGTTTTGTTTGCATGTGTGGGCGTAAGTGTGTGTAATTACAAGTTTGCATGGTTTCATATAGCTTCATTGGATTGTTCGTAATGATCCGTCTATATTTTTTTCTGAGACTCTAAGTGAGCAGCGGCTCACTATTTCAATATTCCAGACCCTGTTGTCTGAAATCCATCCATCCATCTATCAAAATTTTATCGTCCACTGGTGGACATAGGCCTCCCCAAAATGAGGGTTTTACCATAATCGCCACGCTTGGCAGGCGGGTTGGCGATCGCAGTGGATGTTTTCAGTACACAGGGGAACGCTGCTGCCCGGTCCCCCGGTAATCTCTTAGTCGGCTTTTACGACTCCCATAAGAAGAGACAGGGTGGAGCTATTTTTGGTGCCAGCCCCACACTGAATGAAATAAAGATATTAATAATAATAAATGGAGAGAATAGGAAAGATAGCAAGCATAGGGTAGGGAGGGAGTCTGGGCCTACCACTGAAGGAATGTAATATGGTTCCAGTGGCCCGCTAACAAAGGCGGAGAGACGGCACACGGCGGGTTTATTTAGTGGGTGAGGGCCCCACACTACCCTGTTCGTTGCCCCGAACGACGGGGTGTGCGATTAGGAACATATTTTCCCGCCTTAACCAAAAAAAAAAATAATTCAGAAACCTGAGATATATTATGTTATAACAAAGGCAGGCGCACATCTTCATTTTCATATTCATCAGAATGATGGTAAGATATGAGGGTAGTCTTGAAATCACACTACGTTATTGTTCAATACACTGATCTTTATGGATATCTTAGTTTTGATAACAAAATAACAAGTGATGCTAACAATACTTATATTAGGATGTAATTCTCAAAGTAATTATTTGTGAATGAGGAAAAGAGAACGACCAACGCCATCTATCGGAACGCATTTACTTGCATTAATCCAATCGTTAAGACAAATGTCATGAGGAGATTGGGTATGGCCGAAAGGTGGTACGGTAGCTCAGTGGATTAGAGCACTTCCCCTGATTGGAAGGGATGCAGGTTCGATTCCCACTCGCACTAAAGTTCTCATTTTCCTCGTTCACAAATAATAATTTGTACTTTAAAGTAGCTGAGCATGTCAAGTGCTAAAAATACAGATCAAAATAACAATAGTGTTAGTGATTGCATGACATTCTGTTAATTGCCATCTTCAAATATTACGCTCTGCGACATATTTTATAACCAAAAAAACTAGCGGGCAAAAGTTAGTGTTAAATTATATTACAGCCGCTCTAAAGATCCACAAGGAAACTCGGCCATGACATGACTCACATGTGATCTGTGATCACGTTACGGCGTGTACGAATGACGACACAGATAACAAAGTAGGCGACTTCGCCACTTCCGGCCACTCCTTCTAGATCACGCCATCGTTATCAATGCGGGAGTCAAACCAGCGTACGCGACGACGCGACGCCGCGCACCGTCCACGTGTGTCCGGTAGGGTGGATATACGTTTGAAATAGCTTGGATAGTCCCTTTTTTGTTTTTTTTTATTGTAGCAGTAACTTCGCTAATATAAATATATATATAAAAATTAATCTCTATTAACCTTGGTCATCGCAAAGGAATTTACTAGGCTGCAGTTCAATTATTGACAATTAGATGAACTCCGGGTGAAATTTTAGGCATGCATCTCGTGTATTTCGTTACATGAGAGAAAGTAAAGATATAAATATTATATCTTTCTTTTAGCTGAAAGGAATATGAAAGCTATATATTAAAAGAGTGACGTATGCTTAAGGAGTTTTTTTTTATATGACTTGCTCACTATTGTGTGCTTTATAATAATAATAATAATATTTATTCACCAAATAATTTTATAAAAATTGTCTTGCTCTAAAATTGTACAAGAACAAACAAAGATGCATTTTCTAGAGAGGTTGCGTTGACAATTGTACTAGTGTTTGATATCGATCATTTCATTTTGTAATCATCTTTTAATAACTAGATGGCGTTGCATTTAATATTAAATCGCGCTGACAAGATTTCTCGCCCATAGTATGTATAGTTAAGACTTTCAAAATAAGATTTGTATACGCAGTACGCACATCTTGGTGGTTTCATGTAATCTGAATCCTCATTGTTCTAAGCTCGTTCCCTCAAGTCGCAACTGGTTTTAAGCTTTTTACTTAAAAGACAGAGAGTCTAAGTTTCTGTGTACCTATCGTCATTGTATTTCAAGAGTGCGTTTGTGCGTGCCTACAACTTATGTTATCTCTTTTCAATTCACAATATCCTTTATCTATTGTCTCATTCTAAATCTACGTCCATCATTCCATCTATTCAATCCTAACGTAGTGTAGTGAGCTAGTGAGTTAAAGATGTATTTTCGAAACCAAAGATTTAAAGACGCATTTTGAAAGGATTATACATCTTTTGTATCAATCACTCCTGAGTTACGCATCATTACTTCTTAGGAATATTTAATTCGTATCGTATAAAAATAAACCAAGAAATATTAGTTCAAAGGAGAACCAAAACAAAAAAAGAAAATATTTATATAATTTCTTTACAATATCCAGAATATCCAGCATTACTTTAGCCTCTCTATTGAAATAAAGAAAAGGAAGGACCTTCTAAAATCGAAATAAAAAATATTCCATAATATGACACTTATTTTTTAATATTTAAAATTAATTAATAAGAATATAATTTATAATATTCCATAAATTACATTTGATTTTTAATATAGTGTATAAATGAATAAGAATTGAATTGGGTTATAGTTCTTATTATTATGAATTTAATTGAAAATACGATGAATGTTCATATATATTTTTTATATATATTTGCTTAGATTAATTAAATTTCTAGATGGAACCTCGGCGTTGTAAACGCATCAAAAAAAATTGGGGTGAACTTTTCATCCCAATTCTGTTCTATAGCTGTTAGTGTCAATCGTGACGTCACTTGACAAAGTCGTATCCAGGAGCATTAGTGTGTCATTTAAAACGTCAACATGTGTAATTAAAGTGTGCCGAAACTACAAATATCAGCAAATGAGCACTAAAGATATCTCTAATCATCAGTTAGTAACATTATTTCATTCAATAACTAGCTAAATAAGAATTAATTCCGAAAATAAATTAATTTTCTATTAAACTCAAAGTGAAATCATCCTGCTCGTGACTGTTATTTTCGATTTCACATTTTTCACTTTGTGTTTAATGTATAGTGTTAAGCATGTCAAATGCTAAAAATATATATAAAAATATCTAAATATTTATAAGGTTTGCGTCATTATTAGGTAAAAAACTTAATTGTAAAATTAAGTTTACCTGGTCGGTATAATGTATGAAAATACTGCCGACAGATGGCGCAGGCATCACCCAAAGACGTTAAGTATGAATGTGTTATCGAAATTAGCAGTCAGGAGCAATTGTCACGATGGCTGAATTGGCAAAGCATCTGGACGGTATCCAGGAGATGCAGGTTCAAATCCTGCTTGTGACTGTTATTTTCGAAAATATCTAAATAAATTAATTTTAGTTCGTATTTTTTATGTGATACCAGTTTAGGAACTTAAATTTCCCGCGTAATCTTGCAAAGTTGATGATATTTTAACGATAGAGAGTAATTGAAACATTACCTAACATAACTATTAGAGTTTTTAATGGATCCATAAAGCTGCACAGTCGTCATTTTCGGAATTAATTAAAATATTACTAGTTGTAATATTTTTATTTATTTTAATGATGATTGTTTACATGATTACTTACATTTTTAAATATTGAATTATAGTGGGTAGTATTCTCATTAATAAAAAGGTTATAGTATAGTATATATTTTTTTATAATATATTAAGATTATGAGAGTAAATAGAAAGAGATAATTGACTATATACCTACGAAATATTTTGTAATATAAGAATGTCTTGAATCTATGATAATATAATTTTCCCATAATTTAATATTACTACTGAAACTGGTATAATGATACCACCCGCACACAAACACAAATTGCACAAGCGTAATGACAGCTGTCAACGCACACTAGCATAATAATTCCCGCCCGACTTTTATGACGTTTATAAGAGTGACAGACCATCTAGATATATAATTTAATCTAAGTATATTTGCATCTCTTTTATAGGCAGAATATGGCAAGAAACAATGTAATACTGCTAAATGTTATCTGGTTGTACCGTACCCATGGCCCAATAATACAGGCCTGCTCAAATCGTTGACAGATTGCCGCAACTACGTCAGAATGACGTCCCATTTTCCTTACCGTTTTTCAAATAAAATTATTTAGGGTAATATTTTAGATATTTTTATATATATTTTTAGCATTTGACATGCTTAGCACTATACATTAAACACAAAGTGAAAAATGTGAAATCGAAAATAACAGTCAGGAGCAGGATTTAGGGTAAATAATAACAGATGATAGCATTTTAAAAATAATAATACGAATCATTTACTCATCAAAAATGAATGTTTAATTGTTTACAGTAATTATAATTTTAGAATTTCTAGTCTAAATTGGTTTATTTATATAAAAAGGAATCTTAGTTTTAATATGAGCAGAATCGTAGTTATTAGTCTGGCAGCATAGCGTGGTTGTTGTATATGACAGATACATGACAACTATCGCTTTTAGCCGTTTCTCTTTCAAACCAACGAGAAAACTAGCTCGTACTCTTTCTGTTAACATTGAATCTCAAAGTTTTTTCAACCATGGTGATATGTTACATAAAAAATATAACTAACTAACTAACTTATCATCACGCCATTTCCCTTGCGGGGTAGGCAGAGAGAACAGAGTGCCAAGAGACTCTATTCTTGCATACATCTCTCGCTTCCTCAACATTCATAACTCTCTTCATACACGCTCGCCGGTTTCGGAGACTCCTGACTCCACCTTCCTAAAATATACAAACTAATAAGTGGAACAATTGTAGATACTCTTATTATTGTTTCGTATGGTGAGTGAGAGCGCTGAGGCCCTCCTTATCCTCTCCTTGTTATCCTTCCTTTTCACTGCCTATCACTTTCTTTAGAGCAGGAGTCACACGAGTGATGCCTCTGGTGTTGCTAGTAGGCGTGGGTCATATCGCTTTTTCTGAGAATCGTATCTGAATCATATTTCGATTTTCAATATCAGATCTCAAAATCTTATATTTTAATATCTAGATATTTTACGTCCGCGTATCCATCATACGAGTAGATTCAGATTTCAGAAATCAAATCCGAAGCGCATCTTTAAATAGGATACGACAATATCATAGATTTCTATACAATTCGGTATTGTAGATATACTCGTATTAAATAATAGATGTTTAATTCGGTATTTATTTATCACTAGCTGACCCGGAAAACGTTGTTTCGCCATATAAATTATATCTAGAGTATTTTTAGGGAATTTCTAGCGTAGAAAAAAATAACTAACTTATTGTAAGTGTGTGAGGATGTGGACCTACCTACATATTAATTAAAAATCCATTAAAACAATTCCCAACGTCCATAATACCTACACAAATCTTTCAAACTTTTAGAACGCGAAGGAAATTAAAAGAAATGAAACTTTCTTCCGCAACTATTCGGACACAATTAAACAATAAGTACCTAATAAAACTATTACGTGCATAATGGTCCATAAGTACCAAAATTCGCTCAAGTTCAAGGCTAAATAATTAAAATTTTAGACATCATTGATATCATGATTAGTACTTAACAGAAAGTAAGCTTTATTTCCATAGCATTAAGATTTAAAATTACTTATTAATAATATTTCTATAAAATCTGTTCAAAAATCTGGTATTGTGATATTACTGTACCGCTCTAACTAGTGTATTGTATCTGACACATTAGGTACCGTGTAGACCGGGAGCCAGAAGTTGCTTTCATTTATATGTTGTATTTTTTATTATACCTAATTATGATTCAAATTTATGGACGACTTTGGCAACAGTTGTTAAGATGTAAAATGTTCATATTAGGATTTTTTTTTATAAAAGTAAGTAATAATTATAAATAATAGTACAGTTGTCATACTATGTGTGTTTGTTATTTTCAGGCACTTGAAATGGTTGTAATTGATATCACGTGAGGATTTGATTACGAAACCTCCAAACCATTATTGTGTATGTGAGGTACATTTCTACTTACAAGACATCTGCATGAAATCTGTTTGCAAAGTATAATGAAAAAAAATTGTTTGCCATCACTTGTCGAAACCGAAGAATTTTTTTTTTGGTCAAATTTGTAAACTTTTTTAATTAATATAAGTGGATCTTAGTATATGGACATTTTAATTATCTATTTAGATATTTTTTATATATATTTTTAGCATTTTACATGCTTAGTATTTTCGATTTCACATTTTTCACTTTGTGTTTAATTTTAATTACCATCATACAGACATCTCAAGTCACAAAACTAAAAACTTGATATCATTAAAAAAAAATGTACTCAGCTCCCGGTCTATGCATAAAAAAACATATTATTATGATAGTTTGTATTATGGATCCCTGAGACTGACGTTCTGCCTAACTTTCAAGTTAGTTTATTTTAATTTTGTATATAAATACTAGCTCTGTATTTATGACGATTCAATAAACTAAAAATGACAGCCCCACGTGTGTAGGTTATTAGCGCACGGGGTCTGAGATAACCTACTTGTTTCCTTATACTATGTCTATAGGCTACGGTAACCGCTTACCACAAGGTGGTGGGTATTATAAAAAAAAAATAGTAGCAGTTTTAGATTTTAAAAATACATAGATACGTAGTTTTTAGATATAAGTTTAAAGTAGGTATTAGATAATAATATAATTAGTTTGTTTAGTGTTTTTGTTTGTTTCTCCTTCTTATCTTTATATATATAGTTGTTAAGTTAAACGTTGTAAAGTTAAGTATAAATTTCAATTACGTAAGTATAAATTTTTTCTTTTTGTGTTTTTATCTTATTAGGTTCTTTTTATTCCACCTACGATGCCACCTAAACAATGGTCTTCTTTATCTCCAAATTCGAGAAATGCCAAAAGAATGAGGGATGCGCGTTCTCAGCAATCGTCAGAGGAAAGAGCGCATCGTTTAACCTCTACGAGAGTTAATAATGCAACTGCACGGGCACATGAAAGCAGTTCTGAGAGAGAGATGCGATTAACTTCTGAAAGGGAAAGAAGAGCTAGACAGTTAATGAGTTTTTAAGAACAGATTTTGGTATTATCAGGCATATTGATAAGTTGCAGAAAACAATACAAAATGAAATGAGTGCAGGAAAGCATAATCTGCACTAATTTATAGTGTAGGTACACTTTTAGTGCCTAATTGTGGATTTTCTCTGTTTTATACTTCAACTGCCTCTGTAGTGCAGAGGTAGTGTAAGTGACTGCTGATCATGAGGTCTCGGGTTCGATTCCCGGGTCGGGCGGTGTTATTGAGCTGTTTCGTAAATAGAAAAAATCTCAGTAGTCGTACGTGGGACTTAAACATAGCTGGTGTGTAATACACCTCTGCCTACCCCTTTGGGGAATACAGGCGTGTTGCTATGTTTTTGTTTATAGATCAATGTTTATAACATATAATTATACTAGGCTGTACGGCTTGATGGTGAGTAAGACGGTAAGTTTGCCACCCCATGAGTGGTTGGCGTGGTAGCCTATAGACCAAAAGCAACCTTCGCGAGTAATCCACCCCAAGAAAAGCTATAGGACATGAAGAGGAATGATGATATAGAGAGATGAGGAAGTGGTCAGGTAAAATAATAAGAAGGAAATGTGGGGGTGGTTTGGTAGGTTTCTAATTGGGAGATAGAAACACACATATTTGACCTTTTTTGAATTAAGAATGTTAAATTTCATTTTATATTTGATACTAGCTGACCCGGCGAACTTCGTACCACCATATACATATATGTATTTTTTCATGAATAAATATTGCAATTATAAATTGAGATATAAAGTATCCTATCTCTTAAGTTGGAACAAAAAGAACAGTTAAAATCGGTTCAGTAGTTTCGAAGTCCATCCCGGACAAACATCGTGACACTGGAATTATATATAATAGATAGGATACACGTACATTTCAATGGTTTTATAAAATCGCGACGAAGTCAGTATCAGCTAGTACTACAATATAAATGTGAAAGTGACTTTATTTGTTAGTTTTTTTGTTACGCTTTCACGGCGTAACTACTGAACCCCAGAGTACTAGAGCTCAGAAAAGGACACAGGCTACATTCGTGAGGTGGGTGGTTTCACCCAGACGGAGTTGTGGGTAGAGTCACAGATTACTAAATAGTTACTACGTAAGTAGAGTCTAGTTTAATATATTTTAGCTTTTATAGACAGTAATACTTTTTTATTTCAGACTTCTAACCTTTAAGGGGTTTGTGGGTAAATTGTTGGGATAAAAAATTTGAGAGCCAATGCTGCCTTGTTGATGACGTATGCACGGCAAAATCGGCCGGTCAGTAACCCGGGGAAATCCTACCTCGGGAGGCTGTCCCGCCATCCGACGAAAATCCCGTGGAGTTGCTGTCCTGCCGGAGTAGGAGACCGGTGTGGACCCGACGGTTACTCATGGGGGGGCACCGGGGGCCCTTCCGTGTTTCGTGTCAGCTCCTCACAAAACCCATTGTCAAGCCATGCGCCAAGTGTCACCACCCATTTTTTCTGAGTGTCACCGGTACCCATTGTGCGCATGCCTATATCCTCCAAACTCTTCACAAATCATGGCCATAAAGAAAAATAAAAAGAGTAAGTGTTTTACAGCGGACTCCCTATCCACATCTTCAGTGGAGTTTTGCAACATCAGGGGTCTTCACAGTAATCTCGACGCCGTCCATCACCATCTCGAGACGGCGCGGCCTGCCTTGGTCTTTTTGACGGAGACGCAGATAGGCGCACCGGACGATATTTCGTACCTTAAATACCCCGGCTACGAACTGGAGCATTCCTTCCATCGTAAAGACGGGGTGTGCGTATTCGTTCGGAGTGATGTCTGCTGTAACCGTCTTCGGGGTCTGTCTATTTTATGGCTACGCGTAAAATATGGTGGAACAGACCGTATCTACGCGTGCCTTTACAGGTCATATACCGGGTGGTGGTTGGTGCTCCTTTAGGATCCGATCACTGCCTGGTCCGCTGCACTGCCCCTGCTGCGAGAACCAATCGCTTTCCAGCGAATGGGTCTCGTAGAGTCTGGCAGTATAAGTCAGCAGATTGGGATGGAATACGCGAGTTATTCGCGTCCTACCCTTGGAAGCAGCTATGCTTCTCCTCTAGGGACCCTGACGTCTGTGCGGACTGCATCACGGAAACGGTGATTATGGGGATGGAATTATTTATCCCCAGCACCAAAATACCGGTTGGCGGTCGCAGCCGTCCATGGTTTAGCAAAGCCTGTAGGACAGCTGCACGCCAAAATCAGTCCGTAGTAGTACAGGGCAACTTCTGCCAGTCTAGTCTCCCACCACTGCGGAAACTGGACGGCAATTTGGCCCATAGTGCCAAAGAGATCTTTTGGGCCAACTCTATGCCTCAAACTCGACTTTGGACGCCGGAGTGGCCACTTCACCCACCATCCCTCGGTGTGAAAGCTCCATGCCTGAAATCCACATTACGCAACATGCGGTTAGGCGGGAGCTGCTGCTACTGGACGTCCATAAGTCGAGTGGGCCGGATGGCACCCCTGCGGTGGTTCTTCGAACGAGCGCCCCTGAGTTGACCCCCGTCCTTACGCGCCTGTTCCGCCTTTCATACAGTACCGGCAGGATTCCTACTTCGTGGAAGGTAGCCCATATTCACCCTATTCCCAAAAGGGGTGATCGGACGGACCCGTTGAATTACATGCCAATCGCGATAACATCCCTGCTCTCCAGGGTACTGGAGAGAGTTATCAACCGCCGACTTCTGCAGTACCTTGAGGATCACCAGCTGATCAGTGATCGCCAATACCGCTTTCGTCATGGTCGATCTGCTGGTGATCTTCTCGTGTACCTCACTCATCGCTGGGCAGAGGCCTTGGAGGGTGGGGGTGAAGCTTTGGCGTTCAGCCTGGACATCGCGAAGGCATTCGACAGGGTCTGGCATAGGGCCCTTCTATCGAAGCTACCATCGTATGGAATCCCCGAGGGGCTCTGCAAAAGAATCGCTGGCTTCCTCCATGGTCGCAGCATCAAAGTCGTTGTAGACGAATGCTGCTCTGATACCATGGAGATTAATGCTGGCGTCCCTCAAAGCTCGGGGCTCTCCCCAACGCTGTTCATCCTGCATATCAATGACTTGCTCTCAATAGAGAGTACGCATTACTATGCGGATGACAGTACGGATGATGCGCGATATACCGGCCATCAGAAAGTCCCTCGTAACATGCTGGAGGAGAGGCGGATCCAACTTGTGTCTAAAGTCGAGCGCTCTCTAGGGCGGGCCTCGGAATGGGGAGAAAAATGAAAAGAAGAAAGAAGAGAAAACTTGGTTCAATTCAACCCTATGAAGACACAGGTTTGCGTGTTCACTGCAAAGAAAGACGCATTTTTCGTGACGCCCCAGTTCCAAGGGGTAACTCTCCCGGTCTCCGAAAGTATTGGGATCCTTGGCATCGACATAGTAAAGTCCAGTTCGGGAGTCATTTGGAGGACAAAGCCAAATTGGCGAGCAAAAAACTAGGCGTCCTGAACAGAGACAAGCGGTACTTCACACCGAGGCAGCGACTTGTACTGTATAAAGCACAAGTCCGCCCTCACGTGGAGTACTGTTCACATCTCTGGGCAGGCACACCAAAATACCAGCTCGACCCACTTGACTCCCTGCAAAGACGCACTTTTGGAATTGTCGATGATTCCAATCTTACGGATGAGCTGGAGTCGTTGGGGCAGCGGAGAGATTTTGGGGCTCTCTGTGTGCTCTATCGACTCTTCAACGGGGAGTGCTCTGAGGAACTGTTTGAGGTGGTACCAACATCGCCGTTTTACCACCGGACCACGAGACGCCGTACTAGGGTTCATCCATACCACCTGGAAACGATCTCATCCAAGACGGTTCATTTTCAGCGTTCTTTTCTTCCACGTACGTGTTAGATCTGGAATGAACTTCCTGCTGCGGTGTTTCCCCAGCGTTACGACTTGTCCCTCTTTAAACGAGGTTTGAGAAGAGTACTTTACTCACGGTAGGCGGCGACTTGGCTGTGCCCCTGGTGTTGCCATAGTCCATGGGCGGCGGTTACTACTTACCATCAGGTAGGCCGTTTGCTCGCCTGCCACAGTAGGCAATAAAAAAAAAATTGAGAGCCAATGCTGCCTTGTTGATGACGTATGCACGGAAAAATTTTGTATGTCACTTCGCGATTTGAGCAGGCCTGTATTATCGGGCCATGGTTGTACCTATATTCTTTGCAATTAAATTATATTATTATAATAAAAGTCTTTTTGCATGAGTAATCATTCAAAAAATATTTCAATGTTGAGGTATTCTAAGTGTCCCATTAACAAATTTTGCATATACCAAATCATTGTGTGCTTAAAATTAAATGAGGAAATCTCATTACTTATAGAATTGTAGTTACCCTACTTAAACGCAAAAAATAAGAATTTGAACTCTGGTTACTGGTATAGATAGCCGGCACGCGTTCATTTTATCGCTATGGTTCAGGGTCGACTACAACCGTTGCATGATATGATATAAATTAAGTTTATTAATCACTTGTAATCTATATCATGTTACATTTTACTGGGTTATTTCCATGCATAGACAAAAGAGGAACACACATAAAGATTTATATGTCTCGGATGTTCTTTTTACGTACTGGCCCCACTTAAATTTATGAATAAATTTTAAATTTAGAACGATTTTAATGTTAATGGTGTTATAATGTTTTAAGGTCAGCCGTGTGGGGCCGGCTTTAGAATTGTCCCACCCCTCTCTACCCACGGGATTTGTAAGAGCCGACTGAGGGAATACCAGAGGAGTGGGCAGCAGCACTCCCTCAAGTATTAACAACATCCACTGCGATCGCCAACCCGCCTACCAAGCGTGGCGATTACGGCATTATCCCCCATGACGGGACGAGCGGTTGTGGTGTTCTCTTGGGGAGGCCTAAGTCCAGAAGCGGACGTTGAAAGGCTGATGGATGGATGGATGGATGGATGGAATGTTTTAAAAATTGATAATCGATCCAGGTTATAGGTCTCTGAATACAAAATGTTTTTTTTTTTAATTTTTGTGACTGACCACACATCACACAAAAACTTTTTGTTAAAATTTATTTTATTTGTTAGCTCATAGTTAGACTTAAAAACTACTATGAGTTCTATATTAAAAGCCAGTTTAATTATACAACCTTAGTAGATTAACTATTCAAGAACTTATTCCGATTTAATTAACAAAGTAAAACACCGAAGTTCTTTCACAATATCAAACACTTTATTGATCTAACAATAGGTAGACAATTTGAAAGTTAGAGGACTAAATTTAGTTTTTGAGAAACTCCTAAATATAACTTGCTTAATGGATTACTTCCAAGAACAAAACTAATTGACTTACTGCACAGATGGCGGAGTGTTTTAGATACCGGCCTCTCGCCCGAGTGTTATGGGTTCGATTCCCACACAGGACAACTCTTTGTGTGATCCATAAATGGTTGTTCTCAGTCTGGGTGTACTTTGTGTCCGTGAAATTGTATGTTTGTAAAGTCCCCCACAATACAAGTATTATTCCTTAGTGCAGGGTGTCGCCTTTATTAAAAAAGAACTTGAAATGTTCGTAAGGGATCGTCCTTTATTCACGTTCTGCTCAAGATTGAAGGGAAAGATCACGATATATCACAAGGGGGTGTAGTGTGATATTACGTAAGTATATTTATTTTCGAACCGTCAAATGTACGAATTCGATTTAATATATTTAATATATTCACGGACATTTTCACACAACGTCCTCTGTTCCCAAACTAAGCTTGACGCTTGTGCTATGGGTACCAGATTACGGATATAATATATTATAATTATTACTTTTTTTTTGTAAATACATATAATACATAGAAAACACCCAGACGCAGTACAAACATCTGTGTTCATCACGCAAATAATTGTCCTGAGTGGGAATCGAACTCACGACTTCGTACACGGAAATCGCTTACACTACCGACTACGCCACGCCGTAAATGTAGTTTTTTTTTAATATTATGTTCACTGACTTACCTAAACAATTCTCGAAGCACTTCACTGAACAAAATGTCATCCACTATCGCGTTTTTCCCATGTATGTAAAATAGTAATCATATTATTCATATTTCTATAAACTTCTATTAAACGATGTAGTATAAACGCCGACGACCAGCCAACTATTAGTGATACGAACAAAAGAGTAATCTTATGTACTTTGATATCTACTTATCAATAGTGTGACAGTATAGTTTTAGAGCGTGGATGGCATTAAGTAGGATTTACTACAATTTTTATTATAGCAAGCCATGACAGATCTAATGGTACTGGCAACCCCTGTTTAGTATAGTGACACGAGATTAACATAGGTACAAATAAGGTACTTATTAGCCCGGAATAATTAATAGTGCCTGTAAGCTATTTTGACATTATATATAGACTCTAGCAGACCCGGCGAAATTCGTGCTGCCATATATTTTTTCATGAATAAATATTGCAATTATAAATTGACTTATAAAGTATCCTATCACTTAAATTGGAACAAAACACACATTTAAACAAAAACTAGCAGATGTGAAAACATCGAAATTATTTTGTAGAAATAAAATGATCATAACTTGACAAAGTACTCCTCAAGACGAATCAAATGAGTATAAACTCGATAGGGTTGCGTCATTTCATTATAGAGTTACTGTGGCCATCTTCCAGCTTCATCATCAGCCCCTGGATACCATCTAGACACAAAGTACTCGGCAAGACGAATCATACGAGCCCAAACTCGATGGGGTTGCGCCGTTTCATTATAGAGTTCCTATGTCCATCTTCTAGATCCATCATCAGATCAGCTCCATGTCATCATAATACTGCATTGTCACGTGATATACACATGCTTGTAACATTTCAGCTCAATCGGAAACCGGGACGTGTGTCAAATTTAACTTGCAAGATTAGAACGGCAAAAGTACAATAAAAGCGTCGCCACGCTAACAGCCGATTTTATCCTCCCTCCGCATTAGATGTTTCACATCAAAAAAGAAAAGTTAAAATCGGTTCAGTAGTTTGGGAGTTCATCTCGGACAAAAATCGTGACACTGTAATTATATATAATAGATTAGCGGTAGTGTAAGCTTCTATCTAGACAGATAGAAGCGACTGCTGAACATGTGGTCTCGGGTTCGATCCCCGGGTCGGGCAGCGTTCGTCTTTTTAAGAAAAAATCTCAGTAGCAGCGCAGAGTTTGGAAATGTGCCCGGTAGACGGCAATAGGCTCGCCCCCTATTACGTGGAACTTAAACATAGCTGGCGAACCGTGGGTGTGTAATACACCAGACCTTCTAGATGCTATGTACAACATGAAGTGACCAATCCTAAGGGCCATGATATTTTATATGAAAAATAATACACATTTGATAGGTATCCTAACTAATATTACAAACTTCCAGAAATAGTTTATAATATTTGTTAGTATAGAAGGACAAGCAAGTTCTTTTTTTAAAATTTTCCTTAATGTCAAGGCCTACCATCCAATCTTATACCCAGTCCTCTCAAACGTAGGTCATAGTTGATATCCACGGTGGCAACATTTCCCAGTGCCCCAGGCATTGCTGAGTTACTTAAAATTCATCGAAATCGTTTCAGTTGTTTGGGCATGTGATCTGAACTTCTTCACAAAGTGAAAAATGTGAAATCGAAAATAACAGTCACTAGCAGGATCCTGCTCGTGACTGTTATTTTCGATTTCACATTTTTCACTTTGTGTTTAATGTATAGTGCTAAGCATGTCAAATGCTAAAAATATAGGTATATAAAAATATCTAAATATTCTTCACAAAGTTTTATAATATTAGTATTTTGCGATGATTTGAACAATAGAGCCAGCACGGCTCTATTGTTCAAAAATTATAATAACAAAATTGTGCATAAAATAATTCCGTGTTTCCGAAATATTTATGTCTAACTTCACATTTTTTTATTGATAATATTAAAATAAAATTTAAGTATAAAAGAGAAAATAGCTATTTTTAACAGACGAGAAAAAAAATACTGTACTATTTTGTCTAAAACTATTTCTACACAGATAATACGAGTATATAATCTTGGCTGATGAAGCTGTCACATGCATAGGTGGCTGATGAAACTGTCACATGCATAGGTCGGATGATTTACGAAAGATAAAAGATTACACGCAATATTATGTATCGTTCCAGATAATAATTGTAGCGTTATCATGCATGGCATAATTTGATAAGTATGGTATATAATATATTGATAACTAGATACGATATTGTACCTATTATAACAATTACTTTATCGGAACAGATATTCTTAAGTCACACTATTGTTACTACAATAGGGTATGATGAAATGTAAATAGTTTTACGGAGTGTATCGAGTTTAATGTTTTATGATCTGTACATATATACTCTATATATTTTATACTCGTACCTACCCGAGAACATGAATGCTGTTGAAAGGCATGGGTCGGCAACCTTTTGGCCGCCAGGGGCCACAGGGGGGTTATATAAAGTAAAGCGGACCACATTTGTCATATTAAAATAGAAAGAAATTTAATTTTTATTTTTTTAAGAGGAATGAATAAGAATAAATAAATATTCACGGGCACTTTCACACAACGTCCTCTGGTCCCAAACTAAGCTAAACGCTTGTGCAATGGGTACCAGATTACGGATATAATACATATACTACTTTTTTTTTTGTAAATACATACATATAATAGATAGAAAACGCCTAGACGCAGTACAAATATTTGTGTTCATCACACAAATTATTGTCCTGGGTGGGAATCGAACCCACGACCTCGTGCACGGAAGTCGGTTACACTACCGACTACGCCACGAGGTCCAATAATTACGTTATAATTAGTTATTATTATTATTTATTTAGATATATTAATTGATATACTAAAAGAACAATCCCGGAAGAGGGAAGCTCACGGGCCACATGTAGCCCACGGGCCGCGTGTTGCCGACCGCTGCTGTAAGGTTTTGGAAACGTCCGGACAGTAGAAATGAAGTAAACGCGTAGTAGTAAGCAGTGATAGCATTTATTTTTGTTAAGGCGGGAAAAAATGTTCCTAACCGCACACCCCGTCGTTCGGGGCAACGAACAGGGTAGTGTGGGGCCCTCACCCACTAAATAAACCCGCCGTGTGCCGTCTCTCCGCCTTTGTTAACGGGCCACTGGAACCATATTACATTCCTTCAGTGGTAAGCAGTGATAGCCTAGCGTAAAACCAAGAAATACAAAGATAGTGGCATCGAGTTCAAGCTCCAGTCTAGCTATCTCTATCTCTAGAATTTTTGAGAGCATGTGTGTATTTTGATCTGTATCCTATCTGTATTCTGTATAGATGGCGTGGGTCGTAAATACAAATATGATGTAGAGATAGGGAATGGTCGTTGGTCACTGCGATTGCTTAGCGGTCTAGAGCACTTCCCCGGATTAGAAGGGACGCAGGTACGAATCCCGCTCGCAGTAAAGTTCTCTTTTTCCACATTCACAAATAATTTGTTCTTTAATATAATGTTGTGTGTATTTGTTTACAAGTTATCACTACTCGGCTGCAAAGTTTCGTGAGGAAACCTGCATGCATGAGAGATTTTCACGTCAGCTTGTAAAGTCTGCCAACCCGCACTGGGTCAGCCCGTTTACCGTTGTTTCTCGTCGATCTTCTGTGAGAGGATGGTACCCTACTTTCCCGATCGAGCTGGCCCATTCATGTTGGGGTATGTAAGACTAGGAAAATCACCCTAATAAGGACAATTCATGAAATTATAAAAAAATGGTCACCGTACAGTTTTAATTACTAACGGAAGTAAAGCTATTTATTATCAGGATATTATAACAAATTAAAATGATATGGTCACCCTACAACATTCATTCATAAGTGTTCGTGCAATTCTGAAACGTGCTTACTACGAGTATGTACCGTCGATAAGATAAACTAGTGTTTCCTGTATCTTAGGGGCCGGGCTGAGAGATTGTGGAGTGATTCAAATAGCGAACTCCCGTGTCGAGTGAAGAATACACAAGGTTTGATTCCTACACAGGATAACACTTTAGAGATCTACCAATCAATAAATCAGACCCCAGTAACTTTAGAACGATTTCGGTACTGCCCACATTTAGTAAAGTGCTTGAGAAAATTGCATATATGACCAGTTGCTTAGTTTCTTTAATAAACACAATTTGTTGCACAGTAAACAATTTGGTTTTAGAAGGGGTCACTCCACGACCGATGCTGGCGTTGAGCTTGTAAACCATATTTTTGATGCTTAGGAGGACACACAGGATGCGTTAGGTGTTTTCTGTGATTTATCCAAAGCTTTTGATTGCGTTTGTCACGAAACATTGATCAGGAAATTATATCACTATGGCTTAGGGAACAATGCGCTGGATTTTCTTACATCATACCTTAGTAACAGAATCCAGAGAGTTGATGTCAATGGAAAGAGATCTCCGGGTTCCATTGTCAAAATGGGTGTTCCACAGGGTTCGTTTCTCGGCCCGTTCTTGTTTTTGATTTATATTAATGATTTACCACATTTTGTGAGAGATCATCACGAGATAGTACTGTTTGCTGATGACACTTCACTTTTATTTAGATTAAGGCGACAACAAGCTGTAACTGACTATGTAAACGATGTTATCTCGAAAGTAGTTCATTGTTTTGACGTTAACAATTTACTCCTTAATGGGGTGACGACAAAATGTATTAGATTCATAACGCCTAACGTCAGACCTGTAAATTCTGTTGTAACAATTAAGGACGATGAGTTGGACCTAGTGGACACAACTAAATTTCTAGGTATTACATTAGACGCAAAGCTCCAATAGGGCGCACACATCGCCGGATTGGCGAATAGACGTAGTTCTGCAGCTTTTGCATTCAGAAAAATTCGTGAACTGACTGATGTAGACACAGCAAGGTTAGTCTATTATAGTTACTTTCATAGCGTAATGTCGTACGGTATTTTGCTGTGGGGAAATGCCGCCGACATTCAAGCAATATTTGTGCTGCAGAAGAGGGCTATTCGAGCGATCTATAACTTAGGCTATAGACATTTATTAAGAAATAAATTTAAGGAGATAAACATAATGACAGTGGCATGCCAATACATATATGAAAATCTGATGTATGTACATAAGAATATAAATATTTTTTTAAGGAAGAGTGATATTCACAGTGTCAACACTCGAAATAAAGATAAACTTGTTGTTCCAACATCTAGGCTCACGAAAATAAACAAGTCCTTTAAAGGCCAATGTGTACTATTCTACAATAAGATCCCAAGTGAAACTAAAGATTTAAGTTTAAATAAATTTAAGGTAACAGTTAAACGCAATCTATGCCTCAAGGGCTATTACACAGTGGCGGATTA
Source organism: Leucoma salicis (assembly GCA_948253155.1). NCBI lineage: Eukaryota > Metazoa > Arthropoda > Insecta > Lepidoptera > Erebidae > Leucoma > Leucoma salicis. Next base: position 1,952,721 of record OX411830.1, on the reverse strand, counting down.
TTTAAATGATAAAAAAGCTTGGTATTGAGTTGATTATAAATATAATTTAGTCATTTTGGTTAGAGCAAAATCTAACTGCACATTATGTGTGTGTGTGTTGATCTATAATATAAATTTGACGATTTCAAATATTTTGCAAAAAATTTACGAAATAAAGAAATTTTACTTTGACTTTGACTTTGAATGATGATGATCTGAATCTATGTGTGATTATTACTAGTTTGTTGTGATCTTAGACTAACTAAAACATATAGACGGAGCATTACGAACAATGCAGTGAAGCCATATAAAACCATGCCAAACTGGTAATTACACGCACTGACGCACACAAATACAAAAAAAACCATGCCAAAACGAAGTGTCATAAACCACAAGTGTTAACATAGTATGATTTAAAATTATCCCAAATGACTTGATGATTTCGTATACGTTACGTACATGAATACGTCGTCAGCGCCCTATTATTCCCTATATACATTGATATTAAACCTAGATGCACAGTTTCGAAGAAAAGAAGTCGTTCGTCCAAAACTGTCGCCAGTTGTACATAAATAGTTATAGTTATGATATAAATGCATTCTTTCCAAAATTCAAACTTACACGTATGGTTTAAAGTTGTATTTACAAAGCATTATGTAAAAAGCAATAAAATTTTACGACTGAAATTTGTGGGCAGGACAAGAACGGAATGGAGACGAATATTTTTTTATAATTTTCATGTTATGAACATTTAGTTAGTTTATTAAATTTGTTTAATTTATTAATGTGTTTCAAACTCATATTTATACTTTTATCTGATCGTATTAATATACTTTTAGGTAGAATATTTAATTATATATAAATAAAATAAAACTAAAATTTTAGTTTTTATTCCCAATATAGTAATATAGTAATTCTAATATTATTAGTAGTACCCAGATCTATTCTAGTCTAAATGAATGGCGTCATAATAAACATTGACAATACAATAGTAAATAAATCAATTTCCTTGAAATAAATTAATTTTATTGTACTCGTAGAGTTGTCTTTTTGAATTAGATTTCAGCTTTTCTGTTGATTTTTTTTTGCGATATAATGTAAAGTAATAGAAGATAAATCTATAAATTTTTCTATAATAGCTTTTATAAGACTAATTTTATGATTAAAAGAGCAGGTTGTTGAAGGGAATGTGTATCAATACCAGAAAATATATTTAAATTTAATGTACATTTTAAAACTAAGGAACACAAATAGGCCTTGGTTGTGTTTTTTGACCACATATGCGCTGTTATCGTCTTATTATCTCCTCGGTTTTATTACATACTGTACGAGGAGGGATCAAAAAGTAGTGAGAACGACATACTCCTTGGTAAGAAAAAAAATTAATACTGGCAGGCATAGCTCAGGTACATATTTGTAATATTAAAAAAGAAAAAAATATTCGATTCTCTTTTGTTTTTTTCTGAATGTAGTCATTTGTTTGCTTCGTGTCGGAACGTGTTCTCGAAAATGGAGAAAAACTAAGTGCGAGCCGTTATTAAATACCTCTGTTTAAAAAAGTTAACGACGCAAGAGATTCATTGCGATTTGGAGGCAACATTTGGAGAGTCTGCTCCGCCGTATTCTATTGTTGCAAGGTGGGCTTCTCAATTTCGAGTAGGGAGAACGAGCACGGAAGACAAACATTGTAGCGGCCGTCCATCGACGTCAGTCACCCAAGAAAATGTTGCAAAAGTCAAGAAAATTGTATTAAGCGATCGAAGGGTTACCATCCGATACTTAATTCAAGAAACGGGCATTTCATATGGAAGTATTCAATCCATATTGAAACAATCTTTGAATATGAGAAAAGTCTCCGCAAGATGGGTGCCGAGAATGTTAACCGACAGTCAGAAACAAAATCGACTTGACATTTTGAAGATACTGTTGGACAAGTTTCAAGAAGATTCTGAAAACTTTTTGTCTCGTTTCGTAACAATAGACGAAACATGGGTCCATCATTTTGATACCGAGACAAAACAGCAAACTTCGCAATGGAAACGGCCATCATGATCGACCCCGAAGAAGTTTTGTGCCGTGGCATCGGCTGGCAAGGTTATGGCCTCAATATTTTGGGACTCAGAAGGGATATTGTTGATTGATTACCTGGAGCGTGGAACCACTATTACAGGCCAATATTATTCCCAAGTTGAGGAATGCCATCAAAGAGAAAAACAGAGGGAAACTTCGAAGTGGCGTGCTGTTTCATCACGACAACGCACTCGCGCACAGGTCAGCAGTTGCGATGGCTGCCATTCAGCAAGCTGGCTTCGAATTGGTTGACCACCAGATCTTTACCTGATCTGGCGCCTAGCGATTTTTATCTGTTCCCCAAATTGAAAGAATAATTAAGGGGAACCAGGTACGAAGACGATAACGAGGTGATGGATGCCGTGGAGAGCTTTTTGCAGGACCAAGACAAAACTTTTTTTTTGAAAGGGATTGAAGCCTTAGAAAGGCGTTGGACTCGGTGTGCAGAGAGACTCGGAGACTATGTAGAAAAATAAATTATTAAATATTCACCAGTCATTATATTCTATCTCATTCTCACTACTTTTTGATCCCTCCTCGTATATTCATTTTCACTAGCGTAACATAGACCACCAAAAACTTTTAAATCTATTAGTATGTGAAACCATAATTTATACATAATACAACATTTCAACATTCATTATTGAAGCATAAAAGCCATAAATTCAACAATTTAAATGATCATCTTATAAAATACTAGTTGGCCCTTCAAATTCGCTCACCGTATATTAAAAAAAAAGAATAAATATTTATAAATAATTTAGAGCAAGCTTTATCATCTGATTGGGTCCCTAGGAAAACTAAAATAAAAATCATCATATAAATGACAATGTTATTGATATTAAAACTTTGTAAATAAAACAATGTCAACTAATTAAAACATAATTTCACGCCTGTATTTCCCGAAAGGGTAGGCAGAGGTGTATTACGCACCCACGACTCGCCAGCTATGTTTAAGTCCCACGTAATAGGGGGCGAGCCTATTGACGTCTACCGGGCACATTTCCAAACTCCGGGCTGCTACTGAGAATTTTTCTTTTTAGGAAAAAGCTCAATAACATTGCCCAACCCGGGGATCGAACTAATTACTTAATATATATAAAAAAAAATACATTCAACAAGGTGACTATTCGTTTTTAGAACCGAGAACGTCGTATTATGCGATCAAAGTGAGCAAAATGCGTTGAAGTATGAGCATAGTTCGAGACTGCCTTTGTTTTAATACATACTCTATTTGACTGGTTCATACAGGGCCATCGTCGATAATTTGAAACAAAATATATTGTAAAATTAAAAAATTCGACTCTAAAGCAACAACATATGTATGAAATAGAAATACTGTCTATTAATACTTACCGAAAATAAGAAACGCCATCCTTTTTTTTTTGTACTTTTAATGCACTATTTCGGCATTTATTCATCGAACAATTAGACATTTTGACACGCTTCGTCTACTCGCGCGTCGAAATAATACTAAACGAAAGGAGTGCAGGAAAGCGTAATCTGCACTCATTTATAGTGGACACTTTTCGTGCCAGATTGTGCATCTTCTCTTTTTTGTACATCAATGCCTATACCTATATGATTTTCTCTAAACTTACTTTATACTTTTACTTCTTTTATGTTTTAAACATAAAACTTTTAAAGATTGACGCAAATTATAGAGATTATTTCGTTCAGTTGACAACACTCGTGGCTTCACTTTTTAGTTTACAATGCGGTGTCTTTATTTTTAAGTTATTCTGAGGTGATGTACATAATATGTCGTTAAGGCCATCTTTAACCTATTAGATGCCTCGGTACTTGAGGACAATGGAGCCTCTATGGCTATTACAGAGGACGATTTTTTTGGCGGGAACTAGGGAGTCTTATCTATGAATACCGGGGCCTTCGAGACTTGCACAGAGTGCTGTTGTTAAGAAAGTAATAGTTCGTACCTATATTTTGAGCGAATTTTTTCGTGACCATTAATTCAATGTCTTCCAGCCAAATTCATAACATATATTATATTATTATAAAACTGTAACAGAGCTGTGTCAGTACATTTAAGATATTTGAGACAAAATGTCCGTGTTAGGCATCATATAGGCATAGGCAAATGCAGGGTAGGCAGAGAGAACTGAGTGTTACAAGACTATTCTTGCATACATCTCTCACTTCGTTAACATTCAGAGACCCCTGACACCACCTTACCTATATATATGACCGAATAGGTCGATATGGGTTAGTCTCGGTCTCGTCGCGTATCTACAATTTTTCCACCTGTCGGACAAACAAAAAAAAATAAGGATAAAAAAACTAGACGTCGCGGGACGTCTAGCAGATGTGAAAACATCGAAATTATTTTGTGGAAATAAAATGATCATAACTTGACAAAGTACTCCTCAAGACGAATCAAACGAGTATACACTCGATAGGGTTGCGTCGTTTCATTACAGACTTACTGTGCCCACCTTCCAGCTTCATCATCAGGCCCTGGATACCATCTAGACACAAAGTACTCGGCAAGACGAATCATACGAGCCCAAACTCGACGGGGTTGCGCCATTTCATTATAGAGTTCCTATGTCCACTTTCCAGCTCCATCATCAGATTAGCTCCATGTCATCATAATACTTATTGCATTGTCACGCGATATACACATGCGTGTAAAATTTTAGCTTAATCGGAAACCAGGAAGTGTGTCAAATTTAACTTGCAAGATTTGAACGGGACAAGTAAAATAAAAGCGTCGCCACGCTAACAGCCGATTTTACCCTCCCTCTGCATTAGATGTTTCACATCAATAAAATGCAATTTACAAATGAAAGAAAATATTCTAGATATTTTAAGGAACTATTTATGAAAGTAGAAAAAGAGACCTTTACTGCCAGCAGGATATGAACCTCCGTCCCATCCAATCCAGGGTTCCAGGTTCTTGACCGCTAAGCTATCGTAAGCAGTGACTTCAAATCCTACTCGCAGTGAAACTCCCTTTTTCACTTTTACAAATAATTTGTTCTTTAAAAAATATCCGAGCATGTCAAGTGCTAAAATACAGATCAAAATATACAAGATATTTACAAAACTACAATAGTCGAAGAGATTTTCCAGCGTCTTAAAATATTTTTGTAATTACCTCTATTTAAAAACACTAGACGCACACGTACAAATTTACATTTCAAAATATCTAGTTAAGATATTTTGACACTAAAAAGTTTTACAAATCCGTTTTATTTCTGAAGTAAAATATGTCATTGTCGTTTCCCGTAGGTGTGGGTGAAGCCGGGGCCAAAACATAGTTTTATACTATTTATACCACAGATCATACAAGCATTTATACTTATGTAGATAGATTTTTAAATATACAAAACTAGCCTTTGCTAGCGGCGCCGCCGCAGCCAAAAGCTTTTTCGGTTATATCACAAGTTCCCGATATAGTAGCGGGATAAAATGTATACCAGTTTTTAAGTCTAATCAAGGCCTTTCAAATAAAAAAAGTTGCATTATCTAGCGGTTCTTTTAAATAAATTCTAAAAAAAAACTAGTTTCAATAGTTTTCTAGTTTTTCGGTTATATCTCAGGTTCTCGATATAGTAGCGGGATAAAATGTATACCAGTTTTTAAGTCTAATCAAGGCCTTTCAAATAAAAAAAGTTGCATTAAAATCCGTTCAGTAGTTTTTGTGTGATGCACGAACAAACAAACAGACAAACAGATAAACAAACAGACAAAAAATCTAAAAAAAATCTTTTTGTGTTTAGACACGCCTATATAGCCTATTACAGTCATTTTTTCTTAAATATCTTAAATGTACTGACATAGCTATGTTACAGTTTTATAATAGTATAGATAAGATAAACTAAATAATCTATGTTAAAATTATTATTCTCTAGTTTAATATCGCTATGGTGCTATATAGAAAAAAACCCAACTGATTTGTGCTTCGGCTAAATTGCATCAGCAATCATGGTTCGATGACGTATGCGCATCGCGCCATGACACTATCGTACGTATGCTACGGCGCCCTAGATGACAATAGTTCTCGTGTAGTTGCGTCATACATTTTAATTATATTTATTACAAAATAGATATTATCTATGCATATGTTTACGGATATACTCGTATTTGTATTAATTTAGCACAACTAACTAGATTCGACTCACGATTGTCCAGTATCAGAATTAGAATTTATTTATTTGTAAAACATAGATAAAATAATAGTGGGTAGTTCAGTAAGACATGCAAATATAATATTTTATGTAATTAATTATTTGAAGATGAATGTAGTTAATTAAGTAATCAAGATTAAACATGAAATACAATTAAATGAATATAAAACCAATATCCATAATAAATTTTAAAAAAATAGAAAGGTGTCCTAATAATTTATTACTAAAGTAGTCATTCAGTGAGTAATAATAACATTTATTTATTAAAAGAATATGTAGACTTTTTAATACTAATTAGCGGCATTATTTTTATTTCGCTAGGTATTTTATCAAATACTTTAGGTGCTGTACCAACTACACTGTTTTGAAATAAAACTACGTTTACGGATTCTATCGCGTTTACTTGATTTTGGACTTAGATGATAAAAAGTCCACCCGTGATCATGAATGCTGTAAAGTATTCGAAACGTCGGGATAGTATAAAATCAAGTAAACGCGATAGAATCCGTAAACGTAACTTTATTTCAAATTGTGTAACGATATAGTAGCGGAATAAAATTTATACTAGTTTGTAAGTGTAATCAAGCGCTATCAAATAAAATAGGTTGAATCAAATAAAATCACGTAGTTTTTGCGTGATGCGCGAACGAACAAAAAAAAAGACAAACATTCTAAAAAAAATAGTTTTGGGTTTAGACGCCTACAAAGTCTCAAATAAAAAAAATACTCATTTTTTCTCAAATATCTTAAATGTACAGACAGATCTGTTACAGCTTTATAATAGTACATATAAATAATTGATCAGCATATTGGATGCGTGTTGGACCTTTTCCTACATCTGTCATCTTTTGTTCTGGATTCATCTTAACGAACGAAAAGCGAAGTTTCCATTAATTAAAAATTCCGGGGAAAGTTAATAAATCGTGTACTTTAGAATATAGTTTAAATACGTCAATCTACAAATGATTTATCTATGCGAAAGTTGCTATCCATTGGTCCCCATTTCATTTTCCGCTACAACCAAAACACAACGAAGTGCTTCATGATCACACGGCAGTGGCAATGACGCGCTCAATTCTGGTAACACTCTGGTACTCTCACTTAGTACCCAACCCACCAGTAATGCAATGGGTGGTAGCTGCTTGATATCCTTGTCGAGTAGTATAACACCCGCTTTAAATTATCTCCTCTGTACCTCAGACAAATGTGCCAGAATACTGCAATTGAAAGGCGTGCGTTAAAAATCTGCGTTGCAGTGCCTTGTAACTGTTGCACTGTGACATTGATGCTGAATGCGGGCCTTATTGTCACTTCTAATCTTATGTGCCTATATGTATAATACTGACTGCCTCTATGGTGCAGATAAGCGACTGCTGATCACGAGGTCTCGGGTTCGATCCCCGGGTCGGGCAGTGTTATTGAGATTTTTCGTAAAAAGAAAACTTCTAGGAGTTTGGAAATGTGCCCGCTAGACGTCAATAGACTCGCCCCCTATTACGTGGGACTTAAACATAGCTGGCGAAACGTGGATGTGTAATACACCTCGGCCTACCCTTTCGGGGAATACAGGCGTGATGCTATGTTTTTTTTTATGTTTTATGTATGAAGTCTATAATTTTGTAATTAAGTGACAATAACAATAGTTTTCTTTCTTTCTATTGTTCACAATGAGATCAAATGCACAAGTAAGTTCGAGAGCACGAGATTGGCAACACTAGGAGGTATGTGCGGCCATCTTGCCGTCATAACATCGTTTAATTGAAGAATGGGATGGTGACTGATGCAGAGCATTAGGTTACACAAGCGAGGTTGTACCGATTATCCAGTTTAACCTGACCCTTCAATGCCACGGTCAAGGTTAAATCTGAAGGTCATCACTCATTATGCCGGTGTAAGAAGGGATATGGACAATATCCTGTGGTTACGTTATGCTTGTAGTTTTAATGGTTCTTGACAATGTTGGGTGTGTGTGAGCGCTAAGGCCATACTAGGATTCAATTAATTATCCGGTTAATCGAATTCAAATTAAAAAATATCCTCATATTAACTAAAAATAAAGGCACCGCATTGTCAACGAAAAAGTGAAGCCACTTTTTGAAATATGTGTGCTTCACGCACAGTGTTGTCACGGAAATATATAATCTCTATAACTTGGGTAATTTTTTAAAAGTTTTATGTTTAAAACATAAAAAAGTAAAAGTATAAAAGTAAGTTTACAGCAAATCATATAGGGAATATTATGGCGGTGACGACGTATTCATGTACGTAACGTAAGTACGAAATCGTCCAGTCATTTGGGGTAATTTTAAATCATACTCTGGTAACTGCCTCGGTGGTGTAGCGGTAGTGTATGCGACTGCTAATCATGAGGTCTCGGGTTCGATCCCCGGGTCGGGCAATGTTATTGAGCTTTTTCCTAAAAAGAAAAATTCTCAGTAGCAGCCCATAGTCTGGAAATGTGCCCGGTAGACGTCAATAGGCTCGCCCCCTATTACGTGGGACTCAAACATAGCTGGCGAGTCGTGGGTGTGTAATACACGCCTATGAATGCAACGAGTTCCCGGTGCTACACATCCCAGGCCGGGCACGACTAGAGCGTGTGCTGCGCCGAGTCCTCGTCGCAGCACTGGAAGGTGAGGACCCCGTGCTGCCACCCTGCCCATTCTTCCAAGATCGGCTGGAGCGCCGCCACGGTCCAGAGAACAGCCCGGGGCGTCTCCAGCCGAGACTTCCACTTTAGGACGATGGCGCGGCAGGCATCTTTCCGCCACGATGAGATTGCGCTCGGCGAGGGTCGGCTACCCCCCGCCCGCGCCTTCGACGCCCGCCGATAGACGTCGGCGAGCACCTCCGCCTCCAGATCCCACGGGGGGGTTCCGGCCAACGCGCAGGCTGCATCGGTCGAGACCGTGCGGTACCCGCGCATTGCCCTGACCGCTACGACCCTCTGTGGACGCCACAGAAGGGCCCTATGCGAGCGGACAGGGACTCCGCCCACACGGGCGCGCCGTACAGTGCCATCGACCGTACTACCCCCGCGTAGAGTCGTCGGCACGCGAGACTCGGTCCGCCCAAATTCGGCATCAGCCGCCCGAGGGCGGACGCCGTGCCGATGAGCTTTGGCGCAAGACGGCGGAAGTGCTCGCCAAAGTGCCACCGTCCATCCAAAACCAGGCCCAGAAATTTGATGTGGGCCTGGATCGGAAGTCCCACACCATTGAACGTTATCGAGGCGCTGGCGGGTGGGCCACGTGCACTCTTGCCCCTCCGGGCTGCTACTGAGACGTTTTTTTTACGAAAAATTTCAATATCACTGCCTGATATATATACATTTTTCGAAATTCTATTGGTAGCTTGTAACACATGTCGTCTCCTCTCGATTCTATATTTTCTAAAACTATATAGCAAATAGATCTGTCGTTGGTCTCATTCTCTCTTCTCTAGAACTTAGGATTTGTTCATCAGCGTGCGTTACCACCTACCATCAGGCGGCTTGTCTTCTGTTTCCAAAAATAATTAAAAAGTTATATTTTTATTTTCAACTAGCCTTTGTCCGCGGCTTCGCCGCAACCAAAAGCTGGTTTTTTGGTTATATGTCAAGTTCCCGACATAGTAGCGGGATAAAATGTATACCAGTTTTTAATCAAGGCCTTTCAAAAAAAAGTTGCTTCAAAATCGGTTAGTGGTTTTTGCGTGATGCGCGAACAAACAAACAGACAAACAGACAAAAATTCAAAAAAAATGTTTTGGGCTTAGACACTCTTAAATAGCCTATTCCAGTCATTTTTTCTAAATTATTTTAAATGTACAGACACAGCTCTGTTACAGCTTTTTAATAGTACAGACTAGCTGACCTGAAATGCGAAAGGCGTTGTGCTGTCTTAGCTATGAATATTAAATTAGTTGTTATATTTTTCCGTGTGGTGACGGACTAAGAATACAAGTGTCACCATCTTTCCCATGGGTGTCGTATGAGGCGACTAAGGGAAGTAAGAAATTATCATCCATTGCATGACTGGTGGGCTGGGTACCAAGTGGGAGTACTCACTTGGTATCGGGCCCGAGCGGGTTGGAACCACCATCTCCCGTGTGACCGGCCATGAAATACATCGTTGCGTTTTGGCTGTAGCAGGAGATGGCAGTTTATTCTTTAATTTCATTGGTAAAATGAAAAGGTGAGCAGCGGCTTGACAGTACTCTTAGTATAGTTGAGTCCATGAGCGACGGTTACCATTTATCATCAGATGGGCCGTGGCACGTATGCCACCTTAAACAATAGAAACGTCCGTCGTTCTCAAGTTGTGACCTCCCATAGGGATTATTTTGTATATATTGAGACGTGGTATAAAAGTATAGGCTTATTCAAAATCCCATGTGTTAGGCACTATCACCAGGTGCACTGATCGATCATAGACGAAAAATTCAAACTCAATCCCATAGACAAAAAACATGAAAATTAACCGCACGTGAACCAATCACATTCCAACACATTTCAAAATAAAAAAGCCCTTGTCTCAAATCATTCGAAAATCTGACATGCCGGCAATAAAGTTTTAAAACAAAGTTAGTGTAATTTATGATCTACTGTTTTAATCTAAATTCACCCTTATTATTACGAGCAAAGAGGTTAAATTTCCATGCTATGCTTTTTAATTTGTGATATTGTTCTTGTATGATAATTTAAACGTTATTTCATTCGCAATAGAGATGATTATTGATTGTAAGATGCTGAGCCCATAACTCATAGAAATGTTAGTAACAACATTAATGGTTAAGTGTAAGTGTAATTCTGTTATAATTTAATTTAAGTTGTTAATAGTGTTGGGCTCACTCCACTCGATACTGTTCTATTAACTATTAGTATTGATATCGATAAATTAGAAAAATTGTGAAATGGAAATTGGGAGTCATTGGTTGGCGTCGAGCACACAATGTTAGCAGGAGACTTCGATATCTTAGCAGTCTAGAACACTCCCTCAGATAGGGAGAGACGCAGGTTTTAATTCTATTTGCAATAAATCTCTCTTTTTCTGCTTAATAAAAATAATTACAAGACCTAGTGATGTTTATTTTAGCATTTTTAAGTAGCTAACACACTTTTTAAAAATAAATGAAAAAGAGATATCTGAACGGAACAGATCGTGTGTCGCTTCCACTGTCACAGAGCGGAAATACTTTTACAAATCCAATTACAAAATACCGCGAGATTTACTTACCTCCATCAATCCATCCATCAGCCTTTTAACTAACGTCTACTTCTGGACATAGGCCTCCCCAAGAATGGGGGATAGTGCCGTAATCGCCACGCTTGGCAGGCGGGTTGGCGATCGCAGTGGATGTTGTAAATACTCGAAGGAGTGCTGCTGCCCACTCCCCCGGTCTGCCCTCAGTCGGCTCTTACGACTCACATGGGTGGAGAGGGGTGGGACAATTCTAAAGGCGGCCCCACACGGCCGACATTTACTTACCTATCCATCCATCCATCCATCAGCCTTTTAAAGTCCACTGCTGGACATAGGCCTCCCCAAGAATGGGGGATAGTGCCGTAATCGCCTTGCTTGGCAGGCGGGTTGACGATCGCAGTGGATGTTGTTAATACTCGAAGGAGTGCTGCTGCCCACTCCTCCGGTGTTTCCTCAGTCTGCTCTTACGACTCCCATGGGTGGAGAGGGGTGGGACAATTCTAAAGCCGGCCCCACACGCCCTTTACTTACCTAATCAATGGAAATAATTTAACACTCGGAGACTATGTTCTCATTTTTAATCTTTTCTTCACTTCACTATCGCAATTCTTAAATAAACACAATGTGTGAAAAAAATCCAACAAGTTTTACGACACATTACAGGATTGCTCACATGCATCGATAGTCAGAGGTAGAAACAAAGACTGACACATTTGTCATGATTTCATTTAAATTATAGATAATGTTGTAACTTACGACCTATAAGTTAGATCATTTTGCCATAACCAAATATAATAATAACTGAGGGAATACATTGGGTCAGCAGTACTCCCTCAAGTATTAACAACATCTACTACGATCGCCAACCGGCCTGCCAAGCGTGGCGACTACGGCATTATCCCCCGTGACTGGACTGCTCGTTGTGGCGTTCTCTTGGGGAGGCCTATATCCAGAAGTGGACGGTGAAAGGCTGGTGGATGGATGGATGGAAGTCTCTATAATAATTTATATATATGAACTCAATTGTGTTTATTACAGTGGAGTGTGCATCGGGAGATAGCACATTATCGGATGGCCGAGTGTCGTGATTTTAGTAATTAATTTAAAAATAAAATGGCAGTGGTGGCTTAATGTTTCTAAAAGTGGACAGTCGAACTGACCGCTCAGTAGAGTCCAGACGTGTGTTAATGTAGCTGAGCTAATGTATTACGGAGACAGTAATTATAGTACATAAGTATAATTATATCTGGTTATCTGGTAAGTTCTAGGAATGATGGAAATATTCTAGCGTTATTGTAGGAGTGGTTTTATGTTATTACACATTTCTTCTCTAATTCATTTAATTTAGATATTTTTTGGTGCCAAAGGGAAAACTATTTGCTTGCTTAGTAACGGGTGTTGTAATTTCTCAAAAATATCCATAAAAAAGTAACTTGAATTTAGTATTCCGTTTTATATTTTATCGATAAGTTACGTTCGCAGTTGAAATCCCTATGCATTATAAGTCCCTGTTGGTTAGCAATTACTAAAACCATTACGGCCAATATAAAATTTATGGGCATAATTACATATTAGATTTTCTTACTGAATATTCGAGTACGTAATAACTAACGACCGCACTTGAGTTAACCATAAGCATAATAACTTTTTTTAAATTTCATGACCTGGTAACGGGGCCTTTTAGGTCAATTTTCACTGTAGTAGAGTACTTCATTCAGAGCATGCATGAGACCGACAGTACACCTATTCCGCAAATACAACAAGTAGTACAAATATACATAGACACATCACGCTCGCGCGAAGTAGACGTGTTGTAGAACCAGCTGGTTTTTGTATAACTAGGTCCAATATCTTTAAAACAATTAAAAATTGCTCAGAAACACACAACTCGCTAAAAATTATAAATGCTCTCAGAATTTTTTGCATACCTACATACCTATAAACTCACGAAAACAAAAAATAACGAAAAAGAAAAGGTTGAAACTAACAAAAAAGTATGACAAAAACACACTCACCGGCTTAAAACAAAAAAAAATTGACACGGCAAATTATTACACAAAAAATAAACTTTTTTTTAAATTACGTAACAACACTGTCAAGAATGCCTGGCTTTAAACGAATGAGTCAGAACGACGATGGGTCGTTTAAAAAATAAAAAAAGAACACTGCTTGTAAAAAGAGCGCGAAAAAACCGCACAGGTGTGAGGTGTGACGATCGAAGGACGAGAAAGTATAACGTTTTTAGAGATACTAAAGATCATAATAAGTATATATAATATTTTTACCGAACACGTTATTAGAAAAAGGTCTACTCTTACAAATTACTTCCTGAAACGATGCTATACATATTTAATTAACTAAAAGCTTTTGGTTCGTAAAGTAAAATAAAAAACCCCCAATTTTTGTTTTTTTTGAGATCCATTTATGAATAACCTATAGAATCTATTTATTGGGGTATAAAAAAATATCTGTGGTTATCCAGGCCATCTTTTTATATATTATATACACAATACATTGTACGTACTTATAACAAATTATGTAGAAACGTATTTAGTTGTTAGTTCTAAATATAAGTAGTCTTACATCAATCTACCTTTATTTTTTGTTTTTTTTTGTTAAGGCGGGAAAAAATGTTCCTAACCGAACCCCGTCGTTCGGGGAAACGAACAGAGTAGTGTGGGGCCCTCACCAACTAAAGAAACCCGGCGTGTGCTGTCTCTCCGCCTTTATTGGCGGGCCACCGGAACGATATTACATTCCTTCACCAAATTATATTCAAATTGGCATAGTCATTTAGGCGTGATTGACGGACTAACATCTAAACATCATTACAAAATTTTACATTTATTTCATATAAATGTATTATTATTATTTCATCAAGAATGTTTAGATGGATTTCACGAACAAAAACTATAAAAAATAAGCCTCTTTTTATAGAACAGATAGGTATTATGATATAGTCTGCCAACCCGCGCTAGGCAGCGTGGTCAATTATGACCTAATCCCTCCCACCCTGAGAAACCCATGCCCAATAGCGGGACAGAAAAAGGGTTGAGAAAAAGAATACAATAGAATAGAAAACAATGTTCTTTCGTAAAAAGAAAAAATTCTCAGTAGCAGCCCTGAGTTTGGAAATGTGTCCGTTAGATGGCATTAGGCTCGCCCCCAATTACGTGGGACATAGCTGGCGAGCCGTGGATGTGTAATACACCTCAAAACAGGCGTATTGCTATATATTTTTATAAAAACAATGCATGGAAATGAATTGAGAGGAATTTGCCGTTCGTGTTATAAATACATATGCTAACTGTAAGTTAAAATTAAATTAACACAATTTATTTAGTACCTTATCTAATATAAATAAGAAATAAATATTATTATACTTAAATACATTATCAGTATGACACAGCAGCTGTTTCAGACCGATAATGTGTTTTGACTCGCTGTTTAAATAGGTACGTTTAGAGAAGAAGATTTTCTTATAGTAATAGGTATTTTTTAAATACAAATTATTTGTGAATAAGGAAAAAGAGATTTTTAGTATGAGCGAGAATCGAACCTGCGTCTTTTCCAATCCGGGGAAGTGCTCTAAGCCACTGAGCTATCGTACCGATCTTTCGATCATCCCAATCTCCTCATCACATTTGTCTTTACGACCAACGCCATCTATCGGAATGCATTTACATGCATTAATCCAATATAGTAAGTTTAATTTTGCAATTAAAATTCATACTATTTGGTGGCGCGATTTCTTAAACATTTTTGAATCTATATTTTTAGCATTTGACATGCTCCGCTACTTTTTAAGTATTATTCACAAATAATTATTATTCAAGATAATTATTATTCAAATAATTATTATTAAAGATAATTTCTACTTAAAAGGTAGCGGAGCATGTCAAATGCTAAAAATATAGATCAAAAATAGGTAATTTGTTTCACAACCGTTTCAATGGTAAATGAATTGGTTTTATGTGTTGGTACTTCTAATCTCAGTTTCTGATGGTTTTAATGAAAAAGGGTGAGTATGAGTTGGTAGTATGAAGAAATTTAAATCTTTGCAAAATATATTATATTTTTTACCGTCGCTCATGAACTCGACTATACCGAGAGTATCGTCAAACCGCTGCTCACCATTTCATTTCACCGATATGAAATGATAGAATAAACGGCTATCTCCTGCTACAGCCAAAACGCAACGATGTGCTTCATGGCCGGTCACACGGGAGATGGTGGTACCAATCCACTCGGGCCCGATACCAAGTGAGTACTAGTGCAGCAGCGTTCCCCTGTGTACTAAAAACATCCACTGCGATCGCCAACACGCCTGCTAACCGTGGCGATTATGGTAAACCCCCCAACCCCCCCCTCTCCCACATTTTGGGGAGGCCTATGTCCAGCAGTGGACGATGAAAGGCTGATGGTTGGATGAACTAGAATATAACAATAGGATTTTAGCACTTACTTTATCAGGGGCACAGCCAAGCTACATGAGGTAACTGCAAAAATTCTTCTTCATAATTCACTAAATAAACTAAAACAGCTACGGAACCATTTCATTTTAACTATATAATATTACTTAATATGCATTTCTTTTGTGCGGTAAAGTTTTTTACAAAAAAAGTCTTGCAAAATGTATTGCAGGTGTAATATCACGTTAGCATGGAACTTGTTTTAAATTCGACCTTACTATATAAAAGCTTATAAGCTTTGTCTGTTTGTGCATCTAACAGGGGATTAACTTCTTTCCATTGAATCCACAGGGTTCGAATCCCACAGAGTGCAATATTTTGTGTGACTCGCAAATGGAAACAACCAGTTGAGTCTGGGTGTACTTTGTGTCCGTGAAATTATATGTTTGTAACTAACAAAGAAATGACTTTCACATATAATAATACTGATATTATTAGTATGGATAGGAAAAGATTGCTTGTCTCGGTATGAATGAGCCGGCTTGACCGGAGAAGTACCACCCTCTCACAAAAGATCATTGTAAAGAAACAGTAGCTTAATACTCCTGCGTTTCGTATGGTGAGTGAGAGTGCTGGAGACCCAAATCCTCTCTCCCCTCTTTAAACTATTCACTATCTACCTTATCGTCTTCATCATACTGTTATAACTTCAGTTAGAGTTAGCGACGCGCGAGTGATGCCTCTGGTGTTGCTAGCGTCTATAGGCTAAGGTAACCGCTTACCATCAGGAGGGTCAATGCTCGTTAGCTTTTTTTTTGTTAAGAGGGGAAAAAATTTAGCTAACCGCACAACCCGTCGTTCGGGGCAACGAACAGGGTAGCATGGGGCTCTCACCCACTAAATAAACCTGCCGTATACCGTCTCTCCGCCTGTATTCGCGGGCCACTGGAACTTTGTTACATTCCTTCAGTGGTTTATTAGTCATACTAGTAGTATTAAAAAAGTAGTCATGAGGACTGCCGACAGAAGTGAATACTTAAAACTATAAACAAACAGTTGTTATTTTTGGATATCCAAATTAATTATTTGATCTTAAATTAAATCTTGTAAATCAAAACTGTTTACATTTATCGTGTTTTAACACACCCATCGGCACTCTGAGCAACAATTATATACCTACGTGACCATGTCGATGACGACTTACATAAATTTACTCCATATCCAAACGTTCCTATAGAAGTTTTCACTTAAAAAAATCTTGATGAAAAATAAGCATCTCCGTGGTATATAACTAGTGTGTCACCTTGATCGTGACCAGATTTACTTTTCATAGGTCTGGCTGAATCCGCAAAAAGTATTGTGGAGCTCATTGGACTATCACGTTAGGACAGGTCCCTACAAGAAAAGTGTTCAAATGAAGTGTAGAGACTGTCAGCGTTGAGTCAACTAAGATTTTATGCTAATTCTCTCAATGTAAAGATGGTTCCCAAGGGGCCGTTCATAAAATACGTTCACACAAAGAAGGGGGGGGGGGGGGGGGAATATTTTAGCGGTTGGTGTTACGAATTTACCATACTAATCGATGGATCATTGATTAGTAGTGTTGAGTACGACCTAAATAGATAACAAACACAAACTCACTTTCACGATAATGATATTAGTAAGGACTAGCTTTTGTCCGCGGCTCCGCCACAGCCAAGCTCATCGTGGCCACAATTCTCAATAATATTTTTTTTATTTTTTTTGTTAAGGCGGGAAAAAATGTTCCTAACCGCACACCCCGTCGTTCGGGGCAACGAACAGGGTAGTGTGGGGCCCTCACCTACTAAATAAACCCGCCGTGTGCCATCCCTCCGCCTTTGTTAGCGGGCCACTGGAACCATACTACATTCCTTCAGTGGTCAATAACTATTGTATTTTGTATGGTGAGTGAGAACGCCGGAGGCACAAACCGTCTCCTTATCATCTTACTATTATCCTTCCACTTCGCCTCCTATCCTTTTCCTTGTAGTTGACGAGCGGTAGTGGCACGCGAGCCTCTGATATTGCTAGCGTCTATCGTTATTTATATTATAAATAAGTTTGTTTCTTACGCTTTTACGCTGCAACTACTGAACTAACTAACTAACTAACTTATCATCACGCCATTTCCCTTGCGGGTAGGCAGAGAGAACAGAGTGCCAAGAGGCTCTATTCTTGCATACATCTCTCGCTTCCTCGACATTCATAACTCTCTTCTTACACGCTCGCCGGTTTCGGAGACTCCTGACTCCACCTTCCTTCAATACATAACCGATTTGGTCTAGGTAGGTGAGTCTCGGTCTCCCCCTGTACCTACATCCTTCCACTTTCGCATTGTATATCTTCTTAACCAGTCGCTCGTCCGGCATTCTTTCCACATGTCCGAACCATCGGAGCATTCCCTTTCGCATCTTTACACCAATACTCTCTTTCATACCTACTCGTTCTTTTACGTCATCGTTACGAATGCGGTCGCATTAATTCTACTCTCATGCTCCTTTTTGCATACCCAACTCTCGCTTCCATATAACAACGTTAGGACAAGCACTGCGTTGTGTGACTACTGAACTAATCTATTTATAATTTATTTAAGATATAGTCTGTGACCCTGAAAATTATATAGGCTTACAATAACACGAATACATCCTGAAAAAATTAATGGTTCCCGTAGCAATTTTTACACAGAGATATTTATTTCCGTAGTATATTATGAGGCTTAGTTGTGCACTTGTAGTTCGAACAATCGGCAAGGTTAAGCAATTTTCGCTCGACTGGCAATCAGATGGTCACATAAGGCTGGGGAGATGATGATCCACACGAACGGAGTTGCGGACAGAATCTTGTTTCATATTAAAAACATGATTACTTAATTCTCTGATGTATTAGATATTTGTGTTACGTGTGTCGGACGCGAGAGCTAACTGGGTCGATGTACAAGGTGCTTCGTTATGCATATACGTCATTAGAACAATGCCACACAACGTTTGTAAAAAACTCGAAAGCTGAGAACTTAGGTGATAATTATAATTAATTAGAGATAATTTCTTTGCTAACTATCGATGCGATTTTTTTGGAAACGAAGTTCTTTAACGCGGCTTAAGGGTAGTGCGATTTAGTAGAAATCGTCACGTAACGAAATGCCGTATGCTTTGTGTGTATGCGTGTGTATCGAGCCTACTACAAGCAAATGAGCACACGAGTAAGTGAGTTTGCAGCCGGGTGCTTGTGGTGAAATTTTACACGCATATGTATATCGCGTGACAATGCAATATTATGATGACATGGATCAGATCTGATGATGGAGCTAGAAGGTGGCCATAGGAACTCCGTTATAAAACACATCGAGGTTGGGCTCGTATGATTCGTCTTGACGAGTACTTTGTCTCTAGATAGTATCCAGGGTCTGATAATGACTGAGCTGAGCTGTAAGATGGCCATAGTAACTCTGTAATGAAACGACACAAACCCATCGAGTTTATACTCGTTGGACTCGTCTTAAGGAGTATTTTGTCAAGTTATGATCATTTTATTTCTATAAAATAATGTCGATGTTTTCACATCTGGTAGACGTCCTGCGACGTCTAGTTTTTTTTTTTTACTATTATAGGATGGATATTTTAGGAGAGCCCACCACTCCCCCACGGATTGTCAATCCCGGTTGTCTTTGGACAGAATAACCTAAGATTGCCAATCCGCACACTCACAGATAGAGAAGAATGTGATAATAGCAAAGTAGCATGCACGATAATGACAAAAAACTCACCGCGCGACACAACCATGTGATTCGGTAGAACTCTCATAACCACAATATTGCAATATTCCGCAAAAATCCGAACATAAATTCGACACGTGTTTCTCCTCTAAACGAGGCATTCTCAGGAACGCTCGGCAACAAATGAGCCAAAAAACGTTTTTTTTTGTCTTATATATTTTTTCTTGTTCTTTTTTTTAGATGTACTTATTTATTATTATTTTTTGTCTCTATATATAAATTTGATATATATATTTTTTTTATTTTTTTTTATTTAGTAATTCCATCAGCCTTTCGTCGCCCACTGCTGGACATAGGCCTCCCCAAGAGGGGATATTGCCGTAATCGCCACGCTTGGCAGGCGGGTTGGCGATCGCAGTGGATGTTGTTAATACTCGAGGGAGTGCTGCTGCCCACTCCTCCGATATTCCTCAGTCAGCTCTTACGACTCCCATGGGTGAAGAGGGGTGAGACAATTCTAAAGCCAGCCCCCACAGCATTTAGTAATTAATCATAATTATACCGTATAATTTAGGTACTACCTTGTATATAATTTTATATGAATAAATATTTTTCCTGAAATATTAATTGAAAATTTCTGATGTTATTCGTTCCTTTAGATTATTTGCCTTCAAAAAATAATGTATGTAAAATAAAAATTTAATTATACAGATTTCATTTCGAATTACATTCAGAGTTGAAGGAAAACGTAGGGAACTTCGTTCCTGACGAGGGTCCCCCACCCGCACATTTTTTTATTACATTTCTATATCTTTTTGTAATCTAAGGCAGTCTGCTTCTGTTTGTACAGCCATCAGTAATTTCAGATCGTCTGCAAACAACAAACAGGTGGTATCCTAAGATCATTTATTACGATAATAAACTGTAATGGGCCTTGTTTACCTGCATGGCTAACTCCCGATCTAGTAAAATAAGGCTCAGATTCAAATCCTGCATAGCCCATAACTCATGGTGGCAGATGAGCTGCGGCCCACTCGATGGTAAGTGGTAACCATCGCTCATGGACTCAACTATACGGTATACCGGGAGTATTGCCAAGCCGCAGCTCACAATTTCATTTCACAAATATGAAATGAAAGAACAAACGGCTATTTCTTTCTACAACCAAACCACATCATGCTTCATGGCCGGTCACACGGTAGATGGTGGAACCAACCCTTCTGCACTAACAATAATCTTTTCATTACTCATACTCGGAAAGTATGTTTGAAGTTGCCTGAGGGGCGGGTTGAAAGTAATACTTTTCAGCCCTAGGGAGAATCGTTTTCAAGTTCTATTTTCACATTTCTATTGAACCTTATTCTAACTTACTAAAGCCACTCAATCACAGCGCGATGTTTAATTAAAATAACAAAGTTAAGTATTAAATAAAGATTTTTTTTAACGACCACACCTATTATAATTTACTAAACACAACACAACACAACATAGCATCACGCCTGTATTCCCCGAAGGGGTAGGCAGAGGTGTATTACACACCCACGACTCGCCAGCTATGTTTGAGTCCCACGTAATAGGGGGCGAGCCTATTGACGTCTACCGGGCACATTTCCAAACTCCGGGCTGCTACTGAGAATTTTTCTTTTTAGGAAAAAGCTCAATAACATTGCCCGACCCGGGGATCGAACCCGAGACCTCATGATTAGCAGTCGCATACACTACCGCTACACCACCGAGGCAGTTAATATATAATTTACTTATTTCAAATATTTCTTTAAAATAATATAGATTTGGGTAAAATATTTTTCAATTTTGAAAATGATAAATAATGGCTGTTACGCTGGACGGCCACACAAAAAAAAAATTAAATAATTATCTCAGCAGTTGATGTAAATTAAAATTCACTCATTTTTGCATGTTTTTATTTTGACTTTCCTTGTATTCGTAACGAAAAGCACAGTGTTTACCTCGGGTTAAAGACTTATTTAGTCCCTCGAACTATAGGCGCCTTCGCTGCGCTCGGGCACCAAACCCCGTCTCGGGACTTTCACCCCTAGGATAACAAAAAGCCCTTCATAATATTACGGACTTGGGACTACCGTCATACTTTATGTTATACGTTTATAAAACTGAAAAAAAAAATCTAAAAGTTGGTTTACGGACAATAATTTATACGTGATGGTGATACCGTCATATATGTTTTCTGAGAGTTTCACAAACAATGCATCGGTCGCCATCTTACGAACCGCAGATGAACCACGTAGTCTGATTACTTTAAATACCGCCACCTATTTTTATGATTTAGCAACTCCCGCTATCTCACGAACCGCAGATGATGCACGTAGTCAGATTACTTTAAATACCGCCACCTATTTTTAGGATTTAGCAACTCTGGGCGGAACGTGACACTTTTTTGTGCGTGCAGCCAGCGTTTATCGATTTATAAGACGTTATCACGTCATTAATATTTGAATTAGATACTAACTGTTATCCGCGACTTCGTCCGCGAGGAATTTCATAAAAATAAATAAAGCAACCCTTGAAATGACATACAATTTTTTTATCTTTCGTAAACATATTTTTTTAGTAAAAAGTACCCTATGTTATTTCTAATACCTCCAAGAATATGTGTACAAAGTTTTATGATGATCGGTTAAGTAGTTTCCGCGTGAAAGCGTAACAAACAAACTTACATTAACATTTATAATATTAAGTAAGTATGATAGTTGGCAAACAACCATACGGTCCACCTGATGGTAAGCTACCGTAGATAGGCTACGGTAACCGCTAGCAACACCAGAGGTAGGTATATAGGAGGTGGATAGGAAGAATATTAAGGAAATGATAGGTAGGATACTAAGGAGAGGGCCTCTGAAGGAATGTAACATGGTTCCAGTGGCCCGCCAACACAGGCGGAGAGACAGCATACGGCGGGTTTCTTTTGTGGGTGAGGGCCCCACACTACCCTGTTCGTTTCCCCGAACAACGGAGTCTGCAGTTAGGTAAATTTTTTCCCGCCTTTCCAAAAAAATTTTACTAAGGAGAGGATAGGAAGGATAATAAGGAGAGGTTCGGGCACCCTCAGTGTCCGGGCTACCGGCACTATCTCTCTCTCACCACTCACCATACGAAACAACGGTAGAGTACTTACCGTTGTTACACGCTTATGATGTCTGGGATGGTGGTACTTCCCTGATCGAGCCGGCCCATTCATGCTGGGATAACCACTATCCTTATTTTATTAATTTTAACGTTATATTTCGATATTACTACTGAAGGCAAATAGCTGAATCGCGGTAAGTCTACCACTATAATCTCACGGTGTGTAGACCCGAGTGTTGTGGGTTCGATTCCCAAACAAAATTTTGTGAGATCCACAAATGATTGTTCTAAGTCTGGGTGTACTTACAAGGTTCATTTGTTAGCGCAGTATGGTTTAAAAAAAAATATTCTGCATACATACATAACATCGCCTGTATTCCCTGAAGGAGTAGGCAGAGGCGTATTACACACACACGGTTCGCCAGCTATGTTTAAGTCCCACGTAATAGGGGGCGAGCCTATTGCCGTCTACCGGGCACTTTTCCAAACTCCGGGCTGCTACTGAGGATTTTTCTTCTTACGAAAAACCTCAATAGCTCTGCCCGACCTGAATGAACTTCTATTGGATATGTTTTACTGCTAAGCTACTAGACATAGTACTCGAAATAATTAAAACATAGCATCACGCCTGTATTCGCCGAAGGGGTAGGCAGAAGTGTATTACACACCCATGGTTCGCCAGCTATGTTTAAGTCTCACGTAATAGGGGGCGAACCTATTGACGTCTACTCGAAATAATTACATGTCACAAATTAGTTGTTTAAGTAAAAATACGTTAAGCAAGCGATTGTCTACCAGGGAGGTCGATCCTTCCGCTGATCAGAACCGATGCCAGCGATTGGGGCAGCGCCGGCGTGGGCACTTGCGTCTGATGCCGCCCTAGCTGAGGCTGTGGGTGGATGGACCGGGGAACGTTCGCTTCGCTCGAAGCTGTGACGCTCCATGTGCAGAAGCATCGCTCAGTAGAGGGTACCCGCCGGCGGACCACTGAAGTAATGTAACATAGTTCCAGTGGCCCGCCAACACTGGCGGAGAGATGGCATACGGTGGGTTTATTTAGTGGGTGAGGGCCTCACACTACTTTGTTCGTTGCCCCGAATCTGGGGGTGCAGATAGGAACATTTTTTCCCGCCTTAACAAAAAAATGCAATTGTCTATGCCTTCATAGTTCTCAGATGGACAGTAGACCCTACAATAGCAAATAATAAAAAAGTGTATTTAATTGTTTTCTGTTTATTGTAATATATTATGGAATGTCTTCTTAGTTGCATAAAAAAAATCCAAGCAGTCATGAGGACTGCCAACAGAAGTGAAAACTTAAAACTATAAACAAACAGATGTTATTTTCGGATATCAAAATCAAATGTATTTCGTTTGATATTAAATTAAATCATGAAAATCAAAATGAATCATTCATTCGCAGCTGGCCCAGCGCAATAATTTACTACTAATAGGAACGGATAATGTTATCGTTAACTCGTCACGTGACCATGTCGATGATGACACATGAATTTACTCCCTATCCAAACCATCCTATAGAAGTTTTCACTTCAATATTTTCATGTTATATTAGTTATAAGAATTATATTAAAACGTAATACATTGGCGAATTGAAAGTGTTTTTCTCATGAAAGGCTTTACTTGCGGCCGGATTGTGTAGCAATCCGGCCGCAAGTACACTTGCCCTGCTCGTGTTAATTATTAGTGAATTCTTGACAATTTTAAGTGCTATAGCTAGGCTTATTAAATAAATATATTTTTGGATTTGATATTGTTATACAATTGAAGTTCAAACGTTGAGTGTACAAGACAATTGCTCCGCATGTAGTGTCTGTCATCAATAATATTCAGAGATTCGTTATTATACAAAATTATTCTGTTCGCCGTTATATTTGACCGACTCACATACTAATGGTACGTACTGTGAGGATTTCGAGTGTACATTACTAGTACAATATTTATATACAAAAAACTATTAGAAGCATAAACGTATTTTTAAGGCTTATACTGGCAGATACGCCAAGGTTATTATACATCTATATTATGACGGGCCTCGTGGCGTAGTCGGTAGTGTAACCGACTTCCGTGCACGAGGTCTCTTAGAGGAGTCTGACCTTATTCCTAAGTGAGAGTTAAGACATAGAGTTTAACAGAAAGTGCAAACGTCCCATGACAAAGGCTGCGCGCGACTAACACATGGACACAAGAAATATATTTATTAGTGTAATGATAGTGGCGCCATCTGTCGTAGATTAGTTGTATCAACTCAGAAACCTTCGTGGGCTCATGCACAACATTTTGCTAGATCATCACATGATCAAATGCATAGTTTACGATTCTATAAAGGACATACAGACAAACATTCATTTTGTATAAATAAATAAATAAATATTCATGGACATTTCACACAACGTCCTCTGGTCCCAAACTAAGCTTAACTAATACATATACTTACTACTTTTTTTTTGTAAATACATACATATAATAGATATTAAACACCCAGACGCAGTACAAATATCTGTGTTTATCACACAAATAATTGTCCTGAGTGGGAATCGAGCCTACATTCTGTCTAACTCGTTTGCTTAACTTACACGCAAGTTTCATTTTATAGCCTAGTATCAAAAGCCAATTCTTAGACGATGCAGGTTGATTCGGACTGATAATCTCTGATAAAATAAGTTTTAGTTGATACGAAGTTCACCGAGTCATCTAGTGGATAAAATAAATATATATTTATCCATGTTATATTATGCACCACTGAAGTAATAACACACAGTTCCAGTGGTCCGCCAATATAGGTGGAGAGACGGCACACAGCGGGATTAATTAGAAAGAATAATGTAACTAACTCGTTGCTCCAAACTACAGGATGTGCGGTTAAAAAGCTTCAACAAATAAGTTGGTATAATGCTGTTTTATTTAAGGGTTGACAGGGATATATTTGTGCTTTACAGAACCATACGACAGAGATGCCACGAATAGTGATTTGTCCGAATACCGAATATTCGGCGAGGCTCTTGGCCGAAACGCCAAATATTCTGCAACTCTTAGTACCTTTCACGAGACAGTTTAAACCTGGATCCTTCGTGATTGAGTCCATGTCTGTTATATCACAACACGCTTAATTTGTTGATAGTTGGTATGTTTGCTATCAGTAGTTTGTATCAATTTACGTTACACTGAGCTATTGCTGAATAGGCTTATGGTCATTTTACATTATTGACAATAAAACATACTTTCTTTCTATCAACAAAAGCGGAAGAAAATATTTTTAATTATCATAACTTACCACCAGTACTTACACTAGATTTTAAGTATTAATATGATAAGTTAATGGTAAGAAAATGGTGGCCATGTGGGGCCGGCTTTAGAATTGCCCCACCCCTCTTTAGCCACGGGAGTCGTAAGAGCCGACTTAGGGAATACCGAGGGAGTGGGCAGCAGCACTCCCTCGAGTATTAACAACATCCACTGCGATCGCCAACCCGCGTGTCAAGCGTGGCGATTACGGCATTATCCCCCATTACGGGATCGCTCGTTGTGGTGTTCTCTTGGGGAGGCCTATTTCCAGCAGTGGACGTTGAAAGGCTGATGGATGGATGGAACATAAAAAATCTTTGTGAGTTATGCAATCTTTGTTGACCAGATCGTCGGTCCATCTGGTGGGGGGCCGTCCTGCGCTGCGCCGTCCGATATGTGGTCGCCTCTCGAGAACCTTTCTTCCCCAACGGTTGTCGGTTCGTCGAGCGATGTGGCCTGCCCATTGCCACTTCAGTATGGCAACTATTCGGTATTCCAGTACTTACTGAATAGTTGACGAATATTCGTGGCATCTCTACATACGACCTTACAAGGTCTTCGCCTCTGGGATGCCCCAGGCCACGCTCAAATTGTTTAAGTTCTAATGTAATCTCTTCTGACGCACTATCAATATTAATTAACTACATTTGTAGATTGGCAGTATAATATATGTTGAGATTTCCTGTTACATTTGAATACAATTGCTGAAGCACGCCATTGTGTGACGTCATATCGCCAAAATTTTGTTCCTAAATAAGTTTGTCAAATGATAGTTTAATAGACACTCTATTTACATTATAGGAAAATATATTTCCATTGGTAGAGGCTTGATCGGGGAAGTACTACCCTCTCACATAAGATCAGCGCGTAAAAATGGTAGTTACTCCTACCGTTGTGTTTCGTATAAATAAATATTCTCGGACGTATCACACAACGTCCTCTGGTCCCAAACTAAGCTTAACGCTTGTGATATGGGTACCAGATTACGGATATAATACATATATATATATATATATATATATATATATATATATATATATATATATATAGTAAATAGAAAACACACAAACGCAGTACAAATATCTGTGTTCATCACACAAATAATTGTCCTCAGTGGGAATCGAACCCACGACCTCGTGCACGGAAGTTCGTTACACTACCGACTACGCCACGAGGCCCGTCAATAGACTCGTATATGGTGAGTGAGAGTGCCGGAGAACCAAACCCCCATCCGTATCCTCTCCTTATTATTCTTCCTATCCACCTCCAATCCCTTTCCTTGAAGATGGCGACGCGCGAGTGATGCCTCTGGTGTTGTTAACGTCTATAGGCTACCATCCATCCATCCATCCATCAGCCCTTCATCGTCCAGAGGCCTCCCCAAAATAGGGGTTTTACTATAATCGCCACGCTTGGCAGGCGGGTTGGCGATCGCAGTGGATGTTTTTAGTACACAGGGGAACGCTGCTGCCCGGTCCCCCGGTAATCTCTTAGTCGGCTTTTACGACTCCCATAGGAAGAGACGGGGTGGAGCTATTCTTGGTGCCGGCCCCACACGGCTTATAGGCTACGGTAACCACTTGTCCGTATGGTGACGGGCTAAGAATACAAATGTCACCACCTCATTCTTTCCTACGGGTGTCGTATGAGGCGACTAAGGGAAGGAAGCAATTATCATCCATTGCATGACTGGTGGTAGGGCTGGGTACCAAGTGGGAGTACTTACTTGGTATCGGGCTCGAGCGGGTTGGTACCACCATCTTCCTTGTGACCGGCCATGAAGCACATTGTTGCGTTTTGGCTGTAGCAGGAGATAGCCGTTTATATTTCATTTCATATCTGTGAGCAGCGGCTTTACAATACTCTCGGTATAGTCGAGTCCATGGGCGACGGTAACCATTTACCGTCAGATGGACCGTGGCTCGTCTGCCACTACATGCAATAAAAAATAACTTATGATGGGGTCGGCTTCCGACCTGTTGGATGGCGGAGTGGTTTAGGTACCGGCCTCCAGCCTGAGTGTTCTGGGTTCGATTCCAACACGGGACAACTCTTTGTGTGATCCATAAATGGTTGTTCTGAGTGCGAATGTACTTTGTGTCCGTGAAATTGTATGTTTGTAAAGTCCCCCGCTACAAGGATTATTCCTAAGTGCAGGGTGTTGTTTTTATCAGAACTGACAACCTGTACCTAATGACAGTCTAGATGTTATTCGGCAGCCCGAACCCATTGCTTAACGTGCCTTGTAAAGCACTGAGAAGGTCAGGTGACCACAAATAGGTATCACTTTTGGTCACCCATCTCATTGTCAGCCGAGCCAAAGTTGCTTAACCTTGTTTGGCGAACTGGAAAGACTACCTAAAAGATACCTAAATTAATAGACTAAAGTTTTTGATTTTAATCTATTAATCTATATATATTTATTTAATCTATTGAATAAGTCTATACAGACGTATTAGTATGGAATAATTTCACGTTACATGTTACGGTCAAAAAATCCCCGAAGCCTTGATTAAATATTTATATATTTAAAGTTAACTTTCAGATAACGGTAGGGAGTAGCCCTAATCCGTTTGTCGCTGAGTACATCTCAAATATTTGTATAACTGCATTTGAGTAGGAATATTTTATTTTTATTTCATTTAGGACACAAAAAAAAATTGTGGAATTTCAAAGCATTTGTGTATGTAAATTAGACAGTGTTGTACAGAAATGATCCAACCCACAAACTGGACAAAATTAAGGTTTTTAAGTTCACGAAGACTCATTTTATTCTGTCAACTCATTGATTTATTAAATCGTCAACTACAAATATTTTTTTATTATAGGTTAATCCAAACCCAAGACTACGAATAATTCTGAAAAAATAAAGCAAAAGGGGTTCAAATCAACATAACTTTTATTTATGTTTTTGTGGATTAGTTCATTTCTGCACAACATGGTCCAAGTTAACTGAACTTAACTAATCGCACAACCTGCATGCACCATTTGATTATTATTTTCGATTTCACATTTTTCACTTTGTATTTAATGTATAGTGCTAAGCATGTCAAATGCTAAAAATATATAAATAATATTACATTACAATAGCTTTTAAGAAAATTTACGGGCCTCGTGTCGTAGTCGGCAGTGTAACCGACTTCCGTGCACGAGGTCATGGGTTCGATTTCCACTCAGGATAATTATTTGTGTGAAGAACACAGATATTTGTACGGCATCTGGGTGTTTTCTATCTATTATATGTATGTAGTATATCCATTAGCGACGCAATCCACCTCTTCTTGGATAATTTTAAATATCGAATTTAAGAGACGCTGTACATTTTTTGACCGTAGATAAGGTTTAAAATCATGGTATTTGATAAAAGAATAAGAAAGATCTCGCGGACCGACAGAAAAATAGGCTTGAGAAGTAATATACATATATTATAATCTGCACTTAAGGCTTAACGCTGAGAATTAAATACGCGTGATTTTTTTCCTCAAAATTCTGTATCATTGGAAATTGTATGAAGCTGCACGCACTTGCGAAAATAAATTGCGCAATCGGTAGGTAAATTTTACCGCGCCTTAATTTTACAAAACTGAAGTAATTATTACACAGTTCCAGCAGTCCGGTAGCATAGGGGGAGAGACGACACGATCACTGAAGGAATGTAATATGGTTCCAATGGCCCGCCAATAAAGGCGGAGAGACGGCACATGACGGGTTTATTTAGTGGGTGAGGGCCCCACACTACCCTGTTTGTTGCCCCGAACGACGGGGTGTGTGGTTAGGTACATTTTTTCCCGCATAAACAAAAAAAAGGGTTAGAGACGACACATGACCGGTTTATTTAGTGGATGAGGACACCACACTACCCTGTTAGTTGGCCTGAACGACGAGGTGTGCGGTTAGGTACATTTTTAGCGCCTTAATAAAAATAAGGGGTACGCAATATCTCATTCAGTTTCATCAGATGTCACGTCACGTGAGTTATGAACGAAGATGCAATCGATCGTGTCAGAAGTCAATTAGATGTGCATCGGAGACTGCATGGCGACCGGGAGATAAATCGAGTTGCGGGTATGCAACATACTGGAGTGTTGGACTTTGTATTGAGATTAGGTTGCCTACACATCAGCGATTATTTGTAAACGAAAATCATAATTTATTTCCGTACATTATTATAAAACTGTGATAGAGAACTGTACCTACAATCATAGACTAACTGAAAATTATAAACGGAGCATGACGAACAATCCAGTGAAG
Organism: Leucoma salicis; assembly: GCA_948253155.1. Classification (NCBI taxonomy): domain Eukaryota; kingdom Metazoa; phylum Arthropoda; class Insecta; order Lepidoptera; family Erebidae; genus Leucoma; species Leucoma salicis. Next base: position 1,922,537 of record OX411830.1, on the reverse strand, counting down.
CCATATAAAACCATGCCAAATTTGTAATTACACGCGCTCACGCACACAAATATAAACAAAACCATGCCAAAATGAAGTGTCATAAATCACGAGTGCTACCAGAGTATGATTTAAAATTACCCCAAATGACTCGACAATTTCGTACGTACGTTACGTACAAGAATACGTCGTCAGCGCCATAATATTCCCTATTATGATTTGCTGTAAACTGATAAACTGTAATTTATACTTTTATGACAGTCAAAGAACATGGTTCTTCGACAGTACTTTTACTTCCTTTGTTTTAAAAAAAAAACTTTTAAAAATTTATCCAAATTATAGAGATTATTTCTTTCCGGTGACAACACTTTCACGCACACATCTTCCAAAAAGTGGCTTCACTTTTTTGGTTGACAATGCCGTATCTTTATTTTTTAGTTAATCTGAGCCTCCATCCATCAGCCTTTCGACGTCCACTGCTGGACATAGGCCTCCCGAAAGGGGGATAGTGCCGTAATCGCCACGCTTGGCAGGCGGGTTGGCGATCGCAGTGGATGTTGTTAATACTCCAGGGAGTGCTGCTGCCCCCTCCCCCGGTATTCCCTCAGTTGGCTCTTACGACTCCCATGGATGAAGAGGGATGGGACAATTCTAAAGCCGGCACACGGCTATAATAATACGGCTAATCTAAGCCTACAATAAAGATATTTGAGAAAAAATCACTGTGTCTATTTAAGCATTTCTGATACCATATTTTTTTATAATTTTCGTTTGTTTGTTTCACAGTGCATCACGCAAAAACTGTTGAATTGATTTTAATGAAACGTCTTTATTTTAATAGCTCTTGATAAGACTTTAAACTGGTGTATATTTTCGTGATTTGTTTTTTTGTAGCATTTGACATGCTTAGCTACTTTACTAGAACAAATTGTTTGTGAAAGTAGTAAAAATGTATGCATCCGATACGTCTAAAAACTAATGTGAAGTGGATATTGGGATTCACCATAAGGTGACACCGATAGCTTAGCGGTCCAAAACATTCCACCGAATTAGGTTTGAGTCCTGCTCGCAGTAAATCTCTTTTTTTCACTCTCATAAATAATTGATTCTAGATTAAATATAGAGTATATTTAATCTTGCTTTTATGTCGGGAACTAGAAATATAAACAAAAAATTAAACACAAAGTGAAAAATGTGAAAAAGAAAATAACAGTCATGAGCAGGATTTGAACCTGCATCTCCTGGATACCGTCCAGATGCTTTGTCAATTCAGCCATCGTGACAATTGAATTGATGCAGGTTCAAATCCTGCTCGTGACTGTTATTTTCGATTTCACATTTTTCACTTTGTGTTTAATGTATAGTGCTAAGCATGTCAAATGCTAAAAATATATATAAAAATATCTAAACAAAAAATTAGCTTTTTCGACGGCAGAGCCTCGAGTAAAGGCTAGTTTAGTCTGCAATATTATGGAAGTTAGAATTACTGTTTAGGAGATTTACACTGTAAGGGCCATACTGGTTTAAAATGTGAATACCCATTCACATTCACACAATTCGTCTGCAGAAGAACTATTCTCGCACAGAATTCAGTCGTATAATAACGGTGGCACTCTATTGCCACTCTTACATTTTGTTCAGTGAGTGAGAGTTGAGTGACATATTTATATTCTGAAAACTACACGGATGATGTACATACCATAGCATCACGCCTGTATTCCCCGAAGGGGTAGGCAGAGGTGTATTACACACTCACGGTTTGCCAGATATGTTTAAGTTCCACGTAATAGGCACATTTCCAAACTCCAGGCTGCTACTGAGAATTTATGTTTAGGAAAAAGCTCAATAACATTGCCCGACCCGGGATCTAACCCGAGACCTCATGATTTGCAGACGCATAGCATCGGTGGTGTAGCGGCACTACCGAAAACTAGCAGATTATAAAATGTTTTTTTTTAATATGGTGGTAAAAAATGTTACTATCCGCGATAATTGGCGTGTGGATAGCGAGACTCTTTAAGTGCAGAATTGAGTGTGACGTAATTTATGAACAGTACCTTATCTGTAAACTTTTTACATGCTTTAATAAGGGTCCTATTGGTAATTGAACCAAACTCCTACCGAATCTACTCTGTGCGCGAATCGTAATCATTAATTATACCAAATGAATCATAATTTATAATTAATGATCACACTATAATGTCTGCTTGCAACTTCGTTTGCGTGAACTTAACATAGCATTACGCCTCTATTACCCGAAGGTGTAGGCAGAGGTGTATTACACTCCCACGATTCACCAGCTGTTTAAGTCCTACGTAATAGGGAGAGAGCCTATTGCCGTCTACCGGGCTCATTATCAAATTCCGGGCTGCTACTGAGAATTTTTCTTTTTACGAAAAAGCTCAATAACACTGCCCGAGCTGGGGATCGAACCCGAGACGTTATGATCAGCGGTCGCTCACACTACCGCTACACCACAGAGGCAGTCGGGAAGGAAGTCGGGTACAGAATTTAGTTTAATAATAATGGTATTATTTCTACTTGCCTCGGCTCCGCCGCAAGGAACAGCTGTTTTTTTTTGTTATAGCTTTGGTGTCTGAAGTAAAAGCAACATAAAACTCACACAAGTTTTCAAATCTAATCGAGAGCTATTAAACAAAATAGTTTCATTGTTGTCGAGTGGTCCTGAGGATGCCTCGTTTAGAGGCGAAACACGTGTCAAATTTGGTTTCGGATTTTTGCGGAATATTGCAAGGTTGTGGTTCTGAGAGTCCTGCCGTATTGCATGGTTGTGTCATTATCGCATATGCTACTATGCTAATATCACATTCTGCTCTATCTGTGAGAGTGCAGATTGGCAATCATAGGTTATTTTAGTGTGTGTCCAAAGATAACCAGGATTGACAATCCATGGGTGAGTGGTGGGCTCTCCTCCTAAAATATTAATTCTATTAATGACAAAATAGTTTCATTAAAATCCGTTCCAAAAAACTATTTCTGCGTGCTGCACAGAAATTATAAAAAAAATTGTTTTGTACTATTCAGAGACGCCCAAATTAACCTGTATTTTTTTCGTAAATGTATTGTAATACAATTATTTAATAGTTCCAATTTAAGTACCTATTATCATTTATACGCAAGTGTGGGACCGGCTGAAAGTGGGGCTTAGCAACATGGAGGACGCTGTGCAGTCCTCCAGCCACTCAAGGGAGTTTATTTAAATTGATTTCAACTGCTAATATCACTAGTATTTGCACGCGACTTAGTTTTGCAATAATATAGTTTTACTAGCCTTTGTCCGCGGCTTCGCTGCATCCATAAGTTAGGTTTTAGGTTATATCTCAGGTTCCCGATATAGTAGCGGGATAAAATGTATACTAGTTTTTAGGTCTAATGAAGAGCTATCAATCAAATGAAAAGTTACGTCAAAATCCGTTCAGTAGTTTTTGCGTGATGCACGAACGAACAAACAGATAAACAGGCAAAAAAACTATATGGTTGTCTGGAAAGTCTGTTTACGGACGATAATTTTACGTGATAACGTCATATAAGTTCTCTGAGAGTTTTACAAACAATACATCGGTCGCCATACATTATTCGGAACGTGACACTTTTTCGTGCGTGCGGCCGGCGTTCATCAATTTATAAGGCGTTATCACGTCAAAAATATCTAAAAAAAATGCTTTTTTAGCATAATACATCAGTCATTTTTTCTCAAATATCTTAAATGTACAGACACAGCTCAGTTACAGCTTTATAATAGTATAGATATATACTTCCATGGTGAGAAATAAGCATACGACCCACCTGATGGTAAGCGGTTACCGAAGCCTATCTATAGACGCTAGCAACACCAGTGGATCTAGCCAAGTTGCATTCTATGATTGCTAACGCTAATAGAAAACTAACGTTAAGTCACGTGACTTAGCGTTACGGATATTGTTAAAGACCATATGGGTTATTTATCTAAGGTTAAAGATGTCAAATTCCCATACATTTAAATAGTTTTCTATTAGCGTTAGCGATCATAGAATGCAACTTGGCTAGACCCACTGATGCATCATGTTGTCAACTCCAGGGGGGTGGAGATAATATACCAAGGGTCTTATTCTGAGTAAAACTGTACAACGGGGTGTGTTTGTCGGGCCTCGTGGCGAAGTCGGTAGAGTAACCGACTTCTGTGCACGTGGTCGTGGGTTCGATTCCCACTCAGGACAATTATTTGTGTGATGAAAACAGGTATTTGTATGTGGTGTTTTCTATCTATTATATGCAAGTATTTACAAAAAAAAGTAATATATGTATTATATCCGTAATCTGGTACCCATAGCACAAGCGTTAAGCTTAGTTTGGGACCAGAGGACGTTGTGTGAAATGTCCGTGAATATTTATTTATTTATTTTAATCCGATAGTCTTTAATTTAATAAATGGTAGAGAATATTATAATAACATCCTTTGCACCTCAACCACGATGATCACGAGGTCTCGGGTCCAAATGCCAGGTCAAGCCAGCAAAAAGCTATTGGGATTTTCCGTTTAGAAAATTTCCGATCTGTATTTTAGCACTTGACATGCTCAACCTGCGCCCCTTCCAATACGGGAAAGCGCTCTAAGGCGCTAAGCTATCGCAGTTACCAACGGCCATACCCGATCTCCACAACACATTTGTCTTTACGACCCACGCCACCTATGGAATTCATTTACATGCATCAGAGGTCGCTTCAAATCCCGCTCGCAATAAAGTTATCTTTTTCGACATTCACAAATAATTTTTACACACACATTAACTTATATACCACACATCTATTTATATCGTCGAATAAAAATGTAAGGGCATCATTCACGTGCACGATAGCCAACCAGATAACACTAATAGTATAGATTCACGAGTCCGACGCATGCTTACCATCATTTGCTTGTCATATCGGTAGACAGATAGGCAAAGCTTATGACCTTATCAAAAACTATTTACCACAATTTTACTAATTTAAATTCACTAAAACCCCACCGTGCGCCCTCACCCGCCCTTGCTACGGTGGATCACGGGTACCGACGTCGTTTCGACCGCGATCCGCAGGCGGCAGCCCCTTCGGGCACACTCTCTTGTGCGACGCCTCACGCACTTGCGCGTCACACCTTCGCGGTAGGCTTCCACGGACGGCATGGTACTCCCCGACCCCACCGTCCGCAGCCTCGGCTAGGGCGGCATCAGGCGCAGGTAAGCGCGCGCACGCTGCCCCGCGCGCCGGCGGCGAATCGGGTCCGCGAAGGAGGATTCCTCCCGGGCCCTCTCCGTCACCTCCTTCCGCGAGATGACAGCCTCGCAGAAGACGACGGCCGCGGTCCAGGCTCTGTCACTGCCAACCATCGCTCGCGCAACGGCTGGCAGCGACAGGTCCACGCCTATGACTGCAGCGAGTTCCCGGTGCTGCACATCCCAGGCCGGGCTCGACTCGAGCGTGTGCTGCGCCGAGTACTCGCCGCAGCAACAGTGGTGACAGCCTGGGGTCGTCTCCCTCCTAGCGATCATGTGCAGGTATTTGCCGAAGCAACCATGCCCCGACAAAACCTGCACCAACCGGAAGGTGAGGACCCCGTGTTGCCACCCTGCCCATTCTTCCAAGATCCCCAGATATGTGTTATGACTAATCTATATACTACTAGCTTTTGCCCGCTGCTTCGACGCAGCCAAAAGCTAGTTTTTAGGTTATATCTCAAGTTCCCGATATAGTAGCTAGATAAAATGTATACCAGTTGTTAAATCTAATCAAGAGCTATCAAACAAAAAAAGTTGCATCAAAATCCGTTCGGTAGTTTTTGCGTGGTGCGTGAACAAACAAACATACTGACAAAAAATCTAAAAAAAATTGTTTTGTGTTTAGACACGCCTATTGGTGGACGTCCATTAGTCCGCACGCACGCGTCGTACGCATCGCATTGAACGCATTTTTCGAAAGGGTGCGTCCATTGCATCCGCGTTTTGCTGACGTCAAAGTTTTGCTGATGAGGTTGCCATTAATTAAAAATTGGTTGCCATGTTTTGTGGTAAAACCTGACAAATTGCCGTGTCTCATACAAATTCAATCACAATGTAGACTTAAACACACAATTAGATATTGTACTTATAGTTAAAGGATATTAAATACAAATATCTAAGAAGGATATAAAATACAAATATGTAATATCCATACAAAATTCATAAAAATATTTCAGATTAACGGACAGATTTTAGGGGTAGTAGGCTGTTAGGTGTCACTGTTTTTCTTCTGCATATTATATTACAATCTTCTTTCGCTATTTTCGTTCATGCTTGTTGTAATGTATGCAATAAAACACGGTCAATAGCGGACTGAATGGCGTTTATTAGGAGTATCATCTTATGACGTGCGTGAGGGTACATTTGTAAAAATCTTATATTAAACGCAATACACAACGCTTTTCTCTCCTTAAAATATACAATTTACCACAAAAAATATCAAAAATTAAATAAGTATACTTATAACTAATTATACCGAATAGCCTATGTTTTGCAATGTGTAGTAGTAAATATAAACTAAAGATAACAGTTTAATACATATTATAAATAATTAATGTTTTTGTTGGATCGTGGCCGTAAAGTCATTTTGTGAGGACTGTAAGTGCGATGTTGACGCACCCGAGCGCTCACCGCTGCACGCTCGGTTTCAACCCCGCACACCTCACCCGCCTGCTCCCCGACACTCGCATCCTCACCCGTCTGAATTGACGGCGACACACTACTACCGGATGTCTGCCAATCCTTTGTTGGAGTCGACCAATGCTCGTCGATAATCTCATCGGAGTGTTTGTTACCGCAACCGGCCCCAGTAAACTGTGAAGTATCACAGTTCACCCCAGACAAAGAATGACGAGAACTTCTATTAGGTTTACTTATGATTTGGTCTATGTGACGTCTATGGGTACGATTGTCATCGACGGTCCTAACTTTATAAGAAAGCGGCCCTGTTTTATCGACTGCTAAGGCATCTTTCCATTTAACCTGACCACCTGTGTAATTACGAACTAACACCGTGTCACCGGGTAACATTTCCCGCATAACACCGCCGCGCCTCGCCTCTTGTTCACTCTGTTTCTCACTGATTAAACTCTCAGTACAGGGTCGCAATAAATCTAATCTACCACGTAACCTGCGTCCTAGCAATGCCAACGCTGGTTACTTTTGTGTAGTAGAATGTTCCGTGTTCCTATAAGCGAACAAAAACCTACACAAAGCAATATCATAGTCGACTTTTGCCAACGTCGCCTTTTTGAGTACCTGCTTGACCTGACGCACCGCGTTCTCCGCTGCACCATTGCTAGACGGATGATAAGGAGCTACTAAGATACGCCGTATACCATAGCTGGTCAAGTACGATAAGTACTCGGCCGAGGAGAACGGTGGACCGTTGTCGCTCACTATACACTTAGGCAAACCGAAACGGGAAAAAATTCTACGTAAACTGGAAATAACTAGCTGTGCGGATGTACCCCCTAGACTATCGACTTCGAGCCACTTAGAATGTGCATCAACTATAATTAAGTAGTATCTATTGTGGTAAGGACCTAAAAATCAATATTGAGACGTGTTCGGCTCCGAAGGCCACGGCCAGGAGTGGAGCGGCGCGGGCGGCGGACAGTCGCGCTGTGAGCTACAAGCCATACACTCGCGACACGCTGTCTCGATGTGTGCATCGAGGCCAGGCCACCACAGGTAGTTGCGTGCCACTTGCTTCATTTTGACTACCCCTATATGCCCGCTGTGTAACTCGTCCAGTACCAAATTTCGAAGACTGACAGGAATTACCACTCGATATCCCCACACTAGGCAACCGTGTTCGACAAATAAGTTTTCTCTTTTTGTGTACTAAATTTTTTTGAAAATTTTCAGGTAAACATTTTAAGCCGAAAGGTACCCGTTTATAAAAGAATGTACCGACATGTGTGGTGATCGCTGTCATTGGTTGCGAATCCTCGCTGAGTGTAAATTGTTGATACGCGTGTGATAAATCTAATTTTGAGTATTGCTCGGCCCCTGCCAGTGTTGCGAAAATATCGTCTATCCGTGGGAGAGGGTAATAGTGAAAATCTTTAAGACGCGGATTAATAGTTATTTTATAATCACCACATATGCGAATATCTCCGTTCTTTTTAATAACAGGGACAATAGGAGTACCATAATCCGAGCACTCAACCTTATGAATAACATTTTCTCTCTATAGGCGGTCGAGCTCGCGCTTGACAGCCTCACGCAAAGCTAAAGGTAGCTGGCGGGCCTTCACAAACACAGGTGTTTTGTCCACCAAGTGCAGCTGTAAGGGAGTTTTAAACGTGCCTAAACCTTCAGCAAACACTTCAGGAAACTCTTGAAGTAAAGTTTTTATGCTACTATCCTGCTTAATATTTTGACATTGCAAACAATTAAACGTAAACATCTAATCCAAGTCCGTCCCAATAACGGTGGACCTCCATTATCATAATACAAATAAATCTAATTTTTGACATCACGATTTATATGTTACAGTAACACTAATGTAACCTATTGGCTGAATAATATCGCCGACATAGGAATTGAGTTTTAAGTTTTTTTTTTATTAACTTAATCTTATAAAACATTTTCTCATAACAAACCTTTGAAATTGCTGAAATTTTACTGCCTGTTTATATTTCAAAAGTAAAAATACGATTTTCTACCTTTAGATCCATACAATAAGGTTCATCTCTAGCCGTAAAGTCACAGAAATGAAATAAATTTAACTCGCCATCAGAATCGGAATCGTTAAAGTATAACTGAGCTTTAATATTTTTTTTACCTAACTCTAAATGATTTTTATTATTACCACACACCACCTTTAAGTGACTCTTTTCACCGCACCGATCACAACAATACGCTTTGAACCTGCACCTCGCCGGCGCGTGTCCGGCGCGTATGAATATGCGTTCTAGTTCTTCGAATGTTTTGTCCTCCGGTAGATCGGGTGCACAAAGATCGCACATTAGCTCGTAGCACGCTAAATCTACTTGGGTTACTAAAGTGGCCACATGCAGTTCCTTAGCTATGGAATTCAATGTTATATATTGTTTCACTCGTCTGCAATATGCTTCCCAGTTGTGCACACCAATTTCAAATTGCTCGATTTTTCCAAACGGCATGACTAAGAAGGTTACTTTTAAAACAAATTTCCGAACGCGAATAAAATTAATAGTTAAGTTACCGACTGCGCCAATGTAATGTATGCAATAAAACACGGTCAATAGCGGACTGAATGGCGTTTATTGGGAGTATCATCTTATGACGTGCGTGAGGGTACATTTGTAAAAATCTTATATTAAACGCAATACAGAACACTTGTAAGTCTCGTAACAGTAGAATGAATAATATCGTAAGTACGTATGAAAGAACTAAAACGATCGATTGAAGAACATTTAATCTTCCGGGGAATTCTCCACTAGTGCCATGCCCATTATTAACTTATCATACTAGCGATGTGACTTCAATAATCAACTAAAGTGTGAAGTCCAATGGTGCTATAGGTTGTATTAAATTACGTTATTGAGTAGCTGTATCCCGCGACTAAATGCGTTTTGTGAGGGTCCCCTGATTGACGATTATAATGCCTTGTACCGAGTTGTTTTCAAATGGCACCAGATACCGTATAATACGGCAATTGTCATGTCAATGGCAACACTAGATGGTATACGTCTTGTTTGTATGGTTTAGGGTTGGCGATTCTTCTGGCGAAAGATTGTTTTTTGTATAAATTATTAAATAAGGTTGGATACCCAAAAAAATAGAGTTTAAAAAGGCGATCTTCCAAAACCGATCCTTCTTTTGGCTTGTTTTACTTTATAGCTATTTAAAAAAATTATAATATGAGCAACACGAATTAAATACTTGGTATCAAATCAGACTACATGACTATTACTTTTTAATTTCTCTCACGCTCGGTTCCTGTACTTAAGTTATAGAAACGCGCCAGCTGAACCCGCTCAAGGTCATTAATCTTCATACATTTAAATTCAAATTAAAAAATACCTTTATTTCATAGGCTAATTATATAGGTAGCACTTAAAATCGTCAAAGTTACTAATAACAAACACGAGAGCTTGCGGCAAGTGGATCCGCAATATCACGATTACAAACGCCACAAGCGGACAGATTACGTAGAAGAGCCTGGCAAGAAATTTATGAGCCACTTTTTTTAATTTTAATGGAGATGGAAACGCTTCCATACATTTTTGGCCCTAGGTGGTAACAAGATTGGGCGGAGTCCCTGGACGCACTGAACAGGGCTCTTCTGTGGAGACCACAGAGAGTCGTTGCGTCCAGGATCATACGCGGATACCGCACGGTGTCGACTGAGGTGGCCTGCGCGCTGGCTGGAATCCCCCCGTGGGACTTGGAGGCGGAGGTGTTCGCTGAGGTGTATCGGCGGGTGTCGCAAGAGCGGGAGGGGGGCGAACGCCCCCTAACCAGGGAGGTGGTCAAGTGGCAGGGCGATGCCCGCAGAACTGCCATGGCCAGGTGGAGGGCGCGGTTAGAGGCGCCCCGGGCCGGTCTTTGGACCATAGGGGCGCTCCAGCCGGTGCTGGAGGAGTGGGCGGGGCGACGGCATGGAGTCCTTACCTTCCGACTGGTGCAGGTTCTGTCGGGGCACGGTTGCTTCGGCAGATACCTGCACATAGTCGCAAGGAGGGAAGCGACTCCGGGCTGTCACCACTGCGGCTGTGACGAGGACACGGCGTGGCATACGCTCGAGTCGTGCTCGGCTTGGGCCGAGCAGCGCCGTGAACTCTTCGCGGAAATAGGGGGGGACCTCTCGCTGCTGAGTGTCGTCAGAGCGATGCTTGGTAGTGACAGGAACTGGGCCACGGTCGCTGCCTTCTGCGAGGAGGTTATCTCGCGGAAGAAAGCGGCGGAGAGAGCCAGGGAGGAGAATTTTTCCGCTGACCCGAACCGCCGCCAGCGACCGGGGCGGCGCAGGCGCAGGTACTTGTGCCTCATGCCGCCCTAGCTGAGGCTGCGGGTGGATGGACCGGGGAACGTCCGCCACCCGCAAGGCCTCCCGAGAAGTTGCGACGCTCCGTGCGCGGATGCGTCGCTCAGTAGAGGGTACCCGAAAGAGTAAGCCGCCGGCGGACCACCGAAGGAATGTAACATAGTTCCAGTGGCCCGTCAATAAAGACGGAGAGACGGCATACGGCGGGTTTCTTTAGTGGGTGCAAGCCCCACACTACCATGTTCGTTGCCCCGAACGACGGGGTGTGCGGTTAGGAACATTTTTTCCCGTCTTAACAAAAAAAAAGGTGGTAACAAGGTGAAAGTTGCACCATTTGGAAGTTTACATCAAAACATTTCATAATATGAAATTTTGTTAGATTTGGCAATCTAGGAACCGAGATATAGAAGATTATATAAAAGTGAGGTTAAGTATCAAACTTCACCCACTAAGTGTCATCATAACATTTGAAAGCCATATATTTACATATCATAGCATCACGCCTGTATTCCCCGAAGGAGTAGGCAGTGATGTATTACACACCCACGACTCGCCAGCTATGTTTAAGTCCCACGTAATAGGGGGCGAGCCTATTGACGTCTACCGGGCACATTTCCAAACTCCGGGCTGCTACTCAAATTCAAATTCAAATTCAAAAATATCTTTATTTCGTAGGCCTATTAAGTAGCACTTAAAATCGTCAATAATACACTAATAATTAAAATAATTAACACGAGCGCCTGAGGCGAGTGCAACCGCAATAACAAAGTGGCGATTGCAATCGCCACAAGCGGCCGGATTCCGTAGTAAAGCCTTTCATGAGAAGAACCCGGCAAGAAACTCATGGGCCACTTTTTTAAATTGCAAATTTATTACAATTTAATATAATCTTTATAACATTACATTATTTCTTATAAAACAACTTTGAAAACTAATGAATGAGGAGCAGCTCAAGCCCATTTAGTTTTATCCTCAAGATAATCCGAAACAGTGTAATAACCTTGATTACAAAGTCTAATTTTTATGGCTTTCTTAAACTTGTTTAGTGGCATGTTTCGGACATTTTCAGGAATTTTATTGTAGAAGCATATACATTGCCCCATGAAAGATCTACTGATTCTGTGGAGACGAGTACTGTGAACAACAAGATTGCCTTTGTTCCTTGTATTAATGTGATGAACGTCGCTATACTTATCAAAGCTTCTGATGTTTTTCTTGACATACAACAGATTTTCATATATAAATTGAGACACGACAGTTAGAATATTTATTTCTTTAAATTTCTGTCTAAGGGAAACTCTCGGGCCCAGATTATAGATTGCATGAACGGCCCTTTTCTGAAGTACAAATATAGAATTTAAATCGGCGGAGCATCCCCATAGCAGTATGCCATAGGACATAATACTATGAAAGTAACTGAAATAAACTATTCTAGCCGTTTCAACATCAGTCAATAATCTAATTTTTTTTACCGCATATGCCGCTGAGCGAAGCCTGCCTGATAATTTTTTAATATGGGGGCCCCATTGGAGTTTGTTATCTATAGTGATACCTAGGAAAACCGTGGACTCCACAAGGTCCAGTTCGACGCCATTCAATTGTACATTGGTTTCTACATGCCTTACATTGGGTGTAGTAAATTTTATACATTTAGTTTTATTTTCACTTAAAACTAGGTTATTAGTATTGAACCAATGAACAACTTTAGATAGTGTGTTGTTCACATCGTCATAATTAAGTTGTTGCCTTCTTATTTTAAATAATAAAGACGTATCATCTGCGAACAACACAATATTTCAATTATCTCCTTATCTTATTATATCCTTATCTCCGTAGTATGGTAGGTCGTTAATATAGACTAAGAATATAAATGGCCCCAACATGGACCCTTGCGGCACACCCATTGTCATGACAGACCCATGTGATAACGTGCCATTAACATCGACCCTTTGAATTCTATTGCTCAAATAAGAAGTCAAAAGCTCGAGAGCCCTGTTCCTGATTCCGTAATGGTATAACTTTTTAATGAGGGTTTCATGATGTACACAGTCAAATGCCTTAGACAAATCGCAAAATACGCCTAACGCATCGTGCGAATCTTCCCAAGCTTTAAATATGGTTTTTAACAATTCTAGACCTGCATCAGTAGTAGAGCGATTCTTTGTGAAGCCGAACTGGTTTTTATGAAAAAATTTATGATTGTCAAAATGATCAACCATGTGTTTGAGAATAAGCTTCTCAAATACTTTACTTAGTGTCGGTAGTACAGAAATTGGACGAAAACTATTAAGGTCTGAGGTACTGCCAGATTTAAACAAAGGAATTACTCTACTAAACTTCATAAGGTCGGGGAATACACCATTAACAAAACAACCGTTAAACACAGATGTCAATTGGGGAGCAATAATATGAATAATTGAGTTAACTAACTTAACAGACATACCCCATAAATCCGCAGTTTTTTTAATATTAAGACTTTTAAAAGAATTTATAACACTGTTTACATTGACATCCGAGAATTTAAAGGAAGTATTACATATCGGAACACATTGCCTAAGGAGCGATTCGGCTGCAGTAGGAGACAACGTCAGATGTTTTGTTGTTAAAACAGGAATATTAGTAAAATAATTTTCAAATGCCGTTGCCACTTCTCAATTCGCTCTTACATTTTTGTCATCTATTTTCAAGTTAAAGTCCCTCTTGCGCACTGTTTCTCTACCAGTTTCACTGTTTATCACCTTCCAAGTCATTTTAATAATATCGCCGGATTTTTTGATTTTATTTTTCAGATATAGTGATTTAGCACAGGAACAGGCTCGTTTAAATGTTTTGGAATAGTTTTTTACATATTCCAAAAATATTGGATTGTGATTATAGGTTTTTTCATTATAAAGTTCATATAACCTTAGTCTACTTTTATAAACACCACAGGCAGCCCATTCACTAAAGCCCGCGCGAGCACCAATAGTTACAGTTTCAGGTTTAAAATTCTTGCTGAATTCATTACTTATCAACTGAATATTAATTATATATAATAATTATCGTCATATAAAACATCTATATACAGGGTGTAAATGACATCGTATGGATAATTGATACCATGTGTTCAGTACTCGATTCTGAACACGCAGGTGGTGGAAATTTGCATCTGTCTTTTCATGAAAATTGCAATTTATTTTACATTTATTTATATTGAATGTGAGATAAGTTCGTTATACTGTTATATTAAATTTTATTTTAGGCAATAAAGTCATTAATCACTAGTTTACTCCAAAAACTACAACGGACTGAAACCTTCTTCTTGTTTTTAGTTGCGTTGTAAAATTTCGATGGCGGCTAAAAAATTGCTAACTGTTACTCGTCGCTGTCAAAGAAAATAATATTATTACAGTTATTTGGTGATACTTATCTTGTTAACACCAGGGTTCTCATGTGTGGATTAGAAGTATTATTATTATATATTTAAAGTAGTTATATATATCGTTCGTTTCGCTAGGTGAGTGACAGCGCTGGAGGCACAAACCCCCTCCCTATCCTCTCCTTGATACTCTTAATTATCCTTCCTAACCTCTCTTCAGTATCCTTTAAGAGAATACTCTTCCTATTATCCTTCCTCTGCACCTCCTATCCCTTTTCTTGGAAATGGCGACGCACGAGCGATGACTGTTGCTAGCGTTTATAGGCCACGGTAACCACTTACCAGATGGGCCGCTTTTTAGCCGCGCCATATGCTTGTTTGCTACCCACGTAGTAAAAAGGTAGTACCTTTCTTAGGTACATTTACCAAATAATTAAGTAAGCATTTAAGGTAAGTAGTGTTATCTACTCAAATAATATTAAGAGTCTTATTTAATAAACTATCCTACTGCTGAGCACAAGCTTCTTTGAATTTCAAGTAAAAGAACCGTCGTCAAGCAGATAGATTATTCAAAAATAACAAGACCAGGACCATTGTGTAGGCAAGTTCTCAGAGTCCAGTAACGAAGCAAAGGTCAATAAAATAAGCAAAACAGTATAATAAATAATGTTAGTAAAGCTGGAAACGAAAAAGTTAAACTGCCAAATGTAGTGTTGCCGTGGTAGCGTTCAAAAAAGAGGATTTCACTTGTGTATCAATTTAGTATATCAATCGAAATACTGATATAAAAATTTTTCCCCAAATAATGAATTAATAAAATATATATATATATATTTTATTAATTCATTATTTTTGACTAAACATTTAGTTTTAATTTTATTTATCAATCAAAATGAGCATTAATTCTATTATGAATCGACTAAAGTAATCGATTTCCTTCATCATATCTCTTTTAATGTTTTTTCGATATCTAGATTGCGTAATGAGCTAGTTTTTTTTTATTTTATATTAGAAAAATATTATATTTATATATATAATGTCGGTATAATGTATGAAAATACTTCCGACAGATGGCGCAGGCGTCACCCAAAGACGTTAAGTATGATGTGTTATCGAAATTAGCAGTCAGGAGCAATTGTCAGGATATCTGAATTGGCAAAGCATCTGGACGGTATCCAGGAGATGCAGGTTCAAATCCTGCTCCTGACTGTTATTTTCGATTTCACATTTTTCACTTTGTGTTTAATGTATAGTGCTAAGCATGTCAAATGCTAAAAATATATATAAATATTTATAGGGTTTGCGTCATTATTAGGTAAAAATCTTAATTGTAAAATTAAGTTTACCTGGTCGGTATAATGTATGAAAATACTTCCGACAGATGGCGCAGGCGTCACCCAAAGACGTTAAGTATGATGTGTTATCGAAATTAGCAGTCAGGAGCAATTGTCAGGATATCTGAATTGGCAAAGCATCTGGACGGTATCCAGGAGATGCAGGTTCAAATCCTGCTCCTGACTGTTATTTTCGATTTCACATTTTTCACTTTGTGTTTAATAGAAAAATATTGCCAATTTTGCTAACTTGTTAACTTCAGGCCCAAAAATCCTACCATTGAAGGAATGTAACATAGTTCCAGTGCCTGCCAATAAGGCGTAGAGATGGCACACGGCGGGTTTATTTAGTGTGTGAGGGCCCCACACTACCCTGTTACCCCGAACGACGGGGTGTGCGGATAAGAACATTTTTTCTCGCCTTAACAAAAAAAAAGAAAGGCTCAATAATCTCATTCTCCTTTCTTATAATGTTTAAATTGTTATGGTACTTCATTGTAATGGGAAACCAGCTTAATATGCTAATAAACCCTTGCTATACAAAAAGAGTACTTATAACGTGAAATACTACTATGATACCAAGCATAAAATTAAATTTGCATTTTTTTTATTTATTTTTTTCTTGTTATTTTTCGTCATTTCTCATAATTTATTATTATAAATTACAATAAAATGTCTTTAAATTTAAAATAATATGACAATTGCGGCCTGCTTTCCTTTATATAGTCCAAAAGGTAGCAGACCCATGGCCTAGATTATAAACTAATTATTAAGTTTATGGGCGCGTCTTACCAATAAACGTCAAAGTTTGGCGAGTACATTGAAGCTTACAATATGACTGTACTATGTCATTGAGATAAAAAATTAAAAAAAAACCATCTGGATATCAGAACAACGACAACCTTAGGTGAACCTAAGCGAAAAATGCTGATGACGTCATCCGCATTTAACCAGATAGCTAATATATGCCTAACTGCGGCGCGTGCTTGCGGATGAGTGTACGCAGTGCTAAACAAATTCATACAAAGCGAAAAAAAATGCGTGCCTGCGTTGCGTACGGCGCGGATAAATGGACGCGTAGCTTATATAGCCTAATTCAGTCATTTTTTCTCAAATATCTTAAATATACATACATAGCTCTGTTACAGCTTTATAATACTATAGATTATAAAGCTGTAACAGCTGCGTCTGTACATTTAAGATATTTTATTAGGCTTTAGAGGCATTTCTGAACGCCACATATTTTTTTTTTAGATTTTTTGTCTGTTTATCTGTTTGTTCGTTCGAGCATCACCCAAAAAACTACTGAAGCTCTTGATTAGACTTAAAAACTGGTATCCATTTTATCCCTCGACTATAACGGGTACCCGAGATATAACCTAAAAATAGTATATCTAATATATAAAATTCTCGTGTCACAGTGTTTGTCGCCATTGTCCTCTGAAACGGCTTGACCGATTCTTATGAAATTAACTAGTTGAATTCTTCAACTAGTTAAATTCGACAATGAGTTAACGTGCTAGTAAATAGTAATGTCAACTCGCAACAGTCGCAAGGTCGCAACGTAAACGTCAACGGTTCAACGTTGCAATTTGACATTATTTTTAATGGTACGCAATACGCATAGTTTCATTGAATATCATTTTTTTATTAAATACTACGAGCGACGCCGACGTTCAACGGGTCTTATCTTATATCAGATAGACATCCTTTTCTTAAAAAAATAGTATTTCATAAATAAATTTTTGCTTAATTTACATAAAGTTCAAATTAGAAATTTCGAACGTCGCTCGCACTCTTATGATAATAAATTTAATATAGTAGGTAATTGTCAACGTAAGTTTCGAGTTAAAATTATTACAGTAGGACAGGAGATCAACGGCTGATTCAACTAGGTAGTTCATAGATTCAACTAAATTAATTGAAATCGTGTTTCTAATACCTATACCTACCTAAGTACTTATTTTACTCTTTGGACCTATGTCAAATTGTAATATAAACGATTGAACGACGTGACGGTCGACAGGCGACGAGCGAATTTATTATGGGTACAGAATATTGTTGTATAGAATATTATTATATTAAAATTATGGACCAAATTGATCAAGTTTTAGGCCTCCTTGCACCAACTCTTAAACATATTATTTTTTTTAGTTGAATAATTAATTATGTTACAAAATTATACTTAAATATCACCTAAACATGTTTATTAATTTGGTGCAAGTCGGTTTTAGTATAATTATCGGGGCGCTTAATTTTATTTAATTCTTAAAAATAAAACTTCTACATTTCAAATATCGACTTATAACAACGTATATTAGAGCTCAAAATCTAGAACATAATGACGAATATTTTCAACGTGCCTACAGAGACCGTTTACGTTCGTTGCGTTAGCATAAATACCTATATATAGTTGAAAATGTGTTGAATAAATGAATCAACTAGCTAAATTCGTTAACAGATTTAACTAGTTGATTTTTAAACGGTTAATAGCTAACAGCTAACTAGCATAATAGTTGAATAAACGAATCAACTAGCTAAATTCGTTAACAGATTTAACTAGTTGATTTTTAAACGGTCGGTTAACTCGTTGACAGACGATCAACCGTTGATTTAACTAGTTCGTTGATTCAACACCCATCGCTACTAATAATAAAGGATAAAACAAAAATTAGACACATAATGTCGATGTGACAATAAGGCCCGCATTCAGCAACTATGTCACAGTGCATCATATTAAAACACACTGCAACGCTGATTTTCAATGCGGCCTGCGTTAGTGACGTACGGACGTCAAATAAGCAGTACCTACTTATATATAAATTATATACAATAAAAAACAGAATACCAACCATTATCTACAATCGGCATTAATTACAGTGAAATAATATTAAAATATACAAAAACATAAAAAATACAATCAACGAAATTAGAGTACCTAATATTGCCTACCACATAAATTACAGAAAACTAACTAAGATTGAAAAAAAAAATGCTAAAATAATAAAAAAGATTTGCTAAACCAATCTCATTCGCCTTTTTGTTTTCTTAACAAATATATTTTTAAATTAGCTTTAAATGTAATTTTACTTGTTTTTTGCTGGTATGGCGGCCCATTTGCATTTCGTGGCGGCAAATTTGAAACAACCCTTGAAGGCTGCCGTCTTAAAGTAAGGTATGGATAGTGGTTTCGTTACCGAGCGTGGGGTATGTAATGCGTGATCACGACGCCAGCTAAGTTTGAGGTACAAGTATTTAGGTTTTTTAGTATTAACCACTCCAAACAGTAGTGTGGCAAGGTGAAGTTCTCGTCTACCTTTCATCTTTAAGAGATTTGCATCATTGAGAAAAGGCGTGACGTGGTTACGACGCAGTATGCGAAAACAAAATCTTGCGCATGCGTTTTGTACACGCTGTATCAGTTTTTCATTCTGCGAATATATACATGGCCCATAGACTATGTCGCAGTAATTAAATTTAGATAGTACAAAGCTGTCTACTATTTTTTTTTCTTATATCTACACTGAGGTAATGCCTAACATTGTAAAGTATTTTTAGTCTATAAAAACATTTTCTTGCTATGTTATTAATGTACTCCTCGAATCGAAGCTCAGGGTCCATAATTAGCCCCAGATTACTCGCCAACTCTACCTTTTAACAGATTTACCAATTAGTGTAATTGAAGGGTTTTCATACAAAATAGTGTTTATTTGTTTCTTGCTACCCATAACAAGAAACTTGGTCTTCTGGGGGTTTAAAACTAAGGAGTTTTGCTCGGACCAAGTGTAAATTTTTTCGTGCTGCGTGTTTATCTTTTGTACAGATTGAGTCGTATCATTAGGGTTAAAAGAGAGGTACACCTGAATGTCATGTGATACCTGCAGTCTAGGATGCTATTAGTCACATCAGCGGTATATAGGATGAATAAAAGTGGCCCAAGCAAAGATCCCTGGGGAATACCTCTTGTAATTGGCTGGACTGAAGAACATACCGTGGAACCGTCATCTTTCAGTATTTCGACGTATTGCGTTCTGTTTTGAAATTAGCTTTCGAACCATCTGTGGGCACCCCACATCAAAACCATAGGACGCTAACTTAGAAAGCAATAGCGGTATATTAATGCTATCAAACGCCCCAGAGTAATCGAGGAGCGTAAGTATAGTTCCCTCACCGCGGTCTCTAGCCTCCAAAAGTATACCAACTACGTCTTCTAGAGCAGTGGCAGTTCCTCGTCCAGATCGAAAACCCGATTGCAGCTCAGGTAAAATATTGTTAGCTTCCAAGTAAGCCATGAACTGGGAATACACTACCCGCTCTAGGACTTTCGACAGACACAGTAGAATGCTAATGGGCCGCAAGTCTTTAAAATTGTGGGAGTTGCTATTTTTAGCTAATGGTCGAACTATTGACCGGCGCCATAAATCGAATTTACAACTCTCGGAACGGCTGGTTAGTATATTTTGTTACAAACTCCAAACAAATCAAAATATCGATGACGATAACCTAGAACCTGCCCTTCGTTATCGCGACTAACCCTTTGCCGCGAAATACTGCGTAGAATATCCGTTACACAATTAATTAAGTCATAATCTATTTTAACAAGTAACTTTTAATTATCATTAATGTAAATTGGCCGTGGAAAATTACCAGTAGACGCATTAAAAGTTTCCAGAGAATATATATATCTAACTTACTAGAGTCTGCCCGCGATTCTGTCCGCGTCGACTTCAGAATATAATCTATACTATTATTAAACTAGAACAGAGCTGTGCCTGTACATTTAAAATATTTTAGAAAAAAAATCTGTAATAGGAGGCGTGTCTAAACACAAAACGATTTTTTGTCTGTTTGTCTGTTTATTTGTTTGTTTGTTTGCGCATCACGCAAAAACTAATGAACGTATTTTGACGCAACTTTTTTTATTTGATAGCTCTCGATTAGACTTAACAACTGGTATACATTTTATCCCGCTACTATACCGGGAACCTGAGATATAACCCAAAACTAGCTTTTGGCTGCGGCGGAGCCGCGGGCCAAGGCTAGTAATAAATAAATATATACGGACATTTTCACACAACGTCCTCTGGTCCCAAACTAAGCTTAACACGTGTGCTTTGAGTACCAGATTACGGATATAATACATATATTACTTTTTTTTTGTAAATACATACCTACATATAGGTAATAGATAGAAAACACCCAGACGCAGTACAAATATCTGTGTTCATCACACAAATAATTGTCCTGAGTGGGAATCGGACCCAAGACCTCGTGCACGGAAGTCGGTTACACTACCGACTACGCCACGAGGCCCGTCAAATAAAAATAAATCAATCTACTTGTCTCTATGTTAGAATGACTATCTCATGGGACCATATGTGTATACATTAGCAAGCAGCCAGACCTCATGTTGGGCCCTACATTTGGAATGGTCGCTCTCACGTTCATGCTTCTAAGGTGTCATTTTATTTTTGTGTCTAGCGGTAATTTTGCGCTCTCCGCCTTAACAAAAAAAAAAGGGGTAATTTTGCGCGGTTTAAAGTATTTGGCCGAGTTTATCTCCGAAGGATAATATTGATATTTAATAGCCTTTGCAAAAGCCAGTTTTTTTGATTATATCTCAGTTACCACCGAAGTGATGCAACATAGTTCGAGTAGCC
The DNA here is from genome assembly GCA_948253155.1 of Leucoma salicis. Lineage (NCBI taxonomy): Eukaryota > Metazoa > Arthropoda > Insecta > Lepidoptera > Erebidae > Leucoma > Leucoma salicis. The sequence continues at coordinate 1,901,190 of OX411830.1, read as the reverse complement.
TAGCGGGCTACATACAGGCGGAGAGACAGCACACGGTGGGTTTATTTAGTGGGTGAGGGCTCCACACTACCCTGTTCGTTGCCGCGAACGACGAGGTGTGCGGTTAGGTACACTTTTTCCCGCCTTAACAAAAAAAAAAAGGAAGTTATATGTCAGTTTCCCAATATAGTAATGAGATAAAATGTATACCAGTTTTTAATTCTAACCAAGAGCTCAATACAATCAAAATCCGTTTAGAAGGTAGTTTTTGCGTGAAGCGCGATCAGACAAAAATTAAAAAATAAATTGTGTTTTGTGTTCAGAGACGCCTCCATCCATCCATCAGCCTTTTAACGTCCACTGCTGGACATAGGCCTCCCCAAGAATGGGGGATAGTGCCGTAATCGCCACGCTTGGCAGGCGAATTGGCGATCGCAGTGGATGTTGTTAATACTCGAAGAAGTGCTGCTGCCTACTCCTCCGGTATTCCCTCAGTCTTGGTAAATAAGAGCGCACTTGAGAAGTGAGCTCTTATTTTGTTTAGTTCAAAAAGTATTGTCAGTAAATGTTATTTGTCTTTTCACTTTTAATTGGCAGTAATAAATTATTGCTTTGTTCGTTTCTTGTGACGAATGCCCGTAAATGTAAGATAATATTTTAAAGATTTGTGACTTTATTACTAAGTGTCATGAGTTTAATTAGGTTGAACTTAAAACTCTTTTAAAACCTTTGTCTCAGTTCGTTAGTAAACAGATGCAGCTGTATAAGTATATATTCACTCGGACAATTTTTAGCTTGATTCTGTTCGGGACACTGTATCTTGTTAGTATTGATGATCGAAGACAAGTACAAACAAACTGAATTTTAAGCGGTAAAGGATCTTAAGGCGACCATATACGGGTGTTTATGACATCATACCGATAACTCCGGGCAAAGATATTTATGTTAATGCGTATGGTGGCAGACGAGTCGACATTTGATGGTAAATAGAACACTATTCTTTGAATTTTCAAATCGCAATAACTTTTGAATGAATGAACCAATTTTCTCGTAGTTTACGCCATTAAACATATCAGCTTTGGACATCTACCATCTAAATCCACCCGTGATCATGAATGCTGTAAAGTATTCGAAACGTCGGGATAGTATAAAAATCAAGTAAACGCGATAGATTCCGTAAACGTAGTTTTATTTCAAAATTATTTTTATTATTAAAAACTTATCTGGATAATTTAAAACATTATTCGTTGTAATTAAGTCGAAACGAAGATTATGCTCAGAGGTCAGAAATCGAAAAGTATGCGCACGCACGCGCACTATCACGCGTCGTCTAGCACTTTATCTGTATATTAGGTACTTATATTCGTTTAATTGCTTGTAATATATATTATCATAATGTACGACTCTGGTAATATGTTTTTAAATATTCCATAGATACCAGACTTGAGGTCATACAATAATATATGTTTAGTTATAAAAATCTATACTATTATAAAGCTGTAACAGAGCTGTGTCTGTACTTTTAAGATATTTGAGAAAAAAAATATTGTAATAGGCTATATACGAGTATAGGCGTCTCTGAACACATAACATTTTTCTTTAGATTTTTTGTCTATCTTTTTGTTTGTTCGCGCATCACGCAAAAACTACTGAACGGATTTTAAATCAACTTTTTTTATTTGAAAGGCCTTGATTAGACTTAAAAACAGGTATATATTTTATCCTGCTACTATATCGGAAACCTCAGATATAACCGGAAAAACCAGCATTAGGGATAATTATACCCTAACATAATGCTGAGCTGTTAGCCCTTACGCACCATAACCCGTGGGTTGATTTTATGTATTTATATCTATAAGGACTATGTAATGGGTTATATGCCAATAAATATTTTCTTTCTTTCTTTCTTTCTTTCTTTCTTTTGGCTGCGGCGGAGCCACGGGGAAAGGATAGTATATAACATATTCCTTCATTTCATATCTGTGAAATGAAATGGTGAACAGTGGCTTGACAATACTCCCGGTATAGTTGAGTCCATGAGCGACGGTTACCATTTACCAATCAATCAAGAGGTGGGCTCGTCTGTCACCATAAGCAAAAAAAAAAAAACAAAAAACATTAATTACGATTCAGTATTTAGGAGAGATATTTCAAGGTTACAAAAATAACTGCTTTGAGAAATAACAATTATACACAATAGATTAGGTATACAAAATATTTTTGTGGTTAAAAATTATCAGCAATAATTAATATTATCAATGATCAACTCGCAAATATTTATGCGGAAGTGAATTTACTCACGATTAATTTTATCTAAATACTGATGTCTATTTACGATTGTGAGGCTTAGTTGTAATAGTTTTTGAGATTATGAAATAAAATCGATATTATCTATCGATTATAGTTGTTTTGCTATTTACCCCAAGGATGAAAAACAAGCGTATGGATCACCTAATGGTAACCTTAAACTTATCTTTGTGGTGACTCAAGGAAACAAGTGTCATCAATTCAATTCCGGCGGGTATCCAGACCACTCAAGCAATGTCACATAGGTCATGTTCCATTTCCAGTTTCCATGAGTTTCTTGTCGCGTTCTTCTCATAAAAAGGCTTTACTACGGAATCCGGTCACTTGTGGCGATTGCAATCACCGCTTTGTTATTGCGGATGCACTCGCCTCAGGCGCTCGTGTTAAATTATTAGTGTATTTTTGACGATTTAAGTGCTATTTAATAGGCTTATAAAGTAAAGATATTTTTTAATTCGAATTTTGAGTTTCAGTGGTCCGCCAATACAGACGAAGAGACGGTACACTGCAGATTTATTTGGTGGGTGAGGGCCCTACCATGTTCGTTGCCTCGAATGGCGGGGTGTGCGGTTAAGTACATTTTTTCCCGACTTAACAAAAACATCAAAAAAGGGTATCGTACGAGGCGAGCAAGGCAAGTAAGCAATTATCACCCATTGTATTTCTGGTTAGGTAACAAGTGGGAGGATATCTGCGTATGCCGTGATCCATCCATCCATCAGCCTTTCAACGTCCACTGCTGGACATAGGCCTCCCCAAGAGAACGCCACAACATGCGGTCCCGTCATGGGGGATAATGCCGTAATCGCCACGCTTGGCAGGCGGGTTGGCGATCGCAATGGATGTTGTTAATACTCGAGGGAGTACTGCTGCCCACTCCCCCGGTATTCCCTCAGTCGGTTCTTACAACTCCCGTGGGTAGAGAGGGGTGGGACAATTCTAAAGCCGGCCCCACACAGCCGTATGCCGTGAGCAACCTTGAAACACCTCATTACATTTCCCATCCTCGAAATTAAATAGTAAAAAAAGAAAGAAAGAAAACTACTTTTAATGGTCACTAAAGAACGAATGATGGTGAACATAAAATGGATAATAATATAAAAACTAAAACTAGGATGCTATTTACTAGTATATTTAACATTTTTAATGACAATTAGGACTCCATTCAGCGCTAATGTTGTCGTTGCAACGATACATAAACATAGTAAACATCTGTTTAGCAGTATTCTTAGTATTGTAGAGTGGCAGTTACCACTTACCATCGGATGGGTCGTGGCATACCATACCATCATAGCAAAAAAAAAATCTTTGTGCTCTAATTCCAGACAACTAAGTACACGATAAATTTTACAAAGGGGATGCTGCTAATGCCATCGTGTCCACTGCAAAGATTCCAGTTTCATTTTATCATAATTAATTATGCAGTTTATTTTTTTAATGAATATAAGTAAAACACATATTATAGCCTTATTGTGCACTTGCTGCTTGAACAGTCCGCAACGTTAAGTAACTTTCACCGGGCCAGAAATTAGATGGGTAACCAAATGTGATACCTATTTGTGAATACCCCCGTGCTTTGAAAGGCAAGCTAAGCCACTGCTTAGCTTGCCTTGGTCCCTGATGAAAAGTATTTGTATTCCCCGAAAGGGTAGGCAGGGGTGTATTACACACTCACGTTTTACCAGCTATGTTTAAGTCCCACGTAATAGGAGTGAGCCTATTACCGTCTACCGGGCACATTTACAAACTCCGGGCTGCTCTTTAAGAAAAAGCTCAATCCGAGGATTGAACCCGAGACCTTGATTAGCAATCGCTCACACTACCGCTGCATCATAAACGCAGAGATATTAATAAAAGAAACTACGTTTACGAAATCTATCGCGTTCACGTCACGGATGGACTGGTGGACCCAGGCAGTCGTTATAAGTTGTGAACAGCATAAATTAAAAAAAAAACGAGTTTTTCAATTCATCAAAAATAGATTGTTTAGCAGCCTTTGCGTAAATTAAATCAAATACGATTACTCACATTCCTAACTCCTCGATCCATAAATTAAAAAACAATCGAACAATTTAAACTTTCACGCCAAATCAGAAGGCTTGCCCGCATTCCTATTTAACTCAAATCGATTATGCACACCATTCGATTCTCAGTATATACCGATAATTAACATCCACGATTAAATATAATAGTTCCACCGCACCACTATGTAACGGTTATGTTTTAAATAATAGATTCTAATTTCAAAATTGTTTATTAAATTGCTCAAGTATTACGCAAACTTTTTTCTTGTTTTCCTTTGTTTTGTTGCATAGACAACGGCTACCTGCAGCAACTTTTGTAAGATACCCAGGCCTGACGTTAGATAGAGGCTAGCCTGCCTGGGCTACCTATATTAAAAAAAATAAGCATCACTTCAGTTAAAGAACCTGAATTGGTTTAATAGGGAGACATTCGCTTCTAACTGTGTATAATTTTAAACTAAGATATACTCATCAAAAAGCAAAAATAAAACCTGGACATATGGAATCTCTAATCCTGGGGATCTGCCAGTAATTGCAACCTAGAAATAGCTCAGGCCTCCAGATTATTTTTTTATTAAGGTGGGAGAAAATGTACCTAACCTGCACACTGCACAGATGGTGGAGTGGCTTAGACACCTGCCTCCCGCCCGAGTGTTGCGAGTTCGATTCCCACACAGGACAACTCTTTGTGTGATCCACAAAAATGGTTGTTCTGAGTCTGAAAAAAATCCACTGCGATACAAGGATTATTTCTGTCTTTAAAAAAAAAACCCGCACACGCCCTCGTTCGATGCAACGCACAAAGTAGTGTGGGCCCTTCACCCACTAAAAAAACGCGCCGTGTGCTGTCTCTGCTTCTACTGACCACTGGAACTAGAAGATAATACTTCAGTGGTGTCCAGAAATAACGCACTTTTTCTTTGTTTAGGTCGGAAAAAATGTACCCAACCGCACACCCCGTCGTTCGGGGCAACGTACAGGGTAGTGTGGGGCTCTCACCCACTAAAGAAACCCGCCGTATGCCGTCTCTCCGTCTGTGTTGACGTGGTAAACCAACACAGTAGTGTTGGATTACTTCAGTGATAGAAATAACGCCCTAAGAACAATAAAATAATGCAATATGGTTTTCCAGAAGCGATGACTTACACAAATACCTAGAAATGCACAGATGAACTTTATACCAGGATTTCATCCAAGTCTCTGCCGACAGTGTATAACAAGCCACTATACTTTAAATTAGGTTATCTGTATAAGTACTATTATAAAACTCTAACAGAGCTGTGTCTATACATTTAAGATATGTATTTTAGAAAAATAAAACCTAATAGAAAAAGCCTTATACTATAAAATATTGTAATAGACTAAAATTACAAGCGTGCGCGTGTCTAAACACAAAACAATTCTTTCTTAGAATTTTTGTCTGTTTGTTCGTTCGCGCATCACACAAAAGCTATTGAACGGATTTTGGTGCAACTTTTTTTATTTGATAGCTCTTGATTAGACTTAAAAAACTGATTTATATTTCTTCCCGATACTATATCGGGAACCTGAGATATAACCTAAAAACTAGCTTTTGGCCTAGTATTCTATATTATGCTTTGATTTAAGCTGATTCTTTCAAAATTAAATTGTGTCGCAATGAAATCAATTAATAGTTTATTGTCATACCCAATGATTACATTTTGCAAATATTTGCTAGTCAGCTCAAAAGCGATCGTACGATACTCGTATGATCAATGAAGATATGAAGTATATTTACCTGGCATATGTTTGTTTTGAAAACAATGTCCTAAATAAATATCTATTTATAGTTAGTTTTAATATCGCCAGATTAAAAATACCTTATTTTTTTTCTTTATGCCGAGGCACATTATTTATATAATATTATTTTGTTTTAATGTTTTTATATTATGATAGTTACTTTTTTTTTGTTAAAGCAGGGAAAATTTTCCTACCTAACCGCACACCCCGTCGCGTTCGGGCAACATACAGGGTAGCCCACTAAATAAACCTGCCGTGTGCTCTCTCTGTCTCGCCTGTATCGGTAGACCACTGAACTACGTGACATTACTTAGAAAGAAAGGAAGAAAGAAAATAATTTATTTTGGTTTCTACAATAACATAACACAGAATAACAACAAATAAAAAAACTAGAATATAGAAAACCAAAGTAGGTTTCATCTCAGCATGTGCTGCAGCACTAATGTACTACAGCGCCGGTTTTCAGATGAACCCTTAAGTGTAAGTGCGGACCGCCGCGATACTACCTATGTATATTTTGTGTGAATCATATATACACTTTTAAAACCATGAAACCCAGACTCAATGAACGCAATCGTACATCACAACAAAGAATCACTGGAAAATAAATAATAATAATAATATTAAACACAAAGTGAAAAATGTGAAATTGAAAATAACAGTCAGGAGCAGGATTTGAACCTGCATCTTCTGGATACCGTCCAGATGCTTTACCAATTCAGCCATCCTGACAATTGCTCCTGTTTGGTAAAGCATCATCAGGTTCAAATCCTGCTCCTGACTGTTATTTTCGATTTCACATTTTTCACTTTGTGTTTAATGTATAGTGCTAAGCATGTGAAATGCTAAAAATATATATAAAAATATCTAAATATTTATAGGGTTTGCGTCATTATTAGGTAAAATCTTAATTGTAAAATTAAGTTTACCTGGTCGGTATAATGTATGAAAATACTGCCGACAGATGGCGCAGGCGTCACCCAAAGACGTTAAGTATGATGTGTTATCGAAATTAGCAGTCAGGAGCAATTGTCAGGATGGCTGAATTGGTAAAGCATCTGGACGGTATCCAGAAGATGCAGGTTCAAATCCTGCTCCTGACTGTTATTTTCGATTTCACATTTTTCACTTTGTGTTTAATGTATAGTGCTAAGCATGTCAAATGCTAAAAATATATATAAAAATATCTAAATATTTAAAGGGTTTGCCTCATTATTAGGTAAAATCTTAATTGTAAAATAAAGTTTACCTGGCCGGTATAATGTATGAAAATACTGCCGACAGATGGCGCAGGCATCACCCAAAGACGTTAAGTATGATGTGTTATCGAAATTAGCAGTCAGGAGCAATTGTCAGGATGGCTGAATTGGTAAAGCATCTGGACGGTATCCAGAAGATGCAGGTTCAAATCCTGCTCGTGACTGTTATTTTCGATTTCACATTTTTCACTTTGTGTTTAATGTATAGTGCTAAGCATGTCAAATGCTAAAAATATATATAAAAATATCTAAATAATAATAATACTTCAGTGGTCCGCCGGCGGCTTAACCCTTTCGGGTACCCTCTACTGAGTGACGCTTCCTCACACGGAGCGTGGCACCTTCGCGGGACGCCTGGCGCTGAATGTTCCCCGGTACATCCACCCGCAGCCTCAGCTAGCATTAGGCACACGTACTCACGCCTGCGCCGCCCCAGTCGCTGGTGGCGGTTCAGGTCAGCGGAAGGATCTTCCTCCCTGGCCCTCTCCGCCAGTTCCATCTGCAAGGCCTAGGGTACCTCCAGCCAAACCCACCAATGGGCCTTGGCTCGACGAGCGTCGCTTTGCTACCTGGCCACCTTGGCTGCGAGGCTTGGGTATAGCTGGCAGAAGTGCTGGCGAAAGCGCCACCCCCAGCGTCATACCCAGATACTTGATCTGATCTTGCCTGAACCCTAAGACTCAGCGCCCCGATCCTTCTGACCACCTCCGAGGTTCCTAAGGTAGCCAGTAACGCCCCTTTCTCAAAGTTTCCACCCCGGGTCGAGACCAGCCTGTCATTCGCATAGTAGATCGAAAATAACAGTCACGAGCAGGATTTAAACCTGCATCTTCTGGATACCGTCCAGATGCTTTGCCAATTCAGCCATCGTGACAATTGCTCCTGACTGCTAATTTCGATAACACATTCATACTTAACGTCTTTGGGTGACGTCTGCACCATCTGTCGGAAGTATTTTCATACATTATACCAACCAGGTAAACTTAATTTTACAATTAAGATTTTACCTAATAATGACGCAAACCCTATAAATATTTAGATATTTTTATATATATTTTTAAGCATTTTACATGCTTAGCACTATACATTAAACAAAAAGTGGAAAATGTGAAATCGAAAATAACAGTCACGAGCAGGATTTGAACCTGCATCTCCTGGATACCGTCCAGATGCTTTGCCATTTCAGCCATCATGACAATTGCTCCTGACTGCTAATTTCGATTTCACATTTTTCACTTTGTGTTTAATGTATAGTGCTAAGCATGTAACATGCTAAAAATATATATAAAAATATCTAAACATTTATAAAATATTATATACTAGTATATACCACACTTTCTAGTGGTAGATCCTTGCTTATCCCAGCATGAATAGGCCGGCTTGGTCGGGGAAAAGCCAACACCTCACAGAAGATCAGAGTAAAACAATGGTAGGCACTCCTACCGTTGTGTTTCGTATAGTAAGTGAGAGCGCCGGTGGCCTGAACCTATCCTCTCCATATTATCTTGTCCGTCACCACACGTTAGTTACCGGTCGGCACTACCATCTCCCATGTGACCGATCATGATGAGCACACACGTCTGGGTGTGTGGTGGTTGCCGTTTATTTTTTCAATTCACATTCACAAAATGAAATTATGGCCAGCAGTTTGGTTGTATCCTTAGTATTGCTGAGTCTATGAACAGTAGTTACCACTTATCATCATTTTTATTAAAGACCACACCCTGCACTAGGGAATATCCCTTGTATCGCGGGTAACTACATACTTACAATGTACCGGAGACGAGACAACCATTTGTGGATACCAGGAAGAGTGAATGGGAATCGACCCACTCACTCTTCCTATAACACACGGCCGTGAGGTCAGTATCTAAGCTACTCCACAATTTGTGCAGGATCAGATATGCCGTGGCCCGTCTGTCAACATAAGCTTATTCAAATCGGTTTTAGATCATATATTCCAATGTAGTGGTGAACAGTTCTCCTCAATGAAGCGGTGTACCTCTCTGCATTTGGCTCAGCTTCGTACTCTTGTTCTGAACTCTGATAGAAATGGTGGCGGTTCTATATAAACACTTTTTTCTATCATCGCTGAACACACTGCAGTACTATCTAAGTTTCGATCGAATAGAAGGCTTTCCCATAGTCCATAAATGCTAGAAAAGGAAGCGCAGTGTATTAATATAATCTAGCGTCTTTGTGAACCAGTTTGTCTTTGGGCTAGAAGTCGAGATTCCGCGCAAGTCGATTTATAATGACCATAGAGAACAACTTAACTAGTCATAACTCAAGAGCGAAATGGTTCTACAATTGTCAGGACGGATCTGTCACTCTTCTTGAAAAATTGCACTATCATGCTCCTGATCTATAACTCTGGAACATCGCCTCCAAAAACAACGGCATCCAACTCTAGAGTTCAGTTGCCTCCTGAGGTCTTTCCGTTCTTTAATTGCTCGAGAGCTACGCATGCGTCCGGGATATCTTCAGTATGATTTCAAGATAGATTGCCTCTGGGATTTTATACCAAGCTGAGAACAAGATCCTGGAGTCTGTGTAACCGATACGTGTACGAAAATAACTTCAAAACATAAACAAAAAAATATATCATCAAAGTGTTTTGTTAAATAATTGGTTAGGAGGCAAGTATTGCGCCAATTCTCACGGCCACTGATCTCCAAACGATCTATTATATAGCATCCGTGCATGACTCATCTCAAGTGAATGTTACAACGTAGTGTAGTAGCCAGATTAGATTGCCTCCCTCACGAAAACTGCGTCGTACGTGACTTCCAAGTGTTGTTCTACGGAAAATAACTGCGTAGTTTAATCTGTGGTGACAACCAATCACTGTCCAACTGATTTAGGCTCGTGTCCATGATAGAATTAGGCTCAGGCCATAGTCCACTTCGTAGGCGATGTTTTTCTATTTATTAATAACTCCTTACGCTGAGAAGTAACTTCTTGTTTATGTCAATTTTAGCAGCATTTGGGCTGAACCCTGTGCTTTGAAGAGCAGCTGAATAGCTTTAAAGGCAATGCAAATAATGTGATTTGAAGAAAAAGTAATCAAACTGACAAATTTTCATTGACATCCAGGTTTCCTCGTATTTATCTTCATAAAGAAAATATAATTCATGAATACAAATGGAAAAGGTTTGCGAATATTATTTCTTTATTGCTAATGATGGCATTCGAGCCACGGCCCACTTGATGGTATTGGTAACCGTCGCTCATGGACTCACCTATACCGTAGAGTATTGTCAAGCTGTTGCGCGCCATTTCACAGATATGAAATGAAAGAATAAACGGCTATCTGATGCTACAGCCAAAACACACTGACGTGCTTCATAACTCTGGTCGCACAGGATACGGTGGGCCCGATAGCAAGTGAGTACTCTCACCTGGTACCCAGCCCTACCACCAGAAGTGCGGTAGTGATAATTGCTTATTTCCCTTAGTCACTTTGCATGACACCTGCGGGAAATGATGGGGTAGTGACACTTGTATTCTTAGTCCGTCACCACACGGACAAAATCTCGTTTAAGCCAAAGACTTGGTAGTTCTTCGTCTTTCCATTTGGGTGTTTGGTTATCATTGCAGTTTACAATGGTTAATAAGTTCTCATATTTGGACCCAAAAGGTAATACAGTATTCCTCTTCTTTAAACGCAATTTTTAGATGGAGATATCTGATTTAATTTTCACTTCACTCTGGAGTTCACATTTTTATCTTTGGTTGATTCTCAGAGGAGGTAGTACATCGTATTGCACCTCAATGAGCCTTCTTTCGTTTACGTTAAAAACTGATATAAGTCACTGTCAGGTGTCCCCGATTTGATTTGATTGCTTATGGTGGTAGACAATCCATAAACTACCTGATGGTAAGGTGATGGTGACACTTATATTCTTAGTCCGTTACCACACGAACATTTGGGGGCAGTTCACCTATTAATTATTCTAGCAAGGTCAGCCAGGTTTTTTTTATACTAAATGGTTAGCGAACAAGCATACGGCCCACCTATCTTATAGACACTAGCAACACTGACACCCTCTGGTGAGTTTGTGATGCCTCTGCATCATGCTATCTCCAAGGAAAGGAATAGAAGGTGGATAGGAAAAATAATAAGAACCTATTCCAGGTAGGATACTAAGAAGAGGGTAGGATGGATAACAAAGAGAGGAAGATATTTGTGGCCCCGGCGCTCTCACTCACCATACGAAATTCTCCTGTGTAACTACTGTTATTACACGCTGATCTTTTGTGAGAGGGTGGTACTTCCCCGTTCGAGCCAGCCCTTCATGCTGGGACAAGCAAGGCTCTACGTCTAGAAGGTGAAGGGTTAAGTATATTTTAATCCATTATTTGTATTACAAGCGTCACAAATAAGCATATAACCCGCCTGATGGTTAGCGGCAACTTTAGACTATGCAATGCACAAAGGAAGTATCATCATCATTATTGACCCTTCCTGGCTATTGTAAAGGTATCACCAGCTGTCTCATATCGCTAAATATTCTGGTGTATTTTTCATGCATTTCATGCTCCGATGGTTCGGACATGTGGGAAGAATGCTGGACGAGTGATTGATTAAGAAGATATACATTGTGAAAGTGGAAGGATGTAGGTACAGGGAGAGACCAAGACTCACTTAACAAGACCAAATCGGTCATATATTGAAGAAAGGTTGAGTAAGGAGTCTCCGAAACCGGCCGTATGAAGAGAATTATGAATGTTGAGGAAGCGAGAGATGTATGCAAGAATAGAGCTTCTTGGCACTCTGTTCTCTCTGCTTACCCCGCAAGGGAGATGGCGTGATGATAAGCAGTAGTAGTAATGTTTTTTATAGGGGACCTTACAGCTGTCTTAAATTTAATTTATAGGTTGGGGCGAATTTCGGCGTATACGATTTATCAATTGTTACAGGTTAGTACCAGTAACCTCGTTGATGAAACTGGTAACTCAAGAATTATTCACCATCCATCAACCTTTTGACATCCAGTGACTGGATATAGGCCGCCCCAAGAGAGCGAGTATATAAACTTTTTAAATACGTTCATTGCGTATCAGCCCGATGCGGCGCTTATACAGTGTGGGTACAGTAAAATCTAGTGTCTCTCGCTGGTGCAGAACGTGTATCTTTTTGAAGTAAACACTTCTTTACGCACGCTTGACTTGGGGAGTAAGTTGGTGAATACGTGACGTTAGCGTTACGAAAAGTGCTGATCGGATGAGGCGAACGGACGTTGAGAGGGAGATATAAGTTAGTGAAGATAGGAAGACAGAGAGATACGTTTCGTATATTACTGTAGGGGCAAGACAGAGAGGTGCGAGCATATATTTTCTTTCTCTCTTTCTCATTATTTGTTACATATATAGGTATGTCCGTGTGGTGACGGACTAAAAATACAAGTGTCACCATCCCATTCTTTCCACGGGTGTCGTATGAGGCGACTAAGGGAAGTAAGCAATTATTATCAATTGCATGACTGGTGGTAGGGCTGGGTACCAAGTGGGAGTACGCGCTTAGTATCGGGCCCGAGTGGGTTGGTACCACCATCTCCCGTGTGACCGGCCATGAAGCACATTGTTGCGTTTTGGCTGTAGCAGGAGATAGCCGTTTATATTTCATTTCATATATGTGAAATGAATTGGTGAGCAGTGGCTTGACAATACTCTCGGTATAGTCGAGTCCATGGGCGACGGTTACTATTTACTATCAGATGGACCGTGGCTCGTCTACCACTAGATGCAATTAAAAAAAAAACATATTTTATTTTATTTTTCAATTTTCAATATTTTATTTTTATATATATAATATCTTTGTTTTATGTATATAATCTCTTTTTCCTTATTCACAAATAATTTGTACTTTAAAAAGTAGCAGGGCATGTCAAATGCTAAAAAACTAGATCAAAAATGTTTTATTTTTTATTTTTATTATTGTACAATTTTTACTTAGTACTTAATTGGATAAAATATTTGATCTGAAAGTAAACACAAATGTCATCTCCGTATTAATATTGCTTTGTACCAAGACGACATAATTATAATTCGTTATCAACATTTTTTTGTCACAGTTATTTTAAGAACGTTCCTGATTACTTCAGTAAAGCGGTGGTTAGATGATATTTTTTTACCGTATGTCACCATTGTATGTCACACACTAGAGGGCGCCGCTGTCATCCCTAATTTTAGTTACATGGGTTGGCTTTGTTTGTTCAAGTACGCTATTTCGACCTCCGGGTCTAGTTATGCTACTGTTTTAATCGCTCACTGGTGTGTACCTATATGTGTTAATATCCTGCACTGACTGATCCATGGTATAATTAAAAAAATTCTGCAATCTTTTATGAAAATTCATTACTGATAATTGTGCTTATATTACGTATCTGAAGATTTTTATGTCAAAGTTTATTGATAATACTCAAAAATATTTCAATTTACATTTTTGATAACGATACATTTTTTTTGTATTTAAAAGAACAAATTATTTGTGAAAGTGGAATAAAAAGACATTTATTGCAAGCAGATACGAACCTGCGTCCCTTCCAATCCGGGGAAGTGCTCTGGACCGCTAAGCTATCGCAGTCACTTAATGGTGACACCCAATTTCCCCTTCACATTTGTTTCTAGATGTCACGCCACCTATCGGATGTATTTGCATACATTGTTACTGGAAAAACAGAGATTTACTGTGCGCGGGATCTCGGCATCGCTTAGTATCTATCTTAATTGTAATAATTAAGCTTACTAATATCAGAAGTTGTGTACGGTGCTACCAAAAGCTAAGGCACCAAAAAATCAAAAAAGAAAATTATTTTTTCTAAACTTTTTATGACAAGTGCAATTACTTAATCAATCTCTATGCGACGTGTAATCAGGCATGGTCTAAAGAATTACATATTATGTATTTTCTATACTATTATAAAGCTGTAACAGAGGTGTGTCTGTGTATTTAAGATATATGAGTACCTTTTTTCTTTTTTGTTAAGGCGGGAATAAATGTTCTTAACCGCACACCCCGTCGTTCGGGGAAACGAACAGGGTAGTGTGGGGCCCTCACCCATTAAAGAAACCCGCCGTGTGCCGTCTCTCCGCCTTTATTGGTGGGCCACCGGAACCATATTACATCCCTTCAGTGGTAGATATATGAGTACCTAAAAATAATGGTATTGGCCTATATACGAGGTGTGTCTAAACACTAAACAATTTTTTTAGGTTTTTGTCTGTTTATCTGTTCGTTCGTTCACGCATCACGCAAAAACTACTGAACAGATTTTGATGCAACTTTTTTTATTTGATAGCTCTTGATTAGACTTAAAAACGGGTATACATTTTATCCAGCTACTATATCGAGACCTGAGATTTAACCTAAAAATTAGCTTTTGGTTGCGGCGGCGCCGCGGGCAAAGGTAGTTAATAAAAATGTTGACATATATTATGTTGTTTGATTAATATAAAAATAAAATTGATACCATGGGTTCAGCACTTGATTCTGAACCCAGGTGGGTGAAACTTTCATCGAGTCGGTCTTTTCATGTAAATTGCATTTTTTTTTTTAATTTCCTTAAATGGAATGCGAGATAAAATAGTTATATTATTCTATCTACGATCGGTTTTAGGTAATAAACCCATTAATCACCGATTTATTCCAAAAACTACAATGGATTGAAACCTTCGGCATGTTTTTTTTGTTACGTTGTATGATGGCTAAAAAATTGTAGACCTCGTTGTCGACGAAAATGGTATGGGGCATATTATTACGGCCCTCGTGGCGTAGTCGGTAGTGTAACCGACTTCCATGCACGAGGTCGTGGGTTCGATTCCCACTCAGGACAATTATTTGTGTGATGAACATAGATATTTGTATTGCGTCTGGGTGTTTTCTACCTATTATATGTATGTATTTACAAAAAAAAAGTAATATATGTATTATATCCGTAATCTGGTACCCATAGCACAAGCGTTAAGCTTAGTTTGGGATCAGAGGACGTTGTGCGAAATGTCCGTAAATATTTATTTATTTATAACAGTTATTTGGGGAATCTTTGCTCGGAGTTATCGGAATAATTAAATTTACACCCGATATGTCAAGATTCAAGAGAGCCAGGCCTTATTTGTACCACTATTAGGCATGGGTGTCATCTCAAATTGAGTAGAATTTATATGCCGCAGTCGTCCACCGTGTGGGGCCGGCACCAAGAATAGCTCCACCCCGTCTCTTCCTATGGAAGTCGTAAAAGCCGACTAAGGGATTACCGGGGGACCGGGCAGCAGCGTTCCCCTGTGTAATAAAAACATCCACTGCGATCGCCAACCAAACAAAGCGTGGAGATTATAGTAATACCCCCATTTTAGGGAGGCCTATGTCCAGCAGTGGACAATGAAAGGCTGATGGATGGATGGATGGAGTCCTCCACGTTGGCAGAGTGCAGGTTTGCAGACTTCATAAGCCGTAGAGAAAATCTTTCAGACAGGCAGATTTCCTCACGATGATTTCCGATCAGTTTTCAACATTTGTAAAAAAAAATAGGCTCATAATTTCAATATCTGTCTGTCTCTGGATCCGAACTTCGAACGATACCGAATACTCGTCTATATCTATACTATTATAAAGCTGTAACAGAGCTATGTTTGTACATTTAAGATATTTGAGAATGTGTAAATGGCTATATAGACGTGTCTAAATACAAAACGACTTTTTTAAAGATTTTGTCTGTTTATCTGTTTGTCTGCTTGTTCGTTCGCGTATCACACAAAAACTACTGAATAATATCATGCAACTTTTTTTATTTGATAGCTCTCGATTAGGCTTAAAAACTAATATACATTTTATCCCGCTACTATATCAGGGACTTGAGATATAACTTAAAAACTAGCTTTTGCTTGCGACGGAGCCGCGGGCAAAGGCTAGTATTTTCAAAACAGCAAAATATTTGGCAGACTGTAAGAAAAGCGGGTAATGTATTCAGGTAATTTTATCACTATATATCTGGAAATAGTCGGTTCAAGCTAACAGTTGATAGATGGAAATCAGCAGTCAACCTAAGATAACATCTGCTATCTGGAAATAGACTGGATAGATAGCTGAGGTTAGGAGAGTTTAGATACCGGCCTCCCGCCCGAGTGTTGTGGGTTCGATTCCCACATAGGACAACTCTTTATGTGATCCACAAATTGTTGTTCTGGGTTTGGGTGTAATATGCGCCCGTGAAATTATTGTTTGTAAAGTTCCCTACGATACAAGATTATTCCTTAGTGCTAGGCGTTGTCATTAAAATAAAAAATAAGTAAAGCGTCTAAGGTAGCTGCCATCGCGTATATTGGCGGGCCTCCGTGCACGAGGTCGTGGGTTCGATCCCCACCCAGGACAATTATTTGTGTGATGAACACATATATTTGTACTGCGTCTGGGTGTTTTCTATCTATTATATGTATGTATTTACAAAAAAAAGTAATATACGTATTATATCCGTAATATGGTACCCATATTACAAGCGTTAAGCTTAGTTTGGGACCAGAGGACGTTCTGTGAAATGTCCGTGAATATTTATTTATTTATTATTGTGATAGGCATCGATTTAATTTCGTCTAGTGGTTGCCAATCGATTTATGGTAGAGGTGCCAAGGGCTTGTGCCTCATAGCAAATGAGAAATTTGTGTAGTGTAAGTTATGCGTCACGATGTCTGAATTGACGGTCCTCTGCCTTACAAATATAAGTGCGTAATACTGGGTGATTATATCACCTTGAACTGATTTCTCGTAGGTCATCGACCGGCGCAAACAGTTTAAGTATCTTCCTCATCTCGGCCTTCGCATTTCATAGTGTAGATAATCGCTTTATTGATTAACTAGAATCTACTTCGGTGATAAGTCTCCTTGGTGATTTTTTTATTTTAAATCCAATATTAGACAGGAGTCTAATGCTGGATTTTGACATTAAAATTTATTAATAATAATAATAATAATCCATTTATTTGCTCGTCATTGTACTGGTCGTAGACATAGGATATAATAGACTCGCTACTATTTTAATACTAAGGATGAAGAAAAGGATGCACATATTAGGCCATAGCAAGAGTAAGCGAGATACATCTAAAAGTATTTTATCCTTTTCGCGTATGCGTTATTTTTGTTTGGACCGAATTCAACTGGATCCCAACAATAAAGGCAGATTTACATTGAGTCAGTAACTAACGTCAGTGCACTGCCGAGTCAGTGCTGACCTGGCACTGCCATCGTGTAAATTGATTTCAAGTCAGTACAGTACTTCAATATTCCCGCTTCATATTTTTCGGCGTCAGTCCGCTCCCCCCGCCACCCACTCCAGCGCAACTGACGCCGTGTAAATGCCGAAGTCAGTCGCTGCCGCTTTATTGTACGGGGACCACGCTGCGTTTAGAAGGGAATGGCCTTACCGAGATCAAAAATAAAATTAAAAACTTGAGGGAAAAAATTAAAAACAAGTTTTAACTCTGATTTTTTACTGTTTTCGAGAATTCATTTTTCCCCACTGACTTTACAAACGTGTGTACACCATAAGAAATATCCTCGGCTACTGACGAAATACTGACTGCGTATAAATCGTATGAGTCAGTTTTCGGCGTCAGCACTGGCGACAGCTACTGACCCTGTGTAAATCTGCCATAAGGTGGCCAATCGTCCCCATCATCGGTACGTAAGCTTGTTTTTGCGTAAAAAAAACGTTCATTAATCTTGTTACATAATTATAAGCAATTTCTTTTGTATTCTTATTATCCGGCTAAAACAGGTAGTGCATTTTCGCCTACAAAGTTATAATCATAGTTATCTTCCAAAATTATTTCGGTTATCATATTATGTCAAACTATCGCTGTCTCAACACTGGATACTTTGAGGACGCGTCTATTATATCCTCTGTCTACGATTGTACACGGCACTATCCCCCATTCTTGGGGAGGCCTATGTCCAGCAGTGGACATAGGCCAAGATTGGGTAAGATTGTACATGTAAAATACATAAAGGTGAACAAGATGATATATAAAGATCTCGCCATGTCTTGCTATTTAAGCATCCATCCATCCATCTGCCCTTCGACGTCCACTGCTGGACATAGGCCTCCCCAAGAGAACGCCACAACGAGCGGTCCCGTCATGGGGAATAATGCCGTAATCGCCACGCTTGGCAGGTGGGTTGGCGATCGCGGTGGATATTTTTAATACTCGAGGGAGTGCTGCCCACTCCCTCGGTATTCCCTCAGTCGGCTCTTACGACTCCCGTGGGTAGAGGGGTGAGACAATTCTAAAGCCGGCCCCACACGGCCCGGCACGGCTATTTAAGCATACAATATTGTATTTTGATATATTTCTAAGAATTTGACATACTCTAGCCAAAATAACATAAAGTGTTCGATTTGATATAATAAATATATATTCACGGACATTAAACAACGTCCTCTGGTCCCAAACTAAGCTTAACACTTGTGCTATGTGTACCAGGTTACGGATATAATACATATTTTACTTTTTTTGGTAAATAAAATATACATATAAAACACCCAGACGCAGTATACATATCTGTTTTCATCACACAAATAATTATCCTGAGTGGGAATCGAACCCACGACCTCGTGCACGGAAGTCGGTTACAGTACCGACTACGCCACGAAGCCCGTCAAATATGTAATATTATATGCCCGTATATTTAGAGGGCTGCGTCATTATTTGATATGAATCTTATTTGTAATAATAAAGCTTACCTGGCCGGAATAATGTATGCAAAAATGCAAAAATATACAACAGATGACGCAAGCGTCACCCAAGACGTTAAGAAGGAATGTGTTATCAAAATTAGCAAAGCAAGAGAAAAGGTTCAAATCCTGCTCGTGCCTTTTATTTCCGATTTAAAATTTTCGCACTTTGTGTTGTCATCATTGAAACACCCTTTTTTTTTTTTTTTTTTTTGTTTTGTTAAGGCGGGAAAAAATGTTCCTAAACGCACACCCCGTCGTTCGGGGCAACGAACAGGGTAGTGTGGGGCCCTCACCCACTAAAGAAACCCGCCGTGTGCCGTCTCTCCGCCTTTGTTGGCGGGCCACTGGAACTATGTTACATTCCTTCGGTGGTTCATTGAAACACCCTAGTTTTTAATAGATCAATGGTTGTCATACAATACTCGTATTTTTATAACGGGCTTCGTGGCGTAGTCGGTAATGTAACTGACTTCCGTGCACGAGGTGGTGGTTTTGTCTGTGTGGTGACGGACTAGGAATACAAGTGTCACCACCCCATCCTTTTCCACGGGTGTCGTACAAGGCGACTAAGGGAAGTAAGCAATTATCATGTATTGCATGCAGTGGTAGGGCTGGGTACCAAGTGGGAGTACTTACTTGGTATCGGGCCCGAGCGGGTTGGTACCCCCCCCCCCTTTTGGGGCATTTCTAGCGTAGAAAAATATCTAACTTATTACAAGTGTGTGAGGATGTGGTATATCAGTGAAAAAGGCATGGAGCCGCTGTAAACTACTATCAGTTTCAAATCAAAACAACACGCGGACTAATCAACAGTTTCTTTGTATTAACTGGCTCACGTAAACAGCTAACAAAGATATCCTATAAGACAATCTTGAAAATTAATGAATGAGGAACAGCTCAAGCCTATTTAGTTTTATCCTCAAGATAATTCGAAAAAGTGTAAATTATAATTTGTGAATAAGGAAAAAGAGTATTTTTGTATGAGCGGGAATCGAACCTGTGTCCCTTCCTTTCCGAGGAAGTGCTCTAATCCATTGTGCTATCGTACCATTTCTAAAAATACCGAATTTCCTCATCACATTTGTCTTAACGACCAACAAATTATAATTTGTACTTTAAGAGTAGCCGAGCATGTCAAGTGCTAAAATATAGATCAAAATGTTCAAAAAAGTGTATTAACTTTGATTACAATGTCTAATTTATATATAAAAAAAAAATCATAGCATCACGCCTGTATTCCCCGAAGGGGTAGGCAGAGGTGTATTACACACCCACGACTCGCCAGCTATGTTTAAGTCCCACGTAATAGGGGGCGAGCCTATTGACGTCTACCGGGCACATTTCCAAACTCCGGGCTGCTGAGAATTTTTCTTCTTAGGAAAAAGCTCAATAACATTGCCCGACCCGAGACCTTATGATTAGCAGTCACATACACTACCGCTACACCACCGAGGCAGTTCTAATTTTTATGGCATTCTTAAATTTATTTAGTCGCATGTTGCGGACATTTTCAGGAATTTTATTGTAGAATATATATATATTTATACATTGCTCCACGAAAGATCTACTAATTCTGTGGAGACGAGTACTGTGTGCAACAAGATTGCCTTTGTTCCTTGTATTAATAGATATAAAATAATCAGTAAAACTGCTTCTACTTTAGTAATGAAGAACTCGAACTAGACACTTTTTTAACATATGGAGTGCAATAAAGTTATTGAATTGAATTGAGTTGCGTGCGTTTAACGACTGATAAGCGCGCACCATTTATACGCTGTACTAAATCTTAACGCGCGTTCAACGCCCGTTTAGTGCTTATCATGTGAACGTCCCCTATCGTGTACTAAAGAATAATCCTTGTATCGCATGAGATTTTTCAAATATAGAACTGACAGACACAAAGTACACCCAGACTCAGAACAACCATTTGTGGATCACAAAAAAAATTGTCCTGTGTGGGAATCGAACCCACAACACTCGGGCGGGAGGCAGGTGTCTAAACCACTCCGTCCGTAATGACAGTGTCTTGGAGGTTTTATTTAACGGGCCCTCACTCACTACATAAACCCACCGTGTGCGGTCTCTCCGCCTATTTCGGTGGACCACTGGAAATATTTAACACTAATTTAATAGCCCGCTGGATTCTTACCCTTTCGGATACTCTGAGTGGGTCTTCCAAACCCCGAAGCGTCAAAATGAATCATTAACTATCGTGAGAAAACTAGTACTAAAAGATTTTCTGACAACTTGAGGAATTCGCCAACCAGCACAGAGCCATTGTGGTGAACTGTTTTTTTTTAAATCCCCATAGGACAGCGTCCAGCAGTGGGATGGTACTTAATTGAAAAATTGATTCTTTTTGTACCATGTGGGTGGCAAACAAGCATACTTCCCACCTGATGGTACCGTACCGCGGTTACCATAGCCTATAGACGCTAGCAATACCAGAGGCATCACTCGCGCGTCGCCATCTCCACAAAAAGGTATAAAAGGTGGATAGATCCTTCCTATTAAGGACAGGATTTTTTTTTCCGGTTCCGGTTAACACATATTGTCAAAAAGCTCTCGAGTTTATAAAAAATAAATAGTAAAAAGTGTAATACCTCCTTCGCCAAGATCACAAACAACTCACAACCGAAGGTTAAGAACATTTTATAAGATTGTACATCAAAACAGATAGTAGAAGATAATGTAAAGTAAGTCTCAACGTGATTTCGAGGTTATCTAACATAAACAACAGTCACAAAGTTAGCACTTTGTCATAGTCATAGATTTCACCATAGACTAACTTTTATATTGGGAGAGATTTCGCATCAATCATTCGCCTATCATTATCATCTACTTCATTTACACATGACAGTGTTGTCAACATAAAAATAAAATAAAGCCACAGATAAATAAAATTAAGTTTATTTGTAAAATTAATACACAAATTGGATACTGGAAATGAACAAACACAGAAATGAAAAGAATATAACAAAAATAATGAATATACTAGACATAACAACACAATTCTTTCAGAAGCTCTATAACGATGAAACATTATACCCAGTAAAATATCTCTCTTATACAGAACAGGAAGAAAAAGGTCCCACCAATTATGAAAAGTGAAATAGTAAAAGCGGTTCAGACCGAAAAAAAACAGGAAAGTACCTGGAGAAGATATGATTTTCAATGAATTTTTGAAAGGATCAATGAATGCTATATTGGATACCTTAGTAGATCTGTTTAATAGCATACTAGATAAAGAGCGAGCACCTGCTCAGCGGACAACATCAACAATAACATTACTACACAAAAAAGGCAGAAAAGATGATATTGGTAATTACAGACCAATTAGTCTACTGTCAAACCTTTTCAAAATATTTTCTAAAATGACAATGGATAGAATCAAGAATACCTTAAACGTAAACAACCAAAGGAACAAGCTGGTTTTCGAAGCGGGTTTTCAACAATAGACCATATACATACTATTAAACAGATCACAGAAAAATACAACGGATATGATTTACCCTAAATAGTAGGGTAAATCATATCCGTTGTATTTGTGGCCTACAACAAAGCATTCAATTCTCGCAAACACGAAAAGATTTGGGAAGCACTTACTTATTAAGGAGTGGAAAAGAAGTGTATTAGAATAATTGCAAATATTTACAAAAATATGACAGCAAAAATTAAAACTGAAAGGATAGGAGAAAAATTTATAATAAAAAAAGACGTAAGGCAGGAAGATCCTCTATCCCCTAAACTCTTCTCTACGACGCTAGATCAAGTGTTTCGCAAATTGGACTGGGATGATGCTCAACCATCTTAGATTTGCCGATGACCTTATATAATATATAATAATTGCAATCAACCCAAATCAACTGCAGGTCATGCCAATGAACTTGTAGCCGAAAGTAAAAAGGTAGACTTACAAATGAACATAACTAAAACCAAGTTGAGAACAAATCGTTCAAAGCCATTGATTAAAGTAAACAACGTCAAAATAGAATACGTGGACGAATATACTTATTTAGACACTAGGTGTCACCAGCGTCTTCATGGTCGCAGCTTATGCTCTCGTAGGCTCTTCGGTGGCATCGGATCTAGAGACTAGCAGAAGCTAGTGTGTAGTGTGATCATATGCGGAGACTTGAATGGATGGGTTTGGACCAAGCATCCAGACTTCGAAGACGTGCTTGGTTCATTTGGTGATAAGAGAGTGAACGATGCAGGTAGGCTCATTGCGGATGTATGTATGGAGAGAAACCTTATTGTGTCGAACACATTTTTTCAACATAAGGGCATCCATATGTATACTTGGAGAAGGAATGAACAGAGAAGTATGATAGATTTAATTCTGGTAGACAGTCGCCTCCGAAGCAAAATTCTGGATACAAGAGCCTACAGGGGTCCCACTGTCGACACGGACCACTATCTCGTTATTGCGAGATTTAGTGGTCTGTTCAGAAAGTGGAGACACTGGCGAGAGCGTGTCCACTTCGGAGGGCTTAAAAGAATAAAGATTGAAAAGTTGCAAGAAGAGAGTGTAAGAGCAATGTATGCAGAGGGTGTCTGTGAACGGCTGACAATGGGAAGCCAGCCGGAATCTGACATAGAAGAATGCTGGAGAGTATTGAAAGATAGTATGGTAGATATAGCGAAAGAAGTATGTGGATGCTCAAAGAAGGATAGAAAAGTGAAAAGTGATGCATGGTGGGATACGGAAGTAGCAGCTTCCGTAGACCAAAAGAAGAAAGCATGGTTGGACTATGTATCTTCTTTGAACCTGAGTGCAAGTATGAAAGAACAGAAGAAAGAAATATACCGGCAACGTAAGAATGACAACAAAGCCTTAATGAAAGAGAAGCGTGATAGAGCAAATATGATTGCAGAAGAAAGGCTGACCAAAAACTTCGAGAGCAACACCAAACTTTTCTAGAGGGAGGTGAAAAAATCTCGGAATGTTTGGTCAGCTTTCAATATGAATAAAATAAGGTCTAAAGGTGTAGACATTCTTACGCAAACACAAGGTGTGTTAAGCCGGTGGAGTGAATATTTTGGAGATATGTTGCGGATGTTCAGGGTGATACCAGTGCCACATGTGGTCTAACAGATCAGCGTTCGGTACCGGCATCCTCTGATGACATTAGTATGGATGAAGTTGAATGGGCGATTAGAAGTTTGAAAAATGGTAAGGTAGCGGGTATTGATATGGTGTCTGCTGAGATGATCAAGCTTGGAGGCTCATGTGTCTGGGAATTCTTCCTGATGCTTCTCAATTTATGTTGGCGCTCAGGAATGGTTCCCAAAGACTGGAGAAGCGCAGTCATCGTGCCCTTCTTTAAAAACAAGGGTTCACGTTATGACTGTGCAAACTACAGAGCCTTAAGCTTGACCAGCTTGGCAGCCAAAGTGTATGGTAAGATTATTGAAAGGAGAATGAGGATGGTTTCTGATGAATTTTTGTGGCAGGCAACCTCCTTAGGTTTCAGGTGTGGAAGGGGATGCATGGATCAAGCGTTTTCTCTGCGCAACATTCTGGAGAAGTATCTGTCTGTAGGCCAGAAGGTTTTGTGCAGTTTTGTAGATTTCGAGAAAGCATTTGACACGGTTGTACGAAAGGAAATTTGGGACATTTTGCCAGAGTATGGTATTAACGGTAGACGGCTACAAGCGGTGCAGAGAGCCGACTACATGGACTGCAGAGCTTGTGTGCGGCTGGATGATGGAATGTCACCCTGGTTTGATGTCAATATCGGCGTTAAACAGGGCTACGTTCTTTCAGCCAGACTGTTTAAGTATCATATATCTGGATAAATGTCTACAAAGGTTGAATGAAATAATGAGTGGGAGTTCAGATGGCCGACTCAGTGGTTAACTCTCTGCTATATGCAGACGATGCGGTTTTATTAGCGCAGTCCGCGATTGACCTGCAAATCCTAGTCGACGTAATGGCAGAAGATTGTAAGAAAAGAAGCCTACGTGTGAATGTGAGCAAAACCAAAATAATGGTTTTTGAAAGAGAAGAAGCCAGAACAGATGTTAGAGTAGCAATAGGAAATGGTGTGCTAGAACAAGTGGATGAATTTGTATATCTTGGATGTGGATTCAGTCGGGATGGAAGGTACACCACTGATGTAGAGAGAAGAGTGAATGCGGGAAATAGAGTGAACAGAGCATTGGGACAACTTCTCGGCAGTCATCACCTCTGCCAGAGAGCACGTGTCGCAATACACAACGCAGTGCTTGTCCCAATGTTATTATATGTAAGCGAGAGTTGGGTATGCAAAAAGGAGCATGAGAGTAAAATCAATGCGGTCGAAATGCGAACTCTGCGGAGAATCTGTGGAGTGAGGCTGACTGACCGCATTCGTAACGACGACGTAAGGGAGCGAGTAGGTATAAAAGAGAGTATTGGTGTAAAGATGCGAAAGGGAATGCTCCGATGGTTCGGACATGTGGAAAGAATGCCGGACGAGCGACTGGTTAAGAAGATATACAATGCGAAAGTGGAAGGATGTAGGTACAAGGGCAGACCGAGACTCACCAACCTAGACCAAATCGGTCATGTATTGAAGGAAGGTGCAGTCAGGAGTCTCCGAAACCGGCGAGCGTGTATGAAGAGTTATGAATGTTGAGGAAGCGAGAGATGTATGCAAGAATAGAGCCTCTTAGCACTCTGTTCTCTCTGCCTACCCTGCAAGGGAAATGGCGTGATGGTAAGTAAGTAAGTACGTCACAATAAAATACGTGGACGAATATACTTATTTAGGCCAGATAATCTCGCCCACAAACCTCGCGTCTACGGAAATACAAAACAGGACAAACGTAGCATGGAAAAGATATTGGTCCTTTAAGGAGATTATAAAATAGAAAAAAGAAAAAGATAAACATAGCAGACGTTTCATATATTATTAAAAAATTTAAATGGCAATGGGCAGGACATTTGCATACGAAACAAACAAAGAAAATGGGCAAAAATAGTCACTGAATGGTATCCTAGAGAAGGAAAAGGGAGACCATGTCGAAGATGGAGCGACGGATTTAAGGATGTCGCAGGAATACTGTGGAGCAGACTATGTCACAATAGTGATCATTGGAAGAGCTTGGGAGAGGCCTATGCGAAAGCAATACAATCTGTGCTGATGTCATCTGATAAATATTATACCTAATTTTTAATTACTGTTTTTTGATGTGAAACATCTAATGCGGAGGGAGGGTAAAATCGGCTGTTAGCGTGGCGACGCTTTTTTACTTGTTCCGTTCAAATCTTGCAAGTTAAATTAGACTCACTTCCCGATTTCCTATTGAGCTGAAATTTTACAAGCATGTGTATATCGCGTAATAATGCAATATTATGATGACATGGAGCTGATCTGATGATGGAGCTGGAAGGTGGATATAGAAACTTCATAATGAAACGGCGCGACACTATCGAGTTTGGACTCGTTTGATTCCTTGACGAGTACTTTGTCTTTAAATAGTATCCAGAATCTGATGATGGAGCTAGAAGGTGGCCATAGTAACTCCAATATAAAACGACATAACCCCATAGAGTTTGGGCTCATATGATTCGTCTTGACGAGTACCTTGTCTCAAGATGGTATCCAGGGTCTGATGATGGAGCTGGAAGGTGGCCACAGTAACTCCATAACGAAACGACGCATCCCCATTCAGTTTGGACTCGTTTGATTCGTCTTGATGAGTACTTTGTCTTTTAATGGTATCCAGGGTCTGATGATGGAGCTAGAAGGTAGCCATAGGAACTTCGTCATATAATGACATAACTCCATCGAGTTTGGGCTCGTATGTGTCGTATTGACGAGTACTTTGTGTCTAGATAGTATCCAGGGTCTGACAATGGAGCTAGAAGATGGCCTCAGTAACTCTGTGAGGAAACGACGCAACCCCATCGTGTTTATACTCGTTTGATTAGTCTTGACGAGTACTTTGGTTCTAGATAGTATCCAGGGTCTGATGATGGCGCTGGAAGGTGGCCACAGTTACTCTGTAATGAAACGACTCAACCTTATCGAGTTTGGAATTGTTTGTTTCGTCTTGACGAGTACTTTGGTCCTAGATGATTTCCAGGGCCTGATAATGATGATTTATGTCCGTTTCCGCTATTTGACACATGTCATAATTTGATGCAAGCACACATTGAAAAAGTTATGATCATTTTACGAGTAAAAAACTTATTGTTCCTACAAAATGGTAAAATGGCCGTGTGGGGCCGGCTTTAGAATTGTCCCACCCCTCTCTACCCACGGGGGGTCCCACCCCTCTCTACACATGGGGAGGCCTATGTCCAGCAGCGGACGCTGAAAGGCTGATGGATGGATTCCTACAAAATAATTTCGATGTTTCACATCTGGTAGACGTCCTGCGACGTCTATTATTTTTTTAATTGCATTTAGCGGCAGACAAGCCACGGCCCATCTGATGGTAAATGGTAACCGTCGCTCATGGACTTAACTATACCTCTCGGTATTATTTTCAAGCCGCTGCTCACTATTTCATTTCACAGATATGAAATGAAATATAAACGGCTATCTCCTGCTACTACCAAAACGCAACGAGGTGCTTCATGGCCGGTCACACGGGAGATGGTGGTACCAACCCGCTCGGGCCCGTTACCAAGTGAGTACTCCCACTTGGTACCCAGCCCTACCACAGGTCATGTAATGGATGATAGGTAATTGCTTACTTCCTTTAGTCGCCTCATACGACACCCGTTTGAAAGAATGGGACGGTGACAATTGTATTCTTAATCCGTCAGCACACGGACAAAATAAACAAAAAAAACAGCATCACGACTGTATTCCCCGAAGGGGTAGGCAGAGGTGTATTACACACCCACGACTCGCCAGCTATGTTTGAGTCCCACGTAATAGGGGGCGATCCTATTGACGTCTACCGGGCACATTTCCAAACTGACAAAATAGATTGTTAATAAAGGCTATTATTATTATAAGGAAGTGGTAGGGAGGGAGAGTCACCCACCATACGAAACAGAACATTCGGAGTACCTACCATTATTTACCTGTTGTGATAGGGTAGTACTTCACCGTTTGAGCCGCCATTCTTGCTGGGATAAGAAAGGCTCTACCATTACTTGCTTGATATTGGTAAAGTAACATTATATGACTAATACTTGATATGTATTTAATAGCTGTACACAGAACCTTGAAAGATCGTATGATTTTCGACAGTAATTACTTTTAATATGGCTATGTGTTATTTTTAAAAGGTTGCACGTCTGAGTAGTTGAGAATTATACCAGTAAACTTTATACTAATAGCAATATTTATAATATTACTAGCTGATACCCGCGCCTTCGCGTGCGTTGCTTATTATATTAAAATCATGAGACAGAGGTAGAAAAGATGTCCCTTCTACGCGGTAAGAAAACACATATGACTAAACACGTAGTGAGTATAAAAATCGTTACTTTAACAAAACAAAAACATAGCATCACGCCTGTATTCCCCGAAGGGCTAGGCAGAGGTTTATTACACACCCACGGTTCGCCAGCTATGTTTA
Source organism: Leucoma salicis (assembly GCA_948253155.1). Taxonomy (NCBI): domain Eukaryota; kingdom Metazoa; phylum Arthropoda; class Insecta; order Lepidoptera; family Erebidae; genus Leucoma; species Leucoma salicis. The sequence goes on along the minus strand of OX411830.1, from coordinate 1,872,600 downwards.
AGTCCCACATAATAGGGGGCGAGCCTATTGCCGTCTACCGGGCACATTTCCAAACTCCGGGCTGCTACTGGGAATTTTTCTTTTTACGAAAAAGCTCAATAACACTGCCCGACACCCTTATCGAACCCGAGACCTCATGATCAGCAGTCGCACACACTACCGCTGCACCACAGAGGCAGTTAAACGTTTACTTTAACAACTTTACTAAAAACGAGCTTTTGGCTGCGGCTTATAGTAAAGGCTAGTAATTAATTAACACTAAAATCTTTATCATTATTGTCTTATCTACTCGTATTAAGTTCAAGGACAGCAATTTGACTGTAGCTATCACATACCACCCAGCGAGTCACTAGCTCGTTTGTCACATTAAACAATAAAATTACGAATAACCTAATCTAAGTATAAATACATTGACAGAGGTCTGGCGCTGTGCGCACATCACGGAAAATCTACTGGATATCATTTAATTCAAGTTTTATTTCTCATATACTCGGACCTTATTCTTCTATACTATTATAAAGCTGTAACAGAGCTGTGTCTGTACATTTAAGATATTTGAGAAAAAATTACTGTAATAGGCTGCTATATAGGCGTGTCTAAACACAAAACAATTTTTTTTAGAATTTTTGTCTGTTTGTTTGTTTGCGCATCACGCCTTAACTACTGAACGGATTTTGATGCAACTTTTTTTATTTGAGAGCTCTTGATTAGATTTAAAAGCTAGTATACATTTTATCCCGTTACTATATCGGGAACTTGAGATATAATCTAAAAATAAAATTGCGATTATTTCATCTATATGCAATTATTAAGCTGTAACAGAGCTGTGTCTGTACATTAAAGATATTTGAGCAAAAATAACTGTATTAGGTTATTTGGACGTCTCTGACAAAATATTTTTTTTAGAATGTTTTCTGCTTTTTTGTTCAGGGGGGCTAGGCAGAATCTCATATCTCACATGCCGATCGTATCGTCTCGCTTGTACAATCACCGTGATTGGCCAACGGATTATTGTGACATCACGCGTCAGTTTCTCAACCAATCACAGTGATCTCGATACGGTCGACACGTGAAATATGACATTCTGCCTCAGGGGGCAGGCATTACATTTTGCGGGATAAGTCGATGCCGAGTTCCCAATACTATTAGAGGTTGGGAGAGTTATTTCTTGTAACTGAGGCGCCGCGATAAATGTTTCCTTCTTTCCAGTGAACGCGCAAACCTTTGTTTTAGTAGGGCTGAAGTGAACCAAGTTCTTTTCGCCTCATAGGCAGTAGGATAACTTCGGCAATGGCTTGCCCGTTGGACTTGGAAGCAGCATGAAATTATCGCTTCTCCTCTTTGTCGTTCGGATCCTGACAATTTCTGGCCCTATTCCACGCCCGACTTATATACAGGCTTTGTTAAACCAGCGACGGCTGCGACCACCGACTTGTTTTTCGGTAGTAACTTTTAAAGATTCGCGAGTTGTACACATATTTAAGCCATATTTAAGCCACATATTTGAGCCGTGTGGGGCGGCACCAAGAATAGCTCCACCCTGTCTCTTCCTGTGGGAGTCGTAAAAGCCGACTAAGGGATTACCGGGGGACCGGGCAGCAGCGTTCTGTTAACTACTCCGACGTTTCAACTGCGTTGCAGCAGCCGTGGTCACGGGATGACCCGTGAGCCGTTTATACGCGAAAAAAGACCTGTTTATATTATTTTCAATATTTGTATTTTGATGTTGGATATGTATGATTCCATCCCCATAAGTACCGTCGACGAAGTAGAACTGATTCTAACGTAGGACGCGAGGAACTAGCGAATCCATGCCAATCTGATTACTTATACGTAGGACACTCAGAAAGTTTTGAGAAACTAAAAAACTAATATCTATGGATAAAATATTTTAACTAAATCTTTTCAAAGAACTCTCCACCAGTCTCTGTACAAAGTTTCATGCGTCTGAACCAATTTTCGAAACATTTTTTCCAATCCGCCGCAGACACCTCTCTCTACGGCCTTCTCGAACGCTGCTAGGGCGTCTTCCGGCGGTGAAAACTGTATCCCTTTCAGCTGATTTTTTGTTTTAGAGAATAAAAAGAAGTCACACCGTACCAGATCAGGACTGTAAGACCCAAGACTCTGACCAGTGTGGTGTCCAGGAAGTCCCTCGTTTTGAGCGCTGAGTGCGCGGTTGCGTTGTTATGGTGAAGCAGTACCCCGCGGAGCCCGGTGTTCGGTCGCGTGTTGCTCATTGCAGACAAAACTTCTGGCAGGCATTTTGTAGTATACCATTCGGCGTTGATGCTGCTTTGGTCTCGTATTGGAATTAAAACCAGATACCCCTTCAAAATGAAGAAACTAGCGATCAAAATTTTCCCTGCGCTTCCCGATCGCTTCGAGCCGTTGGTTCGTTTTGAAACAGGCAAACTGTCGACGGACACTTTGTTTCTGGATCGTATTGATAAATCCAGGATTCATAACCTGTCACAAAGTCGTAAACGCGCCGAGACGAGTCTGCTTAAAATTTTTGAATCATATTACGCCACCACTCCACACGGGCCTGCTTCTGAGCTTCGGTGAGGTTGTGCGGCACCCAGCGCGAAACTTCTTCTTCACGCGAAGGTGCTCGTGTAGAATCTTGTGAACGCTTCCCGAACCAATTTGCAATGTATGCTGATAAATTTTTCGTATGTATTTAGTCTGTTTAATGAATTAATTTTTTTACTGCCAGCACACTTTCTTCCGTGACAGCTGCCTTAGGACGACCACTCCTTTGTTCATCGCCCAAAGTAAGGCGACTGTGCTTGAACTCGCTATGCCAACGGTAGATGGTTGCTTTTGAAGGTACTTCATACATAAAAGCCATTTGAAGTCGATCAAATGACTCATCAGGTTTTAGGCCACATTTAAAATCGTAGAAAATCATCGCACGAAAATGTTCTCGATGCAGATTCATTTTTAAATGAGACACGATAATTTAATTTCTCTCGAAAAAATGTGGAGGGAAATTCTAAATTCAAACAATGGTATTTTTACTTTTAAATAACCAATTTTTACAAAATAATTATAAGTGGCCAGTGCCTATACAAAAAAAATAATAGACGTCGCGGGACGTTTACCAGATGTGAAAACATCGAAATTATTTTGTAGAACTAATGAGTAAGTACCTAGAAATAAAATACTTTTTAAATGTGCTTGTATAAAATTATGACATGTGTAAAATAACGGATATGGATATAAATCATCATCATCAGGCCCTGGATATCATTTAGGGCCGAACTACTTGTCAAAACGAATTAAAAGATTCCAAAGTTGATAGGATTGCTGTGCTTTATAGCATAGTGCCCATGGCCATCCGGCTCCATTATCAGACCCCGAATATCATCTAGGACTATGGTACTATTCAAGATAACTCAAACTAGCCCTCAATCGATGGGTTGGGACTTTTAATTACCGAGTACCCATAGCCACCTTCCAGATCTATCATCAGACCCTGAATACCATCTGGAAAGAAAGTACTCGTCAAGATGAATCATACGAGCCCAAACTCGATGGGGTTATGTCTTCGTTCTCGATGGAGTTGTTTAACGGAGTCCTATGGCCACCTTCCAGCTCCATCATCAGGCCCTTGATATCTAGGACTGGAGTACTAGTCAAGGCAATTCAAACGAGCCCTAACTCGATAGAGGTGCGCTATTTAATTAAAGAGTTCTCAAAAAAGAACGTGTGTGAACGGGAAGTGTGTCAAATTTAATTTGCAAGATTTGAACGGGACAAGTTGTTATAATAAAAGCGTCGCCACGCTAACAGCCGATTTTGCCCTCCCTCCGCATTAGATGTTTCACATCAAAAATAACTTTTTTTCGCGAAACTTACTGCGTGGTATTGCCAGACTCTGCGTGACTCAGTCACAGAAAAACAATTGGGCCTCGCAATACGGGCTGTAATACGAACCAACCAGAAGGTCCAACATGGAGGGCCTATGGCTCTCTATATCTTGGGACACGGGTAGATTGTGTCACCAGTTGTTAGAGACCATATGTCCGAAGCCATGGTTAAATGTTAGTGCTCCGGGACCCGAGCCACTGTTTGTGATGGGCATAAAAGTCACCTAGGACTATCTTTGCATACGATACCGTTACAATATTTCGTTAATCTCCCATTCGACGTTCTTAATCACTGACATGAGACCTATACAGGCACACGTAGTTGTGGGTTATTCTGTATGATATTCTACTGCCTCGGTGGTGCAGCGGTAGTGTGTGTGACTGCTGATCATGAGGTCTCGGGTTCGGTCCCCGGGTAGGGCAATGTTATTGAGCTTTTTCGCAAAAAGAAAAATTTCAGTAGCAGCCCGGGGTTTGGAAATGTGCCCGGTAGATGGCAATAAGCTCGTCTATTACGGGAGACTTAAACATAGCTGGCGAATCATGGGTGTGTAATACACCTCTGCCTACCTCTTCGAGGAATACAGCCGTGATGCTATGTTATGTTATGTATGATATTCTACGCGTAACAAAAAGTGGACCCATGTTCGAGTCCCCGAAGGCAGTGGCAGCAGATACCACCCCGAACGACCACGTACAACCCTGGCTTTAATGTTTCAATTTATAAGCGGGGTATTTGAGGTACGAGAGATTTGCCGAGATTCACTACGCGCTCTGGAGCGAAATGGGATAGGGACGGCGATTTTCCGCCACAACCAAAACACACTGGAGAAGACACGGTGGGTCGCACAGTAGACGATGGTAATGTCTCTCCACTCGGTACCAAATCCTACCAGCAGCAATGCAACAGTTAATAATTACTTACTAGCCTTAGTCACCTCGTAAAGCACCTGCAGGTAAAAATGGGATCCGCCGGCGGACCACCAAAAGAATGTAACATAGTTCCAGTGGCCCGCCAATAAAGGCGGAGAGACGGCGCGCGGCGGGTTTCTTTAGTGGGCGAGGGCCCCAAACTACCCTGTTCGATGCCCCGAACGACGGGGTATGCGGTTAGGAACATTTTTTCCCGCATTAACAAAAAAAAAGGTGAGAATGGGGTGTTGATACGTGTTTTGTTAATCCGTCACCACACGAACAGAGATCAGATAGATACATAGATCAGCGTTAAACAACAGCATGTAGTCCTACTGTTGTTTCATTCGATACTCCTTATTATACTTTAATACCATCTCCTATCCTTTTTCTTGGAGTTGGCGACGCACGAGTGATGTCCCTGATATTACATGCGTCTATAGGCTACGGTAAGAGCACCGAATGAACATGAGCAACCATGAGCAATGATTTGGCACCATTCTCAGTATAGCTGAATCCATGAGCTACGTTTACCACTTACCATCAGGTAGGCCGTGGCTACCTGCCACCGCAAACAATGAAAAACACACAAAAATCGTATTGTATTTTAGCGGTACAATGACCGATATTTGCTTAAAATGAGTCGTTCTTAGTGAAAGTCGCATCAAAAGTGGCACAGCGGATCACAAAAAAGAGATCTTATCATTTAAAATTGCGACAACTAAGTTAATTTAACCTAATAATTTCAATTTCGCTTTCATTTTGAAACCAAGCATTTTTAGCATGTTTGACAGCGGCTGTCAACACCTTTTCTTTGTTTAGTTGGGTAAAAATGTACCTAACCGCACACCTAGTCACCACCAGTCATGCAACAAATGATAATTGCTTACTTCCCCTAGTCGCCTCATACTACACCCCATGGGAAAGAATGGGGTGGTGACACTTGTATTCTTAGTCCGTCACCACATGGACATAAATTTAAAATCATCTAAGAAAAGGTTCTTTACAGGGTGAGTCGATTTTTCGATAAGCAGCAATTTCTTTGCAATAGTTTCCATAAAGTATATCCATCCACCCATCCCTCAGCCTTTCGACGTCCACTACTGGACATAGGCCTCCCCAAGAGAACTGAGTGCTCATTATGGGGGATAATGCCGTAACTGCCTCTGTGGTACAGCGGTAGTGTAAGCGACTGCTGATCATGAGGTCTCGGGTTCGATCCCCGGGTCGGGCAATGTTATTGAGATATTTCGTAAAAAAAAAAGAAATATTCGCAGTAGCAGCCCGGAGTTTGGAAATCTGCCCGGTAGACGTCAATAGGCTCGCCCCCTATTACGTGAGACTTAAACATAGCTGGCGAGTCGTGGGTGTGTAATACGCCTCTGCCTACCCCTTCGGGGAATACAGGCGTGATGGTATGTTTTTTTTTATGCCGTAATCGCCACGCTTGGCAAGCGGGTTGGCGATCGCAGTGGATGTTGTTAATACTCGCGCGAGTGCTGCTGCCCACTCCCCCGAGCCCTCAGTCGGCTCTTACGACTCCCGTGGGTAGAGAGGGGTGGGACAATTCTAAAGCCCCCACGGCTTAAGTATATACTTATTATAAAAACTATAGTGAGGCCGAGATATATTGTAGTCAAAATTAAGAGGAAATCCAATATTGATTTTATTGTCGACAGTACTTACGTATTGTGCACGTTACATTACAATTATTTCCGCTAATTAAAATTATTTTACGCTCTTCTGATTTATGTTCATTCGTATTATGTATGACTAATGAAATTAAAAAAATACTTACCAAGTCACGTGGTGGCTGATAAAACACAGGTTGCAGTTACACAGTACAATTTCTAATAAATACTACTACTATTTATAACAATAACATGAAAATACAATCACTTTATTGCGAAATACAAGAAATGCTGTATTCTATAATGACCATGTATCATTTTATTTATATTTTTTCTGTTAAAAAAACACTCGTCCGTTTTTAGAACGCGTTCGAAACGCGTTCAAAAAATGGCGCGCACAGGTTAATACTCGCACGTAGAGTTCGATTGTCGATGAAAATAGTGTTGGGACACAACCGAGACCTCCGATTATCGATACGTCTTATGACGACGAGAGCGAAATGCGGAGTGAAGAACTAGTGTTGCGCTTGCGACTTATCAGGTCCGAAAAATGTTATAATCAAGGAGTTGTCAATTGCGAGGCGTTGCGCGCTTATTGAGTATCGATTTTCGACTACACAGCACTTGTGTTTATTGAGAATTCTTAATTAGTTTCAATATGTAATATAATAAGTACAAAAGTTCGTTAACCTCAATGTCGTATTTTTATGTTTTTATGTTATAAGTAAAAGGTACTCAGCATAAGGTCAAATATACCTTTTTTTTTGTTAAGGCGGGAAAATATGTTCCTAACCGCACACCCCGTCGTTCGGTGCAACGAACAGGGTAGTGTGGGGCCTCCTTCACGCACTAAAGAAACCCGCCGTGTGACGTCTCTCCGCCTTTATTGGCGGGCCACTGGAACTATTTTACATTCCTTCGGTGGTCCGCCGGCGGCAGGTCAAATATACCTTTTTTATTTTGTTAAGGCGGGAAAAAATGTTCCTAACCGCACACCCCGTCGTTCGGGGCAACGAACAGGGTAGTGTGGGGTCTTCACCCACTAAAGAAACCCGCCGTGCGCCGTCTCTCCGCCTTTATTGGCGGGCCACTGGAACTATGTTACATTCCTTCGGTGATCTGCCGGCGAAGGTCAAATATACCTAAGATAAAATTTTAGCTTAATTTTGATCAGTAAGTTTCTAGAAGAAATATCGATTTTTTACTTCACTCCTTTTATTGTAAAGCCTTGCTTCTCCAAGCATGAATGGGGCCGGCATATTAAAAAAACAATTGTGTGTACTTATGTACACGCGTTAGAAGTTATACTTCTTATTATTCTTTATTTAAATATCACAAAAAAAAACTAAAATGTTGACTATAGCTAACTTCAGGGTGTCTAACTTTGGGGTGCGGGTCGGGATAACTCCGCGTTGGTGCACCCCGGGCAACGTCGGCACTCTGGTGCCGGCGGCTGAATCCCGGCAGGGGACGGGTCTCCGCGTGTCCCTCTGACTAGCATAGGGCACAGCGGATAGGCCAGACGTCCGCCGTGGAAGGTCAGCGGGGCTATAGTTGCCCCCCCGACTCTGGGAGGGGGACAGCAGGGTTACAGTGACCCCCCCATCCCCGGAGACGGGGCTTTTAGCTCGAGTGGCGACGAGCTCACTGGTAGCAGTGGGCCGAACGTCTGCCGTGGAGGGCCAGCGGGGTCATAGTGGCCCTCCCGGCCCTGGGAGACGGAGACGGGGCTTTTCAGCCCGAGGGGCGACGGGCGGGGAGTATTAAACTTGCTTGCAAGTGGTGAGCACGGTCTGATACAGACCACCGTTCAGCCCTGTACCTCCGGAGGGTACCGGGCGCAACGCGTCCGGAGAATCCCTCACAGGGCCGAGTACCAAGACAGGCCCTGTCAGCCCCGCGTATCGTAGGGGGGCAACCAACGCCGAAAATAAAAAAGAAGGAAAGAAGAAGAAGGGGAAGACTCGTGGGAAGAAACCCACACCCGCGGGTAGTCCTGCCATGGGCAGCGGCTCTACCGCCGACATGGAGACCTCCGATGGTGGCAACAGTTCTGCCAAGGTGAGCGTATGCCTGCTGAAACAGGGGTCCAAGCAGAGCGCGGCTACATCGAAGGAGCAGCCAGCCGCAACGTCGGAGCAGCCAGCCGCAACATCGGAGCAGCCAGCTGCATCGAAGGAGCAGCCAACCTCATCAGCCGAACCAGCGCGTCATCGAAGTCGGAGGGCTGCTCTACGGAGATGCCCCCGCCGGGAAGACCGGGAAGGTCGGCCAAGAGAGGCCGAGACGCTAGCGGGCGTATGGCGACCCGAGCCTCGACCCTAGCGGATGAGGCCATACTTCAGGGTTTAGCAGTGGGGCTTTCGGTGGAGGAGAGGGTAACATTCCTCACATCGAAGCTCCGTGAGGAGCCTCCGGACACGGACGGTCCGCCTACGGTGGACCAAATTGCCCAGAAGGTTTCCGATGTCCTGGCCGTCGTTTCTACGGTGGCTAATGGGTCGCGGAGCCTTCGGGGCAAAAAGTAGCATACGGGGCAATGAGTCTCTCCGATGGTACTCGGTGCCAGGGGGGACCGGAAAGCTGGAGGTGCTTCGAGGCGGAGGTGGCAGAGAGCCCGTAAGGAGCTCGCCGGCCGGAGAGCCAACCCAGGTCTCTCCAAGGCTGGGCCTGAAACCTCTGCCTCAACGGCGGGTGCCGGGCCTCCGGCCCCAGGTCTCCTAACAGAGGAGCAGATGCGCCAAGTCATCGATCGCATTAGAGCCATCTATGACCCGGCATCGACTCCTTGAGCACTAGGGTGCCGCCGGAGCCAAGACTCCGTCCAGCTCTGGCCGCGGATAGGAAGGCCGCGCCGCCTTCGGCCCCAACGCCGCTGCCCTGCTAGGATGGCCGGGTGGGCACATATTCCGCGGCTGCGGCTGCTACGCCGCCCAAGGGGCAGGGCAAAGCTGCCCCCAAGGCTAGTAAGCCAAAGAAGGCGCAGAAGGCTGGGCAACGCTCCAAGGGCCAGCCCAAGGAGCAATACCCTCCCCTTCCGCGTGCTGGCCAGCCCTCGCGGGCCCCAGCAAACCTACCTCGGGATCCTCAAGTCCCACCACCCGCCACGTCTGGCCCTGCACCCTCTGACGAGGGCTGGCAGATTGTGGACGGCGGGAAGAAGAAGTCCCGGGGTAAAAAGAAGAGGGGATCTGCGGCTGGGGCTGCTGGCCAAGCCGTGGAGCTTGTAGCGCCAGGGGGCAAGCCCAGCTACAAAAAGAAGTCGCGCAAGCGCAAGCTTCAGACGCCAAAAACGGCAGCGGTGGTGATCACCATGCTGCTGGAGGCGGAAGCGGGCCTGCACTATCAGGCCATTTTGAGGAAGGCCCGGGCGGAGATCGACGTCTCGGACCCTGGAGGCGTCGCCGCCCGGACCCGCCAAGCCCGGACAGGGGCTCGAATCCTCGAGTTCCGGTTTCGAAAACCGGATGCTCGGATGCCGTCAGAGTGGGCTCCATTAGGACCGGACCAGGCGGTGTAGGTACCGTCTGGGTGAGTTGCCCTGTCGCGTCAGCTAAAATCTTGGCTGACGCAGGCAGGCTCCTCGTGGGCTGGAGTTCCGCGCGGGTTACCTTGCTTGAGCCCCGACCTGCGAGGTGCTATAAGTGCATGGCAGTCGGACACACCCGACCGACGTGTACTAACGTGTGCTTTGATTGCGGCGGCCTTTGTTTCCGCTGCGGTCAGGCAGGGCATAATGCGGTGACCTGTACCGCCCCCTCCCCCTGACTGTCCCGCGTGTGCTGCAGGCAATAGACCTGTGGCGCTCGTATATACGTTGTCTCTCGCGTATCTAGGTATTGAATCAAACACGGTCTTGACACGTCTGTTTATTATATTGTTATAGTCAATACGAGTGCCACAGACCTGCGAAGCACTACATGGGGTGGGAGGGGTGTAGGTGTAGGGTACAGGCCCAAAAAGGGGGGGACAAGCCAATCGGCCCAGGCTGCCCCCCCTAGCGCGGTTCGCCGCCGGCCCGGGTAGAGGAGGATATGATTACGGACTAACATTCAACCGTAACGCTGTCCTCCTCCAGGAGAATCTCAACCACTCCGCCAGGGCGCAGGATCTTCTCCTGCAAAACATGTCACGGCCGACTGGGGGTGAGTTACGCTGTACGGCGTGTACTTCACCCCCAACCGGAGTCTGGCTGATTTCGGGGTCTGGCCTAACAGCCTAGAGACCTCGTTGCGGCGCTTGGCACCTAGCCGCGTCATGGTTGTGGGGGACTTCAACGCCAAATCCACGGCTTGGGGGTCCCCTGCGACCAATGCTCGCGGGGCAGCGGTTGTTGAGTGGGCGGCGTCGACGGGCATCTGTTTGTTAAACAGAGGCTACGTCAACACGTGCGTGGGGCGACGGGGCGGGTCGATAGTGGACCTTTCGTTCGCTAGCCGCGACGTCGCAGCACGAGTGAGGAACTGTTGTGTCCTGGAGGAGGTTGAGACCTTGTCCGACCATCGGTATATCCGGATTGAGGTCTCCCAGTCCCTCCAGGGCCCCAGCAGGGGTCACGCGGCACGCAGAACTTCCGCGTTCCCGCAGTGGGCTGTGGGTAGGCTGGATAGGGACCTACTGGTGGAGGCAGCCATTGTTCAATCGTGGCTGTCCTCACCAGCCCTGACTGAAGAGGTGGACGTTGAGGCTGGCCGATTTCGCACTGCGATCACGCAGGTGTGCGACTCGGCCATGCCCCGTGTGCGACGTCCTCCTCTGAGGAAAGGGCTCTACAGGTGGTCCCAGGAGCTGGCGGACCTCCGTGCGGCGTGCATTCATGCCCGGTCACACACCCACAGTCGGCAGCGCAACCGCGATGGGGAGCGGGAGGGCCAGCTGTACGAGGCATACCGCACTTCGCGGGCCGAGTTCAAGCTGGCCATCTGCCGCGCCAAAACTGAGAAAAGGCAGGGGATGCTGGACGGTCTAAATCGTGACCCTTGGGGTCGCTCGTACCGTGCGGCGCTGAATAAGCTCCGCACCCAGGGCCTCCCCCCTTACAAAGATCCTTCAGCCCGGCCTCCTCACTGAGGTGGTCGAGAGCCTATTCCCGCGACGGGTGGAGCACACGCCCCCGATCATGGCACCGCCAGGTAGCGACCGGGAGGCTGACTTCAGTGTACCACCCGTCATTGTGTCGGAAATGGGGGTGGCTGTTGCGCGGATTACTTCCAAGAACACCGCCCCTGGCCGGACGGGATACCCGCCCGGGCTCTGGCCCTGGCTCTGGACCACCTGGAGCCCCGCCTCAGGGGGATCACAGTGGACGGGGTCCAGATTGGGGTGCAGGCACAGATTAAGTATCAGGGCTTGGTGCTGGACGGGCGGTGGCACTTTCGCGAGCACTTCCACCAACTGTCCCCGAGGCTAGTTGGCACAGCGTGCGCCCTTGCACGGCTCATGCCGAATATGGGCGGACCCAACAATGCTTGCCGACGGCTTTACGCGGGGGTGGTCCGGTCAATGACGCTGTACGGCGCACCCGTGATGCACTGAACAGGGCTCTTCTGTGGAGACCACAAAGTGTCGTTGCGTCCAGGGTCATACGCGGATACTGCACGGTGTCGACGGAGGCAGCCTGCGCGTTGGCCGGATTCTCCCCGTGGGACTTGGAGGTGGAGGTGCTCACCGAGGTGTATAAGAGCGGGAGGGGGGCGGACGCCCCCTATCCAGGGAGGTGGCCAGGTGGCAGGGCAACGCCCGCCGAGCTGCCATGGCCAGGTGGAGGGCGCGTTTGGAGGCGCTCCGGGCCGGTCTTTGGACCGTAGGGGCGCTCCAGCTGGTGCTGGAGGAGTGGGCGGGGCGACGGCACGGAGTCCTTACCCTCCGACTGGTGCAGGTGCTGTCGGGGCACGGTTGCTTCAGCAGATATCTGCACAACGTCGCAAGGACGGAAGCGACTCCGGGCTGTTACCACTGCGACTGTGACGAGGACACGGCGCAGCACACGCTCGAGTCTGCCTGGCTTGGGTCGAGCAGCGCCGTGACCTCGTCGCGGCAATAGGGGGGGTCTTCTCGCTGCCGAGCATCGTCAGAGCGATGTTTGGCAGCGACAGGAGTTGGGCCGCGGTCGCTGCCTTCTGCGAGGAGGTTATCTCGCGGAAGGAAGCAGCGGAGAGGGCCATGAAGGAGGATTCTTCCGCTGACCCAAACCGCCGCCAGCGACCGGGGCGGCGCAGGCGTAGTACTTGCGCCTCATGCCGCCTTAGCTGAGGCTGCGGGTGGATGGACCGGGGAACGTCCGCCACCCGAAAGGCCTCCCGAGAAGGTGCGACGCTCCGTGCGCGGATGCGTCGCTCAGTAGAGGGTACCCGAAAGGGTAAGCCGCCGGCGGACCACAGAAGGAATGTAACATAGTTCCAGTGGCCCGCCAATAAAGGCGGAGAGACGGCACACGGCGGGTTTCTTTAGTGGATGCAGGCCCCACACTACCCTGTTCGTTGCCCCGAACGACGGGGTGTGTGGTTAGGAACATTTTTTCCCGTCTAAACAAAAAAGGGTGTCTAGCTTCAGGGTGTTGGTTTTTCGTGACGTGTGCGCACGCATCGTAAAAATTTACTCTCATCATTTATCCCTAAGGCGCCAAAAGAAGTATAACTTCAAAAATAACTATCTTACAGGGACCTAGCATTTTTCCGGCATGAAAAGTAGGTATACCTACTATGTGTTGGTATCCTGGTAAAACACTATCTATGTGGCAAATATCATCCAAATATTTTCAGCCGCTTCGCTTAGTTGAGTAACAAACATTAAAATATACAAATTTTCACATTTATAATATTCGTAGGATTACGTCACAGAAATCTCAATCAAGGTGGTTAATAGTACATTGTTACCCTAGGGGTGAAAGTAACTTATTTGGTCCCGAGATGGGGATTGGCGCTCGAGCGCAGCGAGGGCGCCTATAGTTCGAGGGAATAAATAAGTCTTAAACCCGAGGTAAACACTGTGTTTTTCATTACGAATACAAGGAAAGTAAAAATAAAAACATGCAAAAATGAGTAAATTTTAATTTACATCAACTGCTGAGATAATTGCTTAAATAAAGTTTTTTTTTTGTGGCCGGCCAGCATAACAGCCAATATTTTTCATTTTCAACATTTAAAAATGGTAAAATATTTTACCCAAATCTATATTATTTTAAAGAAATATTTTAAAGTAAGTAAATTATAATAGGTGGTCGTTAAAAAAAATCTTTATTTAATACTTAACTTTGTTATTTCAACATCGCGCTGTGATTGAGTGGCTGTAGTAAGTTATCTAAGGTTCAATAAAAATGTGGAAATAGAACTAGTTTTTTTAAATAATTTGACAGCTGTCAGTTGAAAACGATTCTCCCTAGGGCTGAAAAGTATTACTTTCAACCGGCTCCTCAGGCAACTTCAAACCTACTCTCCGAGTATGAGTAATGAATAGTACATTGTTACCCTAGGGATGAAAGCAAGTTATTTAGTCCCGAGACGGGGTTTGGCGCCCGAGCCTAGCGAGGGCTCCAATAGTTCGAGGGAAAATGCATCCGATAGGTGGTGGATCGTAAAGACGACATCTAAAACAAATGCGAAGTTGAGATTTAGAATCATCGTTGGGTGACTGCGACAGCTTAGCGGTCCAGAGTCCAGAGCACTAAAACACAAAGTTCCTTTGCACTTTCACAAATAATTTGTTCTTACAAGTAAGGACTCCCAAATCGTACCCAACCCTATCACATACCACCAGACTATCAAATTCAGATTTAGCAAGGGTCAATCAACCTTAATGGTTGGAAGTACCCGATGACGAACGAAGATTGTTTAAAGAACATTATATGACGTATGTAGCATTAATTTTATGATAAAAAATAATGTAATGTTTCTACAATCATAAAAAGACAATCTTTACAGTCACATACTAATTATTATTATAAATACGAAGGAACTCTGTGTGTTTGTTATGTTTTTATGGTTAAGCCATAAAACAAAGCCTTACATTTGTGCTATTAAACTTTAGGATGCCTTCCCACTTTGTCGTGACGACAAAGAGCCGCACAAGTTAAGCGGCGTTCACATGGAGGTAAGTTTTGTCGGCTCTTATTTCTATCTGATCTGAAAAAACCGAACGGTGTGTTCACATGGCGCTGGCGTGTCCGACTACCCCGGAGCCAGGCATCTTCGGTGCTGTGCCATAGTGAGAGAATAGCGGCAGTGTTCAGTGTGTTTGGTAGGTAGCGAACCGTAGTAGTGACGGTGACGTGTGTAGTCTTTATGAGCGGGCGCGCACGGCTTTGGTCCCCTCCTGCTGCCCCGCCTGGCGCAAGATGCATTCGGCTATAAGATCCGACAAAAAACCGAATCAACTACACCGTGTTAACGCATGTATTGTAAATACTATGTCGCTTAAACCGGATCTTACATTTTCGGTCCGGTTCAAGCCGCCAAATTGGATGTCAAGTTGAGTAAGATTAGTTCGTGTGAACTCTTCCATAGAAATACAATTGCCACTGACCCGGATCCTGCAAAAATTCAGATCCGACACAGTAGGACACGACTTCATGTGAACGAGGCGTTAAAGTGTCGTCCTTCTGCGAGGAAGTCATCTCGCAGAAGGAAGCGGCGGAGAGGGCCAGGGAGATAAATACCCTCGCTGACCCAAATCGCCGCCAGAACGTTCACATTCCACAATACCTCCCACGAGAGTTTTTCTTTTTTATTACTTGTAGTGGCAGACGGTGGACAGTGGTGTGCCGTGTGGGGCCGGCCTTAGAATCGTCCCACCCCTCTACACCCATGGGAGTTGTAAGAGCCGCCTGAGGGAATACCGAGGGAGTGGGCGTCAGCACTCCTTCGAATATCATCAACATCCACTGCGATCGCCAACCCACCTGACAAGTGTGGCGATTACGGCAATATCCCCCATTCTTGGGGAGGCCTATGCCCAGCAGTGGACTTTAAAAGGCTGATGGATGGATGGAGGGGCAGACGAGCCACGGTCCATCCGACGGCAAATGGTAACCATCGCTCATGGACTCAACAATACCAAGAGTATTGTCAAGCCGCTGCTCACTATTTCAATCCACAGATATGAAATGAAAGAATAAACGGCTATTTCCTGCTACAGCCATAACGCAACGATGCGCTTCATGATACACGGGAGATGGTGGTATCGACCCGCTCGGGCCCGCCACCAAGCGAATAAACTCATCCGGTACCCAGCCCCACCACCAGTCATGCAATGGATGATAATTGCTACTTCCCTTAGTCACCTCATACGACACCCGTGGGAAATAATGGGGTGGTGACACCTGTATTCTTAATCCGTCACCGCACGGTATGATATGCTTGGAAGCGGCACTCTAAAGAGGGTGCCCAAAAGGGTAAACCACCTGCGGACCACTGAATTATTGTCTACCAGTTCCAGTGATCTGTCAGTACAAGCGGAAAGACTGCACACGGCGGGTTTATTTAGTGGGTGAGGGCTCTAAACTATTCGTTGCCCCAAGCGATGGGGTGTGCGGTTACAATTTTTCCCGCCTTAACAAAAAAATACGTTAAAGTAGCTTGCATATTTAAATGGAGGCGTTCACATAAAGGAACGACACAATAAAGGCCAGCGCACACTTGACAGGATGGCGCGGGTTGGCACGGCAAAGTATTATCGGAACGCCGAGGGACGCTTCGGCATGCCGAGGAATCCCGTGGCATACCAGAGGATGCCGAAGGGTTCCATGGCACTATCGTCCGCAGCTTGTATGCTGCTGTGACGACAGATTGTCGAGACAGTGAGAAAGGCTAGCACGACAATCGTAAAACGATTAAAATACGTCACCAGATCGTGACAGCGAATCGTATGACGTTGTTGCGACTATCTATAGTAGCCAAGATAAAAATATCGTCACGACCCACTGGAGAAGCTAGATACGACAGACGTTCAAAGATAAAAAATGTTGACAACACAATGACGTCAAACAGTCGTTATAATAGAAGCAAGAGACAGTCGTCTTACGACAAATTTATCGTCACAACATAGTGGGAACGTGGTCTTAGAGTGTCCCGTGTCCCATTTTATAACGCGGTATGAGCATATCTACCCGCCTATGTATGACACTCAAGAGGATAAATTTATGTACTGTTTTAGCTTCATAATAGTACATATGTAGGAATTGAAGATACAATATTTACTCATTTAGCTGATCTTTTTCATTTGAAATACAAAATCACAGTTCAATTAATGTGTCGAATGATTCAGCGTCTGGGATGGTTTTCCAGGAGATGCACGTTCAAATCCTGCTCGTGACTGTTATTTCCGATTTCATATTTCTGCATTTTCTGTTCATTTATATGGCTAAACATGTAAAATGCTTAAAAAATATATTAAAATATCAAAATATTTATAGAGCTGCATCATTATTTGGTAAAAATCTTAATTGTAAAATTAAGTTTACCTGGTTGGCATAATGTATGCAAATGGCGCAGGCGTCACTCAACTCAAGACGTTAAGAATGAATGTGTTATCGAAATTCGCAGTCCCGTGCAAATGGCACGATGGCTGAATTGGCAAAGCTTCCAACAAAACAGTATTCCAGGAGACGCAGGTTCAAATCCTGCTCGTGACTGTTATTTTCGATTTCACATTTTCACACTGTGTTAATATTGTAAGATAGAAAAATCTACTAGTTTGAAGCTGTTTCATTATTTTCATAAAAACGCAACTTTCATAATCATCTACCTCATTCGGTTTTCTCGGAAATATATTGTAATAACAGCAGGAAATGTAAAATTTGGTTTAAATATGATGCTTATACTAGCTGCGCACGGTGCACGCAACTTTAACTTTACTTTTGCTATTGTGCCTTGCTTATCCCAGCACGAATGAACGCGTCCTCCGTATAAAAACTTAATTAATTAAATGAGGCAACACCTTTTTGCGCACGAGGCAAATTTTTGCCGAGTGGTCCTGAGGATGCCCTGTGGAGAGGCGAAACACGTGTTGTATTTGTGTTGGGAAATTTTTGGAATATTGAACGTTGTGGTTCGGGGATGACTGCCACTTCGTAAGGTTGCATTGCATTTGGCGAGCTTTTGTCATTTTTGCGCATGTTGCTATTGGTAGAACCTTATCCCAGCATGAATGGGCCAGCCCGGACGGAGAATTACCCAGTGGCCCTTTCTCACTCACAAGCGATCAGTGTGAAACAACGGTACTCTTACTGTTGTGTTTCGTATGGTGAGTGAGAGCGCTGGAGGCCTCCCTATTACCCTTCTTTTCCGCCTCCTATGCCTTTCCTTGTAGATGGCAACGCGCAACTGATGCCTCTGGTGTTGCTAGTGACTATAGGCTACGGTAACCGCTTACCATCATGTAGGGCGCATGCTCGTTTGCCATCCACAAGTGCCGCATTCCCTTCTATATGTGAGAAATGCAGCTTGACAATCTTTGGTTATTGTGTGTGTGCTATGGTAGCATTAACAATTCGCAGATTCGTCCTCCTAAAATATCCATTCTATAACATATAACAAAGTTAAGACTAATTATTCAATTTACGTTCCTACATAATAATACACAGAATTTCGAAAAGGCGTGAGCCTACTCTTGGCCCTTGGCAATTACTTATTAAACTTAATTCAGCCTCTATAAACTAGATGGAATTTTTATTGGCAATTCTCGAGTGATATTAATTGGCGCCCTACGAACTTCAACACCCTTATAATTATATTTTTGATTAAACAAGTCAACACAATCAGACCCAATTGTAACTACTCAGAGTAGATCAACAAGGGATATTCTATAATTGCGGATAATCTATCGGCATTAATTTGTATCCCGCTTCTAATAATTATTGGCCACTGTTTGTCTCCCAGCAGGACATAATAACAGAATACGTAAGCAATTTGATTCAATATAATTTAGCTTATGGTTAGGGTGACCACGCTACCACCGAAGGAATGTAACATAGTTCCATTGGCCCGCCAATAAAGGTGAAGAGACGGCACACGGCGGGTTTCTTTAGTGGGTGAAGGCCCCACACTACCGGGAATACCGGGGGAGTGGGCAGCACAACTCGTTGGAGTATTAACAACATCCACTGCGATCGCCAACCCGCCTGCCAAGCGTGACGATTACGGCACTATCCCCCATTCTTGGGGAGGCCTATGTCCAGCAGAGGACTTTAAAAAGGCTGATGAATGGATGGATTGAAGCTTTAAGTAGAACACACTAAAACTGGCATACCACTGTCGTGTCATACGCTTCAATTTCAGATTCATAATATATACGATTATAAATATAGAATACGTATAAAAGTAGATCATGTATTAATAATTTATGTCATTTCTGTTTCTACCTCGACAGTTTCACTTGCATGCTTATTAATCTATATACGAGTATATTATAATGCCTCGTCTTCTTATTTATTATTTATTTATTATACAATTTAAATTTGACAATAAAAACTAAATTTAAAACTAAATTTGACAATAAATATTGTCCCACAAAACCGGTTTAGCAGTTTGGCTGTGGTTAAGTCACATTATTAACTATATTATGTATAATATATAACTTTCGGTATATATGTTTACCAACTTAACAAATAATTTTTAAGTTTCTTTTAAACTGGGTTCGATCCCCGGGTCAAGCAATGTTATTGAGCTTTTTCCTAAAAAGAAAAATTCTCAGTAACAGCCCGGAGTTTGGAAATGTGCCCGGTAGACGTCAATAGGCTAACGTGGGACTTAAACATAGCTGGCGAGTCGTGGGTGTGTAATACACCTCTGCCTACCCCTTCGGGGAATCATGTTCTTTTTTTTCATTTAAAACATTGTTCCGACCAAATAACTTTAGTTATTACTATTGAGAATCATATCAAATTATGACGCAGTCCTACAAATATAAATTTATTTTAAGTACTTGACATGCTTAGATCGAGTGAACAGCGTGGTCACCCTATTTATATGATTGAAGGCTTCTTGTGTTGCCTTGTGTTTTTCTCAGTAAAAGAAGGTTTTTACGCCTACACTGTAACAAGATACTATTGTTCCTAATATTATCCATCTAACTGATAATAGAAATTTATCAGTTTCTAAAGGTTGTTAATGTAGGTGTCGATGACGTGTATTCAATTTTCGCAATCATTCGATGACATCTATTCAATTCAATTCTCAATCAATTGCTATCTCAAGCTTTTTCTTGTACTACGTGGGTGGCAAACAAGCATACGGTTCACCTGATGGTAACCTGTGGTTACCTTAGCCTATAGACGCTAGCAACACCAGAGGCATAACTCGCGCATCGCTAAATCAAAAAAAAAAATGGATGAGAGGCGGAGAATATAATGAAGGGGATTAGGCCTCCAGCGTTCTCACTGACTACACGTAACTCAACAGTAGGATTAACTTTTTTGTTGGTAAAAATGTACCGAACCACACACCCTGTCGTTCGGGGCATCGACTCACACACCAAATAAATCAACCGTGTGCCATCTCTCCGTCTGAACCTTCGTGGGAGATCAGTGGAGTAGCCACCGCTGCTTCACGCTGATCTTCTATTAGAGGGTGATATTTCCCCAATCGAGCTGGCCCATTCATGAAGAAATATATCCAAAAATAACTGTCCTATGAAAACTTCACTTTTTTCGGAATAAATAGTACTTGCTCATCTTAAATATTAAATCAGGGTCGCATCTATCGAGATGCAAAATTTCATCCAAATCCATTAAATCGTTTAGTCATGACGACCTTTCATATTTTAGTATAATACTAGCCTTTGCCCGCGGTTCCGCCGCAGGCAAAATCTAGTTTTTATGTTATATCTCAGGTTCCCGATATAGTAGCGGGATAAAATATATACCAGTTTTTAAGTCTAATCAAGAGCTATCAAAAAAAAAGTTGCATTAAAATCCGTTCTGTAGTTTTTGCGTGATGCGCGAACAAACAAACAGAAAAACAGAATTAGAAAATAATTGTTTAGTGTTTAGACACGCCTATATAGCCTATTACAGTCCTTTTTTCTCAAATATCTTAAATGTACAGACACAGCTCTGTTACAGCTTTATAATAGTGAAGATTAGTAAGATTATTAGGAAGTAGGTTACACGCGCTAAATACATTGATATGTACCTACCACCAGATATACTTCATTTAAAAGTTAAAAACGACAACTTAATGCATGATAAATTCTGAGGAACGTTTTTAAAAGACATTAAAATTTTAGATATACTCGTGTTTCAAACTTTTGTTTACTCGACTTAGGCCAAGCTAAAATTCGTGGAGCACGGCGTTCCACAGGGATCCATCCTTGCCCCAACCCTGTGAAACGTCGGATTCGACTGGGTCCTGCGGGGCCGGCTCCTTCCCGGGTTGGGTTGTTTGTTATGCAGATGACACCCTCGTCACCGTGGGGAGGGCCGGCTTCGAGGAGACCATCCGATCGGTGGAAGTTGGAGTCGCGCTCGTTGTTGAGGCCCTCCTGTTTCATGGCCCTCGCCGAGGTCCCCCCCGAGGACATGCCTGCATGTGCAGGGGGTTGCCGTGCCGTTGCAGACGAGGTCTGCAACTAGATAGTAAGTAGAATTTTGGGCTGCACTTTACCCAGCTCACCCCTAGGCTCGTTAATTCTGCCGCGGCCTTGGGTAGGCTTCTGCCAAACACTGGAGGTCCAGGATCGTCCTACCGCCGACTTTATAGTGGTATACTGCGGTCTATGGCACTGTATGGTGCTCCAATCTGGGCGGAAGCCCTCACCGCTCCTAATAGGACCCTCTTGTAACGCCCGCAGAGGGTCACAGCGGTGAGCGCCATTAGAGGGTACCGTACGGTGTACTGGGCCGCAGCACCGCTGCTGGCAGGCGACCCTTGGCCACTACAGGCCGAGGCACTGGCGGAGATCTACTGGCTTCGTGATGCGGCGCGGGCCAGGGGTGAGTTTAGTGGGTATTCCGAGCGCAACTGAGATCCGAGCGTTCCGTCGTTTCACCGGGGGGATGCGTAAAGGCATTAAAAAATATATTGTATATTTTTATAGATATGACAAAGGGTTGTCATATCTATAAGAATATACAATAGATTACCGGAATTTATTAAGAATGACATTGAATTAAACACTTTCACTAACAAGCTAAAATTATTTCTACTAAGTAAAAACTACTACAGCATAAATGATTACTTGAACGATAAATAAAGTACTAACGATGACATTATAATACTAAATATAATATTTATAGAAAATTACTATTTATACATACGTTAATTAGATAAAATATAAAATAGGTAGTGCAATATATAATAATAATTTTATAATATAATAATTTAATAATATATATAATCGTATAATAATTAAAAAAATATATATTTTAAAAATTTCAAGAATTTTACAATTTAGCAATTTGATAATTTGTCATGACTATTTAATAGTTGAAAAAATTTACAATTTGGTAATTTAACTTGATAGGTTGATGAGTTGATAAGTTGATAATTTAACATAAACAATTAAAATTTCATAAATCATGATATCAATCGTATACAATAATTAAATTTGTTTATGAATACTAAATTATAATAAAATTAAGTACAAATTAAGATATGTCCTCAACCTCTCTTCTGCGGAACTATGTTGCTGTGCCCGACAGGGTCCATAATTGTCGTTGAGGCTGGCCGATTTCGCGCTGCGATCACGCAGGTGTGCGACTCGGCCATGCCCCGTGTGCGACGTCCTCCTCCGAGGAAAGGGCTCTACTGGTGGTCCCAGGAGCTGGCGGACCTCCGTGCGGCATGCATTCGTGCCCGGACATCCTACACCCGCAGTCGGTGGCGCAACCGCGATGGCGAGCAGGAGAGCCGGCTGTACGACGCATACCGTGCCTCGCGGGCTGAGTTCAAGCTGGCCATCTGCCGCACCAAAGCTGAGAAAAGGCAGGAGATGCTGGACGGTCTCAACCTTGACCCCTAGGGTCGCCTGTACCATGCGGCGCTGAATAAGCCGGACGGGAAACCCGCCCGGGTTCTGGCCCTGGCTCTGGACCACCTGGAGCCCGCCTCAGGGGACTGTTTGACGCGTGCCTGGCGTCCGGACGGTTCCCTTACTGCTGGAAGGAGGGGAGGCTGGTACTCCTGCCGAAGCCGGGACGAACGCCGGATTCAGTCGGGGCCTTCAAGCCCATCGTGCTGCTGGATGACGCGGGTAAGCTGCTGCTGGATGAGCGGTTGGAGGCGCCCCGGGTCGGTCTTTGGACCGTAGGGGCGCTCCAGCCGATGCTGGAGGAGTGGGCGGGGCGACGGCACGGAGTCCTTACCCTCCGACTGGTGCAGGTGCTGTCGGGGCACGGTTGCTTCGGCAGATATCTGCACATAGTCGCAAGGAGGGAAGCGACTCCGGGCTGTTACCACTGCGGCTGTGATGAGGACACGGCGTGGCACACGCTCGAGTCGTGCCCAGCTTGGGCCGAGCAGCGCCGTGAACTCGTCGCGGCAATAGGGGGGGACCTCTCGCTGCCGAGCGTCGTCAGAGCGATGCTTGGCAGCGACAGGAGTTGGGTCGCGGTCGCTGCCTTTAGCGAGGAGGTTATCTCGCGGAAGGAAGCGGCGGAGAGGGCCAGGGAGGAGGATTCTTCCGCTGACCCAAACCGCCGCCAGCGAACAGGGCAGCGCAGGCGCAGGTACTTGCGCCTCATGCCGCCCTAGCTGTGGCTGCGGGTGGATGGACCGGGGAACGTCCGCCACCCGCAAGGCCTCCCGCGAATGTGCGACGCTCCGTGTGCGGATGCGTCGCTCAGTAGAGAGTACCCGAAAGGGTAAGTCACCGGCGGACTTCGAAGGAATGTAGCATAGTTCCAGTGGCCCGCCAATAGAGGCGGAGAAGACGGCACACGGCGGGTTCCTTTAGTGGGTGCGGGCCCCACACCACCCTGTTCGTTGCCCCGAACGACGGGGTGTGCGGTTAGGAATATTTTTTAACGCCTTAAAAAAAAAAAAAGGGTCCATAATTGTATCTGCAATCTCATGCCTACTACCTGTACACAATCACATTATGGAATGCAATAAATAATTGAATTGAATTGAAATAATGACGCGCCCCATAAATATTATGAAATACGGTATAATGTATGCAAATACTACCGACAACTTCCAACAAATCATCTGGACGATATCCAGGAGATGCAGGTTCAAATCCTGTTCGTAACTGTTACTTTCGATTTCACATTATTACACTTTGTGTTAATTTATATGACTAAGCACGTCAAATTGAAGTCGAGCGCTCTCTTGGGCGGGCCTTGAAATGGGATGAAAAGAACATAGTTCAATTCAACCCCACGAAGACACAGGTTTGCGCGTTCACTGCAAAGAAGGACGCATTTGTCGTGGCGTCCTAGTTCCAAGGGGTAACTCTCCCGGTCTCCGAGAGCATTAGAAGCCTCGGCATCGACATCTCTAGCAAAGTTCAGTTTGGGAGTCATTTGGAGGACAAAGCCAAATTGGCAAGTAAAAAACTAGGCGTCCTAAACAGAACCAAGCGGTACTTCACACTGAGGCTTCTTCTACACGACTTGTGCTATATAAAGCACAGGTCCGCCCTCATATGGAGTACTGCTCACATCTCTGGGCAGGTGCGCCTAAGTACCAACTCGACCCACTTGACTCCCTGCAAAGGCGTGCTATTCGAATTGTCAATGATCCCGATATAACGGGGGGTCTAGAGTCGTTGGAGTGGTGAAGAGACTTCGGGAAGACTTCCAAACCACAAGGCGTCTCGGTAGGGTTTATCCACGCCACCTGTAAACGATTTCGTCAAAGACAGTTCGTTTTCAGCGTTCTTTTCTACCACGTACGTGTAAGCTCTGGAATGACCT
The DNA here is from genome assembly GCA_948253155.1 of Leucoma salicis. Lineage (NCBI taxonomy): Eukaryota > Metazoa > Arthropoda > Insecta > Lepidoptera > Erebidae > Leucoma > Leucoma salicis. The sequence goes on along the minus strand of OX411830.1, from coordinate 1,848,331 downwards.
ACCTGCTACGGTATTTTCCTGGCGCTACGACATGTCCTTCTTTAAACAAGGTTAAAGAAGAGCACTTAACATGCAGTAGGCGGCAACTTGGCTGTGCCCCTGGTGATTTTTTTTTTATTGCATGTATTTGCATACGAGCCACGGCCCATCTGTTTGTAAATGGTAACCGTCGCTCATGGATTCAACTATACCGAGAGTATTGTCAAGCCACTGCTCACCATTTCATTTTACCAATATGAAATGAAAGAATAAACGGCTATCTCCTGCAACAGCCAAAACGCAACGTTGTGCTTCATGGCCGGTCACACGGGAGATGGTGGTACCAACCCGATCGGGCCCGATACCAAGTGAGTACTCCCCTTGGTACCCAGCCCTACCACCAGTCATGCAATATATGATAATTGCTTACTTCTCTTAGTCGCCTCATACGACACCCATGGGAAATAATGGGGTGGTGACACTTGTATTCTTAGTCCGTCACCACACGGACAATGTTGCTAAAGTCCTTTTTTTTAAAGACAACACCCTGCACTAACGAATAATCCGTGTACCGCGGCGGACTTTATAAACATACAATTTGACGGACACAAAGTGCACCCAGACTCAGAACAACCATTTGTGAATCACACAAAGAGATATACTGTGTGGGAATTAAACCCACAACACTCGGGCGGGAGGCCGGTATCTAAACCACAACCGCCGTCTGTGCGTCTGTGCAGTCAGTTTATTTATATATTACGCTTATACGCTGTAACAACTGAACCAATCGTTATGAAATAAAAATTTGCCTGAGTCTAAAAGAAAAAAAAAAGCCTAAAAAAGAACGGGTTACTTTTCATACCGGGAAAATGATTTACGTGAGCTACATAGAGATCATTATTGTGCCTTACAGTGAAGTATTTATATTCTGAAATCCACGCGAACGAAGACGCGGGCAGAGTTAAGTGATTTTATATATCCGGGTCAGGTAACATTACTAAATAAAATTTAATATCTATTCATTTTCTTTCACATTTTTAACCAAGGACTTTGGAACATTGAACGTGGGGTCATGACACTACTCGACAACTGTTCTGTATAAAATATCTTATAAACTAAATATTAAAACATCGAGGTCGTGGTATATTGATATAAAAACTATTTAAAGCTGAGGACTCACATTCGAAACTCATAGGCGCGAAAAACTTTTGATGTGAAAACATCTAAGGGAGTGTACAACTGGCCGTTGGCATGGCGAATTTATTTGTTTTAACTCCATCTGTTGACTAAAGCATCTAACTAGGAAGTATATGTCAATAAATAAACCAGTAACTCTTTTAATTCGTCTATAGATAACGAGAGGGCGCTTGCATAGAATTATATAAGACTCGAACAAAATTGATGAAAACAAGAAGAACGATGTTTTCACATCTGCAAGACATCTGACGGCATTTTTTTTGTTTTGCACGCTTCATAAGCGAAGCGTTGAGGGGGGTACTATTCTCTTTTTACGCAAAACAACTGATTTTTAAACTTAAAATGTCTCTATTCATCATATATTGCACTTGTAAAACAATATATAAAATATCATGAAAAAGCACAATTTTTGACACTCATGATATTTTTTATGCTATTTTTGTTATTTAAACTAGTTAAAAAACTGTTTAAAAAAGTTCTGTCTTGGACGTCCGTTTGTTGTAGGTAATGTATGTAAACACGATAACAACCGAAATACTTTACTAATCGAGTCTTTTCTTTCTTATTAACTTTAGTACAATTACGAATAGAGCCCTATTACTTTTTACAAAACCAAAATAATGGTTTTTGAAAGAGAAGAAGCCAGAACAGATGTTAGAGTAGCAATAGGAAATGGTGTGCTAGAACATGTGGATGAATTTGTATATCTTGGATGTGGATTCAGTCGGGATGGAAGGTACACCACTGATGTACAGAGAAAAGTGAATGCGGGAAATAGAGTGAACGGAATATTGGGACAACTTCTCGGCAGTCAACACCTCAGCCAGAGGGCACGTGTCGCAATACACAACGCAGTGCTTGTCCCAACGTTATTATATGGAAGCGAGAGTTGGGTATGCAAAAAAGAGCATGAGAGTAAAATCAATGCGATCAAAATGCGATCTCTGCGGAGAATCTGTGGAGTGAGGCTGACTGACCGCTTTCGTAACGACGACGTAAGAGAGCGAGTAGGTATGAAAGAGAGTATTGGTGCTAAGATGTGAAAGGCAATGCTCCGATGGTTCGTACATGTGGAAAGAATGCCGGACGAGCGACTGGTTAAGAAGATATACAATACGAAAGTGGAAGGATGTAGGTACAGGGAGACCGAGACTCACCTACCTAGACCAAATCAATCATGTATTGAAGGAAGGTGGCGTCAGAAGCCTCTGTAAGCAGCGGGAATGCATGAAGCGAATTATGAATGTTGAGGAAGCGAGAGATGTATGCAAGAATAGAGTCTCTTGGCACTCTATTTTCTCTGCCTACCCCGCAAGGGAAATGGCGTAGTGACAAGTAAGTAAGTAAGTGTGGTATATTATTTAATAATAACATGAATCACAGGTTACTCCTCAATTCCTGTCCATGCAGGGTTGCCTAGAAGAGATCGCTCTAAGCGATAAGTCCGCCAGTTAAAAGACTTATTAAAGTTAAAGTTAAAAGCTTTAGGTATATATGTTTGTATAAGTGGATTGTAAGATTTTTAGTATTCCCATAAAGAGCTATCTATCTGTTATCTCTTATTTTTTTTTTTTGATCTTTATTTTAGCACTTGACATGCTCAGACTTCATCTCTCTGCTTATCCCACAAGAGAGATAGCGTGATGATAAGCAAATAAGCAAAACCAGTAGCATTTTTGAATTATAAATGGTGTATATCTTTGTTTTATATACATAATATAGATTTATTTACATTATCCCTGTTCGTTGTCGGAAAACATCGTAACGAAACCTGCATGCCATTTTTTTTGTTTTGTTGAAAAATGTACCTAACCGCACACCCCGTCGTTCAGGGCAATAAACAGGGTAGTGTGGGGCCCTCACCCACTAAATAAATCCGCCGTGTACTGTCTCTCCGCCTGTATTGGCGGACCACTGAAACTGTGTAACAGTACTTCAATGGGTATCCTGAGAACCCTGCAACCATAGAAATTATTTAATCCGTGTGGTGACGGACTAAGAATACAAAGTGTCCCACCCCATCTTTCCTACGGGTGTCGTACGAGGTGACTAAGGGAAGTAAGCATTTATCACCCATTGTATTACTGGTAGGGCTGGGTACCAAGTGGGAGTACTCAAGTGCTATCGGGCCCGAGTGGGTTGGTACCACCATCTCCTGTGTGGCCGGCCATGAAGCTCATCGATGTATTTTGGTTGTAGCAGGAGATAGCCGTTTATTCTTTCATTTCATATCTATGAAATGAAATAGTGAGCAGCGGCTTGACAATATTCTCGGTATAGTTGAGTCCATGAGCGATGGTCGGTTCGTCTGCCATCATACGCAATAACAAAATTAAAAATATCTTTATGGCTTCTGAAATCTGTCAATCTGAATAGGGCCATCACTATTGTTCCAGTAATCTTATTCTGAAGAGTAATCCATGTGCAAAAGTCGAACAGTAATAGATAAAGAACAGGTTATTTGTGAAAATTCAAATAGCACTTCCCAGGGTTGTAAGAGACGCAGGGTAGAATTTCGCTCGCAGTAAAATTCTCTTTTTCCAAATTTTCGCAAATAATCTGTTCTTTTTAGTAGTTGAGCATGTCAAGTGCTAAAGTACAGATCAAAGCAATAGATAATGATAACAATATATGAGGTTTATTCCCGAATGTGTGTCTTCACCTTTATCAATTTTAATTTCAGTCTAGATAGAATTTTCTACCTAAATTAAATATGATATTATATTAAAATATAGGTTTTCAGGAGTAAGGTAGTTTCTAGTTTGTTGAACCACGAGGTTAAATTAATTGAGTACTTTCCTAGAAACTTGAGTTAGGAATACTTATTAATGTTCTCGAACAATATTTGAAGTTTTAAATTTCGTTGTTGTTACTGGGGCTAGTAAAGTAGAATTTGTGTAGCTTCACACGGCTAGCATGCCTGGTAAAGCCTTGCATCTCCCAGAATGCCGGTTCAACTGGGGAATCACCACCCTCTCACAGTAAGTCGTGTGAAATAATATTAGGTATTTAAAATTTTTTAAAATATTTTTAGCATTTGACATGCTTAGCACTATACATTAAACACAAAGTGGAAAATATGAAATCAAAAATAACAGCCACGAGCAGGATTTGATCCTGCATCTCCTGGATATTATATTCGATTTCACATTTTCCACTTTGTGTTTAATAATATTAGGCATTCTTAATATTGCGTTTCTTGGGACAATTGACTGCCCAGATGGCGAAGTGGTTTAGATACCGGCCTCTCGCCCGAGTGTTGTGGGTTCGATTCCCACACAGGACAACTCTTTGTGTGATACACAAATGGTTGTTCTGAGTCTGGATGTACTTTGTGTCCGTGAAATTGTATGTTTGTGAAGTCCCCTCGATGCAAGGATTATTTAAAAAAAAAAACAGACCACTGGAGACCCCAAACTTCTTGCCACTCCTCTACATCCACTCCATCTGTCATTCCTTTCAGTAGGGTTCTCAAAACATAGTGATAAAGTCGGACGTTCCGAGGTACGGAATCATAGCTCATAGAGGGTACTCGAAAGGTAAGCCGCCAGCATACTACTATAGTTATGTCACACAGTTCCAGTGATCCACCAATACACATGGAGAGACGGCACACGGTGGGTTTATTTAGTGGGAGACAGGGTGTACGGTTAGGTACATTTTTTCCCGCCTTAACACGCTGATAGCTAGAGAAGATTATTTTAACGGGTTTTGACCTAAGAAAGGACTGACACTTGTCTTTGTTTAAGAGATAACGTGCCACAAAATACGTATTGTAATGCAATAATTATGTCATCACTCCATTCATTAGCGCGGGAATCGTATGTGGCAAACGAAATACATAATATCACCGGTAAAGGAGTGATATTTCCAAATTAAGCCTTAGTGTTCGGAAAACAGTAAAAGAGATTTAACAAGAATTATTTCTAAAAAAATTCATGATAGAAGATTAGTTATAATAATAATAAGATTTAGTCAGTGAACTTGATTTGATTAATGCTAATCTTTAGACCCTTGCCGTTTGGGGCCGGCACCAAGAATAGCTCCACCCCGTCTCTTCCTATAGGAGCCGACAAAGGGATTACCGCGGAACCGGGCAGCAGCGTTCCTACTAAAAACATCCACTGCGATCGCCAACCCGCCTGCCATGTGTGGTGATTATGGTAAAACCCCCACTTTGGGGAGGTCTATGTCCAGCAGTGGACGATGAAAGGCTGATGGATGGATGGATGGAATAGACCCTTGAAATGCTGAGTGGCCAGCCTCTCGGTTAGAAACTCTATATTATGAATATAATGATAAAGGTATGCCGTTAGAAAAATTACTGGATAGATTTTAATTATTTTTTCATAAACACTTAACCCTTATCTAAAAACAATGTGCGATACCTTCTTTTGATAGATGGCGGAGTGGTTTAGATACCGGGAGGCCGGTATCTAAACCAACGAGTGTTGTAGTTTCGATTTGTGTGATCCACAAATGGTTGTTCTGAGTCTGGGTGTACTTCGTGTCCGTGACATTGTATGTTTGTAAAGTCCCCCGCGATACAAGGATTATTCCTTAGTGCAAGGTGTTGCCTAAAATAAATTAAAGTTTAAAACACTAAAATAACACGCTTTAAATAGCTAGTTTAACTAAAATGTAGTAAATAATATTACAATAAATAATGATTGTAAAAAAGCGTGGGGTGTGTGGGGTTTTTACTATATAGGTGAACTATTTGTAACATTTGATTATTATATTTATTGTAATATTATTTACTACTTTTTAGTTCAACTAGCTATTTAAAGCGTGTTATTTTAGTTTTAAACTATAATTTATTTTCTTATTTTTAGTCTCATAATAGTATCCAAAGTACTGATATTAAAAAAAAAACCTACTTATTCCGTGATAATTTGCCTTTAAACTTCATCGAACGGACGGACATGGCTTAACTATAAGGGTTCTTTATTGGCTACGGAACCCTAAAAACAGATAAACTCCATAACTCAAATTATTGCATTGTCATCGGTCCTTGATAAGTGTGCAAAGTTTCAAATTAATCCGACGTTTTGAAGTGGTTGAAAACCACGATCGATAATTCCGTAGCGTGTTTTTTAAAGTTATATAAATTAACAAATCTTTTACAAATTTAAAAGTGGAATAATTTTATCAAATTAGTGTATTGTCATCGGTCCTCGATAAATCTACAAAGTTTGAACGAAATCTGGCCGTTTTAAGAGGGTCAAAATCCCGTCCAAAGGAGTCGGTTACAACCATACAGGTGAAGCTAATAAAAAGCGTGTAAAAAGAATTATCAATCTAAGTATGTAAAATAAATTATAGACGGATTGATTGCTCGTCCAACACTAAACAAAAAACAGTCCATCAAATTTTAAATTCAACGTACTTATTCTCACCAAATCTTATAAAAAATAAATCGATAGGGGCTATTTGTGATTTGACATAAACATTATTTAGTCTGTGCAAATCTTCGTAATGAAAAAAACATGGGCACATCTGCTTTGAGTTTTCGTGTTGAAATATGTAATGTAGACAAATTTTTGTCTTGGGGACATCTGTTTGCAAAATTCATTCATATTTAATGTCCTGTGCGTGTGTCTATTAAGATTATTACTGACTTCAACAAGGAGACCGTTGTCCGTGTGGAAGTGTCACCACCCCATTCTTTCCCACGGGTACGTACAAGGCGACTAAGGGAAGTAAACAATTATCACCCATTGCATTACTGGTGGTAGGGCACTTGCTATCGGGCCCGAACGGGTCGGTACTACCGTCCCCTGTGTGACCGGTCATGAAGCACGTCAATGCGTTTTGGCTGTAGCAGAAGCCGTTTATTCTTTCATTTCATATCTGAAAAATGAAATGGTGCGCAGCGGCTTGTCAATACTCTCGGTATGGTTGAGTCCATGTGGGACGGTTACCATTTACCATCGGGTGGGCCATGGCTCCTCTGCCATAATTAGCAATAAAAAAAAAGGAAATGCTTGTTCAACTTTTTTAGTCGTAGTTCACCACACTAGCCCTGTGAGGGTAGGCAAACTTCATAAGCTGTCGAGTTTTTTTTTTATACTACGTGGGTGGCAAACAAGCTTACGGCCCACCTGACCTGATGGTAAGCGGTTACCGTAGCATGTAGACGCTAGCAACATCAGAGACATTCGCGCGTCGTCATCCCGCGGAAAGGAATACGTGGTAGATAGGATGGATATGAGGAGGTTTGGGCCTCTGGTGCTCTCACTCACCATACGAAACGCAATGGTAGAAGTAACTACAGTTTGTATCACGCTGGTTTTCTGTGAGAGGATGGTACTTCCCGATCGAACCACTCGCGCCCATTTATGCTGGGGTAAGCAAGGCATTTTTAGCTTCTATTGTGTATTCGCGTAACATCCAAAGATTTAACTGCCTTGGTGGTGTAGCGGTAGTGTATGTGACTGCTAATCATGAGGTCTCGGGTTCGATCCCCGGGTCAGGCAATGTTATTGAGTTTTTGTCCTAAAAAGAAAAATTCTCAGTAGAAGTCCGGAGTTTGGAAATGTGCCCGGTAAACGTCAATAGGCTCGCCCCCTATTACGTGGGACTTAAACATAGCTGGCGAGTCGTGGGTGTGTAATACACCTCTGCCTACCCCTTTGGGGAATACAGGCGTGGTTTTTTTTTTCCAAATATTTGACAGATTTTGTCCAGGTGTTCTCATGAATAAAGCCGGCTCATGAAGCAGATGCGTCAATGTTATTTCGATTTCATTGTTTCTATTTCACTTTATTACATATGGGCATTCATTTTTCTTCTCACCTGGAGATGACGTCAACACCGTTTATAAATAACTATTATTTTTGTTTATACATAATTTACATAATACCTACTTTATGTATAAAAGTTACATGAATATTTATTAAAATAGGCGTGTCCGAACACGACATTTTTTTTAGATTTTTCTCTGTTTGTCGATTTGTCTGTTTGTTTGTTCGCGCATCACAAAAAATCTATTGAACGGATTATTTGTCAGCTCTTCGTTAGACTTAAAAACTCGTAGGTATACATTTTATCCAGCTACTATATCGGGAGCCTGAGAAATAATCTAAGAACTGCGGTGGAGCCGCGGGCTAAGGCTAGTTAAGAAATAAAACTACTTTTAGGGAATTTTCTTCTACTGTCCTAACGTTTTAAATACATTCATGATTATTTTTTCTTTATTTTCTTATAAGTTCTACAAGGTTTCCTACCAAATAAACGTTCGGACAGTTTGTTCAATACCAGTACCATCACTCGTACGTTACTCCTCATAGGGAAAGTGATAGGATTTATTAGAAGAGATAAAAAGGGGTGGGATAAGGGTTACATCACAATCCATCAAGAAAATCAAATCATACAGACTTCTTGCTTTTACTGGCCAGTATTTAATGTTCTCAAATTTAAGGTCGAATGAAATACGTATGCCTTGGCAGTATGATTAAAAATTAAAAAAAATAACTACTACAGACTATGTTTACATAAGTAATTCGCGTGTTATGACCTGCAATTAGTCACGTCAGCACTGTGCACCGATATAATATTACATCAGAATGTATGTCAGCAACGTTATACTCGTCAGGTACACACCTTCAATTATCACGTTTTGAATGAAATTGCATTGTTCAGCTAAATAAATTTTTGTACACTCTAATTTGTATTTTTTTTTATACTACATGGATAACGAACAAGCGTACGGCCCACCTCATGGTAGATAAGCGGTTACCATAGCCTAAAGATGCTAGCAACACTAGAGGCACCACTCGCTCGCCGCCATCTCCATGGAAAGGGATAGGAGGTGGATAGGAAGAATAATAAGGAGAGGTTAGGTAGAATAATAAGGAGAGGTTAGGTAGGATACTAAGGAGAGGTTAGGAAGGATAGTAAGGGGGGTTTGGGCCTCTGGCGCTCTCACTCACCATACGACACAACGGTAGGTACTGTTGTTACACGCTGATCTTATGTGAGAGGGTGGTAACCGATCGAGCCGGCCCATTCATTCTGGGATAAGCAAGGCTTTATCACTTTAAAAAAAAACCCTCGGCGACAATTTGTTTACATCTTCTATACTACCCAATATTATGTAGATGTCGTTTATATATTTATACGCTTTATATTACCTTCGCTTGTATTTAACTGCCTCGGTGTTGCAGCGGTAGTGTGTGCGACTGTTGATCATGAGGTCTTGGGTTCGCCAGGTCGGGCAGTGTGTAAAAAGAAAAATTCTCAGTAGCCGCCCGTAGTTTGGAAATGTGCCCGGTAGACGGCAATAGGCTCGCCCCCTATTACGTGGGACTTAAATATAGCTGGCGAATCATGGGTATGTAATACACCTTTGTCTACCCCTTCGGGGAAATATAGGTATGATGTATATATCTATTGATGCGACAGAACCATTTTCAACGTGATTTTCGTCGGAATAAATTGAAATTTTGCTCACTTGGGACCGATGACAATATAATTACTCACAAATGGCGGAATGATTTAGATACCGGCCTCCTGTCCGAGTGTTGTGGATTCGATTCCCACACAGAACAACTCTTTATGTGATCCAAAAATGGTTGTTGTTAGCCTGAGTGTACTTTGTGTCTGTGAAATTGTATGTTTGTGAAGTCCCCCGCGGTACATACCCGGATTATGCGATAATGCAAGGTGCTGTCTTTTTTGTTATTGTGATATTTCTATATAATATTTTTAAGTATTTAACATGTTTAGCCATATAAATTAACACAAAGTGCGAAAATGTGAAATTGGAAATAAAACTCACGAGCAGGATTTGAACCTGCCTCTCCCGGAATACCCTCCCAGATGCTTTGCCAATTCAGCTATCGTGACAAATGCTCGAGACTGCAAATATCGATAACACATTCCTTCTTAATGGTGACACCTGCGCCATCTGTCGGAAGTATTTATTATAATATATCATATCTGAATCACCGATAATATTATTAAAAAAAACGACAACAAGATAACCATATTTGATACACGCAATTATTCTGAGTTTGAGTCTTTGAGAGTAGATTGAACAAGACACTTATTTTATTTTTAAGTGGAAACTTCTGCAGGCTAGTGTGGCGAAAATCTTATAATCGATAGATAAAATCTTATTAGTTCACGCCACCAACATGCTGTGCGCGCGAAATTCTTAACATCGCCATCCGCCATTCAGAATACATTCAGATACAATGTCAACTACCGCTGAAGTACCTTGACACAGTCCCAGTGGTCTGCCAATACAGGCGAAGAGACGGCACACGGCGGGTTTATTTAGTGGGTGAGGGCTCCACACTACCCTGTTCGTTGCTCTGAACGATGAAGTGTGCGGTTAGGTACATTATTTCCCGTCTATGACATCTATTTTTTTTTTATATTTCATTGGTGGCATACAAGCATACGGCTCATCTGATGGTAAGCGGTTACCGTAGCCTATAGACGCTAGCAACACCAGACACGAAAAGGATAGGAAGGATAATAAGGAGAGGATAGGGAGGGGTTTGGGCCTCCGGTGCTCTCACAACGGTAGGCGTAACTACCGTCCGCGGTCGCTGCCTTCTGCGAGGAGGTCATCTCGCGGAAGGAAGCAGCGGAGAGGGCCAGGGAGGCTGATCCTTCCGCAGACCCGAACCGCCGCCAGCGACCGGGGCGGCGCAGGCGTGAATATTTGCGCCTAATGCCGCCCTAGCTGAGGCTGCGGGTGGATGGACCGGGGAACGTCCGCCACGCGCTATGCCTCCCGCGAAGGTGCGACACTCCGTGTGCGGATGCGTCGCTCAGTAGAGGGTACCCGAAAGGGTAAGCCGCCGGCGGATCACTGAAGGAATGTAACATAGTTCCAGTAGCCCGCCAACAAAGGCGGAGAGATGGCACACGGCGGGTTTCTTTAGTGGGTGCAGGCCCCACACTGCCCTAGTTGTTGCCCCAAACGACAGGGTGTGCGGTTAGGAACATTTTTTCCCGCCTAAACAAAAAAAAAAGGCGTAACTAGCGTACCACCGAAGGAATGTAACATAGTTCCAGTGGCCCGCCAATAAAGGCGGAGAGACGGCACACGGCGGGTTTCTTTAGTAGGTGCAGGCCTCACACTACCCTGTTCGTCACCCTGAGCGACGGGGTGTGCCGTTAAGAACATTTTTTCCCGCCTTAACAAAAAAAAAGACGTAACTGCCGTTGTTACAAGCTGATCTTTTGTGGGATGGTGGTATATAGTTATATAATAAATTTATAAAAATATTACATTATAAAACAAGCAATCTCAATCATTTAAATGAGAACAGTACTCAAGACACAATAACAAATTAAATAAAAGTGGCATTGTCATTATAAAATTTGTTTTGCTTTGCGAGCGGGATACGAACCTGCGTACCTTCCAATCAGGGGAAGTGGTCTAGACCGCTAAGCCATCGCACTGACTGACGGCCATTCCCAATATCCGCATCACATTTGTCTTTACGACCGTTCGCACTAAATTTCCCTTTATCCACATTCACAAATAATTTGTTCTTTTAAGTAGCTGAGTATGTCAAGCGGTAAAATACAGATCAAATTTTTTAATCGATTTCAAAAAAGGAGGAGGGCTTCAATTTAGAAGTATATATTTTTTATATTTGTTCGATCATAACTCCGTCATACACGATCTGCTTTTTTTTTAAAAGAGGTTTATTCCGAGATTATCCCCATCGAGATCTGATTATGAGTTGCGAAGACAGACAACGGAACTCTTCAATAAATGCCAGTAAATCGTCTGCGATTGCTGCTATCGCATACTTATGCATTATTTACGCAATCACACTTACAACACAACATCACGCCTGTACCATCTAAGAGGAAAGAATGAAGCCAGTTATTTATTGTAAGTTTTTCTTATCTACTAACCTTTGCCCGCGGCTCCACCGCAGCCAAAAGCTAGTTTTCAGGATATAAATCTCAGGTTTCCGATATAGTAGCGGAATATGTATACCAGTTTTTAAGTCTAATCAAATAAAAAAAGTTTATTCAAAATTCAGTAGTTTTTTCGTGATGCGCGATCTAAGAAACAGACAAACAGATAAAAAATCTAGAAATAATCGTTTTGTCTTTAGACACGGTTCCATTCACCAGCCTTTTAAAGTCCACTGCTGGACATAGGCCTCCCCAAGAATTTAGGATAGTGCCGTAATCGCCACGCTTGGCAGGCGGGTTGGCGATCGCAGTGGATGTTGTTAATACTCGAAGGAATGCTGCTGCCCACTGCGCCGGTATTCCCTCAGTCGGCTCTTACGACTCCCATGGGTGGAGAGGGGTAGGACAATTCTAAAGCCGACCCCACACGGCATAGACACGGTTATATAGCTTAATACAGTATTTTTTTCTCAAATATCTTAAATGTACAGACACAGCTCTGTTACAGCTTTATACTCGTAATAGTACCTATAGATAAAGCTGTAACAGAGCTGTGTCTGTACATTTAAGATTTTTGAGAAAAAATGACTGAATTAGGCTATATAGGCGTGTCTAAACACAGAACAATATTTTTTAGATTTTTTGTCTGTTTATCTGTTTGTCTGTTTGTTTGTTCACGCATCACGCAATAACTACTGATCGGATTTTGATGCAACTTTTTTTGTTTGGTAGGTCTTGATTAGACTTACCATCGAAGGAATGTAACATGGTTCCAGTGGCCCGCCAGTAAAGGCGGAGAGATGGCACACGGCGGATTTCTTAATGGGTGAAGGCTCCACACTACCTTGTTCGTTGCCCCGAACGACGGGGTGTGTGGTTAGGAACATTATTTCCCGCCATAACAAAAAAAAAGGTCTTGATTAGACTTAACAACTGGTATACATTTTATCCCGCTACTATATCGGGAACCTGAGATATAACCCAAAAAACTAGCTTTTGGCTGCGGCGGAGCCGCGGGGAAAGGCTAGTTTTATCAGATAAAAGTAAACACAAACGAGTAGGTAGCAGCTGCTTGTTAATATATTAATAATGTTTTACGTAGATCTTACTCAACTCCAATAAAGTGAATCATTTCAAACCTTTTCCAATGATCGCAATCAATTAAATAATTTCTAGGAATCGACTAGATACAGTAACCTACTTCAGATAATCGTAATATTTGTAGGTAACATGTAGGTATTATTAAATACTTTTTGGTGAGTTTTATTATCTCCCTCGTGATATATCATGTTATCCTCGTTGTTGGATAGTTTATTAATTTTTGATCTATATTTTTTAGCATTTGACATGCTCCGCCACTTTTTAAAGTACAAATTATTTGTGAATAAGGAAAAAGAGATTTTTTGTACTGGCGGGAAAAAAAAATATCTCTTTTTCCTTATTCTCAAATAATTTGTACTTTAAAAAGTGGCGGAGCATGTCAAATGCTAAAAAATATAGATCAAAAATGTTTAAAAAATCGCGCCATCAAATAGTATGAATTTTAATTGCAAAATTAAACTTAAGGTTTAATGCATGTAAATGCTTCCGATAGATGGCGCTGGTCGTAAAGACAAATGTAATAAGGAGATTGGGATGGTCGAAAGACCTGTACTATAGCTCAGTGGCTTAGAGCACTTCCCCGGATTGGAAAAGACGCGGGTTCGTTTCCCGCTAGTACAATAAATCTCTTTTTCCTTATTCTCAAATAATTTGTACTTTAAAAAGTTTATTAATTTTTATCACACATTAATGGCACAAGACTCTTCTCAACCCTGAGATCACCGATAACGATATACACTGAAGTAATGTCACACAGTTCCAGTAGTCCTCCAATACTGGCGAAAGGAGGGCAGGTTATTTTAATGGTTCACGCCCACCGGACATGGCGCAGCCAGGTGGCAACCGGGAGGCCGACCTCAGTGTACCGCCCGTCACCGCGTCGGAAATGGGGGCGGCTGTTTCGCGGATTCATTCCAAGAACACCGCCTCCGGGCCGAGCGGGATACCCACCCGGGTGCTGGCCCTGGCTCTGGACCACCTGGAGCCTCGCCTCAGGGGACTGTTAGACGCGTGCCTGGCGTCCGGACGGTTCCCTGACTGCTGGAAGGAGGGGAGGCTGGTACTCCTTTTTTTTTTTTTTTGTTAAGGCGGGAAAAAATGTTCCTAACCGCACACCCCGTCGTTCGGGGCAACGAACAGGGTAGTGTGGGGCCCTCACCCACTAAAGAAACCCGCCGTGTGCCGTCTCTCCGCCTTTGTTGGCGGGCCACTGGAACTATTTTACATTCCTTCGGTGGTCCGACGGCGGCTTACCCTTTCGGGTACCCTCTACTGAGCGACGCATCCGCACATGGAGCGTCGCACCTTCGCGGGAGGCCTTGCGGGTGGCGGACGTTCCCCGGTCCATCCACCCGCAACCTCAGCTAGGGCGGCATGAGGCGCAAGTATCTGCGCCTGCGCCGCCCCGGTCGCTGGCGGCGGTTTGGGTCAGCGGAAGAATCCTCCTCCCTAGCCCTCTCCGCCGCTTCCTTCCGCGAGATAACCTCCTCGCAGAAGGCAGCGACCGCGGCAGGCTGGTACTCCTGCCGAAGCCGGGGCGAACGCCGGATTAGGTCGGGGCCTTCAGGCCCATCGTGCTGCTGGACGAGGCGGGTAAGCTGCTGGAGAAAATCCTAGCTGCCCACATCGTCCAGCACCTGTGCGGCGTTGGACCCGACTTGTCGGATGCCCAGTTAGGTTTTCGAGCTGGTCGTTCGACGATCGGTGCGATTACGCGCCTGTGGGCCTAGCCAAGTTGCATTCTATGATAGCAGGCATAAACTTCGAGGAAGCGGCGTTCCTGGCCACCTTCGGGATCTCGGAGGTGGTCAGGAGGAGGATCGGGGCGCTGGGGCTTAGGGTGGCCCTGGACAAGTCGGAGGCCCCACTTTTCCATGGGCTCCGACGTCGGCCACCTGCTGGCGCCTCAATCACGGTGGACGGGGTCCAAATTGGGATGAAGGCCCAAATCAAGTATCTGGGCCTGGTGCTGGATGGGCGGTGGCACTTTCACGAGCACTTCCGCCAACTGTCCCCGAGCGCAGCGTCCGCCCTTGCACGGCTTTTGCCGAATATGGGCGGACCCAACAATGCGTGCCGACGGCTTTATGCGGGGGTAGTCCGGTCGCCCTAGCTGAGGCTGCGGGTGGATGGACCGGGGAACGTCCACCACCCGCAAGGCCTCCCGCGAAGGTGCGACGCTCCGTGTGTGGATGCGTCGCTCAGTAGAGGGTACCCGAAAGGGTAAGCCGCCGGCGCACCACCGCCGGAATGTAACATAGTTCCAGTGGCCTGCCAATAAAGACGGAGAGACGGCACACGGCGGGTTTCTTTAGTGGGTGAGGGCCCCACACTACCCTGTTCGTTGCCCCGAATGACGGGGTGTGCGGCTAGATATTTTTTTTCCGCCTAATCAAAGAAATGAAAGGCTTATTTAGTGATTGAGGTCCCTACACAACCCTATTCGTTGCCCTGAGTGGTAGGGCGTGTAGTTATATTTTATGTTATAAAATAAGTAAAAAAGAGTGATAACGGTACAATCCATTTTTTTTAAGCTACGTTGATGTCAAACGAGCATAGGAGGTATCACTCACGCAACCACCGAAGGAATGTAACATGGTTCCAGTGGCCCGCCAATGAAGGCGGAGAGACGGCACACGGCGGGTTTCTTTAGTGGGTGCAGGCCCTACACTACCATGGTCGTTGCCCCGAACGACGGGGTATGCGGTTAGAAACATTTTCTCCCGCCTTAACAAAAAAAAGGTTGTCACTCACGCTTCGGAAAAGGAATAAGAGATGGATAGGAAAGATAATAAGGAGAGGTTTGGGTGGAGGTTTGAGCCTCCGGCGCTCTCACTCACTGTACGAAACACAACGGTAAGAGTACCTACAGTTGTTTCACGGTGTTTCCCCGATTAACCCGGCCCATTTATAAATATGCCGTGTGGGGCCGGCTTTAGAATTGTCCCTCTCCACCCATGGGAGTCGTAAGAGCCGACTGAGGGAATACCGGAGGAGTGGGCAGCAGCACTTCCTCGAGTATTAATATCATCCACTGCGATCGCCAACCCGCCTGCCAAGCGTGGCGATTACGGCATTATCCCACATGACGGGACCGCTCGTTGAGTCGTTCTCTTGGGGAGGCCTATGTCCAGCAGTGGACGTTGAAAGGCTGATAGAGGGATGGATGGAATCACAGTGAACCCTCAAACATGACGCGATGAGATGTCGATACGATTTAGTGTGTTAAATTCTGGGTGTGTTACATCCCTGGTTTGGCGGAGTATAAATGTCAATTTTAAAACACAGGCATCAAGATTTTATCATAAGTTATCACTAATCAAAACATCATGAGGAATGCATGCCTATGGAATATTCTCGATGGCATGTGAATCCATTGCAGCAGCACGGTAGACCATGGACTCTTCTTGAAGAGGACACCACTTCCATAAAAAGCACGAGTAATCCGCGATGCATAGCTAGTTAAACTTAATATTAAACACGCGTGGGTATTCTAATATTGGCAAATAAATGAACAATTCTATTTATCTCGATGATGTAATCTGAAACCCAATAAATGTATCAGATGCTGACAGATTGGGCCGCCATCTTGACTTGTACACTAGTGAAACGTCATACGAGGCAATACGAGGTAATTTTTTTCTTTCCTTGGAGATGGCGACGCGCGAGTGATGCCTCTGGTGTTGCTAGCGTCTATAGGCTACGGTAACCACTTACCATCAGGTGGGCCCCGTATGCATGCTTGCCACCACACCTTTACGTGGTATATAAAAAAAGAGTCCTAGCTGATGGTAAGCGGTAATGATGATAGATGTACCTCTGGCGTTCTCAACACCGTCATAATATGAAGATATTCTGTAACAGACAGGCACTTTTCCGGTCGATTAAGCACCTATTTTTTTTTTGTTAAGGCGGAATTTAATGTACCTAACCACACACCCCGACGTTCCGGGTAGCGAACAGGGTAGTGTGGGGCCTCTCCCACCACTTTAGCATTGTATTTCTTCTTAACCAGTCGCTCGTTCGGCATTCGTTTGTCACATGTCAGAACCATCGAAGCATTCCCTTCCTCATCTTTACACCAATAGTCTCTCTCATACCTATTCGCTCTCTTACTCGTTACGAGTATGTTACAGTTAATAATAAAATTCTGCTCTTACGACATTCTAGTCATTGAATTGGTGGTCATGACTAATCACCAGACGGCCTGAGTGGGAATCCCAATACCTACGGTAATAATTCTGCAATTTATCAGTAATTTTATCACTGAACCATTTATTTTTGGTCTTAAAATATGGTAAAATACAATTTCGATGCAGGCTATAAAGGAAAATCAGCTTACTGCTTACTCGTTTGTAATAAAAAAAATAATCTTCGCTTTATAATATACACAATACGAAATTATTCGCCTTATATTGACTGACTGAGAAAACGATGCGTGATGTCATAAAAAAAATTACAAGGAAACGATAGGATATCGATATCGTACGTGTTTTTCAAGCATATTCCTCCTGAGAAGAATTACGCAACACTTACATATCAGCTGGGACAGGACTCACGTGCTCATTCTATAATTCGATTTAATAATTCATCGATTCGTGAGAAATCAGCACAAAAAATTTATAACTATGTGCTGCGGAATTTTAAGTTGACAGTTAAAACGTCATATGTCAAGAATTTTAAATAGGTGTTTGATTCACCACAGATAAAAAAATATGAATTACTTCATTCAATCGCTGTACAATTAAGGTACTTAACATAAGTTTAGTATCTAGTTAAATATTTCATTGTCGAAATGTTATCTTAATAAATTGTAAAAGAGATTTTGAGACGGCTTGTGCAGTCTGCCAACTAGTATTGGGCTAACGTGGTAGTCTATGGCATAAGTAACATAACTCTCATACAAAACAATGAGTAGAAATACAAAAGTTTAACGCCTAATTCCCTCAAAAGATACATAAACATGCAAAACAACTGAAGTGCAGCGTTATTTATGTATACTCAGTAACAGTATTTCAATTTTACATGTTTGTATCTATAAAGAGCAAAGACTTTCATAAAAAGTTCAAAATCCATTTTTTTTTATTGCATGTGGAGACAGACGATCCACGGCCCACCTGATGGTAAATGGTCGCTCAAGGACTCAACTATACCGAGAGTATTGTCAAGTCGCTACTCACCATTTCATTTCACCGATATGAAATGAAAGAATAAACGGCTATCTCCTGCTAAAGTCAAAACGCAACGATGTGCTTAATGGCCGGTCACACGGGAGATTGTGGTACCAACCCGCTCGGGCCCGATAGCAAGTGAGTACTCCCACTCGGTACCCAGCCCTACCACCACTCATGCAATGGATGATAATTGCTTACTTCCCTTAGTCGCCTCATACGACCCGTGGGAAATAATGGGGTGGTGACACTTGTATTCTTAGTCGATGTTAGTCTGTTGTAGTTATGTTGATGATTAGTCTGTCACCACACGTTGTTACACGCTGATCTTGTGTGAGAGGGTGGTACTTCCCCGATGGAACCGACCATTCGTGCTGGGGTAAGCAGGGATCTACCACTTCAAACCTTATGGTCTACATTCCATATTTTAGCTTTATTTTGACATTGCGTTATTCTTCGAGTCATAACAAGCAATCTTATAGATATTTATACATAGATTGGATAACGATTCACGTTATAGATAAATAAATAAATATTCACGGACATTTTCACACAACGTCCTCTGGTTCCAAACTAAGCTTAACGCTTGTGCTATGGGTACCAGATTACGGATATAATACATATATTACTTTTTTTTTGTAAATACATACATAATAATATAATAGATAGAAAACACCCAGACGCAGTACAAATATATGTGTTCATCACACAAATATTTGTCCTGAGTGGGAATCGAACCCAAACCTCGTGCACGGAAGTCGGTTACACTACCGACTACGCCACGAGGACATGACGGTCACAATTATCCTGCATGGTAATCGAACCCGCACACTCGGCAGAGGAGGTCAGTTTCTAAACCACTCCGTCGCTAAGCTACCTTAGATACCCAGTACTCGTAGTGACGTCATTACCGTCAATTGGGGGAGCGTAAGGTTGTAATGTAGATATTCATTCACGTAAGGATGTGATATGTATAGATTTCCACTCGCAGAACCACCAGATAGACCAACAGTTCAAACTCTAAAAAGCCGTTGGTTACATCCGGCATAAGAGTGCCCGTTGTGACGCTCTCTGTAAGCTGAAAGTCGAAATGTGATTTACCATATTTCAAGACCAAATATAATTGATTCAGTGATAAAATTACCGATAAAATTGCTTCAATTAAGATTAACTAGAATTCTTACCGTATTGGAATTTCCACTCAGGCCGTTTAGTAATTAGTCATGACCACCAATTTAATGACGAGAATGTCGTAAGACTTTTTATTATTAACGAACGATTAAGAGAGCGAGTAGGTATGAGAGAAAGTATTGGTGTAAAGATGCAAAAGGGAATGCTCCGATAGTTCAGACATGTGGAAAGAATGCCGGACGAGCGACTGGTTAATAAGATATACAATGCGAAAGTGGAAAGATGTAGGTACAGAGGGAGACCGAGACTCACCTACCTAGACCAAATCGGTTATGTATTGAAGGAAGGTAGAGTCAGGAGTCTCCGAAACTAACGAGCGTGTATGGAGAGAATTATGAATGTTGAGGCAGCGAGAGATGTATGCAAGAATAGAGCCTTTTGGCACTCTGTTCGGAGATGTCGTAGTAACAATATACTAACAAACAACCCAGTTAACGGTAAATATCGTTGATAGCTAAACCTATCGTTACTAATCTTCGTATGTAGTGTTCAGTGCTTACACCTCTTTCCCAAAGGGGTAGGTAGCGACAAAAGAAAAGAAAGATAGTATTTATTTCTACATCACACTAATTATTATATATATCTATACTATTATAAAACTGCAACAGAGCTGTCTGTTTATTTAAGATATTTGAGAAAAAATTATTGTATTAGGCTATATAAGCGTGTCTGAACACAAAACATTTTTTTAAGTTTTTTTTTCTCTTTGTCTGTTTGTTTCGCGCATCACGCAAAAACTACTGAACGGATTTTGTTGCAACTTCTTCTGTGTGATAGCTCTCGACTAGACTTAAAAACTGGTATACATTTTATCCCGCTACTATATCGAGAACCTATAAGCTAAAAACTAGCTTTTTGCTGCCGCGGAGCCACCGTGTGGGGCCGGCACCAAGAATAGCTCCACCCCGTCTCTTCCTATGGGAGTCGTAAAATCTGACTAAAGGATTACCGGAGGACCGGGCAGCAGCGTTCCCCTGTGTACTAAAAACATCCACTGCGATCGCCAACCTGCCTGCCAAGCGTGACGATTATAGTAAAATCCCCCCGATTTTGGGGAGGCCTATGTCCAGCAGTGGATGGATGGATGGATGGAGCCGCGGGCAAAGGCTAGTTAGTATATAAGATAACAATGATACTTGAATGATAAAAAGTGTACAACAGACAACGAAACGATACTTAGGCTAAGCGTATGCTGAGATGCAGGCGACGCAGATAACGCAACACAGGGCAGATTTTATAATGCTTTAAATTAAGAAATCATTTGAGAAATTATTCAAATCGGTCAAGACGTTTTTGAGTTTTAGCGAGACTAATAAACAGGAATTTATTTATACGACTATCTTCCCGTTGATCACATTTGTCCCCATGGAGACGAGACCATCTTTTTTTTTCGTATAGACAACACCCTTTTTTTGGTTTTCTTTTGTTAAGGCGGGAAAAAAAATACCTATCAGCATACCCCGTCGTTCGGGGCCACGATTACGGAGTAGTATGGGGCCCTCACCCACTTAATAAACCCGTTCCGTCTCTTCGCCTGTATTGGCGGACCACTGGTACTGTGTGACAATATTTCAGTGGTAAGAAAGAAATGTACCTACATAATTGAGACAAAATGTAATACAGTTGTTTAAATATTAAACAAAATTTTACATAAGTATATCTCTAGTTAAAATATTTCTCGAAAGATTATATTAGCATGATTTTCGATTTCACATTTTTCACTTTGTGTTTAATGTATAGTGCTAAGCATGTCAAATGCTAAAAATATATATAAAAATATCTAAATATTTAAAGGGTTTGCGTCATTATTAGATAAAATCTTAATTGTAAAATTAAGTTTACCTGGTCGGTGTAATGTATGAAAATACTTCTGACAGATGGCGCAGGCGTCACCCAAAGACGTTAGGTATGATGTGTTATCGAAATTAGCAGTCAGGAGCAATTGTCAGGATGGCTGAATTGGTAAAGCATCTGGACGGTATCCAGAAGATGCAGGTTCAAATCCTGCTCCTGACTGTTATTTTCGATTTCACATTTTTCACTTTGTGTTTAAAACATGATCGCAGTTATTAACATACTAAATTTGTATTTTAAATTAGCGTTATTGTCAAATACGCAAATAAATTAGCGTTTTTGTCAAGTATAATTTCATTTAATTTCAATTATATTACCTTTTTAAAACTCCATTTTGTGTGGCACTATAAATCTATATAAATAAAAATGAATCTCTGAAATATATGTACGCGCATAACTTCTGAACGACTGCACCAAATTGAATATATTTTTGTTTGTGTTTGTTACTGTCAGGACAAGGTTTGTATAAAAAAAAATGCACACTATTTTTTTTAAATCTCATAAAATGAAAAGTGAGTGAGTAAATGAGACAGAAGACTGTGATTTGCTTTCAATACATCAAACGTGTCTGGAATTATTGATAATCCGACTGATCTGAGTTTACCTTAGTTAGGACTGTACACCATACGTGTGACGCCGAGGCGGGCATAGATAGTAGTATAACACGTCTATCAGGAATTTAGAAAATATTCACGCAAAAAATATGGCGGTACGAAGTTCAAGAAGTTAAAAATATACCTGAACCAACCGGAGAATATAAATACTTTGGAAAATCCAAAAGTGCGCGACTCATATTCTTCATTTTTGACAATAAAATTGATTATTTGATAAGTAACTAATAATGTATTGGTCTTACTAAGTAGTTTTCAATAAATCGCATAGATAGCGCAAAAAGTACTAATGTGGTTCTCATGTCTTATACGCCATCTAGTGCTATTTTTAAGAAGTATTACTATATTGGTCTATAGAAGTAATTCTCACGGAATAAGGTATAGCGCTGGTTTTAGTGTCGAGTCGAGCGTAAATATTCACTATTTTTTTGTTTATTTAATAACAATTAAACGACATCGAATCGGACCGTGATAAGTGATAGGGCTTTATTCGTAATTATACTGAATCGTAAAAGAAAAAAAAAAGACTCGATTAGTAAAGTATTTCGGTCTTTATCGTGCTAACAAGCATACAGGATCCGCACACACAGACACACGGACGTCCAAGACAGAACTTTTTTAAACAGTTTTTAACTAGTTTAAATAACAAAATGGCATAAAAAATATAATATCATGAGTGTTAAAAATAGTGTTTTTTTCTTGATATGTGTGTGTATATACTATTTTACAAGTGCAATATATAATAAATAGAGACATTTTAAAATCAGTTGCTCTGCGTGAAACGAGAGTAGTACACACCTCAACGCTTTGCTTGTGAGGCGTGCAAAAGAATAATATATCGCCATCGTTTTATACGGATTCTGATAAAGTTATACATTAAACAACAACAGATGGCGGAGTGGTCTGGATACCGGCCTCCTGCCCGAGTGTTGTGGGTTCGATTTCCACACAGGACAACTCTTTGCGTGATTCATAAATGGTTGTTCTGAGAGTGGGTGTATTTTGTGTTCATAAAATTGTATGTTTGTAAAGTCCCCCGCGATACAAGGATTATTCCTTAATGCCCCTGCATTGATTGATGAAAGATGTGATGTGGAATTTGTTTAGACGGTTAAAATGATATTAAAATGTATTAGTAAACTAACTGCCTCTGTGGTGCAGCGGTAGTGTAAGAGACTGCTGATCATGAGGTCTCGGGTTCGATCTCCGGGTCGGGCAGTGTTATTGAGGTTTTTCGTAAAAGGAAATGTCTCAGTAGCAGCCCGGAGTTTGGAAATGTGCCCGGTAGAAGGCAATAAGCTCGCCCCCTATTACGTGGAAACATAGCTGGCGAATCGTGGGTGTGTAATACACCTCTGCCTACCCCTTCGGGAATACAGGCGTGAAGCTATGTTTTTTTTGTTTTTAAAATGTATTAGTATGAGTAGTATATATACTTTCTGCGATTGATTAATGGTTGTAGCGTTTGTATTCAGAAAATGTGGGTTCGAATCTTGTCGAATCCCCTACAGCATTAATTATGCCGCGGCCATAATGATAGAAATCAAGTAAATGTATTATGTACTCTGTAAAAAGTAGTTTTATCTGTATCCTATTATAAAGCTATAAAAGACAAATTATTATTTGTGAATGAGGAAAAAGAGAACTTTAGTGCGAGCGGGAATCGAAACTGCGTCCCTTCCAATCCGGGGAAGTGCTCTAATCTACTGAGCTACCGCACCACCTTTCGGTTATACCCAATCTCCTCACCAAATTTGTCTTAACGACCAACGCCATCTATCGGAACGCATTTATATGCATTAATCCAATATAGTACCTAAGTTTAATTTTGCAATTAAAATTTATACTATTTAATGGCGTGATTTTTTTAACATTTCGATCTATAGTGTTGGCCATTTGATCTATATTAATTGAATTTTAAAGCCAGTATAATTATAAAGCTGTAATATATTGATATTTTTATAGCATTTGACATGCTTTGCTTCGACATATAAATTAACACAAAGTGTGAAAATGTGAAATCGAAAATAACGGTCACGAGCAGGATTTGAACCTGCATCTCCTGGAATACTTACTGTCGCAGATGCTTTGCCAATTCAGCCATCGTGACAATTGCTCGGGACTGTGAGTTTTAATAACACATTCATTCTTAACGTCTTGGGTGACATTTTCAATTCATGACATTTTCGATTTGACATTGTCACGCTTTGTGTTAATAAAGCTGTAACTTAGTGAAAAAATGCACAGACGTACTGTGTATTTTTATTGCTGATAGTGGCAGATTTATCCATCCATCCATCGGCCTTTCGTCGTCCACTGCTGGACATAGGCCTCCCCAAGAGAACGCCACAGCGAACGGTCCTGTGCCACCTTCACTTATATTACCATAATCGCCACGCTTGGCAGGCGGATTGACGATCGCAGTGGATGTTTTTAGTTCACAGGGGAACGCTGCTGCCCGGTCCCCCGGTAATCCCATAGTCGGCTTTTACGACTCCCATAGGAAGAGACAGGGTGGAGCTATTCTTGGTACCGGCCCCACTCGGCTGATCCAGTGGCAGATTAACTACGGCTTACTTGATGGTAATTGGTAACCTTGGCGCTTCGGATTCTTGGTATCAAAACCCCCAGTACCTAATGCAAAGGGGGTTAATTGCTAATAATATGGTGGTGACACTTGTATTCTTATGCCGTCACGATATGGATTAAATAATTACGGGTACGGACTATATGCGTTCAACAGATGGTCCTCGTGTCCGCGCTCAAGTGTCCGAACCAAAAGAGATACAAAACGCCAAAAGAGATACAATCGCGCGCCAGTCTTAGTTTGGTCGGCCGCCTATACTATACGTTCAATATGCCGTACTGAGTAAACACTCCTCAAATAAAGTGAAGAAAGAAGATGGTGTATCATAGTTTCAGTAAGTAGACTATTATTTTACCATTTGCAAGTATTATTGTGCTTAAAAACAAATAATTTTATTAAAATTTAGAATATTTGTAAAAATAAATTTTATTCACTAATATTCACTAGAAACTGCATAAGGTCATCATGATGCGGCCTATTGGTAGAAGCTACATAAATTATTACAATGAAAACACAACACTATTATGACAGTACAAGGTTTCCAATTTGAATATTGAGGTTTGTATGTATTAATATAATGTAGGTACCTAGGTATATATAGGTTGACTAGACATTAAACACAAAGCGAAAAAGTAGTGCTAAGCATGTAAAATGCTAAAAATATATCTAAATATAGGTTGACTAGAGACACTTTTTTTCGTGAATTTTGTACTAGACCCGACTTCCATTTTTATTAGTATATTATTATTATTATATATTATTTATATTTACTGCCTCGGTGGTGCAGTGGTAGTGTGTGCGACTGCTGATCATGAGGTCTCGGGTTCGATCCCTGGTCATACCGTATTATTGGGCTTTTTCGTAAAAAGAAAAATTCTTAGTTAGTCCGGAGTTTGGCAATGTGCCTAGTAGACGGCAATAGGCTCGCCCCCTATTACGTGGGACTTAAACATAGCAGCTGGTGAATCGTGGTTGTGTAGTACACCTCTTCCTACCCCTTCGGGGAATACAGGCGTGATGCTATGTTTTTGTGTTTTTGTTTTGACTAGAGACATGTTTACGTGAATTTTGTACTACGCCCGTCGTCCATTTTTATTAGGTCAATGGCAGACTATTTAGGCTCTATAATTATGTGTGTCTCTGAACGCAAAACAATATTGTAAAATTTTGTCTGTTTGTTTGCGCATCACACAAAAACAACTACAATAATTTTCATGAAACTTTTATTTTTTCATAGCTCTTAATTAGACTTAAAAACTTATATATATATCTTATCTCACTACTATATCAGAGACTATTTAACCTTAAAACAAATACACAACAGATAAAGGTAAGTTTCATAATAGAATAATATACAAGATATGAAGTTAATCTTATAGTCAAAAAAAAATGTGAAATCGAAAATAACAGTTTCGATTTCACATTTTCACATTTTATGTTAATTTATATGGCTAAGCATGCTAAAAAAAATCAAAATAACTATATAGTCAATCGGCAATATTTTTAAAACAATTACTATATAAATGCTGGGCAACAGTCTCTCTTCCGATTTTTTTTATACTTCGTGGGTGGCACACGAGCATACGGCCCACCTGATGGTAAGCGGTTACCGTAGCTAGCAAAACTAGAGGCATCACACGCGCATCACGAACTGCAAGTAAAGGGATAGGAGGTGGATCGGAAGGATAATAAGGAGAAGACTGTGTGGTGACGGACTAAGAATACAAGTGTCACCACCCCATCCT
Source organism: Leucoma salicis (assembly GCA_948253155.1). Taxonomy (NCBI): domain Eukaryota; kingdom Metazoa; phylum Arthropoda; class Insecta; order Lepidoptera; family Erebidae; genus Leucoma; species Leucoma salicis. The sequence continues at coordinate 1,822,002 of OX411830.1, read as the reverse complement.
TTCGAAAGAAGAAAGCAATTATCACCCATTGCATTACTGGTGGTAAGGCTGGGTACTAAGTGAGAGTACTCACTTGCTATCAGGCCCGAACAGGTAGGTACCACCGTCGTCTGTGTGACCAGTCATGAAGCACGTCAGTGTGTATTGGCTGTAGCAGAAGATAGCCGTTTATTCTTTCATTTCACATCTGAGAAATGAAATGGTGCGCAGCGGCTTGACTATACTTTCGGTATAGTTGAGTCCATGAGCGACGGTTACCACTTATCATCAGGTGGGCCCTGGCTCGTCTGCCAACATACGCACTAAAAAAAAAAGAAGTTATTTAGGATACTACGGAGAGGATACGAAGGCAAATAGGAGAGGATAGGAAGGGGGTTTGGACCTATGGTGCTCTCATTCACCATACGAAACACGCTAATGTTTTGTGAGAGGGTGTTACTTCGCCGATTGAGCCAATCTATTCATGCTGGGATAAGCAAGGTTCTTGTTGTCTTGGCAGTTGGCTGTTTAAGCATAAGGCTAACTACATGCGGATTATTAAAAAAAAATATTAATCAATAAATCAATCAGCCAATTTCAGCCAACTAATGCACTTAGGAGTCTCCTAAATATTTTATTCATTCATTTATATATAACAGTTGTTATATATTTTTTATTTCTACTAACACAATGCATGAGTCTTAGATACGAATTTACTAAATTTTCTTTTCTTTTCTTTATACCTAAAGGAAAACTTTAAAATAAAGTAAAAAAAAAAATTCTTCAAAAATATAAAGATGTTTTCATCTCTAAATTGCACCTATGCGAAGCGAGCGCCGAATTATTTCAATAAAACAAAGTATAAAAATGACCCATCCTTAATATACGATAATCTTAAAACTCAGGGTCTTAAATATCTAAGCAAACAAATTATGTGTCATCAATATTTGCACAAATAATTATAATCAAAGCTAAGAATAAAGAACGTGTCTGCTATCAACACCATAAACACCATAATTATTAATTAATAAAGCTCAAAGAACTTAATAATACCGCCTGATAACCACACTGCATGAAACTTGAAATATGATAACAATTCAAGAGGAAAATCTATCGCAGCCGCGTGAAAGCAGCCTGTGGGAATCGACCCGCACGGGTATATAAGGGTGGGTCAGTTAGCGTTGAATCATATTGTGTCTAAGCCAGCCAAACTGATAACAGCTCTCTATTTTGTATATTTCTAATTTGTGCAGTGTGCCGAAATATCTATAAGGTACGTTCGTTACGAATTACTTACAATAAATGATATTAAATGAAATTACTGTCATTTATTGTCAATAAATGTATTTTGAATTACGTAATAAAATGTTGGACTACAAGTGATGCAATAGAAATGAATTGTTGGTTGACGCGACCAAAATGATTACCTGCTGAATTTTTATTTATAGTATTTTTAAATTATAATTTTGATTAAAATTTTTATTGAATTACTTTTGATAATATATAATCGTAATATATTTTATAATTGATAAATAAGGAAAACATTTTTTTTTTATTTGTGTATTAAAATATATTTATTTACACAAATAAATTATCGCTTATTAGAACAGTAAATTTTGGAATCTATTCATTAGATTTGATAAAATAATTCCTAGTTATGTTTCTGTATTATATAATTACTTTTTTTTAAATATAAGTATAAATAATTGTGTCAATTATTTATACTAAGAGGTAAATTTTATTGTTAAAAAAACTATAATTGTTGGAACTGCATAATGACTTTATGATACATATCAAGGTGAATTGCTTACAACAAGATCGATCTACATATAATTGGTTTCATACTACGACTGCTCATAACCCATTGAAACTAATTCTTAATGACTAAATACTGCACATGGCGATATTAAATGCATATATATATAATAGTATGTTACAATACTGCATGTATTATATATTTAGTCACACACATAGATAACAGATATTTTCTATAAATAATAATATACGGTGCTAATTATAAAACGTTGTTATTATATTTAATGGCGAATTTTATTTATTTTCGTTTTTAGGAGAAATAAAACTCCTTGGATATTTTTTTTTGATATCGGCACTCGGTTCTAAATTTGAAAGTGATTTAAATTATTTATCCAAAATTAAATAATTGAATAAATCGAGTAACATTCCAGTATTCGAATTTAAATTATTATTTATTTTTGAGCACTATATTTAAAAATGAAGAGTTAATATATATATATATATATATATATACTTTAAACTCCCGCGTAATTTCAGGTCTATGTAAAATCTTTAAAAAGTATTGTAATATTTGGTTACTCCGTACTTAACTGTAAAATATTTAACAGAAATTTTAAGTTTAATTAGAATTCGCAAAATATCCCAAAAATCCACTAAAACTGAGATAATGGTAGTTATTTTTATATTCTCCGGGGACCGCGATATTATAGAGTTTATTTAAAAAAACCTCTTGGACACTTATCTCACTGCTGTAGTTTTTTTTTTGCAGAGATACATTTGGATAATACACTGGCAACTCTGTATAGAGAAAAACAATAAAGACTCTATAAAAAATGTTATTATATAAAAATTACCTTTAAATTAATCGACGCACAGATGGCGGAGTGGCTTAGATAGTGGCCTCCCGTCCGAGTGTTGTGGGTTCGATTCCCACACCGGACAGCTTGTGTGATCCACAAGTGGTTGTTTGGAGTCTGAGTGTACTTTGTGTCCGTAAAATTGTATGTTTGTAAAGTCCCCCGCGATACAAAGATTATTCCTTAGTGCAGGGCGTTGTATTTAAAAAAAATATTAATTGTTAATCTATCAATTTAATGTAAACAAAGATTAACTCCAAATAATTAATAAATTTGAAGATAACTTGCTTACATATATTTTAAAGATTATATAAACATTTATTAAAAGTCAGATAATCACAAAATCCATTATGTTATTTATAAGAAATTACGAAATAGATGGGAGAGGAAGGATTATGTTTTATATGATGGCTTATGATGGCAAACGAGCCACGGCCACCCATGGTAAGTGGTAACAGCCGCTCAAGGACAATACAAAGAATGACCGCTGCTAACAATTTCATTCCGCGGATGGAAAATGTATGCTTTCTCCGCTACAACCAAAATAAATCGCGGTGCTTGTATAGGTCACACGAGTCGGTGATAACGACCCGCTCGGGTCCGATAACAAGTACTCCCACTTGGTACCCAACTCTACCATTAGTAATGCAATGGGTGATAATCTACTACACTAAGAATACAAGTGTCGCCAACCCATCCTTTTCCGCTGGTGTCGTACAAGGCGACTAAGGGAAGTAAGCAATTATCACCCATTGCATTACTGGTGGTAAGGCTAGGTACTAAGTGAGAGTACTCACTTGCTATCGGGCCCGAACGGGTCGGTACTACCGTCTCCTGTGTGACCGGTTATGAAGCACGTCAGTGTGGCTGTAGCAGAAGATAGCCGTTTATTCTTTCATTTCATATCTTAGGGGTACATACATTTGTATTTATTTCCAACTAAATATATGTTTAAATGGAAAAAAATATTTATATAATTTTACCCACCGATTTTGCCGCAGTCTGGCACAAGGGGGTTTAGGGATAGCAACACCCTTTTTGTTTTTAAATCGGGAAAAAATGTTCCTTACCGCACACCCCGTCGTTTGGGGCAACGAACAAGGTAGTGTGGATGGGATAGCAACACCCCTAGCCAGCAAAAAACGATTTCGTGATTTTATTTTATAACTTTGAACTGCTTCGGCAACAGACAGACCAATCTTTGGATATTATCCTTATAAATGTTATAAATGCGAAAGTGTTTATTTATTTGATACGCTTTCACGCCGCAACTACTGAACCAATTATCAAGAAATTATGCATATATAAAGCTCAGAAAAGGTAATGGCCTAATTGTATGCCGGAAAAAGATTGGTTCATGGGGGTTAGCTAGTTTTTGAATATAATTAATCAATGTGCTCTATAGAATGACGTATTTTTATTTTGACGTCCAGGCGGACGAAGACACCATTAAAAACTAGTATTTATATACCGGCGGTGAACAACAAGGGGGCCAACAGAGAAATCTTTCTACTAAATAAGATTAAAGAAATAAAAGCTAAAAAAAAAAAACCTTTTTTTTGCTTTATAGAACAAATTAGGGAAAAGCGTTGCGATGGCTTAGCAGTCTAGAGCACTTCCCTGTATTGGAAGGGACGCAGGTTTTAATCCCGCTCGAGGTAAAGTACTTTAAGGTAGCTGAGCATGTCAAGTACAGATCAAAATGTTTTATTATACTACTTGACTCGCAAACAAGCAAGCGGTTACCACCTATAGACGCTAGCAACACCAGAGGCATCGCTCGTGAGTTGCCATAGAAGGATATTAGGTAGAAAGGTAGGATAATAAGGAGAGAAAGGAGTATATGGGAGGGTCGTGTGCAAAACTTTATTGTTTATCAAAAATTTCTGTAATTACTAAATCATTTTTAATAATCTAACCATTAGAAAACGACATTATTTCAAGGTAATAAAAGCTATATAACTTCAAGCTATCACCAATAGGGGCAAAGCGCTTATGATAACACGATTGATAAGCTTTTGTAAAAGCTATAGCCATGCACCGCCGTTTAATTTAAAATATACAGATTATTTATATATAAATAGCAGACCCAACCACGTGTTGCGGCACACTTATAATTCGCTCAATTATTATATATTAAAATACTTAATATTGATATCCGTTTCTCAGGTTCTATTCCCGGATATAAAATTGTTAATTTTGTATTAAACAAAGGAAATAGTCGGTACAAAAACTATCCATCTCTCAACTTGGTCCAAACGGCACACAGTGTGCAAAATCGGTTAATTAGTTTAGGAGTTAATATATAAGCAAAAACGTGATACGAAGTGTTTATATACAAATTTAAAAAAATCTACTTATATAGATTTATAATTCATATTTTTAGGCACTTACGAATGACGTTTATAAAATTTACCTAAAGGTCTTCGTTACCAGGTTATTAAATTAAAAAAAAACAATACTTAAAGATATGCACATATAAATAATATTTTCCCGCGCAAATTAGGTAAGGAAAAAGAGAACTTTGCTTAGCGTTTAGATCTCTTCCCCGGGTTAGGAGGGACGTAAGTTCGGTTCCCGCTCGCACTAAAATTTTCTTTTACCACATTTCACAAATAATGTGTTCTTTATACTCAGTATTTTATACGACACCCGTAAAATGGGTTGTAAGCTCAAAAAATGCACTCGTATTTATAAATAGAATAATCCCAGAAATGCCAACGTAAATAAATCAGCTATCACAACTCTTATTGAGGCATAAAAATATGTTGACCATTGTGTAGGGGTCACTGGTTCACTTGCGTAGTGCTTTATCTAGAGTAGTGAAAGACGTAACTCTGGCTACTCTATGGCAAGGTCAATTGTATCCATGATAGCGATAGAACAAGACTTTCCACGTCGGCATGCATATAAAAACAAGTTATCTAACTACTGGAGTATGAATTATTATTTATTTACAAATGCTTTTTGGTGGTTCTAATTATATTATATAGAACAAAATAATATGATACCGACCTCCCGTTGGTTCAATTCCCGTATAATGCAAACTCACAAATAGTTGCTTGTCCTTAGTCTGGGTGTATTTTGTGTCCGATAAATTATATGTTTGTAAAGACCCCGTCAATTTTTAACATAGGTAAATAGGAAATTTATTATGCACTTAAAGATAGCTTTTGTGGGAACGCCATGAAAATTTTTCGTGACAATCATCCGATTGACAGCGAGATGGTTCGCCACCTGTCACGTCTCGTTTCTATGGGGCTGACTTTTTTTTATCTTACAGCGGCAATTGACCTGTGGGTCACCTGATGATAAGAGGTGCACAGCCAAGCTGTTGCCCACCATAGACATCAACCACTACGCTTTTTTCTTCAAAAACAACATGCACTAAGGAATCCTTGTATCACGGGACTTTATAAACATACAATTTTACGGACACAAAGTGCACCCAGACTCAGAACAACCATTTGTGGAATCAAACCCAGAACACTCGGTTGGGAGGCCGTATCTAAAAGTCATCATCATCATCCATCCATCAGCCTTTTAGCGTCCACTGCTGGACATAGGCCTCCCCAAGAGAACGCCACAACGAGCGGTCCAGTCATGGGGGGATAATGCAGTAATCGCCACGCTTGGCAGGCGGGTTGGCGATCGCAGTGGATGTTGTTAATACACGAGGGAGTGCTGCTGCCCACTCCCCCGGTATTCCCTCAGTCGGCTCTTACGACTCCCGTGGGTACAGAGGGGTGAGACAATTCTAAAGCCGGCCCCACACGGCCAATCACTGAAATAATATAACACAATTCCAGTGGTCCGCTAATATAGGCGGAGATACGGCACACGGCGGTTTTATTTAGTGGTTTAGGGCCCCCACACTACGTCGTTCGTTCTCCATCTTTTCCCGCCTTAAAAAAAATCCGGTAAACCACTCCGCATTCAATAGTTCAATGTAATGATATTTTTGGGTTCGCAATAATTGGCGTATGGATAGCAAGGTCTTAAAGAGCAGAATTCAGTGTGACGTTAGTGCGAGTATCTTATCTATAACCTTTTCCCTGTTTACAGCTCAATGCTTTCTACATGATTAAAATAAGAGTATCTATCCTATTGGTAATTGGACCAAACTGCTAGCGAATCTACTCTGTGCGCGACTCGTTCATTAATTATACTAAATGAATCATTATTTCTTATTATGATCACACTAATGTCTGCTCGCGAATTCATCTGCGTGAACTTAACATCACGCCTGTATTCCCCGAAGGGGTAGGCATAGGTGTATTACACACCCACGCTTCGCCAGCCATGTTTAAGTCCCGGGGGCGAGCCTATCGCCGTCTACCGGGCACATTTTCAAACTCCGGGCTGCTACTAAGAATTTTTCTTTTTACAATAAAGCTCAATAACACTGCCCGACCCGGGGATCGAACCAGATACCTCATGATCAGCAGTCGCTCACACTAAGGCACATAGGCAGTTTAGAAGTCGCTTTATGGCACGTTACCTTATAATATTCTCTTCTATAAGTATATATGTAAAATTTCATTATGATCGGTCCAGTAGTTACGATGTAAAAGTCTAACAAACAAACTTACTTTCACGTTTATAATAATATTAAGGTTGATATTAGCGATAACATAAGGATTATGTTTAGAAAAGTTGTTAATTTTCTGTTAGGAAGACACAGTAGGTTGACCGCTGAAGGAATATGACATAGTTCCATTGACTTTTAAATTACACATTATTATTTGTGAATGAGGAAAAAGAGAACTTTAGTAGGAGCGGGAAACGAACCTGCGTCCCTTCCTTTTCGGGGACGTGCTCTAATCCACTGAGCTATCGTACTCCCTTGCGGTCATACCCAATTTCCTCATCACATTCGTCTTAACGACCAACGCCATCAATCGGAACGCATTTACATGCATTAATCCAATATAGCAAGTTAATTTTGCAATTAAAATTGATACTATGTATCACAAATAATAATTTGTACTTTAAAAGTAGCTGACATGTCAAGTGCTAAAAATATAGATCAAAAATAGTTCCATTGGCCCAATAAAGGCGGAGAGACGGCACACAGCGGGTTTCTTTGGTGGGTGATGGCCCCACACTAGCCTGTTCATTGCCCCGAACAACGGGGTGTGCGGTTAGGAATATTTTTTCCCGCCTTAACAAAAAAAAAGGAAGACAGTAGGTACTGTAGCTCAGTGGATTAGAGCACTTCCCCGGATAGGAAGGGACGCAGGTTCGATTCCCGCCTGTACTAAAATACTCTTTTTCCTTATTCACAAATTATAATTTGTACTTTAAGACAGTAGGTATTAAAAGTAGTACTTACATTAAAAATCATATTTGTCTTGGCTATTACAAGTACTCGATCACTGAAGTAATGTCACATGGACGGCACATGGCGGGTTTATTTAGTGGGTGAGGGCCTCACACTACCCTGTTCGTTGCCCTGTTGTGTGCGGTTAAGTATTATTTTTCCGCCTTAACAAAAAAAAAACATTTATCAGACAAATTACACTCAGACTTAGAACAACCAGTCGTTGATCATGCAAAAAATTGTTGTGTGTGTGGGAATCGAATCCACAACATTCGGTACTGGAGTCGGTATCGGCTTACTCTGTGCCGTTAAAAGAAAGTATGTAATTTTATTTTGTTACGTCGAAGGTTAGGAAGGTTTAGGTAGTTGTAGAGTAGAAAAAATAATTCTAACGAAGTAACTAATATGATTAGTGTAAAAAAATCGACTGCGGTCATATTTGTAAAAATAAATAATAAATAGCATTAATATTGGTAGTCAAGTCTTCAACAAGCTCCCATAATGATGAGAAATATATTATTTTTACAGTTTTCACCAGCACCATCTGTTGTCGAATAGTCGCAATGAAGAATTTACTTTCGCTACTCGTCGCCGTTTTGGTGTCGCTGCAATGCACTCAAGCAAGGACAACACATGTAGGAAGAAATGATCTTGACAACAATATACAAGCCAATAGTAAGTTTTAAGTTTTATCTCATGCTAGCTTATCCCAGCATGAATGGGCTGGCTTAATCGGGGAAGTACCATCATCTCACAAAAGATCAGCGAGTAACAACGGAAGCTACTCCTACGGCTGTTTCGTATCGTGAGTACACGCCGGAGTTCCAAACAACCTCTCACCCCTTATCCCCTCCTTATGTTCGTTTCTCTCCATCTCCTACCCCGGTCCTTGGAGTTGAGTGATGCTTCTGGTGTTGCTAGCGTCTATAGACCACCACTTGTGTAGTTTAAAAAAAAAAGTTTAATAGTCTAGGACATAAACTCTAGGTATATTATTGTGTACTTTAATTTATTTATATAAAAATAAAAATACTTTTTCGTGGTAGTTGGATTTGCAAAGTAAGTCGGAGAAAAAACGGTCGAATGAAAACGTTTCTTACGAACGCTGCCTTAACGATGAGAGAGAGAGTTTTAGAGAAAAATTGTAGAGCTTTTATAAGTCACAAAAAGTAGTCTTTTATAATGAAAAAAAAAATTAAATCGTTAGGTTTTTTTTATGGCATGTAGCGGCAGACGAGCCACAGTCCATCTGATGGTAAATGGTAACCGTTGCCTATGGACTACCGAGAGTACTGTCAAGCTGCTCACCAATTCATTTCACAGATATGAAATGAAATATAAACGGCTATCTCCTGCTATAGCCAAAACGCAACGATGTGCTTCATGGCCTGTCACACGGGAGATGGTGGTACCAACACGCTCGGGTCCGATACCAAGTGAGTACTCTCACTTGGTACCCAGCCCTACCACCAGTCATGCAATGGATGAAAATTGCTTACTTCCCTTAGTCGCCTCATACGATACCGTGGAACGAATGTGGTGGTGACACTTGTATTCTTAGTCCGTCACCACACGGACAGGATAGGTCATGTTTATTGGTCATATTATCAAAAATTATGAATTGTTATCAAAATAAATAAATTTATCGTCTCAAGTATTTAAAACAAAAGACTTTTCCCTTTTACTGCAAATAATTTGGACGAATGGTTAAAGAGATAATACGACATAGGTATGGCACCGCGACCGTGTCATAATCTATCGAGTGATATTTTAAAATGTTTACCGCCCAACGTAGTGGGCACGGGTCAGCTAGTGGTTAATAAAATAGTAATTACGTAATGCAGACTTATTATTGTTTCCCAAAGGGGTATGCAAACAAAATAGTTTACCACTTATCATAAACGATAATTTAAGGGTTTCAAATCACTGACAAAGATTTAAATGTTTTACCACACTTTTTTACATATAGTTATTTTATTTTAGGCACTATATTTTTTTAAATATTGTCTTTACTTTTTTGTCATGGCGAAATAATCTTTAGGTACTAAATAAAACATTTATTATTATATTATAACAAGTAATAAATTCTCATTAAACATCAACTTAATTCGGATACTCACTAGGATGGAATTAGATCTAAAACGGGTCCTAGATTAATTCAGTGGGTAGGAATAAAACGATTTTGTGAAATTTAGACCAAAAAAAATATTTTTGAAATTCATGAATTTTAGTCGCCATATTGGATTTGCCTTTATAAATTGACAGAAAGACTCGGGATTATGAATGCTCATTTTTGTAAGAATAATCAAACAAACAAACATAGATTCACGGCCTATAGTCCCCGATAGGGTACGCAGAAGTTTATTACACACCCACGGTTTGTCAGCTATGTTTAAGTCCCACGTGATAGGGCGCGAGCCTATTGCCGTCTACCGGGCACATCTCCAAACTCCGGGCTGCTACTGAGAATTTTTCTTTGTACGACAAAGCTTAATAACATTGCCCGATCCGGGGATCGAACCCGCGACCTCATGATAAGCAGTCACTCACACTACCGCTGCACCACAGAGGTATTTCGGAAAAATAATCTTTCAAAATCATGTCATCATACACCTCTGCCTACCCCTTCGGGGAATACAGGCGTGATGCTATGTTTTTTTTTTTATTTGTCTGAGCCCTAGTTATTTCTTTCTTATATTATATAAAAATCAATTGCTGTACGTTAGTCTCTTGCTAACACTCAAAACTGGCTTGACCGATTTGAATAATTGTTTTTTGTTTTATTCGCTCTAATACAGGAATTTAAAAGTACAAAAAAGTGGGGAACCCTATAAAAAATTACTATTATTATTTTAAACACAAAGTGAAAAATGTGAAATCGAAAATAACAGTCAGGAGCAGGATTTGAACCTGCATCTTCTGGATACCGTCCAGATGCTTTAACAATTCAGCATCTGGACGGTATCCAGAAGATGCAGGTTCAAATCCTGCTCCTGACTGTTATTTTCGATTTCACATTTTTCACTTTGTGTTTAATGTATAGTGCTAAGCATGTCAAATGCTAAAAATATATATATAAATATCTAAATACTATTATTATTTCTAATTCCAAGCAAGTTTCATTTAAGAACCTATCAAAATTCAAATCTTCGACGATGGGGATTGATTAAGATTGATAATCGCTGATAAAATAAATAAAATTGTAGGTGATACGAAGTTCACTGAGTCATCTATGAAATAAAAACTATCTTAAAACCTACATTATCTGCTAAATGACAACAGACGTCACCTAATAAGGGGTACTTATTTATAGGTGATATTTAAAAACGCTGCCAAAGCATCTTTCAAAGAAAAACGTGCAATTGTGATATTTTAATAACAATCACTTAAATAGCGATTTAGGAGACTGGCTAATTAATCTAACATGATTTTGAAAGATTATTTTTCCGAACTGCCTCTGTGGTGCAGCGGTAGTGTGAGTGACTGCTTATCATGAGGTCACGCGTTCGTTCCCCGGATCAGGCAATGTTATTGAGCTTTTTCAGGAATTAACACACGCTATAAAAATATTTTTTTTGGATCCTTTTTCATTACAGAAATGAAATGTCATCGCCTACCTATTAAGACTCGTTTTAAAAACTGTTGTTTTATTCAAAATGGTACGCAATTGAAATTATTGATTTGACTTTATAATCTGTGGCAGTCAGTCCAGGAATTTACAATTCAATCGGCTGGGTCTTATATGACATTTATATGTCTAGATGTTATTCCATATAATATAAGAATATATAAATAATTGTCTGACACCAAACACCGATCCTATGATTTCATATTCGAGGCTGCATACATAATTATTTTACAGTTTATGACGTTTATTATACGTGGATAGAGGTAAAATTTATGATACCTTATAATAATGCCAACTACCGCATGTATGGTGTAGTGAATATTTTCATTTAATAAATAAATAACAGTAAATTTTAGATTGAATATAAAACACTTCATTAGAAAGATGAATTTATTTATTTTCGTATCAATAACTATCACAATTATTGATTTTATCGTAAAAATTCAATATATAATGTAAATAATTTAAGATGTTTCACATTTATCAGACGTCCCATGGTGGCTTATTTGTTTTTTTTTTTTCTTTACAGCTCTCTCTATGCAGAAACGTCGATTGGGGAACACAGTTCACATCTATAAGGCACCACCAGCAACTGTTCAAATGGAACTAGGGACCCAATTGGTGCTTACGTGTGATGTTCTTGGCAGACCTTTTCCAAGCGTGCAGTGGTTGAAGAACGGTGAACCCGCAGAGGTAACTGTTCAAATACATCACAATTTTGGCCACAAACAAACCATCAGAATCTCCATCCATAACCAATAGTCTACTACACACAGTACACACTAGCTACTGAAGTACTGACACTCTCAGTGATATTGTTAAAAGATATTTTTGAAGTTATACTTCTAATAGTTCTAATGTGACTTGCAAAAGGTTGTGTTAAATGTTTAACGCTACCATGGAGGGGGTATGAAAGCACTTAAACTGTTAACATCAACTTATAAGAAATTTAAAAATTTTACTGTCGCCATCTAGTGACATTATACATAATTACTTTATCGAACAATGTATTAAACATATCTGCGACAAGTTTTGCAGTTACGAATTTAATAATTACTTTATTTATTAATGATGCCAAAGAAGTTTAACTTCTCACACGCGTACATAAATACACACATTTAAAAAAAAAAGACCTGCACTATTTCACAATCTATGCCTATGCCGTGTGGGGGCACCCATGGGAGTCGTAAGAGCCGACTGAGAGAATACCGCGGGAGTGGGCAGCAGCACTCCTTCGAGTATTAACTACATCCACTGCGATCGCCAACCCGCCTGCCAAGCGTGGCGAATACGGCATTTCCCCGGATTGGAAAAGACGCGGGTTCGATTCCCGCTAGTACAAAAAAATCTCTTTTTCCTTATTCACAAATAATTTGCACTTTAAAAAGTGGCGGAGCATGTCAAATGCTAAGAAATATAGATCAAAAATGGATAAATACTAGACTTAAAATATCAATAGTCATAGCGTGATCTTAGCCTGAAATATTTACAAAAGATTTTTCAAATCCGGCTGGTAGTTTTAAAGATTAGCACATTTAAATGACAAAGTCACTTTATTAATGTCCGTGGCCATATTAATAATATGTTATGATTATTAAATTTCAGTATGAAGAATACTCTAATGACATTTTTGCTGCGGATCTACCATTAGCAGCCAGATTAGTCAGCAAGCTCGTAGTAACAGCAGCCGTGTCTGGTGATGTCTTCACTTGCGTAGCGACATCTGTTGATAAGCAGGAAAGTGCTTCAACTACTGTGTTTACTGTTGAAGGTTAGTAATTCAGCATTATCTATCCTAAATATTTAATATAGAGCTCAAACTACTACTAGATACTATATATTTTGAAGCCTTATTTTGTAATGCTAATAATGGGGATGTATACTGCCATAATTTCACGATAGATAGCAATTTGTAACCTGTAATTTGGTAAATTTTAATTGTCTCGTAATAAGCCTCCGTGGATGTTCTACATGTAATACCCACTATGTACCTACATTTATTTCTCAAAGATCTAAAATCCTCGGTGGTGTAGCGGTAGTGTATGTGACTGCTAATCATGAGGTCTCGGGTTCGAACCCCGGGTCGGGCACTGTTATTGAGCTTTTTCCTAAAAAGAAAAATTCTCAGTAGCAGCCTGGAGTTTGGAAATGTGCCCGGTAGACGTCAATAGGCTCGCCTCCTATTACGTGGGACTCAAACATAGCTGGCGAGTCGTGGGTGTGTAATACACCTATGCCTACCCCTTCGGGGAATACGGGCGTGATGCTATGTTTGTGTTGTTTGTTTATGTGTATCTAAAATTCAAAAAAGTAGGAAATGTTGTAAAAAAGTTGTGGCCACACAGCATAGCGTCTTTCAATTCTTAAATCTTCCAATTTTAACAATATTTCTGAATAAATCAATTAAATTAAAAAAATAGCAAACAAAGCACCTACAATTTGACAGTTACCATCATGCCGATAGCGCCATCTGCAATCAGCTTTTCCCGTGTAGCCCCATTTTGGAGCGCAATAATTTAATAATATTAGTTATACTACTCACCAATAGATGACACTGTAACACTAAATCTCATTTCGCAGGAAACGACGTAGGTAATCTTCTTACTCTTCAAAAGTTGTACAATGTGCCAGCGAAACCAATTATCAGATATTACTATAAAAATATGTTACAAAAATGGGGAACTGAAGTCATTCTACCCTGCCGCGTGAGCAGTCCTACAAAATCTCAAGTGATGTGGCTCGTTAATGACCAAGATATATACAATAACTCTAAACTGAGGGTAAGTTATTTAATACTTCTTAAAAAGAAAAGGAAGTATGATAGAGAAGAAATGAAAACAGGATTTTGGCGCTTTCACTCACCAAACGAAACAATACAGAAGGAATATCCCGCGTATACCTACTTATTTATGGCAATATTCAGAGTCCTAGCTATCGTTAGCGATGTTCTACCAAATAAAATTCCTTCTTTTCAGAGTTTTTATTGCGTATCTTGGCAGACGTGCCCGGGCCCACCCTGATGGTACCTAAATGGTAACAGTCGCTCATGGACTTAACTATAGCGAGAGTATTGCTCACCGCTTCATCTCACATATATGAAAAGAAAGAATTAATAGCTATCTCCTGCTACAACCAAAACACACCGATGTGCTTCATGACTGATAACACGGGAGATGTTGGTACTATCCCGCTCTGGCCTTAAAACAAGTGAGTACTCCCACTTAGTATCCAACCCTACCACCAGTAATGCAATGGGTAATAATTGCTTACTTCCCTATAATGAGGCGTGTACACTTGCTCTAGTAATATAACATAGCATCATGCCTGTAATCCCGAAAGGGTAAGTTCGGGCAATTTTTCTTTTTCCGAAAAAAGCTCATTAACACTGCCTGACCCGGGATCGAACCCGAGAAATATAGAGGCTAATATGTTTTTTTTTTATTGCATGTGGTAGCAGACGAGCCACGGTCCATCTGATGGTAAATGGTAACCGTCGCCCATGGACTCGACTATACCGAGAGTATTGTCAAGCCACTGCTCACCAATTCATTTCACAGATGAAATGAAATATAAACGGCTATCTCCTGCTACAGCCAAAACGCAACGATGTGCTTCATAGCCGGTCACACGGGAGATGGTGGTACCAACCCGCTCGGGCCGGATACCAAGTGAGTACTCCCACTTGGTACCACCAGTCATGCAATGGATGATAATTGCTTACTTCCCTTAGTAGTCTCATACGACACCCGTGGGAAGGAATGGGGTGGTGACACTTGTATTCTTAATCCGTCACCACACGAAATTAAAAATCTTTTATTTTTTCGTAGGTGCTGCCATCTGGCGATCTGCTTATACCTGATTTGGAGTGGTCAGACATGGGTAACTACACTTGTATAGCCAAGAATATCTACGGCAAGGATACCGCTGACACCTTCTTGTACCCCGTCTCCGTCAGCCCCAAGTGAATACTCGTAAGTATATTTTACTATAGTTTATTTTACTTTTATTGGCTGTGTGGGGCCGGCTCTAGAATTGTCCTTACCCCCTTCTACCCACGGGAGTCGTAAGAGCCGACTGAGGGAATACCGGGGGAATGGGCAGCAGCACTCCCTCGAGTATTAACAACATCCACTGCGATCGCCAACCCGCCTGCCAAGCGTGGCGATTACGGCATTATCCCCCATAACGGGACCGCTCGTTGTGGCGTTCTCTTGGGGAGGCCTATGTCCAGCAGTGGACGATGAAAGGCTGATGGATGGATGGATATTTTACTAATTGCTTGGTATTTCTACCTTTACTATAACACTAGCTGTACCCCATGGTTTCATCCGTTTGTCCTTAGAAAAGCAGTACAGTTTTAATTTTATTACGACAGACGGCTTTTAATTGATAATACTAGGAACAAAGGCAATCTTATTGCACGCAATACTCGTCTCCACAGAATTAGGAGATCTATATGCTTTTACAATAAAATTCCTGAAAATATCCGAAACATGTCATTAAATAACCCGCGTCCTTTTCTAAGCCACTGAGCTACCGTACCGACCTTACGGTCATCAATATCTCCTCATTACATTTGTCTTTACGACCCCCGCTTTCGATTCCCGCTCGTACTAAAAATCTCTTTTTCCTCATTCACAAATAATTTGTACTTTAGGAAAGCTATAAAAATTATACTAATAAAGGTTATACAGTTTCGGATTAAACGAAATGGGCTTGAGTTGCTCCTCATTCATTAATTTTCATCTTGGTTGCAGCATTTTTTCATGTCATTTCAGTTATAAGAATTATATTAATGAATTCATGGGTTTCTTGCCGGATTCTTCTCATGAAAGGCTTAATTAACTACGGAATCCGGTGGCTTGTGATGATTGAAAAGGCCACTTTTTTGTTGCGGGTGCACTTTCCTCAGGCGCTCTTGTTAATTATTACTAAATTCTTGACGATTTGAAGTGCTAGTATAATAACATATTAAGGATGATGAGTCCATGAGTGGCAGTTACAACTTACCATCAAGTCGGCTGCGGCTCATCTGCTATCATAAGCAATAAAAATGCAATGTCAAATTAGACTTGTTAAAAAAAAATTAGATAAAAATACACGTGATTTAAAAATATTTTTGAGTTATATTTTATTTTTACAGATCACAATTCAACAATGGACCAGACACGTAGCCCGCCGATACATATATATGTTCCTACTTGTAATGTTTATTAATAACTTAACTTATTATTAGTCATTAAGTTATATACCTAACCTGAACAAGTTATACAAACGTTGTATAAAAAGTACTTAATATTATAAAATATGTGTATAAAGACATATTTTTTTTGCAAACTGTATTTAAATGATGAATTTAACTGTATAATATTTCCTATTGTAATTTTTCCTAGTTTCTTTTTCTTATAAAACCATTCTCGATAAAAATCATCGTTAATAATTTTAGGACAATCTTTGCCTTTATTTTTTTAACAATATTAATAATACTTAATTTACCTATATTCAGACTATATTATTATATAATATCAATAACATTATTACTTTATGTTTGTATAAATATAAAATTAAGACCTATCAGACAAAAAAGTTTAAAATCTCTTCGGCATTTTTTGCGTGATGTCCGAGCCAACAAACAGGTAGAATTTAAAAAAAAAATGTAATAACCTAATTACATTAATTTATTCACAAATATGTCCAGACAGCTCTGTTACAGCTTTATAATAGTACTTATAGGTACGGATTCCTTTGCATAATATTAAAAAAAGAACATATTTATTTAACATTAAATTTTTTAGTCTTTTGTTATTTGTACATAAATTAGTTCGTTATTTTATAAGTTATTTTTATATAATTGTTATTTTTATAATACAATGTACAGTCTAATGGAATGTTTTTGTGTAAACTCAATATTTTTGTTATCCGTAAAAGAGTTTTGTTATACTGTACCTAATAATTTAATACGATCTCTGTGATTTTAAAATAAATGTTTTATTACACATTTTGGTTATATTACTCATATTTTAATTATACTTACTTGTTTATTTTTATTCTACTACGGTGGCAAACAATCCAGTGGCCAGCCAATACGGCATAAGGCGGGTTTATTTAGTGGATGAGGGCCCCACAATAACCTGTTTGTTGCCCCGAACGACGGGGTGTGCGGTTAGGTACATTTTTTACCGTCTCAAAAAGGACGGCACACAAACTCCACTGGCGGACCACTGAAGTAATGTCACACAGTTCCAGTGGTCCGCCAAAACAGGCAGAGAGACGGCATACGGCGGGTTTATTTTGTGGATGCCCCACACTAAGTTGTTTGTTGCCTCGTACAACGGGTGTGCGGTTAGGTATATTTTGTCCCACCTTAACAAACAAAAAATAAGAGAACCGCCTGACGGTAAGCCGGTTACTATATACACACTAATATCATTATTTAAAAGTGTGTATCACGCAGGGATCGCCTAGCGGTAAAACCAAGGACTGGAAAGCAATGGTATCGAGTTCGATTCCCAAATCATATTTCAGACCTCGACACTGTAGTTTACAAGTGTGAATTTACGAGATTTTTCGAATGTATATATGTATTTATTTACACATTATCACTGCTCGGTGAAGGAAAACATCGTGAGGAAATCTTAATGCCTGTGAGATTTCGACGGCTTGTGAAGACTGTCAACCCGTATTGGGCTAGCATGATGGACTATGGCCTAATCGCTTTCACCGTGAGAGGAGACCCGTGCCTAATAATTGGACAAAAAATGGTTTAAAAAAGAATTAAAACACATGTGTCTGATATTAAGATTTCAAATCGCCATGAAAACTTTGTACAAACTCACATCAACGCATATAAAGCCGATGTATTACATAATTTAGCTTTCTCTAACACCAACATACTCGTAGCATGTCAAAGGTAACATGATAATCGTGTAATTAAAAACACGTTTATTTTGACGAGATAATTTAATAGAATATTTCATAAAGTTAATTTGAAGTGAAACTACCTACTATTGCTTAGTATTTTTTGTTCCGTGTCATGACCAGCATTAATATATTCTAGAACAGAAGAAAAACAGTGCGTGTCTCTTTTTCGCAATAACCGAATGTCCTTAAAGTTGCATATTATTATTGTTGGGATTTTTAGCGTGTATTGTGTTTGTATTTTCATGTTTAAACATTTTTTTTTTTTTTTGAGTACTTTGTCGCACAGCGACCTCATCGTCCCATAAAAGCTGACACATTAAACTAGTAGGTACATCCAATACTATATTGTAAGCATAGTATAACAAAAACTTACTTAAAATTATTGTCTCGCTAAGCCTAATTCCGCCAACTTGGCCAAAACTAATTCTTTCAGATGAAGGGTCGGATAAGATGCTATTAATAAGGCCAACATGAATGGGTCTATTTGGTCCAAAACATGATACTCTGTAATTCTTATTTCGGACACATTCCATTAAAACATGATGAACATCGTCAATAGTACCACATAAATTACAGTTGGGCGATGGAGTTCTTTTCATTAAAAATGCAAACTTGTTTGATGGAATATGTCCCGACCGCAATCTAAGAATTGTCTTGAGTAAGTTTATATTAGCTCTGATGTTGTCTATCCACGGATTTGAAGATATTTCAGGTTGAATGGTTTTATACCAAATACCCTTTTCACGTGATCTCTCATCGAAATATTCTTGCCATCCTTTTTTACATCGCGTCTTGACCAATTTGATAACGTCCGAGAACAGAGGTAGTTCATCCAGTGGTATACCATCCTCAACGGCTTGTTTAGCTAGTATATCTACGTCATCATTATATTCAAGATCAATATGTGATGGAATCCATTGAAGGACTATCTTTTTGTTATAGTCGAGTAATTTTAGGATTGATTCCAATATTTTGTAGGCAATCGGTGTACCTCTCATGTGAGAGGTGCAACGAGCCAAATGCTGCAAAGCGCTTTTGGAGTCTGTCAAAATGACAAATTTATCGAAACTAATTGAATTGACGTACGACAAAGCCTCAGCTATGGCAATCAGTTCAATATGCATGATTGAAATGTCGGAATCAATCCCTCAGCTATGGCAATCAGTTCAATATGCATGATTGAAATGTCGGAATCAATCCTAAATCTTGCACTCCTTCCTAGAACCGAATCCAAGAAAGCTGCACCTCCTCTATTAGCTTCTTTAGACCCATCAGTAAATATCCTATAATAGTCATGGTATTGTTGATTGATGAAGCTAGTTGTGGTGAAACATAAGTCAGGACGACTAAACGTTCGTTTTGCCCGGTCAATAAGCGGGATCGAACTAAAGATTACTGTCTTCAAATCTATATTACTAACCCAAGTGTTCAATGAGTACATTTCTAGTTGTTTATTGCTCTGAATGGCTATTGAGCTTAAAGAATTTTGTAATATGATTAATAGTGGCAGTTTTTTGTTTAACCAATAGCGAGAAGCACTTAGGGAACCCAATTCCTGTAAAATATTTATAGTTAGGTTGTCAGAAAATGATCTAGCTCGTAACCAAAACGTTGCCGCAAGAAAGATTCTACGAAATCGTATCGGGGCAAGATGTAAGTCGTTCTCCATTACATGAATGGGAGTACTTCGGATGTATCCACCAATAACACGTAAGGCCTGATTTTGTATTCGATCCAGTTTTAATAAATTTGATCGGCAACTATTGTCATACAGAAATGAAGCGTAATCTATTCTGCTACGGGTGATGGAGATGTATAGACGCCTTAGGTGTTTTTGGTGAATTTTATCTGGTCCACCCTGGACCAGATAAAACTTTAATTAGATTAATGAACTTAGATATTTTTTTAACAGTTTCCTTGATGTGTTTACCCCATCTAAGAGAACCGTCCAACCATAGCCCCAGGTATTTTACGTGATTTACCATTTGCAAGGTATTCCTGTCTATTCTAAAATTTTGTTGGTTTCTAAAAATACCCTTTTTAAAGATGCAGAATTTGCTCTTTGTTGGAGATATTACTAAGCCTAAATTGTTTAATGAATTATTAAGATCCCTATAGGCGGATTCTAACTCTCTAGTTGCGAATTCTACTGATTGATTGGAAATATAAAGGACGAAATCATCGGCATACTGGGAGATTTGTACTCTTTGAATGTATTTACAAATGTCCATAGTCGCCACATTGAAAAGGAGCGGAGACAGAGGATCTCCTTGAGCTAGCCCTCTTCCCGTAGATCTTACCAAGATGCGGCCATCAACTGAAATACTTAACTGTCTATATTTCAAATAAGACCACAGATACAAGCAAATTTTTGCACCTACTCCTTGACGATCCAGAATAGACAACAAACAGCTGACATCGATATTGTTATATGCATTGTCTATATCAATGAAGCAAGCGGCGGTGGCACAATTTTTGGAGAACCCTATTTGAATATAAGTCACTAACTGTGTGAGATTGTCAAAACATGATTTTCCCTTTCTAAAACCTATCATTTTATCTGAAAACAAATGTTGTTTCTCAAAGTACCACTCTAGTCTTTTGTTTATAATGGAATGGAAAATTTTACAAAGGCAAGATATTAAGGCAATAGGTCGGAAAGTAGAATATAAATTTGAATCTCTGTTCTGTTTAGGTATAGGAAGAATTTTAACATGGCGCCATTGCCGAGGTAAAAAGCTTAAATTTAACAGTAAATTATATAAATCAACGAGCATACGCTTGCCTACATTCGGGAGACGTTTAATCATTGAGAATGATATCTCATCATATCCTGGTGCAGTATCTGAATTTTTAATGCAACTTTCTAACTCGTAATGTGATTTTGACTTCCAACTGACTATTTACGGAAAAAAACTGTGGCTGAAGTTGGCAAGCGTAATCGGGACTGAGATCATTAAGTAGACGTTCAGCTGTATCTTTAGTCACATAGTGATTGGATGCATTTGAACGATGACTTTTTACCCATCTCATTTTGCGCCACAAGTCTGACGGAGATATATTTTCATCGATGGAGGAACAAAAGCTTTGCCACGATCTACACTTCGCCGATCTTATCATTCTTTGCGCATTGCTTATCTTCTGTTTTAAAATTACCAAGTTAGCTGGGGATGGGCACTGTCTCAGATTAGCTAACGCACGACGCCGTTCAGCCACCACCTTCGATAGCTCAGCAGTCCAGTATGGTTTCGGATTGAATTTTTTACAAATATGTTGCGGAAATTTTATAAAGGGAATGAAAATATTTGCAGATGTTTGAATAGAGTGTTCAAGCAAGTCGTAAAGCTCTTGTGGGTCGCTTGGGATACAACCACGGGATAAACAGTTTTCTATGAATGATGTATAAGATTTCCAGTCACTATTTTTATAATTTCTTTTTTTAGTAATTATTCTGGGAATGTTTACACCTGTCGAGAGCTTAATTACTAGATGGTCACTTCCGAGCGATTCATTTGAAACAGCCCAAGAAAACAAAGTGGCCAAATCTGTAGACGCGAATGAAATATCGGGTGAGGACTGTTGCAATAGGCCATCTACTAGGCGAATTCTAGTAGGGCTACCGTTATTTAGATACATAAAATTATGTTCCAACATGGAGTCGAAAACGATAGAGCCTCTTTAGTCAGTTCTATTTGACCATCCGCTATAATGAGCATTAAAATCACCTAAAATTAATGACTTAGTACTCACTAATGTAAATACATAGTCCCAATCACTTTGCGTAGTGAGTACTGTCGAAGGACAATAGACAGAGATGACGTTCTCAATACATGGGCAGTTGAATATTTTAACGTGGAGTAGTTCAATACCTGTATTAGGGCAATTAGTTACGGATGCACAGCTATTAATTGACCGATGTGTTAGAATGGCCACGCCACCGTACGAATCTAATCTGTCAAATCGATAGGTGTTAAATCCGCTAATGTTGAAATAACTATTAGGTTCGAGCCAAGTTTCGCTTAAAACAGCGATGTGAACTTTATCTTGGATAAGTAGCGCTTCTAAGGAAGTGGTCTTAGGTCGTATACTCTGACAATTCCATTGTACGATATTGATGTTAGTAAAGACATTATGAGCCATTAGTGAATATGTCGAACAAGAAGCCAGCTGGTAAAATATTAACTACTCGTTTTGTAACCCAATCTGCACAGATTTTAACAACCTGTATGATTTTATTCTCCCATGTGTCCCTACTTGCCAAAATTTTGTAAAATCTGCCTAACAATCCGAAGATAGTCTAGTTCTCTGTGCTATTGCCTGTAGATTTCGTTCGCGAATACTTACCACCGTCATTATACTCATCTGAATACTCTGAATCTTTATTATTATCGGTTTCCATCGGTCGCAATGACCTTGAGTGAGTCTTCGGAAGCCGCGGAGACCTGGTGGGTGTAGCCGACGGTAGAGGCGTTGCGTGCGGGCCGGGAGTGGGGGCTCTCAGAGGGGAACCTGATTTGCGAAGTCTTCTCTGTTTTCGAGATGTGTCTATTTTCACTGCACTTTCATTTGAATTTCCGAATAAATCGGACATCAGCCTCCTTTCACAGCCATGCATTGTAGTCTCCATCCGTTCAGGTTCAGGTTCATAGCCCGGTGTCTTGGCAAGAGGCGGTCCGGGAGATAGACATCGCTCAGCTATCGGAGAAGGTGGTACATACATGGAAAGCGCCATCCTATAGGTGCAATTAAATTCCGACATCAATTCACGGATTCTTCTTTCTTTTTTAAAAACGGGGCATATTTTTTGCAGAGCCATATGAGACCCATTACAATTTACGCATCGGTACGTAGTATTTTCACAATTTTCGTGACTCTTAGTGCACTTCGGGCATACAACTTTTTTTGATGGGCACAGTAAGCGTGTATGGCCGTACTTCCAGCACCGTGAACACTGGGTCACTGGGAAGATATAAGGGTCGACGCGCAATCTCAGTCCATGTAAAAATACGAAAGCAGGAAGTGAAGCTCCTCTAAAAGCTAGTCGTATAGCTTCGCATTTCACCCATCCTTTGGCATCGTTACCACTGTAATTCCTTTTGTTCAGTCTTTTCGCGGCTACCATTTCGACGTCGCATGTTAAGTTTTAATGATGTCGTCCTCAGCAACATCCAGCTCAATATCTCGGATTACTCCATATGTTATACCCACTTCAGACGTCTTTTGGCATTTCCACCCTAGCTCAATAAATGTTTTACATTGCGTGAATCGATCGGCGTCGACTTCTTTCTCGAATGTTACGATTATCTTGTAGTTATGTATGAACTTTACGCGGCTAATTCCATTGATGTTATTATCCTTAAATAACCTGGCTAGTGCGAATTGTTTAGGAAGGCCTGTGCTACATGTAACGCATACTTGTATAAGATCTTCCTGACTGGACTTACGTGTGACTTTACGACGGCGAGTCAATGTTTGCCATCCTTCCTCAAAGGAATTTTCTTCATGGGTTCTCTTTCTTGATGTCTCTTCTATCTCCATAATATGTATATTATCACTGTCCTCTATACCACCTTCATCGCCCGCTTCCTCAGTTCTCAATAATAAGTCTTCCCGTGTCACTTCAATCTCAATCCTATCGTCTATGGCATAGGTTTCATTCTCCATTGCGCGCGAATCACGGCCCGCGCGGGTCGGGATCGCGCAGTTATACGAGTATGTCGCAGGTAACTATATTTATTGTTAGTGTTATTGATGCGCGCAACACGATCTATCTATCCACTCGGGATGCAGCTATCAACTGATGTTTAAACATAATAACGTATATTTACAAAATCAGATTGGTTCTGTTACTCGCTGATAGATGGCGCGATGCACGAATTGGGAGTGTGAACAATTATTTTTCAATTATTGACTGGATTCTGCCAGCGATCCCTCCGCAGATTCAGAATATAAATATGTACATCCTACGGCAAACTGATTATCTAGAACAGTGGTTCCCAAACTTGATTGGACTTCGACCCACGTAAGAAAAACTGCCAAATTAGGGACCCACCTCTTGGCCGTCTTAAAAAAGTGACATAAAATATTGTTAACGCTCAGTCTCTGTACTCAGAGAGAAGACAAATATTCGCCGACGCGCAGCCTCACGACGTGGACCGACATATTTTATATTTATATTGTAATTTAGTAACTTTAGTTAGCTCATAAACAATGGAAATTAATATATATAATGGAAATTAATAATATTATATAATAATCACACTGGGTCAGACGTACGCTCAATATAACTCCCCGGGTCGTGCAGTGTTATTGAGCTTTTTCGTAAAAAGAAAAAATCTCAGTAGCAGCCCGGAGTTTGGAAATGTGCCCGGTAGACGGCAATAGGCTCGCCCCCTATTACGTGGGGCTTAACATAGCTGACGAATCGTGGGCGCAACGTAGCTACTGGCTGACAGACAACTTGACAGCTGATATCTAAAGATGGATACTTCCTGTGATATTTCCGCTTTTTTAAATATTGAAAAATATGTTTTCTATCTATACCTACCTATCTATACTATTATAAAGCTATAACAGAGCTGTGTCTGTACATTCAAGATATTTGAGATAAAATGCCTGTAATAGGCTGTATAGGCATGTCTAAGCCCAAAACATTTTTTTTAGAATTTTTGTCGGTTTGTTTGTTCACGCATCACGCAAAAGCTACTAGACGGTATTTATTTATATTTTTAGCATTTGACATGCTTAGCACTATACATTAAACACAAAGTGAAAAATGTGAAATCGAAAATAACAGTCACGAGCAGGTCGGTATAATGTATGAAAATACTTCCGACAGATGGCGCAGGCGTCACCCAAAGACGTTAAGCATGAATGTGTTATCGAAATTAGCAGTCAGGAGCAATTATCACGATGGCTGAATGGGCTCGTGACTGTTATTTTCGATTTCACATTTTTCACTTTGTGTTTAATGCTACTAGACGGATTTAGATGCAACTTTTTTATTTGAAAGGCCTTGATTAAACTTTAAACTGATATTCATTTTATCCCGCTACTGTATCGGGAACCTGAGATATAACCTAAAAACCAGCATTTGGCTGCGGCGAAGCTGCCGGCATAGGCTAGTAAATAATGTATTAGTATCAGCATCTCTCTAGCCATATCCCATTCTTTTTGTTCGGGTTGGCTTCCAAACTGTTTGGTCTTAGCTGATACACCAGTATTTCCATGGAGCGACTGCTTATCTGACCTCCACGATTCAACTAAGGGGACAACTAGTGACCTTAGAACAAGACCGGAATCAGATTTTTTATTCAGTACTGACAACCTGCAACTACTGGCAGTATCTTCCTATAAAATATATAATTATACTCTCATACTTGCATTTGTTGTCAAGTGGTCCTGAGGATGCCTCGTGTAGAGGCGAAGCACGTGTCGAGTTTGTGTTCGGATTTTTGCAACATTGTGGTTCTCAGAGTCCTGCCGTATCGCATGGTTGCATCGTTTTGGTGAGATTTTTTGTCATTATAGTGCATGCTACTCTGCTGTTATCATATTCTCCTCTATCTGTGGGAGTACACATTGGTAATCTTAGGTTATTCTGTCCAAAGATAAACGGGATTGACTATCCGTGGGTGAGTGGTGGGCTCTCCTCCTAAAATATCCATTTTAAAATAATAACAATGGCCTGCCGCCAAGTGTCGCCTCATTCAATTAATTATACCTATATAAATATCATTCCCATTTTTTTTTATTTTGACGATTTCGTATCCTAGTAGGTACAACTGTACTGTACTTGCAGTTCGCCCGATCAGTAAGGTTAAGCAACTATCGCTCGGCTGATAGTCAGATGGATGACATTTTTGGTCACCTGACCTCCTCTGTTCTTCAGAAGGCACGTTACGGGCCCTCCTTGCAAATAACATCCTGGCAGTCGGTAAAGATTGATGATAAATGTCTCTTTCGCGTCCGTTTCTCCGGTTGCTTCTCCTAAATCTCGCAACAGATATTGATGGTGTTTTCAATGTCTTGATTTATATTTTGCCGTGTGGGGCCGGCTTTAGAATTGTCCCACCCTTCTCCACCCATAGGAGTCGTAAGACCGACTGAGGGAATGCCGAGGGAGTGGGCAGCAGCACTCTACAGCTCAGTTACTTTAACGAACAAATTATTTGTAAAAGTGGGAAAAAGGAGCTTTTTTTTTTAGAGAATTCGAACCTGCGTCCCTTTCAATCCAGGGAAGTGTTCTAGACCGCAGCCATCGCAGTCACCGACGGCGTAAAGACATTTAAAAGCAATTATGAAGGGGAGATTGGATGTAGCCGCAATTTTCAATGTCGTTTAGATTTTCAAGAAATATTAATCTGTTACTAAACTATATTTCTAGACTTTGTTGGAGTCGACTTCCGAACAGTTTGGTTTCCGCTGATCTACTGGTATTCAGATGGAACGACTGCCCGACACCCACAACCCAACTAAAGGGGCCATCTGCCTTAGAACAAGACCTTTGTCAGATTTTTATTAAGTTTTTTGATTATTATCTTGCCATCTCCCTTGCAGGGTAGGCAGAGAGAACAGAGTGCCAATTTGGTCTAGGTAGGTGAGTCTCGGTCTCCCCCTGTACCTCCATCCTTCCACTTTCGCATTGTATATCTTCTTAACCAGTCGCACGTCGGGCATTCTTTTCACATGTCCGAACCATCGGAGCATTCCCTTTCGCATCTTTACACCAATACTCTCTTTTATACTCTACTCATGTTCTACTCGCGTCATCTTTACGATTGCGGTCAGTCAGCCCTACTCCACAAATTCTCCGCAGAGATCGCATTTCAACCGCATTGATTTTATTCTCATGCTCCTTTTTGTATACCCAACTCTCGCTTCCATATAACAACGTTGGGAGAAGCACTGCGTATTGCGATACATGCCTGCTGGCTGATGGCTGCCGAGAATTGTTTTCCAATGCTCCGTTCACTCTATTTTCCGCATTTATTCTTCTTTCTATATCAGTGGTGTACCTTCCATCCCG
Organism: Leucoma salicis; assembly: GCA_948253155.1. Classification (NCBI taxonomy): domain Eukaryota; kingdom Metazoa; phylum Arthropoda; class Insecta; order Lepidoptera; family Erebidae; genus Leucoma; species Leucoma salicis. The sequence goes on along the minus strand of OX411830.1, from coordinate 1,794,511 downwards.
ACTGAATCTACGTCCAAGATATACAAATTCATCCACTTGTTCTAGCAGCACCATTGCCTGTTTATATATTCTAACATCAGTTCTGGCTTCTCCACTTTCAAAAACCATTATTTTGGTTTTGCTCACATTCACCCGTAGGCCCCTTTTCTTAAAATCTTCTGTCATTACATCAACTAGGGTTTGCAGGTCAGTCGCGGACTGCGCTAATAAGATTGCATCGTCTATAGCAAAGAGTTAACAACCAAATATAGATATTCTATTTCCATAATCCCTGGACAACATAATCGCGGTAATTACGTTCAAAACCGCAAAACGATTTGTGCCTGACATCTTGGGTTGTTAGTTAATGGTAAGATATTGGAGCATTAGTTAAACTTGATGTTTAACACATTAAATGATGACCGTTGGCTTATTCAATGTTGTACTTTTAAATAATATCCATACATACTAGATGAATAAGATTTAGCTAGAAGAGTAAATGCGGGAAATAGAGTGAACGAAGCGTTGGGATAATTTCTCGGCAGCCAACCACCTCAGCCAGAAGGTACGTGCCACAATACACAACGCAGTGCTTGTCTTAACATTATTATATGGAAGCGAGAATTGGGTATGCAAAAAGGAGCATCGACATCCATCCATCCATTCATCGGCCTTTTAAAGTCCACTGCTGGACATAGGTCTCCTCAAGAATGGGGGATGGTGCCGTAATCGCCACGCTTGGCAGGAAAAAAAAGGAGCATGATAGTAAAAACAATGCGGTTGAAATTAGATCTCTGCAGAAAATCTGTGGAGTTAGACTAACTGGCCGCATTCGTAACGACGGCGTAAGAGAGCGAGTATTCGTGTAAATATGCGAAAGGGAATGCTCCGATGGATCGGACATGTGGAAAGAATGTCGGACGATCGACTGGTAAAGATGTACAATGCGAAAATGGAAGGATATAGGTACAGCGGGAGACCGAGGCTCACCTACCTAGACCAAATCGGTCATGTATTGAAGGAAGGTGGAGTCAGGAGTCTCCGAAACTAGCGAGCGTATATGAAGAGAATTATGAATGTTGAGTAAGCGAGAGATGCATGCAAGAATAGAGCCTTTTGGCACTCTGTTCTCTCTGCCTTCTCCGTAGCTAGCGTGATCATAAGTAAGTTGTATTTAATACTTAGTATAAAGTGGCTATGCGCGTGTGTCGTATACTTAGTGTTTTTTTTTTCTTAAACAACGCAACGAATTTAGAAATATTTTTCAATATCGTTTATAAATTTTTCCAAGGCAGTTTTATTTGTGTAATACCTACAGCCTAATTACTGACTACACAGATGGCGGAGTGGTTTAGATACCGGTCTACCGCCGGAGTATTATGGGTTCGATTCCCACACATGACAACACTTTGTGTGATCCACAAATGGTTGTTTTGGGTATGGGTGTATTTTTAGTCCGTGAAATTGTGTTTTTGTAACTTCCCCCGCGATATTAGGATCATTCTTTAATGCAGGGTGTTATCCTTACCACTAAAGTAATGCAGTGGACGTTAAAAGGCTGATGGATGGATGGATGAAAGTAATGAAACATAGTTCCAGTGTCCGACAATACAGACGGAGAGACGGCACATGGCGGGTTTATTTAGTGGGTGAGGGCCCCACACTGTTTATTGCCCCGAACGACGGGGTGTGCGGTTAGGTATGATGAATATTATCTTAATTTTTTTAATAATATGGTAGAATTCTGATCTTCATAAACAAACTTTATATCGAAGTAGTTTTTAGATATATTGGTTTTTAGATAATCTTCTAACATATAACATTCTCGTGTGACAGTGTTTGTCGCCATTCTCCTCCGAAATGGCTGAACCGATTCTCATGAAATTTGGTGTGTATATTCTGTAAGTCTGAGAATAGGATGTAAACTATTTTTCATATCCCTAATCATAGGCTGGTCTACCCCAAAATTTTTTTTTATTTTGTGTATAACGTTTTCTTTTTTATGATTCGGCATTAAATTTAAATATAACCCTAAATTTTCACCCTTCTACTGCTAACCCTTATTTTTGAATAGCGATATTAGTACTTTAATAATTTTCATTGCAAAATATTCACGAAAAGAAATATTGCGGTATGAAGTTTACTGGGTGAGCTAGTAGTTTATATAAATGATTGAATGTAAGAGAGAAGACTATTAAAAACTAATAATTATTATGTAATAAGTAATTTATAGAGTCACCTTCAAAGTACAGCCTCATATATAACACTACTAACCATGTACTAATGCTCTGAATTTGGCAAAACGTTACACCGAAGGCCTGCCCTATCACGATTTGTTATGTATTACTCTAAATGTAGTCGTTCAAACTGCTATTACTATAAGATTTGTGGGTTATCGTTCGTTATAATATGTTACTACAGTTACGTACTACTATGTACTTATAATCATGCCATTTCCCTTGCGGTGTAGGCAGAGAGAACAGAGTGCCAAAAGGCTCTATTCTTGCATACATCGCTCGCTTCCTCAACATTCATAATTCTATTCATACATGCTCGCCAATTTAGGAAACTCCTGACTCCACCTTCCTTCAATACATGACCGATTTAGGCGAGCGTATTGCAGTCTACCGGGCACATTTCCAGACTCCGGGCTGCTACTAAGAATTTTTCTTTTTATGAAAAAGCTCAATAACTGCCCGACCCGGGGATTGCACCCCAGCTCTCATGATCAGCAGTCACTCACACTACCGCTGCGCCACCGAGGCAGTCAGTCATGAAACTGAATAAATGTATAAAAAAGCACCACCAGTTTGCCACAGAGTACATAATATATGTGCTTATTTATATGAGTAAAGTTTGCTAGACACAGTCACTGCTTACTGTGTAGATCGAGCCAAACAGTAATTATTAGTTTTTGAAAACTGCACTAAAAATTTCTAAATGTTGAACTAAAATACTATATGGTTGTCTATAAAGTCGATTTACGGACGATAATTTTACGTGATAACGTCATATATGTTTTCTGAGAGTTTCACAAACAATGCACCAGTCATCATAGATTTTTCGGAACGTGACACTTTTTCGTCCGTGCGGCCGGCGTTTATCGTAAATCGATTTTTTTTTTGAAAACTGCACTAAAAATTTCTAAACTTTGAACTAAAATACTATATGGTTGTCTGTAAAGTCGATTTACGGACGATAATTTTACGTGATAACGTCATATATGTTTTCTGAGAGTTTCACAAACAATGCACCAGTCATCATAGATTTTTCGGAACGTGACACTTTTTCGTGCGTGCGGCCGGCGTTTATCGATTTATAAGACGTTATTGTGTGATATGAATGTGTTATCGAAATTAGCAGCCGAGAGCATGTGTTATTTCCAATTAAAAATTTCCACTTTGTGTTTAATGTATATGGCTAAGCATGTCAAATGCTAAAAAAATATATAAAAATTCTAAATATTTATAGGGCTGCGTCATTTAATAATTTAATAAAGCCTCGTTTATTCCTTTATAAATACAATTACAATAACATATAGGTATACAATCAGTTTCATGCACTTATTATAAATTACTTATATATTTAATTCAATTTAATGTAAAAAGAAATATAATTGATTTTTGTATATTCAAATTTAATTTGACAAAAAATATTCCATTATTTGGTAAAAATATTAATTGTAAAATTAAGTTTACCTGGTCGGTATAATGTATGTAAATACTTCCGACAGATGGCGCAGGCATCACCCAGGACGTTAAGTATGAATGTGTTATCGAAATTAGCAAACGAGAGCAGTTGTTACGATGGCTGAAGTGACAAAGCAGACGGTATCCAGGAGATGCAGGTTCAAGTCCTGCTCGTGACTGTTATTTTCGATTTCACATTTTCCACTTTGTGTTTAATGTATATGGCTAAGCATGTCAAATGCTATAAAAATATATAAAAATTCTAAATATTTATAGGGCTGCGTCATTTAATAATTTAATAAAGCCTCGTTTATTCCTTTATAAATACAATTACAATAACATATAGGTATACAATCAGTTTCATGCACTTATTATAAATTACATATATATTTAATTCAATTTAATGTAAAAAGAAATATAATTGATTTTTGTATATTCAAATTTAATTTGACAAAAAATATTCCATTATTTGGTAAAAATATTAATTGTAAAATTAAGTTTACCTGGTCGGTATAATGTATGTAAATACTTCCGACAGATGGCGCAGGCATCACCCAGGACGTTAAGTATGAATGTGTTATCGAAATTAGCAAACGAGAGCAGTTGTTACGATGGCTGAAGTGACAAAGCAGACGGTATCCAGGAGATGCAGGTTCAAGTCCTGCTCGTGACTGTTATTTTCGATTTCACATTTTCCAGTTTGTGTTTAAAGACGTTATCACGTCAAAAAACAGCAACAGTAGAAATTAAGATGACCACTTACAATTTGCCACCACTCAACTATTACATAAATAACACCATCAAAAACTAACAACCATGACCCGTGTAAAATAATTGACCTCAAGTGAGCCAAATTACATGCTGTACATATGGTTAATTGCGTCCCGTCCAAGGTTTGATTCTTGATTACGTAACGCACGCTATCCTTACCTGTGTGATGATTTGAAACCTTCTAAGATCTAATTTAAAAACTTCATTATGTACGAGCCTTAGCAAACGGGCTGCGGGCATGAACTAGTTTTTTTTTTGTTTACATTCAGTCAAGAAAGTATTGGGAATGGATCATTTGTCTATGGTTCTAAATTCAAAGTTTTGTTTTTTTTTTGTTGTTTTTAGATTGGCACAAATGTTATCCATTTTGGCGGGGAAGTTTTTGTTTTGTTTTGTCAATATTTAGATATTTTTATATATATTTTTAGCATTTGACATGCTTAGCGCTATACATTAAACACAAAGTGAAAAATGTGAAATCGAAAATAACAGTCAGGAGCAGGATTTGAACCTGCATCTTCTGGATACCGTCCAGATGCTTTACCAATTCAGCCATCCTAACAATTGCTCCTGACTGCTAATTTCGATAACACATCATACTTAACGTCTTTGGGTGACGCCTGCGCCATCTGTCAGAAGTATTTTCATACATTATACCGACCAGGTAAACTTAATTTAACAATTAAGATTTTACCTAATAATGACGCAATCCCTTTAAATATTTAGATATTTTTATATATATTTTTAGCATTTGACATGCTTAGCGCTATACATTAAACACAAAGTGAAAAATGTGAAATCGAAAATAACAGTCAGGAGCAGGATTTGAACCTGCATCTTCTGGATTGCAAAGCATCTGGACGGTATCCAGAAGATGCAGGTTCAAATCCTGCTCCTGACTGTTATTTTCGATTTCACATTTTTCACTTTGTGTTTAATTGTTTTGTCAATTTTTCCATTGAAATTTGTTGTTGAGTTTGAGTTGCATTTGTTATTTATATTAAATACAGTGCTGTTTTTAGTTATATCATATCTAGTGTGTATTGCGAATTTCATAATGGACAAAAATATCGAACAAAGAGTTTATCTTAAATTTTGCATCGCCAATGGAATTTCGTGTTCGGAGTCACCGAAAATGTTACAGAAGGCTTACGGTGAATCGACTTTATCAAACACACGTGCTTATGAGTACAAAGCGTTTAAAAGCGGTTGAGATGTGATGGAAGATTTGCCTCGCTCTGGTAGGCCATCAACGTCTGCAACTGAAGTTAACATTGCAAAAGTGAAGGAAATAGTGACTGAAATTCCTCATTCAACTTTGAGAGAGATAGCCGCCGAACTTTCTGTCTCACGAGTCGATCGGTACCATTTTAAATAATCACTTGGGTATGAAACATGTTTTACGAAAACCCACAGTAGTGATTAGTCTTTGCCTTTTGTAAAAAAAATAAAAATTTAAACTTTATTAGCTCTTAGTAATTCCGTACAAAATTTAATAATCCATAACAGTTGTTGCCTACTGAGTTTTCTGGCCGGATCTTTCTCAGTCAGGCCGCGTTCCGATCCGGTGGTAGCTTCTTAGTCTTAGCTTTTGGCAAAATCAATATATTTAATAATATAAACTAATAACCAAGATTGTCTTCTTACTGGTAGTAATTGGTAGTTTGTGGTAGAATTTTTGAGTACTAAATAAAAACAAAAATTTTACAATAAAAAAAAAATACTATTTAAAGAGGAGTATTATACTCATTTTAATATACTAACTTAGTCTCATACATTGTAAGCATAAACATTTGAAGTAGATATTTTCACTGTGTTTCTAAACGAATATTAGGTGGTGACGTATTGTATACATAGCTACCGATCATTTGTTTCAAAGGTACATAATTATCAAAAAAAATCATACTGTTCGTACAGAGATTATTACCTATTTATTTAGTACTACACAATATTTCGTACCCACCATATAATTTTTAATTTGTTAACGCCACCAGGTCATAAAGTTAAAGAATAAGTAGAATTCCTAAAAGTTTTGACACAATAACTTCCCTCCAGAACTGAGCGGAAGGGAGCGCCGGTCTTAAATATACCGCCCCCATATTTAGTCACTAACACCCGAATAAAAGGTAACGTACATTTCTTTTACAATTCGAAATTGACCTCTAAAATAGCCCATGTCTGTTGCACAATTTCGTGTGTGTTAAGATTCTTATGGAGGAATATTTCACCGTTTGGCACATATATTTTTTATTGTTACTACTCGTCATTTTATTACGTTAGATAATTTTATTTTACATATCTAAAATTTTTACACTAATTTAGTTGACCGAAACTCCTGCAAAAGAATTCTTATTATAATATCTATCTATACCTTTAAATTCTTGGCAAAATACCTTGTAATACTCATAACATAGTTGTCATTCCATAGAATTTATTCAAAATTTGTTAATACTAATTATTTAATGATTGTAACATACAACTGCATTTAGAATTTTATTCGCTTCTACCTGTAAAATATAATAGTTCGCATACTGTATATTATTTAAGAATATTGCTTTTTGCTACTTACTACTTAACATCACGCTGTCTCCCTTATGGGGCAGACAGGCACTTTTAAAATAATATAATGTATAACATTTATGTAACAACACATAAATGTTATACATTATCACGCCGTCTCCCTTATGGGGCAGACAGGCATTTTAAAACTATTTTCTGTTAGATGTTATATATCTTCACGCCGTCGCCCTTATGGGGCAGACAGGCATTTTAAAACTATTTTTTTTGTTAAATGTTATACATCATCACGCCGCCTCCCTTATGGGGCAGACAGGCATTTGAAAACTATTTTCTGTTAGATGTTATATATCTTCACGCCGTCGCCCTTATGGGGCAGACAGGCATTTTAAAACTATTTTTTTTTTTGTTAAATGTTATACATTATCACGCCGTCTCCCTTATGGGGCAGACAGGCATTTTAAAAGTATTTTTGTTAAATGTTATACATCATCACGCCGCCGCCCTTATGGGGCAGACAGACATTTTAAAAACAGTTTTATCATTAGATGTTACTTGTCATCTAGACTATTATCCAACTGGTTTTTTTGTGTAAATGTAGTCAGCAATTATTCTGTTTGTATGTTGCTATATCATCTCACCGCCACCCTTAGGGGGCGGTCATTTATTAGGTAACTATTTTTTTTAGTATCAATGCTTTATACCTGCAGAATGTAGGGGGATTCTGATTTTTTTTTTATTAATTTTTCTCCATGTCTATATTTTGGATGGTCCCCCCCCCCCCATCCTGTGAGGATTGTTTTTATTAGTAATTTAATATGGATACTGTAAAGCGCTATCCACACATTTCCGGGTCAGGGCTATCCGTGTTCCAAATTGTTTGTTTCAGTGTTCGCGTCAGGGACGTGCCATCCGTCACCCGTGTTCACACATATCAGGGATATCGGGTATCAGTGTCATCTGTTTCTTTAGCTGATACGTACACATCACGATGTCCTTATTTAACAATGAAGAATTAGCAATGATTGCAATAGCATTAGATGAAGAAGAAGCAGATCACCAAGAAGACTGTCAGCAGGCAAAACGTATTAGGGTATGTCGTCAACGTACCTAGAAAAAAAATCGGATAGCACTGCCAGAGCGTCCGTGCGTCCGAGCGTGCTCCGGGACACTGACGATCCGGACGCGCCTGACACGGAGCTATGTGAACAAGTTCGTACAATTTGTGCGTAACCGATTTTTTCCCTGTCCCTGACGGAACACGGCAGGGCCCGGCCCGGAAATGTGTGGATAGCGCTTAATGGTCGGCCGACACCCACGCACCTGAACCTAGTTCGGGTACGGGGGCTCGGCGGGAAGAACCAGAACAGTGTCCCCAGGAGTTGAAACGTTCCGCCCTGTGTTTTCCAGCTCCTGGGGTTTCAAGTCAAGAATTTCAAGTCAAGAATTTCAAGTCCATAATTTCAAGTCAAGAATTTCTTGTTCAAGTACTGTTCCTGGCTGCGCTCGAGATCCGGGTTACGGCCTGCCGGGTTGCGGCTGCCCTACGGGTCCGGTTCCAGCGCCGGTTGCGCCGGCTTCACCCGCCCTCCGGCATACATCTGCGCGCCTCCCCCTCGCAGTTGAGTACCCGCAGGTGACGGTCTTGGGGACAATCCCCTGAGTTGCGAACCACCCCCTGATTTACTCATTGCTCGCTTCTTTTTTTAATTAAATTATTTTAATAAAATTTTATTTCATTGTTAGGGATTTCCCCGTAACACGACTTCCAACTGAACCAAAACCGATAGAACCACGCCAAAGTCGATCAAAAGTCTAAGTCATGTTGACTGTTTTCTTTGACTATCGCGGTGTTGTGCACTCGGAATTATTGCGAGAATGTCAAACGGTAAATAAAGAATATTATTTGAGCGTTATGCGGCGTTTAAGAGAGCAAATTCGACGAAAAAGACCAGATTTGAGGAAAGAAAATTCTTGGATATTGCACCACAATAATGCGCCTTTAAATTTCTGTATTTAATTATTTTAAGCTATTATCATCAATATATTATTTTATATTAAATATTTAGCATAACATTATTTTGTATTATGTATTTAAGTATGTAGTTGTATTAGTTAATTATTCAGTTTATATTTATTTTAATTTCTGCATTTAATTATTTTAAGCTATTATCATTAAAGTATTCTATTATATTGTAATAAAACATAACATCACGCCTGTATTCCCCGAAGGGGTAGGCAGAGGTGTATTACACACCCACGACTCGCCAGCTATGTTTAAGTCCCACGTAATTGGGGGCGAGCCTATTGACGTCTACCGGGCACATTTCCAAACTCCGGGCTGCTACTGATAATTTTTCTTTTTAGGAAAAAGCTCAATAACATTGCCCGACCCGGGGATCGAACCCGAGACCTCATGATTAGCAATCGCATACACTACCGCTACACCACCGAGGCAGCTTAAGTTTTGTAATAGGCTTTGTTTTTAAGTATATCTTTGAGCTTATTTGTATATGTTATGAGTCTAGATTATTCTTTTAGGGGTTCTGGAAGTTTATTATATATTTTTATTGACATTACAAAAGGGTTATTTGAATGAAGAGTCATATTAGAGGTGGGTAACATTAATCTGTTTTTGTGTCTTAGTGATCTATTTGTTTGCCTGTCTCCCAGTTTAGTAAAAAAGGTAATATTTTTCCTCACAAATTTACATATAATTTCTAATATGTATATACATGGCAGGGTAAGTATATTATGTTTTTTAAAGTAGGGCTGGCAGCTGTCGGTTTGAGCTATGTTAGTTAGGATGCGGATTAGTTTTTCTTGTAGAATGAATAGAGAAGGTGTATCTGTGCTATTGCCCCACAAGATGATTCCGTAACTAAGCCAAGCATATGCATACGCGTAGTAAGTGCTTAATGCTGTTTGAACGTCGGTGGTGTTCTTTATTTCCCGGAGAGCATAGGCGCATATAGAAATTTTTGATCGGATGTTTTTTTATGTGAGTCTTACAATTTAGATTGGTATCTATAGATATTCCAAATAATGTGAAATCCTTGGCATTTTCTATTTTTATACCATTGCTTGAAAAATCTATTTCTAAGGGGGTCTTTTGATATGGATAGAAGGTCATTAGTTTAGTTTTATCGTAATTGATTTTTAGATTATGTGCTTGCATCCATTCTGCAATGGTATCAAAAATGTTTTGGAGCCGCTCGTTTAAACCATTCGCGCTTTTGCATGAGGTAAGCAATGAAATGTCACCCGCGAATAATACACACGGTTCTGTTGTCGGAGAGACGGTCGTTGATGTAAATTAAAAAAAGTAAGCAACCGATTACACTACCTTGTGGTATTGAAGTATTTATTTTATCAGATCTAATGTTAGAAATTACTTTAAGATTACGGTCATATTTTTTTATCTCTACATATTGCTCTCTATTTTTTAGGTATGATTTAAACCATTTGTGCGCTTTCCCACGAATTCCTATTTGATATAACTTATCCAGTAGGAAGTTAAATTGGACTCTATCATATGCTTTAGTCATATCTAGGAATATTCCAACTGCATATCTTTTATTGTTTATTATATTAATAGTTTCTTGTATATATTTACAGACAGCAAGAGTTGTTGAACGTTGTTTACGGAATCCGTTTTGGCTCTCATCAAAAATGTTGTATTCTTCATAGAAACGGTATACTCGGTTCCACATGGTCTTTTCGAAAATTTTTGAAGCAGTTGGTAGTAAGGATATGGGACGGTAATTGCTGGGATCTGTTTTTGAGTTCTTTTTAAGTATTGGATTAACTATGGCCTCCTTTAGTAGATCAGGAAATTTGCCTTCTTCAAAGGATTGATTAATTAGTACACAAAATGGCAATGTGAGCTCATCAGCACACTGTCTAATAAGGGAAGGTGGAAGTTCATCTATACAGAAGCTATGTTTATTTTTAAAGTTTTTTATGATGTTGTAGGTTTCACGATAGTTTACTGGTTCAAGAAAGAGAGTGCTTAGGGTGGATTGGATTACAGGCAATTTACGCAGCTTATTATCTGATTTTAATGCACTATTTTAATGTACTATTTTCACCGACCGATGCAAAAAATGTGTTAAATTCATTAGTTATTTGTTTGTGGTCCGAGATTAGAATATTATTTATTTTAAGTTCAATGTTATGGTATTCTCTAATACTTTTTTTATTTATCTGTCCATTTATTATATTCCATATAGTTTTAGTTTTATTTTGAGAATTTTTAGTATATTTATGTAATGTAATTTTTTGGCTTTATTTACTGTATATTTTAGTATTTTTTCATATTTTCTATAATATTTCTTTATAATAGGATTATTTGATTTTATACTTAAAATTTTTAAGTCTTTTATTTTTGCATGAAACCTTTATTCCTTTTGTTAACCAGTATTTTTTACAACTTTTATTTGGTTTTATTAAGCGCTTTGGAATGGTTTTATTTAGTATGTCTAATAATATATCATTAAAGGCTTTGTAGTTTTGGTTTATATTGTTATTTTTAGTTATTATATTACTCCAATCTAGTGTAGTTAGTTCTAGTTTAAAAGTATCTATATTGTTTTTAATATATAGTCGCTTTTTGATATGCCAATTTATTTGTTCTTGTTGCTGTGGTATGTTAAAGTTTAGTATAGTGTTGTGTTAATTTATATTGAGACATAAGGTCAAGGAAGCTATTAGTCTTTAAGTTATTTTTTAGTATATTTATATTGAAATCTCCCTCGAGTATTATTTTGAACCTAGAGTATTTTTTATTTATATAAGTTAATATTTTTGTTATTTGATAGTAAAATATTTCTTCCTCTCTCCTATTCCAATATATAGCTATTATTAATATATTTTCTCTTGGTAGTTCAATCGCGCAAGCTTCTAGCATATATTCTATTGACATCTGTGATATATCATTTCTCTCTATATGCTCCAAGTTTTCATCTAGGAGGATGTAAACTCCGCCTCCCCCTCGACTCTGTCGGCAGAAAGACGCTGCAATCTTGTATCTATTGAAGTGTATTATATTTAATTTATCTGGGGACAACCAAGTTTCTGTTAGGCATATAGCTTGATATTTCGCATTTTCGTTTAGAAATGCTTCCACTATGTGCTGTTTATTATATAAACTCTGGATATTCTGAAATAGTATGCTAAAAGGTTGGTCTGTTGCGAAAAGTATGATTTTATTCGTTCTTACCTGCAGGTATAGTAGTGGCATCGACATCGCTTTTCCTGTTATTAATATGAGTACTCTCTTTGTTCTTGTGTTTGCTTATACTATATGGGTCCAAATAGTCATTGTTGTGAATTTGTTCTCCTTCTGCTGCGTAAAGACCTTTTCTTCGTGCAGCAAGCATTTTTTCTCTCATGGTGTTCCTCTCTTTCCGTTCGTCTTCGTTCAGGAATTATGATATGTTTAGCCCAGTTCCATAGAGATGTCGATTATTATTAATTAAGTATTGGACCATTCTTTTACTTATAAGTTCTATTACTAATGGTCGGGTTTTATTATGGGTTGGTCTTCCGATTCTATTGGTATCTTCTATGTAGCCCAACAAATCTATGTCTAAAGTTTCCCGAAACATATTTATAATTCTATCATGCAAATCATATTCAGATTCTCTTTGGTTTTCCATGAGGCCATATAGTACGAATTTTTTGGTGTTACTTTCACTAGAAGATGATTTATTTACTATTTTTTTTATTTCATAGTGTAGGGAGTCAGTTTCTTTGTTCGGTCTTTCTATCTGTTGATTAAATGCTTCTATATCGGCTTTTCTCTAGTCATTTTGCTGAAACAGGTTACTAGTTTCTTGTTTTATGTCTTCTCTCAACTTCAAGATTGCTTTATTAATATCTAATTGTATCATAGTTTGAATTTCCTGTATTACTGACTTATTATTTTCTTTTAATTTCAGAGTAATTAGTTCACTCAGATTGTGTAATGTTAGCTCTTTTCCTATACATATTTCTATATTAGTTTCTAATGTATCTCCTAATATACTTAAATCCTCTGAATGTAATGTGTTGTTATAGTATTGCCCTTGACTAAGTTTCTTTCTAATTGTAACGTTTGTTTCTGGTGTTGTAGTATGGCTATTGGCTAAGGAATGCGGTCTAATAGGTGTATTGGAGTTATTTGTCTTAGGTTTTGCATTGACATTCTGGATTTTTCCAGGTTATTTTACTATCTTTTGTAATGCTCTTAAATGCTGCTTCGCATCAGTAACATTAGCGCATTCTAGATCATAATGTTCCTGGCAAGTCAGGCAAGCCAGGTATTGGTTATTCTTGAGCGTTTGTTTACAACCTGCACAAAGCATCATACTAATTGGATCATCAATTTGGATGAATAACAATTTTTTTTGTATTATTGACCTTTTCTCGGTACTTTCTTGACAGAGTAGTATATCTCTGGGCCCGTAGAATGTAACTCACTTAATTGTATCAACATCGTATCGTGGCGCTTGTGATTGGTAGAGAAACCAACGCGTGATGTCGCAATAATCACTCGGCCAATCACGATGATCTCTCAACCAATCACAATGACACGATGTTATGTCGATATAATCGAGTGAGATACATTCTAACCACCCTGGTTCCCGTTATTGATAGTAGCGAGAAAATTGATTCCATCCATCTATCCATCAGCCTTTCAAGGTCCACTGCTGGACATAGGCCTTCCCAAGGGAACGCCACAACGAGCGGTCCCGTCATGGGGGATAATGCCGTAATCGACACGCTTGGCAGGCGGGTTGGCGATCGCAGTGGATGTTGTTAATACTCGAGGGAGTGCTGCTGCCCACTCCCTCTGTATTCCCTCAGTCGGCTCTTACGACTCCCGTGGGTAGAGAGGGGTGGGACAATTCTAAAGCCGGCCCCACCACGGCGCAAAATTGATTACTAGTTTTTAATTAGTCTCAAGTGCTATCAAAAATAATTCACCAAAATCAGTTCCGTAATTTCGAGTTATACCTAAACTAAAATTATGTTCAAAGGCTCCTAAATTGTTTTAAACATTTTGATCTGTATTTTAACACATGACATGCTCAGCTACTTTAAAGAATAAATTATTTGTGAATGTGGAAAAAGATAAGTTTAGTGCGAGCGGGGTCGTAAACACAAATGTGATGTGGATATTGGGAATGGCCGTCGGTCAGTGCGATGGCTTATCGGTCTAGAGCACTTCCCCGGATTGGAAGGGACACAGGTTCGTATCCCGCTCGCACTAAACTTCTCTTTTTCCACATTCACAAATAATTTACTCCTAAATAGTCCAATACAACTTTGTTTCAAATATATACAATGTAACCGTGTGGTGACGGATTAAGAATACAAGTGTCACCACCCCATTCTTTCCCACGGGCGTCGTATGAGGCGAATAAGGGAAGTAAGCAATTATCATCCATTGCATGACTGGTGGTAGGGCTGGGTACCAAGTGGGAGTACTCACTTGGTATCCGGCCCGAGCGGGTTAGTACCACCATCTACCGTGTGACCGGCCATGAAGCACATCGTTGCGTTTTGATTGTAACAGGAGATAGCCGTTTATATTTCATTTCATCTGTGAAATGAATTGGTGAGCAACGGCTTGACAATACTCTCGGTATAGTCGAGTCCATGGGCGACGGTTACCATTTACCATCAGATGGACCGTGGTTCGTCTGCCACGGTATATGAAATAAAAAAATAAAAAAAAACAATCCAAGTGATTACTCCCACATGGTACCCAGCCCTACCACCAGTCATGCAATGGATGTTAATTGCTTACTTCCCTTAGTCGCCTCATATGACAGCCGTTGGAAAGAATGAGGTGGTGACACTTGTATTCTTAGTCCGTCACCACACGGAAAAACGTGTGCGCGCATCACGCAATAACTAGTAAACGGATTATGATACAACTTTTATTTTTGCTAGTTCTTGATATTACGATATTAAGAACTTGAGATATAACCTAAAAACTAGCTTTCGGCTTGCAGCCGCGGGCATAGGCTAGAATGAAATAAATTCAGCCAGCATACTTTGATATAGCGAGATCTTAGCCAAATTAGATTAAAACCTTCATATTTAGATTTGATTACGTCGTATAAATACTCACAAAACTCCACACAAAATTCTACGACGTTTTATAGTCAACAAATATTACGACAGTGAATAATTCGATACCATTTGGCACCCACGCCGTTTCAATTACCAGCATCACACGGGAACGTGCGACTGCGAAGACACCTGACGTGACACGGTAAGGTTAGAATGTGCTCAATAGAGGTCATGGTTGTTTGAATATTAAAGAGTAGTAGAGCCTTGCCAGCGTGAATGCGGCTTGATCAGGGAAGTAGTACCACGCTTTTTGAAAAGATCGGCGTAAAGCAAGTATATAGGTTAGCACCTGAATGAAGCCTTTTGTGATGCTTAAGTCAATATGTTCCGGTAACGGTCGGTAGTTGCGTTTGCTTTTTGTTTTAAAAAAATAAATTACTCAGGATATTTTTATATTATATTTTTTATTTTTTTGCCGACTGAGGGAATATCGGGGGAGTGGGCAGCAGCACTCCCTCGAGTATTAACAACATCCACTGCGATCGCCAACCCGCCTGCCAAGCGTGGCGATTACGGCATTATCCCCATGACGGGACCGCTCGTGTTAGCGTTATCTTGGGGAGGCCGTTGAAAGGCTGATGGATGGATGGATGGATGATATATTTTTTTAGCATTTAACTTGCTTAGCCATATAAATTAAGAAAAAGTGTGAAAATGTGAAATTGAAAATAACAGTCACAAGCAAGATTTGAACCTGCATCTCCTGGATACCGTCCAGATGCCTTGCCCATTCAGCCACCGTGACAATTGCTCGGGACTGCTAATTTCGATAACACAATCATTTAATGTCAACGTCTTGGGTGACTCCTGCGCCATCTGTCAGAACTATTTGCATACATTATACCAACCAGTTACCATTTTACAATTAAGATTTTCACCAAATAATGACGCAGCCCTATTAATATTTTAATATTTTGTTTTTTTTTTACATCCTCTCATTATGCTTCCCATCCTCTCTTTATTATCCTTCGTTTCCTCTCCTGACGACGCTCGAGTGATGCCTCTTGTATTGCTAGCGTCTAACCGCTTACCATCAGGTGGGACCGTGTACCTGTTTACCACCCACGTTGTATACAAAAAATATATTGTGTATGTGTATTTGAGTAACTTGTTGAGGTCAATACATCCCTATAAACTTATGTAGGGAAATTTTGTTTTTTTATTGATTTTAGTGTTGACGAGCGACACCCTACCTGATGGTATGTGGTAATCGCCACTCATGGATCTCTCTCTCTATCTCAACAATACTAAGACTAAAGCCAAGCCACTGCTCAGTATTTCACTAAGAAAATTTATTTTATCTATAGGTACTACTAGCCAACTTTTAGGTTTTATCTCAAGTTCCCGATATAATAGCGGAATAAAATTTATACCAGTTGTTTAGTCTAATCGAGATCTATCAAATAAAAAAAGTTGCATCAAAATCCGTTCAGTAGTTTTTGCGTGATGCGTGAACAAACAAACAGACAAAAAATCTAAAAAAAAGTGTTTTGTTTTCACACACGCCTATATAGCCTAATACAGTAATTTTTTCTCAAATATCTTAAATGTACAGACAGTTCTGTTACAGTTTTATAATATTAGATATAGATTATAGCTGTAATAGAGCTTTATAGGTGTGTCTAAACACAAAATATTTTTTTTAGAATATTAGTTTTGATCGTAGTATTTTCACAGCCTGTAAGCTGCTCTTGTGAATTCTGCTGCATGTAAAAGTATCGATACTCTACGATATCAAATATCATAGTAATAAAGCGCGTGATGTGAGAGCAAAATTCACTAGACTACTTGTTATAATATTGCAAATTTCATTAAAAAACCGATTCAAATTTCCACTACCTGGGGGTTCAGAATCGAGTACTGAACTCATGCTATCAATTTTATCTGTACGATGTAATTTACACCCGTATATAGATCCATGAAACAGAAGGTTCAAACATACATATATAGATCACCCCTGTATTCCCAGAAGGGGTAGGCAGAGGTGTATTACACACACACGGTTCGCCATGTTTAAGTCCCACGTAATAGGAGGCGAGGCTATTGCCGTCTACCGGGAACATTTCCAAACTCCGGGCAGCTACTGAGTAATTTTCTTTTTATGAAAAAGCTCTTCTCTCTATTGCCCGATCCGGAGATCGAACCCGAGACCATGATCAGCAGTCGCAGTCAGAAGGTTCCAAGACATAAGAAAATAATTGATGTGATATTTTGATATTATATTTGGTCAATGCCCTTGGATCAAGATCTAACAATCGCATAAGAACTTCATAAAATAACAAATTATCAATATTATTTCGTTATAAAGCAATAGTGTTAAATTATTGTAATCAAATTCGTTATTTAAAAAACAAATAATGACTTACTATAGAAATAATACTCGTAATAGTCTGTATGAAGCATCGTAATTGGCAAGTACATAATGTGCAATGCAATTATATACTGCCAAAATATCGAATGATCGAACTTAAAGCAACTCACACATATAAATAGATTAATTATGTAACTAAACAGATTACAAATTGATGGTTTTGTTTGAAGAACATATTATATGAAATAACACTCCGATTGGTAGCCGTTGGTAGTAACTTGTAATTACACGCGCTCACGCACACAAATATAAACAAAGCCATGCCAAAATGAAGTGTCATAAACTACGAGTGTTACCGGAGCATGATTTATAATTACCTGTTTTTAATTTTCTTCGGCGCTTAAAATTACACTTATTGCGTTTTAGAGCTCTTCGAGCTCAAAAGTATAATTTTCGTGTCATTTTGAGCTCTCCGAGCTCAAAGAGATAACTGTTCTATGCTTTTGAGCTCTTCGAGCTCAAATGTCTGATAGAGATTTAATAAAACACTATTCGTTTAATTATCAAATCGCAATTCGTTTTTGAATTAATGAACCGATTTCCAATAATGATAAATAGTTAAAGAAAAATAATTAAAAAAAATAATAAACAATAAAAAAAAAAGTAAAAAGAAAAAAAATATAGCAACATGAAGCGGTGTCTTGCTCAGGATGTTCAGACAACAAGACAAGGAATATATTCAGTCAAGAAAGTGATCGATAGGGTACACCCCCACACTACCCTGTTTGTTGCCCCGAACAACGGGGTGTGCGGTTAGGTACATTTTTTCCCGCCTAAACAAAAAAAAAAAAGGGTACACATCTGACGTCAAGAATGCAATATCTGAGTTTCTGGAAATTAATCCAAGGTAGTCGAGATCGCCGTGTTGGGCCGGCTTTAGAATTGTCCCACCCCTGTCTACCCACGGAAGTCATAAGAGCCGACTGAGGGAATACCGGCGTAGTGGGCAGCAGCACTCCCTCAAGTATTAACAAAATCCACTGCGATCGCCAACCCGCCAGCCAAGCGTGGCGATTACGGTATTATCCCCCATGACGGGATCGCTCGTTGTGGTGTTCTCTTGGGGAGGCCTATGTCCAGCAGTGGACTTTGAAAGGCTGATGGATGGATAGATGGAGTCGAGCTCGAATAACTGATAAATATATCAAAATTTCATAAAAATTCTGAAAAAAAAATTTCTTTTTCATTTTTTTTCGACAACGATATTTCACGAACGAATCAATCGATTTTGACCGGACTGGCGGAGATCGACGTGGCTTTTTGATGTTAAGAGCTGATTGGAATCGATCGATAAAACCGTTTAAAAGTTATTCCAACAAAACCACAATTGAAATTTTTTTTTTTGTAGTTTTTTTGAGATTTCTCAAGATCTACCGGTTCGAATCGGTCCTAATTGTATTCAAAATCTAAGTTTGGTCAAGTCCTTTCGAATGACGCCAACGCGATGAAATCGGGAAAGCCGTTCAAAAGTTATGAGAGGTTTACATGCGGCCACACACACAAACACACACACACACACACATTGGATTAATGCATGTAAATGCATTCCGATAGATGGCGTTTTGGTCGTAAAGACAAATGTGACAAATGGATGAGAAAATTGGGATGATCGAAAGATCGGTACGGTAGTTCAGTGGCTTAGAGCACTTCCCCGGATTGGGAGGGGCGCGGATTGAATTCCCGCTCGTACTAAAAATGACTTTTTCCTTATTCAAAAATAATTTGTACTTTAAAAAATACACACATATTCTCAAAAAATCCTGACCACACGGTAATAATCCGGTAAAAATGTCGGTAAAAATCCGGTAGACGGCAATAGGTTCGCCTCCTATTACATGGGACTCAAACATAGCTGGCGAGCCGTGGGTGCGTAATACATACCTCTGCCTACCCCTTCGGGGAATACAGGCGTGATGCTATGTTGTTATAAATTATCACTGATTGGTGAAGGAATCATCAACATCGTGAGCAAACCTGTATGCCTGAGAAAATTTCTGGACAGCTTGTCAACTGCCAATCTGTACTAGGTCAGCGTGGTAACGAAGGCTTAAATCCCCCTCACTTTGATAGGAGACGTGTGCTGAACGTGGAATGGATTTAAAATTAAAGTCATGGTATGCAAGCCTTTGAAACCACTGAACTACTAAAGAAATATTAACACGTACATTGTATTAGAGTTGAACAATGCATGCCTTTCTCGGTTCACCTTGACACGATTTTTTTAAAAAGATGTTACCATTGATTGTTACAAGAATGTAACTTGATTTGTAGCGAATTGTTCTTTTGTTTACAAATTAATGTACGTTTTGTACTTCTGAACTATTAATGTGGACCATAAAAACTAACGACGACGTAAGAGAGCGAGTAGGTATGAGAGAGAGTATTGGTGTAAAGATGCGAAAGGGAATGCTCCGATGGTTTATACATGTGGAAAGAATGCCGGATGAGCGACTGGTTAAGGAAATACACAATACGAAAGTGGAAGGATGTAGGTACAGGGGGAGACCGAGACTCACCTACCTAGACCAAATCGGTTATGTATTTGACTATACAGATGGCGGAGTGGTTTAGAGTTCTCCCGTACGAGTGTTGTTGGTTCGATTTCCACACAGGACAACTCTATACGTGATCGACAAATGATTGTTCTGGGCCTGGATGTACTTTGTGTCCGTGAAATTGTATGTTAGTAAAGTCCCCCATGATACAAGAATTCCTTATGAAAGAGTGTCTTTAAAACAAAATTTAAGTATTGAAGGAAGTCGAAAAGAGTCTTGTAAACCGGGGAGCGTGTATGAAAAGAATTATAAATATTGAGGTAGGAAGAGATGTATGTAAGAGCCTTATAGAACTCTGTTTTCTCTGCCTACTCCGCAAGGGAGATGGCGTGATGATATTAAGTAAGAAACTAAACCACCTACTTGTATTGCTTGTGGAAGGTTTGGTACCAAAATAATGAAGGTACAATAAACTTTGACACTAACTAGACATAAAGTAGAACACAGACACAAGATTTCATGTTCTATTTTACTTTTAAGTAGTATGTGTTCTGGTACGTGTAAACGGTCGAGCTTGGCATCATCAAATCTGGTGACTTTTTTAAACTTATTTTTTTTTCCAAAACAGTTTGATTTTAGTTATTTCCCTCTATTTTAAATAGAAACACTAGTTTCTTTGGTTATAGGAAAAATGTATACCAGATTTCAAAAAATTTGGAAAATCCAAAACTGCACGGCTCATAATCTTCATTTTTTATAATAAAATTGATTATTTGATAAGTAACTAATAATGTATTGGTCTTACTAAGTAGTTTTCAATAGGTAAATCACATAGATAGCGCTAACTTCAAAAAGTAATTTTCATGTATTATACGCCATCTAGCGCTAATTTTAAGAAGTACTAATATATTGGTCTATAGAAGTAGTTCTACGAAATAAGGTATAGGCTATAGCGCTGGTTTTAGTGTACCACTGTGCCATCGAGTCGAGCGTAAATATTCACTATTTTTTGTTTATTTAATAACTATTAAACCACATCGAATCAGACCGTGAAAAGTAACAGGGCTCTATTCGTGATTATACCCATGTTAAAAAGAAAAAAATAGACTCGCGCAAAAGACTAATGCAGAGCGACGACATGATCTCCTTCATGTTCCCGCCAAAACTCCATCGCTAACTAAAGTTATGCTGCGCAAATCATTTTTGATTTGTTTTTTATTTATTTTTTCAAATTCAAATTTGCAATCGTCCAAAAAGGCTTTTAGGCCTTTATAAGCTTCTTTCAAACGATTATTAAAACGGCCAGTATTTTTTTAAATTAAGAATAAACTAGCCCACGGCTCCGCCGCAGCCAAAAGCTAGTTTTTAGGTTATATCTCAGGTTCCCGTTGTAGTAGCGGGATAAAATGTATATCAGTTTTTAAGTCTAATCAAGAGCTATCAAATAAAAAAGTTGCATCAAAATCCGTTTAGTACTCTTTGCATGATGCGCGATTGAACAAACAGACACAGACAAAAATCTAAAAAAAAAATGTTTTGTGCTCAGACACGCTATAGGCTAATACAGTAGGTAATTTTTTCTCAAATATCTTAAATGTACAGACATAGCTCTGTTAATAGTAGGTGTTGATGTGTGTATTTATATGTTATAGATATAGTTAAACAGCTTCCATAAATATGTAATGTTGCATGACATTTGCGGTTGCTCGTCACGCACTCTTCAAGTATGCATGTAACGTCAGCATGGCAAGAAATATTAATTATCGAGTAACTTTTTAGTGGTAGAACTGCCTCGGTGGTGTAGCGGTAGTGTATGCGACTGCTAATCATGAGGTCTCGGGTTTGATCCCCGGGTCGGGCAAAGTTATTGAGCTTTTTCCTAAAAAGAAAAAATTCTCAGTAGCAGCCCGGAGTTTGGAAATGTGCCTGGTAGACGTCAATAGGCTCGCCCCCTATTACGTGGGACTCAAACATAGCTGGCGAGTCGTAGGTGTGTAATATACCTCTGCCTACCCCTTCGGGGAATAAAGGCGTGATGCTTTGTGTAACCTTGATTATCCTAGTACAAATGAGCCGGCTCGATCGGGGAAGTACCACCATTTCACAATAGATCAGAGTGTACCTAATAATTAATTAGTAGTTACGCCTTTTTTTTGTTAAGGCGGGAAAAAAATGTTCCTAACCGCACACTCCGTCGTTCGGGGCAACGAACAGGGTAGTGTGGGGCCCTCACCCACTAAAGAAACCCGCCGCGCGCCGCCTTTATTTTCGGGCCACCAGAACTATATTACATTCCTTCAGTGGTAATAGTAGTTACACCTACCGTTGTGTTTCGTGTGGTAAGTGAGAGCACCAGATCCCAAACCCCTTCCCTATCTTCTCCTTATTATCCTTCCTATCCACCTCCTATCCCAATTCCTTGGAGATGGCGACGCGCGAGTGATACCTTTGTGTTACTAGCGTCTATAGGCTACGGTAACCGCTTACCATCAGGTGGGCAGTATGCTTGTTCACCACCCACGTAGTAGAAAAATAAAATTCGATAAAGTTATGTCTAATGTCACTAGATGGCGTTAGTAAAATTTAGAAATTTATTAAAAGTCGATGTTAAGAGTTTAAGTGCTTTCATACCCCCTCCATGGTAGCGTTAAACGTTTAATGCAACTTCCGCAACCTTTTGCAAGCCGCACTAGAAGTATAACTTCAAAAAGACAAGCATACTGCATACTGATACATCTGGTGGTAAGCGGTTACCGAAACCTATAGGCGCTAACAACACCATAGGAGGTACGCTCACGCGTCACCCTCTCCAAGGAAAGGATAGGTGGTGAAGAAGACATAGATGAAGGGAGAGGAGAGAGGAACCTCGTAGTGTAAAAAACGATCGTAGGTAGTAGTAGACACTTCCGGTGGCCCGCCAATAAAGGCGGAGAGACGGCACACGGCGGGTTTCTTTTGTGGGTGAGGGCCCCACACTACCCTGTTCGTTGCCCCGGACGACGGGGTGTGCGGTTAGGAGCATTCTTTCCCGCCTTAACAAAAAAAAAGTACGTTTACGGAATCTATCGCGTTTACTTGATTTTTATGCTATCCCGACGTTTCGAATACTTTAGAGCATTCATGATCACGGGTGGACTAAGATGGTAGATGCTTTAAACACAAAGTGAAAAATGTGAAATCGAAAATAACAGTCAGGAGCAGGATTTGAACCTGCATCTCCTGGATACCGTCCAGATGCTTTACCAATTCAGCCATCCTGACAATTGCTCCTGACTGCTAATTACGATAACACATTCATACCTAACGTCTTTGGGTGACGCCTGCACCATCTGTCGGAAGTATTTTCATACATTATACCGACCAGGTAAACTTAATTTTACAATTAAGATTTTACCTAATAATGACGCAAACCCTATAAATATTTAGATATTTTTTATATATACTTTTAGCATTTGACATGCTTAGCACTATGCATTAAACACAAAGTGAAAAATGTGAAATCGAAAATAACAGTCAGGAGCAGGATTTGAACCTGCATCTCCTGGATACCGTCCAGATGCTTTACCAATTCAGCCATCCTGACAATTGCTCCTGACTGCTAATTACGATAACACATTCATACCTAACGTCTTTGGGTGACGCCTGCACCATCTGTCGGAAGTATTTTCATACATTATACCGACCAGGTAAACTTAATTTTACAATTAAGATTTTACCTAATAATGACGCAAACCCTATAAATATTTAGATATTTTTTATATATACTTTTAGCATTTGACATGCTTAGCACTATGCATTAAACACAAAGTGAAAAATGGTAGATGCTGATCCAAAAGCTGATCCTCCTAGCTGATCGTCCTAGAATGATACGTGAGGCGAGGTTATTGAAATTAAGAAACATCCCAATTTCAATAGAGAAGACGGCTGGGTCTTACCATCAAGCTGGAATCCTGTGATAGGCCTCACCAAACATAATACAGGAAGGCACACCACAACATTGCAAGACACAGTTAGCGCTTATTGTGTAGATAAAACCCACAGTAGTGATTAGTTAGTATTTTCCACATAAATTTAATAATCCATAACAAGTTGTTGCCTACTGAGTTTGCTGGCCGGATCTCTCTCAGTCAGGCCGCGTTCCGATCCGGTGGTAGCTTTTTAGTCTTAGCTTCTATTAAAATCAATATATTTAATAATAGAAACTAATAATCAATATTATCTTCTTAATGGAAGATTTTAGATTACTTAAAAAAAAAAAATTAAATGCTAGTTTGTGGTAGAATTTTTAAGCACTAAATATAAACAAAAAATTTTAAAACTTAAAGGAGTATTATACTAATTTTATTATACTAGCTTAAAATCTCATACATGGTAAGCATAAAACTTAGAGTAGATATTTTTAATTGTGTTTCTAAACGAATATTATGTGGGTTGAAATAAATAAACCAAAAATTTGTAAAATCATATTACTGTGAGTAGATGAAACCGTTGAAACAACATATCAGCTTTGGACATCTACCATCTAAGTCCCCCCGTGATCATGAATGCTGTAAAGTATTCGAAACGTCGGGATAGCATAAAAATCAAGTAAACGCGATAGATTCCGTAAACGTAGTTTTATTTCAAAATGTGTAAAATTCGCGTAAATGTTAGAAAGTATTATAAAAAAAAAAGTAGTAGTAGTCACCCATAGCATTACTGGTGATAGGACTGGGTACCAAGTGGGAGTACTCACTTGGTATCGGGCCCGAACGGGTCGGTACTACCGCCCCCTCTGTGACCGGTCATGAAGCACGTCAGTGTGTTTTACCTGTAACAGAAGATAACCGTGTATTAATGGTGCGCAGCGGCTTGATAATACTCTCGGTATAGTTGAGTCCATGAGCGACAGTTACCACTTACCATCAGGTGGGCCGTGGCTCGTCTGCCATCAACAGCAATAAAAAAGGTATATTTTTCCGGCTTCAATAACGTAGTACATCTGCTAAAACCATAAAACAAGTGTTTATAGTCAAAAGAAGCATGGCTGGAGTGGATGGACAAAGTGAGAAATAGTGTGATACGAGAATGCTGTTGTGTGAAAGAAGATGTAGTGACAAAAATAGAGAAAGAATGCTTAGGTGGTACGGACACGTAGAGAGGATGAATGAAAGAAAATTAATGAAATAAATATACAAGGCGACTGTGAATGGGCAAGTTGGTAGAGGTCGACTAAGGCGAACGTATTTTGACCAGATCGGAGACGTTCTAAAAGAAGGCAAGAGTACTCGTAACCAACGAGCATGCATGAAAGCGCTGATGAAAGTAGATGAAACGAAATATGTGTATCAGGATTCAGGATCGTAGCAAGTGGAGAGAAGTGGTCTCTGCCTACACCTACGGGAAAAAGGCGCGACAGTATGTATATGTATATATTATAGTCAATTACCAAAATAGTATAGCATTTACAAAGATTATTTTTTTATGTACAATTATATAAAAAGTTGTATTACTTAAGACATTAGAATGTATCGCGTAAGAGTTAATTATTTATTGTTATTATATGTGACGATAGTTATCAATTGGCCTCATTGTATTCAGAGATGGTGTAATGGTAATAGTGTGCTTCAGTTGCGGGTTTGATACCACCAGGGTTACAGACAGCTTTCTTAAATGAAATACATGTACTTTCTTTTTGAGGTGAAACTTCTATATAGACGGGGGATTTTAGGATGTTTTCTGTAACGAAAAAGCGTTACGGCCCTCCCTCTATATATATATATATATATATATATATATAGGCTGATAGATGGATGGATATATATATATATACATATATATATATATATATATATCCGTCCATCCATCAGCCTTTTAACGTCCACTGCTGGACATAGGCCTCCCCAAGAATGGGGGATAGTGCCATAATCGCCACGCTTGGCAGGCGGGTTGGCGATCGCTGTGGGTGTTGATACTCGAAGGAGTGCTGCTGCCCACTCCTCCGGTATTCCCTCAGTCGGCTCTTACGACTCCCATGGGTGGAGAGGGGTGGGACAATTCTAAAGCCGGCCCCACACGACACATATATATACCTATGTAGAGGTGTTATACATTCAGTCAAGAAAGTATTGGGAATGGATGATTTGTTTATGGTTCCAAATTCAAAGTTTTTTTTTTGTTGTTGGATGGGCATTACTGTTATCCATTTTGGCGCGGAGTTTAAGTTGCATCTGTTATTTATATAAATACAGAGTTTGAGTTGCATCTGTTATTTATATAAATACAGTGCTGTTTTTAGTTATATCGAATTTCATAATGGACAAAAACATCGAACAAAGAGTTTGTCTTAAATTTTTCATCGCCAATGGAATTTCGTGTTCGGAGTCACTGAAAATATTACATTAGGCTTGCGGTGTATCGACTTTATCAAAAACACGTGTTTATGAGTGGTACAAATCGTTTAAAAGCGGTCGAGATGTGATGGAAAATTTGCCTCGCTCTGGTAGGCCATCGACGTCTGCAACTGAAGTTAACATTGCAAAAGTGAAGGAAATAGTGACTGAACCTGACCTCATTCAACTTTAAGAGAGTTAGCCGCCAAACTTTATGGGTCTTACGAGTCGATCCGTACCATTTTAAATAATCACTTGGGTATGAAACATGTTTCCGCTCGGCTAGTCCCAATACACCTGAATTTTCTCCAAAAACTCAATCGCATGAGAGTCGCTGAGGACATGCTAGAACGAGTCAATTCCGACCCAACATTTATGAAACACATTGTTACTAGTGACGAGACGTGAGTTTACGAGTTTGACATGCAAACTAGTCAACAAGCTTCGGAGTGGCGACTTCCAACTGAACCGAAACCGATAAAACCACGCCAAAGTCGATAAAAAATCAAAGTCATGTTGACTGTTTTCTTTGACTATCGCGGTGTTGTGCACTCGGAATTCCTGCCAGAAGGTCAAACAGTAAATAAAGAAAATTATTTGAGCGTTATGCGGCGTTTAAGAGAGCAAATTCGACGAAAAAGGCCAGATTTGTGGAAAGAAAATTCTTGGATTTCGCACCACGATAATGCGCCTTCGCACAAGGCCATCATTGCGAATGAATTTGGCCATTTTTGTCCAAACACTCAACAAATACCATCGAGCATGGTGGTTGCTTCACCAGATATGGCTCCAGCCGACTTCTTTCTTTTTCCTAAACTTAAATTACCACTTCGTGGCACCCGTTTTCAATCGGTAGAAGAGATAAAGGAGAATTCGCGGCAAGAACTAAACTCAATTCCGGAAACAGCGTTTAAAAAATGTTTTGATGATTGGTTTATTCGTTGGCGTAAGTGTATCGTTTCTGAAGGAGCATACTTTGAAGGTGATAAAATAAATTTGGATGAATAACAAAAATGTTGTGTATTATTGATCTTTTCCCGGTACTTTCGTGACAGAGTAGTATCTTCTCTGTTGGTATTCTCCGCGGTGTGTAAGTACATATACATATATTTATTGTTAAAATAATTTTGTATAATTTTGGATAAAATAAATTTGGATGAATAACAAAAATGTTGTGTATTATTGATCTTTTCCCGGTACTTTCGTGACAGAGTAGTATCTTCTCTGTTGGTATTCTCCGCGGTGTGTAAGTACATATACATATATTTATTGTTAAAATAATTTTGTATAAATATTTTTTCTTTTATATTTTCGAAATATTTTTGACGTGATAACGTCTGATGAATCGATGAACGCCGGCCGAACGCACGAAAAAGTGTCACGTTCCGCCCAGAGTTGTTAAATCATAAAAATAGGTGGCAGTTTTTAAAGTAATCTGCCTACGTGGTTCATCTACGGTTCGTAAGATGGCGACTGACGCATTGTTTGTGAAACTCTCAGAAAACATATAAGACGTTATCACGTAAAATTATCGTCCATAAACAGACTTTACAGAAAACCATATAGTTTTTGAAATATCCACTTGTCCGTTGAAGTTTCACTTCTACTATGTATCCCAGCACACATTTTTGCAAGCCTCATAAGCGAAGCGTTGAGGTGTGTACTACTCTCGCTTCACGCAAAACAACTGATTTTTCAAACTTAAAATGTCTCTATTATCATGTATTGCACTTGTAAAATAATATATACACACACATATCAAGAAAAAACATTATTTTTAACACTCATGATATTTTTAATGCCATTTTTGTTATTTAAACTAGTTAAAAAACTGTTTAAAAAAGTTCTGACTTGGACGTCCGTGTGTTGTAGGTAATGTATGATAACACGATAACGACCGAAATACCTTACTAATCCAGTCTTTTTTTACGAATAGAGCCCTATCACTTTTCACGGTCACGGTCTGATTCGATGTGGTTTAATTGTTATTAAATAAACAAAAAAATTGTGAATATTTACGCTCGACTCGACACTAAAACCAGCGCTATACCTTATTTCGTGAGAACTACTACTATAGACCAATATTAGTAATACTCCTTAAAATTAGCGCTAGATGGCGTATAAGATATGCGAACCTCATTAATAGGTACTTTATGAAATTAGCGCTATCTATGTGATTTATTGAAAACTACTTAGTAAGACCAATACATTATTAGTTACTTATCAAATAATCAATTTTATTGTGAAAAATGAAGATTATGAGGCGTGCACTTTGGATTTTCCAAAGTATTTTAAGTTTTTATACTACGCGGGGGGCAAACAAGCATACTGCCCACCTGATGGTAAGCGGTCATCGTAGCCTATAGACGCTAGCAACACCAGAGGCATTACGAACACGTTCCCAACTCTAAGGAAAGGGATAGGAAGGTGAAGAGGAAATAAGGATAGGATGACGCTCTCACTCACCATAAGAAACGCAACAGTTGTTTCACTCTGATTTTCTGCGAGAGAGTGGTACTTCAGTCATGCTGGAGACACACCGCAGCAGGAAGCAGCATTTCAGAGCTGCCATGTACATGACACGAAGGACGTTGGGTACGTACTCGAGATGATATAATTTTCAGATAATGTGGCAACAACAACAACCTTAGTAGAAAAAACTAGAACAAAGCCTAATTGGCAACTCGAGAGTAATACCTCTGGTGTTGCTAGCTTCTATAGGCTACGGTAACCGCTTATCATAAAGCGCGCCCGTGGAAATGAAATATATAGGGTTTAAATAGTTTTATAGTAACCCGACATTTCGAACATTTTACAGCACAGTGTGAAAATGTGAAATCGAAAATAGCAGTCACGAGCAGGATTTGAACCTGCATCTCCTGGATACCGTCCAGATGCTTTACCAATTCAACCATCGTGACAATTGCTCATAACTGCTAATTTCGATAACATATTCATACTTAACCTCTTGGGTGACGCCTGCGCCATCTGTCGGAAGTATTTTCATACATTATACCGACAAGGTAAATTGGTAAAACATCTTGACGGTATCCAGGAGATGCAGGTTCAAACCCTGCTGGTTTTTTTATTTATTGCATGTAGTGGCAGACGAGCCACGGCTCATATGATGATAAATGGTAACCGTCGCTTATGGACTCAACTATACCGAGAGTATTGTCAAGCCACTGCTGACCATTTCATTTCACCAATATGAAATGGAAGAATAAACTGCTATCTCCTGTTACAGCCAAAACGCAACGATGTGCTTCATGGTCAATCACACGGGAGATGTGGTACCAACCCGCTCGGGCCCGATACCAAGTTAGTACTCCCACTTGGTACCCAGCCCTACCACTCGTGACTGCTTTTTTCGTTTTCACATTTTCACACTTTGTGTTGATTTATAT
Source organism: Leucoma salicis (assembly GCA_948253155.1). Taxonomy (NCBI): domain Eukaryota; kingdom Metazoa; phylum Arthropoda; class Insecta; order Lepidoptera; family Erebidae; genus Leucoma; species Leucoma salicis. Next base: position 1,764,787 of record OX411830.1, on the reverse strand, counting down.
CGCTAAGCATGTCAAATGCTAAATATTATATATAAAAATATCTAAATATTTTACAGCATTTAAACTCTTAGGAGAATTGATTACTGTTCTTTCGAAGAATGCTGCTGATAAGATAGATTTCATAAATGCCGTTTGATTGGTATTTTTTGCTATCGATACTTGTCTAAGCAGTAAGGTTAGTTAGTAACACGGCAAGGAGCCGACAGACGCATTAATATTCTATTACCAACATGTTCTAAAACATAAATAATTATGTTCATGCGTGTCAGATAATAAATTAATAACTAAATGCAAATACACGTCAGTATAACAGCGCAATGGTTTGTTAGTAACCGAAGTGTGGCTTCGATTCCACATAAGTCCGCTTTCGGAAATTAACTCTGATACAGACTAGTAAAATTTTGAAACATTTATCCGCGGTACCACCACAGTAAAAATATAGTTTTTTTTATGGTAGGTATATCTCATCCGTCTGGGGCCGGCTTTAGAATTGTCCCACCCCTCTCCACCCATGGGAGTCGTAAGACCCGACTGAGGGAATACCGGAGAAATGGGCAGCAGCACTCCTTCGAGTATTAACAACATCCACTGCGATCGCCAATCCGCCTGCCAAGCGTGGCGATTACGGCACTATCCCCCATTCTTGGGGAGGCCTTTGTCCAAAAGTGGACGTTAAAAGGCTGAAGGATGGATGGATGGATATCTCAGATTTTGGATATGGTAGCGAGATACAAGATATACCACTTTAAGTCTAATGAAGAGCTATCAATTAAAAAAGTTGCATTAAAATCCGTTCAGTAGTTCATGCGTGATGCGCGAACAAACAAACTGACAAACTCCGGGACACCTAAATAATCCCAACCAACCGATACAGTCATTTTGTCTTAAATATCTTATGTGTACAGTACAGACAGCTCAGATACAGCTTTATATATGACTAGCCTTTACCTGCGGTTCCGTCGCAGCCAGAAGCTATATTTTAGGTTATATCTCAGGTTCTCAATATAGTAGCGAGATATAAAGTATGTTTTTAAGTCTAATCATGATCTATCAAATAAAAGAAGCCGCATCAAAATCCGTAAAGTAGTTTTTGCGTGATGCGCGAACAAACAGACAAAAATTGTAAAAAAAAAGGTATTATGTTTAGACATGCCTCTATAGCCTATTACAAACATTTTTTTCTCAAATATCTTAAATGTACATATAGCTCTGACATGGCAATGAAAGTGGAAGGATGTAGCTACAGGGGAGACCGAGACTAAGACCAAATCGGTCATGTATTGAAGGAAGGTGGAGTCAGGAGTCTCCGAAACCGGCGAGCGTGTATGAAGAGAGTTATGAATGTTGAGGAAGCGAGAGATGTATGCAAGAATAGAGCCTCTTGGTACTTTGTTCACTCTGCCTACCCCGCAATGGAAATGGCGTATATAAGTTAGTTAGCTCTGTTACAGCTTTATAATAGTATAGATATCATACAGACAGACAATTAATGGTTCACCCAGTAGTACATTTTACAGTAATAAAATATGTGTGGGATTGCATTATATTTGCATAAAGATCATTATTTTGCCGTACAGTGATGTATTTAAATTATAAAACTAGTTGCAACCCGCGATATAGTCTGCGTGGAATCATTTATTTTCTTTTATGTGCGGAACTCTAATTATTAATAAAAATAGCCTAAGTTACTCCATAAAACATCAGCTATCTGCCAGTGAAAGCGCAAACCAAATCGGTGTAGCTGTTTTAAAACAAACAGGCAGATTTCTCACTTCAAGATATTATTGAGAATTTCATGAAGGAAAAGCCATACCTTGGCCAGAACCTGGATTCGATACTGAGACCACACAATCCGTAATCGCATAGGTACTGTATACTGCCAACGAAGCAGTTGCATTTGTAGCATTATCGTTATTAGAAACTGTCCTACTTATCTCATCAACTCAAGAACATTTAGTTATTATATTTTACATTAAGTTGAACTAAAATCTACTCAGTTTGATTGATGATGATATTTATGAAGTTTAATGTTTTAAGCGAAGGTGCTAATCTATCATAATTTGTTTACTTTACAAGGTAAAGGTAATCAAGAATTCGGGTCTTAGGATCTCAATTCTGTTACTATTAAGCCTTTTTAATGTGGAAAAAAGTACACCTAAACGCACTACCCGTCATTTGGCGCAGCGGATAGGATACTGTAGGTCTCTCACCCCTTTTTTTTTTTTTGTTAATACGGGTATATATTCCTAACCTCACACACCGTCGTTTATTGCAGCTAACAGGGTAGGGGCGCTATATAAACCCGCCGCGTGCCGTCTCGCCGCCTTTATTGGCTGGCCACTGGAACTATGTTATATTACTTATATGCAGTGGTGGGTCTCTCACCCCTGCTGTCTCTCCACCTGTACTGGGCCGCTGGAACTGAGTTACATTGGTTTAATGGTCCGCCGGCAAATCAAAAAGTTTCATAAAATCTCATTTAATAGACAAAAATTCTTCTCAAACCTCTTTGTATTCAGAGACGCCTAGTACGGATTTTTTTTCTCATATATATCAAATGTACAAACATAGCTCTGTTACAGCTTTATAATAGTATAGATAAAGTGATAGATTTTAACACAATACAGAATAATTAATTCAGTTTTAATAAAACATTAATAGTTACATCGTAATAAAATAAAATATAGAAATGTTGTTTTAAATTTACACAAATAAATTAGACATTAGATTTTATTTGTTACATAATATCTATTTGTGTCATCACACTCATAACTTAAATAAAATATTATTATTGTAACCGAATTACGGTTAAAGCGGCCAATGTCGACATTTGATGATTCGTGTCTATAATTACCGAGGAAGAGCTGCATGGGGCTCGTCTCTTCTAGTGGTAAAAAAAGCCTTGCTTATCCTAGCACGAATGGGCCGGCTCGATGGAGGAAGCACCCTCCCACAAAAGACCAGCGTGTAACAACGGTAGTTAATCTTACCGTTGTGTTTCGTATAGTGAGTGAAAGCGCCGGAGGCCCAAACCACATCCCTATCCTCTCCTGATTGTCCTTCCTATCCACTCTATCCACCTCCTATACCTTTCCTTGGAGATGACGACGCATGAGTGATGCCTCTGGTGTTGCTAGCGTCTATAGGCTACGGTAATCGCTTACCATCAGGTGGGCCGTATGCTTGTTTGTCACTCATATGGTATAAAAAGAAAAAACGATGGTTTATCTAGTGGGAGTGGTTTTTGACGATATATAATCTAGTTGTTCATATTAGTTCTTTATTCTCGTAACTGCCTGTGTGACACAGCGGTAGTGTAAGCGACTGCTGATCATGAGGTCTCGGGTTCGATTCCCGGGCCGGGCAGTGTTATTGAGCTTTTTCTTAAAAAAAAAAATTCTCTGTAGCAGCCCGTAGTTTAGAAATGTGCCCGGTAGACGTCAATAGGCTCGCCCCCTATTACGTGGGACTTAAACTTAGCTGGCGAACCGTGAGTGTGTAATACACCTCTGCCTACCCCTTCGGGAAATACAGCGTGATGTTATGTTTATGTTCTTGTATTCTGATGGAACATTGATACGACCGGAAAATTTATAAAAAAAAATAAAATGGTGGTTGTTATGTCAAAATATCAGATTTTTACTAAATGCATTTATGAGATATATACATATATATACATTACCTATATACCATTTGTTAAGGTTTTTTTCTGTCTGTCTGTCTATCTGTTTATTCCGGCTAATCTCCGGAACGACTAGTCAAATTTGGACGGGACTTTTTTTGGCAGATAGCTGAGTAACTTTTATTTTGGAAAAATAACTAGGGTATCTACTACACAAAAAAAGAAAATATTTAAATAGCCTTTTTTATCCCGACAAGAAATGGGCCGGCTCGATAGGGAAAGTACCACCTTCTCACAGAAGATTCTTTTTTTGTTTAGGCGGGAATAAAAATGTACTTAACCGCACACCCCGTCGTTCGGGGAAACGAACAGGGTAGTATGGGGCCTTCACCCACTAAAGAAACCTGCCGTGTGCCGTCTCTCCACCTTTATTGGCGGGCCACCGGAACCATATTACATTAATGTTAGGTACTCCTGCGGTTGTGTTTCGTATAGTGAGTGAGAGGACCAGACTACGTCTCTATCCTCTCCTTATATCCTTCCTATCCACCTCCTATCCCTTTCCTTGGAGATGGTGACGGGTAATAACTGCTTACATCAGGTGGGCGGTATGCTTATTTGCTACTCAAATGGTATAAAAGAAAAGTCACGCGTAAGAAGTCGCGGATTGCAGCTAGTATTGCTTTCTTGTAAACAAATACTCACATAATTCCGAAAATGTAAGTAATTTATCCTTTACTCAATCCAATTATCAAATCAATAATACTAAATAATTTTAACTTAACCTATAAAGCTAGTTCACAAACTAATAAATCCTTAATTCAAATAATATGTAATTATAGTTATTATACATGAATCTTCGATGTAAGCCACGTGTTGCAGTCAAATTGAGATATTAGTAAATAATAATCCTAACTATTATAAAGCTGTAACAGAGCAGTGCCTGTACATTTAAGATATTTGTGAAAAAATGACTATATTAGGCTATATAGGCGTGTCTAAACACAAAACATTTTTTTTAGATTTTTTCTCTGTTTATCTGTTTGTTCTTTCGCGCATCACGCAAAAACTGAACGGATTTTGATACAACTTTTTTATTTTATAGATCTTGATTAGACTTAAAAATTGGTATACATTTTATCCCGCTACTATACCGGGAACCTGAGATATGACCTAAAAACTAGCTTTTGGCTGCGACGGAGCCGCAGGCAAAGGCTAGTCCTTGCTAATCTCATAAACTAGGCTAGCATATTTTTAGATTATATCTCAGGTTCCCGATATAGTAACGGGATAAAACGTATTACCAGTTTTTAAATCTAATCAAAAACTAACAAAAAAAAAGTTGCATCAAAATCAGTTAAATAGTATTTACGTGATGTGCGAACAAACAAACAGTAAAAACAAACAATTCTGATAAAATATGTTGTGTTCAGACACACATAAATAGCCTAATAGAGTATTTTTTCTCAAATATCATTAAATGTACAGACACAGCTTCTGTTACAGATTTATAATAGTTAGGAGACGAAAATGCGTTTGTTTGTTATGCTACCACACCATAAAAACTCAATCGTGAAAAAGGCATCCCATCATTTCACGTGGAAAGGATACTGCCATTTTTTTTTTTGTTAAGGCGGGAAAAAAATTTCCTAACCACACACCCTGTCGTTCGGGGCAACGAACAGGGTAGCGTGGGGCCTGCACTCACTAAAGAAACCCGCCGTGTGCCATCTCTCCGCCTCTATTGGCTGGAACTATATTACATTCCTTCGATGGTGACAGGATACTGCCCCCTTAGAATGAAAAACGAAACGTTAGACGAACTTTCGTTTCGAGTCATTGTGAGTGATCAACAGTCCTACGCGTGATTCCTGATTAGTCGAGATTTTGTCACGTGATTCAGGCGACCAATCACAATTAAGCGAAACGAAAGTTCGTCTCACGTTTTGTTTTTCATTCTACGGGCGCAGGGTATTTAAACTTTATATTTTGAAATAATGTATATGGGATAGCATATTTTATTTATTTTTATTTTATTTTACATATAAATTACATAGAAATATTAGTGTGCCGGTTGTATTATAAAATCCACACAGACGACGTTGTAGACAGAATCCAGTAGTTATTAAATAAATTTCTGGCTCACCAGCTATCCCACTTTTGTTAAAATACTGTACCATATTACATAATCCTTCTTTTAAAAATAAAAACAAATAACATAGCATCACGCCTGTATTCCCCGAAGGGGTAGGCAGAGGTGTATTACACACCCACGACTCGCCAGCTATGTTTGAGTCTCTCTCTTTTAAAAATACATTTCATAAAAAGACAAGCCTCAAATAAAGGAAAAACATTTAAATTTGAAATCTCGAATCTCGATCGTCAAGTCCCGGGTAGCTGTGTGGATGATAATTTCTCTAGTATAATATATACTCTTTGGATAATTCTGGTGTTGGTCTTAGTATAGTAAAGACGCTGATTCTTTCTGGTCTTTTAGATGTAAAGAGGTGGTTATTCCGTTATTTTAGTATAAAAAATAAAAGCATATTTCACATCTGCACTGCAACACTAAGTCCCCAACGAACACCAGTCCATATTTGGTATAAATGTGAATTATAACAGCTCTCGGAGGCTGAGATGACTCTTAGTGCTCAAGGTGTTTAAACCAATACGTTATGGGAACCAATTATATTGATTACTTGCAGCGTGAAATGTCCTTGTTATCAAATCAAAAAAGATTGATTTAATTGGTTTATTAATATAACATAACATCAAAGCCTGTATCCCCGAAAGAGTAGGCAGAGGTGTTTTAAACACCCACGGTTCGCCAGCTATATTTAAGTCCCACGCAATAGGGGGCGAGCCTATTGCCGTCTACCAGGCACATTTCCAAACTCCGGCCTGCTACCTGAGAATTTTTCTTTTTACGAAAAAGCTCAATAACACTGCCCGACCCAGGGATCGAACCCAAGACCTCATGATCAGCAGTCGCACACACTACCGCCGCACCACCGAGGCAGGGTTTGTTTAACACGCTTTTATAAACTTTACCTGAAAATAATAATGCGTGTAAATAAATACTTAAAATCTTTATTTTTTGTTAAGGCGGGAAAAATTTTAGCAAACCCGTCGTTCGGGGCAATGAACAGGGTAGTGTGTGCCCTCACACACTAAATAAACCTGCCGTGTGGCGTCACTTCGCCTCTTCTCTCCGTGTTGGTGGACCACTGGAACTGTGTGACATCACATTTCATTGGCGTAAATAAATAAAGATTGTTCATGTTAAGGCGGGAAAATATGTATCTAACTGCACACTCCGTTCGTTCGGGGCAACGAATAGGGTACTGTGGGGCCCTCACACACTAAATAAACGCGCCGTGTGTCGTCTCTCTTCCTGTATTAGAGACCCATGGAACTGTGTAACATTACTTCATATTCGAGATTCATACCAAACAATGACGCAGCCTGCCCGTGGCTCTTATTTTCGATTTCACATTTACGCACTTTCTGTTAATTTATAAGCATGTCAAGTGCTTAAATATTATATAAAAATATTTACTTGCTTACTTATCATCACGCCATCTCCCTTGCGGAGTAAACAGTGAGAACAGAGTGCCAAAAGGCTCTACTCTTGCATACATCTTTCGCTTCCTCAACATTCATAATTCTCTTCATACACGCTCGCCGGTTTCGAAGACTCCTGAGTCCACCTTCCTTCAACACATGACAGATTTGGTCTAAGTAGGTGAGTATCGGTCTCCCAATGTACCTAAATTCTTCCACTTTTGCATTGTATATCTTCTTAGCAATAAAATAAATTAAATTATAAAAATATCAAAATATTATAAAATGTATTTCAACACATATTTAGTAAGATTTTCTGTGGTTTACAAGCAAATGAGAAATAAATGAGTGAACACAATTTGCTAGAATTTAAATGATATTTTCATGATTGCTGTTGGCACAACTATGTCTACACTTGTAAATCGTGACGAGGGGGCGACGTTTTACAATATTTCATTATATTTATGCAGTTGGTCTTCTATGTGTCTACTAGCTAATACCTGCGGCTTTGTCTGTCTAGCTTATTATATTAACAAAAAAACACACACCACTGAACACTTAGTTATAAAACTCGTTGTATTGGCAGAACCTTGCTTGTCCCAGCACGGATGGGCCGGCCCGATCGGGGAAGTACCACCCTCTCACATAAGATCAGCGTGTAAAAGAAAGAAAGAAAGAAAGAAAATAAATTTTATTTTTGATCACACACGACAAGTTATGTAAAACTATGTAAGCAGAACAAATCAATTAGTAAATGTGTGAGGACAAAAATAAGGTACCCATCTCAGCTTGTGCTGCAACACCTTGATGCTCCAGCGCTGATATTCTGATGGGCCCACGATAGGGTAACGAATGCCAAGCACGTAGCTATGCCTTAGCCAATACCCAAGTATGTACCTATACAGGATTTATATTCTTACATCAATTAAATCTAATTATAATGTATATTAACATAAAATGAATCAAAATATATATAAATAAAATAAATGAGTAGTAAGAAATAATGTAAATATATACTTACGAAATAATGTAAATATATAGGTAGGTACATAATAGGAATATAAGTAGGTACTTAGTAAGAACAACAGAAAATAGCAGTCAAGCAAGAGCAATAAATATGTCATATAAACATCCACAACATTAGACACGCTGGGCCATTTACACAAACACAGCGTGAAACAGAAAACGACAATCACAGGTGGCATATGAACATAGAAATGCAACTAATAGGCTAATCTGATTAGAAAATAGCGAAACTGAAATTAATTATAAATTACAATATTTTATATTGCTACAAGGAAGACCGAGGAGTAGATTATGAGCACTTACGTACCGGTAGTAGACTGCAATACTGTAACACACATTATAAGAGGCACAAATACGAGTAATGCTATGGTATGAGTTTTTGTTCACTTAACAACATTTCTTTTAATTTAATTTTAAATGTACGCGATGTTTTCAAAGAAAGCAGAGGGGGTTTAAGTACATTCCAGCACCGTGTGGCAGCAAACTTGAAACTTCCCCGAAAAGCAGCTGTGCGGTGTTTATTAGTAAGCAGAAGGTAAGAGGATGCCCTGGTTTTGTATTGTCTCTCCCGAGACCACGACAATTTGTTGTAGAGATAGCTTGGTTTCTCATCTCTTATAATACCAAACAACAAAGTCGTCAGGTGGAGCTTTCTGCGAGCAGACATCTTTAAGAGATTGCCAGCATTTAAAAAAGGGGTAACATGTGACCGTGGAGAGACGTCATAACAAAACCGAGCACATGCATTCTGCACCCGTTGCACAATCTTCTCTGTTCTACCTAATATACACGAACCGTAAACACTGTCAGCATAATTCAGTTTAGACAAAACGAGCGATTCACACAACATTAAACGCAAATCTACAGAAAGATATGGCCGTATTCGATATAAAAGTTTGAGACGGTAAAAACAGTTTCGCACGGATTCCAGCACATGCGTCTCAAAGTGCAGTTGACTGTCGAAAATTACGCCCAGGTTACGAGCCTCCGATACCTGCTCAATTAGGCAGCCCTGTATACTTATCGATGGATTCAAAGTAACTATTATATTTGTACAAGTTTTTGATCCTAATATTAAGAATTTAGATTTATCCGGGTTTATTACCAATGAGTTTAACTTAGCCCAACCGGCGATACTGTCCAGATCTTCATTTAATTTATTAACAGATTGATGGCAGTCGTAAGGTTTAAAAGAGGTATAAACTTGGAGATCGTCTGCATAGAGGTGAAATTTAGAGTTGTGTATATGCTTTATGAGATCAGCACTATATAAAATAAAGAGGAGAGGGCCGAGTATGGATCCCTGAGGAACTCCCCTGGTTACTTCCCTGTTGGATGACCTAGAACCAATATTGTCTAATTGTACATATTGAAGTCTGTTGCATAAATAACTGTGAAACCACTTTACTGTGGCGGAGTCGAAACCATAGTAAGAGAGTTTGGAAAGAAGGAGAGGAATATTAAGAGACTCAAAAGCACGTGAAAAATCAAGTAGAACCAGGATGGTACCCATACCATGGTCCCTAGCCTCTAATATGTCATCTACTACATCTAAAAGCGCAGTAGTGGTACTATGGCCTTGTCTAAATCCGGACTGCATTGGAGGTAAAATATTATATTTTTCAAGGTAACTCCTCAGCTGATTTTAAATAATCCTCTCCAGAATCTTTGAAAGACAAGGAAGAATATTGATTGGTCTAAGGTCTTTAGCATACATAGGATTAGGAAGCTTGGGTATAGGTTTCACTATAGCAGTTTTCCACAGGTCTGGGAAGGTTGAAGATGTTATAGACCTATTTATAATTGCAGTAATTGCAGGGAGACTTTGCGGTAGAGTCCTCTTAAGCATCTCCAGAGAAATATCATCGGAACCTAAGGCATTTGATTTTAAACTATTAAAGGCCTCCAGTACTAAGTCTTCATTAATTGTCTCAAGTGTAAAAGTGCTATCGTGAAATCTATGAAACTCGAAGTATGTAAGAGTTGAAATAACAACAGATTCATCACCAGGAATAGACAGGAAATGCCTGTTAAGAATTTCTGGGTTACTGCATGATGGGGGTAAATCAAGTTTACTTTGGTTAGTTACTGCAACTGTAGATTTAAGATTTTTCCAAAGTCTCTTAGGATTATTTATGTTTCTGTTGATAAAAGTATTGAAATAAGCTCTTTTTTCACTCTCCATCGCCGCAGCAACAAAGCACTTCATTTTTTTATAACTCTCTTTGTGAATATCTAGTTTACTTAATTTGAATCTTTTGAAGTACTTATCTCGCAATTTTATCATTTCTTTGACAGTGTCCGTGATCCACGGATGTGATTTTTCCTTGATAATGATCTTTCTTATCGGGGCATGCAAGTCGAACAAGGTTGTTAAAAGCGAGTTAAATATTGACACCATATTGTTTACATCACCCTGTCGCAATATTAACGGCCAGTTAAGATTAGCGGTATCGGTACAAAAAATATCTAGTAATATATGATTAAAAGGCCGGTAATATATATATCTAGGAATCAACTTATTAACCTTGAGGTGCAAATCTAAAGATATCACTGCGTGTTGGCCAAGGTCGGGCTTATGTTGTACAGAAATATTATCGACTGGGGCATCAGTACATATCACATCAATTAAAGTCTCACTGCATTCAGTAAAGTGAGTTGGCACGTTGATAACTTGCTTTAGGTTACAACACTGTAAAAAGGTGTTAAGCAACTTTGTTTTGTTGTCTGAGCCGTTGAGCATATTTATGTTAAAGTCACCCAAAAGTATTATTTTATCAGCTCTGCTAAATGAAGACACCGAGTCTGAAATCGCATCTATGAAAACATTCACGTCGAGCCATGGTGGTCTGTATGCGGTTCCTATAATGACCATTAAAGAATTTATTCTAAATTCTAGCCACATTTGCTCGACTTGAGGCGAGAGGGGGTGAGGCTTAGTGAGAACTCTAAGGTCCCGCCGTACGTAGAACCCAACACCACCGCCTCGACCCCCTCGTACAACCTGTGGCCGGGGAATATGACGTAAACGGTAATTGGGTACTGTCGGTGCCCGGCCCTCTTCACCAGCGCGGATCCAAGTTTCATTTATTGCGATTATATCGATGTTCAGTTCCTCCATGGCCATAATAAACTCCTCATGTCGCGATCCTAAAGATCCAGCGTTAAATAATCCCAATCTAATTTTTTTGTTTTTAATCATTGCAAATATAATATTGTAGTTCATAGCATGCAATCAAATAAGCAAAACAACGAACCAGTAATAAATAGGATATAATTATGTATAATAATAATATTTGTATTAAATTGTAAATATAAATAAGTAATGTAATGTAAGATATAAATAAGTATAAATAAATTTTATGTAAAATGTCACTAGTGCGTATAATGGAATAATGTAATAATTTTAATAGATTAATAAATAGCATTTTTGCAGAAAAATAAGCGTTGTTTGACAATAATTGATAGGTATTCATAATATGACAATTAATTATTATGTACAATTTAAATAATATATATTTGATCTGATTAATATAATTGTATACATCATTATGGCTTAGTAAACTTACGAACATACTGTGAAAAAGGAAATATAATATCTTAATAAAATGATATATATTTAAACAGGCCTGCCTACATTTCAATACTTGGACTACGTATCTAATTAGACTCATTATAAATGGCTGCATCCATCCATATACTAATCCTATGCTAACTATTGAATGCAAAAAATAAAAGCTAAACATAAAACAGGAGACAAAACCAAGTCCTTTTTTAAATAGCCATTGTAGCACAAAATTATTTACAAATGAATAGAGTTTATATATTTTGATTAAGCGTATTATCCTGCCCAAAAACCCGCTCGATATCGTTTTCCGTTCGGATCCACAGCGTTTTATCTCCATCACATTTTTTCGTGAGTATACGACCTCGCTTTATCCAGGTATACTTCCAACCGGCACCTGCGGCAGCCTCGCGCACTCGATGCGATAAGTGCTTGTTCGTGCGAGTGAGCCTTTCGTTCAAATAGAAACGTCGTGGAGGCGCAGTGAGCCCTAGCCCCTCGGAGGTGGCGCCACGCCGCACGCGCGCGGCCCGCAGCAGCTCGTCGCGCAGTGCGCGCCGCGCCACGCGCACCACGACACGCCGCGAGCGCGTACCGCCCGCACCACCGTCCGGGCCTTCAGCTCGGAAGCCCACACGCTGCGCAAATATAATATCGTGCTCTTGAAGCTGTGTGCCTAGTTTGGTAGCGATGAGGCCCACGATATGAATTATATTTTCGCCTTTTTCTTCAGGGAGATTGGCGATCTCGAGGTCAGAATTAAGAGTTTCTTGTTCTTTCTCGTTGAGATCCAGCTTTAACTCCTCAATCTTGCGTTCAAGGCGCCCCACCTCACTGTCCGACGTAGTGGAAAATTGACGGAAATTTAACAACGATAGTTACTAATACCGTAGTGTTTCGTATGGTGAGGGAAAGTGCCGTAAGCCCAAACCCCTAATCTTTTCTCGCCTTATTATCCTCAGTATCCTCTTTTTGGTATCCTACCTATCCTCTCCTTCTTATTCACTTCCTGTCCCTTTCCTTGAAGATACCGTAGCTTATAGACGCTAGCAATATCAGAGACATTCTCGCACGTCGTCATCTCCAAGGCAAGGGATAGGAGCAGTTTAGGAACGATAGGAGAGGATGGGTAGGATACTAAGGAGAGTATAGAGAAGGGACTTGGGCCACCTCCGGTGCCCTCACTCATAATACGAAATAAGGGCAGGAGTACCTACCGTTGTGTTTTGTATGGTGAGTGAGAGCGCCGGAGCCCCAAACCCCCTCCCTATCCTCTCCTTATTATTTCTCCTATCCACCACCTATCCCTTTCCTTAGACATGGCGATGCGCGAGTGATATCTCTGGTGCTTCTAGTGTCTATAGACAACGGTAACCGCTTACCATCAGGTGGGGGCGTATGCTTGTTCGCCACCCATCCATCCATCCATCAGCCTTTCAACGTCCACTGTCGGACATAGGCCTCCCCAAGAGAACGCCACAACGAGCGGTCCTGTCATGGGGGATAATGCCGTAATCGCCACGCTTGGCAGGTAGGTTGGCGATCGCAGGGGATGTTAATACTCAAGTGTGCTGCTGCCCATTCCCCCGGCATTCCCTCAGTCGGCTCTTACGACTCCCGTTTTGGCAGAGAGGAGTGGGACATTTCTAAAGCTAGCCCCACACGGATTCTACTTATCCTCTCCTTATTATTCCTCCTATCCACCTCCTATCACTTTCCTTAAACATGCCGATGCCCTAATGATATCTCTGGTGCTTCTAGTGTCTATAGACAACGCTAACCACTTAACATCAGGAGGTATGCTTGTTCGCCATCCATATAGTATATAGTATAAAAAAACTGGCTTTTACTGCCTCGGTAGTGTATGCGACTGCTAATCATGAGGTCTCGGGTTCGATCCCCGGGTCGAGCAATGTTATTGGGCTTTTTCCTAAAAAGAAAAATTCTCAGTAACAGCCCGGAGTTTGGAAATGTGCCCGGTAGACGTCAATAGGCTCGCCCCCTATTACGTGGGACTTGAACATAGCTGGCGAGTCGTGGGTGTGTAATACACCTCTGTCTACCCCTTCAGGGAATACAGGCGATATGCTATGTGTGTATAAAAAAAAATATAGATGAAGAAATATTTAGATATTTTTTTTTTATATAGATATGTTATTTTCGATTTCACATTTTTCACTTTGTGTTTAATGTATAGATGAAGAATATTACAAGATATGATGGATAATGTGCAAGGGTTTTGATGAGTTTGATGTTATCCTGAGCAACGTAATCCCTTGAGAATCTCATTGTTCTTAATAATAATGTAAATTTATCTCACAAGCGCATCTGACCTAACTGAAATCACCAGGATCATATTTTAATTACGATTTCATTTCACAGTAACTCGTTTCTCAATATAAGTTAAACTGAACTAACTGCCAAACTAACAGCTCTGTGTAATGAAGTTTAATTGACGGCACTTTGTTCTCGAGTTCAATTTACTACATTTACACAAAAACAAAAGAAACTTCACAAGCCATCGAGGAAATCTCTCAGGCTTCACGGAGCAGTGATAGCTTATTATTATTTTTCAGCGTCAGACTGGCGATATAGTCGAGGTGGCCTTTGTCAGCCGGGCCCCAGTCTGCGCGGAGCTCCCACAGGCATACTCTGAGGGGTTTGCCGCAAGCCAGGCTGTAGGTAGGATACTGCCTGCGCAGGCTAGAGCACAGCATCGGATCTAAACAAGGATGACGAGGACAGCAGTTTTAACGATCGAGTTATTAACAGCTTAGCTTAAACTGTACTTTAGGTACCTCGTTGATATTAATAATTTGTATATTTCAATATTTTCCGATAGTATCCCATCTACCATTAACTAGTCTCGAGCCCTAACGGAAGCCACCCGGGCCCTTCCAGTCCAGTCCGAACCTATTATTTTTTATATTGCCACAAGCATACGGCCCACAACGAAAGATAATAAGGAGAGTTTAGGTAGTGAATTTAGGCACCCGGCACTCTCACTTGCCTTACGAATCACAATGGTAGAAGTACCTACCGTTGTATTCATTCGGATCTACTGTGAGAGGGTGATACTTCCCCGATCGAGTCAGTCCATTAGTCCATTCATGTTGCGTCAAGCAATGCTCTAGCATTAGAGCTTGTAAACGAATAATATCTAAAACAAAGGTTTTTCTGACGGTTTATAAAATCTGCCAACTAACATTGGGTATAAAGGCGGAGAGACGGCACACGGCGGGTTTGTTTAGTGGATGAAGGCCCCACACTACCCTGTTCATTGCCCCGAACGACGGAGTGTGCTTCCCCCTTTAAATCCTCCTAATTATGAGGGGAGATCTATGCCAACAAGTGGAAAATTAATGAGTTGTGAATAAATATTAAATAGTCCTGCTTTTGTTGGTGCGGCACAGTCAAACAGTCCTATTGTAAATAACAGATACATAAACGCACCTGCAAATTACACGTGTGCTACTCGTATAATATTGTAAACAACAGCTGCATTGAGATAAACAAGATACAATACTTAACAGACGGTAGGCTGCGTCCTTGGTGTTTCCAAAGTCTATGAACGTTAAAAAGGTTCGCCTTTAGTTCATCTGCAACCATTGGTAATAAAAAAAAAATAGTCGTTCCAGTATCGTGATGCCATATTATATAATAACAAATTTATTCTATTGTATTCAATATAATTATCCATCATTTAATTTTGACCTTTTCTGTGCCGTGGAGGTCATAATTAAATGATTAAATGTAATTTCAGACCGTATTTGATTCTTATTTAACCCTTTTATGGCATACAAAATTATTGTTTACAAATTCCTTAGCTTTATTTTAGGGCAGGTAACGATTGTGTTAAAAAAATCAAAATCATTTTTTTTTTATTCAGTAAACATTCCAATTTAATTACAGTTTTTGGAGGTCCCATAAGTATATGGTGGAAGACGCCGCTTATCCGTATCCTGTCTATTGTGTATGGTGGCAGACGAGCCACGGCCCACCTGATTTGAATGGTGACCGTATACGTAATGGAGTCAACTATACCGAGATTCTTCGACTGTGCCGAGAGTATTGTCAAGCCGATGCTCACCATTTCATTTCCATCCATCCATCCATCAGCCTTTTGACGTCCACTGCTGGACATAGGCCTCCCCAAGCTTGCCCACACGGTAAGCCATTTCATTTCACAGATATGAAATGAAAGAATAAACGGCTATCTCCTGCTACATTAAAAACACCGATGTGCTTCTTGGTCGGTCTACTAGAGCCGGAGAAGTGCCCCGGTTTGTACGCAGGTTCGAATCCCGCTCGCACTAATATTCTCTTTTTTCACATTTACAAATAATGTGTTCTTTAAAGTAGCTGAGCATGTGATTCCAGAGGTCAGCATATTTATATAAAGAAAATCTTCAGCTTTATTTTAGTATATTTAGATATAGAGTAATTGATTGTAAGTATGCACATTATGATACAGTATGAAAAATAAAGCTTTAAAATTAATGTTGCATCAATTTATAATGCTAATGTCAAGGACTAGATTTATATAGGTACTGCGTAATAGCCTAAACAACGAGTAACGTCACCTCAAAATGATTACTTTTATTGCGGACAAAGATCGTTTATCATTCTGCAAGTTCTACTTCATTAGCAGTTAAGAACATTACCGGCAACACCAATTACAAATCAATCATTTTATTACGTATTTTACCTCAAAATATGCGCATTATTCTCAGTACTGATGAAGGTTACTCAGTGGCTTGGAGCACTTCCCCGGATTGGAAAAGATGCGGGTTCGATTCCCCCTCGTACAAAAAATTTCTTTTTCCTTATTCACAAATAATTTGTACTTTAAAAAGAGGCGGAGCATGTCAAATGCTAAAAAAATATAGATCAAAAATGTTTAAAAAATCGCGCCATCAAATAGTATGAATTTTAATTGCAAAATTAAACTTACTATATTGATTTAATGCATGTAAATGCGTTCCGATAATTGGCGTTGGTCGTAAAGACAAATGTGATAAGGAGATTGGGATGATGAAAAGATATTTATGATAGCTCCGTGGCTTAGAGCACTACCCCGGATTGGAAAAGACGCGGGTTCGTTTCCCGCTCGTACAAAAAATCTCTTTTTCCATATTCACAAATAATTTTTACTTTAAAAAAAAATGTAGCGGAGCATGTCAAATGCTAAAAAATATATATCAAAAATGTCGTATAAAGTTAGTCATAGTCAAGTCAGTCACGCTACAGTAAAGTGGTGGCGACTTCACTGAAGCTTCTATGGAGTTTTGGAGGCAACACGAAAAAACATGTTATGCCGCACTACGTCACTTGCCAACACTTATTCACATACACAAATAGTTAATAAGCAAAAGGCCACCACTTTTACACATTAATACTTGAAATAACACAAGTTTAGGAAAATAACGCAGAGCGACGACTTGATCTTCTTCGTGTTCCCGCCAAAACTCCTTTGGCCACTTTCTGTACAAACATTTTTTTAAAAAGAAAATAACTGAATTACAAATAAATTGTGGGTAGCAGCTATTACTGATAAAATTCGTGTATTTTTTAACGTACAAATTATTCGTGAATAAGGAAAAAGAGACTTTTTGTACTAGCGGGAATCGAACCCGCGTCTTTTCCAATCCGGGGAAGTGTTCTAAGCCACTGAGCTATAGTACAGATCTTTCGATCATCCCAATCTCCTTATCACATTTGTCTTTACGACCAACGCCATCTATCGGAAGCATTTACATGCATTAAACCAATTCGTGTATTTGTATGTCAAGACCTCAGAATAACTAAAAAATAAAGACATTGTCAACTAAAAAGTGAAGCCACTTTTTGAAAGATGTTTGAGTGAAAGTGTTGTCATCGGAAAGAAATAATCTCTATAATTTGGGTAAATTTTTAAAAGTTTTATGTTAAAACATAAAGGAAGTAAAATAATAAAGTAAGTTTACAGCAAATCCTATAGGGAATATTATGGCGCTGACGACGTATTCATGTACGTAACGTACGTACGAAATCGTTGAGTCATTTGGGGTAATTTTAAACCATACTCTGGTAACACTCGTGGATGTGTTCCACGAGTGTTACCAAAGTATGGTCCTTATAACACGTCACGTCGTTTTGGCATGATTTTGTTTTTGTTGTTGTGTTTAGGTGCGTGAGCGCGTGTAATTACACGTTTGGCATGGTTTTATATGGCTTCACTGGATCGTTCGTAATGCTCCGTCAACATTTTTTAGTTAGTCTGAGCTCAAGACTAAGAAAAAATTAACTAATTTATTTCTTTCAGTTTACGTTATCTCGGGGCTGAACCCCGACTACTTTACTAAATTTCATCAAAATCAGTTTATCCATTAAGTATAATATAGGAATACGTGATAGAGTTCCTACTTCTCATTTTTTGTCTGATTTTATGGTCGTTAGCCTCGGATGGCTGTGATACCCTTACAATAACACAAGTGGTCACCGCAGAGGGCTCTCTACCCAACATTTAGCAACGGTAACCGCATCACACATAGCATAATTATTGAAGTACGAACAATAAATAAGTTCGAACGGATTACCGGGGTCGAACTTTGAACCGGCACAAATGCGAGTTATATATTATATTTGTGGTATAATGTGTCTATTATCGCATTTAGCAGTGGTAAAAGGTAAGGCCAAGGATGCAGTCAGAGGAGGCGTTCAATCAACGCATGTCTTATTTAAGAATTTAATACATACTTGATGCATAACAAAAAAATTGGAGATATTTTTTTAGATTGCCTACATAATATAAAATGGAATACTTTCTTTTATAATTATATTTACGCAAAACATTATTTACGCATAATTTGTTTAAACATAATTTCTCTAATAATAACTGTTAAGCATAACATTCGGCGCAGTGTAGGACGGCTTCCCACCAGGTGGACCGATGACCAGGTCAAAGTCGCAGGCAGTCGTTGGATGCAGGTGGCACATGACCGTTCGCTGTGGCGTTCTCTTGGGGAGGCCTTTGTCCAGCAGTGGACGATGGATGGCTGATGGATGGACATTCTAAAGCATACATTTATTTACGCAAGAAAAGGTAAGTTTTGTAAAGGAGCATGCCCCGTTCTTAGTTTCGTTTTGTATGAGGCTTAAATTGGTCTCAAAAATTAAATTTTTAATATCTACAATATCCACAATGGATTAGAGCACTTCCCCGGAAACGAAGGGATGCAGGTTCGATTCCCGCTCGTACTAAAATACTCTTTTTCCTTATTCACAAATTATAATTTGTACTTAATATAAGACTCAAACAATATTTGATGAAAGAAAGAAAATCGAAATTTTCTCATCTGTGCGACGTCCCGTGATGGCTCATTTTTGTCACATTATATACCTATAAGAAAAAACTTGATGAAAACTCAAAATATATGTATAATTGTAGTTACAAACACATATCATCAGTAAGTAACACGTAAAATACGGGGTAAAAACAAGTAAAATATACATTAAACACAAAGTGAAAAATGTGAAATCGAAAATAACAGTCACGAGCAGGACTTGAACCTGCATCTCCTGGATACCGTCCAGATGCTTTGCCAATTCAGCCATCGTGACAATTGCTCCTGACTGCTAATTTCGATAACACATTCATACTTAACGTCTTTGGGTGACGTCAAAATCCTGCTCGTGACTGTTATTTTCGATTTCACATTTTTCACTTTGTGTTTAATGTATGCTAAGCATGTAAAATGCTAAAAATATATATAAAAATATCTAAATACGTAAAATATAATTTGATGAACATCTTTAGTCTTTTTCTTGAAAATCCGGCGAAGTAGGGATATATATTATTTACAATTGTATGTACACCTTAAACACTATAAATTAAAGTAAGTTTCAACATGATACAATATGAAACCAAAGCCATTTGTGGGCATTCTCCTTTGTTACATGTATGTAAAACATATTGGTGGCTTAGGGATGGCGCAATCGCCCAGTATATAAACATTGCCACAAATGTCCCCTTTTAATAATATATTAGTAAGAAAAAATTTTATAACGTTACAATTCACACACAACTTTGAACAGAAATGCGCGCCATGGGAATCAAATTCCTGGCTGTTTGGCCATTAATCACCACTAGATTGTCATTGCTAAGTAACATCGATTACATGAAAATCCAAATCAAAACTCAAGTAAATTGGTCAACAATTACCCAAATGACAGCTAATATCGTTATTGATGGTAAAATTACCATCACACGTAAAGGTTGCGTGATGCCGCGTTATTTCCATTCTGTTTGAGTTAATGGGGCTATTACGTCTTGTAAAATGATAGTTCAACGGTGAGATGTTAAAACTAGAGATGGTTTAAAGTTCGATTCCAAGGCAAGTGATTAGAGTAAGGTGAGTATACGTTAACTGCATGGCGAAGAAATTGGAAAAATCCTATCTTATTGATCTGTATTTTTAGCACTTGACAACACATTATTACACGCCTCATAAGCGAAGCGTTGAGGTGTGTTCTACTCCCGTTTTATACGGAACAACTGATTTTTCAAACTTAAAATGTCTCTATTTATCATATATTGCACTTGTAACATAATATCTACACACACATATAAAGAACACACACATATAAAGAACAAACACTATTTTTAACACTCATGATATTTTTGATGCCATTTTTGTTATTTAAACTAGTTAAAAAACTGTTTGAAAAAAATCTGGCTTGGACGTCCGTGAGTTGTAGGTAATGTATGTTAACACGATAACGCCCAAAATACTTTACTAATCGAGTCTTTTTTTTTCGTTTATGAATTATTATGATTAGGAGTATTACTTTTCACGTTCTGATTCGATGTGGTTTAATTGTTATTAAATAAACAAAAAAATACTGAATATTTACGCTCGACGCGACACCAAAACCAGCGCCTTTCATGAGAACTATGGTATACCGTATACTATACTACCGGTGGCTATGCGTACATAAAAAGTACGCATAGCGACCGGTGGTTTTACTATCGTCAACAGAAGCCGTTCGCCCGGCCGGTACATTGTTTTTTGTTAAAAGAAAGTTCTTGCCTTTGCTTGACGAACTGATGATATTTGTCAAGTATAATAACTATTTTATCCATAACAATAATTAAAAACACTAAAATTACACACGTAAATAATAACACACTAACGTTATAAAACACGAAAAAAACATATTTTACATTCCACATTTTTTTTGCGTGGCCTAGGCGTGCCTGCGGCCACGGAACTGAGAGGTAGACCAATATAGAAGTACTTCTTAAAATTAGCGCTAGATGGCGCATAAGACATGAAACCCACATTATTACTTTTTGAAATTAGCGCTATTTATGTGATTTATTGAAAACTACTTAGTAAGACCAATACATTATTAGTTACTTATCAAATAATAAATTTTATTGTGAAAAATGAAGATTATGAGGCGTGCACTTTTGGATTTTCCAAAGTATTTGTGAATATGGAAAAATACCTAATCTCGTATTAAAGTTCTCTTTTTCCACATTCACAAATAATTTGTTCTTTAAAGAATCCTATCTATCAATAGATTTTCTCTGATCTATAAAAATAAACAAAATTGTGTCTGTTTATTATATCTAAATAACAGCTTTTTACCATTATATGGTAGTACTTTTTTTTAAGACAACATTGCACTAAGGATTATTCCTTGTATCACGGGGGACTTTACAAACATACAATTTCTCGGACACAAAGTTACACTCAGACTCAGAACAACCATTTGTGGATCACACAAATAGTTGTCCTGTGTGGGAATCGAACCCACAACACTCGGGCGGTCCGGTATCTAAACCGCTATCTGTGCAGTGTTACAATATAAAACCATTTTTTTTTAAGTTTTTGTCTGGCTGTCTGTTTGTTCCAGCTAATCTTCGAAACGGATGCCCTGATTTGGAAGGGGGAATTCACTGGCAGATTGCTGATATAACAACATTAGGAACAAGTCCAAGACTGACTGCAACTGCAAGCGACACTACTGGTTTCTATAAATTTCTATGAAAATGATTCCAGTAGCGCGACACTGCAGCGTGCGGCTGCAGCACTAGTTGTGACGCGGACTGCAGAGCTCTTACACGTGTCTCTTCGTTATTGGAACTACTAAGCCTACAGCCGCGAGATTTGCGGTTTGCAGTCCGTCTCGAACCAGAAAAGGCCGCAACCGCAGGCAACAATACGATCGATTGCAGACGCAGGCCGCAATGCCATCTTTTCTTTTATTTTATTAAGGCGGTAAAAATGTACCTAACCGCACAACCAATCGTTTGGGGCAACGAACAGGGTAGTATAGGGTCCTCCACTAAATAAACCCGCTGTGTGCCGTCTTTCCGCCTGTATTGGCGGACCACCGGTCAGGGCGCAATACCTGCGGCCTGTCTCGAACTTATTAAAAACAGCGTCACGCCTGTATCCCCGAAGGGGTACCCTATTAAGGGGGGAGCCTATTGCCGTCTACCGGGCACATTTCCAAACTCCGGGCTGCTACTGAGAACTTTTCATTTTAGGAAAAAGCTCAATAACACCACCCGGCCCAGGGATCGAACGCAAGATACTGCCGCTGGGCAAAAATGAATAAACTAACTTCTGTAATAAGTAAGTCTCTAACGTATATGACATAACCAGTCTGTTTCTGTTTTGAATGACGCTTACTTTGTCTCGTTAACCTAAATATAAAATTAAAATATCACCGAGTTACCTCGTTATCTATAAGGATTAAATTGACATTTTATGATTATATAACTTTTAATGGCGTCATCAATTGTCCTGATTTGATTGAGAAACCGAAATAATCGCTCGTAAAATAGTCATAAATCGAACGTTCCTTTTCAGTATTTAATTTTGACATTATACAGAATTATTAGAATATGTTATAATAATAAATCTTTATTTCAAGTGCCAGGACTCATAGTTTTATTACTAACAATTTGCTTATAGTGATAATAAATTATATTCTAAATCTAGTAGTAGAACCTTGCTTATCACAGCATGAATGGACCGGTCGATTGGGGAAGTACCATCCTCTCATAGAAGATCGACGTGACACAACAATAGGCACTCTCGCATTATCTCCTCTCATGTCTTTCCTTTTCGTAACGACGGCGTAAGAGAGCGAGTAGGAATGAAAGAGAGTATTGATGTAAAGATGCGAAAGGGAATGCTCCGATGGTTCGGATATGTGGCAAGCGACTGGTTAAGAAGATATACAATGCGGAAATGGAAGGACTGGGAGAGACCGAGACTAACCTACCCAGACTAAATCGGTCATGTATTGAAGGAAGGGGGAGTCAGGATTCTCCGAAACCAGCGAGCGTGTATGAAGAGTATTATGAATGTCGAGGAAGCGAGAGATGTATATGCAAGAGTAGCCTTTTGGCACACTGTTCTCTCTGCCTCCCTGCAAGGGAGATGGCGTGATGATAAGTAAGTATATATGTATGTCTTTCTCTAATGTTGGCAACATAATATCATATGTTTTGCTAGCGTTTGCATACATCGCTCGCTTCCTTAACATTCATAATTCTCTTCATACACGCTAGCCAGTTTCGGAGACTAGACTCCACCTTCCTTCAATACATGAGCGATTTGGTCTAGGTAGGTGAGTCTCAGTCTCCCCGGTACCTATACCTTTCCACTTTCGCATTGTATATCTTCTTAACCAGCCGCACATCCGTCATTCTTTTCACATGTCCGAACCATCGGAGCATTCCCAATTCCGTGAATGTCATCTCGGCATTAGGAAGTTGTTTTAACTATGTGCTTTGGTAAGTACGTAAGACCGTCGGTTTTGCACCTAATCTCTCTCCGGCAAGTGTCCGTTGACACTCAACTAGTTGCCGTGACCAAATATTTATCAGAAGGCTAAAGAAACAGTCGTATGTTTGTGTTTTAAAACTATTGCAACATTTTAAACTACAATGAAAATAGACTAATCGCTTCAATAATATCTTTTATAGTTCAAAAATAAGCTCAAAATCGTAATACTCTAATAATTACTACTAAAATTATACATAAACATGATACAATCGTCATAAAATTAAATAATCCATCTTGATAACTACCCTAAAGAGAAAGTTACATCACAAAATGTGTATTCACGCACGATAAATCTTCGTATAGTTTTATTTGTGAAGCAATTTAATGGTTATTACTGTCACTAATGCCAAATTGAGAGTAACGGACGACTAATCCGAATTATTATAAAGCTGTAACAGAGCTGTGTCTGTACACTTGAGATATCTGAGAGATTTTCTTTTGACGTGATAACGTCTTATAAATTGATGAACGCCGGCTGCACGCACGAAAAAGTGTTACGTTCCGAAAAATTTATGGTGACCGATGCATTGTTTGTGAAACTCTCAGAAAACATATATGACGTTATCATGTAAAATTATCGTCCGTAAACCGACTTTACAGAAAACCATATGTTTTTGATCTATATTTTTTAGCATTTGACATGCTCAGCTACTTTTTAAAGTACAAATTGTTTGTGAATGAAGAAAAATAGAATTTTAATGCGAGCGGAAATCGAACCCGCGTCCCTTCCAATCACTTCCCCCAAGGCACTTCCCCGGATGGATCCCTTTCCTTAGAGTTGGGGACTCCCAAGTGAAGCTTCTGGTGTTGCTAGCGTCTATAGACTACGATAACCACTGAAAAAATATGGACGGATCTTTACGAACAATCCAGTGAAGCTGTATAAAACCATGCCAAACTAGTAATTACACGCGCTAACGCACACAAATACAAACAAAACTATGCCAAAACGAAGTATTACCAGAGTATGATTTAAAATTACCCCAAATGATTCGACTATTTCGTACGTATTATACGTTACGTACATGAATACGTCGTCAGCGCTATAATATTCTGTATATGATTTGCTGTAAACTTACTTTATACTTTTACTTCCTTTATGTTTTAAATAGGTATAAAACTTTTAAAAATTTACCCTGCTGACAACTCCTTCACGTGACACATCTTTAAAAAAGTGGCTTCACTTCGTTGACAATGCGGTTTAAGTTTGTTACCTCAGAACTTTTGACTGGGTGAACCGATTTTGATGATTCTTGAAAGCTGGTGCATCCCGTGTGGTCCCATTTCAATTTGGTCCAGTTCTGACAACGGCATCCATGAGAAAGCCATATAAGTCTTAACTTGAAGTTGGTTTTTTTATGATGTTTACATAGAAATTATTTGTGTCTGCGGGCGTAATATAAAAAAA
Source organism: Leucoma salicis (assembly GCA_948253155.1). Lineage (NCBI taxonomy): Eukaryota > Metazoa > Arthropoda > Insecta > Lepidoptera > Erebidae > Leucoma > Leucoma salicis. The sequence goes on along the minus strand of OX411830.1, from coordinate 1,739,753 downwards.
AACTTTTTTTTATTGCATTTAGTGGCAGTCGAGCCGCGGCCCATCTGAAGGTAAATGGTAACCGTCGCTCATGGACTCAACTATACCTGTCAGTATTATTGTCAAGCCGCTGCTCACTATTTCAATTCACAGATATGAACTGAAAGAATAAACGGCTATCTCCGGCTACAGACAAAACGCAACGATGTGCTTCATGGTCGGTCACACGGGAGATGGTGGTACCATCCCGCTCGAGCTCGATACCAAGTGAGTACTCCCACTTGGTACCGAGCCGTGCCACCAGTGATGCAATGGATGATAATTGCTTACTTCCCTTAGTCACCTCATACGACGCCCGTGAGAAAGAATGGGGTAGTGACAATTGTATTCTTAATCCGTCACCACACGGACAGTATATCTAGTATAAAATTGGCATCATCTCGAATTATTAAATACTAAAGCATCATGAATAGTAAGTTTAATTTCCTAGTTCGATTACGGAACTACAAGTACTAGTAAACGCCAATTAAATCATCACTAGATAGCCACCGGAAATCTGCCAAAGGTCGTATCTTACTACGTATAGCAACTAAATAGAATAATAGACCTATAGACCCGTGAAGTGTAATTATTATCTTCATATATATGTAAAGAATTATGTCTGTATGTTGGTAACAAGACTCACTTGTACTGGAAACCAGCTCAACAATTCAAAACATGAAAGCATTACGCAGTCCCCAAGAGAAGAAGACCGTATTGATATAACGACTAAGTTTCCTAATTTTCTGAATCTTTTTTTTATTGCGTATGGTGGCAGACGAGCGACGGCCCACCTGATGGTAAATGGTAACCGTCGCTCATGGACTCAACTATACCGGGAGTATTGTTAAGCCGCTGCTCACCATTTCATTTCACAGATATGAAATGAAAGAATAAACGCCTATCGAATATCCTCTCACAAAGATTAGTTCTCTTCTAGTATATCACAAAGATTAGTTTTACAAAATATTTATCTTCAAAGTCTTCGTAACAATTTTTAGTAGACTTTAAAAAACAAGAAGGTTCTCATTTTGACTAATGCGTTTTGTAGACTTTGTATGTTTGGTAAATTATGAAACTAGATGTAAAGTACCTAGTAATACTCTAAAATCGTTAATTAATCGTTTTTTTTTTAACCTAAAGTAATTTATAAGTTATAAATATTGTATAGGTACTAGCTAATATTTTTTTACTTGGAGAATATTTTTTTTAGTGGCAGTCTAGTAAACTGCCCGTCTGATGGCAAGACCGCTTATGGTCTTTGGGCAACACCAGGGGCACAGCCAAGCCGCCGCCTACCGTAAGTAATATGCTCTTGTCAAACCTCGTTTAAAGAGTAAGTCGTAACGCTGGGGAAACCCCGCTGCGGAGTTCATTTCAGATCTTACACATACGTTGTAGAAAGGAACACTGAAAACGAACCATCTTGCACGAGATCACCCCCAGGTGGTATGAACGAATCCTGTTGACTGACAACTGACTGACTTGCAGTCGTGCACTGTGTCACTCGCACAGCTTGTAACTAATTGTAAACGAATTTTGTCTTAGAAATGTGACCGTGAGAAGTATTTGTTTATGATTAGGACGAAATTGCAGGTGCACTAATTAAGACTGGTTACATTTGAAGCCATCAATTTTGTAAATAAGACGGTTTACGATGGTTTCCAATGTTTACCGATACCCAATGATGTTTATTTTATAGTACTGTATGTATATATAAAAACACTAAATACTTTGGAAAATCCAAAAGTGCACGCCTCATAATCTTCATTTTTCATAATAAAATTGATGATTTGATAAGTAACTAATAATGTATTGGTCTTACTAAGTAGTTCAATAAATCACATAGATAGCGTTAATTTCAAAAAGTACTGTGGTTTACATGTCTTATACGCCATCTAGCGCTATTTTTAAGAAGTACTTCTATATTGGTCTATAGAAATAGTTCTCACGAAATAAGGATAGCGTTGGATTTAGTATCGAATCGAGCGTAAATATTCACTATTTTTTTGTTTATTTAATAACAATTAAACCACATCGAATCAGACCGTGAAAAGTGATAGGGCTCTATTCGTAGTTATACCGAATTGTAAAAAAAAAAACTCGATTAATAAAGTATTTCGGTTGTTATCGTGTTAACATACATTACCTATAAACCTTAGAGTATTTATACTCTAAGCCGGACGGATACACGGACGTCCAAGACAGAAATTTTTTAAACAGTTTTTAACTAGTTTAAATAACAAAAATGACATCAAAAATATCACGAGTGTTAAAAATAGTGTTTTTTTTATATGTGTGTGTATATATTATTTTACAAGTGCAATATATGATAAATAGAGACATTTTAAGTTTGAAAAATCATTTGTTCTGTATGACACGAGAGTAGTAACCACCTCAACGCTTCGCTTATGAGGCGTGCCAAATGCGTTGTAGCTCCACGCATCAGATGCACCTATATAACTTAACTATACACAACTGTCAACGACGTATACCTTTGTGAAAAAACTCGGTGACCAGTGGACACAATAATACACCGACGCTTGAATAAAAAGGTTCTACTTTTATGTTTTTATTTTTTGATGTGAAAACATCTAATGCGGAGGGAGGGTAAAATTGGCTGTAGTACCACCCTTTCACAGTATGGAGGTGATTAGGCAGAGGATACTAAGGAGAGGATAGGTAGGATAATAAGGACAGGATGGTAGGAGGTCTGGGCATCTGGTGCTCTCACTCACCATACGCAACACAACGGTTGTGTAACTATCTACCGTTGGTTTACGCTGATCTGTTGTGAGAGGGTGGTACTTCCCTGATCGAGCCGGCCCTTTCATGCCGGGATAAGCAAGGAATAATACTATTGGAATTAAACGTAAAGGAACAATAATAGTTCTGTAGTATATTTTCCCTTATAGAGATTTTTTACGTCGGGTTTTTTAAATTTGTTTTTAAGGTTCCGTAGCTAAATGCCAAAAACGGAACCCTTATGGATTCGTCATGACTGTCTGTCTATCTGTCCGTCCGTATGTCACAGCCACTTTTTTCCGAAACTATATGAACTATTCTGTTGAAACTTGGTAAGTAGATGTATTCTGTGAACCGCATTAAGAATTTCACACCAAAATAGAAAAAAAAAAACAATAAATTTTAGGGGTTCCCCATACTTAGAACTGAAACTCAAATTTTTTTTTTTCATCAAAACCCATACGTGTATCTATGGATGGGTTTTCAAAAATGATATGGAGGTTACAAATTATAATTTGTGAATAAGGAAAAAGAGTATTTTAGTACAGGCGGGAATCGAACCTGCGTCCCTTCCGATCCGGGGAAGTGCTCTAATCCACTGAGCTACAGTACTATCTTTTAGACATACCCAATCTCCTTATCACATGTGTCTTAACGACCAACGCCCTCTATCGGAACGCATTTACATGCATCAATCCAATATAGTAAATTTAATTTTACAATTAAAATTCATACTATTTGATGGCGTGATTTTTTTTTTAAATTTTGATCTATATTTTAGCATTTGACATGCTCAGCTACTCTTAAAGTACAAATTATAATTTGTGTATAAGGAAAAAGAGTATTTTAGTACAGGCGGGAATCGAACCTGCGTCCCTTCCTATCCGGGGAAGTGCTCTAATCCACTGAGCTACAATACTATCTTTTAGACATACCCAATCTCCTTATCACATTTGTCTTAACGACCAACGCCCTCTATCGGAACGCATTTACATGCATTCATCCAATATAGTAAGTTTAATTTTGCAATTATGAATTTTAATTGTATATTGGATTAATCCAGTTAAGGTAATAGTTTCTAAACTGAATAGTTTGCGCGAGAGACACTTCCAAAGTGGTAAAATGAGTCCCCCCCCCCTGTAACTTCTAAAATAAGACAATGATAAAACTAAAAAAAATATATGATGTACATTGCAATGTAAACTTCCTCCGAAAATTGGTTTGAACGAGATCTAGTAAGTAGTTTTTTTTAATACGTCATAAATCGTAAACCCCAATTTACCTTTCATACACTATTATTAAAACATCGATCAAAGTTGCAACGAACTACAAAAACTTTTATATTATGTTACTTGCTGCTACGGAACCCTTCATGGGCGAGTCCGACTCGCACTTGTTGTAGTTAATTATTATCTCATGCCTTTTAAATTTATTCTACGTATATAAAACGTAAAGGGACTGAGGGGGGATTTTTTGAAACATAGCTAGGAACTTTCTTAATCAAAATCGGTTCATTCGTTCACGATCGATGACGAGGCCGAGGAGGCGATAGGATGAGGCCATAAGCGCAGACATACAGATACACACTACACACTTATAGCACCCCACTTTTACTTCGCGGGTTAAAAATATTACCAAGTGGCTGCATAAGCCTAGCCGTATGGGGCCGGCTTTAGAATTGTCCCACCCCTCTCCACCCATGGGAGCAGTAAGAGCCGACTGAGGGAATACCGGGGAAGTGGGCAGCAGCACTCCTTCGAGTATTAACAACATCCACTGCGATCGCCAACCCGCCTGCCAAGCGTGGCGATTACGGCACTATCCCCCATTCCTTGGGGAAGCCTATGTGCAGCAGTGGACGTCGAAAGGGTGATGGATGGATGGATGGATGGATGGCTGCATAAAACACTCCACTTTTTCTTCGCGGGTTAAAAATATTGCTGCAAAAAGTGCAAGTTTATGCGCGCAAACCCGGGATTTAAGCTTGTAGATATAATAATAGATTAACTCTACAAGTGAACTAATGATGAACAGACAAATAGCTATATCCTTTGTACATAAAGATGAATAATTGACAGCTCAATAACTGAAAGGTCTTGGTTCGAAAACTGCATTCTTGTGCGAGGTCGGTGATGGTCGATAATGCTCGCCTATCTCACGGTGTGGTGTAATCATAGAAATTGTAAACTATATAATAGAAATGGAATAATCGCCTAAGACTAGAAAAAAAATTATATAAAACATTGTTTGATGAAAATCAAACAAGCATTAAAATCGGACTGACTGACTGCACACATGGCGGAGTAGTGTAGATACAGGCGTCCTACCCGAGTGTTGTGGGTTCGATTCCGACACAGGACAACTCTTTGTGTGCTCCGCAAATAGTTGTTCTTAATTTGGAAGTATATTGTATCCCTGAAAATTCCCTGGTAGGCAGTTACCGTAGCTTTTAAACGTCAACCAGTGGCATCATTCACGTATTGCTAACTAGGTCAGGAGGTGGAAAAGTACTGATGATACATTGGCATAGAAAAGAAACTTGTCGTACAAGGACTAAAAAAAGTAAGCAATTATCACCCATTGCACTACTGGTGGTAGGACAGCGTACCAAGTGAGAGTATTCACGTTTTGGTTGTAGCAGACTATCTGAGAAATGAAATTGTGCGCAGCGGCTTGACAATACTCTCGGTATAGTTGAGTTCATGTGCGACGGTTACCACTCACCGAGGCCGAGGCTCGTCTGCCATCATTAGCAATTATACACAAATATTTACGTATCGGGTCTTAATCTCGTATATAATGATGAGGTTGAATACCTTAATTTCCCGACGTTCATCATAAGCAATAAAAAATATTGGAAGAAGAGAGGTTTACTGCAAGCTGTATTCGAATCTGCGTCCCATACAATCCGGGGATGTGCTCTGGATTGCTTCCACATTTTCTATTGTCGCAAAATAATTTGTTCTTTAAAAAGTATCTGAGCATGTCAAGTGCTAAAATACAGATCAAAATATTCTATTACATTGGTTACGATTTCTACGGTTTATAAATTTTGTTGTTAAATTATGATATAATAACATCAGTATAGAATGCGACCATGATATTTATGCGTACTCCATAATTTTGCCCTTTTGAACCAGTCGTCAGTGATGCTGCGACAGTAACCGAGAAAGGGCAAAAACTAGGGATATTGATTCGCTGCAACAGATTACACTGAATTTGTATTCTATCAAACAAAAGAGTTCTAAACTGCTTTCTAAGGCGAAGTAACTCCTTCAGTAAAATAAATTTAAAATTCAAAAACTCTCTGCCATAGCATCACGCCTGTATTCTCCGAAGGAGTAGAGAGAGGTGTATTGCACACACACGGTTCGCCAGCTATGTTTAATTTCTCACGTAATAGGGGGCGAGCCTATCACCGTCTACCACATTTTCAAACTACTGAGAATCTTTTTTTTTACGAAAACGCACAATAACACTGGCCGTCCCGGGGATCGAACCCGAGAGCTCATGATCAGTAATCGCTCGCACTACCGCTGCACCACAGAGGTAGTCAATATGACCTTCAAATTTATTTATCATCAGACCCCGATCACCGTCTATCTATAGATACCTGCTAGACGATACGCGACTCTACCCTCGTGCCCTTTTTTATACTATTATAAAGCTGTAACGGAGCTGTGTATGTACGTTTAAGATATTTGAGAAAAAAATACTGTATTGGGCTATATAGGCGTGTCTAAACACAAAATATGTTTTTTAGATTTTTTGCCTGTCTGTTTATCTGTTTGTCTATTTGTTTGTTCGCGCATCACGCAAAAACTACTGGACGGATGTTGATGGATTTTTTTTTTTATTTGATTGCTCTTGATTAGTCTTAAAAACTAGTATACATTTTATCCCGCTAAAATACCGGGAACCTGAGATATGACCCAAAAACCAGCTTTTGGCTGCGGTGAAGTCTCAATACAAAAAAAGCTATCACAGGAACTATAAATTTTTGGAGATAAAAAAGTCATGTCCTTTTCTGGATTTCAGACTATATGTGTGGAAAATTTCATGGTGATTACTCCAGTAGTTACAGCGTTAAAGCGTAACAAACATATTATATACAAGCTCACTTTTGCAGTAAGGATTCGTTGAGACCATTCCAATCAGTCCAAACACGAAACCACTATTGTAAATTGCTGAAAAACTGTTATAGTCTTCGTATTCATGAACGATCTACCAGAAACAAATTTGTTAATGTGGAAAAAGATATATTTACGTCCAGTAAGTGATGATACCACTGAAGCAATATAACATAGTTCTAGTGGCCCGCCAATAAACGGCGAGACGGCACACAGCGGGTTTATTTAGTGGTTGAAGGCCCCACACTACCCTGTTCGTTGCCCCGAACGACGGGGTGTGCGGTTAGGTAATTTTTTTTCCTGCCTAAACAAAAAAAAAGGATAAGTCATGATGATGTCCAGGCTGATTTCTGTCAGGGTGGCCAGGACACTAGCCAGAGCACTAGCTCATTCTCTTAGTATTCCAACACGACCGAATATTACCCAGCATATATATATATTAGAATCGTGCAAATTCGTAAGAAAATACCAAGAGTTTTATAGCAAACGTGAAGATAAACAAGCTAACTATTTTCTCCGACATAAAAGCAGACTAAATCTACCAAGCTCCCGGTTAACCATGCATACCAAAAGTCCACTAGTTATGTCTATAAAATTATATAATAAGTTACCAGTAACGGTTCAAAATGAAGTGAAGTACATTACGTTTATAAATAAATTAAAAAAATTCTTATTACAAAAATCTTATTAGTTTTAATGAATACCTAAATGAATAATTTCCATGCTTAAATAATAATTCATAAATAATTATATTACACAAAACATTGAGTAAATAATGATACTTAAATAATAATATTAAATAATACAATCACATTATTAATAAAGAAATAATAATACATCAATAATAATATTAAAACACATTCAATTAAATAAAAAATACTTTATTATAAACAGTAAAACATATATAGTAATAAAAATACACATTACAATAAAATAAATAATATAATAATTTAAAATAATCATTCACTATACAATTAATTAAATGAGTAATCACACTTATATAGGAAATAGTAACTAATAATAATAAGACCTAGAATAAATCTTAGAATACCTAGAATAAATCTATAAAAAATAAAATTAAAAACTTAACAGGTATTAATTTCAGCCTGCAACTAGCATAATAGTACATTGTTAACCTAGGGATGAAAGCAACTACGCTCGGGCTCCAATAGTTCGAGGGACTAAATAAGTCTTTATCCCGAGGTAAACACTGCGCTTTTTATTACGAATACGAGGAAACTAAAAATAAAGTAAGTATTACTTTCAACCCGCTCCTCAGGCAACTTCAGGCCTACTTTCAGAGTATGAGTAATGAAAAAATATTTACATTTGCGATATTAGTAGGTAGGTACTATTATGTTCAAAAATCGTCTGCCACAACATGCAATAAAAAAAAACTCTTAATACACGCTCGCCAGTTTCGAAGACCTTTGACTCCACCTTCCTTCAATACATGATGGTTGTATATCTTTTGATCTGTATTTTAGCACTTGACATGCTCAGCTACTTTAAACAACAAATTATTAGTGGATGTGGAAAAAGAGAACTTTAGTGCGAGCGAATCTGCGTCCCGGTGCAGTTAGAGCACTTCCCCGGATTCGGGACGCATGTTCGATTCCCGCTCGTACTAAAGTTCTCTTTTTCCACATTTTCACAAATAATATGTTCTTTATTGTCTATCTTCTTAACCAGTCGCTCGTCCGGCATTCTTTCCACATGTCGGAACCATCGGAGCATTCCCTTTCGCATTTTTACACCAATACTCTCTTTCAAACTTACTTGCATAGTTTATATAATTTGTAAAGTGGATATCTCCTGCTACAACCAAGACGCAACAATGTGCTTCATGGCCGGTCACACGGGAGATGGTAGTACCAACCCGCTCGGGCCCGATACCAAGTGAGTACTCCCACTTGGTACCCAGCCCTACCACCAGTCATGCAACAGATGATAATTGTTTATTTCCCTTAGTCACCTCATACGACACCCGTGGGACAGGATGGGGTGGTGACAATTATATTCTTAGTCCGTCACCATTGTTGAGGAAGTGAGAGATGTAACATACAAGAGTAGAGCCTTTTGGAACTCTGTTCTCTCTGCCTATCTCACAAGGGAGATGGCGTGATGATAAGTAAGTACAAAACAAAAGGGAGAACACATAATCAGATGAATTTGGCGGTAGTCCACGACACTGGCCCTGGTCGTGTTTGCAGAGTCGTGAGGTCGTTGAGAAAATTTCTCAGAAAAGGTTTCCTCACAATGTTTTCCTTTGAAAAGGGAGGATCCTCCGACCAGACGGGTGTTGTGTCTGGTGGGCAACTGCCCGACGGTTTTGGTCGGGTTCTTGTATATATGTACATCGCGCGGATAACTTTTCATATCGTGATGTAGGATACGTTAGGTTTTTAGTTGTTCGTATGTGGCGAGATAGAGATGTCGCTACACTACCACTGAAGGAATGTAGTATGGTTCCGGTGGTCCGCCAATGAAGGCGGAGAGAACGCACTCGGTGGGTTTCTTTAGTGGGTGAGGGCTCCACACTACCCTGTTCGCTGCCCCGTACGATGGGGTGTGCGGTTAGATACATTTTTTCCCGCGTTAACAAAAAAAAAGAAAAAAAGGTTGGTTATATACTCTAGCTAAGGCTGCAGGACGACGGTCCGGGGAATATTTGCAACCTGCAAAGGCTTCTGCGAAGGTGTGACGCTCTGATGTGCGGAAGCGTCGCTTAGGAGAGGATACCCGATAGGGTGAGCCACCGGCATACCACAAAAGTAATGTCGTATAGTTACAGGATGTATGGTTAGGTACTGTAATCGTGGGTTCGATTCCCACACAACACTGCGTGTTCCACAAATGTTTCTTCTGTATGCGTGTATTTTATGTACGTTATATTAATGCTGACAGCGGCCTTTTTAATCATTCTTATTGAATAGTATAGTTATTTATTATACGAGTAGCTAAGACGAGGCTGCGTTTGTAATAAAAGCCTACCTATATCAAATTGAGTTATTGAATCGATCAAGGAAATAAATACATATTAAATTAGAATAGCTTAATAGATTTTATGCAATTAAACGTACATGTGGCATGATAGTTAAAATAAGTAATAGCCCGAGTGTTGGAGGTTCGATTCTGAGAGTGCATATGTATAGTTTGGCGTTCCACAAATACTTGTATTGAGTACTTTGTTGTCGTTAATTGTATTTGTAAATTTCTAAGAAGTACGTATAGGATATTGTATTTCAAAAAAGGGTTATTGCACGCCTCATAAGCGAATAAGGTGATCATAGTCCGGAGCGTGCTCGTCGCGATCACTGCCAGCCTGTAATCCACAGGCTGCAATCCGGCTCGAATGCGTACCGCAGTGTGGGTAAGGGCGTGCCCCAGAGGTGACGCGTACCGACCCGCCCCCGTCGGTACGAACAACGGCAGATGCGGCGATGGGGGCCGCCACCCATCACGCCTTGCCCATTTTGGCGAGTCGAGGGGAGCAGAGTGTCGTGTAGGCACGTGGAATGTAAGAGGTGGTGTGGAAGATAAGTTACACGAGCTGGTAACCGTCACGTCGGACAGACAGCTTGATGTGCTCTGTGTAACAGAGACCAAGCGAAAGGGTAGCGTCGCCTGTGATCTTCCTGGTGGCGGGTTGGCTCTGTGGTCTGGTGTCCCGCAGAGCGATCGGGCCAGCATGGGAGTGGGGGTGTTGCTGTCCGCTCGCTTGGCCTCAGGTGTGAAAGACTACGGAATGTTTGATCCCAGACTTTTATGGGTCCGAATAAAACTAGGTGTCACCAGTGTCTTCATGGTCGCAGCTTATGCTCCCGTAGGCTCTTCGGTGGCATCGGATCTAGAGAAATTCTGGGATAATGTTAGGAAAGTTCTGGATTTGGCAGAAGCTAGTGAACGCGTGATCGTATGCGGAGACTTGAATGAATGGGTTTGGACCAAGCGTCCAGACTTCGAGGACGTGCTTGGTTCATTTGGTGATAAGAGAGTGAATGATGCAGGTAGGCTCATTGCGGATGTATGTATGGAGAGAAACCTTATTGTGTCAAACACATTTTTTCAACATAAGGACATCCATATGTATACATGGAGAAGGAATTAACAGAGAAGAAATTTAATTCTGGTAGACAGTCGCCTCCGAAGTAAAATTCTGGATACAAGAGCCTACAGGGGTCCCACTGTCGACACGGACCACTATCTCGTTATTGCGAGATTTAGTGGTCTGTTCAGAAAGTGGAGACACTGGCGAGAGCGTGTCCCCTTCGGAGGGCTTGAAAGAATAAAGATTGAAAAGTTGCAAGAAGAGAGTGTAAGAGCAAAGTATGTAGAGGGTGTCCGTTGGCTGACAAAGGCAAGTCAGCCGGAATCTGACATAGAATATTGCTGGAGAGTATTGAAAAAAAGTATGGTAGATACAGCGAAAGAAGTATGTGGATGCTCAAAGAAGCATAGGAAAGTGAAAGGTACGGGTGCATGGTGGGATACGAAAGTAGCAGCTTCCGTAGACCACAAGAAGAAAGCGTGGCTGGACTATGTATCTTCTTTGAACCTGAGTGCAAGTATGAAAGAACAGAAGAAAGAAATATACCGGCAACGTAAGAATGACACCAAAGCCTTAGTGAAAGAGAAGCGTGATAGAGCAAATATGATTGCAGAAGAAAGGCTGACCAAAAACTTCGAGAGCAACACCAAACTTTTCTGGAGGGTGGTGAAGAAATCTCGGAGTGGTTGGTCAGCTTTCAGAATGAATAAAATAAGGTCTAAAGGTGGAGACATTCTTACGCAAACACAAGATGTGTTAAGCCGATGGAGTGAATATTTTGGAGATATGTATGCGGATAATATATATAAAAATATCTAAATATTTATAGGGTTTGCGTCATTTTTAGGTAAAAATCTTAATTGTAAAATTAAGTTTACCTGGTCGGTATAATGTATGAAAATACTTCCGACAGATAGCGCAGGCGTCACCCAAAGACGTTAAGAATGAATGTGTTATGGAAATTAGCAGTCAGGAGCAATTGTCACGATGGCTGAATTGGCAAAGCATCTAGACGGTATCCAGGAGATGCAGGTTCAAATCCTGCTCGTGACTGTTATTTTCGATTTCACATTTTTCACTTTGTGTTTAATGTATAGTGCTAAGTATGTCAAATGCTAAAAATATCTAAATATTTATAGGGTTTGCGTCATTATTAGGTAAAAATCTTAATTGTAAAATTAAGTTTACCTGGTCGGTATAATGTATGAAAATACTTCCGACAGATAGCGCAGGCGTCACCCAAAGACGTTAAGAATGAATGTGTTATGGAAATTAGCAGTCAGTAGCAATTGTCACGATGGCTGAATTGGCAAAGCATCTAGACGGTATCCAGGAGATGCAGGTTCAAATCCTGCTCGTGACTGTTATTTTCGATTTCACATTTTTCACTTTGTGTTTAATGTATAGAAGTACTCCTTAAAATTAGAGCTAGATGGCGTATAAGACATGAAAACCACAGTACTTTTTGAAATTAGCGCTATCTATGTGATTTATTGAAAACTACTTAGTAAGACCAATACATTAGTAGTTACTTATCAAATAATCAATTTTATTAAGAAAATGAAGATTATGAGGCGTGCACTTTTGGATTTTCCAAAGTATTTTTAATTTTAAAGGCCCATTTCTGACGTGGTGTTAGGAACAGATCTCCTATTATTTAGATGCATGTGTGCAATAGAAACATGTAACAACAACAATGTATTTTCAACCGACTTCAAAAAGGAAGAGGTTTTCAATTCGACTGTGTTTTTTTTTTGTATGTTTGTCACGCGATTATTCGTCAATTATGAATTGATTTCAAAGATTATTTTCTTGTTTGATAGGTTCTACTTCAGGAGTGGTCCCATTTAAGTTTTATCGAAATCGGATGAGCAATTAAAAAAAACATAATTTAAAAAATTGTATACATCGATGATATTTTTTCATTTACTTCGAAACCTCTGTCTCATTGGAGCAGTGCGTTTAGTTGGCGTACACACATTATATAAAAAACCTTTCTTCACAGGTTTCGGAAGACTCTCCGAACCGCTATTATCTATTTCTTTCCCTACTGCGCTTTAGGCGCTAATCATTGTCATTTTCAGACTCCTGTGGTCGACGCTTTTTCATACGAAATGCACCCAAGGAGGGCCTTCCCCATCATGTACTACCTACTCTAATCTACGGACCTATTTTATAAAAAAACACTAAAAAACAATAAAAAAAATGAAAAAGGTAAAAATATTCTGTGTTTAAAATCAAGCCATATTACATCTGTAAAAGTCGGTGGTGCAGTGGTAGTGTGTGCGACTGCTGATGATAAGGTTTCAGGTTCGATCCCCGGGTCGGGCAATGTTATTGAGTATTTCCGAAGAAAGAAAAATTCTCACAGTTTGGAAATGTGCCCGGTAGACGGCAATAATCTCGCTTCCTATTACGTGGCACTTAAACATAGCTGGCGACTCGTGGGTATATAATACACCTCTGCCTACCCCTTCGGGGAATACAGGAGTGATGCTATGTTGTTGTTGCATATTACATCTGTATTTTTGTACAAATGTGTTTAGTTATTAAGTATATTTGCTACGGGAAACTGTTCATTTTTTCGGGATAAAAAGTAACCTATGTGCTATTCTGGGCTCTGGACTATATTTATGTAAAATTTCATGATAATTATTTCAGTAGTTACAGCGAGAAAGCGTAACAAACAAGCAAACAATCTCACTTTCTTATTTACAACATTAACAAGCCTTTGCCCGCGGCTCCGCCGCAGCCAAAAGTTAGTTTTTAGGTAATATATATCAGGTTCCCGATATAGAAGCCATCTAGAAGTTTTTGCGTGATGCGCGAACAAACAAACAGACAAATAAACAAAAAATAAAAAAAAAATCGTTTTGTATTAAGACACGCCCATATAGCCTATTACAGTCATTTTTTCTCAAATATCTTAAATGTGCAGACACAGCTATGTTACAGCTTTGTAATAGTATAGATATAGATAATAAATATAGATAAGGTTACCAAGCGGCCTGCATGAAGAGAAACACGTTCTGTAGCACTTCTTCAGTTATTTTGGATAGCCCAACCATCATAGGAAAACTTGCTGGTTCGAGGTTTAAGCCTCGAGGAAGAACCGCCTCTATGTTAAGGTGGAAAAAATTATTCCCCGTGTATCCTGTCGTTCGGGGTAACAACCAGGGTAGTATGGCAACATTACCTATTAAAAGCTGCATGAAGTCTCTCCGCCTTGTATGGCCACTGGAATTAGTTGATATTACTTCAGTGGCAGGAAGTATCCTCCTGTCAAGTAAGTACCTGTAAGTACCTATTCGTACCATTGCGAAAGCGCCGGAGTCAAACCATGTGCTTGTAGACCAAATTTAAATAAAAAGTGCACCTTTAGTGGCCTCGTACCCCATCCGGGGGAGAGAATGTGATGATAACACTTATATTGTTATTCCATAGCCAAACGGCCAAAAGAAGAAAGTATTCTTACTCACTTACGCCATCTCCCTTGCAAGGTAGGCAGAGAGAACAAAGTGCCAAAAGGCTCTATCCTTGCATACATTATTCCTCAACATCCATAATTTTCTTCATACAAGCTCGCCGGTTTCAGTGATTCCTGACTCCACCTTCCTTCAATACATGACGATTTGGTCTAGGTAGGTTAGTCTAGGCCCCACACTACCCTGCTCGTTGCCCCAAACGACGGGGTGCGTTTAGGTACATTTTTCCCACCTAAACAAAAAAAAATAAAAAAAAATGGTAGGTTGGTCTAGAAGAATTATAGATTCTTATATATTTTATTTGGTCCAAAGTGATGTTCTCGTCCGACAGTTGTAAAAAAAAAATTACAAAGAAGCAAGAAACTTTTAACTTTTTTATTCTAACTTAGGTATCGAACATTTGAACAGTAGACCTATTGAGATACCTCGATATTAACCGACTATCACTATCATTTTACTGATGAAATATTTAAAAACTCATAATTTAATTACTTCCCGCATGTAACAAGTATTTTAATCATTAAAATGTGTTATTGTAATTATTATCTACAATATTATATACGACACAATTTTCAAACGCTGCTGGGTCAAAATTATTAAAAATTAGCCACGTTTGACACCTGTCAAAAGTTACGTAATGTCATTTGTGTCAGTGTGACAAGCCGATAAATACTCAAGTACGCGAGATATTGCAATTAAATAAAATTTGATAGAATGAAGTAATACTAATTTCATTGTTTTCTTTTAAATCGCAGTCCAAATGTTCTAGGAACTCGTGGCAGATGAAATATCATTTTATAGTGACCGCTAAGCTATTCCAGCAAGTACCAACCAATGATCAGTTTCTATATCACATCAATTTTTATGGTATTTAATTTAATATTAAAACTGCCTACGACAATTTGATTTCTTTTAGTTTCTGTTGCTACATTCCACGAGCGATGGGTACCACTTACCACCAGGGGAAACACTGGTTCGTCTACCGCCAACAATAAAGTTTCGTTTGTCTGTGTTCTAACAATTAGAAATACATCATTTCACCAGCCTTGATTTATCTTTTATAAGGCAACTGACAGTCGCTACTCAGATAAACTACTAAGTGTTGGCAGACCACTGAAGCAATGTCTTCCAATTCCAGTGGTCTGGCAGTACAGGCGGAGAGACGGAACACGGCAGATTTATTCAGAGAACAAACTATTTGTGAAAGTGGAATGGATGTCCCATCCAAATCAAGGATGTGCTCTGGGCCCGTAGTATGTAAATCACTAAATTGTACCGACATCGCATCGTGGTTGAGTGATTAATGCGACATCACACGTCTTTGTCTCTACCGATCACAAATAAGACTATACAATGTCGATACGATTTTGTGGATCTCATTCTAAGGGAGCTGGACCGCTACCTATCGCAGTCACCTGATGGTGACACCCGATCTCCACTTCACATTTGTTTTAGATGTATTTAGGACCCGCGCCACCTATCGGATGTATTTGCATTTTATTTTTTTATACATTTTATTTCAATATAGTAAGTTTAATTATTACAATTAAAATTCATATAAATAATAAAATAAATATTTACGGACATTTCACACAACGTCCTCTGGTCCCAAACTAAGCTTAACGCCTGTGTGTGTGAAAACACCCAGACGCATTACAAATATCTGTGTTCATTATACGAATATTGTCCTCAGTGGGAGTCGAACCCACGATCTCGTGCAAGAAAGTCGGTTAGACTACCGACTACGCCACAAGGCCCGTCCCCGTATTAAAATTTTTTTTAAATATGATCTGTATTAGCACGACATTTATTTATTTATTTATTGACATGCTTGGCTCCGCCGCAGCCAAAAGCTTGTTTTTAGGTTATATCTCAGGTACCCGTTATCCCGTGAGGCTAGTTATTAAAAAAAACTATGTTCATGAAATCTTTCGCGTTTGCTTGATTTTATACTAGGCGTTTCGAATACTTTAATTTATTTATGATAAAAGTACATGAGTACGCTAAATATTTGCATAAATCCTTGAATAGTCTCCCGAGAGAATTCCTCATGAAAATCGAAATATTAACTGTTCATCTGGACCTCTGTCTGTATACTAAGTTTTGCTCAAATCAGTTTAGTCATTAAGTCTATATGCAATAATATCTATTCTACACTGTTCCTTTCAACATTATTCATATATCCACCTACAACATATCCATTTAGTGCAGTTTAGTCCTGATGGAAAAACAAAGATCCAAACATATTTCCTGAAGGAAATCCTCGAAAAAAAATTCAAGGTCTGAGATATGTTTTCGATGTCTTGTGGAGTCAGCCAACTCGCACAGTGTTAATATGATGAAACGCCCTCATTCCTGTAAAAACAATTACTCAATATCTATTATAATATTTTATTATATAGAAGCGAGAGTTGGGTATGCAAACAGGAGCATGAGAGTAAAATCAATGCGGTCGAAATGCGATCCCTGCGGAAAATCTGTGGAGTGAGGCTGTCTGGCCGCATTCGTAACGATGACGTAAGAGAGCGAGTAGGTATCAAAGAGAGTATTTGTGTAAAGATGCGAAAGGGAATGCTCTGATGGTTCGGACATGTGGAAAGAATGCCGGACGAGCGAATGGTTAAGAAAATTGCACTGCGAAAGTGGAAGGATGTAGGTACAGCAGGAAGGTGGAGTTAGAAGTCTCCGAAGCCGGCAAGCATGTATGAAGAGAATTATGAATGTTAAGGAAGCGAGATGTATGCAAGAATAGAGCCTTTTGGCACTCTGTTCTCCCTGCCTACCTCGCAAGGGAGATGGCGTGATGATAAGTAAGTAAGGATAATATTTTAGAAAAGTCAGCTTGCTTATTAAGCACTAGACTAGATATAATTTAAATACGTCACTCTTCAACACATGTTTATTTAAGCTGCACGCACTCGAAGTCTCGGACAGAATATTATATTATTATAACGCTTCGCAAGCGCATTTAAATATAAAAAATACTGTACGTGCAGATTTTTGCACCAAGAATCAATGCACTTCATTTGATTACAAAGACCATTATAAATGTTATTCTACGTGAGATGCCTACTGCTATAAATAACCGCTAGTGTGCCCGCAGCTCGACTACGAAAACCCTTTTATTTTGATGGATATATAATCCACAGACTGTAATTTATATTACGGCGGCTAGAATGAAAGAAAGTATTGGTGTCAAGATATGAAAGGGAATGCTCCGATGGTTCCATCCATCCATCAGCCTTTCAACGTCCCCTGCTGGACATAGGGCTCCCTAAGCGAACGCGACAACGAGCGGTCCCGTCATGGGGGATAATGCCGTAATCGCCAAGCTTGGCAGGCGGGTTGGCGATCGCAGTGGATGTTGTTAATACTCGAGGGAGTGCTGCTGCCCACTCCCTCTGTATTCCCTCAGTCGGCTCTTACGACTCCCGTGGGTAGAGAGGGGTGGGACAATTCTAAAGCCGGCCCCACATGACCGATGGTTCCGACATATGGAAAGAATACCAGACGAGCGACTGGTTAAGAAGATATACAATGCGAAAGTGGAAGGATGTAGGTACAGGGGGAGACCGAGACTCACCTACCTAGACCAAATCGGTCAGAGTCAAGAGTCTCCGAAACCGGCGAGCGTGTATGAAGAGAATTATGAATGTTGAGGAAGCGAGAGATGTATGCAAGAATAGAGCCTCTTGGCACTCCGTTCTCTTCTCTCTGCCTACTCCGCAAGGGAAATGGCGTGATGATAAGTAGTATAAGAGACACTAGCCATGTACACAGGAGATATTATAGTGCACTAGTGAGTGCGCAAACAAGTGCACTATCTTTTCCTCCACTCTCATACTCCGATAGGATAAAGTTCCCACGCTACTGGAAAGAGTAAAACCAACAGCTTTAAGTAGTTTCCGAGGTACGAGGGTAAAGTCGAAATGAGACTTGAAAGTGTTAGTATTTTGATATTTTTATATATTTTTTTATTTTTAGCCGTGTGGGGCCGGCTTTAGAATTGTCCCACCCCTCTCCACCCATGGGAGTCGTAAGACGACTGAGGGAATTCCCGGGGAGTTGGCAGAAGCTCTTCTTCGAGTATTAACAACATCTACTGCGATAGCCAAACCGCCTGCCAAGCGTGGCGATTACGGCACTATCCCCCATTCTTGGGGAGGCCTATGTCCAGCAGTGGACTTTATAAGGATGATGGATGGATGTATGCATATATTTTTTATCATTTGTCATGTTTATGCATTTAACACATTATGTACACATTCATTCTTAACGTCTTGGGTGATGTCTGCGCCATCTGTCAGACAGACAGATGACGATATATAAAAATATGAAAATATTTATAGGACTGCAGGATAAAAATTCGCAGTCCCGTCCAACTGTCACGATGGCTGAATTGGCAAAGCATCTAGGACGGTATACCAGAAGATGCAGGTGCAAATCCTGCTTGTGACTGTTGTTTTCGATTTCACATTTTCACATTTTGTTCTTAATATGAAATCCAACTTTCAACAATATCTCTTTCTAATATTAGTAGAGATATATAGAGGAGAATATCTTCAAAATGGCTTATTATGGAAAATACTTTAGTGCAGTTTTATTGCGTGGCAAACAAGCATGCGGTGCACCTGATAGTAAGCGGTTACCGTAGCCTATAGATGCTAGCAACACCAGAGACATCACTCCCGTAACGTCGTCTCCAAGGAAAGTGATGAAAGAAGTTGAGAGTAAGTTTGATACGGAGAGGATAAGAAGATACTAAGTAGAGGATAAGAAGGATAATGAGGGGAGGATAGGGAAGGGGTTGGACCTCCGGCGCTTTCAACCACCATACGAACCACTACGATAGGAGTATCTGGGATAATCAACTCTACCACTAGATATTATGAATTTGAAAGAATATCTGTTTGCTACTCTTTTTCTATCATCCTAAGACTAAGAATACAAGTGTCACCAATCCATTCTTTCCCACGGGTGTCGTACGAGGCGACTAAAGGAAGTAAGCAATTATCAGCCATTGCATGACTGGTGATAGAGCTGGGTTTCAAGTGGGAGTACTCACTTGTTATCGGGCCCGAGCGGGTTGATACCACCATCTCCCGTGTGACCGGTCATGAAGCACATCGGTGTGTTTTGGTTGTAGCAGGAGATAGCCGTTTATTTTTTTGTTTCATGTCAAATGAAATGGCGAGCATCGGCTTGATAATACTCTCGGTATAGTTGAATCCATGAGCGACGGTTACCATTTATAATCAAGTCGGCCGTGGCTCATCTGGCACAATATACGCAATAAAAAAAAATTATGAATTGCTTTATGGTCTTAATCGCTTTTTAATAAAATTTAACAAAGAAAAGTGAATGGAATGGTGAAGATTTATCACTGAATTTTCAAACAATCTTTTACTTTTTTTAATCAAAAGTCAAAACTGCCTCGGTGGTGCAGCGGTAGTGTGAGTGAACTGCTGATTATGAGGTCTCGGGTTCGATCCCCGGGGCAGGCAGTGTTATTGAGCTTTTTCGTTAAAAGATAAATTCGTCATTATCAGGTCGGAGTTTGGAAATGTGTCCAGTAGACGGCAGTAGGCTCGCCCGCATTACGTAGGACTTAAACATAGCAGGCGAATAGTGGGTGCGTAAATGTGAAATACACCTCTGCCTACCTCTTTGGGGATACAGGCGTGAAACTATGTTTTTTTTAAAGTCAGCCACAAACAGACAGACGGCCATGATTTATACATAGTATAAATCATGGCCGTCTGTCTGTTTGTCTTTATACATAGTATAAATCATGGCCGTCTGTCTGTTTGTCCGCTTTTTTTTTAAATTACGCAACGGATCTATAAATAGTTTTCATTGTGTTTATTCCAGATTTTTTTTATGTATGTATTAATATTATACACCTAAATTACTTTTTTAATTTGAGAAATCAAGTTTAATTTATTAAGCTAATGCAATTTATGTTGGCTGCACCTAAATTATAAGTAGGTAGTTTAGAGTATTGTAATAGAGTATTAATTTAAAAAAATATAAAGTTATTTTCGTTAGTCAATTGCATTCGTGCGAAGAGAAGAGCGTATCTTGTAGAAAAATGGACTGCAACTACAGCTGATTTCAACAAATTAATACGCTATGTTTCTTGAAAAAGACACATCTAAAATTAGGATAAATTTCACATTAACCACGTAATTCATTATATATGGCCGAAAACCCCTATAAATTCTAATATTGATATTAAAAATAAAATTGATAGTTTTTTTTTAAATTCGAATAACACGCGCTTACCCTTGATAGTACATCCCTGAGATGCTAATAGCTGCAACTATAAAAAGCTACAATATTGAAACCAAGCTTTTTTTTGCCCCGAAAAAACCCGGAAAACACCCCACTACATCATCCTTGGTTGCTCAATGGTATTAGAAATAAGAGCAAGTATATAAAGCCTTCGTTCCCATCGCACTCTCAGTGCACACGTGAGCGGATACCGCGTACGTTCTGTGATTTGTGTTGTGAAGTGCGCCTGTGTCGAGGTTTTAAAAAAAGTTAGTTTGTATTTTTAATCTGTTTTATTTTTTTAAGGTGGAGTATTATACCTAGTTCTTTTTTTGAATATTTCTATGAAAGGAGTTCGAAGTTTGTAAGGCTTATTTAACAAAATTAATTTGCTGGTGACATTGTATATTTCAAAGGCTTTGAGAACACGAACCTATTCCATGTTTTCATTGAGAAACTAAAGGTAGATGCAAAACTAATATCTTTACATAAAACACAAAGTCGAAAGTGATTTACAGTACAAAATTACTTTGCTAATTATATGGACATTTTATTTTTTTGCTCAAGCAAATTCGATCAAAGTGATTAGTGACATACCCTGAGCGTTCTGAACGTTGCAGGTTTGATTCTCGTTTATTAAACTTAGATCAATATTCTTAATCAAAGTGTGCTTTATATCCATATTGTAATCCTACACAGAATTAAATTAACTTAAGGTACACTTTATATAACCCAGTTTTTTCTTCAAAATATAAGCTAGGTAATTCTAAAAAGTTTGTTTTAGTTACAATTCTGCAATTAATGCAATATCATTAACGAACCTTCTTACTTCAAAACGTTAACACTCAAAAACAAATAAAATTAAATAGTAAACTTTAGCTATATTTTCAACTATTTTTTTATATAAAATATAACCAACTTTTTTTTTTTTTACTATCCTAGTGTTTCGAAGACTAAGAGATTCACGGTCATACGACGCAAACATTTATAAATAAACAATAGTTTTACAGATAATAATTTATGTAAGTTAGTTGCATATTGTTAAACCACAGACAAAAATCCTACATAATAATATATAAAGAATGTAATAAAAAAAAAAATTCTCTAAAATCTTAACTGCGGTGTATTAACAAAGCTAGTTTGTAAACAATCGTGTATTATTATAATTACTCGCTATTAATTTAACTGGCAACTTCCGAGCTTCTATTTACGTAACAACAGTGAATTCAGTGTTATTTGAATACAATTATTAATTATTATAATCATAGTAACAAAATTTTATTGTTGTACATGTAATTATAGAGCCTTTGCTCACGCCAAAATCTTTTTTTTTAATTGCGCGAAAAAAGGGACAAATAAATAAATAAAAGAGACAAAAATTCTAAAAATATTGTTTTGTGTTCAGAGTTGTCATTTTTTTTTCACAAATATATACATGATGTATACAAACTCTTTTACAGCTTTATAATACAGACTATTAGTAAAAAAGTCACTAAACACCATTAGTGATAAACACGCAAAGCAATAGGTAAGAAGAACGCGTGCATTTGTCGGTACCTACTAATTTTGCACTAATTTTGCCGTTTTTAGGTATATCTCAGGTGGCCGATATAGTGGCGGGATAACAGTACCGTAAACTGCCACAACATTGCCTGTATTTCGAATATTTTGGCGTATATTCCAAAAATGACTAAATAATTATGAGTTCTATTTTACTAGAAATAAAATTTAGGTTGAGATCTACTAAATAAATGCTTTAGCTATCAATAAATCTTTGCAAAATGCTACGTTATAGCCGATTTTGTTAGCAGGCAAAGATAGGTTCTAATAGTCACAACATTGCTCCATATTAGACATGTAGTAAATCTGTTAAAATTCTCTAAAGTAATTTATTTAAAATAAACCTTTAACATCAGACTACTAGAATGATAATCCTTTATAGTTATGCAAGTTTTATTTCTCCATATAAACGAGGAGGCAAAGTTGGGACAGATATTTTTTGAGTTTCCATACAAGCAACCGTTATTGCATAGGATTGTCAGATATTATCCGTGTGGTGACGGATTAAGAATACAAGTGTCACCACCCCATTCTTTCCCACGGGTGTCGTATGAGGCGACTAAGGGAAGTAAGCAATTATCATCCATTGCATGACTGGTGGTAGGGCTGGGTACCAAGTGGAAGTACTCACTTGGTATCCAGCCCTAGCGGGTTGGTACCACCATCTCCCGTGTGACCGGCCATGAAGCACATCGTTACGTTTTGGCTGTAGCAGGAGATAGCCGTTTATATTTCATTTCATCTGTGAAATGAATTGGTGAGCAGCGGCTTGACAATACTCCCGGTATAGTCGAGTCCATGGGTGACGGTTACCATTTACCATCAGATGGACCGTGGCTCGTCTGCCACTACATGCAATAAAAAAAAATCACATTATTATATTTATTTTTCATTCATAGCTCTCATTAACTCTACCCCTTTAGTCATAAATGACATATTTTACAGATCACAGTTTAAAAATACAATATTAGTATTTTTTTACACTCGTATGAATGTGACAACCTTATACCAGGTAAAGATAGAACCTATGTTTTCAATTTACCTTCTTAATTTTGCCTAAAAGTGTTTTATTCGAATTTTACACAAATATAACCAACAATAGTTACTAAGTCTTATAAAGAAATCTCAAAGCTTTGAGTGTATGCTGAATATAATAAGTTAACAGTAAAAATGTTTAACTTACATCAAAAGTTATAGGCGCCTAAAAAAATCTTATCATGTCCGATCCTGTTTAACGGCTCCCTGACGTTAACTGTATTATATTTTCAAAATGATCCGATATAAAGTAGCGGGATAAATTTAGATATACCAGTTTTTAATCTAATCAAGAGCTATAAAATAAAAAAGTTGAATCAAAATCCGTTCAGTAGTTTTTGCGTGATGCACGAACGTACAAACGGACAAAAATAAAAAAATAAAAATTTGTGTTCAGACACGCCTACACAGTCATATTTTTCTCAAATATCTTAAAATTACAGACACATCTCAGTTACAGCTTTATAATAGTTAAAATTAGCACCCTCTCCGACGGGTGGAGCACACGCCCCCGGTCATGGCACAGCCACGTAGCGACCGGGAGGCCGACCTCAGTGTACCGCCCGTCACCGCGTTGGGAATGGGGGCTGTTTCGAGGATTCGTTCCAAGAACACCGCCCCTGGCCCGGACGGGATACCCGCCCGGGTGCTGGCCCTGGCTCTGGACCACCTGGAGCCCCGCCTCAGGGGAATGTTCGACGCGTGACTGGCGTCCGGACCGTTCCTTGACTCCTGCCGGAGCCGGGACGAACGTCGGAATCGATCGGGGCCTTCAGGCCCATCGTACTGCTGAATGAGGTGGGTAAGCTGCTGGAGAAAATCCTAGCTGCCGGCATCGCCCAGCACCTACGCCGGGCCCGACTTGTCGGACGCTTAGTTCGATTTTCGTGCTAGTCGTTCGACGGTCGGCGCGATTATGCGCCTGAGGGCTGTGGCCGCGGCGGTCGTCACCGGCGGTGGAGTGCTGTTGGCGGTGTCGCTTGACATCGCCAACGCATTCAATAGGGTTCGGTTCTAGGATGCTCCTGTGGGACATCGGTTATGATTGGGTGCTACGCTGTGGAACCTCCCCGTGGAACTTGGAGGCGGAGGTGCTCGCCGAGGTGTATTGGCGAGCGTCGCAAGAGCGGGTGACGGACTGTCGTCTCGTACCCAGCGAGGTGGCCAGGTAGCGGGGCGAGGCCCGCCGAGCTGCCAGGGCCAGTTGGAGGGCGCAGCTGGAGACGCCCCGGCCGATTTTTGGACCGTAAAGGCGCTCCAGCCTGTGCTGGAGGAGTGGGCAGGGTGACAGCACGGAGTCCTTACCTTTCCACTGGTGCAGGTGCTTTCGGGGCACGGTTACTTCGGCAGATATCTGCACATAGGAAGCGACTCCGGGCTGTCACCATTGCGGCTGCGACGAGGACACGGCGCGGCTCACACTCTAGTCGTGCCCGGCTTGGACTGAGCAGCGCCCTGAATTCGTGAGGGAGACCTCTCACTGACGAGCGTCGTTAGAGCGATGCTCGGCAGCGACAGGAATTGAGCCGCGGTTGTTGCCTTCTGCGAGGTGGTTATCTCGCGGAAGGAAGCGGCGGATAGGGCCAGAGAGGAGGATTCTTGCTCTGACCCAAACCACCGCCAGCGAATGGGGCGGCGCAGGCGCGAGTGCTTGCGCCTCATGCCACCCTAGCTAAGGCTGCTGGTGGATGGACCAGGGAACGTCCGCCACCCGCAAGGCCTCCCGCGAAGATGCGACGCTCCTTGTGCGGATGCGTCGTTCAATAGAGGGTACCCGAAAGGCTAAGCCACCGGCGGACCACTGAAGTAATCCAACACAGTACCAGTGGTCCGTCAACACAGGCGAAGAGACGGCACACGGCGAGATTCATTAGTGGGTGAAGGCGCCCCACACTACCCTGTTCGTTGCCCCGAACGACAGGGTGTGCGATTAGGTAAATTTTTTCACACCTAAACAAAAAAAAGGAATTAGCACCCTCCTTATTCGTTAAGTGATAATTAATAAAAGAAATTTATTCAAAATGCGTGTTTTGCGTTACTATAATTGATAAAGATGTACATAGTTTGATATTCATGTCTAAATATAATAAAAACAAAATGCAATTGAACGAGATCGTAAAAGCGTAAATTTCTAATCAATTAGCTGTAGTGTTCAATAAAAATGCTTTGTAAATCACTTTAACGTGTATCTTCAATGCCTTTCGTTGAACATAGGCAGTGCGATAGATCGGTACCACCCTCTCACCAAAAGATCGGCGTGAATGGCAGATACTCCTATGATTGTGTTTCGTATGGTAAGTGAGAGCGCTGGAGGCCCAAACCTCCTCACTTTATTATCTTCAATATCATCTTCTAACTATCTTTTTATTATACTTCCTATCCATCTCCTATCCCTTTCCTTGGAGACGCTTACGTGATGCCTCTGGTGTTGCTAGCGTCTATAGGCTACGGAAACCGCTTACTGTTTGCCACCCTAGTAGTATTAGATTGAATGTTATTAGATTATTGAGATGGTTAGTTATTAGATTGGATGGGACGCAGGTTCTAATCCTGCTTGCAGTAAAGTTCCCCTTTTACCACTTCCGTGTGGTGACAGATTAAGAATACAAGTCACTAACCCATTTTTTTCCACGGGTGTCGTACGAGGCGACTAAGGTAAGTAAGCAATGATCACCCATTACATTACTGGTGGTAGGGCTGGGTACTAATTGGAGTACTCACTTGCTATCGGGCCCGAGCGGGTTGGTACTATCATCTCCCGTGTGACCGGCCATGTAGCACATCACTTTGTTTTGGTTGTAGCAGGAGATAGCCGTTTATTCTTTCATTTCATATCTGTGAAATGAAATAGTGAGCAGCGGCTTGACAATACTCCCGGTATAGTTCTGTCCATGAGCAACCATTAACATTTACCATCAGGTGGGCTGTGGCTCGTCTTCCACCACACGCAATAAAAAAAACTTTAAAAATAATTTGTTTTTTAAAGTAGCCGAGCATGTCAAGTGCTAAAATACAGATCAAAATATTAAATAAATGTTCTGGTTAGATTCTCACAGTAGTGTTAAGACGCGCCTACATAACGTAATCACACATTTATCTATAGCAGATCCTCGTCGACCTCTTCTCTTGGCGCAGACAATAGTATCGCGTGGGACTGCTTACGCAAACCACGAAGGTAATTTAATGAGGAAACAAAACTTTTGTCTCTGGCCGTTGTTTCGTGGAGTTAACATTCAAACACGGAGTTTTGACGGGAACATGGTCGCTCTAGATTATTTTCCAAAACTTGTGTTATTTCAAGTATTAATGTGTAAAAGTGGTGGTATTTCGCTAATTAACTATTTGTGTTGTCAGTACCTGGGGTTCGAACCCGAGACGTCATGATCAGCAGTCGTTCACGCTACCGCTGTTACCAATTTAGAGAAAAAGCCCTTATTATTTCATTGCAATAACAAAGTTTTTATAAACCCGCAGGCCTCATACCCCTTTACGAAAAAAAGTGCGTCGTCGTTGCCGCGCTGAATGTTGAATGACTTTATCTTGGCATTGCTTGAGACTCGAGTTACTAACACGACTTATAAAAAAAAACAGCGAAATGTTTAAATAGTAGACCCGCGTTAAAAAAGAACAAAAAAAACCGCGAAATTCAAATATCGAAAACAAATTCGCGGCTCTAGTGAGCACAAGCCTTCTTGCTAATAATATGTCAGAATCGTGCCTCGCCGCGGCAAGGCCACCAGCCGACTGAAACCTTAATACCTCATTTAAGCGTTAAAGTGATATTAGGAGCTTAGCTACAGTTGCTGTTAATTTACTCAAGGATACTATTTACTGAAGCCAGTTTATAAGCTAATCGATTTTACCCCAGGAGGATCTCTTGTTTAAGACACACACATTCCGCATTATTCAGAATATCAAATTCATCATTAAAAACATTACTTTTCCTGACATCCTATTTAAATCTATATCTATACTTACTTACTTATCACACCATCTCCCTTGCGGGGTAGGCAGAGAGAACTGAGTGCCAAGAGGCTCAAATCTTACATACATCTCTCGCTTCCTCAACATTCATAATTCTCTTCATACACGCTTGCCGGTTTCAGGGACTCCTGACCCCACTTCCTTTTTAAAAAATAGTCACACCAATATGTCTCATTTCTGGTGAACAAAATCCGTTGAATTAACTATTAAATATAATAATACAATTGTATTTTGCAATTTACGATCTTGGTACTCTAGTACCTACTATTAGTTATTCTGTGGTCTTAGTATGCTAACTATGTACCTACTAAATTGTAATACAATTAGTAATTACTAGCCTTTGACCGCAGCTTCGCCGCAGCCAAAAGTTAGTTTTTGGGTTATATCTCAGGTTTCCGGTATAGTAGCGGGATAAAATGGTTACCAGTTGTTAAGTCTAATTACGAGCTATCAAATAAAAAAAGTTGCATCAAAATCCATTCAGTAATTTTTGCGTGATGCGCGAACAAACAAACATACAAACAGGTAAACAGACAAAAAATCTAAAAAAAATCGTTTTGTATTTAGACATGCCTATATAGCCTAATTCAGTCATATTATTTTTTCAAATATCTTAAATGTTAAGACATAGCTCTGTTACAGTTTTATTATAGTATAGATTATTCGCTGAGTCGAAAATAAATATAAACAAGTCTAAATGTATTTTAAATTTATGAACGGAAATGGACATAAATCATCATCAGGCCCTGGATATCATCTAGGACCGAAGTACTTGTCAAAACGAATCAAACGATTCCAAACTTGATGGAATTGTGGCGTTTTATAGCATATTACCCATGGCAATCCGGCTCCATCATCAGACCCTGAATACTATCTAGAGACAACTACTCGTCAAGACGAATCATACGAGCTCAAACACGATGGGGTTATGTCGTTTTATTTTATTTTATTAGGGAAAACAAACCGTTACACAATTTTCTTATTCTAGAGTCTTAACAGTTAGCTATATCATTGCATAACTCACAACGTTATCCACATTTTAAGTAAAAACATTTTTACACTTGACCTGTAAATTGGAGTGAATTAATTTAAAAGTAAATTTAGACAACACCTATAATTACAAATCGGGCATTCTACTTTTAATCGTCGTTTACAAAAATATTTAATCAATTGTTTTATCTTGGATTACTTATGGCCACCTTCTAGCTCTATCACCAAACCCTGGATACTGTCTAAAGACAAAGTACTCGTCAAGACGAATCAAACGAGTCCAAACTCGATAGGGTTGCGCCATTTCATTATAGAGTTCCTATGTTCACCTTCCAGCTCCACCATGAGATCAGCTCCATGTCATCATAATATTGCATTGTCACGCGATATACATAAGCGTGTAAAATTTCAGCTCAATCGGAAACCGGGAAGTGTGTCAAATTTAACTTGCAAGATTTGAACGGGACAAGTAAAATAAAAGCGTCGCCACGCTAACAGCCGATTTTAACCTTTTTTTTTTGTTTTTTTTTTTTTGTTTAGGCGGGAAAAAATGTTCCTAACCGCACACCCCGTCGCTCGGGGCAACGAACAGGGTAGTGTGGGGCCTTCACCCACTAAAGAAACCCGCCGTGTACCGTCTCTCCGCCTTTATTGACGGGCCACTGGAACTATGTTACATTCCTTCGGTGGTAGCCGATTTTAACCTAGCTAGCTAGCATTAGATGGCACATCAATAAATCTTTGAAAGATTTTTCGAAATTGTTTAAAATTTATCACTCACAGGTGATTTAAAACATCGTCAAAAACCTGCATGCCTGAGAGACTCTCTCGACGGCTTGTAAAGTCTCCCAAACCATATTGGGCCAGCGTGACAGACTATGGCTTAATCACCATGAGAGGGACCCGTGGCCAATTAGTGGGAAATAAAAAGGGTTCGAAAAATAATATGACGGACTAAGAATACAAGTGTCACCACCCCATTCTTTCCCACGGGTGTCGTATGAGGCGACTAAGGGAAGTAAGCAATTATCGTCCATTGCATGACTGGTGTTAGGGCTGGGTAACAAGTGGGAGTACCCACTTGATATCGGACCCAAGCGGGTTCGTACCACCATCTCCCGTGTGACCGGCCATGAAGCACATCGGTCTGTTATGGTTGTAGCAGGAGATAGTCATTTATTCTTTCATTTCATATCGGTGAAATGAAATGGTGAGCAGCGGCTTGACAATACATATAAAATAATAGAAATAAGTGCATATACAGATACTAAGAATCTCAAGCTTTGAAAGTAAAAGGGATGACAGTGAATGTGAGCAAGACGAAAGTAATGGTTTTTGAAAGGGAAGATAGCATGACAAATTGCGAGATTCTGATTGCAGGAGAAAGAGTGGAACAAGTGAAAGAATTTGTATACCTGGGTTCGAAGTTTACGAGAGATGGAAAGTATGACTGTGATATGGAGCGGAGAACTATGGCTGGAAATAAAGTGAATGGAGAACTGGCTTTATGAACAGCCAGAAAGTGTCAAAAAAGGCACGTCTGGCTGTGCATAAAGGGGTACTGGTCCCTACACTTATGTATGGTAGTGAATGTTGAGCATGGCAGAAGAAGCATAAGAATGCACCTGGTTCGGACACGTAGAGAGGATGGATAGAAGAAGATTACCGAAACAGGTATATTTACAAGGCGACTGTGAATGGGCAAGGTGGTAGAGGTCGACCTAGGCGAACGTATTTTGACCAGATCGGAGACGATCTTAAGGAAGGCCAGGTTAAGAGTACTCGTAACCAACGAGCATACATGAAAGCGCTGTTGAAATTAGATGAAGCGAAAGATGTGTGTCAGGATCGTAGCAAGTGGAGAGAAGTGGTGTCTGTCTACTCCTACGGGAAAAAGGCGTGACAATGTATGTATGTAATATGTATTCTCAAACTCCAAACGCACGCCTTTGTTCTGTTCCGTAACATGCTTATGTGAAAGAACATATCGGTATTACTATATTGTATTTGTTGACCCTTTTCTTTTAAAATCCCCTAGCATTCTCATATAAATGATTCAATATTCAACAATTAGCAATTTCATAGTTTATTGTCTAAACACACGCAGGCCTTACATCTTTATTCCGTTCGAAATGAAAGTATTCACGCGTTTTTTACAAGATGGTCGGATATTTACTATAATAAAGATAATTAATTGAATAAGGCGACAATTGGTGGAACTCCATTGTTATTTTTTCTTTTATTGCCTTTGGTGGCAGACAAGGCATGGCCCTCCTAGTGGTAAATGGTAACCGTCGCTCATGGACTCAACTATACTGGGAATATTGTCATGCCACTGCTCAATATTCATTTCACAGATACGAAATTAAATCATTATTATTATTGAGTGGATATTTTAGGAGAAGAGCTCACCACTCACCCACGGTTTGTCAATCCCGGTTATCTTTGGGCACACACAAAATAACCTAAGATTGCCAATCCGCACTCTCACAGATAGAGGAGAATGTGATAATAGCAAAGTGGCATGCACGATAATGAAAAAAAATTCACCAATGCGGATCAAAAAAAGATAACTGGGATTGACAATCCGTAGGCGAATGGTAGGCTCTCCTCCTAAAATATCCATTCTATAATAATATAATCAAGATATAGATTGCTTCAATGGTGCAGCGGTAGTGTAAGCTACTGCTGATCATGAGGTCTAGGGTTCGATTTCCGGATCAGGCAGTGTTAATGAGCTTTTTCGTAAAAAATAAAAATTGACAGTAGTAGCCCGCGGAGTTCGGAAATGTTCTGGGTAGACGGTAATAGGCTCGCCCCCATTACGTGGGACTTAAACATAGCTGGTGAATCATGGGTGTTTTCGGGCCCGAGCGGGTTGGTACCACCATCTCCCGTGTGACCGCCCATCAAGCACATCGTTGCGCTTTGGTTGTAGCAGGAGAGCCGTTTATATTTCATTTCATATCTGTGAAATGAATTGGTGAGCAGCGGCTTGACAATACTTTCGGTATAGTCGATTCCATGGGCGACGGTTACCATTTACCATCAGATGGACCGTGGCTCGTCTGCCACTACATGCAATAAAAAAAAACCAAAATAAAACAATTGTTAAATACCGTAGTTCCGAAGCTATAGGAATTCCACCAGCATAGTCATACTTGTCCCAGCATTTGTGAGCTAGCTCGACAGGGGAAGAACAACCCTGTCATAGAAGAGGGCGATACTCCTACTATTATGTTTCGTACGGTGAGTGAAATTGCCGGAGACCCAAACAAATTGCCTCCACCCCACCTTATTCTCTTTAATCTTCACATTATCATCTCTTCATCATCGTTTCTCTTCACAACCTATCCCTTCTCTTAAAGTTGGTAAATGCGAGTCACCAGAGGCATTGGTGTTACTAGCGTCGATATGCCACGGTAAGCGACCATCAAATGGGCCGTATGCTTGATTGTCCCCAGCGTAATTCGTCAAAAATATTACTGATGATCAAACCTCGTTCGTTATTATAATTTTTAAACTTCTCAGTGGATTGATGATAATTTGATCATTCTATTAACATAAAGTGTGAAAATGTGATATCGAAAACAGCCACGAGCAGGATTTGAACCTGCATCTCTTGTAATACCGTCCCAGATGCTTTGCCAATTCAGCTATGGTGACAATTGCTCGGGACTGCCAATGTCGATAACACATTAATTTTTACCGTCTTCAATCAATCAATCAGCCTATTGCAATCCACTGCTGGACATAGGCCTCTCCTAACACGCGCCATTGCACACGGTCCTCCACCTTCCGCATCCAGTCTGTCCCAGCGACCTTTTTGAGGTCGTCGGTCCACCTGGCTGGAGGCCGTCCTACCTTACGCTTACCAAGTCGCGGTCTCCACTCTAGGACACGCTTGCTCCATCGGCCGTCGGTCCTTCTGCAGATGTGACCACCCCATTGCCATTTTAACGTCTTGGGTGATGCTATTTTCGATTTCAAATTTCAACACTTTGCGTTAATTTATAAGGCTAAGCATGTCAAATGTTAAAAAAAATATATAAATAAAAACATCAAAATATTGATCACTCTATTTCAGAACGGCCTTAGCAACTAAATTGGTCATTCATATTCATAAAACTTACACATTTCATACATAACTGAATATATTTATATTATACCATAAGAACTAGAGTTCACACGATTAAAATATGCTGTTCTTGTGGTCCGTAATTCAAAACTAAACAAATATTTTGTGTAAAATCATTATATAAACTTTTAATTGTATAGAGCGCGTCAGCTTTGACTGAAGTTTACTCTTTGATGTGATAGACTGAATACAAGTGTCATCACCCCCTCTTTCTCGAGGGTGTCGTTGGTAACTGAGGGAAGTAAGCATTGCATACTGGTAGGGCTGGGTACCAATTGAGGGCACCCGAAAGGGTAAGCTGCCGGCGGAGCACTGACGGAATGTAATTTGGTTCCAGTGGCCCGCCAACAAAGGCGGAGAGACGGCACACGGCGGGTTTATTTAGTGGGTGAGTGCCCCACACTACCCTGTTCGTTGCCCCGAATGACGGGGTGTGCGGTTAGGATTATTTTTTCCCGCCTTAACAAAAAAAGGGCTGGGTACCAAGTGGGACTCAATGGGACCAATCCCACCGTCTACCAAGTGACCTATCGTGAAACACCTCGGTGTATTTTAGTTGTAACGAGATACAATAATCTATACTATTATAAAGCTGTAACATAGCTATGTCTGTACATTCAAGATATTTGAGAAAAAAATACTGTAGTAGGCTATAAAGGCGTATCTAAACACAAAACAATTTATTTTTTAATTTTTGTCTGTTTGTTCGTTCACGCATCACGCAGAAACTACTGAATGGATTTTTATGCAATAGACTTAAAAACTGGTATACATTTTATCCCGCTACTATATCGGGAACCTGAGATATATCCTAAATACTTTGGAAAATCCAAAAGTGCACGCCTCATAATCTTCATTTTTCACAATAAAATTGATTATTTGATAAATAACTAATAATGTATTGGTCTTACTAAGTAGTTTGCAATAAATCACATAGACAGCGCTAATTTCAAAAAGTACTGTGGTTTTCATGTCTTATACGCCATCTAGCGCTAATTTTAAGAAGTACTTCTATATTAGTATATAGATATTAGTATATAGAAGTAGTTCTCACGAAATAAGGATAGCGCTGGTTTTAGTGTCGAGTCGAGCGTAAATATTCACTACTTTTTTGTTGATTTAATAACAATTAAACCACATCGAATCAGACCGTGAAAAGTGATAGGGCTCTATTCGTAGTTATACTAAATCGTAAAAGAAAACAAAATACTCGATTAGTAAAATGTTTCGGTCGTTATCGTGTTAACATACAATAAACACACGGACGTCCAAGACAAAAATTTTTAAACAATTTTTTAACTATTTAGATATTTTTATATATATTTTTAGCATTTGACATGTTGAGCACTATACATTAAACACAAAGTGAAAAATGTGAAATCGAAAATAACAGTCACGAGCAGGATTTGAACCTGCATCTCCTGGATACCGTCCAGATGCTTTGCCAATTCAGCCATCGTGACAATTGCTTTCACATTTTTCACTTTGTGTTTAATGTATAGTGCAAAGCATGTCAAATGCTAAAAATATATATAAAAATATCTAAATATTTATAGGGTTTGCGTCATTATTAGGTAAAAATCTTAATTCTAAAATTAAGTTTACCTGGTCGGTATAATGTATGAAAATACCTCCGACAGATGGCGCAAGCGTCACCCAAAGACGTTAAGTATGAATGTGTTATCGAAATTAGCAGTCAAGAGCAATTGTCATTGTGATTTCACATTTTTCACTTTGTGTTTAAAGTTTTTTAACTAGTTTAAATAACAAAAATTACATCAAAAATATCATGAGTGTTAAAAATAGTGTTTTTTCTTGATATATTATTATTTTACAAGTGCAATATACGATAAATAGAGACATTTTAAGTTTGAAAAATCAGTTGATCTGTGTGAAACGAGAGTAATACCCACCTCAACGCTTCGCTTATGAGGCGTGCAAAACTAGTTTCTGGCTGCGGCGAAGCCGAAGCAGACAGAGGGTAGTTTAAAATAAAAAGAAAAAAAATGTGATGTGCGATGGCTTAGCGGTCTAGAGCGCTTCCCCGGATTGGAACGGACGCAGGGTCGAAGTCGAATCCCTCTCGCACTAAACTTCTCTTTTTCCACATTCACAAATAATTTGTTCTTTAAAGTACATAGCTGGGCATGTCAAGTGCTAAAATAGGTTCATCTAAATAATTAAAAATGAATGGTTTAAAATTGAAATTTATCAATTTTTATACAATAAAAGAATAACTATGTATCAACGCACAGTCCATACTCCTAGGGCATTGAGGGTGAACATTTGATTTGGATTTTACGCAAAACCTATCAAAAATGAATTTTTCATGTAACAACATATCTACATAAAATATATATTAAACATGGCTATGGCGTGCACTAGTTTCGCCGCAGTCAAAAATTAGTTTTTAGGTTATATCTCAGGTTTCCGATAGAGTAGCAGGATAAAATGTATACCAGTTTTTAAGTCTGATCAACAGCTATCAAGTAAAAAAGTTGCATCAAAATCCGTTCAGTAGTTTTTACGCGATGCGCGAATGAAGAAACAGATAAACCTACCAAAATCTAAAAAAAATGTTTTAAGCAACAAGCCTAATACAGTCATTTTTCCTCAAATATCCTAAAAGCCAATAAACAAATTAACCAGACCACAGAAATAATCTGTAAAAAAAAATGGGTACCTACTCAATCAGTAACAAATCATCATTTTGTTAGCTAATAAGTAATATATGTGTTTAATATTTACAGGTACATAATTGAGAAAATGACGTCATCAGTGCAAAAGGTAAGTCTTTTCTAAGTACATATATTACATACGGGATGTATGTAATATATGTTTCAACAATTACAAATGCAGAAAACGTCATGTTTTGCAATCAAGGAATACCGAGGGAGTGGGCAGCAGCACTCCTTCAAGTATTAACAACATCCACTGCGATCGCCAACCCGCCTGTCAAGCGTGGCGATTACCGCATTATCCCCCATGACGGGACCGCTCGTTGTAGCGTTCTCTTGGGGAGGCCTAGTGTCCAGCAGTGGACGTTGAAAGGTTGATAGATGGATGGTGGATTGCAATCAAGTGAAATGTCTTTTCAAATTGATAATTTCTTCACGAATTTTTAAATGAATTGAATGAACAAAAATATTTAGAAGTAAGTATCTTTGACGCTGAACATCATGTTGTTTTTTTGTAGACTTACATCTACAGAAAATTAACCATAATGTGATTGAAAATCATTGAAAATGTGGAGTTGGCACCGAATTACACTCAGGAAAAAGATTTTTTCCAAAATAAATAAGAATCCTTTCTGAACGTACACTCGTCAATTTCATTTTTTATAAACGCTAGTTAAACCTTTAGAGAAACCTACTTAAAATAAATGAGTTGTATCTCTTCAAATATCTTGCAATTTTTTTTAAACTTAGATCCCAGAATCAATGAATGGCGGCTGTACAGTAATTATCGATTAAACAATCACATTTTTTTGTAAACTAAGTATGAATTAAACAAAAATAAGTATATAAGCACGTAATCACCTCCTACAGTGCATTTAGAAGGTCAATAATCACCTAAATCACTGTGCTTCACACGAAAATCTATTGTTTAGAGGCACAGTAAGAATCATTGATTATTTCTCTAGTGAGTATTATAAAACAATATTGGTAAGAACGTATATGATAACGCATTTTAATCTAGTGGGTAAGCAGAACGTGCGTGTGGTCACGGACTAAGCATACCACCACGTGTCACCACCCCATTCTTTCCCACGGGTGTCGTAAAAGGCGAGTAAGGTAAGTAAACAATTATCACCCATTGCAATACTGGTGGTAGGGTACCAAGTGAGAGTGCTCACATCCTATCAGGCCCGAATGGGTCGGTACCACCGTCTCCTGGTCACACAGGTCATGAAGCACGTCAGTGTGTTTTGCCTATAGCAGAAGATAGCCGTTTATTCTTTCATTTCATATCTGAGAAAGGAAATGGTGCGCAGCGGCTTGACAATACTCTCAGTATAGCTGAGTCCATGAGCGACGGTTACCATTTACCATCAGGTGGGCCGTGGCTCGTCTGCCATCATTAGCAATAAAAAAAACTAGACTGCGACACTAAAGTCTAAATCTATGGTCATAGCTGACTTTTTAACGGTAACAACGGCAGGTACTTACTGTTTTGTTCCATATGGTGAATGAGAGCGCTAGAGGCCTAAAACGCTTCCCTATCCTCACCTTATTATCCTTTCTGCCCACTTATTATAACGGCTTAACAGATTTAGATGATTTTTGTGGGTATATGGATGATTCACTGTATTAATATAAAGGATATTTTTCTATGAAAAACTAACTGCCTCAGTGGTGCAGCGGTAGTGCGTGCGATTGCTGATCATGAAGTCTCCGGTTCGATCCCGGGTCGGGAAATGTTATTGAGCTATATCGTATAAAGAAAAATTCTCAGTAGCAGCCCAGAGTTTGGAAATGTGCCCGGTAGACGGCAATAGACTCGCCCCCTATTACGTAGGACTTAAACATAGCTGGCGAACCGTGTGTGTGTAATACACCTCAGCCTACCCCTTTGGGGAATATAGGCTGTCTTTTTTTTTATCCTGAAATACAGACTTAACGACAGTATATGCGATGCTCGTCATCAGGGTGAGTGCGTAACGGTCGCTGCGATCACCTGCAGAGCTATTCGGTGGTTTTTACCCCTTATCGTCCCTCTAATAAGAGGGGGATATCACTATTAGGATGAGAGGATTTGAGGCCGTAGCCTACCATGTTGGCCCTCGAGACTTTGAATACAGTGGCCTGTAGAATGTAACTCACAAAATCATATCGACATCGTATCGTCTCGCTTGTGATTGGTAGAGAAACCAACGCGTGATGTCCCCAAAAAGAATCCCTTGGCCAATAATGATGATCTCTCAACCAATCAGAATGACACGATGCGATGTTGATACGATTTCTTCTGATCTTTTTATGTTTTTTTTTTTGTTAAAACTCATTTCCACCGCCTAGGTTATCGGGCAGGCAGTAAAAATTTGGGATTTTTGGGAATAAACATATACTATTTAATAATTATTCACGGCAATTGTAGAGAGACTAGTAGATAGACCTCTACTGGTAGAACCTTACTCATACCAGCATGAATAGATATCGGTACAGTAAATAAAAAAATTGAAATGTATGCAACATAACTTAAATTACTGTAACAGCAAAATGGCAATATGGCAACACCAGAAATAGATTAATAACGAACCATCAATAAAAAAATTTAAATTGATTTATATTTAATCGATTTCACTCTCAATCGATACTATTTATCGATAATCGAAACGATCACTTGTAGTGCTAAATTCATGTTAGTGTAATAAATTTGTAAATCGAAGACGATTTATTATTGCCAAATGATTTTTAGAACGAAAGTTGTTTTTGCAATCAGTGAAAGCTATGTTATACTATGAGGTACGTTTAAATGATTGACAAGCTTAGAAAGTATATATACGTTAAAAATAATTATTATCTTTTTATTTTTTTATAATACAAAGCAGTGGCGTAGTGCGCATATCAGCCACCCGTATCGCGAGCAAGGCACACCTTTTTTAATTTTTTTAACAAGAAAAAAATACCTAAACGAACACTGTCGTTGGGGGCAACGAACAGGGTAGTGTGGGGCCCTCACCCACTAAATAAACCCACCATGTGCCATCTCTCCGCCTATATCGGCAGACCACTGCAACTTTGTCATATTACTTCAGTGTTCAGTTCCTCGGTGGTGCAGCGGTAGTGTGAGCGATCAACGCTGATATACCTCTGCCTACCCCTTCGGGGATACAGGCGTGATGCTATGTTTATGTTTGGTAAAGCCGTTAGTCCTGCGCCTGTCAGAAAGTCGTCCCATCGGACTATAAGAACTGTTCTGCAAAACTATAGCGCAAATAATAACGAATTGAATACCTAATAGGTACAGAAAACTGTATCGTAATGATCTTTAAGCGGCCGCTAGATGTCATACTTACGCTGCACATTTAATCAGTACATTTTACTTAAAACTAAATGGCACTGGGTGTCCTTAACGTTCTCTTAAACTAAGTTATCCAATACATCTTCATAGGTTAAATTCAAATTAGATTCTGCAAATATCCCACGAACTAAACGATTTGTGACCATAGAGGTATTATGGACATAGAGTAGGGGAGCCAAGCTGAAATATAATCCGTCAATAGAGAGAAAAATAATGAATTTGGTAATCGTTTGTTTTATTTTTCTGTTTTGTTTATGATGCTAGATGAGCCACGGCCTGATAGTAAGTGGTAACTGCCGCTCATGTGCTTAGCGATACTAAGAATACCGCCAAGCCACTGCTCACTTCACGGGTAGAAAAATAATGGATGGTTAACATCCACGCAGAGGTGTTTTGCGGCCAGTCACTTACCACCAGTAATGCCATGGTTGGCAATTGTAAAAATACTACGTGGATGCCAAACAAGCATACAGCCCACCTGATTGTAAGCGGTTACCGTAGCCTACAGACGATAGCAAGACCAGAGGCATCACTCGTGCATCACCATCTTCAAGGAAATGGATAGGACTAGTGTCCTTCCTAGTGGAAGGATAATAAGAAGAGAATAGGGAGGGGGTTTGGGCAGAGCCATTGTTTCACACTGAAGTTTTGTGAGAGGATGTACTTCCCCGATCGAACTGACCCATTCATACTGGGATAAGCATCTACCACTTGGATGATGCGTTCTTCCTTAGTCACTTAGTACGACCATCCATCCATCGATCAGCCTTTTAACGTCCACTGCTGGACATAGGCCTCCCCAAGAATGGGGGGATAATGCCGTAATCGCCACGCTTGGCAGGTGGATTGGCGATAGCATTGGATGTTGTTAATACTCGAGAGGAGAGCTGCTGCCCACTCCCCCGGTACTCCCTCAGTCGGCTCTTACGAGTCCCATGGGTAGAGAGGGGTGGGACAATTCTAAAGCCGGCCCCACACGGCATCTTAGCTTAGTACGACAACCATGGGAAACAATGGGTTGGTGACACTTGTATTCTTAGCCTCTCATTAAAGACGTATATCAGTGTCATGTTATGCACGTCAATTATTTTCTCTCCGTAGGGAAACTTTCACTTAAATGCGCGCTTATATCTATTCTGTTCTATCTATCTCTACGTTTAAATTACTTTTACTGCCATAGAAGATTGGAGTTTAGTAATCTTTAGAACGGTTCTTTTGTGTGAATAATTAACCTATATCTAATTTATACTGCCGGAAGAAGAACAATTCACTGCAAGAAATTTATACTTACTTATCATCATGCTATCTCCCTTGCGGGATAGGCAAAGAGAACAGAGTGTCGAAAGGCTCTGTTCTTGCATACACCTCTCGCTTCCTCAACATTTATAATTCTCTTCATACACGCCGGTTTCGGAGACTTCTAACTCCACCTTCCTTCGTTACATTACCGATTTGGTCTAGGTTGATGAGTCTTTCCCGTGTGGGGCCAGCTTTAGAATTGTCCCACCCCCCTCTACCCACGGGAGTCGTAAGAGTCGACTGAGGGAATACCGGGGGAGTGGGCAGCAGCACTCCCTCGAGTATTAACAACATCCACTGCGATCGCCAACCCGCCTGCCAAGCGTGGCGATTACGGCATTATCCCCCTTGACGGGACCGCTCATTGTGGCGTTCACTTGGGGAGGCCTTTGTCCAGCAGTGGACGATGAAAGGCTGATGAATGGATGGATGGATGAAATATGTGGCCTCTTCTAAATCTAGATTAAAGCTTATTCACTCAAATCGCTCGTATACCTACTTTTTATTAAACATAAAAATAATAGAACCTAATATTTAGATATGAAAACATTATGATCTCATTCGATTGTTGACATTTGAATTGGTCACAGCACTTATCGTATGATTCTGTCAAAATTCCCACTTCACGCTCTGTGCCTAACTTCAGAGACACAAAGATCCGTTGTGACTACTATACTTTGATGTTTGGAAGTGATTTTTTACATTATTAAGAACATACAGATCTCCCCAGTACTTATATTTCTTCGCCGCTGTAAATCATTAATTAGCAATTTAAACGAAGATAAATACCAACAATTTAAACAAACCCAATCAGTAGCTTGGGTATAAATTATGCTCAATTATATTTATTGAAGCTAACTGCAGCATTAATGAGACCACTTATGTCGTAAATGTGATTATTTACATATTACATACTAGCTCCTACTCACAAATTTGTTTGCGGTAAAAAGGGATACATTGAAAAAAAAACTTGAAAAAAACAGCATCACGTCTGTATTCCTCGAAGGGGTAGGTAGAGGTATATTTTCCTCTTTTTTTGTACGAAAATTCTCAATAACCCTGCCCGACCTGGGGATCAAACCCAAGACCTCATGATCAGCAGTCGCTTACACTACCGCTGTACCACAGAGGCAGTTAAAAAAAACTAGACGTCGCGGGACGTCTACCAGACCTGAAACATCGAAATTATTTTGTAGAAATAAAATAATCATAACTTGACAAAGTACTCCTCAAGACGAATCAAACGAGTATAAACTCGATAGGGTTGCGTCCTTTCATTACAGAGTTACTGTGACCACCTTTCAGCTCCATCGTCAGACCCTGGATACTATCTAGAGACTCGTCAAGACAAATCATACGAGCCCAAAAATTGTTATTGCATGTAGTGGCAGACGAGCCACGGTCCATCTGATGGTAAATGGTAACCGTCGCCCATGGACTCGACTATACCGAGAGTATTGTCAAGCCGCTGCTCACCAATTCATTTCACAGATGAAATTAAATATAAACGGCTATCTCCTGCTACAGCCAAAACGCAACGATGTGCTTCATGGCCGGTCACACGGGAGATGGTGGTACCAACCCGCTCGGACCGGATACCAAGCGAGTACTCTCACTTGGTACCCAGCCCTACCACCAGTCATGCAATGGATGATAATTGCTTACTTCTTTTAGTCGCCTCATACAACACCCGTGGGAAAGAATGGGGTGGTGACACTTGTATTCTTAATCCGTCACCACACGGACTAATACACAAATAATTTGTTCTTTAAAGTAGCTGAGCATGTCAAGTGCTAAAATACAGATCAAAATAATTAAAAAATCTCGCCATCAAATATTGTAAATTGTAATTGCAAACTTAAACTTACTGTATGGGAATAATGTATGTTAACAAATGCATCCGATAGGTGGCGTGAGTCGTAAAGACATCTAAAAGCAATCGTGAAGTAGAGATTGGGAGTCTCCGATGTGACTGCGATGGCTTCCCCAGATTGGAAAGGAACCAGATTCGAATCCCGCTCGCAGTAAAACTCTCTTTTTCCACTTTCACAGATAATTTGTTCTTTATACGTTTTACATTGACCTAATAACTTCACCAGTACTAACAACCGTGATATCTCTCTTCATAACACATCTCGTGGAAATGCAATGGAAATTTTTAGTAATAATTATCAGAATAACCAGCGCCGCGGTTCGCCACCCGTCACATCTTGTTCCCATAGAGGCGAAGTTGGTATCTTTAGGCCATAAATCGTAAAACTGTCTTATAACAAGTGACAATCCATCGCGTCGTCTCTGCCTACTCTTCTAAGAAACATGCGTGAGTTTACATATTATTATGTATGTAATATACTAGTACATTCGCCGCGGCTTCGCTCGCTTGATAGCATTGTGGATGAAAAATCAATTTCGGATAGAATTCCTATTATTAGGTATAAGCGTCGCCACGCTAACAGCCGGTTTTACCCTCCCTCCGCATTAGATGTTTCACATCAAAAATATAGGTTCCGGATAAGTAATCGCCAACATATCATATACTAAAACCTTCTCCGAAACACGCTGCATCTTATGGTATAAGTATTATTCAGATCGGTTAAGAAGTTTTCGCAGTATAGCCGAACAAAAAAACCGGCTCTCCATTTACTAGTATAGATTAACCTAATTCTGAAGGCCAAGCTTACAATGAGTCACAAAATCTAGTAACATTATATAAGAACAATAATAAATTACACAAGATGCATTTTGATAGCACCATTGTGCAAAAGCGTAATGTTTTTGACCGGGGGTCATCGAATTATAACGTAGCTAGGGTCATCATGTTATAGCGAGAAGCCTTATTAAGTATATTTCATATGCCAGATTTTTTTCGACGAAAGTAATGTTAAGTCACATGTGCACTTTTGTCGTTCAGGCAATCTTTTGAGTGTTTTTTTATGCTAATGGTGGCAGACGAACCACGGCTCACCTGATGGTAAGTGGTAACCGTCGCTCATGGACTCAACTATACCGAGAGTACTGTCAAGCCGCTGCTCACAATTTCATTTCACAGATATGAAAGAATAAACGGTTATCTTCTACTATAGCCAAAACACACTGACGACTTCATGAACGGTCACACAGGAGACGATGGTACCGACCCGTTCGGGCCCGATAGCAATTGGGTACTCTCACTTGGTACCCAGCCCTACCACCAGTAATGCAATGGGTGATAATTGCTTACTTCCCTTAGTCGCCTTGTACGACACCCGCGGGAAAGGATGGGATGGTGACACTTGTATACTTAGTCCGTCACCACACGGACGATTCTCCAAGACAGTAGCCCTATTGGTGCAAATATCTTGATCTGCAGCTATTCGTTATTCCAGAACCCTTGTGGTACCTATGTTAGTTCTATTCTTTGATCAATGTAGACGCGACTTCACCAGATAACCTTTTCTTTGTTAAGGTGTGGTTATGTGGGGCGCTCACCAACTAAATAAACCCACGTGCCGTCTCTCCTCCTGTAGTGGCGGACCACTGGAACCGGTAGACACTTCTATGGTCTGCCGTTAATAAGCCTACCTGCTAGTAAAATTCAAGTCAAAATCATCATATTGTCCTCGTCATCCCTACTAATATTGTAAATTTGAAAGTGTTTTTGTGTGTTTGTTATGCTTTCACGCCACAACTACTGAACCAATTATCATGAAATTTAGCTTGCATATAGTCTGAAGCCAAAAAAAGGACATAGGCTACTTCGTCACGGAAAAATGAATAGTTGAAACGAATGGTGTGAGAGAGAGACATAGTTACCTTTAAAGTATGTACTACTACCGACTACTACATCATAACGCCATTTCCCTTGCGGGGTAGGCATAGAGAACAGAGTTCCAGGAGGCTATATTCTTGCATACATCTCTCGCTTCCTCAATATTCATAATTCTCTTTATACACGCTCGCCGGTTTCGGAGACTCCTGACTCCACCTTCCTTCAATACATGACCGATTTGGTCTAGGTAGGTGAGTCTCGGTCTCCCCCTGTACCTACATCCTCTTACTTTCGCATTATCTTTTTAACCAAGCGCTAGTCCGGCATTCTTTCCTCATATCCGAACCATCGAAGCATTCCCTTTACACCAATACTCTCTTTCATACCTACTCGTTCTCTTACGTCGTCGTTACGAATAAAGTATGTATTTGCGTGAATATTAGGTTTCAATGTTTTTAAGGTACAAGAATACAGTTAAAACCTAACTATGTTAGTGCTTTCATAAAACAGAATAGTACTAAACTCACACGATATTATTACCTAGAAATTGACACAACGGTGCGTGAAATTACTCCCGCGACCTCAGTGGTGCGCAACTGAGGCGGTAGGGACACAATCATTTATGAGTAAATATTGGACGAACTATATTATTATGAGTAGATATTTTTATATATTTTTCAAAAGACAACACTCTACACAAAGGGTTAATCCTTGTATCGCGGGAGACTTTACAAACATACAATTTCACGGACACAAATTACACACAGACTCAGAACAATAACAGCCTACGTCCAACAGTGAAAGTTGAAAGGCCGGATAATGGATGGCTATAATTTCCTATTTTACATTTTCGCACTGTGTTCAAAACAATAATATTATGAATATACAATATATTGGACGGATTATATGTTTTAGAGCGTAAATAAGTTGCGTATAACAATATAGCTTTTGGATGCGTATGGCTTAGTATTGATCGTTATGACCGTAAATCCATATAGGCCACGTTAGGATATCGCGTGTCCTATAATACATATGTACTACAATATAGTTATATAGTTGGCCGTGTGGGGCTGGCTTTAGAATTGTCCCACCCCTCTCTACCCACGGGAGTCGTAAGAACCGACTGAGTGAATACCGGGGGAGTGGGCAGCAGCACTCCCTCGAGTATTAACAACATCCACTGCGATCGCCAACCCGCCTGC
Source organism: Leucoma salicis (assembly GCA_948253155.1). Lineage (NCBI taxonomy): Eukaryota > Metazoa > Arthropoda > Insecta > Lepidoptera > Erebidae > Leucoma > Leucoma salicis. The sequence goes on along the minus strand of OX411830.1, from coordinate 1,695,074 downwards.
CAAGCGTGGCGATTACGGCATTATCCCCCATGACGAGACCGCCCGTTGTGGCGTTCTCTTGGGGAGGCCTATGTCCAGCAGTGGACGTTGACAGCTGATGGATGGATGGATGGACAATATAGTACACATGTATTAGGACACGCGTTTGTGTAGCTTACACTGGTTAGGAGCCATTGACATTTTTGCGACAAGTACACAAGTAGAACAGGCTTGTTAATGTTGAATTTACATTGTTTCGTAAACTTGAAACATTAAAATAATAACGTTATGATCAAAATTATTCAAATTACCATTATAGTTAATCAAAGCTTTAATAAAATAAAAATCTTTTAAACGGCATTTTTTATAACATAATAACGAGTTAGATTGCTAAATGACAATAAAACACCAAAGTGCATATCATTATACTTATCATCATTACTGGAGCCATCTTGTTTTCTAAAATAAAAATATTAAGTGCAAATCATAACAGCTCATTGAAACGTTGTTATTAAGAATACCTACAATTAATATGCTATTAAGATCGAAACCTTGGTTACTCAGTAACCTTCAAAGATGCACAATATCTTCACGACTTTGTATGTAACCTTCAATACAATATTATTCACGAAAAGTAATGTTTTATACATTAACTAGTGAACAGCCCTCGCTTCGCGCGGTTTCAAACTACTAATTAAGAAATTTTCTTCTACATTCAAAGGTCCGTGTGGTGACGGACTAAGAATGCAACTACCCCCGCCCCATTCTTTCCCACGGGTGTCGTATGAGGCGACTAAGGGAAGTAAGCAATTATATCACCCATTGCATTAAATACTTCACTTTGTGTTTAATGTATAGTGCTAAGCATGTCAAATGCTAAATATATATATAAATACCCATTGCATTACTGTTGGTAGACTTGGTATGGCTGGATACCAAGTGGGAGTACCTACTCACTTACTATCGTACCACCATCTCCTGTGTGACCGGCCATGAGGCACATCGGTGTGTTTTGATTGTAGCAGGAGATAGCCGTTTATTCTTTCATTTCATATCTGTGAAATGAAATAATGAGCAGCGGCTTGACAATACTCCCGGTATAGTTGAGTCCATGAGCGACGGTTACCATTTACTATCAGGTGGACCGTGGCTCGTCTGCCACTATATGCAATAAAAAAATCTATAGGGTTGTCTGTAAAGTCGGTTTACGGACTATAATTTTACGTGATAACGTCATATATGTTTTCTGAGAGTTTCTTGATGACTACTCTTCATTAATTAATATATAATATATAGTTTTCATTAATATATAATATATAGTTAAGTAACGTGGAAAGTTCTCTTGTGAGTGGCAACATTATTTTAGGAGCAATCCCTCAATTTATGCGCACGTAGTCACCTCACCCAGTGAGTGCTTTTAAATGTTGAGTTTATAGACGTTTTTAGTTCTCCCACAGCTGAGTCGTGAGCTTAGAAACTTAAACGCTTTGTTTGTTATTTTAGATGTTCAAAGTGCAGTTACTATAGCCGAGGTAAATCGCTTGCGGATGCTTAATTAAATAGCATTGAAAAGATTAATTAGGTATCATTTAGAAAAAATAACAGTTTTGTTTTGGTACATTTAACAGACTGTTTTGAGATAAATAATTTAAAATGGCTGCCTTTTCGTCAGCGTTATGTTTCTCGTAACTGAAACTGATGATGATAATAAGTTTGCCCGCTGCTCCGCCGCAGACAAAAGCTAGTTTTTAGGTTATAATATATCTCAGGTTCCCGATATAGTCGCGGGTTAAACCGTATACCAGTTTTTAAATCTAATCAAGAGCTATGAAAACAAAAAAATGTTAAGTAGTTTATGAAAAAAAAAAATCTTAAAATAATTATTTTTCAGACTCCTAAATAACATAATACAATATTTTTTTCTCAAATAAGTGGACCTTATATATTATGAAATTTGAATTTGGAATTCCTAACCAAACGCCAGATATTTGAGGATAAGTGGCCAGTATGACAAAACGCCAATTTCATATGTATTTTAAACGTTCAGTCAAAATAAATAAAGTAATTCAAATTTGAATTATATTTATCTCCCATTTACAATCAATTTGATTTCTATAATCGAAGATCACGTACAATTTATTGCACTTAGCACATATTAAATAAATTCTACGCAGGGATAGCAGTCACAGGTCAAGTAGTGGCTATCTGAACTGGTCAAACCAGTTGGGACACAGACTTGGGTCTTCAGCCTAGGATTGAATATCCTCCTGTTATTCTCCTATTAAAATAAATATGAGTTTGTGTGTTTGTTACTCTGTTACGCAAAAACGGCTATACTATTTGGATGAAGAACAGCAGAACAGGGCTGACTGACATAGCTAGTCGAGACAGAACGCAGAAGTGTGAATAGGCAAGCTAAATCGCTCGACCACTGAAGTAAACCAACACAGTACCAGTGGTCCGTCAACACAGGCGGAGAGATGGCACACGGCGGGTTTCTTTAGTGGATGAGAGCCCCACACTACCCTGTTTGTTGCCCCGAACGACAGGGTGTGCGGTTAGTTACATTTTTTCCCACCTAAAAAAAGGTTAAATCGCTCGATGAACTGACAGCCGATGGGACAGAAAGGATCTCGAGTGGGGACCACGTGTTCAACAGGTGAACCGATGACTTGTCAAAGTCGCAGACAGCCGTTGGATGCAGGCGGCATAGGACCATTCGTTGCGGTGCTTTACTTGAGCTCTATGTCTAGCATCGTATTAAAAAAGTTTCGTGGATGATCAGAAAGTTTGTGCTATGTATTCTGCAGATGAGGACGTCGTAACCTAATTATGCACTTGCAGTTTGAACAATTGGCAAGGTTAAGCAACCTTCGCTTGGTTGCTACAAGATGGGTGACCAAAAACGCCTATTTGTGGATATCTCACCTCCTACATGCTGTTAAATAACATCCTGAGAGTCATTAATGGTTGTCAGTTCAGAATTAAAAAAATCTGAGTTTAGTCTTGTTCAAGGCCCTTAGTTGTATCGAAGACATCAGATAGGCAGTTCCTCTAATACCTGTAAATCAGCTAAAACCCAATAAATTCGAAGACGACCCCAGCAATGTCTGGGATAAGACTAATAAAGGATGATCATGATGATTTCTGCGTGTGTGTGACCGACTAAGAATACAAGTGTCACCACCCCATCCTTTCCCGCGGGTGTCGTACAAGGCGACTAAAATAAGTAAGCAATTATCACTCATAGCATTACTGGTGGTAAGGCTGGGTAAGTTAGAGTACTCACTCACCTCACACCGTCTCCTGTGTAACCAGTGATGAAGCAGTTTAGTCGTTTTGCCTGCAGAAGAAGCTTGATCGAGTCGTTTATTATTTAATTTCATATCTGAGAAATGAAATAGTGCGCAGTAGATTGACAATACTCTCGGTTTAGTTGAGTCCACGAGCGATGGTTACCACTTACCATCAGGTCGGCCGTGGCTCGTCTGTCATCATTAGTAATAAATAAAACCGTTAGTTATTAGTCATGACACAAGAAAAACAGTTGCATATTTGATTGTGAAAACATTTGTTTATTTGCAAATCATATTTTATAGGTATTCCAATTCTTGTTAAACGGTTACTGTTATGAATAACATTATAACGGTTTAACTGTGAAATTGTTTCAAAATATTTTGCAGTAGAGCCGTTATTAAAACATATTTATTTATACTCCTAATGGTAGCATATATGATCATAGCTAAAGTGACCATTCATCCCGTTTTGAACGGGACCATCCCTTTTTTCGGTCATCTGTCCCGTTGTAACAAAGCTTCGGAACATAAAATAGTCCCGTTTTCAAAAATTTGCGTTAATTTCTTAGTACATCACTTCGCAATAAAATATAGAATGAAGAATAAAATATAAATAATTAAATATTCACGGACATTTCACACAACGTCCTCTGGTTCCAAACTAAGCTTAACGCTTGTGCTATGGGTAACAGATTACGGATATAATACATGTAATATATTACCTTTTTTTTGTAAATACATACACGTAATAGATAGAAAACACCCAGACGCAGTACAAATTTCTTTAATATAATCCTAATATATGCCGAGTGGGGCCGGCTTTAGAATTGTCCCACCCCTCTCTACCCACGAGAGTCGTAAGAGCCGACTGAGGGTATACCGGGGGAGTGGGCAGGGCACTGCGATCGCAACCCACCTGCCAAGAGGTGGCGATTACGTCATTATCCCGCATGACGGGACCGCTCGTTGTGGCGTTCTCTTGGGGAGGCCTATGTCCAGCAGTGGACGTCGAAAGGCTGATGGATGGATGGACTCCTAATATAAGTACTCAGTCACACAGACGACAATTAAAATGGCTGTAATTTCTCATGATGCAACCAACACAATAAGGAATAAATAAAAATGTGAACATACTGGAACTTGTGTTATACAAGTTAAATCTTACCATGGGTTCCAGAGTTCATAAAATGACTAACAAAATAGTAATTTCAGCATAAATTGTTTTGTTTGCGTATAATGTTATTTGTGTTTGACTGTAAAATTGTTTTCTTGAGATGAATAATCAAATTATTAAATTACTATTTAATGAAAAATTGTGGACGTCTGAATAAACCTAATTATCGATTTAAGTTTTTAAGATCGATATGGTTTTTATTTTAGATGTCCTGTTATGATCGGAAAAATAAATACTTTGGAAAATCCAAAACTGCACGCCTCATAATCTTCATTTTTCACAATAAAATTGATTATTTGATAAGTAACTAATAATGTATTGGTCTTACTAAGTAGTTTTCAATAAATCACATAGATAGCGCTAATTTCAAAAAGTAGTAATGTGGGTTTCATGCATTATACGCCATCTAGCGCTAATTTTAAGAAGTACTTCTATATTGGTCTACCTCTCATCTCAGTTCAGGGCCACGAGGCGGCACACGCCAAGGCCACGTAAAAAAAATGTTTTTTTCGTGTTTTATAACGTTGGTGTGTTATTATTTACGTGTGTTTAGTGTTTTTAATTATTATTATGGATAAAATAGTTATTATACTTGACAAATATCATCAGTTTGTCAAGCAAAGGTGAAGAACTTTCTTTTAACAAAAAACAATGTACCGGCCCGGCGAACGGCGTTCTGTTGTCGATAGTAAAACCACCGGTGGCTATGCGTACGTAAAAAGGTAGTTCTCATGAAAGGCGCTGGTTTTAGTGTCGCGTCGAGCGTAAATATTCAGTATTTTTTTGTTTATTTAATAACAATTAAACCACATCGAATCAGAACGTGAAAAGTAATAGGGCTCTATTCCAAATCATAATAACTCGTAAACGAAAAAAAGACTCGATTAATAAAGTATTTTGGTCGTTATCGTGTTAAAATACATTACGTACAACTCACGGACGTCCAAGCCAGATTTTTTTCAAACAGTTTTTTAACTAGTTTAAATAACAAAAATGGCATCAAAAATATCATGAGTGTTAGTGTTAGTTGGTAGATATTATTTTACAAGTGCAATATATGATAAATAGATTAGACATTTTAAGTTTCAAAAATCAGTCGTTCCGTGCAAAACGGGAGTAGAACCCACCTCAACGCTTCGCTTATGAGGCGTGCAATAGTCACTTTAAAGTACAAATTATTTGCGAATGTGGAAAAAGAGAACTTTAGTGCGAGCGGTATTCGAACCTGCGTTGCTGGCCGACGGTCAAGTGCGATAGCTTAGTGACTTAGAGCACTTCCCCGGATTGGAATAGGCGCAGGTTCGAACCCCGCTCGAACTATAGTTATCTTTTTCCACATTCTCAAATAATGTGTACTTTAAAGTAGCTGAGCATGTCAAGAGCTAAAATACAGATCAAAATGTATAAACGGTCACGTTAATTACAGCCCACCTGATGGTGGGTACGGATTTGCGGTTACCGTCATTAAGTTCCCAATAGCAGTCCGGAGTTAGGAAGGTGGTGGTTTTACACACCCTTGTCTCGGAATACACGTAAAGCCGTTAGACCTGCGCCTGATCCTCCAGTCATGTTGGAATGCCGTTTCATCTAACTATGAGAGTGAGAGAACAGAGAATGCACGCACTTGTGCACTATGTCTCCTGCGTACATGGATAGAGCAACGACGTTTCGATAGACGGCGTTTAACATACATGATTGTATTCTGAATGGCCCATTTACCCATCTAAAATTCACCAAACGTGCCTATAGAAGATTCCATTTCAACTTATCCTTCCGTCAGGACAAGATCAATTTGGAACGCAAATATCCGGCAAGGTGATCCCCTCCTTTACTAGTTATTAAGTCTTTATTCTGTAAGACAGACAGACAGTGATTACACAATCTTGAGACAATTCTCGGCTCGAGGTCTAACGGGCAAATTGTACTCCGAACAGATGTTAAGGAAGCAATTGTTCAATTCAATTCACTCAACTTGTTACTGTCAACTGCTGATCGTAAGCTACCTAACCCCCACCTTATCTCCTTCACCTATCCCTTTCTTAAAGTTAACGACGCGAGTGATGCCTCTGGTGTTGCTAGCGTCTATAGGCTACGGTAACCGCTTACCATCAGGTGGGCCGTATGTTTGTTGTAATTTGGCCCGAGCATTACAAATAGACACACACAATTTTTGAACAAACGTACAGACACACTTGGTGCCGCCATTTTATACTAGCAGACACGACAAACTTCGTACCACCTCAGAATCAATGAATTATCGAAATCAGTCAATCCGTCCAGATATCACCAAAAATGCCGTTCCATACAAAATGTAGTAGAATTTCAATGAAATATGTAAATATTTTGCTACGGAAGCTTATGTTACTTTGTCGAAAGTCATCACTAGATGGCGTGGCAGTGCAATAATATATTTATACCGTATCTTTTACTATAAAGATCTATGATAATTTGGACTGTATATTCATATGTTTAAGAAGTAAAATGCTTTACCTTAGCATTTTTCTATTCTCTCTAAATGGTGAGCAGCGGCTTGACAATATCTATGAGCGACGGTTACCATTCAACATCAGGTGGCCGTGGATCGTCTGCCACCATAAAAAATAGAAAAAAAAACTACTCTGTGGCAGCGTGACAAATATTTTAGTGCCGAAAGTATTATTAAGAGTTCCATTCCTTAAATTGGATTGTGTAAACTGGAATTGAAAAAATCTAAGTAAACGATCTTACTATTTCGTAACAAAACTTACATATTTTTCTTGTGATGAATCGGATATCTATCCTTCAAATGTTTTTATCTGTCTACCATGTAACACTATTTAGCAATACAAGTCTACACCACATCGTGAGAATTTTAAAACATTCACCAAATGGGATTATAATTATAGGCTGTATAGTGTGCCGCTGCATCTAGTTCGTTAAACTTTAAAAAATGTATCTGTCAGAATTAACCGTTACAAATTTTGTTGGCAATATTTGTTACAGAGTAGATACCTATACTGAAAAATATGGAACAATAAAAATTAATCACAGACTAAGTTAATTCTCTTCTTTGGGATGTATTATTAAATAACAGTGGTGGGGAAATGCATGGTTTTATTAATCCAGCACCAAGGAATAAACCTTGTATCGCAGGGGACTTTACAAACATACAATTTCACAGACACGAAGTACACACCCAGACTCAGAACAACCATTTGTGGATCACACAAAGAGTTGTCCTGTGTGGGAATCGAACCCACAACACTCGAGCGGGAGGCCGAAATCTAAACCACTCCGCCATCTGTGCAGTCAAATTATTTCTATAACTAAATGCAGCTTAGATATTTCTTATAATATCAATCATCTGCTCGTGAAAATCCTGGCCTAATCGGTCTAACTGTTTCGGAGATTAGCTCTAACAAACATAGAGACATACATACAGACAAAACGATAAAAACTTTAAAAATTGCTATATTGTTATAGGTAACGTATATACTTTCATATTCATTTAGTTAAAAGCTATTATTTAGATATTACAAATAGACACTTTAATTTTAAAGCAACATAAATGGGCCCTTTTTCACGTTTAAATTAGGACAAATTGTAACTACCTTTAGCCCGACGTTTCAGCTGCGTTGCAGCAGCCGTGGTCACGGGACAACCCCCACGAAAAAATACCCGTTTATGTTACTTTAAATATGTGTACAATTTGCGAATCTTTAAAATTTATAACTTCAATTTTATTTATTTGTATTGATTAAACTATCGTTGCCGTCGCAAGTTCTTAATTAATTTTGATATTTAGTACTAAAAACCTGCACGCGATTGGACCCACCAAAACGATGTCCAATTTTCTTGTCAGTACTTCAGCGAAATTGATTTATGTGTTACTTGTTATTACAAATTATAATATTACATAAAGTTTATGTAATCTCTTCTACTCAGACGATGTTTTATCGGTCAAATATAAACGATTACCACTATCAAAAAATAATACTTAGCACACATTTGTAATTGAATTGAATAATACGCAAACGTTTCCCATATAATGATATATCCTTGAATGCTATATGATCTACCGGTAGATCTTAAGTATGTATAAACCCCAACCCCTTAAGGAAATGCCCAATCCCCCTTCCTCCTCCTCCTCCTTAGTATAGGTGAAGTACCTATACCTTCTGCAAATCCTATCCCTTTTCTCGGGGATGGCGCGCTAGTGATGCCTCTGGTGTTGCTAGCGTCTATAGGCTACGGTAACCGTTTACTGTATTCCATTGGTCATGAGTTTGAATTCAGCATTCCGTGTTTTATTCATAATAAGTTTCAATAGCACTTGTTTGGAATTGTACAAAAAAAATAAGAAATATGTCTTGAATTAGGCCGGCGGTAGTCTTTGACCTAACATCCTGGGATCATATACATTATTTTCCCTCTAAAACGAGGACTGTGCTTAAAGCAAACATTTTACTAAATTTTAGTCTAAAAAATCTATATTCCGAAATGACCCTCGATGCTACAATCGTAGGTATAGAAAAAAACAATATCTTCCTATATTTCCCACAAACAGACCATAGATAGAGTCAAAGATAACACAAAATTAAAACTATTAAATCCCACAGATTAGTACAAATAACTTGATGTTAAACATTTTTATAAATAACATTAATAGGAATTTCAACCATATTCTAATATTAATAAGCACTGAATTCCTTTTTATAGTCGCACAGATTATTTTTTTGTTTATCAATATTAAACTCTACAAGTATAACATAAAATTCAGTATAGCTTAGCAAGGTTGGTCAACCATAAACAATAGACATGTAACTGGGTTGCAAACTCTATGGATTTTTTTCACACAATTTTGACGTAAACACTTGTTTTGTTGGTTTGAATGCATTATAACCTGTTATTATAAGAATTATTCATGTATCTACATCAAGATACTAATAATTATGGAAAATAATTACTTTATTCCATGGCGCGGTAGTAATATGGGTGTAAAAATAGTCGTTAAGAAAAATAATGGATATTTATTGAATAGTAGCTGCTACCTACCACGTGGAATTTAGTTTTATTTTCTGTGGAACCCCTATAATTTTTTCCAAATTAAAAGAAGCCTTAATTACTCATTAAAATATCAACTATCCACCAGTAAAAATCCCGTCCAAATAAAATAAAACTATTACTTACACCTTCGATCAAAAATACAATAGATTTCGCGTCGACCCGAAAAATACGTCTTGTTATAAGAGCGCACTTGAGAAGTGAGCTCTTATTTTGTTAAGTTTAAAAAGTACTTTATTTGTTGCTATTTAAGCCTGATTTCACAGTAAATGTTATTTACTGTGAAAATTTTCGATTTCACATTTTTCACTTTGTGTTTAATGTATGTTGTTAAGTATGTCAAATGCTAAAAATATATATAAAAATATCTAAATATGTAAGATAATATTTTTTAAATTGTAATTAGGTTAAATTTAAAACTGTTTAAAACCATTGTCTCAGTTCATTAGTAAACAGATGTAGCTGTATAAGTATTTATGTACATACATATAATAGATAGAAAACACCTGGACCCCGATTCTCATGCATTAGACTTTTATCTCGAACTCGACATATGTCGAAAAACATTGCGAATGTCGAGTAAAAACCAATTTTCGTATTCTCGGAATGTCACGTTAGAGATAAGTCTACCACTCAGTGCACGACACCCAACGAGTAGTCTATAGCAATCGACATCATGTGTCGAATGCAAAGTTGAATGATAATTCGAACGTCACTTTGTTTTTGTTGTGAATAGTTGTGGACTTGTGGTTGTGAAACGTCTTGTAAACTTAAATTTTGTTCCAACCCAATCCTTGATATCAATTGGAAGTCAAGAAAATGGGTGATGAGCTAATTGTCGCATTTATTAATAATCTGGTGGAGGCTACAGAAGATGCGGCACTGGGTATTCCACGTTGGCAAGGTCTGTGGCGTTATAACGCTATGGAGTTAAGTGATGCAGCGTTCCAAAAAAACTTTCGCCTATCGAAGGAACTGACGGATGAACTAATAGACATAGTGGAACTAGTCTTATGTCATAGGACACGACCCTTTTTTTTAGTTAAGGCGGTAAAAAATGTTCCTAACCGCACACCCCGCCGTTCGGGGCAACGACCAGGGGTAGTGTGGGGCCTGCACCCACTAAAGAAACCTGCCGTGTGCCGTCTCTCCGCCTTTATTGGTGGGCCACTGGAACTATGTTACATTCCTTCGGTGGTATAGGACACGACCCTGCATTTTTTAATTATTCTATACTTAGAAACACAAATTAACAAACAAACGACACTGATAAATATAATACTATATTGTAGGATTTTTACTTTTTATCGTTTTGGTAAAACATTTCGTATAATGCAAGTAGTCTTTCTACAATTTTTTGTTATACTATAATACATTGTATATTAATATTGCACTAGAAGATCTTCTAACTGTGCAGCAATGAATAGAATTATAATATTAAATTGACGCTACACATATATAAACAACTTCTTTTTTTTTTTAAGGCGGAAAAAAATGTTCCTAACCGCACACCCCGTCGTTTGGGGCAACGAACAGGGTAGTGTGGGGCCCTCACCCACTAAAGAAACCCGCCGTGTGCCATCTCTCCGCCGTTACTGGCGGGCCACTGGAACCATGTTACATTCCTTCGGTGGTATATGTATATATAAACACCTAAAACATATTTTAAAACAATTTTATCGCTTAATCGATATTTTTCCCAACACAATCGATACTTTTATAAAATAATCGAGAAAACGGAACGTCATTTTTATATGTCTATAGAAAAGTCGAAGACAAGAATCTCTATTGTGACCGAGAATACAATTTTATGATACTGTAGACATTTTGGCGACATTTTCCGTAGAGATTTTAAAATTAGAGATTATCTCTAATTAGACATTATCTCTACAAAACGAGAATCGGGGTCCTGGTTGCAGTACAAATATCTGGGTTCATCGCACAATTATTTGTCCTGAGTGGGAATCGAACCCACGACCTCGTGCACGCAAGTCAGTTACACTATCGAATACGCCACGAGGCCCGTCTAGAAACAAAATAAAAGTATTAATAAGTTTATTACTAAAGCATTCATTCAATGAGTAATAACATTTATTTATTAACAGAGTATGTGTAGATCTGCTACAATCAAAACACACTGATATGCTTCTTGGCCAGTTACACGGGAGATGGTGGTACCAACCCGGTCGGGCCCGATAGCAAGTGAGTACTCCCACTTGGTAAGCAGCCCTACCACCAGTCACGCAATGGATGATAATTGCTAACTTCCCTTAGTCGCCTCGTACGACACCCGTGGGAAAGAAAGAACACTTATATTCTGTTACAGTTATTAAATACTAGTCTTTGTCCTTTTATCGTTTGCTTACATCTCCGGTTACAATATTCTTGAAAATCAGGGGTGTATACTGTACCACTGAAGGAATGTAACATGGTTCCGGTGGCCCGCCAATATAGGCGGAGAGACGGCACATACGACGGGTAAATTTTATCCAGCCTAAACAAAAAAAAACCCTGTCACAGCTAGTGTAATTAGTAATGTTAGTAGAACAGATTTGTCAATCAAAATGTAACCTACTATTGTTTTCAAAGCTGACATCGAGAGCATAAAACTAAATACTAATATTAACCATAGACAATCACAGAATGTTGTACATCAGTATTGTTCTTATAGTACACTAAAGGTTATAATTGTACTTGCAAAACGTTACCAATATAATATTTATTTTATTGTGTTGTTTTAAACTTAGTCAAGCATTTTGATCTGTATTTTAGCACTTGACATGCTCAGCTACTTTAAAGAACAAATTATTTGTGAATGTGGAAAAAGAAAGTATTCATTTTAATTGCAAAATTAAACTTACTATATTGGATTAATGCATGTAAATGCATCTCATAGTTGGCGTGTGTCGCAAAGACAAATGTGATGTGGTAATTGGGTATGACCGTTGGTCAGTACGATAGCTTAGCGGCCTAAAGCACTTCCCCGGATTGGAAGGGACCCAGGTTTCTCTTTTTCCACATTCACAAATATTAGTAGAGCATTGCTTCTCCCAGCACGAATGGGCTGACTCGATCGGGGAAGTACCACCATCTCACAATCATCGTGTAACAACGGTAGTTACTCCTACCGTTGTTTCGTATGGTGGGTGAGAGCTCCCGAGGCCTTCTATTATTCTCTCCTTATTATCCTTCATATCTTTTCGGTAGTATCATACCTATCTTCTTATTATTCTTCCTATCTACCTCCCTTTCCTTGGAGAAGCAGACGTGCGACTGATGCCTCTGGTACTTCTAGCATCTATTAAAAGGCTACGGTAACCATCTACCATTGCCGTGTGGGGCCGGCTTTAGAATTGTCCTACCCCTCTCCACCCATGGGAGTCGTAAGAGCCGACTGAGGGATACCGGGGGAGTGGGCAGCAGCACTCCCCCGAGTATTAACAACATCCACTGCGATCGCCAACCCGCCTGCCAAGCGTAGCGATTACGGCACTTGGGGAGGCCTATGTCCAGCAGTGGACGTTAAAAGGCTGATGGATGGATGGATGGATGGAACCATCTACCATCAGGCAGGCCTTAAGCTTGTGTGCCGCACACGTAATACAAAAAAAAATATATTGCTTAAGATGGCAGACAATCCACGGCCCACCTTACAGTAAGTGGTAACCGTCGCTCATGGACTTAGCAATACTAAAAATACTACCATACTGCCGCTCACAATTTTATTTAACATATGAGTGAATGGATTGCTTCTCTTGCTATAACCAAATTACACCGAGATTCTTCACGGTTGGCCTGATAACAAGTAAGCCCGTTAGGGCCAAGTGGGAGTACACTTGGCCCTAACTGGTGGTACCAGTAATGCAACGGATTATAACTTATTTTGCCTCATGGGAAAGAATGAAGTGAATATTATTGAACGATGGTGATAATCATTACGCGTACAGAAAATACCAACTAGAAACACCGTACTCGTCGTTTCGACGAATCGCTGTTAAATGATGCATTGTCTGTGCAGATGTACGTATTTATATTACCAGAAATATTCTGCATTCTGAGGCCGTTGCCGTGTTAGTTAAAAGTAAAAATTCTCACTCAATGTTTTAGATAATAATGTATGTAAATACTTTCGACAGATGGCGCAGGCATCATCCAGGGCGTTAAGTATGAATGTGTAGGGGTTAAGCACCCAAATACCTAAAAATGTGTTATCGAAATTAGGAGCAGTTAAATTGGCAAATCAAATCCCGCTCGTGACTGTTATTTTCGATTTCACATTTTCCACTTTGTGTATGTACATGGCTAAGCGTGTCAAATGCTAAAAATAGATATAAATATTTCTAAATATACCGCAGTGTTTCAAAATGATGGACTATTACCAGTTTGTGTTACCAGTGAAGACATACGGAACAGAGGCGTGGTTTCTGAATTTTGGCCTTATATAAAGGCTCCAAATTGCTCAGTATGCCATAGAGACGGCTATGCTCTGGTCGAATTCGTAGTATGGAGATCCGTAAGAGAGGGGACAAAAGGTTCTCGAGTGGCGACCACGTATCGGACGGCGCAGTATAGAACGGCTACAAGAACCGACGATCTGGTCAAGGCTGCAGGGAATCGTTGGTTGCAGTTCGTTTGAGTCTGGCACAAACGTCATTAAATTAATACTAGTAAAAGAAATTGTACATAGCATCATGCCTGTATTCCCCGAAGGGGTAGGCAGAGGTGTATTACACACCCACGATTCGCCAGCTATGTTAAGTCCCACGTAATAGGGGGCGAGGCTACGTCTACCGGGCACATTTTCAAACTCTGGGCTGCTACTGAGAATTTTTCTTTTTACGAAAAAGCTCAATAACACTGCCCAACCCGGGAATCGAACCCGATACCTCGCGATCAGCAGTCGCTTACACTACCGCTGCACCATCGAGGCAGTTATTGTCCCTTCTACAATTAATTTGTTCTTTAAAGTAGCTGAGCACGTCAATTGCTAAAATACAGATACAAAATATTACAAAAATCGCGCCTTTTATATTATGAATATTAAATGCAAAATTGAATTTACTATATTGGAATAAAATGTATGTAAATGCATCCGATAGGTGCCATGACTCATAAAGACATCTAAAACAAATAAATTGGAGATTGGGTGTCACCATCCAGAGCATTTCCCCGGATTGGATAGGACGCAGGTTCGATTCCTGCTCGCAGTAAAGCTCTCTTTCTCCACTTTCACAAAAAAATGTCCTTTAAAGCATGTCAAGTAGTGCTAAAACACAGATCAAAATATTTAAAAGAAACTGATTAAGGTGATCCGTTACAAGTCGCTAGGTCACGTCATCCATGAGATGGCGCTAGTTTTGCAAAAACTAACAAATGAATTATTTTGTTGTATTTGGTGTGAAATAAATATATTTTTATTCATAATTGCGACATTATAAACATATCTGTAAAGCGTCTCGAAGATTATTGAAACGGTTTTTATAAATTCTTTATCTGTATATTTAAATTCTAATACTCACATTTTTTTCACAATTGAAATGCTGCCTAAAAAACTCTACTTCAAAGAGTTAGGTACTCCATCTTCTTTTATCTTCAATTCTTTTTATGCAGCTGAGTTTTAGAATGCTTAAGCTTTCTCACTTATTGCGAAATTCCAAGAATTATCTAATATTTATACAATCAAGACAACAGAATCGTTAGCATTTAAATCATGGACCTCCATTTTAGGTAACAACTTCGTAATTGAACGCAAACGACACTTGTTTAATTTCCTGCCTGTGTGTCGGAATTGTGAAACTTAATTTGAGTTTTATAGTTTCACGATATTATGGCTGAAAGGTTAAGCAGATGGTAATCGGTATTGTAATAAACAAACCTCACAGTTTTCAGTCGTCAAGCGATGGTCAGATCCCACTCCGGCTGTGTGTATGGTGTATGGAGTTAAATTTGTATGTGCTCACAAACTATCCTGTCATATCAAATTGCTAGAAAAGAGTCATGGATTATTATTTCAGCGCTCATTCACTTGTCTCGGTAGGAGATGCAAAGGCCGTAGTCCTAATTTCTTCGCTTACCATACACAGTCACACAGGCTTGCTCACAACAATAAAATTTATTTGCCAATTGTTTATATTTTTTTTTTTTTTGCTTCTGATTATTATGTATGTTCATCCCACTAAATTTTATTTTCAATTGTTATTATAAGTTGTCTAAAAGTTGACTTAATTTTACTTATACCAAAACAAATGATGTGACCAAATAATAGTGAATTGCATAAATCTAAATCTGTTTAAACTTATTGTAGTCTGTGCTTATTATATAGATTAGAGATTAGACCAAAGACAATATTTTTCTTTGCACAGATTAGTTAGAGATCACAGATTATATAGGTAGTCGTATGTCCTTTACGGATGTTCTTGTTTAATGTCTTTTCTTTATGTTGAATTTGACACATTTGACATCATTATGCGTCAGTTCTCTTTTTTACGTTTTTTTCTTTCTTGAAAATTATTACCTGGTAACTTAGTTTTTGTATTTTTTTATTTTTTTATATTATCTAATTGTGTAATTGTAATTTTTTTCTTGTACTGCTCTTTGTCCTTTGGCGAATATAATGTCAAGCATCGTCAGGATAGGACATTGCTGAAAATCAGCGTTGTGATGTCATCACATGACATCACAGCACAAGCTGAGCAATGTGCCTTTTTCTGCCGCACTTGAGACGCTCACAATGAATGTGATTATTTATTATTGTTAATAGTTTTTTTCTTTTTTGTAAGATTTTGTTATTTCCTTTTTACTTTATTGTACTTGTAATACTGCGTCTTTTATGCGGCGCGAAATAAAGCTTTCTTTCTTTCTTTCTTCTTTCTTTAATCATAAACGTATTATTTTATAGACCGTTAATAGGAGAAAATTAATCAAAAATGTATCACTAATGACATGACAACAGCGTTATTATACTAAGGAGACAGCATACAGAGTATATGAAAGAGTAAAATAATACTTGAAGTATATTTTACTTGATCAAGCTAGTTTTTCTTTTTTTAATTTTATTCTTCTTCCTTTTTTTATTTGGTTTACACGATGCAGGTCAGTAAAGCGCACAGCCTGGCTTTTTCCAATGTCTTCAACAATCATCGTCATACTACAGCCAATTTATACAAAACCTTAATTAATTATAAATATAGCACGGATATTCGGACGCAACCGCGGAACTACAGATAAGATAGATAACTCAGGTCGTTATTAGGTACATTCCGTACCCGCAGTTAAGCTCGCTCAATTTAAATATAATGTATCTTAAGATAGAAATAAACAAATTAACAACATGATAAGTACATCTAATATATAAAATTCTCATAAGACGGTGTTTGACGCTGTTCTCCACCGAAACGGCTTGACTGATTCTTATGTTTTTTTTTTTTTTTTTTTTTTTGTGTAGATATATTCAGTAGGGCTGAGAATAGGATGTAAACTATTTTTATACCCCTAAGTGATAAGGGTGGTCCAACCAACATTTTTTTTATCATATTTTTTTTATTTTTTTTTATTTTTTATTTTTTTATGATTCGGCATATAAGTTAGTTACTTTTGTCTACGCTAGAAATTCCCTAAAAACTCTCTAGAAATAATTTATATGGCAAAACAACGTTTGCCGGGTCAGCAGTAGTATACCTATATATTATTAGTTTAGTTTCGGAAGTACGCGTGTCGTGTCATGATAGGGCGCGCACCGACTGTCTGTGACGCGAAGTCATATTTTATCGATCTAAAATTGAGCACTGGCCAGTGACAATAAATACCGGCCAGGGAGGTCGAGTATTGTAATTTCGATACAATTCTTTGTATGATCCACTAGCCAGGGTATTTTTTTTTATTGTTAATGATGGCAGTTGATCCACGGCCCATCTGATGGTAAGTGGTAACCGTCGCTCATGGACTCAACTATACCGAGAATATTGTCAACCCGCTGCGCACCATTTTATTTCTAAGATATGAAATGAAAGAATAAACAGCTATCTTCTGCTACAGCCAAAACACACTGACGTGCTTCATGACCGGTCACACAGAAGACGGTGGTACCGACCCGTTCGGGCCCGATAGCAAGTGAGTACTCTCACTTAGTACCCAGCTCTACCACCAGTAATGCAATGGGTGATAATTGCTTACTTCTCTTAGTCGCCTCGTACGAAACCCGCGGGAATGAATGGGGTGGTGACACTTGTGTTAGTACTCCGTCACCACACGGACAATTAATATAATTTGTGACCCTTAATTT